>CM057458.1:1235872500-1238272500 GCA_016271365.2 Neoceratodus forsteri | reverse complement strand
TATTCAGGTAACCCTCTGCCATTATGGCCACTAGGTCTGGAATCTTATTTCCTAGACTTCCAGCATTCACACACATGGTCTTCCAGATTTTGATTCCACTCTGCTTGTTGCATCCCATTTTCCTTTTTGCCCTCAGTCCTTCCCACCTCTCTTTTTAATGCTCCTGTTCCTTTCCCCTTTATGTCTACCACCCTTCTCTATTTATTAATCTAAACCCTGAAGGATTCTTCTCCCCTCAGGTTCTTCTTATTCTTTCCATCTGCCTGTGAGGGGAGGAAGTTTCTGACTCCCCGATTTCTTCTGCCACCCCCCTTGGCTAGTTAAATGTTCATTGAAGTAATATTTAAACTGTTCACTGAGGCCTGCAATTCCCCTCCTGGATGGATGCAGGCCATCACCCCTGTTTAGGTACTTATCCTCCCAGGTGGGTCCACAGTCCCCAATGTAGTCAAACCCTTCCTCTCTGCACCATTCCTTCAGCCATGAGGTGAAACTCCTGATGCAGCATTCCCTGTTCTCTCCCCTGTTATAGACAGATAGCCCCTCAGCAAAAGCCACTTAGCAAGCTACCTGTCTAACACCCCCTCCCTAGCTCCCTAAACTCCCCCTGCACTAACCCAGCTCCATCCTTAGCCAGGTCATTAGTCCCCAGGTGGGCAATGACATTCAGCTCTCCCGCCATTCCAGCTGCCCTAGCAATCCGTAGGATTTGCTTCCCATCCCTCCGGGCTCAGGCACCAGGTAGGCACCTAACCTGTCACTTCCCCCCTTTCCTATTCCCAAATCTATACCCCTCACAACTGAGTCCCCCACTAGAAGTTGCTTCCTTCTCCTCTGGGGTTTTCTACCACCCTCTTTTGGGTCTCCACTATGGAGGGCCCCACATTTCCCTTGGTCACTGTCACGAGTGTTACCTACTGGCAGTCCTGCCCCGCCAAAGTGGTGCAGGAATTTTGTAGTGGTATCAGTTGAGGAATGTGCCTCTGTCTCACCACTCCTACCCTTCCAGAGCCCACCACAGTCCATCCATTTCTTCTTACTGGCATCCCCTTCCCTGAGGAAACAATGGCAGACTTGGTGGCCTCTGGGTGGTGGGGGAAGGTCCCCCAAAAGCAAGATAACTCAGCCTGGATTCTAGTGTGCTTCTCCCTCAACCCAGAGAGGTGTGTACAGATGGGGCAGCACTGCAGTTTTCAAAAAGTCTCTCCAAAAATTGTTACCCACAGCCACTGCACTGAACCACTTCCAGCATTCTTAACCTCTATTCTCTTTGGTAACCCATGAAGTGGGCGCATGAGGAAGGGTGCCGTCCATTACGGTGACACCTTCCCTATGCAATCAATCACAGTGACTGACAGGTAGGGCAGCTGGATGAAGGGGTGGGGTGAACTAGGCGACAGGATGTCACTATACATACGTGTGCGGTGGGGGTGGGAGTGTGCACGGCGAGCATGGGCTGGGAGGGTGTGAAGATGCTGTAGGGAGTGGTGCTGCTGTTGCTAGTCAAGCTGCGTCATGGCATCGGGGATTGGTTAATGGCTAGGGTGGCTGAGGTACTGGGTTCGCGCGCTGGTGTGATTTTTATTGCTCCCGGCCCAAATCTTTTTGGTTTTATTACTTTCACCCTGCCAACATGCACCCCCCTGGAGTTGAGAATCCGTAGGTAGGAGGATGCAGGGTGCAAAGCCCCCCACGAGGGGGGGGTGGGAGGTGCAGTCCTCCCACAGAAAGTAGTAAAAATATGTCCTGGCACCATTGTGCTGGTGCACCACGGTTGTCAGAGTGCCGAAAATGTGTTTGGCACTCTGACTGAGCGATAACGGTGATCGCCTTTAGGTGTTTGCCATTATCACATAGACCCATTCTCCCTGTATTACCTGAAGATACTTTTGTACCCTTATCCTTGATAGTCTGTTTCTAGTTTCACTTTTTTTGTTAATTTCTATTTGTACTCCCCTGTGCCTTGTTTAAATCTTTATATACTCCTACCCTAGATAGGGTGTTGTTCCTATTCCAAGTTTGGGTCTATATTTGACCTTACACACTTCCCAGCAGTGAGTATTACACAGAAGTAAACAGGCTTCTTGCTCTTCTTGACCAGAAGAGTCTACCACTTCTCCTCTTTCTTCTGTTGACACCTGCTGATGCCTACAATGCCAGTCATCTGTTCCATTCCTTTGCTGTTCCACTCACTCACTGGATACGAATGTGCTGGATACATTGGCAGTGGTTGCTTTTATGCAGAACTTGCTCCCTTCCCTTCCTGATGGTGTGCTATTTGCTGTGGGTGGTCAGTTATCAAGTAGCTGAGGCCCCAGGTCAGACAATTAGCACCACTCCTCCAAACTACAGGGCTAGTCACAGGTCTTATAATACGGAAATTCCTTAGACAGTTTTTTTGTATTGTTTTTAAGCTTGTGCATGCACATCGACTTCTGAGTGACTTTTAAGGGGTGTGACACTGTCTGTCCAATGCAGAGTACTCTGCAAGGGGCTCAACAGTATCACACCAATCTTCAGCCAGGCTGATCGTGATGTTGTTTTGCCTAAAGTGGTCTGCACTTGAAAAGAAAAAGCCACGCCAATCATGTCGCAGCTTTTTCCTTTCATCTGCAGGTCACCACCCAGCAAACAGCTGTTTGCATACTGATCAGCCTGGCTGATGTCTCCAACCCTCCAACCAATTCTCCACTCCATCGGTGCCTTCTGTTTTCCAGCCCCTTACACCCCTGGCTGACATCTTAAGCCCTGTAGGACATAAATAAATTTACAACAGTACCACTGGAGCAGTGATTCTGGAAGGTGAGAGGAGGCACTTTCCTCCCCTGCTTCCTCCACTTCCAGTTGACTGCTTTTGCTCCTCTTCTCTCACCCATGCGGAGTAGGCCACAGCCTAAGCTCCATATGGGCTGGGAGCTTACAGTGCCTAAAGGCACTTTCGCTTAAACAGGATAGCTCTGGCGGGGCTAGCTGCAACTGCAGCCCACCATGAGAGACATAGGAGGTTAAAAAACAGGCTTAAAGAGCTAGTGGACTTCAGGGTGCTCTATCCCCATGTGAGCATGTTTCCCCTCTCAGCCAACTTCGGAGTGCCCATTCCCTGGGTTGGCATTGATCCCCCCTGCTGACGTGGGGGTGCACAATCCCCATGTCCGCATGTATCCCCCTCCCCCATTAATGTGGTACACTAGAAACCCACAACAGTGTGCCAAAAAACTACCTCTTTGATGTTTCCAACACTGGGATGCCTACTCCCTGTGTTGAATGCATCACCCCCTCCACGTCCCTGTGTTCTCAGATGACCTCAGAAGGCCCAATCCCTGTGTCAGCATTGATCCCTCCCCAGTACTCTCGCCACACTGGGAGCCCACCCCAGTGTGCCAAAATCCATTTTATTAATATTTCGCCTGTAATAAAGGAAACAGTCCCACAAGATCTTTTTTTTAAACCTGAAAAAAAAAGGAAATGGTCCAGCTTTGTTCCTGCCTGCCCCCCTTCCCCAACCCGCATCCTCCCTCTGTGCATCCAACCTCTCAGCACCCCCTCACCCATACTTACCTCCAGAGGTCGGGAGCAGAGATCTTCTGTGGACCAGAAACATGTCTGCACTCTTTAAAGACCAACCAGGAACTGAAGAAATGACGGTAAGCCCTATAATGGCAGTCAGTGGGGGGGTTTCAACTTAGATTGATATCTCAACCGATTTTTGGAGCGTTGGTCCCAAATATTCAATATGGGGTTCTTGGGACTCCACCTCATCAACACTGTCACTGTCATTTTGTTTCTCAGCTCTGAATGGTGATTTCACTGTTGCTGTGCAGAATCACCTTTTGGGACCAATTAACGAAACAACAGTGCCACTGTTCATGAGGTGGGATCCCGAAAAGCCCTTGTTAAAAATTTGGTGAAAAAACTCCATGAAATGACTGCATTGCAAGTCTCCATTGCACATGCTTGTAACTTCATCAATTTTTAATATTTATACTCCAAATTTCCAACATTGAAATTTTTTCATACCGCCTTATGAACAGTACAGCTGCCATTTTTTGCATCCTTCCCAAAATGTGTTTTTGCACTTGTGGTACAGAATGGCGCGGTCTCTGTGCAAAATCAACTTTCGGGACAGATTAATGAAATACCAGTGCAACTGTTCACAAGGGGAGGTCCAAAAAAAGACCATGTTGAAAATGTGGTGAAAACATTCCAAAAAATGACTGCATTACTAGCATGCATTGCACCGTTTCTGTGTAGACTTGTAACTTTACCACTTTTTCATATTTAAATTCCAGATTTTCAACATTGCCATTTCTTCATACCTCCTCATGAATAGTACAGCTGTCATTTTTCTCATTCTGACCAAAATGTGTTTTCACACCTGTGGTGCCGAATGGCACACTAGCTGTGTGAAATCACCTTTTGGTATGGTATAATGAAAAGATACTGCCACTGTTCATGAGGTGGTGTCCCAAAAAGCCCATGTTGAAAATTTGGAGCAAAAATACCAACACATGCCTGGGGTGTTAGGGTTTCCAACCATAACACCCACCCTGTACAGACTGACAGGTGTCAGGGGTGTGACTTGTGGTCGTCAGCCATAATGCTCACCCCATTCCACCCCACCCCCAGCATGTAGCCACTGACAGTCATTGAGGTGTGCCTTGGAGTCTTCAGCCCTAGCATTCACCCCATTTTCCTATACTGCACCCCTCTCAGTTTATTCCTTATGGAATGGGGTGAACATAAGGGCTGAAGACCTCAAGGCACACTGCAACACCTGTCGGTGTCTGCAGGGTGGTGTAAGGTGGAATGGCATGAGTGTTATGGCTGATAACACAAAGGCACACCCCCAAAACCTGTTAGTCTCTGCAGGGTGGGGGTGGGGATTGCTGTTACTTCAGTACTTCACTGCCATTCCTATTATGCATCTCTTTAACTCGTGCACTACAAATGCCAATACAAGCAAGCAAGCATTCGTCATTGACAAATGCTTTTTAAATATTGTAATAGTTTTGTACAATGCCCGCTTGTGGAGCTGTGTCACCTAATAAACCGGAAGTGGGGTCCTGGGAGGAAAAGATCCCTGTCCAGATCGTGTTACTTAGCTACCTGGGTGGTCTTTTCTGTGAAAAGCAAAGCCTGTCTGGCTTTTTCTGTTATGTGGGTGTTCATATTTTTATTTTGTTTCCTATTGAAAGTTAAAGAAGGTTGCCCTAGTTGGCTCCCGATCTCACATATCCATGTAATCTCCCTCTCCTCATGTTTTTCTCCTGGCTGCCACCCCATAGTCCCGACTCCCAACAAAAACACAGCAGCTACACAAGCTTTCCCTCCCCATCTACAGCACATTGCTTTGCTTGATGTGTCCCAGAGGTAGTTAACTGTGTATGAGGTCAGAAATTGTTGCCAGCAGTGCTCTTGGTGGAAGTTGCAACTTGAGAGATTAAAGCAGCTTCATGGCAGTGTGCAGTCCCAGATCCTGACAGCAGTAGCTAGTTGTCGTGTGGTATACAACAAAAGCCACTGCAGTAAATGAGGGTACCACCTCTAGAAACTGCAGACTGGAATTGTGTAGGGGGTTTGAGAGATGGTCTGCTTTCTTGACCACAGTGCCAGACAGCAGCGGTGGGAATCTACATTAACAAAAAAGGGCACACTAGAGAACTGGAATACCATAACTCAGTTGCAGCTAATGATGAAATGCTGTGCAAGATTATTTGAAACATAGTGAGGTTTCAAATAAACTTGCACAGCATTAATTAACTTGTATGCATAGTTTTTTTTTTTTCTGGGAGGATATCCTACTTGTCTCAAATCGTAATCTCTTATGTTCTCTGATTTAGATCTCTACCACTGCTATCTGGCACCATGGTCAAGAAAGCAGTTTGTCTCTCAAAGCTGATACACAAATCCCCATCTCCATTTTCTTATTCATGACACTCTAGTGAAGAGGAAAGAGAGAGCCAATACTGCTTGCAGCTCATTCTGTCAAGAAAGCTCCTTGTCTTTTCAAACCCACTGCTGCCGGTGTTGTTATGAAATTGCCGCTACTCTGGTGAAGAGAATGTTCCGTTACACATTTAGCATTTCATGCTAGTTAGCACTAAGACATCATCAAGACTAGTGAATAGTGCTGTGCTCAGATTAAACAGATGCTGCAAAACCACAACCAGCTTTCTCTTGATGTCTTAGAGGGGTGAGTTAAATGTGTAGGAGCAGATGTGACCCAGTGTGAGGAGGAAAGGTGGTGGGTTGCGATCGACTGGACTGTTGGGAGGAGGATGGCATGGACATTTAGTTCCTTGGCCACAGAATTTTATTCTGCGTACTGGGATTCAAAAATACCAGGCAGCTTGCCCCCCCCCCCACTATGTCACTTCCTGTCTACAGGCTAATGCTCGAGACCAACAGTACTTGCTAGAGCCGAGACAAATACTTGCAACTTGAGGGTTGACTCATCTGTTAGAAATAAAAGATCAGCTAACAAAAAATTAAATAATACAGAGAACAGAAGAAACTCAGTACTCCAGTAAACTCAAAGTGGTTAGAAATGCTTGATACACTAGCTCTTTAAGGTCTCACAGACAGTGAATGAATGAACGTAGTAGGATGGAAAAAATGCTCTTCAGGTTCACTTCTCTGTGCTCTAACCACTACGCTGCACTGCCTCACCCCTCGTGTAAATAATAACCCAGTCAGCACAGAACTGCTAAAGTGTAGAACTCTCTTGCCCTGATCTGTTTATTTATGTTTTGTACGTTGTTAAACATTAATGAAGAAACAAAGCACTTTACTTTCCATCATATTTAGTAATGGAGGCATGATTCTTTACAATAAAGTTTTTTTTTTCAGCATATGTTATTCATTATTGTGATAATAATTAATTTACTAGAACCAAACCACCCTCACAAAAAAAAAGTTATATTCTGGCGTTTGTGGTCTGGGCCACATTTGTAGTTGCTTTCATGTACAGTAGTGCCTTCTAACACTATTTGCTGTTATTAATTCTGGAACCAGCAGAAATTTCACCTGTCATGGATTTTTTGGAGTTGATCCATTTGGTTTCAAAGCAATTATTTTACATTCAGCTAAGTATCCTAAAACTGGTGTTTCTGATTGTTTCTGTACTGGTCTGGAGCCTCATTCAGCAAGTAGCTGAGCCTAATGAGTGCTTTTTAAGTTCACCATGCATGCACGCACAGTGAACTTCTTGAAATGACTTGATTTTAAGTGAGTGTGACATTGTCTGTCCAATGCAGAGTTCTCTGCAAGGGGCTCAACTGTGCCACACCAATCATCAGCCAAGCTGATCGTGACCATGTTTTGTCTGAGATGGTCTGCATTTGAAAAGAAAAAGCTGCACTAGTCATGTGGCAGCTTTTTCCTCTCTTTTGCAGGCCAATTCCCAGCAAATAGCTGTTTGCATCCCAAGCAGCCTGGCTAACATTCTCCCCCCTGTGGGTCCCTTCCCTCACTGATCTGGCCATTTCTGTTCTCTCTGTTGCCTCCTTACTCCACTCTCACCATCATGGGGGGACACCAGGACTTTTGTCTGGGGCCATGAGCTCTGGGGGGACTGCCCAAGAAGCTGTTGTTTTTTTTCCATGTTGGCTTTTCCCCCCACATTGCCTGATACCCCAGCTCCACAAGCCCAGAGGGGGGCTTTGATTCCTATATTCGCAGTACAACCCTCCCCACCTGCCTTGTCAATGTAGTACTCCAAAGTTAGGGGCACAATAACAAAGTAGGGACTCTCTCCATGACATGGGATTTTCCTTCTTCCTTGTCCCCCTACGTTCCAGTCCCTTGCTTGTAGTCTCACAGACCCCCTTCCCTGTCTCTTTGTTCAATTTTGCACCATTCAGCACCAAGAAAGGGGGCTGTAGACAAGACACCCTCCCTCTCAAGTCATAGTGCCCCAATCCTCAGGGCTGCCTAGTGGGACCTCTCCTGCCCTTCAAAAGAGCTGGGGAGAGACTACAATGAGGAGTCATTGCCTGAACGTTGTGGGTAGAGGATGTGGGAAGCATGGACAATAGAAAGTTATCTGAGGAATAAATAAGGACCTTGTATTGCTGGCAAGAAATGATGCTACTCAACTGCATGTAAAGAAGCCTGTGCTGGGACCCGTAACCCTGCCCCATCTGGTACAATACTAATACATGTACCAATAGTGAACTTTGGCATTGACAAATGCTTGTTTGTTATTCTTTTGGTAACAGAGTAAGGCCAACTAGGCACAAATGTTTGTTTTCAGGGCTGACCTGGGAGTACTGGCGAGGTTAAGTGACTTGTTCAGAGTCACACAGTATACAAGTGGAGGTTGTGAGAATCAGACCCTGGTCTGTTGAATGTACCAATCTCATTCACAGCTCGTTACTCTAACAGCTAGGCTATACTGCCAGCCAAAAAGGACAGCAGTTTAATGCCTCATCTGAAGGACAGCACACCCCAGTAATACAGTATCCCCCTAATACTGCATTTGTGTGCTAGCATTTATGGTATGAGCCCAGTCCTGGAGTAGGACAAGAACCCACAACCTTTTGGCCCACAGTTGGATGTGTTACCAACAGATGTGCTACCAACTGAGCCATACTGACCCAAAGGATACTTAATGGTAAAGTACAGTTACAGTTAAGTTTCTTAAGGAAAAAGGTTGATGCTTGTGCTTTGAAAGAGCCAAGGGAGGTCAAAGTTAAAGTCATGTTGGAGATTTTTCTCAAGGGTTGCTAAGTCCTGGTGAAAAGTCAAAACTATTGTTGTCTGCACACAGTAGCATTTTGGAGTAGTCACATACTCCCAAGATGTTATTAAACATCAGTCTGAACAACAGGGCCCCAAAATAGAGACCTGTGGTATTCCAGCTGTCAGGGTTGGTACCCTGAGTACACATCACTACAGCTTGTATTTTGTGATCTGTTTTTCAGGTACTCTGTGAACCACACTGTAGCCTTGGTCAACAGGGCCAGCTCCAGGAGTATTTTTTTTTGTTTAAGCAAGAGATCATGATTTACTGTACTAAATCAAATGCATTAGATAGATGAAGGATGGCAGCACGTACATAGTCCCCTCTGTGCAAAGCTACATGGAGTGGTTCAGAAGCCTACATGCTCACATCTTGTGTAGGGAAGTTGGAAGGCCATGGGTTCTAATCCCATACCAGGAACATGGATTTCTATCCAATACCGAAGATGCAGTGCAGCACTAGAGAGTGGTGGACTGTAAAGATGCCATTGTTTGGATGATACATTAAACTGATGTCTTTTCTGTCCATCTCTAGTAGCCATCCAGGTAGAAGATAAAGATCTTGAGGTCGATTTTCAAATGGCAAACTACGATGCAAGGTGTCTGTGCCAAACAGGGACGATGAAAGTGACACCTTGCATCATAGTTTGCTGCAATCTTGACTTTCAAATGCCAGCTGCAGTGAAATCAGAATGCTATGTGGCAAAGCACCCCCTGCACTACCCTTGCAGTAAAAGTGCCCCTGTGCCAGGTTGCAAGAGTGGTTGCACCGCGGTGGGGCTGCACCATCCCCTAATTTTTTAGTTTTCAAGCCTCACTGTGGCGGCAATTGGCTTTAGACCAGTCAGAAGGTCATCTAAGGGACATGCGCCACTGCCTGGCAAGGAGTGGATTGGTGGGAGGGCTACAAGAAAGGGGACCATGGCAGAAGAAGTCCTCAGAGCATGGGGGAGACCTTGGGGCAATGGGGGCATGGGGCAATGTGCAAGGGATGAGGTGGCACCCTGCAGTGGTGCTCTGTGCTGTTACAGACAGTCAATCAGCCTGGTTAGAGGGGGCTGGCAAAAAGGGACTGGGTCCTGGCCTCAGAAGGAAACAGCCCTGGCAGCTGCCCTATAGGTGCCACTGACCCAAACACCATCATCAGGCAGCAGTGGCTGCAGGTTGTGGGGTGCAAGTGATGGCTGAGAATGGTCCCTGGGCACCACAGCAGTCCCCTGGTACAAGGCCCCTCAGGTGGAGGCAGGCTGCTGCTCACCAATGGTGTTGAGGTCAGTGGCACTTTGAGGCATGTTCTAGACCTGTATACTTCTGAGGAAGGATCCAGGTCCCTTTCTACCAGCCCCCTGTACAAGGGCCAATTGGCTCTATGTAATATCACAGGGCCCCCCCACAGGACGCCACCTCATCCCCGTACATGGACACCATGTCCCTGTCACTCCTAGGCACCCCCGATGTTTCTTCTACCCCCAGTCCCCACCTGGCAGGCATTTTCTCCAACCCCTGAAAAGTGTGTAGTCATGCACTTTGGCAAAAATAACATAGGGCAAGAGTACCACATTCTAGGGACCAAGCATCAGGTAGCTGATAGTGAAAGAGAGTTAGGTGTGGTGATTGACAGCAACCTGAAGAGTATTACTCATTGTAAGCAGGTGGCAAATAGAGTTAACCATTTAACCAACTGTGTTAAGTGAGGTTTTTTACCAAAAAATACATATGTCCTACTGCCTCTTTACAAGTCATACGTAAGACCGCACCTTGACTGTTGTACACAGATTTGGAGTCCCTATCTAAAAAAAGGATAATGATCTGCTTGAGAAGACACAATGTAGATTTATCAAGTTAATCCCAACGTTTAGGTCCAAATCCTATGAGGAAAGACTTGTAGACCTGGGGATATGGTCCTTAAGACAAAGAAGATTAAGAAGGAATCTCTTATTTTTGTATAAGTTACTGGAAGCTACAGAGCTACTTAATGAGTGGGGTCTAAAGTTTAAGGACTATCACCATTACTTGACAGGCAACAAAAACTAACTGACAGACTGCACACCTAGTAATGACCTTTGGAAATATTCATTCTTGCCCAGAGTGATCAGAATGTGGAGCCAGTTAGGAAGGGATATTGTTGCAGCTCCTAACCTTGCCAGTTTCAAAGCTAGACTGGACAAATTCCTCCAGGTTGGTATCTCTTGTAGTTACTACCACTGAGAAGTGGGGACAGTTAACATGGGCTAATGCCTTCTATTGTTCTAAATCCACAGTATAAATCTTGAATCTTGTGTGCAAGGACACTCATTTTCAAAATATATGGTGGCGGGTCCCTGACGCACCCTGAGATTGCTGCAGCCTTCGATGGCCACAACTTGCAGAGAACTAAGGGCTCTGAAAATCAAGCCCCTCGTCACTTAATGAAAGAGTAGTGAAATATTTTATTAATAAAATAAAGCAAATCACAGCAAACAGTTGATGAATATTCCAAACCAAAATAAAGGGGAAAACTGATAAATAAATCCACAAAAAAACAAAATAAAAAAAGATCCTAAAACTTACTCTAATACTCTGTATCTAATGACAACTTACAGAAACACTTGCTTTGATCTGAAAACTAAACCAATTATACTTAATCAAGAGTCAATTCCCAGGAAGTGACATTTTACCTACTGTAGAACAGGAAATATTCACTGTCTTTTTATTTTCACTCTTTTTACTTGTTTCATATTATCGCGAAAATAAACAGACAGTGAATGTTAGATGAATCACTATGCAGTAGCACCTACCAGATCATAATGTCAAACGCAGAATAGTGTATGATATTACAGACAACCCAGAATAGCACTGTACTAGACAGCGAGTGGTGCAATACCATGAATACTGTTGTATGTGGTATTACACCACTAGCAATATCCCAGGCAGAAGATAAGATCTCTGCTGGGATGGGGTTTCACTGAGCAGCTGCCATGGCTCAATGGACTAAGACACTGACAGTAGGGAACCCAAGCAGTGTGTTAGGGACCGGGTTTGATTCCCAGTCCCAGATGCAAGTGATTTATATCTTTATTTTTTGCACTTTAGTGAGATTTTACTGTAACCCCCCCCCCCCGAGTTGGGAATCTTTATTAGAGGGTGTTCGGGAGTGCAGTTCCCCATAATCGGGGGTGCAGGGACAGAGCCCCCCACAAAAAAAGAACTTCTGTGGGATGTAAAAAATCGCGCTATATTGGCAGCATGATTTTTGCATGCAGCATAATGTCTTGCGACATTATGACCCCATGCCACAGTAGCAGCACTAGTATTCCACCAGTGAAAATAAGATGGCATGAATATGTTGGTTGTGCTCAGAGCATTAAATATAATGGGCATGAATTTAGGCTGTTACACAGGTTGCTCAGTTCTCATAAGTTGAGGCAGGGCTTGCACAAGCCCTGTGTCAAACCCTGCACTGCGCTGATTACATTGGCGCACCTTGTGCCCAATTCTAGAAGGTCACATGCATTTGCGAGACTTTACCCTTTTTATGGTGACTTGCACCAAATGTTTGGAGCAAACCCCGTTAAAAGGTCCAAAGGTCCATGAAGTTGGACCAGCAAAAGCCGGTCTAACTCATGGCATGTAGCGCAGTAGAGGCTAGGGGAATGAGAATACTGGGAGGTGGCTTGGGAATGCCGCAAGTCCCATGCACCATGCATTTGGTCCACTGAGAGCTTGCAGCATTCAAAAGCCTCTGAGAATCAAACCCAGTATGTATAATAATCCTTGAAAGAAAATTAAAGTCACACAATGTTGTCTTGGTAATCATGGTACAGTGTCCTTGGGCATATTTGAAAATCTTTGGATTGAACATTGGTTAAGAGTGACTCAATCATAATAGCAAAATAGATATTTGTGGGTTGCAGCTGTTGCAGCATATACAGTACTGACATCTTGCCTGTTAGAAATTAAATTTGTGGCAAGCAAAAATCATTGCTCATGTACTACTGTGGTACCTCCTTCACTTCAATGGCTAGTCACCTACTATCAAATTCCCATTTCTGAGTCTAGTTGGCACAGGCCATTTCTAGCTCTTGGCCAACTAGGCCCAAAAAGTAACTGAAAAACACAATTCTAGAAAATAAATGTTCCTGTGTTTCTACAACCTGCCTGCATTCAGCCTAGGACCCATACGTTCTGCCAAAAACTTGTGCTTCATGTTCCCTTTTACCCCTAGTCATCGATGACAGCTGAGCCATAACACATCACTCACTTTTTGTGTGACCTTGGTATTCATAAGCACGGATGTTACCATATTGGTTTTAGCTGGACTGCATAAAGGAAATTCCATGACCCTAATAAATACATTCACCATTATTTCCTGATATAATTGTAGCCTGGATCTCCATTCTTCCTGTGTATGGGTGGCATGGTATGTGCCACTTGTTATATCGCAACTTTATCTTGAAATTTGAGCATTTTACAGATGAGTGCTCTGGGATTTTCTCCTTTCTGGGGCATAGGTCTTAATGCTTTGTGTGCACTCTCTGTCGTGTATGCAAAGCCTTGTTCAGGATGACCAGCTACCTGAGTGAACAAGTTGTTTTAAAAAGACAGTTGGGGGTCCTTGCCTTCAGCCAGCTTGAGGATGCCAATAAGGAGCAGGTTGTTGTGCCTGCTCTTATTTGATCTTCTTCTCCAGCTTTCTGACGTCCCTTCACAGGGTAATTAGTTCTCTTTCACTGGTGTGAGTTTTCTCTTTTAGAGAGCTTACTCTCTGACTCGGATCACTCACTCTACCTGTGAGGGTATTGAGGGAGGCTTTGCCTGTTTTTTAAGTCCCCTGCCCTTTCTGATATGATCATTTTGATCATGGTTAGCTCTGCCAGACAATGCTCAAGCATAGTCGGGTCGTTTTTCTGTTCCGGTGGAGTAAACGGAGGTGGGTCTGTCTTGTGGTGCTATTGGGCCTGCGATCACTCTGGAATCGGAAACAGCTGAGGAAGCTCCATTGGTCATTTGTTGGTGAACCATTATTGAGTTTTTATCAATGTCGCTGTCTTGCTTGTTTTTTTTTTGCTGGGTAGCTTTTGAAACACAGGAATGGGTTTAAATCTAAATGTTGAATTTCAAAGTTTTTAGGTGTGGTCATCTCCTGAGCTCTTACTGCTGTCTTCTCTCATCTGATGCATCACTGGAAGTTGCAGGGATTTCTAATGAGGGAGGCTGACAGGTGGTCACAACACTACTGTGTCATGCATTTATCCTGGAAAACAATATTCCTCACTTTACAATTACTTTCATTTGGGTTTACTGTTGACATGTTATGTTTTTTTACAGTGTTCCTTGCTGGAGGTCAATCTGATTGCTGGCAGAGTGTCAATTTCTGGATCCCACGGTCAAGACAACACTGGTGGTAGGGCACCATCAGTGTCCTCAGGGTCTCTCGTCATATTATTCAATCCAATGGCTTCCTCAGCATACACAACTTCCATATAACTAATATTTCCAGTTACACATGGAGCATCCATGGCTTGAATTGCCTATTAAGCAGAAGGCAATGCCTTCTCATTTGAAAACACTCACATGCCAGGTTGCCCATTACAGGAAATGAAGCTGACAAAGGAGGCATGTGAATTATGCAGGGAGTGGGTAAGATTAAAAGCCTAGAGTTGCACTCTCTCCTCCAAATGAGGAGTGTCTATACTTATGCATATGTCTTTTAAATGGAGTTTGCTGACACAGTTCTTAGATGGTGAAGATGGGTGAGTTCTTAAAATGTCCACTCCAGAGGATTGATTGGTTTTGAGGTCAGTTTATGACCCTAACACAGACTATCCCTCCTTCTTTACTTCCTTAACACAGGAGAGGGACTCCAGTCTATTGAGGGGACCATAACCTCACTTTCGACCCTCTGGTGGACCATTCATCCACTGCTGGGGAAGCATACCCTCATGTGCCTGAATGGTAAAGGATCTGATGTCCAAACTGTCCTTATCAGATATTTGCAGGATGATATACCTTGATAATAAGGAGAACTCCTTATCTCACAAATTCGAGCCTCAGCTGGCTGGGTAGATTTATGACTAGGCATCCTCATCTGCTTCAGGCCTCAGTTAAATCAGATATAGAACCAGCTGTCATTTCTGAATATGCACCTGTCTAACTGTAATTAATCTAAGGCCCAGAGGTCCCTCGATCATCATCCTGTAGGCTGGACTCATTGCTATTAAAGGACAATTCATTTATGTCTTGGATCTCATGCACCACCGTGAAGTATTTCTAAGGCAATGAAAATGGAGAGGTTTTCCCTCTATAGTAGGGGAAGCTTATGAGGCCACTTTGAGGAGCCACATCAAGCAGTTTGCATCTCAGAGACATAAGGCAAGAGGTGAAACTTAGCACAGTAATGACAAAACTATTTTTAAAATATACTTTATTAGAGTTTTCAAACAATTTACTTTATTAGAGTTTTCAAACAATTAACAACCACAAATACAAAAGTATAAAACATAAGAGAACAACAATGAAAAGTAATGGCAAAACTTAAGGAATTGGAAACAACAGTTAAAGACTGGTGTTTCTCCAAACAGAAGTCTTCTCTCTGCTGAAATGATGGGTATCAAGTTACAACTGTGAACCCTGCTGTCCAGAATGTAGAGTTGGCTTTGCTCTGGATTGAACATGGGTTCTGGGAAGGGGACAAGAAACCCTTGAGACTGCTTTCCTATTGTCTCCGGAAACAGAAGGTTGAATGCTGTATTATATCTCTGTGAGACACCCAAGCAATGTTCAAACATGGGGCTGCAGAAATCATCCAAAATGGAGATCTTCCAGCTCACTAATGTATAGTATATCTCTGGCAACCATTTACCCAGCATGGATTACTGCGGTCCCCATAGCCTGTTAGATATGTTGGTATATAATGAATTTGAGAAGGTAGGTGAACTTGCTGAATTTTGTGCAATGGGTGACCTAAATTTCCCCAATATTGACTGGGAAAAATGACTGCTACTGGATCTAATGCAGCACAATTTGTAAGCAGTTGTTATAATCTTAACTTGGTGCAATGCTCAAAATCCCCCACTAGAGGGACCAATATATTAGATATAGTACTAGGAACAGAACATTTATTAATACAAGAGTGTGTCACTGGCTCCCCAGTTGGAAATAGTGACCATGAGTCAGTTACCTTTAAAATCAACTACAAGCTCAAAACACATCAGGGTAAAACAAAAATATTTTTGTATAAAAGGGCCAATGAAAATGAGATTTAAAATGAACTGCAACAGTTGGATTTGGTTTCATTACTTGCAAACAAATCGGTATGCCAAATGTGGGAAATTATAAGAAGGATTATCTTGGGTCTAAGTGAGATCTATATACCACAAATATCTAAGAATAAAAAATATCCACAAAAAACCATGTGGTTAAATAGAAAAATTAGAAGATTAATTAAGAAAAAAATAAGTTTTATAAAACATTTCTGGAAAATAATAATGAAAAGACAATTTCTGCCCTTAGACGGACACAACATATCTGCAAAAAAGAAATAAGAATGGCAAAAAGAAATGCAGAAGAGCAGTTAGCTAATAATGGCAAAAAGGATAATTAAAAACCTTTTTTCGCTTACATCAATTCATTAAAGAGAATCCAGAACCCTGTGGGGCCCCTTATTGTAGAAGATAGGACTATTACATCAAATATAGAAATGGCCACTGCCTTTAATAAATATTTTTGCCAAATTTATGGTACCAAATCTCACAGTAGTCAGGCGGCTGTATTTTCCACTGTTGAACCCATACAATTTGATTTAGTGGATATAAAAGAATGCATTCAAATGATGAAACCAAACACATCTCCAGGCCTGGACAGAATTTCAGCCAATATGTTGCAAATAATGACTGATTATATTACTCTTCCTTTAAAAATTTTGTTGAGCAATCTATAAAGATGGGAGAAATACCTAGTGACTGGAAGATGGACCATGTTGTTCCCATGTATAAGAAAGGGGACAAAACAAATGTTAAGAATTATAGACCTATTAGCTTGACCTGTCTAATTTGCAAGGTAATGGATGGGCTAGTTAGGGATAAACTATGCCACTCGCTTGATTTAATTAATTCCGATCAACATGGTTTCAAAAAGGGCAGGAGCTGCACTACAAACTTATTGTGTTTTTATGAAAATGTGAGCCGATCACTGGACATAGGGGTTCTGTGTAATGTGATCTTTTTGGATTTCAGCAGAGCCTTTGATTTGACATCACATGGTGCCATTATAGACAAACTAAAATTATTAGAGGCAAATCCTTTTCTAATATTGTGGATAGATGAGTGGCTGCAGATAGGAAGCAGAGAGTATAGTTGAATGGACACCAGTCAGATATTGGAGTGGTGTCAAGTGGGGTTCCACAGGGTTCTGTGCTGGGACCTACGGTGTTCCAGATTTTTACTTCTGATTTGACATATTAGCTGAATGGTTGGGTAACAAAATATGCAGACGACACAAAAATAGGTGGATCTTGTAGTACACGGGAAGAGGAAAGACATATTCAACAGGACCTAGATAGTGTCATGGATTGGGATATCAAATGGGATATGTCCTTTAATATGGAGAAATGTAAAGTGATGCACTTGGGTAAGCAAAATAGAAGAGTAAATTATACATTATGTGGACATATTCTTCACTGCTGTTCATCTGAGAAGGACTTGGAGTATTATGTGATGCACAATTTAGAGACCAATTTGCACAAGCAAGAAGCTATTAAAAAATGCAATAATATCATATGGGCAATTAAAAGAATTATCACCAGGAGGGATAATAACATAATGATGCCCTTATTTCGAGCATATGTCAACCCACAATTGGAATATGCATCACAGATATGGTTTTCATCCAACAAACAAGAAAGACAAAAAATAGAACAGGTACAGAGGAAATTTACAAAAAGTATTGTAGGAATGGAAAGTTTGGATTATCAGGAGAGACTGAAAAAGCTGAACCTAATGTCAATAGAAACTAGAAGATTAACAGCAGATCTTCTTTTTATGTATAATACTATGCAGGATTATAGACTGATAAGTGATTTAGGGATCACATTCAAACTGAATGGATGTAATACTAGAGGATATCCACTACAAATACAAGGGCAGAGGTTTTTGACAAATAGAAGAAAATATTTGTATACAAGGGTTGTTAATCCTTGGAACGCATTATCAGAAGACATAATTATTAGTAAGAATAAATTTATTTTCAAATCAAGACTGGATCAGTATCTGTTAAATGGGAACACCCTAAAATATTACTAGATGTATACAAGGAGCATAAATGGGCATTGCCTACTGACTCCAAGTCTTCCTCAGTATGAACCTCAGTATACAACTGACCCATGACCTATACCAAATTTATAAACTAAATCTAACTCCTTTGCTGACACAGCATCAGTGTGAGTGTCTCAGAAGGGCCAAGCTGAATCTTTCTCTGGTGGGCAAAATCTCTGCCATCAAGATGATCATAAACCTAAAATTATTTTGTCTGTCCCATCTCCTTATTGTTATTTCTCTTTCTTAGTACTGTATGCCAAGATTGCTGCCATCCTAAGACAGTTCACATGGATGGGACTCCAAGCCATCAAGATATCACAGGTCTAAACTGAGATCCCATTGAAAGAAAGGAGGGTGGAACCCACCCTGGCCCTTTGCCTACCACATGTCCTTTTTGGAAACCAAACCACTAAATAGTGCTCGACAAATCAGGGGATTGTCCCTGTATAGTTGGAAATGGAAAGAGATCTCTGTGAGTATAGCTCATCTGCTGCTCTGTTATATGCCCCAACCACCGTCCTCCTTCAACAATGGTATGAGTGCAGGGCTCTACTGGAGCTTGGCAGCAAATATCCAAACTCACAAAACTCCCCCCTACCTGTCCAGTCTGGGCCCCCCATGGGTAGCAAGCTTATAACTATTGATAAGCAGCCAATTATATGGCAGGTGTGGAAAAATGTTGGGGTTCATATGGTCTAAGACCTCTTTGTCCCTGTGTCACATAAACTAAATTCACTTGAGCGCCTACGGTTGAGACATGGATTGTTAAGACAAGATTTCTGGAAGTATCTACAACTTTTGAGTGCTATTTGCCTCTTGCTGACTCCCACTGTTCCTACCATTAGGCCCTCGTCCCCTCTACCTATTTCATGTCAGTCTTCCAGAGGCCATGCTAATAAAATATACCAGCTCTTTACAGATTCCTTCCTGAACCAGACTCAGAAGACTTACTAGCAATGGAAAACCGGCCTCAGTGAGCCAGTCTCAGAGAAGGAGTGGAACATGATTAGAGAGTAAACAGAAACAGGGTGCTCCACTCCTGGGGTAGAAACCCATCTGGATTGAGTGCCCTTGGTCTTTTACTTGATGATAATTGCTGGAGGTGCAAGGCCCGGGGGGGGGGCGGGGGGCTGAGTTCACTTCTTTAAGCATGTCCTGCTCTGCACAAATTCTGGAAATTAGTTCAACAACATTGCAGGTTGATGGTGGGTCCCACCTACCCTTTGTCTCCACAACTGTTTTTTTATTTTTGTAAACCTCCCACTGGGTACTTCCAAGTCCAGCCACCTGCTACATTTGGTAATTGCAATTTGGGTAGAGGATAAACTTCTAATATGTTAACAGTGGAGGACAATCAAAGTACCCTCTATCCAAACTGGAGGGCTGTAGTTTCCTCTGTAACAATATTGTCCAGAATGTCTCATATGGTGAGGTGTAGATAAATAAATATGCTGGGACTCCTTTATAACCTCATCCTTATGCACCCTGGACCTAAGCATCCCCATGAGAGAGGGTAATAATTTATTCTAACCCCCATTATCTGCACCAGGAAGGATTTCCACCAGTTGATTACTTGTCCCCTCTCCTCATCTTGCATAGGGATTAATTCTGCCTTGTTCTGTGTAGGGGGAATGGATGCAGGAGACAGGAGGTACTCAGGTAGTTTCTGGTATGTTGTGTATACATCACACTGCTTGGTACAGTACTGTATAAACTCACTCTGTGCAATGGCCTGATTGTTGTCTCTGTGTATCACAATGGAATACTGTATTTTTTTATTAAATCTACTTTATTGAAGGAATGCTGTATATTGTATTTACATGATTTTATTGTTCATTGCTGTTTTTCTCTTTTTTTTACCTTCTCTATTCAGTGTTTGCAATGAAATGTTGTTCAACAAAAATGATTAACTGATTAACTGCAAAAATAATGCACAACACTGGGGTTGGGTTGCCACTGTAGAAGAAACGTTTTTGGGAGAGGTGAGTGGGACAAGTCTCTGCAAGGAGTTGCTTTTTTTTTTATATTCCTGGCACCAGGAATCAATTCCAGTGTTGAACTCAGCATTGTTAGAGTAGCTCATACACAGATGAATCATCAAAAAGCGGCATGACACCTCCGTCAATGAAGTTAGGGGGTGGTGTGTGAATTGGCCACAATGACTGAAGAGCGGAGGATTTTTTTTTCCTTTTTAATTGTGCAGACAATGGCCAAGATACAGTATTCATAGATCCAGATTTGACTCCACAATATACTGTATTTGCTTTGGGTGCAAATTAATGCCTGGAGCAAACCAGATGTATTTTGAAACATGCTAAGCCACTTTGTGAGTGAGAAAGGTATATTTTAATATTCCAGCCAAACACCATCCCAATTACTATCACAAACTCCTGCCCCCTACTGGCCAGAAGAGGAATGTGGTCAAAAGACTACAGTGTGGGTTTTCAATTGAAAATGGGCTGTTAGGGCCCACTAATGGCGATTGCTCCTCTGGAGCAATCTGCCATATTCATACCTTAAGCAAATGATCCCTTTGCACTAGCAAGGCACTGTGGGGTGACTTGCATCTAGTTAGGACCTCATTACAGGTTAGGAGCAGAGTATTTGACCACCCCCAGCAACTGTCAGGGCTACCTGTACTGGAGATCTAGTGTTCCACCTGCCTCAAACACCCTGCTGATACTAATTAAATATTTGCCTGGTGTCCAGTGCCCCCCCCAACACACCTGGCAATATTTATTAATTTTTCCCTGGTGTCCAGTGGTCCACCCACCCCAGATCTCCCCTGCCAACATTAATTACATTTTTTCCTGGTGTTCAGTGGTCCCCCTGCCCCAGAAAAATGTTGCATGGATTTATTAATTTTTCCTAGGTGTTCAGATGTCCTCCCCACCCCTGGGTTTGAATCTCCCACCCAACCCACTGGCCTGATCAGCACCATGATAAGCTCCCACACCCCTGCCTACTGAAATGGCACCCCCACGTCAAGTTGGTGACCAGCACTGCCCCTTTTATCACCTCTGCTGCCAGCCTCCAACTGACAGTTTGCAACCGCATACCTACTGTAGTAGCAGCTGTTTACACAGACATGCAATTGGGAAATGTCAGGTAGTAGCCGACCGCAGAGGTGAGAAGATGGTCTGTGCTGATCACAGATTAGGGGTGGTGGTGCCTTTACAATGGGTGGGGGAGCCAGGAGGTGTTTGTTGTGTTTTAGGCAGGAGGGTCAGACCAGGCTGGTGGGATTAGAACTCAGGGTGGGTGCTGGACATTAGGGAAAAATCAATAAATGCCAGCAGGGGTGTTTCCAGGGGCAGGAGGACAACTAGATGCCAAGGAAATATTAAATCTTTTTTGGTGGGTTGTTTGGGGCGGACCACTGGACACAAAGGAAAAAAAAACAGTCTGTCTCAGTGGGGTGTTCGGGGGCAGGGGGACCAATGGACACGAGGAAACAAGTAATAAATGTTGGCTGGGGTGTATGGGCATAGGGAAACCACTAAACTCAAGGAAAATATTAAATCTTTTTCTTTCATTTTTTTCCATATTCTGTTTATTGCCCTTCTGCCCTGGACACCCCCTTCCAACCAACCGCCCCCAACCCCATCACCCGGCCTCCCTTGGACTTACCTTCTTGCTGCTGTCCTCTGACACAGAAACAAAATCCAAAGTACTTGCACTCCTGAGACAGAAACACCCACTCTCAAATGCAGATATGAATAGTAAGAGCTTTATTGCCAAATACACTATTGTACTCGGACACTCAATGCACACCACTCTTCCCTGGCACTTTGGGTTGTAACCCTTTGTCAGGGGGCATCCTCTTGGCAATAAAGCTCTTACTATTCATATTTTCATTTGAACGTGTGTGTTTCTGGCTCAGGAGTGCAGATACCTTTGGCTTTCAATATATGTAGGGGCTTGCTGCCCTGGTTTGCACCCACCAAGCTCAAGTTGTTTTCAGCCAATTTTTGGATTTGATTCTCTGTCACGGGACTATGGGGGATGCCCAGTCACTGAAGCAGGGCCTGCGAGGGGACAGTCATAATCCTGCAGCTAGAGGAGGGTCTTTCCTCCTTTTTTTGCCCGGGCATACATACATGCAATGGGTGCAATGTGCAAGCTCTGTCTCCAGAGAGATGCCCCTTGCGTTCTGTACATGGGTTCCCTTCCCACTCCTGTGACATTGCATGCTCTGCCAGCCAGCTGCACTGGATGGCAGTCTAGCAGTGAGCCACACAAACCCCCTTCCCTCTGTGAGGAAGGAGAACAGTCCTATAGACACTCAATCCTCCTTCTCCTGGCCTGCCCCTGAATGACCCGAGTCTGTTCCAGAACCCAGGTTGCCTGCATGGTATGAGGTAAGGGGCTTGGTGCTTCATCTCTCCCTGCCACTGGGCCAGCATATATAATCTTTTTTGGCAGATTGTTCGAGGGCAGGGGAAATCAATAGACACTAAAGAAAAATGAATAAATGTCAGCAATTGAGATGGGTGGGCAGTGTTTAGGGTTTGCAGGTTATAAGATCTGGTTGGAGAGACAATAATTTGTGCAACCTCTCCAAATATATCAGCATGCCTGTGTTCCTACTGTATATGCAAGGTGCTTTGCATACTGTAGGCGCACTGGCATGTATTAGGGCTGATTGCAAGCAAGTTAGCCACCTTCTAACCACGCCATACAAAGTGGCATTTTGTGATCCTTCCCTGCTTTGGTGTGCAAATTACTGTTAGTGACTTATTAAAGATCAGTTGCCAACCAGCAGCCCTGCTCATTTGGAGCAATGGAAGTGGGTAGCAGGGTATAGCAAAAGCCCCACTTCTGGTGGCAGATTGCAACCATTTTTACATATTGTTAATACAAGCTTGAATTCAAGTCCCTGCTAGAGATAGGTGAATGTTTTTCTTCTGCCAATGGAATTCTGGTGAAATGCTGATTTTGCTTCTGTGAAATATTGCTAAATTTCCAGGAAAAATTTGCAAAATGTTGCCAAAATTGTGATTTTGGTTATTTCCATCTCATTTCAAAGGTATTTATCAAAATTGCACTAAATATGGAACATTGTCTGTCTCTGGGCCTATACAGAGGTGTGCCAAGTTTCAGAGCTATATCCTTAAAAATGAACAAGTTATAAGCCTCCAAACATTTGGAAATTTTAAAATGACAGTTAACTATAGTATGTAAACTAAAAGCATTTGTGCAAATTGCATCACAGTTGGTAGGATGGCATTACCCATACCCATACATATGTGTGCCAGGTTTCACATCTCTAGCTTTAAAGGTGACTGAGGTATAAGCCTCTGAACTTTTAGAAAAGTTTAAATTACATTTCACAATCACATAAACTTCTGAATTTTTAAGTCCCTATATGTTTAAAGCTAGAAAACTGAATATCACCAGTTTTGTTTAGTTCATTGACCCTAAATATTAGATTTTAAGGTAGCCACCATAATCCAGCATCAGAAAGTCATGCTGCCATACTGACGACCTGGGTTCGGAAGGGAGCCCCTGGAAGTCATGTTGAGAGGTAGATCAGAGCTAAACCTTACAATCTCTATTTTGAAGTTTCTATGACTCTTTCAAGAAAGTATGCATCTACTGTAAGTTTTTAATTATCTAGCTCCAAAGGTGTCTAAGTTCTAAGCATAGAAATATTTTCAGATATTTTCACATGAATATTAATTTGCTAGACTTTGAGCCCTTATATCTCCCTCACCCTTCACTCAAATGTCAGGCAACATAATTATATTTTAGGGCTTTCCCAAGACAATATGCATGCCACATGTTTGACACCTAGCTTTAACACGAACTGAGGTATAGCCAATTAAAGAATTTTGGAAAATTCTGAAACATTTTGTGCAAATTCAGAATTTGCTAATTTTGCCCACACCTAGAATAAACAGGCTAACTGTACTATATAATAGGCCTGCTTGATTTTTATTACATGATCACCAAGATGGTTAACACAGCATACTCTACGGTACTTTGAACTGGTAAAATCTTGAGGAAGTACAGTAAAAGACTGATTTTCATCACATTATACAGTATACAAGTGTACATTATTTCTTGAAAGGTCACAGAATATGACCCTGCTGGTACCCAGACTAGTACAGCATGGGCTTACATCTTCTGTGAATCTGGAATTTTGTATTCCCACTATGAAAAATAGAGGAGCTGTTAGCTGTTTTCCTGTGCTGGCCCCTGGCCAGAAACAACTTACCTATTGACTTGCATCCAATCCCAGGCCCGCTGCCACCCTTTAATTCAAGTCACATTACCACCATTTCATTTCATTTTATGCAAAAGAGAGTCTTTGGACAAATATTGCCAGTTTTCAAAGATGTCCAGGATCAAGAACACAGACAAGCATTAAATACAAGCAGTACAATATAAAATTAGATAATTTACAGTGTTTCATGAAAATGTACATATTTCTTGGAGCTACCCTTGAGCAAGTGCAATCCTTTAAATACCTCGGTATAATGCTTGACCCCAATCTATCCTATGGCACTCACATCGATAGTGTTGCCAAAACAGCAAATACGGGTCTTGGCCTACTTTACAGGCACAGGCAACATCTCTTCCCTGAAGCCTTGATGATTGCTGTCCAGAGCTCTGTTGTCTCTATCATTGACTATGGGCTGATCATTTATGGCTCTGCCTCAGCTACTGCCCTCAAACACATATCTAGTTGCCTCAACAAAGCCTGTCATCTCCTCACTGGTTTACACCATCTTACACATATGTGTGATCTTTATGCTCAAACTGGATGGCTTCAACTGTGACACCGCAAAAAGTATCTAACCTGCATTATTGCAAAGAAAATCAGCATGGGCCTCGTGCCCCCTGGTGTCCAGTCTATACTACACCCAAGCAATAACCCTCGCCTCACCTGGGGGGGGTCAGAAACCCAGTTTCTATAGGTCCCTCGCTGCCGTACCACACTGGCCAAAGATCTTTTGCTTATAGGGCCCCAAGCTGGATAAATGGTCTCAGTTGTGACATCTCCTCCATTCCCAAACTGGGCACATTTAAATCCAGGCTCCGCCTTCTCTTCACTGCCTCCAGTTCCTGTGATTGCCTCAGTTAGTAATCCCAACCAACCTCCACCCTAGTCCTATCTGCTCTCTCTTCCTAGCATTTATATTTCTCAATCTTCCCCTTCACCATCCCACCCCCTTCCCTCCCTTGCCTTCCCTCACCCCTCCCAGTACACCAGCACCTCTCTCTGTTTTGATGTCGACAATGCCCCTGGCTGCTCCAATCTCTTCTTTGTCCCCCCCTCCCATCCTCTATACCCACCTTCTTCATTTAAGGCCTCCGTCTTTTGTTTTCCCAAAATCACATGTGAATCAACCTCAATTAACTGATTGTTGCTCTTGTATATGAACACTGTTCTTGTACTGTGGTTTTTCTTTCTTTCTTATTAACTGTATTGTACTGTAATCTGATGTGAAACCTTTGTAAAAGAGCCTTGGCTCAAAGGTAATTGTAATCCTAGACCTAAATAAATAAAAAAATAAAATAAAACATATGTAAGGATAAAGTTTTCAACACTGATTAAAAATGTTGGCAAAGATTTCGAGTAAGAATTAGTTTGATAATAAAAAGATATTTGTTTCACATTCACCATTGCACTCAGATCTACTGCATTTGTACTCTACCTCATTTTGTGATGTGTGTAACTGTTTTTTTGTTTGTTATTTTCCATTCTGGTGTTAAATTTATTTATGGTGCTATATATTTTTATTGTAACTTTTACCGTGTGCAGGTTATGCCCCACTACTGAAACCTGTTATAAATGTGTATTTAAACTAATGTTGTATCCAAGTCTCATGAATAATATTTTTATTATTTATAATTGTTAATTCAACATAGTGAGGGTAGTGGTACAGGGATTCTTCATCTTAAAATAGATTAACAGCCAGTGCTACCTGAACTATCATCATACCTCTCAACCCCAGCATCAAAAATCAGGGACCCAAGGCCAAAATAAGGGACACATCTTAACAAAAGGGTAATATTAGTCCATGAAGCTGTTATAAGTCATTTAGCAATGAAAGCATTTCCTGATGGGAAAATAGACTGTCAGACTATCGTCTGTTAAGATTTTATTATTCAGATCTCTACTTTTCAGTGGAAAAAATGCCAAATTTAGGAGGGACAGAGGAAATCTGTAATATAACAGTCAGGGATGTTCCTGAAAATCGTAAGTCCATTGCTGCAGAAATAGAAGGAAGATGTAAAATCTTCTCTCTGTAAGATAAAATATTAGATTCACTGAAGTTGTCCATCTGCATATTATATGCAAGCAATAACATACAATGAGGTGTGGTTTATCACCTGATACGAGCACACCCAGGGGTGTACTAAGGCATGAGGCACTTGCGTCGGGTGCTTTATGCCACTGGGTGTGCTCTTATCAGGTGATAAACCACACCTCGGAGTGTGTTATTGCACTTATAAAATGAGCTCCCAAGTAAATAATAAAAAAAAAAAGTTTGCTTTTTTTTAGAAAATTTTTTTTTATAGTGGTAACATAAAAAAATAGTTCCTCTATTACTGTTGTGTCCTACATTTGACACTGTCTAGCTGGCAGGTAATGGGATTATACCTAAAAGAAACATAGTGCTTTATCCCCCCACCTGACACCAGACAGGCATATACTGTTTTATTTTACTGTCTTTGTTTTTCATTTTCATGTGCTTGTCACTGTTTATAGGGATCAGGCCTGTCTATGAGCCAGGTGTCATACTTAATGAGAGCGTGTCTGTAAGGCAGCTGTAGTTAATCTGATTTTTTTTTCACAGAGATTGCATCACTTGTAAACAGCCCTCCCAGTTTCCCATTAAGGAAAGCATGCAATTATTGCTTCTTTCTGTTTTTTTTTATTATGTAAAAAATTGCAGAGATAGTCCCATGAGGAGTGGGACCGAGCATGTCCCTCACCAGCCACCATATTTAGCACTTTCTTGATAGTGCTTTTCTGATCGCGGTTGTAGGTGCTCATTGTATAAACAGAAAGCAGTCCTGTAAAAAAATTAAAAAGTCTAAAAAAAACATATGGTGCAGGACAGGGACAGAACTGGGTCTCATCAGTTGTAGAGGAGCAACTCAACACGCGGGGATAATCTGTGGATCGCGGGTGCCTGAAAGATTGTGAGCAGCTGTTTTGAGAAGCAGAAGGAGTAGAGTTTAGACTTTTCAGATAACTGTGTTACTTTAATTAACTGTGTTTGGGCACTAATAGAACCAGAGGGGAAGGTGAAGGGCAGCGAGTATGTGACAGAGTTGCTTGTGATGGCTAATGATGTTAGGGAGCCTTTTCCCAGAACTGTACCATGAGCTGTGCCACTGTGTGTTTCTGTTTCAGTTGGCACATCTCAGTGATTTCTTCTTGTTATGTGGTAGGGCAGAGGAAGTTAGTGCCAGTTGGCACATTACATGCTGATATGGACACAGCTGTAACTAGGTTTTAGCCAATTAGCATTCTGGATTTTTTAGCCCATTTTATAATACCATATAAAGGGAATAATGCATTGAGATATAGCCCTTTATTAATCAAAAATGCAGCAATTATAAGAAAATATTTTTTTTATTTTCATGTTTATTGTATATGTATTGATTTGACACCACCCCCAAGGAATTGGTCTAGGTGGATTGTAAAGGCATAGAGAGGAGTTTTGTTATTCACCTGTTCTTGTTTACCTTGGTGAAATAAAACTATCTTTTAAAAATAAACTATCATCAGAGTGTGCTTGGTGTATTAATGATACTACCGGGCAAAATACCTTGACTGCAAACTATTATCAAAAGGTGTCCAGAGCCACCAAGCTCTGCTAATGAACCATCAGTACAGTAGCTGTGCTACTCATACAGGAGCACAATGGCTTCTGTTTCTAATTGATGTGGGCATGATGTCTGATCCCAGCAACAGCACATTCTTGCTACATGAATAGCCATCAGAGAGCTTTAAAATGCATTAAAGTTAAATAGATAGCTTTATTTCTTCTTAATCATTCATACTGAGATACAGTATGTTAATGCAGTTCATCAACATGCTCTGGAGGTCAGTATGCTGAGTTGCTACCATTGCTGGATGAAAGTCACTATATCTCAGATAATGTTCAATGGCAGCTGTCCAAAAGAGGGGGGCTCATAAGTAGTGTAAATGGCACTTACAGCTACATATAGGCTGTTCAAGAAACAGCAACACTATACAGTCTGTACTGCAGCTACAATTAGACATCATTACTCAAGTTACTAGAACCAGAGAGCCAAGTATGAATAATACAGTTTCAAAGGATGTATTAGCAGAACACGGTGGCTGTGGCCACCTCTTGTTTCATTTTCCTGTTAATGTTAACCTACAGTAGGTTTATGGTTCTTGAAGAGCATCTCTGCTACTGCTATTCATTGGTCATTTGCAAGTATCATTGGTGCTTATGGTCAATGACAATCAGTCACAGGGATGAGCGTTATCAGTCATGTAAATATATGAAAATTAAGTAATTTCCTTTCCTGCTGCTTCTATATAATGCACATCACAGACAGTTTGTGCCCTAATCTCTGTCTCAAATAAACTTTGGTACACCTTTATGCCTGTTCTAGTTTTGGCATAGAAGAACACTTACTACTCTAGTTCATTTCCAAAGGTCCCTATTGCCCAGGTTTAATCAGTTTCATCTGGTTCAAGGTCAGTTGTCATTCATCTGTATCCCCCTTCCCTGGGTCGTGCCTGAAGATAGGCAGGATTTGCCTAGTTCACTTACCCAGTCAACAAAAAGTAAATAAAAAAAAAATAAATCTCCTACTAGCAGGAACTCTTGGTCTGGCAATTACTTCTTGTATGATACAGAGGGAGAACCTGCTGTGCCTTGGGTGCAGAGGTGATATGAGTGTGATACACATAAAATTTAATATGCATTTTATATGTTCCAAGAGACTAGAGTAGGGGAGCAAATATTCAGTTATTGATGTCTTTATAGAAGAGAACACAGAAATACAAAATTAAAAGCTAGTCATGTAACACTGCATTTGATAAGCTGATAGGGAGATGGGTTGTCTTGAAACTGTGTCGTCATTCAATAATTATGAAACTGCACTGTTGCTCCCTTTCTTCCTCTGAGGGGTACAACCACACTGTCACTCATAAAAGTTCTAAAAATGAAAATTATTTGTTTTGGAAGATCAACTGAGAAGCATTTGATTAGTTATGCAGAACTACTGTACATCTGACCTCAAAATAACCTACTACAAAAGTGTATCATTAATGTGGTATTATATACCCACTAAGGAGGGACCATGGTTCAATGAAGGTTATAACCATTCAGCCATTCACAATTTGTTGCTGACTAAAATAGATAGCAAAGTTGTTTCTAGTCTCATGTACCTGCATGTTAAGCCATACAAGAATTTTAGATACAGATCCAAAACTGTTTTACTGGAGTTGAATTTATTGGTTCACTAAAATCCCACTAGGAATTAGAGTGGTGCAGATAAACACCAGAATGGAAAAGTAAAAAAAAAGTATGTGTGCTGCAGAGGTCTGAATTCCTGAAAGTAATAAGGAAAAAAGGAAAAATATGGTCCCTCAGGGCTCAACAGGACCCATTGGAAACTGATTTGGAACTGCAACAAACAAAAAAAAAACAAGAAAACATTCTTCTAGTGCATACTTGGTAATAGAAAGTTGAAAGAGGGGATTGGGCAATTGAAAACATGGCATGGTGAGTCTATGATGGAGCTAGAGCCAATAGTTGAGGTGCGTAATGAATATTTTGTTCAGTACTCATCAAATGGCTTTCAGTGAGGTGAAGGCAATCTTGAGAGGGCAGATGACATCAGGGATACTCAAGATACAGCAAGTGAACATTACACCTTCCCTTAAAGCAAAGAACAAGGCAGGTAAGTTACAAGGGATGAAGGGGATACACCCCACAATCACAGCAGAACTAAAGAAACAATTGGAAGTGCCACTGGAAATAATTTTTCAGGTTTTGGTCCAGACAGATATGGAACCAGAAGAATGGCAAATGGCAAATCTAGTTCCAATCCTTAAGAATGGGGTATGGTTGAATCTGCAGAAGTGCTGGCCAGTCAGCCTGACATCAGTGCTGCACAAGGTCCTGAAGATCTTTATAAAGGACAGAATAATGAAGCACTTGGTTGAGGCCAAGGTTCTTGCCCCCCCCCCCAGCATGTCTTTTTGAGGGACAGATCATACATATCTTCTTCTTTGAAGGGGGTGACTTGGGAGGTGATAGGTCCAGGGCCATGGATGTAGTCCATCTTTACTTCTACAAACCTTTTAGTACTGTGGTGCACAATAAGCTTCTGAACAATATAAACCAGTTCAGTATACAGAAGACAACACAAAGTGGATTGCTAAATGTCTTGGGGAAGAAAGCAGAGGGTGATGGTGGATGGGCTCTACTCTGAGTGGGAGAGAAGTACTTAGTTGCATCTGCAAGGATCTGTGCTGGGGTGATTGCTGTTTAATATTTTCATCAAGGATGTGGGTGCTGAGGTCTCCAGCAGGTTGTTGAAGTTTTTGGATGACACTAAGCTCGCCAAAGGGCATACAAACTTCAGGAAATGCTGAGCAAGCTGGGTGATTGGTCTGACTCCTGGTGCTTCTGATTCAAAGTAGTGAAAGTTGGGGAGGTAGGACATACAGAATTACTGTATGGTGTCCCTTTTGCTTTGGTCAAGAAGGAAAAGTACCTGGGGACAGGGGTGTCAGCAGGCATACGCACTGTACGCAACAGAGTACAGTAAATAAAAAAACAGGCAGGGGCAACACATCAGGCAGGGGCAACAAAAAGAGGAAAGCAAGGCCATTGTGAGTCACACTGTGTCTGTGTCATGCTGAGCCCTTTTGCCTTTGTTGTTTTTTGCTATGGGGCACTGATGCCACCAGCCAAATACACAAACAAGAACAAGAACAACTTACCAGGCAGGCAGAACAACAAAGGAGGGAGGGTTACAGGAAGAAACAGATTACTTAAACTCAAACATGGCTAGCAGAAGGGGGGTGTAATGGTGTGGTGTGGTAGCGCTTATTTTGGTTTATGTTTACATAACGGGGGGGCAACAGTGCATCAGTTTTGAGTACAATTTTAAAATTCCTGGCTACACCCCTGCCAGGGGATCATGCTATACAGGTGATTTAAGCAAGACAAGCAGCGCATGGCTGCTGTCACAAAGCCAGCTGAATGCTAGGGTGCATCAAATAGAGGAGAGGGTGACCAACAGATTAGGGGACATAATCCTGTCACTTAAGAAAGGCCCTGATTAGGTCCTGTCTGGAGTATTGCATGCAGTTTGGGTCTCCTAAATGCAGAAAGAACGTTGATGCAGTTAATAGAGTGTAACACATGGCAACCAATATGATCAGCGGTATGGGGGATAACAGCTATGAGGAGAGGCTAGAAGTCTTCAACATGTCCAACCTGAAATAAAAAGAGGTTCAGGGTGGAAGAGATTTCATTCTTTCACATACTCAGGGACATGGACAAGGTCAAAGAGTCATGTGTTTAATCTGGTGTCTTGCATCAGTATGCAGACACATGACCTGATTCACATGGCTGATTAATTCAAGGGTAACCTGTGGAGCAACTTATCAGCAGAGAACATGGACATAAATGCAATACATGCCTATTTGGGTAAGCCTGTACACATTTATTCTGGCCAAGGGAATTAGTCGATCCCCTGTTTAGTAGTATAGGCAGAGAATTCCTACAAAATGGTTGTGTTTTCACAGCATACGTATTTCATACTTGCTCGTGAAGTAGATTGAGGAATGCAAACGAGATTATCCTATGTTCCCTTCTGACCTTAAATTACTATGTTACTATGCATTCAAAACTGATTACCAGACACAGTTAAGGTACAATATTTTTCATAAGGGGGCTAAGTTCCGTATGAATCCAGATGAATGCTTTGGAACTCAGAATAAAAAGTAGCATATTTTGGCATTTTCAGTGTAACACCACTAAGCATGGTGCAAACATATCTGTTTTACTCCCAGCAAAACAGTGTAGTGGGATAGAAAGACCTTTTTATTCTTTTTAACTGTCAACTACATGCCTTCTATAAAACTGAAAGACAAAAACCTTTAATATCAAGTAGAGATTTTGTAACATAAATAAAAGAAGCCATGCCAAGTCAGCAATAAACTGGTTAGGTGGACTTGAAGATACCCCATAGAGCTGGCAGAAATATTTACACGGCTATTTCATATGAGGAGGGCCAGCATAATCTTTGCCTTCCAATAGTAATTTTACAATATTCTTCTCAAATGAGAGAGGACCAGAAGATGTTCTGTTAAGCTGTCAATAAAGTTCATGCTATCATTCTCAGTCAGAGGGTACCAGGAGATAACCCACCAAGCTAGTTGTAAAGTTTATAGTCTTTCTTGGATGACAGGACCTGGAAATGCCCAATCAAGCCAGAGGAAAGGTTTAGGATATTGCTCTGGGTGCTGGGGCTGGAAAATGCCCTTCAGAGCTGGCAGGAATGTTTACACTTTCTCCACTGAGTGAGGGGGTCAGGAGATGCCCTGTCAAGCTGGTGGCAATGTTTAAGCTTCCCCCTCAGATTAAGGGGACTGGGAGATTCCCAACTGAGCTGTATGGAATGTTAACACTGTCCCTATTAGGTGAGGCACTGGGAGATATCCCACAAAGCCAGAAGCAAGGCTTAAGCTGTTCCGCTTGGGTGAGGGTGACCAGGAGATGTACAGCTCAGTTGATGGCAATGTTTATGCTGTCTCCCTCTGTTGAGTGGGATAAAAAAAATGCTCAGTCAAGCTAGTAGCCTTTTTCATGCTACCCCATCCCCCCCTTAGGTGACAGCGACTGGGAAATTTCCTGTCAAGTAAGGGACAATTTTTACACTGTTCACCTCAAGTGAGGGGACACAGAATATGCAATGTGTATCTCTGTTGCACTAGAATGATGAGTGGTACTATGTACTAAGGTGCATTGTGGGTGCACTGGAATAATGAGCATCACTGACCCCTGCAGGCATCTTGATACACTGGGATGAAGTTCAGTATTTCTGGAGTTTACACTGAGTACCCTTAAGATCAGCAATTCTTTTCAGCTGATCATTGCTGTGCACCAGAGACTTTACTTTGCATCTTGGTCACATTCTCCTGCCGTGCCACTCTGCCACTTCACTTGTCTTGGCTGTCTGCCCTTCCCAGGCAAGTAAACATCATTGGAAATAAAACACAGAAATAAAGATTAATAATAATAGTATTAGTAATGTAGTCTACATCAGCACTACTACTGAATGTTAAGGGGACAACACATGCTTTGGCATCATGAGTAGTAAACTGAATATTATCATTGTAACCTCATTTTAGAGCATTGGTGATTTCAAAAGCTCCCTTTACCTATAGTTAGCAGAGCTAAAAAAGAAAAACAAACATAAACTTCTTGCACTAGCCCTTCAATACACTTCTACACAATTTTTTTTTACTTACCACAAAATCTAGAAGACACGTGATATGAAGTTTCACATGTCTTTCGCAATATTCAAAGACAACAATGTCTATAGGTTCCTGCAGAGGTACACATTATAATGATTTTGCGTTGTAGTGCTGACACTTTTTCAAAGAGTATAAAAAATGCCCTTGAGCAATTGTAAAACTAAAATCATTGAGTTACACAAAGAATAACTTGAGCTGTGTTAAAGTATTTGACAAGAATGTTATTAACTAGTGAACTGTGGCATTTGCCAATTTGAGAATAAAGCAGGAATTTCATATTTTACAAGACTGCTTTCTAGCCTTGATATTTTCAGTTGGGAAATCTGTACCATAATAGGGAGAAGAATATGTCTTCTAAGAGCTTTAAAAGCCTACATGATCAGCACAAGTGTCACACATTAAATGTAGCAGTGTAGAGCTCCCAATAGCACTGTCGTATCTTATTTTAAAAAGCAGCAAACTATGACAAGTTTCAAAAGTGAAATACAACTTTTTATTATTCAGTCTTGCCTACCCATGCATAAAGCCCCAATAGTTGTGCAATTATGCTGTCTTCATGGGCATTTTCAGTTTGTTAGATGATCTTTTTAAGTTTCAGAAGACTTGAATTCACATAACATCCTAATGGAGATCATAGGGTACTTAAATAGCATGTGACTTGACAACGTGATCATCAGGCTAAGCAAATTGAAAACATTGCTGTATTTGAAAAAATTCTCATATGGCTAAACCATCAATTAAAATATCCAAAGAAAATAGATGGCACAGTGGCAGGGTTGCCAATTGTGATAATGGTGACTAAGGTTTGTACCCTGAGCCTGGATTGTTGGTGGGCAAACAAGGGTGAGAAGGATAACATCCTACAAGATGCTCTCCTTCTCTGGGGAATGTGGAAGTCATTCTGTGCTGTAAGGCTGCCACTTGGGTGACCACAGGTAGAAGTGCAAATGGAGCTGGTGGGGAGGGTAGATGCCTGAGAGCTCCACATGGCGACACAAGCAAAAAAACTGGCACATGCAAGAGGGAGTAAGAAACCATCAACAATAAGCGCAAACCATGCTAGCATAAAAAAAATATACAAGCACTACATGATTGCAAAATGCAGAGTGACTTCATTAGGGACAAGTACAAAGGATCCAGCACTTTGAATCCTGTGGATTCTTCATCAGGGAAGGATGATGAAGAATCCACAGGATTCAATGTGCTAGAGTCATTTGTAGTTGTCCTTAATAAAGTAACTCTACATTTTTGGTGACACACAACTGAATATTCATGCTCAGATGGGAGCACTAGTATGCAAACATCTTTGGAGAAGGGGCAAAGAAGAATAACAGTCCATGGCTTACAGCATGATGCCTGGTATTCTTGGGACCTATTCTGTCCACTGTATTCCTTACTACCCTTCAGTGCTCTGGTGAGTGGGGTTCTTTCCCACTCTGGCCCAATTCCAGGGGTTAACTGGGTGTTGGAGAATGAGGGCTGCAGTTATGGGTCACAGGGCTGGATAGTAACCTGAGTAAGATGAGGAGCAGGACCAGGACGGTAAAAGTAAATATTAAAATATATATCTATATATATATAGATATATATATATGTGTGTGTGTATATATATCTGATTCAAATTTAAGTAGCTTTTAATTTGGCTACCTTATTTCAATTTCTGAGCCGAACAAATTCCTGCTTTTATGAGATCTACTCGAAGGTCATTACTGGGTTTCTCAAACCTAAATACCTCTCTTAAAGAAACAGACCTAAAAATATATATTTATAGGCATGAATACAGTATTCGAGAGACTCATACCGACTGCACATTGACACCCTGTAACTTTTTACTGAATTGTTAAAAGGTTCACATTACACTCCTAATTTGTAGTCCCACATTAGGAGAGATATTAAACATCACATGACCCAGTTTGGTCCCACTGTGTTCTTTCAGTTTTATCACAAACATCGATTTACCCCTTCAAATAGGGTTCCATTTTGTGACATTGCTTCCATTCCCAATTTAAGTATTTAAATACAGCCCTTTATTGTGCCTTAGAAACCCAACTGTTGTTAATGTGTTATCGAATTACTTCATTTAAGCCTCCCCCAAGAACTCCCTGTACAGAATAAAAGTTTTGACCTTTTATTTAATCATTTTATACAGCTGTAACGTTCATTCCATGTAATGTCCATTTGTACCTCATCCTTAGCAGACTGTGCCTTTAATTTGCATGAACTGTGGTCCAAAAGCATTATTGTGTCGGGTGACCTTCTTTTTGTTACTGACATGCTGCCAAAACCTTACAGTTTGTTATAACTCATTTATTTAGAAAATTCCCTTTTCCCATGGCGTGTTATTTTCGTGTCCTTTTGTTACCCACGTTACTATTGGTTCCTTCACCGGCCCAGAATGTTCAGAACCAGAAATGCATGCTGACACCATCAGTCATCACCCCGTGGCTCTTTAAAGCTGTGGACCTGGTGGGTCTGCATTCTTTGTACTGCCACCGACATTCTGGACAAGACATGTTGTCCTCCTGAAGTTTTGAGTTATGCACATTACAGGCACTACAGTGGGCTATTCTCTTTGCATCTCAGCTGCTCTTTTGTTCCCCGGTGTGTCAGATGTCTGCAGATTGTAAAGGTACACATTTGTTTTTGGGGAAACACAGAGACATGTAGTTGGACCTTGCCTCATGGTCCCGAGATGCTGAGCTCGGGATATGAAGGGTGGGGTGGGGCAGAGAGCGTTGATTATAAAGCATTTTAAGTTGAACAACTGCAGGTTTCCTAGATTAAATGGTTATACATATTTACCTATCCTATAGACCAAGACTCTACATGGGAATCATTCTGTGTGACCTGGTCCCTGTGTGGGCTGGGGCATTTTATGTGATCCTATTCTCTATCAGGGGCCCCTTTAATGTTACTGCTGCTAAATAGTTTGTTCTGTACTGGGCAAAAAAACTGCAGTTTTGGGGAGTATATCAATTGGACCTGGTTAGTGCTGGGGCTCATTTTGTATTAGGCATCAGAACACCATATCTACAATTTGGAGAGTTCTGTAATGAGAAATAAAATACATGCTGCATTGGGGAGTAAATGAATAGGACCTGGTCTCTGCAGTTGCTCAGTTTGTGTAGACATGATCTCTTTAGGGGCTTATATTGTGTGGGAGGCATCAGAACACCAGAACTACTTTTAAACTACCTGCTTATCTGCTAAACTTAAAAAGAAATCCTGGTTAATATCATATTTATTTTTGTAAAAACACTTCTGTAGAACAGAAAAATGGTCAGCACTCCAAAAGTACTCACAGTACTTATTTATTTTATGTGCAAGTGCATCAAAGTCATTTAGCAGCAGAAAAGCAAATAACAGCAGCAGTAAATGAAGCGTTGGGTAATCCACAAAATTTCTCAGATCCACAGGAGTCTATAAGATGGCAACTTTTTTAAAAAACATATTGCACCCACTGACTCAACACTGAGCACCCAAACACCAGCACAGAATCATTTACATTTCAGCAATATGTTTTGTGATTATTAGGTGTGCCATGTGCTGCATGTTAGGCCAAGGAGTCTAGCATGGCACATTAAACAATTACTGAGATTCACTGCAACAGTAAAACGAGCCTAAAAGGGCACAAACAGCAAAAATGGATGTAAAATTACTGTAACTGACGGTAACCAGGTTGCAATCACCAAAAACATCAACCCTGTTCATTGTTTTTGTGCAGTTTTAGGCTCATTTGGCTGCTGTTGCAGTGTATCTCAGTAACTGGGCTATGTGCTATGTGGTATGCCTTAAATGGCTTCCATAGCAATACAAGTGAAGAAAAATGCTGTTTTTCCCTTACTGGGATGATTGCTGTCAGTGACTGTTAAAGTGTTACCCTTTGTTCTGTATTTTTTCATTCAGGTTTTGGTGTGCACTTTTAGGCTTACTTTGCTGTTGCAGTGAATCACAGTAATTGTTTGGTGTGTCATGTGCTGCATGATAGGCTGAGGGCCTAGCATGGCATGTCAGACAATTACTGACATTAACTACAATAGCTGAAGAAACCTAAAAGTGCACCCTCTCCCAAAATGCACTGGTTGCCATATGCACCTGCAGGACCATGCTGTGAACACTGTGAGTGACGGTACCATGGAGGGGTCCATCTGACAACAGGAAGGGGCTGTGTCTTCAGTTGCAGTTGTGATCTGGGGGATGGCATCATTAGTAACAGGGGTAATTGTGTATATCTGCACCATACAAGGGGACCATGCAAAATTACCTTGCACTCTGTGATTACAGGACTTCACCAGATTTTAGGTCCATGACTTTCCATTTGTATTGTGCCAACCTCAGAAAATCTCCTGGACACAAACCTTGTTTGCCCATAACAGGGCTGTGGAATATGGACATCTGCACAAATCTGGGTTTGTGCAGAAAAACTAGGCTTTGCACATGGGCAAGCTTTTGAAGATCTGGCCCCTGAAGTCAGTTTTTAATTTCATTTTCATTTCTTAAACACATTTTAAGATTGAAGCAACCCACTCAAGGGCATAGTTCTATTAGTAGGAAGTAACCCACTCCAGGGTGTGCAGTTATTAGGGATTAATCAATACCCCGAGTGCATTGTGAAGCACAAGGCTGCTGGCTGAGTATCCTCACAACACCCAGTGTGTTGATTTATCCCCAATAACCGCACACCCTGGAGTGGGCTATTACACTTATAACAGAGGGTGCACTACAAAACAAGGAGAAAGCAATATACATGTTTTTTCTCCTTTTATAAAAGACAAGCCAATTACTGTATTCTGCTGCCTAAAAAAATAGTCCCCAACAAAATGGCTGTCATGCACATACAAATGTCAGAAGAAAAGTGTTGCTATGCTTTCTCTGACATTTGTTGTGCATGATATGCCTTCTGAGACAGCACAGTAGCTCTGAAGTGCAAAATATGGAGTTGCCTCTTGTGGTACAGACAAGGTGTCTATACCTCCACTGGCTTAGCTGCTCTGTCTCTCTGTCTGTGGTTACATTAATGCATGGCAAGCAAGTAAACATTTTCCCCAGCAGTGCAGTCTACCAGGCTATATTCTACCAATTAAGAAATGGCAACTAATGGGACTCAGAGCTTGCAGGTCTTTCTGGAACTCTGTTTCTCTGTCCACCAGCATAAAGCTCACTTTCAGATCATGACATCATTGGGGGGGGGTCTCCCTCTCTTCACACTGTTCAATCTGACTTTATGCCACAACTATGGGATTTACCTGTCAATCTGGTTGTTCAACAGAAAAATGACCATGGGGAGCACACACTTCACTCTGGGAACAAGCTTGGGTAAGAAGCAAGACTACAAACTTTGAACACTACAGCTACTGTTGCTGCACTGCCTTGGACTACATGGCAGGCCTGGTCTCTCACTCACTAAGCAGGGATAGTAATGGCTGCTCCACAGACTGCAATTTTGCACTATAACAAGACCAGAACAGAAACACAGGCTGATTTTTCAGAGGGATGGTTCACCACTAGCTGTCATATATTGTGGAGTAAGCAATGGTCACCTGATGGTTGTTTACCACTCACCTGCCTTTATCTACCCCATGTTATAAGTCACTAATACACTTTCAGTGTTTTGCCTTCAGCCTTGAATATCACAAGCAGCAAGGGCATGCATTAATCCCAAACACCCCCATTCATCTCATAAAGATATAGTTGGTTTCCCACTCTCTTATTGTAGGCTTGGGGACCAGCTGGTGTATGTAATAGACAGACCAGGTGAAATTCAATCTATACTACACTGTAACATAAAACATTTGTGAATATCTTAAGTTAATATACTGTAATGTTGTGACTACAGTACAATCTTCAAAATGTTCAAAAAATGTTATACCAAATATCCATAGTATGACTATCATTTTTTTGGTTGAACATTAGCAATAACTTTTGGTATGACTTAGTGAGACACTTGGTATGATACTGATACTACTGTTCTGGTGTCCATGTTACTCATGTGACTTCTTGTGTTGTGTCTGTGTTACTCGCATGACGTCCTGTGTCGTTTGAGTTACTCATGTGACATCCTGTGGAAAAAACCCTTGTAAATAAAGTATAATTCACTTTCTGAAAATTCAGTGATTTCTGTCTTTTTCAGTGAGTGTAATATAGTTGAGCAAAAACACAATGGGCTAGAAAATCAAGGACTTGAATGTGGTAGCCAAACTTAAATATGTCCAGATTTGGGCATATTGTGATCAGTAAACATATTGTGGCATATTACCAACAAGTTAAGTTTATGATAAAAAACTGAAAAGTTAGATATTATACTACCTAAATAGATACCATAGACATAGTAATATCAAAAAATATATGTTTGATAATATGACAAATTTGCTGTCAAGGACACGATGTTACATTACATTGTTCTTGTGGGAACTTTTAATCCCATTTTTTAGCACCTCTGAACTACAAACTATCTTTATGTTGGGGACTGAAATACTACCACATGCACCCAATGTAAATATGATATGGTTATAACAATTGGCCCAAATACATTTTGGAACCTGATTGTCACACTTTGTCTCTGAGTAGCTTATTGGTACCTATATATATATATATATATATATATATATATATTATACGGTAGTGCTACCATAGTTAGGGTTGAGGAGCCATTTACATGTTAAACCCAAAATTTTGCATCTTAATAACTTTGCAACTATTTGACAGATTTGCCTGAAAATTTGAATACATGATCAAGACTCATACGTCTTGGGATCTGCCAAGGTTTGTACCAGTTGGATATACAGTTGCGGAGTTATCAAGCATGATCTGCGCATGCATTTATGCTTTTTTGGAATTCTACGGTCGCGCCTACAGGTCGCACGGTTTGTGTGACCAGTCCGAAATCTTCAGCAAATGTGTGGCCAGCGTCCCCGAAGTGCCTTTCAAAGATTTTGTGAAAAAATATTAAATGGTTCAAAAGTTATTCAAAATACAACTTCCCATTATAAGTCAATGAGAAAAGTTAACAAAAAGTTCGACAGTGTCGCAAATGTAGTTTTTATTTTCGAAAATGGCCCTTTTACTGTCACAAATCTGCCATTTTGTTTTCAGTTGGTGATCAGAAAAATGCTTTCCATTTAAATTTGAGACCCTCTAGCAACCTAATTATTTTTGTATTCACCTAGTCGGACCCTGAGGATGCTAGCCATGTCTTTATTTTGGGGTAAAACACCCCAGAAATATGTTTTTCACATTTCTGGAAAAAGTACTTTTGCAAAGTGCTTTTGCACTTGTGACACTGTCGAATGAATTTGCGAACGTTTTCACAAATTGCGACAGTACTTTTCTAGGCTGTGGGAAAATGACAGCAATTCTTTGGCACCCCGCTGCAAAAGAATGGTTTGGAGTTTTGGGCTCAAATTTGAAGAGAACGCAGCCAACATCTCACAGATGTGCCTTTCAGTGTTTTGTTGAAAAAATATTACATGGCAGCAAAGTTACAGTACTCCAAAATTGATGCTTTTTCCAGTAGGATAACATTACGGCGTACGACGCGTTGCAGCAATTGTTTGGCACCCTGCTGCAAAATAACGGTTCTGTCTTTTGGGTTGAAATTTGGAGAGAACACAGCCAACATCCCACAGATGTGCCTTTCATTGGATTGGTGAAATAATATTACAGGGAGGCAAAGTTATGGCACTCTGAACTTCTGTTTTGTTCCCATAGGATAACATTACAGCATTCGCCGCGCCTTTCAGGGCCCATATCTCGGAAACGGTGCGAGATACGGACTTTTCATCAGAAAAATGCTTAGCCCCCTGATAAGAGCTAAGTAAAAAACTAGCCAGCAAAGTGATAATTCATATGACTTTTAAATTTTTTTTCTATGTCGTACGGTTACTGAGATATAAGCAATTTACTATCCCAATTCCTCATTTTCTGTTCCGAGAGTCATTATTTTGCATACATTCTTTGTACTCACTGTCTTTCTCTATGCAGCTTTTGGGGGAAAACAGCCTGTGTGCTTACATTACTGGTACCGTTACCATTTCCGCTTGCGGTTCCGTACCCGTTTCACTTACCGTTCACGTCTAAACCACCATGTGCATTAACCTTGCATTTTCATTTGCGTTTGCGTTGTTTTTAACATTTCTGTCTACAGTACTGTTTCTCTTTCTGTTTCTCTTTGCGTCACCATGCGCATTACAATTTGCGTTTGTAGGCACAATGTTACTATATGACAAGACATCACGTGCGGGCCCCGCTCTCCCGCCGCTGCATTACATTCACTATTTCTCATTATCATTCTCAAAAAGAAGGGAAATTAGAGGCAAAAAACTCTGTTTAATGCATCAGTTAGGGTTGTTCCACAGTGACAAAAGCGAGGAAATTCGATGTTAGGGTTAAAACCCCCTTTGCACCCCTCCAGTGCACCCCCCAACCAGAATTGGGGTGTTTATTGGGGTCATTGGTCCTAACTCTCACCCCATTCTCCTATTCCTCAGCTTCTTTCCACATGTGATGGGGTGAGAGTTAGGGCTGACGACCCCAATGCACACCCCGATTCTGGTTGGGGGGGTGGGCTGGAGGGGTGCAAAGGGGGTTTCAACCCTAACATTGAATTTCCTCACTTTTGTCGCTGTGGAACAACCCTAACTGATGCATTAAATTGAGTTTTTTGCCTCTAATATATATATATATATATATATATATATATATATATATATGTATATATGCAGGGCCCTTAAAAGGGCTCATGATTAAATTTAAATCAGTGTTGACATACCTCCATAATCATCATTTCATGCACTATTCAAAACACAACTCATGGTTTATAGCATGTTATTTGCAAAGTACTTCCAAATTAGAATTAAAATACTCAACTACACACTGAGAAAAAAGTGGTGATTTGTGTTCCTTCTTAAAGTATCAAAGGAAGAAATAGTGTCATTCTCTAAATATTAAAGTAAAGTGAATGATACATTGTTAGAACTTTTCCCACATATTTCTTTAACTGTATCAGACAATCAATTAATCGATCCTTTATTTATAAAAAGGCACCTTTCCATAGATCAAGGCGCCGGTACAATAAAAACAATATCACATCAAACAATTACAAAGTATAAAACCAGCAATATATTAAAAGAACAATACAACTGACAGATGCATAACCAAGATTACGGTCTAACTCAATATTAAACTCCATCAGGAAATGCCAGGCTGAAAAGGTAGGTTTTCAATTCCATTTTGAAGCTTTGGATGGTCAGGCACTCCCTTATCTGATGAGAAAGAGAATTCCACAGAGTAGGGGCTGAAAATGCAAAGGAACAGGCCTCAGATGTCTGCAGCCACACCCTGGGAATCTCTAGCAATCCCTTGTCAGTGGAGCAGAGTGGTAGGGTGGGGTGGTAGAGAACAAGGAGATCATACAGGTAGCAGGGTCCCTAGTCATTTAGGGCTTTATAGGTCAGTTATCTGACCTTGAAGGTGATACACCACTGCACTGGCAGCCAGTGCAGTCCACGGAGCCCATGTGTAATATGACTGGCCCTAGACATACCAGTCAAAAGCCTGGTAGCATCATTCTACACCAGCTACAGGTGGTGGATATCAACCCCCAGTAACCCTAGGTATAGGGCATTGTAGTAGTCAAGCTGACTGTACATACAGTACTAGAAGTTATTGCTATATTCCACTGAAAAGGTGTTGGTCAAGCCATTCCAATTGTTAAAGACATGGGGCCTGATTTTGGAAGATCCCAGAATGGTGCAAGAGGCTTGTACCACATGAAATGGCACAAAGTGCTTCTTGCACCAAACAATGCCCCAGAAGTGATTCTCAAATGTAGCCTGCATCAACCACAGGCTGCCTGCACTAAGGGGGACTTGTGCCATCCGTGTGGCACAAAATGGGATGTGTCATGGTGCTGGGGGACATAGAGCAGATGCAGGCTGCCAAATCCCTATATCATTATTCTCAAAATTCTCCCAGAGGGCATATTTCTATATACCATTAGACCAGCCAGGGCTGGTCCAAGAGCACATAGAAATATGCCCTCTGGGAAGGTTTTGCATCTTGCGGCAATGTGCCATGCTGCTACCCAGCCTTGATCCCCCCTTTGGTAAACTAACATGTCCCTGATGGTCTAGCTGAGCCCCAGCCCTGATCACCCTACCTGTACAATTATCAGGTTCCTGGTGGCGACCCCCCCAACCAATCTGCCTGAATAATCATATATTCATTTACTGGTGGTCTAGCTGTCCCCCATTCCCACTCAGCTATTTAATTATATATATTATTACCCTGGTGGTGTAGTGGACCCCACCCCCACCACAGCAGGCAGTGTTTCATCACCCCACTCCTCCCATCCCATTCCCGAGCCAGTGACTGGCAGGGTCTTTCTCTCCCCATCACAGCCAGCCCCCAACTGAACTGTCATGGAGCACATACTGTATACTGTACATGCTCATTGATTGACAGCTCTGTCACTTAGTGAGTGACGTACTGTATATAGTACGCACTGCTTGCAGTTCAGGAAGTTGCTGGCCATGGTGGGGAGAGGAGGGCTATGCCAATCACTGGTTTGGGGATAGGACAGGGGCGCGGGGTGGTTGGACACTGCCTGCTGGGGTGGGAAGTGGGTGTCCACTAGACCACCAAGGTAATAATATATAAAATTAAATGGGCCAATTGAGGATAGGGAAGGGGTTCACTAGACCACCAGGGAATGAATATATGAGTATCAGGCAGATCAGGCTGCGGGGGTCTACTAGGCCAACAGGGTAATAATATATATATCATTATATGGGCCAATCAGGGCTGGGGGGCCTCTAGACCACAAGGGACCTGACTATTATAATGATCAGCGGATCAGGATTGGGAGAGTCTACTAGATCACCTTGTACCTGAATTTTACAAAGATAAGGGGATCAGGGCTTGGGAGGTCCATTAGACCAACATGAAATGCTTCAGTATATTGATGCATGGCTACCAACAGCTTGTGGCAACCTATCCCAAATGCATACTTTTTTTTGTAAGCAGGAGAGAGCTGAAAGCTTGTTTACAAGGTGCAACCTGGGAGCACAAGAAAGTTAAGTGACTTGTTCAGGGTCACACAGTATGGAAATGGGGGCTCTGGGATTCAAACCCAGGTCTCCAGGTTTGCAGCTCAGAGCCTTAAACCACTGTGCCATACTGCCTCTTTGGCACATGCCTATGGTTGCACAAGCCCTAGGTCTTTGCCACCAGGACAGTTCTGATAATGAATGGAATGCAGGGTACCTGGTGCAAGCTGCCTTTGGTGCGGCTTATGCTAACTTTTGAGAATCAGGCCCATGGTTAGGATGTAATGTTCAAATTATAATGGCTTGTAAAATTGTGTGTTATCATCAATAAAATGACAATACACTGATGTAAAAGTTATTGTATCAAAAATGCTGAATCAACATGCCACCAGAGGTGGAAAGAGTTGAGAAACTTTTTTTTTTTGGAAAAGTAAAATGTGAAGTGATGTGGGAAAGGTAGAAACAGAGCAGACTTAATGGACCCAGGTCTTTTTGTGACAGAAGGATTTTTTTATATTTCTAAGTGTTATTTCACGTAGTTTTTCACATGGCAAAGTGAGTACTCTATCAAGAGAAGGCTTCACAAAGTGAACCACCCCTGGCAAAGTGTCCACAATGTGCAGCACTTCACCCTGTGAATAAGCAGTTCTCCGATGAAGTGCCACTTAACATAGTCTTTGTTTTGTCTCTTTAGTAAGAAAAAATTGAAAAACCTTCACCCTGCCTTCATGCCACCCAGTCCCATCCTTCCTCACCCAATGCAAATGCCATCTTTAAAGAAGAGCTGAAGAAGTTGAAGAATGAAGACAATGCAGTGAAGGATATCAGCAGGCATAGAGACCTGCTTACGAACACTGCCAGTCAATATCTGAATAAATAAAAGCACATAGAGTAAGCCCACTGATTTGTGTTAGTACATGTGCTTTTATTGATTCAGATGATGGTGGCCAAGGGAGTGGGAGGGTTTGTGTGTTGGTTGCCATTTTTGGTGGGACTTATTTTCATTTCTAAACTTATTCAAGCATTACTTAATAGTGACACTGGCATGGGGAGGGTGGTATTGCATGCCTTGAGGGTGGAGGGTTGGGTAGAACTTATTTCAAGTGGTCAGGCATGGGGATGAGTGTGGGCTTGAATTGCTACGAGGATGGTAGAAGGGCATGCCTAGCGGGCAGTGGCACTAATAATAATTATTTTACATTGCACTTCAACAGGGCTGGGAAGAGAAGTGTGGAACTGAGTTTGATGAGCAGTGAGTGACAATAGGTGTTTTTAATGGTCTGGTCTGAGGAGGAGGGTTACAAAGGTGCTATGAGTATGAGGAACAGTTTTTCTTAATTTTTTTTTTTGTATATAAACACTTTATTGTATATCGAAAGCAAGGTCAGGTACAAAAATAAATGAGTAACATCCCAACAGTAAGGACACAGAATAATAAAAAGAAGGAAGAACATCAGTGATGATCCATAAAACCAAACAAAGTGTAACACCCACCAAAACATAATACATTCATATAAAATATTACAAAGGAAAACCCTCTTAGGTGAATAATGAAATAGGACAAATCTGCATGTACAAAACACTCAAAAGCACTCTAAACTTCAATATGCAAAATGGCAACACCATGATCCCTATGCCATGAAGAAACAAAGTAAGATACAAGCAGTTCCATATATTCACACTGACTTCTCAATTAAATAAAATCCTAACCAACTCTAGTAACAGGAACTATCCACCAGTGATTATATTAATAACAATATTTCTTATGGACTCACTCCAATAGAACTTAACCAAACATGCCAAGTTTAATAACATTTTAACAATGTCTTTCTTCTGCAAAACATTACCTGCAGGTAGGAGGCAGCTTTAGACATCACCTGTAACCAATGTGTATATGATGGAAGACTGGCAGTACTCAACTTGACAAAGAAGTTTTTCAGCCTCCAAGACAGCTACATAGAGGATTGCCTTAAACTTCAGAACTTGTGGGGATGTTAATGCTGAGTCCCTTAAAATCAAAAAAGAAGGAGACTATGGAACTCATACACCCAGAATCCTCTCAATGGTCTCAATAATATCTCTCTACCAGTCTCTTACCCTAGAACATCCCCCACAAAAATATGATAAATGGTACCAGGGTCAGAATCTCATCTCCAACAAATACTGGAAGTGGAGAGGCCCATATTCTATGATTTAACTGGAGTCTGATGCCAGCTACTTAATATCTTTTTCTGGATATGCTTAACGTTTGGGTCAGGAGAAGCTTGATGAGCTTCACATACACAGCTATTCCAGTTAACTGTATCTAAGGGTTCCTTCAACTCCTCTAGCCATTTCAGTTGGGAAGACTCCCAATCAGGGGTATACACTTTTTGAAGGAGTTTATATATTACACTTGTATGCCCCTTACCCAATGAAAACCATATATGTAAGAGTTTAGTGAGGTCAGTATGTAACAGCTGATAATCCCTCATAACCCATGATGTAAAAATATGTCTCAATTGGAGATATCACCACAGCTTATGAGCAGGAAGACAAAACACTTTTTGCATCTGGAGAAATGACCTAAGTAACCTAGATTTGGAATCAAACAAATCAACCACTAGTGAAATACTTTTGGATACCCAAGTGGTCAAATGAATCTTAGAACCCTCAATCTGTATTTTGGGATTGTTCTACCAAGGTATACCGCCACTACAGTGACACTGGCACACTGAAACTCCCACAGCAAAACCCCCACCATGCCTATATCAGCAGCAATGGGGGTTTCATGTCGATCAACTGGTCAGAGATGGAGGGTAAGTATCTAACTCCACTGTCTGTGTGACATGGAGTTAACTATCTACAGTAGGGGGTGTGAGGGATTCAAACCACTGCATGGGGTGCTGGGGCATAGCCCCCTGCATTAATGTCGGCTCTATTTCTACAGTCATTCCGGGGATGCGTTGGAGTTGGGGATGTCGAAGGGTTCCTGGCACAGTCAAGGATGGCAATGAATTTGTTGTCATGCCAGAGTCATGGATCCTTCCACAAAGGTTCAAAGGAACCAAAATACTTGTAATTCCAACCCAACATCTGGATCACTTTTTTCCAGACCTGTCTAGCAAAAATAATGGGATGAGTGTTATGGCGTGGCTCTGGGAAAGGATCCCTTAACCACACCGCAAGTGGCATATATTACACTATAGCTTTTTTCAATATCTACCCACAGAGGAGCTTGGCTCTGATCAGGATGGAGCCAGAATAAACATTGCCTGAAACCATTGGCAGCATGGTAGGCCCAGGGCCATGGCATATTCCACCCACCCCTTATATTGGGTGCCAGTACAACTTTCCTGCCAAAGCAGGGTACCTTACCTTCCCAGATACAATTTAAAAAGAGCTTATCAATTTTGTTCCACAACCCAGTGGCAATAGGCATCGCTAAATTACTAAGACAATACAAAAGTTTTGGGAAAGCCATCGTTTTAATTAAAGCAGTCTTATCAGGGAGAGCTAGGTAAAGTTTGGCACATTTATTCATATCAATAGATGAACCTTCTAACACCCCTTGAATATTCTTATAACACATATCTTGAAGACTGGAAGAAATAAGCATCTCCAAATACAGGATATCCTTAGATGCCCACTTTAGCTTTTGTTGCCGCATAAGTTCCAATTAGGGTCCGCCTTGCAAAGTGATAATATTTCAGTCTTGGACAAATTGAACCTTAATCCTGAAATTGAAAGCTGGCCTGGTGGCTCTGAGGGTTGAGGTACTAGATGCCACACCTCGCATCACACCGGTGATCCAGGTTCAGGAATGAGCCTGGTCTGACAGGGATCGGCAGGGATGGGAAGGGAATGAGCATCTGGAGGACTCCTCTCCCTTCCCAGGGAGGGAGTAGGGGTATGCATTGCTCCAGAGTGGCCTCTGGTGGCAGTCGGTGGTGAGCCATAGATTCTGTGGGGCAAGCCATAAAGGCAGGGGTGGAGCTTTGGCAGATGTAGGGATATCACTGCATGCCTGAACTCCAAGAAAGGGAGGGAGGGAGGGAGGGAAAGGGAGAAAAGGCAAGAAAGCCCCTATCACCCAGGTGAGGAGACAGCAAGCCCTGGGAGCCCAGACTCAAATGCCCAATGTCAGCCGCAATCCCCCGACTCTCCTCCTGGGGACACTGGGCCTCTCCCAAGGAGGCAGGAGAGCCAAAGTCCTGATCCTGATGTAGTTGTCAGGGAGTGCAGTTCAGATAGGTGGTATGGAGCCATGGGCTGAGTAAGGAAGCCCAAGAGTTGCCCAGGAAAGTAGGAGAATAAATAGAGTTAAAAAAAATCCTGAAATTGCTCCAAAAGCATCAAGCACAACCGAAGTAGCAGGTAAGGATGTTTTGACTTTAGAAATAGTCAGGAGCAAATCATCTACATAAAGTAGGGCAGGAAATGATTGTTATCCTACCAGCATACCCAAAATCTCTGCAGTTTTGAAACAAAGCAGGTGCTCCATAGCAATCAGGAACAACGGGGGGGGGGCTTAATTGGCACTCTTGTCTCATTCCTCAGAACAGGGGAAAAGGTTCTGACAGCACCTCATTCACCAAGACTCTCACTTTGGGGGAGGAATATCAGCTGCAAATCCATTTTTGGAAAACTGACTCAATCCCTATCTCTAATAGTGCACAAAATAAATATTCCCATCCTTTAGAACAAATGCCTTCTCAGCATCTATTGCTACCGGTGCTATGGAATCTGGACCACTGTTGGCAAACTGTATTAAATTCAGTACAGCTAGAATATTATTGCTGCCCTGCTGTCCCTTCATAAAGCCAGCTTGAGATTTATGATAACAAGGAGCAATGTTTTTTCCCATGATAATAAGCAATAATTTTGACCAAAATTTTGCAGTTAACATTAAGTAATGAAACTGCCCTAAAATTAGGGCAAATTATTTGGGTCTTTATTGGGTTTTGGGAAGACTGTGATATTCGCCTCTTGCATAGAAGGTGTCATGGATTAAAATTCCTGAATAGCCCTGAAGAGTCTTAATAACCAAGGAGACAGAATGAGTTCAAAGGCTTGATAGAAATCTGAGCCTAGGCCATCTGGTCCTGGGGTTTTACCAGCAGTCAGAGAGTGGATCGTCATTTGTATCTCGGATAATGTTATGTCCTCCTCCAAAGACTGAGCAATCTCAGAGTGTAAGAGTGGTAACTTGATTTTTGCAAAAAAAGTGTCATTATCCCCCCCCCCCACTAGGGGAAAATGAAGAACTATACAGGTGCAAATAGTAGTCTTGAAATAGATTAGCCATGTGTTCTGGGTCTGTAATAATGCTGTTATGTCCTGATTTAAAAGAAGGGATTTGTACTTCCATCGATTTACGTTTTAACCTATAGGCGAGGAGTTTCCTTGCCTTGTCACCTGACTCCCAGTAAGACTGCTGCATAAAAAAGAGGGCCCTGGATACCTGCTGGGTATAAAAAGTATTAAGCCAATATTTAAAAGCTAAAAGCTCAGAAAGTTGGTGTTCTTGAGCTGAAGAGGATTTATATATACCTTCCTCTGACGAATGAATTTTCTGTGTAAGGTCTATTAACTCCTACTTCCTTCATTTGTTCACCATAGTGTTATAGGAAATTACCCAGCCTCTATTAAAAGCCTTAAATGCCTCCCAGAGAGTAAACATAGACATCTCTGGAGAGGCATTAGTTTAGAAATAAAAAAGGATCTCCTCTTGCATCCAATGCTTAAACTCCCCGGAACACAAAAGTGCAGGGTTAAAGGGCCATCTAGGGGATTTAATTACACAAGCTTTGGGCACCCAAACCACACTTACTGGAGTGTGGTCTGAGATGGTTATAGGAAGAATAGACACCTCCACCAAGTCTCCTAAAATTGTAGAACTGCATAAAAAAATAATCTAACCGGCCGCAGGTTTGGAATCCATGTGACCTAAAAGTGAATTTGCAGGTCTCCGGATAAAAAATTCTCCAACAGTCTTGCAGTTCAAACTCAGAACATAACTGGTTAACTACATTTCTTGACCAATGATGGGAAGGGGACCCCTTTTCATGAGGTGTTCTGTCTAGAATGGGGTCAAGCACAAAGTTAAAATCCCCACCCAAAATAATCACCATGGAATCATTAACCGATTCTGAAATTCTCTGTGCCAAATGGGAAAAGAAATTTGGAGTATCAATATTTGCGGCATATACTGTATATTAACAAATTAAACTGAAACCCCATAAATTGCCCTAAAAGAATAATCCAGCGACCCTCATTATCTGAAAGCAATATAACCACGTGAAAAAGGCATAATCTCCGAAATAAAATTGAAACACCACATTTATTTGCCTTGAAGGAGCTAGAATAGACCTTCCCCACCCAGCCTTTTGACAATGCCCCCGCCTCCCTTTTGAGGAGTTGAGTTTCCTGTAGGAAGGCAATATCGCATTTAGAGGAGTTCAAAAATGACAAAACCTTTTTCTTTTTTATGGGGTGGTTTATACCCTGAACTTTCCATGATAACAATTTTATTTAGCCATAAACACAAGAGTTTAATACACAGAACAGTGATCCTAGACAAATCAGTATGTGTAAATGGATAATTAAAAACTAAAAAAATAAAAAGAAGTTGCCACTAGAAAGAATGAGTTCAATACCTGACAACTGCCCCAACATCCTAGAGCTGACAGGCTACTGACCCCATGATGAAAAAGATTCCTTATAATATAAAACATTAGAATAGAAAGATCTATCTTGCAATAATCCAAAAGTGCACATTTTCACAACATGCCAACTAAATTAACTAGGTAAACCAATAAACCCCAATAGTCCAACAGAAACTATAAAAATAACCCCACATCTCAAAAACTGAAACAACCATGTTTGGAGCCCTCCCTCTCAAAAACATAATAAGTGGGGTCCAAATCATAAACAAGAAAGCGCTGTTTAAAAAACTCCAACAGTTGGAGTACAAGTAGCTTGAGGGGGGAAATAGAGTGAGCAGGAAAAATAAAATCAAAACACCAATGCCCTTCCCCTCCTCAGCAGGCATGTGAGAAAACACTGTCATAGCATTACTGGCAGGCATATAAAAATCAGCCTGAGTAAGCTCCCACCACTACCAGTCAGCTCAGCCTTCTTACAGGTATAAAGAAAAACATAGGAGAACCAGCTGAAGAAAGCCCAAATGGAGATACCCAGAAAAAATACAGAACCCAAAGTGGGGAATACAAGGGTTCATAGTAATAGCTCTCAGAACACACCCGTACATCCCCCAATCATAATACGGCAGGGGACGATATGGAGGGGGAGTGTAAACAGCTAGGTAGGAGGTACAGCAGCATAGTGAGAAAAAAGTATATATGCTTAAAGTTACCCTGAAACAAAACCCCTTCCAAAAATGGATATGAAAAGAAATTCCCTCACCAGACCCCTTCTATTCCATCCCATTCAATGCTACAGGTGCCACCCAAGGTTGGGAGTATAGATAGACTAGCACATGACCAGCCACCCACTACAAAGGGAAAAAGAATCACCCTTCAAACAGTCCAAAAGTCCTTTCATGTGTCTTGAAGTTTTTCTCTCAGGGCAGGCATGACAGGTGCCACAGCAGGTAGATTTGTATCCACAGAAACAATGCTGGCAGCTTATTCATCATTCTTCTGCAATGTATGTGCAGGCAATGTTGAAACAACTGGATCAGGTGGCCTGGATGCAAGCAGCTCTTCTTCCAAAGTCAGCCCATTCTGTTTCTGAAGCGTGGTGTGTCCCAGATGATGATGATGGTGAAAACTGGAGATGTTTGGGATCAGGATCCTTGGACCAACCAGCAGAACTGGTGACTGTTGGAAAGGTCGTTGATAATGAGTTGGAACAGGTAGTAGGAGTGCCCTCTGCAGCTTTAAAAAACACTCTTTGCACAATGTTCATCTTGCACCCCTCCCTATGCCAGTTGGGTTTTGAAGTGTGAAAAATGTCCCTCTTATTGCTGACTTGGACATCGAAGCTTGTCTCTTGAGAAGATTGACTGTTTATATGATCTGATAAAGAGGACAAACTGGTAGCCATATAGTAGGGATGCAGCATAGAAGCAGGGGGCTTAGTTGAATTAGAATCCATTTTTACATTCCAGGGCCCTGAGTTTGCAGGGTGGCACATATTGCTCAGAAAACATTGTGCTTCTAATACATTCTTCAGTCTATGCCACCGTCCATCTCAATGCACAGTTAGCACCTCAAGATAGCACATCATGTCATGCACCCCACGTTGCACCAGTTCTTTCTGTATCAGTGCAAATGCCTTCCTGTGGGCTGCCACCTCTTTGGAGAAATCTTGAAAAATGTAGCCTGTATGACCATTCCATTTTAATCCTTTTCTTGGGCTAGATAAAGAATTTGCTCCTTCAAGGAGAATCTAAGAAAGTATGCTGTTATAGGTTGGAGGGGAGCCCTCTTGCCAGCTTTGGCCCTAAAGACCTATGGGCCCTTTTCACTTCTATAGGTGTATCCTATTGGTGATCCAGCAGTTGAGGTAGCAGTTGTTACAAAAAGAGACATATATTGGGCCCCTCCAACCCCTCAGGAAACTCCAAAATTGTGTAATTTATTGTGCCTATTGGAGTTTTCCAGGTCCTTGATTTTCACCTCCAAAATCTGTATATGCCCTTCCAGCTAGGAAATTCTGTTTGCATGGTGAGATGTCTCTGATTCAGCTTGAAATGTAAAGAGCTCAGTGACAGCGATTCTTTGCTCTACAGTCTCGACTTTCTTATCTAGGTGAGCTACGGACTCTTTAATATTGAGAATATCCTGGAACAAAGATTGCAGCATGGTCCGGATATCAGAGAGATCTGCGATTCCAACCCTTATGTGAGTTTCTGAAGACACCATTATGAAGCTGAGTTCGATCCCCACTCTCCGTGATGAAGTGAGTTGTAAGTACACATCTAACAACTCCTAGAATATAAAAATGACTGACTGGTAGCTCAGGATCTTCTGTATCACAAATATCACTTTAACTCAAGGAATGGAGGCTATGGAATGTATTAAAAGTGATGGATAACTCAGTGGCTGAATGGAGCTATATTCTTAAGCTGCCATTCCATCCATGGTACCACATGCTCCTAAGAGTTTTTCTTTATGTTTGTAATTTAGAAAAAAAAAAAAAAACTTCATCCTTTGAAGCTGGCTTGGGCCAGGAAACTGCAAAGTTTTAAATAGCACAAAATGGCCCAATTTACACCAACTTTGCCAGTTACATTTTCATTTGTTCCTTCCCTACTGTCACGTCAAAACAACACAACACAAAGCTTTCATTTAAAAATAGCAATTCTGTTATTGGCCTTTATAGTTCCAAAGTCAGCCAGTTCTAAAGATTAACTGCTGGAAAGGGCTAACCTTGGAACAACTGGGCTAGGTACTTAGTTTGAAAGCAAAAATGAAAGCTTAGAGTAAAAATGACATGGCCATGTCATGTTGATACAGTTTTGTATACATCAGTGATATCAAATCAGGTATAAAACTGTTAAATGGAGGTGGACTATGTTTGACATAATATAGGACAGTGCACCGAAGGATACAAGTCATGGTCTGTACAGATTTGTGACGTCAGGAAAGATTGCTTTGTGAGATAGTTCCCAAAGGTTTCCAACTTTGATTTGTGCAGTGTAACTTTGCGCAGTTCCTTCATTCCTTTGTTCAGCAATAACTATACATAGTGGCACATACATAGTGGCAGGATACCATTTTGAATAGTTTTTCTTGAATGAAGAAGAACTTTGTTGATGAAGAACTATACAAAGTGACTATGGTAAAAAAGTAGTTTGTACAAAAATGTAACATCCCTCCATCACCCAACCCAATATCACAGCCATGCCTTGAACTTGGTATTCTTACTGGACCGCAAGGTCACTGATCACAGGATTGATCTGGTCACTTGGTCTGATCATTATATGGTGGAGTTCTCATTCAGGACCACCCCACCCCTGATGGTCCCTCCCCTTTTGAAATGCTCTGCTATTGCCCTTTAAGAGGATTGTCCCCAGAAGGACTTTTGGTTGTTGATTTTTCTGCTGTGAGTGCTGCATGTGCGATTGGCTTGGGTGTGCATTGGTGGACTGTATTGGGACTGTTTCCAAGGTACTTGAAGCCATTGCACCAGTCAACTTATGACCCAGGTCTTCTCGCTTGAGACCCCCATGATTTGATGGGGCTTTCAAGGAGATGAAGACCAAGGGTCAGAAGTTGGAGTGTTGCTGGCAAAGGACATGTTCCATGCAGGATAGACTGGTTTGAGAAATCATTATAATGATTATCAAAGGGCAATCAACAGTAAGAAGGCAGAATTCCTGTTCAGGGAAATTGCTGCAGGGAAGAACAGACCAGCTCAGCTCTTTCAGACTGTGGACAGACTACTTCATCCAGTCTACCTACAGCCAAAAAGGGCTTTTTCAGTAACACTTTGCGAAGGGTTTGTCTGTTCTTCTCTGACAGGGTATCCTCTATTGGGGCCAGGATCTTGCCAGTGGGGCCAAATCAGCCCAGCAGTCTGAGGCCTGGTTGGAACAGGGACACTTCTACTGTCTGGGGTGAGTTTTGGCTGGTGGAGGTGGCTGGGGTTGTTGAGGTGATTTTGAAGCTGCAGCCCACCTATTGTGAGATGGATCCTGGCATGACTCATCTCCTAGTGGAATGTGTCATGGACATTGGTCAAGTGTTCGCCAAGACAGCCCATATTTGCTTTTGGAAGGGTTCTTTGGTGAACCACACCTGGGAGGTAAACATCCCAGGTTACACACTTTTTAGGAGGGACTTAGCAGGAAAGAAGGGAGGGTGGCATTGTACATAAGGGAGGGAATCTGTGCAACAGATTTCCATGGGAAGCACTGTAAGGCAGAAGCCCTATAGGTCACCCTAGGAGCTGGGGGCAAGGCCCCCATCTGGGTGGGAGTTATATACAGACCCCAAACCCAGGAAACTGAGATTGACAAAGAGCTCCTAGAAGCCATCTCATTGATGGCAGAGAAGGGTGAGTTGCTGCTTGTAGAGAACTTCAATCTGCCAGATGTAGATTGGACCTCATGCATGGCATCCAAAGAGTGGAGCAAAGAATTCCTGTTCACACTGCAGGGAGCAGGATTAAATCAGTTGGTGGACTCACCCACCAGGGACAGAGCAACCCTGGATCTGGTACTCATGAACAACAGCAGGGTTTAGGGCATCACGGTGGGAACACATCTGGGTACCAGTGACCAAAGATCAGTCTGGTTATCAGTAAGCAAGGCAGAAGATAAAAGTCACACCAAAGTCAAGATATTCAATTTTAGGAAAGCAAACTCTCCTGAGATGAAGACCAAGATCAAATCCATGCTAGTCATTGGTCACATGGGAGAGGTGGAAGTCTTCTGAGAGAAACTGAAGAATGCGTCAACTATGGTTACTGAATAATGCGCAAGACAAAAGAGCAAATCCAAAGGGAGAAAGAGGTAGCAATGAAAATCAAGGACAAGAACAGGGTGTTTACACAATACAAGGAAATGAAGAAGGGAACGGACAGAGAGGATTACAAGAGCAAAATCAAGGAAGCAGGAAAAGCAATTCAGATTGCCAAAGCCCAGACTGAGGAAAAAATAGCATAGGTTTCAAGAAAGGGTATACAATTTTTTATAGACACATACAAGAAAAAAAGAAAAGTAAAGTAGGAATAGTCCCACTAGCAACAAAGGAGGGCCAACTATTACAGAAAGACAATGACAAAGCGGAGCTGCTAAATGAATTCTTCTACTCAGTCTTCACAATAGAAGATAGTGGAAAGGGACCTCCACTAAGTAAAACAGAGCATATAAATGGAGAGGCAGACACAAACCCCTTCACAGAGGAGAGGTTCTTAAAAAAGCTGGGCAAACTTAAGGTAGATAAAGCCATGGGGCCAGATGGTATTCACTCAAGAGTCCTAAAAGAACTTCGGAAAGAAATTGGGCACCACTAGCTGAGTTATTCAGTAAATCATTGGATAGCAGCACAGTGCCTCAAGACTGGAAAAGGGCAACAATAGTTCCCTTGTAGAAAAGTGGAAGTAAGGAAGAGGCATTGAACTACCACCCAGTCAGCCTGACCTCTATAGTAGGAAAAATTATGGAGACTTTACTACAGGAGATGATAGTAGACTTCATAAAAGAAAGTGGAAAAGTTGACCCCAAGTAGCTTGGCTTCACAGCAGGATGCTCATGCCAAACAAACCTGACTGATTTCTTTGACTGGGTTACTGGAGCAATAGATCAGGGTTGGTGGACATAGTGTATTTGAACTTCAGCAAGGCCTTTGACACCGTTCCCCACAGGAGACTTGCAAACAAACTAGAACAGACAGGGCAGTCAGAAAATAGTTGACTGGATTAGAAACTGGCTTCAAAACAGAACCCAGACAGTTTTGATAAATGGATCACTATCAGGGGAGAGAGAGGTGACCAGTGGTGTTCCACAAGGATTGAGGCTGGGCCCAGTCCTCTTCAACATATTCATCAGTGACATCACAGATGAACTGGAAGGGAAGGTTTGCCTGTTCGCAGATGTTACAGAACTCTGCAACAGAGTGGACACACAGGTAGGTGCCTTAGGTATGGATGCGGACCTTAGAAAACTGAAGGACTGGTCCAGAAAATGTCAGTTAAAATTTAACTCCAAGAAATGTAAAGTAATGCACCTGAGAAAGTGGAATACAGGATAAAAGTACATACTGGAAGGGCACCAATTAGAGGAGACAATAATGGAGCAGGATCTAGGAACAATTATATCTAGTGACCTAAAGGTGGGTAAACAACGTATAAAATCAGCACAGAAAGCAAGTGGCATCTTCGGATGCATAAGCAGAGGCATTTCAAGCAGAAAGCAGGAAGTAATCATGCCACTCTACAGATCCTTGGTGAGGCCACATCTGGAATACTGTGTACAGTTCTGGAGACCTCACCTAAAAAAGGACATTGACCATTTAGAGACAGTACAGAGAAGGGCTACAAAAATGGTGCAGTGGCTGCACCATGAGCCTTACGAGTCAAGACTCAAGGAGTTGAACTTGTTCTCTCTTGAACAAAGAAGAAATAGAGGGGACATGATAGAAACATTTAAATACATCAAGGGAATTAACAAAACTCAGAAGGAAAGCCTCTTCCAGGAAAACAGGGCGGTACGTGCAAGGGGCCACAACTTGTGTCTGGTGGGAGGCAAGTTTAAAACCAACTCTAGAAAGATCTTTTTCACTGAAAGAGTGATAGACCCTTGAAACAGCCTGCTACCAGAAGTGCAGCATTGAAGTCAGCAAGTGAATTCAAACATGCTTGAGACAGGCATTACGGGCAGCTTTGAAATAAAACAATATATAGCTAGGGGAGTGTAGCCACCCAGGGCAGACTAGATAGATCAAGTGGTCTCCATCTGTTGACACTTTTCTGATGTTTTTATGACACCTTGAAGGAGGCATAGGTGAGGCCCCTTCTGAAGAAACCACCACTCAACCATTATGTTCTGGACAATTATAGACCTATCTCCAACTTCCCACTTTTAGGGAAAATTGTAGGAAAGTGGTGGCTCTGCAGCTCAAGGCACACCTCACGGCCTTTGACATTTATGAGCCATTCAAGTCTGGATTTATGGCAAGGCATAGCACAGAGATGGCACTGATTTGGGTGCAAAATGGCCTCCTCAGGGCTAGAGATATAGGGAAATGGTCAGTTCTCATCTACTCAATCTCTCATCAGCATTTGACACCATGGATCATACTGTGCTTTTGGATTGCCTTAGAGATTATTGTGGACTCACTGGAACTGTCATCCACTGGTTTGAGTCCTACTGTATCTCTCAGGTAGGAGGCAATGGGTAGTGATGAGGAATTTCTCCTCCTCCCAAAGCCCCTGTCATGTGGAGTTCCTTAAGGTTCCATCCTATTGCTGATTCTGTTTACAATGTACATCCTGCAGCTGGGGAGGCTAATTAGATGTTACAGTCTGTTTTTTTTTTATTACAATACTCTTTCTTACCTCCTCTGCAGAGCCGGCAGTGAGTCATCTGGCCGCCGGCACCCCTGCCCTCGTACATGGTCTGGCCAGCGGCATGCTCTCCTCCACACATGGCAGCACACAGAGTCACCCCCTTGGGGGACATGGATCCTGATACCTGGGGGGGTGCACCTCTCATGTCCAGGGGTGCGGCGCATGGCCATAAGCCACCACGACCACCCTCGCAATTTTCTGCCTGGATTTTTCTCCCTCAGAGTCAGACGTGCAATGGCATCCAAGCACAACATGCTGACACCCACCATGCTCCAACCCTCAGCTATGTACACTACTAGCAGTGCCCCTGGCTTCTGCCAGTTGCCACTGCACAGCGACGTGAACCCCATCCCCACCCTAGAGGGAGGAGAGCTGTCACAAGACGCTTGATCCTCCCTCTCCCCTGCCAACCCCCGATGGCCCAAGTCCAATCCCGAACCTGGGTTGCCAGCGTGCTGTGAGGTGTGGCATCCAGCACCTCAACCCTCAGCGCCACCGGGCCTACAATCTGGATTTTCACTGCTATGCAAATGATACTCCTCTGTATGTGTTGTTTGCATCCGGAACAAATGCTGCCATTGAAGTTCTGAATCGGTTCCTTGCCAAAATCTAGGTCTAGATGTCCTCTAACTGGCTGATGCTGAACCCTGACAAGACGGAGGTCCAGGTGATTGAGCTTGGTAGCAGGCATGATGAGGGCTCTTCAGGTGTGGTAACAGGACTTGTCCTAGGACCTACCCCATTGATGGTAACCTCTAGCATGAAAGATCTGGGTGTCATCCTTGATGACAGACTGACACTTGATGCTCTGGTGTCATCTGTTGTCCAAAGTGTTTTTTACCACTTAAGGAACGTCACCTGGATCAAACCCTTAATTCCGCCTGAGGACCTACTCACTGGTGCATGCCTTTGTCACAGCCAGGCTGGACTACTGTAATGCTCTATACTTCAGGGTCAGTGAAGGGAACCTCTGCTGACTGCAGCTGGTGCACAACACGGTGGTCAGGTTGCTGGCGGGCCTGCCAAGGTCTTGTCGTGTGATCTTGGTCCTGTGGGATCTGCATTAGCTGCCTGTCAGGTGGAGGAGCATCTTCAAGGTGGGTTTGCTCACCTATGAGGCTCTATACAGCTCAGGCCACAGCTACCTGTTAGACCTCCTTTCGCCTGCCATCCTGGTATGCTCCCTCTGCTTCTCCACTGAGGGTCTCCTAGTGGTTCCGAGGACAAGGCTGAAAACCTCTTGTGATCATTCATTCCAGGTGACCGGACCAGTCCTCTGGAACTTCCTTTGTGGGAGGCCCCATAGGTGGAGGCATTTAAGAGGGGCCTAAGACCTATCTTTTTAAGGAAGCCTACCCTGAATATCTATGCTGATTTTATAAATAATTTAGTTATGTATTAATTTATTGAGTAATTTATATGTCTTTATATTGTCTGTCTAACCTTGCTTTAATTATCTGTAAGGCGCCCAGAGCCTCCTGAATTGGCTGCCACAGAAATAAAATTTACTCTCTTCCTTACTTACTCCAATCCACCATGCCATCACCAATGCCTCCCTCCCCCAACTTCACACCAACCTTTTAGTGCTTACTAGCCTCCACCCTTCCACCCGCTGCACTGAAGAAAAAGTCCTGGCAAAGTTAGCCCCCAATATAATGAATATTCTAATGTATTTATACTTTTATTCCCTTCACCTACTCGAATGCCAAAATGACTCCCTCACCTGACCAGACCCCGATCATCAATCAGAATTCTTGTACCCAATCTCCCAGCTCCCTCTGCCTATTTTTCCTTGATTATCCCAAAATATCCATTTAGTTTAATTGGTTTACATAACTTGGTATGTGGTTATGCTTGTGCAACATGGAAACAGTGTGGCTACTCGCCTCTCTATCCATGGGATATACAACCCTGTAGGGGTATGAAGGTGAGAAACCCCAGAGGAGGGTTCCACCCCTAGAGGTGCTGCAGGAATGATTCCCTTGGCTAAAGGTAGCTTAGAAAGGAGCCCATGGAAGAGACAGATGAGCCACTGGAGGAGGAGGAGAGGATTTTTTTTTTAAGTCAACTTTACTTGGTACCTTAGGTGTTATAAACAAAGTCCTTCTTTTGTCTTCAGCATAATTTTCATGGCTCATTTGCCTAATCCTTTTCTGCCTGTTTCTTTGCATTTTGTCTCCAGACAGGATTTTGCGTGTAACAGCATTAGTTGGCGGCCATTCACCTACACAGTTCCCTAAACTCAGGGAATCCTTTGACAACTACTTCCACCACCTCACCTCACTCAGGTGTGCTATGCAGGAGCATACTGCCATTTTGGAGTGATCATCACTCCATCCTCTGAGCTGACACTTTCAGGAGACACAAGTCTTTTAAGTTGTATGGTAACCATGGTTACTTCATTACATCATTCTGAATTTACATGCCTAGTGACCATCTTTAAGTCTAATTGAGACTACTTGACCTCCTGTAGGTGTCCTCTATGTAATAGTTAATTTAATCACAACATCATCATTCGGTGTACTCTATTAGGATATCTAAATTCTGTTAAATAAATAAGCATAAATATAAAAGAACATAATAAATAACTAACTACATAAATAAATGTGAATGAAACTAAGTATCGATAAATAACTAACTACATGAGTTCTGTTTGCATTTCTCATATCAAGGGAGCAATGTGTGTCTACTTAGTGTTTTTAATTTACAGGTGCCAACTTTTTACTCCAGGCTAATACTTTGTTTAGCAGTCAAATGAGTGATGTATGTCTACTCCATGTTTTCTGTTACATGTGCACACATTTCCTAGTACACTATTTTTTTTTTCAGTTGTTTAACCAGCAGTATCACACTAAGCTGAAAGCTTTTTTACAGGTCTGACCTAGGAGCACAGGGAAGTTAAGTGACTTGCTCAGGGTCACACAGTATGTAAGTGGAAGCTGTGGGATTCAAACCCAGGTCTGGTCTGCTGGATGTCACCAGATTTGCAGCTCACAGCCTTAGAGCCTCAGAGCCTGAGGGCCTTAAACCACTCTGCTATATTTAATTTACTCCATGCAGGTACATTATTCTCCACATTTCATAAATATTCAAAACACAATATCTTAACCTCCTGGGCAGACTACACCTCATTAACATCAAACTCCTACTTCCATGATTGATACTAAAACATAATATTTCACAAGTAACTACTGTAACCATGGTCCTCATTAAGTCCCTATGGCCACATGGTCTGTAGTTCATGTATCCAGAAAGACTCTTTTTATTTATTTATTTATTTATTCAAGTCTAGGATTACAAATACCTTTGAGCCAAGGCTCTATTACAAAGGTTCCATGTCATAGGAAATAGACATACAGTGGTAGGAAAGATTACAACAGTAGTCAACAATATGTCACTATAGTTACAGGATAGACAAAATAACATTTTAAGGCCTGTAACTAGATGTTCAGATGAGATCAGATAACCTGCAGCGAGTGCGCGGTTATCTGAAAGGAAAACAGAGGATTCTCTTTGCAGCATCAGTTCTTTAATATCTACTCCTCTTTCTGGAAGTTTAACCTTTTCTAGTTCCACATGTGTTAAGGAAGCTGCTGACCCATGGCCTACATCCACATAGGGCTTCGCCATAGCATATTTAGTATTTTTAGTCCTTATAGCTGTTTTGTGTTCCCCTATTCTGTTTTTTAGGAGTCTTTTAGTCTGGTCAAGTAAGCAATAAGACATGACTGGGTGTGTGTTGAACAGATATTACCACACGCCCAGGGGCGTAGTAAGGCATGAGGCCCTGCCAAGTGCCTTCAACCCCTGGAAGTGCAGTAATATCTGTTCATCTCACACCCTGGAGTGTTTTATTGCACTTATAAAATGGGAAACTTTTTTTTTTAATTTTTGCCCCTACAAAATAGCACACCTGTAAGCAGCAAAAGGCATTTTTTATCAGAACTTCTGATAAAATAGTCCTTCCGCCAGCAAGAAAATGGTGTCATGGTTTTGGCAGGCTGCCAGGCTGGAACCCCCCCAAGCACGCGCGCACACACACACACACACACACACACTCTCGCGCTCCACCTTCCAAGGACCAACATGGTTAAAACGTCCTTTCCTACATCTCATGCAGCAATTTCATGACAGCGCCAGTAGTCTCTTGTATAGCTTGTCCTGTTTAAATTCGGCTTCTGATACTTGTTTGTAAGACAGCCGACATAACAATAAACATTTTATATACTGGATGATCGCAGTGCTGGAGCGTGTTGAAGGCGAACGGACAGATTGAAACTGTCACATCTGTCTGTCGCAGCTACACTGCATCAGGAACTGCTTCTGGTTTACATACCTGAATGGTACAATGATTATTCGAAGATAAGGAGAAGCACTGCTGTTGCCTGCTTCACTATTTGCTTGTATGGCTCTCGCTAAGCATGAAAACAAGATGGTTAACTTAACATTTATGAATGTTCCATTTTTTTGTCAACATTCTATTTAAGGGCATTGCTTTGTTTGCCTGTCCTTTTTTTTCTATGTGTAATACATATATGGCACCAATTTGGGGTCAGAAAGGTATTAAGGTTATTGAGGATGTAACCAATACTAACACAGGTATACTGCTTTCTTTGTCAAAATTGCAGGGCAGATATCATATCCCCTCCACCCATCTGTGGAGATACTTTCAATTATGGCATGTATTGTTTTCTACATGTTTTCAAGAATCTCATTTAAAGAAAGTACCTTTAGTTAATTATATTTCTATGTGGTTTAAAGCACCTAAGGGTCACCTTAGTTTGTTGTATAAAGAACTGCAGAAGGTGTTTTTACCAGATTGGGATTCTCATTATCTTAAATGTGGGGAGGACCTAGGTATTGTTCCGGATTCAGATATGTGGAGTAGATGTTGGATGGAGACACATAGGGCATCTCTGGATCTGAGACTTCAGTTAATCCAGAAGAAAGTACTGGGAAGATGGAACTGTACTCTGGTGAACTTGGTGAAGATGGATGTGCTGGGTTCTGATTTATGTCGGTGCTGCTCTCAAGAAGACGTGACAATATTTCATATTCTATAGGATTGATCTTTAACAAGGGACTGCTGGAAGAATATTATTCAGTGTTTGGAGGACACTCTACAAACAGATCTTCTGAGGTACCCCCTTTTTGGATTTTGGGGAACCTTTACAATTTAGATCCACAGTGCTTGGAATTCAAGGGTTTTCTTTCTGCCGCTGCATTAGAGGCAAAAAGGTTATTATTTTTGCACTGGAGGTCAGTTGAGGTGCCTTCTTTTCAAGATGGAGGCAGGCTCTGTCTAGGGCGGGCTCGTTTCATAAGGTAATTGTTTGGTGGAATAATGCGTTTAATGGGTAGCCTCAAAGCACTTTTTCACTGGGGATGTTGGTAGAGTGTGCCTTGACTCTGAGGGGTAAGGTTCAATAGGTTTCATTCCTTTGGGGGGAAGGTGGACGTCCCTGGTAATTTAATTTATTATATGTAGTTATTTCATTATGTGTTGTAGCTCTGCTGCATAGTTTGTTATGGTCATTGCTTCTGAGATTTAAGATGGTTGATCATTATGGCTATAACTAACGATGATGAAGTTACTTACTTTCTGTTTAGAGAAGTCTCTGTAACCTAAGTTTCATGTCGTTTACTTTGGTTTGGAATGTATTGGATGATATTGTTGCATTTTTAAAGTTTTTCCATGAAATGTTTCTATACAAAAAACAAAAGAAAGACTGGTTTTGAGATATCCTTTAGGAGCTTCAGGCCCAGACACCTGCACATTTGGGCATGGCCCAGATGGACCACAAAATGGGGTATTTCAAAGTTGTTGGGGGAGATGGGCGGGGGAGGTAAGCAGAAAGGATTGGAGCTGGAGGCCTCCGTGCTGGACCAGGTCTGCCTCAACAGAGAGCCACTGAGGTTTATAGTTAGAATTAGCCACCTGTTCTTTCATAGTGTTCAAAAGGAGGTATTTTATCCAATGCAAAGCAAAACAATAGTACATAAAGTTGGATCATCTCAGTCCGCCTACATTCCTAGGTCCTGAAAACCTGTGGTAACTACACCTAGACCCCTTACCCCTCCATAGGATCTGGGAAATTCTAGACTGTAATTTAGTAAACCACTGAAAAGGTAAAGCCAGATTAAGCATGACCAGAAGGTATGATAGCCTGAGCAACGCATTCATTTTAATAATGTTAATGTGGCCTTCTGTAGGAGAGTAAGTGGGACAGAAGACCAGCAAGTCAGGTCTTGGTCAATTTGCCAGAGCAGGGGATCCAAATTAAGTTTGGCAGAACTCTGACCACCTCCTGGGAATCTTAATAGCCAAATAAGTTAAGAACTTGGGCTCCCACTGTAGACCAAGAGCAAGGATAGCCAATTATCCACCTGGTTGTTCAAAGAAAACACACCGGTCTTGTGAACATTCAGTTTATAAGAGGCAAACCTACTAAATTCCTCTATAATGGCAAGTGCTCTTGGTATGGAAGTGTGAGGGTCTGTGAGGTGAAGTAAAATGTCATTGGCAGATGCAGAGAGTGTATTCGTGTAGGCCCGTGGTTATGCCTCTGATGGACTCTGAGTAGCTAAGACTTAAGATTATGGGCTGTAAATACTGATTAAAAAAGTAAAGAAGACAGGGGAAGCTCTGCTGAGTGCTCCTAAATAACTAAAAAAGTGCAGAGAGGACTTTACTGCAAAAAATGCGATCCGAGGGGGAGAGGTACAACACCTGTATCCAATGAATAAAGGAATCGGGGAAGCTGAACTGATTCAGAACTGCAAAAAGGTAGTCCTGGGCCCCCCTATTAAATGCTTTCTCCCTGTCCAGGGAGACCAGGGCCACTGGAGAACCTCACTCCTCAGACTCGGAGATCAGGTGGAGCATCTTTCTGAGGTAGTAACCAAAGATGCTGCAAGCCATGAAGCCCACCTGTTCTAGGCCAAAAAGAACCTGCCAAACTCCCTCCAACCAACTGGCTAAGATCTTAACTAGAATCTTAAGATCTGTGTTGATAAGGAAGATGGAGCAATAGTTCCCTGGAGGAGTGTTGTTTTTTTCCGGGCTTCAGAATAAGGCAAATTCTTGCCAACGGAAGATTAAGGTCGGTAATAATTTACTTAAACAGCTGACTAAAAAAGGAAGTTAAATGTGGGACAAGATCTCGGGAAAAGGCTTTATAAAAATTGGACGGGAAGCCATCAGGTCCCGGGGCCTTATGTATAGTAGCTTCAGGTCCTTGATTGCTGTCTCAACCTGCTCAGTACTAATAGGACCTTCTAACTGAGCTTGTAGATTTGGGTTCAGCCAATGCTGTTTCAAGGAACCAAGAAAATCACTGCGAGCTTTATCAATGTCTGAAACCCCTGGATCTGCACAATATAGTTCTTGATAGAAGTCCCATAAGGTTTCAGCTATTTCCCTTGCATTAGTTTGAGAGCCTGGCAAGCCTCCCTACAAAGGCCCCTAATCATTTTTGAACGTCTTGATGGTGGAGTATCAAAGCCTAAGCCTTCCTGCCTTCTCACCCTTTTCTAAATATGTCACCTGGGATCTAAATATAGCCATTTCAGCCTTCTTGTTCAACTGCTCTGCATACTGCACTCTTAAGTGATTGAGATGGCACCTGGGGGCCTCGGGAGTGCACTGGCTTAAGGCAGTCTCCATCGATCTAATCTCTGAAAAGAGGGATTAAGCATGGGCCTCCTTCTTTTCTTCCATTTGGTGGAAAGGCAAATCAATCCCCCCCAACAAAAACTCTTGGTCACCCTCAAAATGTGTCAGTTCTTTGCACCATTCCCAAATTTTGAATAAAATATTGCTGGAATAAGTCTTTGATTTTATCAACAAACTTTTAGTCCTTAAGGAATTAGGTATTGAGTTTCCAAGTTTTATCCAGAGTAGACTCTGGATGCAATACTGTCTGGAGGGATATTGACTGATGGTCTAAAAGGACTAAGGCCCCCATCTCGTGTAATTGCACCCCTGACAGGAAGTTACTGCTAAGTTGAAAATAATCAATTCTCAAAAATGTTTGGTAGGGAGAGGACTAAAAGGAATATGCTCTCTCGGTTGGGTGTAATGTTGTCCACAGGTCTAGGACCCCCAGAATATCCATCAGTTTCATAAGGGCTCTTTGCCCTGGAGATAGTCCCTGTCACTGTCTGTCAGATTTGTCCAGGTCCGGGCATTGGACTAGGTTCCAATCACCACTTATGATAAGAAAAAGTAACGTATATGGGGCTAGGGCCAAAACCAGGGAAGTGAAAAAAGAAGAATCCATGTTTGAACCATAAATGGGCTCAATACTACCTCTGTTTGATTCAACCTCTCGTAAAAACAAATAGCGATCCTCTGGGTCTCCAAGTTCCTGTAATAAAGAAAATAAAAAACATCTGTCTAGCAATCAAAATAACAACCCCCTCTTCTATCTCAAACTATTACCTGCCCCGTATGCTTGACCCACCCATTCACGATGAAATCTGTGGATTTGGTCCCTTGATAAGTGAGTCTCCTGCAAACAGGCACCCCCATTCTATACAAGTGTTTAAGAATATATCAGGTTTTTTATCTGGCCTGAACCCCTTTTATATTACAGGAAAGAAATTTGACTAAGCTGTCCATTATCAATGGGCAAAATAGATGGGAAGCTGTGTTGGGTCTGCTGAACAAAAAATAATTCTAAGGGAGGCAGGTCCCTAGAACATTCCACCCCCCACATACACACACACACACACACACACACACACACACACACACACACACACCCATACAAAACTCCTAACACATTAGAACAAAAGGTAAACATAATACCACACACCAATGACAACATCACAGAAACATTAAACATAGAACTCACCATCATATCCTGGTCCGACAGATAGCACTCCATACTAGTCATTCCGAGGTGGACTTTTGTGAGGGTGAGCACAAACTCCAGCCAGTCATGGAGTAGTGAAATATCTGCATTCCTCATGATAATAAAAACAAAACCCTAGAAAACCTTAGAGTGTGGAAGCTAACCCCCATAGAACTCCCCTAAACACTGATCCCTAAAAACAATATATGGATTGGGAGAAAAATAGAGCAGGAACTAAGTATAAAGGCAATTGTTCCTGTCATTAAACCTTCCTGCCCACAAACAGCCAGCAGTTCATGGGGCTGTATCTGGAGGGGAGAATAGCCCTCAAGGATGTAGAGCTCCACTACCCCCCGACCTGGAAAGAACCTTAGGCCACCCACCTAAAGGACCCCCCCATTAGTAGCTAGTGACTAAAGTGGGACTCAGTGATTCTCCCACCTGAAAATTGACACCTGCTGCTCAGCATTGAAGTGGGCAAAAAGAATGCTTGTATGTTTTGGGTATACAGAGCTGGCAAGACAAGATGGATAGCAGGGAGAGCTGCAAACACAAACACTCCACGCTGTCATAGATTGACAAGAACACCAGGATCATTGGAGGCAGAGCAGGGCCTGCAGTCTCCCAAGGTCTGTGACATCAAGACCAATCAGCAGCAGCAGCAGAATATGGAGGCAGGATGAAAAGGAATAATGGTTGTCCACAATACTCTCCACCGGAATAAAACTGGGAAGCTCAGAGGCACCACAAGTGGTACAAAGTGTGGTGTTTACAACGGTGCTGAGCACAGCAAGCCGCCAAACTCCCTTCTGCAGTACCAGAAGCAAAAACTAACCTCACACCCATGCTCTCCAGCTGTCCCTCAGCCCAAATCAGTGCAACTTATCCAAACACATAAGAAAAAATAATAACAGTTACCCATTGCACCCAAAAACCATCATCCAAAACCCCAAGATACAAACAAAAGCTTCAAGTTGAATGTAACAGTCCACCCATGCCCCAAAGGGCAACAAGCTATAAAAAATCAAATAATCAAAATAAAAAAATGATACTGGCTTTCCAATATGTGAACCTAGAGCTCTATCCAGTCTCTTCACACTGCTCCTGAGGGCTGCAACACTCTGGGTACTGGGCCTTCCCCAGGGCGACTGGCTGGGAAGAGATTCGGAAGCAGCACCAAAAGCTCTTGTCTTGCTTGATCTGCCAGTCAAAACTGCTTTGGGCCATCTTTGAGGGTCAATTAAATTTGGCAGAATATAGAATTCTGTATCAAATCTGGACCACCTGTAGTTTAGATAAAATGTCCTTATATTACTTCCATTTCTGGAACACTGAATGGTTGAGACCTTAAAATATATAGATCTGCCGGCCCTCCCAGAATGTTTCTTGTAAGGACCTCACTTGGGCTAAGACATGTTGTCTGCCCGGGAAACTCAAGAGGCATAGAATGATGCAGCAAGGTTTCTCTCCCTCAGCAGGATGCAGTCACAGCGAATGATGAGTCCTGTCGATAATATAGGTGGAACCGTTTGGAGATGAGCCTGCTATTTTCTGGAGGCACTTTTGAGAGAAAAACAACATATCTGGGCCCTCAGAGAGTTCAAGGACAACCATAATCATGAGATTGTTTCTCCAACTGTGCCACTCTTGATCCTCCAGGTGCCCCTCCAGCTTCACAACCTTCCAAAGCAGGGCTACTATATCCGGCTTGACACTCTCCTGACAGTGCTCCACCGAGACAATCCTGGCTTCTGTATCGCCCATTCTGTAAGTAATCTCTTATAGGGCTGGACAGAAGGTGTGATCATCATTGGCCAGTTCCAACATAGCTTCTTTAAAGCCACCAAACTGTAATAAAAAGTGATCCAATGTGACAAGTTCTGGTATTGAAGACTCTAGTGGGCTGGGAGAGATTTCTGAGTGTGGTCATTTAGGCCATGATTTATGATTCAGCAATGGTGGTGGGACGGTTCCAGGAGGGCAACAATGTGTGTTCATCTGAGGCATAGCTGCCATTTCTGAGCTAGAAATCGATACTTACACAAGTCCCACTTGTATTAGTCACCCAATACTTGAGGAAAAACCTGAGAAATGCTGCAAAATACAGTAATTAAAAGCACAGATTTGGGGAGGCTTGTCCTCCTGCTGCTACTCAGCACCATGCATCACATGATACCACATTTTTCTGCCACATGGTTGTTAAATTGCCTAGTGTGTCATGGTTCTGGACTATTTGCACCCTTTCCCACAGAGTTAACCACACTCGCTATCTTTGTTTCAACACATTTAGACAAGTTACTTGGAGTCCTTTATCAGACAAGCAAAAAGAGAGACTTGCAGCACTTCATCACATCACTGTGTGAACAGGGCCGGATTAAGTCATAGGCAACATAGGCACAGGCCTCGGGCTCCTGCCTGCCAGGGGTCCCCCAACAATCCCCAACATATATTTACTATATATCCTTTTTTTTCTGCCTGAGCTGCATGTTTTTTGTAAAGGACACAGCCTCTGAGTAAGTGAGGAGCTGAACTGTGACATGTCTCTCACCTCCCTGATTAGGTGTTAAGTGCAGCTGGCAGCTTCAGGGGCCCCAGCCAGGATGACCTTTAAGGTGTGAACAACCCCATTTCCTTTGCTCTGTCTCCCACACCCACTTAGAATCCCAGTTTAGAATCTTAATCTTAACTATAAATGATTAACAGTGTAATTCAGTGTGTATGCTGTATATTTTATCTTAAGTATCTGTTTTATTGGCTTAGGAAACCTTGTATCATCCTTGAAATGTGAATGTAAACAATAGCTTAATTTGCTTGAAACCTTTATACCATGTTTGACTCTGGGTTGTTTTACCCTCCGCATTCAGATGAAATACCTTTCAATGTATTGCTCATTACCTTTGTACCATACTTTACTCTGGGTTGTTTTACCCTCCTCATTCATTTGTAATACCTTTCATTGTATTGTCCATTTCTCTTGTTTTGTAATTCCATGACGTGGAACCTTTGCAAAGGAGTCTCTGACTCAAAGGTTTGTAGTTCCAATATCTCAATAAATAAAAAATAAATATTTAATCTCACTCCTAAAATTAATAAATCTACTATAAGTTTCAGTGGTACAATTAAAAATCATACTCTTTTTTTTTTTTTTTTAATTCTCTCATCTTGTTCATACTCACATTCTGACCCTGATACTGCTCTGTTTTCAGGGTGAACAAATGAATGCATTTCAAGATTCCCATCAGTAAATCTTGCCATTTACGGATTCTGGCTTACTTATCAATAACAGAAATGTTTGATCCTGGGAAAGATTTCAAATCCTTTCAATAATTACTCGCTTTGCAGTATAATCTCTAAAGTTCATAACCCACCTAGTAAACCACAAACTTAACTCCTACACCATCCAGGACCTAGCCTCTTTTAGAGATCGGTCCTTGCCCAACCCAACAAAACTCCCACATCATGGTTCATACTACCTGACAGGACAATATGATAACACCTAGTCTGCAAGTACACACGTGTGTTTGGGGGGGGGGGCTTTGGAGAAGTGCAAATCATGACATTTCGCATACAAATAATTATTTTTATCAGGCCTATTATTATTTTCTCTAAATTATCAAAACTCAGGCTATTGTTATTTTTCAATACTGATAGTATTAGTTTCATTAATTTTAAAGCATTTTATGCCACTTTTTAGGGACAGTATGAACATTGTTTTCATGTTTCAGTAACTGATATGCAGTTTCCAAGAGGTGCAGTCATGGCGAAGGGGCATTTTCTTTATTTATTCATTCTCAGATTAGAAATACCTTTGAGCACAAAGGGTCTAATTTACAAAGGTTCCATGTCATAATGGGAGAGGGTTACCCAAATAGACAGAGGAAGAAACATATACTGTACATTCTAGTGTACAGCGAAAACAAAATCATTAGACATAGCTATTAACAGTTCAAAAATAGTAGTGTAAGCAAAAGAGGGAGGTCATACAGGAGATGGAGAGGGGTAGGAGAAATAAGGGGAGGGGATAGGCGGCAGGGCATAGTAGTGGAAAAGGTTGCAGCCATGAGGCACTGTCATGAAAATGAAGTGAGGTAGGAGGGAGTATGAGGATGGCTGGGAGGAAAGAGAGGGAGAGAGAGAATGACACCAGGAGGGACAAGGGTGTCTAAATGGTAGGGTGCTAGCAAGAATTAAAGGAGGGTGAGAAAGGAGGCAGCACATGTAGTGGTCAGAGGGTAAACCAGGTAGAGTAGAAAGAGGGTAAGAGGTGAGAGGGAAAGGGGTGAGTGGGAGGGGAAAGTGGTGCAATTGGAGGAGGAGGAGGCAGCCAGGGCCGCTGTCATTGAGGTAGATGTCAGCTGGGAGGAGGCAGATGGTAAGGAGTATGGTTAATTGAGGCAATCACAGGCAGCTTCATTCATGATGTGCTGGTGCAGGAGATGCTTAAATTGGGCAATATATGGAAGATTGATCAGTTGGAGGCCCAGACCATTAAACCAGTTAGGGGATCTGTAGATGAAGGATCACTGGCATTTGGTAGTCCGTTCTCTAGGAAAAAGAAAAATTTCAGTGTCAGAGGTCCATGTGTGATGGGACCTGAGGGACTTAGGCAAAAGACAGGTGACAACAGCTGGCATGACTCCAAGTAGCACTTGTTTGGTGAGTATGCACGATTGGTATTTGATCCGGTCTTGTAGTTTTAGCCAGCCAGTCAGAGTGTAGAGGTCACAAGTGTGTGTGAGCTGATTAGCGTCAGTGATAAGTCAACAGGCTTTGTTAAGGGTAGTGTTTAGCCTTTTGAGAGATGTGTCTGAGGCAGAGACAACAGCAAGTTTAAGTGCTTCTTGAGTCAGATTCCTATGTCTGAATAGTTGACCTAGTTTAGTGTTCACATTCTTAGCAACATTTTCGATGTGAGGTGCATAAGTAAGGTGATTGTCCAAAGTAAGGGGTTACAGTGGGGGGCAGATTTCTCTTGGGCCTAGGGCCCCAGGTTGCCTTAATCTGGCCCTGTGTGCCCTGTGTGTGAATACAGGCATTAATAAACTTTCAGAAAATAATGCCGCACCTGTGATTATGGGAAAAAAGGGAGATGAACAAGATATTCTTTGTTCACTTATAAACACATTTGTTTAAAGTGCAATAGGTAGAGCAGAAAAAGGACAGTCACAGGCATGGTATGCTATGCACCACCAGCATCACAATGTGAAATCTCTCATGTTTCACTTGGTCATCTGCCAACCATCATCAGAGAAAACATACACATGTCAACACTCTCCTTAAATAGTGATCACATTAAAGTGATACTCACCTAATAAAGAGTGCATTTACATACAATCTTAAAAAAAAAATCATGTCATCTTTAAACTTGGTTAGATTACCAGGCATATCACAGAGTATACATCTAATTAGCATTTGCAGATATTGTATTGAAACTTATGGTAGATTATACATAACACATCTGGCTGGGTATTGTATTAATTATCTTTCCCAATAGTACAATTTTCTTAATAATTTTTTCTCTTTTTTTTTTTTTCTTGGTCATTTTTTCTCCCTCTGGCCCTGGTCTACCTACCTCTATCACATCCTGGCATCCCCTTCAGGACTTCGGGCCACCATCTCCAGGGATCCCCGGCTCCCATGCGAGTCCCACAGCTAGTACCCCTGTGGCTTACCCACCACGGTGGGGCATCAGAGGGCTCCCCTGCACCGTTCCGTAGAGCCCGGATCCAGTGTGTCACCTTGTACCCTCGGAGCCACTGCTCACCATCGGAGATCGCCATCATGCCACCACAACCAGTGCCAGTTTTTCCCATTTTCTCCCCATGACATGTGAGGCATACAATGACACCAAAGGACAGGTGCAAGCACGCTGCCGTATGCACACCTTCCTGGCATTGGCCCCAGCATGTCCCCCCCTGACTACCTGTGCTACTGCATTAGCCCCAGCCACTGTTAGAGGCCACCAGAGCACCAGTGACAGCATTCCCCCCCAGGGAAGGAGAGCAGTCCATTGGATGCTCCATGCTTTACCCTCACCACCAACCCAAGATGACCCTGGCTCGTTCCCAAACCCAGGTCGCCGGCGCAGCGCAAGGTGTGGTGTCCATTGCCTCAGTCCTCAGCACCATTGGGCTAGCTACTTGTACAATTTTCAAGTCATTACTCCCCTCCACGAGGCTAGATATAGCCACCAAGGCAAGGGTACATTCCTATTTCAAATTTTGAACGTCGGGTCTGAATGACCTGTATTACAAATATATTCAATATTAATTTCAATAAATGTACTATTGCACAAAGCCATTGTACCTCTGTTTTTGGTTGTTAGGCAAGCAGCATACTGTGATCATACTACAACCAAAAAAAAAGGAAAAGTCTAGTCTATACATCTACTACACTAAACTAGTGAAGAATTCAACAGACAAATTAAAGGAATGCAGCCAAGTTTATGTTGCCATTAAGCCCTTTTCCTTGTTGGGTACCCAGGGCAAATATCCAGTACTTCTATCTTTGCCCAATAATTTGTTCCAGACCCCCCCCGGGGGACCAAAGGGAAACTTCTCAGTAGCAACAAATGAGATATCATGCAACCCTGAAGGGTTTGCAATAAAATGTTGGATGATTACTTAACTACCATTTATATTTTATATCCCCCTAACAAGTTCACCAACATGGGGTCTGAATTCCCATTTTGTGTGACTCATGTGAAAAGCACTGCAGGTGCATGCCAACAAGTATACTACCCCACATGTGTCATAAGTGATAAAATCTTTTATATTTACCAATGTCCTTATGTTTGGCTTCAGAATTTTACCTTAATTTTTTACATAGACACAATAGGTCGGATTGTCATTGCCCCCAGGAGTGCCACAAGACCCTGGTGAGCTGATCACAGGGTGCATGGGGCTTGTGGCATTCCTCTGGCTGGCAATCAGGATTTTCATTCTGGCATGCCAAATGCCACAAGTTAGACCAGCTCCCTTCAGTGTAGCTTGCACAAGTCTGGGACCCTTTTTACTGGGCTTGCGCAAAAGATTTGGCCCAAGAAGCTTCGATAAAGAGAGGAACATGTAGCAACTGCACCTGAAAAGGGAAAATCGGGTGCAGGTGTGGCAAAGATGTTTGGTGCAGCTGTGGCAAAAAACTGTGTGTGATGCAGAGCTTGATGCAACCCCTGCCTCAGCATTTAAAAATCCAACCCAGTATTTACATTGGCTGCATCTGTGGGTCCCTGATGGTTGAACAGGAGCCAAGTGAATGGATACTTTAGATAGAGTTTCTGATCACTGGAGACAACAATGTTTTTAATAGTGGTCAGGTGCCTATACACCACCCATGAACTTTCATAAATTTTCCTTTCTATGTTGATTGCGTGCATGCTCAAGAAACACATTGCAGCAGCTTTCCAGTATCAGGTTGTGGAGGTGCGGCACTTTTGTGGCCAACACCCCCACAGCCTTTAAAGGCTTGGCCTGCTTTCCCCAATGCTGTGGCATGTTGCTGCTGCTGACACTAGCTCAGCCAGCATGCCACCACCTTGAAACATTTCAGCTGCTGCAATCAGGGGCTTCCTTGTCATTGCAGCATCAGCCATTCGCTGCAATGAGGGAGTGACCTGCCATTGCTAGGTGGAACATTGACAGGTATAATATTGCTTGTGAACCCCCAGTGCTGAAGGGGTGTCCAGTCCCCCTCAGCAGCATGTACCCCCCTCAACAGTGTGTGTTTGCTGATGGGGGCCCCAATCCCCGTCAGCTTCAGTGCCCCTGCCCTGTACTTTGATGTTGCTGACAGGGGAGCCCACTCCCCATTGACATTATGACCTGCTCTTCCTGTTTCATATGCCGACTGGGGGAGCCCACTCCCGTCGGCATAATGCCCCTCACAATCACCAGTAGATTTGTGCCAAGGGGTGCCAAATCCCCTCGGCTCTTGCGCCCCCCACTACGTGCCGATGGGGTGCCTAATCCGTCGGCTACAGCTGTCTGCCCAAAAAAAAAATTCCATTGGCATGCTGAGGCCCACCCAGCATGCAACAGGCACCTGTAAAAAAAAAAAGTCCTGCGATGATTTTTTTTGTTTTAACATGTGGAAAAGATAACGGTCCCTCGAGGTCTTCCTGCCCCCCTCCCACAACCCGCGCCCACCCACAGCTGTCCCTGCCTCCCCACATCCCCCCTCATTTACCTCCAGAGTCTGGCATGACGATCTTCGGTGGACTGGGAACATGTCTGCACTCTTCAAAGCAGACCACGATCTGAGGAAATGCCGGTAAGCTGTATAATGGAATAAATAGGGTGTTTCCAACTCTGATGCATATCTCAGGCATTTTTGGGAATTTTGGCACCAAAATTTCAACATGGGGTTTTTGGGACCCCTCCTCATGAATACTGCCACTGTCATGGCATTATTTGGCCCCGAAAGGTGATTTCACGGTCACAACATGGAATCCCTTTTGGGGACTGATTAACAAAATGACAGTGCCAGTGTTCATGAGGTGGGCTCTCAAAAAGCTTATGTTGCAAATTTGGTGGATAAAATCAAAAAAATGACTGTTTTACGAGCGTGCATGCGCAGTTGCTACACACGCTCGTCACGTTGCAAATTTGCAATATTTTCACACCACATTTTCAACACTGCCATTTTTTTACACCTCTTTGTGAACAGTACAGCTGTCATTTTTCACATCCTGGCTGAAATGTGTTTTTGCTCTTCCTGCGCAGAATAGCACAGTCGCTGTGGGAAATCAGTGTTTAGGACAGAATAAGAAAATGACGGTGACACTGCTCAGGAGCAGAAGTCATAAAATGCCTATGTTGAAAATTTGGTGACGATACTCCATAAAATGACTGTTATGAGTGTGCATTGCTCAGTTTGCACGCACTCTCGTAACTTCATGAATTAATAATATTTTCACTCCAGATTTTCAACATTGTCATTCTTCTGCACCTCCTTATGAACAGTACAGTTGTCATTTTTGACATCCTGGCTGAAATGTGTATTTGCAGTTCCAGCACAGAATAGTGTGATCACTGTGGGAAATCAGTGTTAGCAACACATTAAGAAAATCACACTGACACTGTTCATGAGCAGAGGTTCTAAAATGCCTATGTTGAAAATGTTGTGATGAAACTCCATCAAATGACTGTGTTACGATCATGCATTGTGCAGTTTCCATGCACTCTTGTAAGTTTGCAAATTAGTAATATTTTCATGCCAAATTTTCAACACTGGCATTTTTTCACACCTCCTTATGAACAGTACAGCTGTCATTTTTCACATCCTGGCCGAAATGTGTTTTTGCACAGTCACTGATGGAAATCAGTTTTTGGGACAGACTAGGATCGAGCGAGTTGGGGGGGAGTGACCGAGCTCAACTGAGCTCTATCAGGACTGCTGCAGATTTCTTTGTGGGCAGGAAAAACTGCCAACGCAGGCAGAAGCCCAGTGCAAAAGGGCAGCCTGCAGCGCTGGGAGACACAGAATGAGTGAGTGATGGAGGGGGTCTGAGTGAGCTCAGTGGAGATCTGTTGGGACTGCTGCAGATTTCTTTGTGGGCAGAAAAAGGCAGCAATGCATGCAGGGGCCCAGTACAAAAGGGCATCCTGCTGTGGCAGGAGAAACAGAACGAGTGACAGAGAGGAGGAGTGAGCGAGCTCAATGGAGCTCTATCGTGACTTCTGGGGATTTCTTTGTGGGAAGAAAAGGGCAGGAGTGCAGGTAGGAGTCCAGCACAAAAGGCCAGCCCGCAGCGCCAGCAGAAACAGAATGAGTGAGTGAGAAAAGGGGAGTGAGTGAGGTCAACGGAGCTCTGTCAGGACAGCTGCAGATTTCTTTGTGGGCAGGAAAAGGTGCCAACAGAGGTAGGAGCCCAGTACAAAAGAGGAGTCTGCAGCACCAGGAGAAACAGAATGAGTGAGTGAGACAGATATAGTAAACAACTTCAATGGAGCTGTGTCAGGACAGCTGTGAATTTCTTTGTGGGCAGAAAAAGGTGCCAACGAAGGCAGGAGCGAAGTACAAAAGGGCAGCCTGCAGTGCCGGGAGAAACACAACAAGCGAGTGAGAGAGGGGGTGTGAGCAAGCTCAGTGGAGGTCTATCATGACTGCTGCAGATTTCTTTGTGGGCAGGAAAAGATGGCAATGGAGGCAGGAGTCCAGTACAAAAAGCCAGCCTGCAGCGCTGGGAGAAACGGAATGAGTGAGTGAGAGAGGTGGAGTGAGCAAGCTGTACGGAACTGTGTCAGGAGTGCTACAGATTTATTTCTGTGAAGAAAAAGCCACCAATGCAGTCAGGAGCCCAGTAAAAAAGGGCAGCATGCAGCAGCGGGAGACACAGAATGAGCAAGTGAGGGAGGGGGAGTGAGGGAGCTCAGTGGAGCTCTGTTGGGAGTGCTGCAGATTTCTTTGTGGGCAGAAAAAGGCAGCAATGCACACAGGGTCCCAGTACAAAAGGGCAGCCTGCAGCAGTGGGAGACACAAAATGAGCAAGTGGGGGGTAAGTGAGCTCATCGGAGCTCTATCGTGCCTGCTGCAGATTTCTTTTTGGGCAGAAGAAGGCAGCAACGCAGGCAGGAGGCCATTACAAAAGGGCAGCCTGCAGCACAGGTAGAAACGAAATGAGCAAGTGAGAGAGGGGGAGTGAGCAAGCTCAGCAGAGCTCTGTCAGGACTGCTGCAGATTTCTTTGTGGGCAGAAAAGGGCAGCAATACACGCAGGGGCCCAGTACAAAAGGACAGTCTGCAGCGCCAGGAGAAACAGAATGAGCGAGTGAGACAGGGGAAGTAAGTGACCTCAACAGAGCTCTGTCAGCATACCTGTGGATTTCTTTGTAGGCAGAAAAAGATGCCAATGCAGGCAGAAGCCCAGTACAAAAGGGCAGCCTGCACTGCCGGGAGAAACACAACGAGTGAGTGAGAGAGGGGGAGTGAGCGAGCTCAACAGAGTTCTACCGTGTCTGCTGCAGATTTCTTTGTGGGCAGAAAAAGGCACCACTGGAGGCAGGAGCTCACTACAAAAGGGAAGCCTGCAATGCCAGGAAAAACAGAATGAGTGAGGGAGAGAGTGGGAGTGATTGAGATCAATGGAGCTCTGTCGGGACTGCTGCGGATTTCTTGGTAGGCAGAAAAAGGTGCCAACGCAAGCAGAATTTCACAAAAGGGCAACCAGCACACAGAGGAGAAATACAATATGAAGAGTGAGAGAGGGGACTGAGCAAACTCAATGGAGCTCTATCATGACTGCTGCAGTTTCTTTGTGGGCAGAAAAAGGTGCCAACCGAGGCAGGAGCCCAGTACAAAAGGGCAGCCTGCAGTGCCAGGAGAAACAGAATGAGTGAGTGAGAAAGGGGAGTGCTCGACCTCAACAGAGCTCTGTCAGGACACCTGTGGATTTCTCTGTGGGCAGAAAAAGGTGCCAATGCAGGCAGGAGCCCAGTACAAAAGAGCAGCCTGCAGCACCGGGAGAAACAGAATGAGCAAGTAATAGAGGGGCAGTGAGCGAGCTCAACGGATCAACGCAATCAACATGCGGCACTGACAAATACTTTTTGGTTTCTGATCTGAAAACAAGATTCCCCAGTTTGTGGAAACAATGTCTCTTACTTGGTTGGACCCTAAGCTAAAAGTTATGATAAAGTTACACTCACCCACACAGTTGCCACTGTCATTTGCAACCAGTGTTACCAAAGCCTAATCCCTAGGTATATCAGCAACCTCCTCATGGGCCTCTATATGACAATGTTGATGTATCTCTTTTCTTTAAACATTTGGATTGCCTGCTCACCACGGGCACCTTCCAAAGACCAATGGGTACCACCACAGGGATCACCCAGTCGGACACATTCCACCTCTTCAAATAGGTCCTCAGTGCTCTGCTGCCACATGCTTCAGAGTTCATATGATTCCTGAGTACACAGGCAGAGCGTACAGCAAACATGCAGGACTTCCACAGGGTTGTACACATGCCAGGCATGATAGGGGCCATTTACTGCACCCGCGTGGTGATACGCACACCACCTGTCCCAGAGGGGGTTGCATATATGAACAGGAAGGGGTACACCTCCATCAACTGCCAGGTGGTGTGCAGTGCCATGGGGTGCATCATTATGTCTACGCCACACACCCCGGGAGTACACATGACACCTACATGTGGCACAGTTCCATCCTGTGCCAGAGATTTGAGCATGGGGATATCCCCACGGGGCACCTGTTAGGTGAGCAAGGCATGGGGATGGACGCAGGTGCAGCAATGCCAGGAGAGAAAGGTGTCGACACAGGGGCAGGAGGCAGGGGACAGTAGGGGTGAAGGGGTGCACAACCAATGCATAGTGACAGCCATATCCTCTCCCCACATAGGTGACAGTGCATACCCGCTGAAGCTCTGGCTGCTCAACCCCCTACTGGTGACCGTCCACACCCACAGAAGAAAGGTACAATGAGGCACACACAGTCACACACAATGTCATACAGCATGTCTTTGGCATGCTCAAGATGCATTTCTGTTGCCTAGGCAGGACTGGTGGTGCCCTACAGTACAGCCAGTTGAAAGCCTGTGGCCTGTTCCTGGCCTGCTGCATGCTCCACAACATGGCCATTGACCATGGGATAGCAGTCCAGGTGGATGAGGGCAACAGCAGTGAGGATGACATGGATGACAGGCTGGAGGGGGGTGTGCAGTCACCCAGGGGGAAGAGGGACCCCAGCCTGGCAGCAGAGGACAAGAGGCACAGGGCCACCATCACACAGGAGTATTTTGAGATCACAGGAAGTGGAACGACACGCGTGACATGCCTACATGAACTACCCCCCACCCACAGGGTTGGACAGTACATAGGCATGCATGCAGTGACACACGCACACACAGCATGCATGGTGAACTCAGAACCACACAGGCACACAAACAGAGCACACTGCACAGGCATGGACACACACACATACACACACACACACACACACACACACACACACACACACACACACACACACGGGCTGCAGGACATGGCATGGATCAGACAAATGACACCGGTGCACAGGCACAGCTGGTGAAAAGCTACCCTCATCACACCCATGCAACAAGGCCCAGTAGCCCATCCAACACACACAAAGGTCATGCACCACACCACACAAGCACACCACCACACGCACAGGGCAACACCACACATGTGTGCACAAGGCAGCAGCAGTGGACAGCAGGAAAGGGCAGCACACCCAGCAGGCCTACTTTGCAGTGCCACAGCCACCACGGCTATGGGGGCAGCCACACCCAGACTGTTCATCAGCCATGGGTTGTACAACAGCCACTGGGGGAGTGTCCAACACACTCACAGGGATGGAGGCCTGAGAATGCAACTGGGTCCTCACTGGAGTGTAGAGCCAGGTAAACAGAGTTGCACCAGGGGTGTCAGGGATGGGAACATCAGAGCCTGATGTTAGCTGTGCAGGGGTTTCCTGGACACCATGACCATGGTGTGGAAGTTAAACTGCAGGGAGTCCGAAGCACACGGCCATGTACAGTGGATACCAGTGATGCAAATCCAGCTGTAATGGTACCAGCTATGCAGTCCAGCAATGCAGTTGTAGCCTCCCACAGCTGGCAGATCTCACCAATGAGCTGTGCATGACCACTGTCCTGCTACTAGGCTAGCTGAGGCACCTCCACCTGAAATGCACAGATCTCCATTCCAAGCATCACCTGATTGTCTATAGATGTCCACAACAGTCAGGTGTGCTCAACCAGCCTGCCTGTTGACGCCCTGCACATCCTGGGGTGGACTGATCTGCATCACCAATGTCTGCACCACACACTGTTGTCAGCTGTGCAGGGGTTGCTGGACACCATGGCCATGGTAGGGGTGACACAGCATGATAGGCAATGCTCCCTCCTGTGGATGCTGCACAGGGGACCGCACAGAGGGTAGTGTGGCTATGGGTGCACCAGAGGCAGTCCATGAGCTGCACTTTTCAGGTGGTCACTGCATCCCTCTGCCACTGTCCAGCCATCTGCTGAGCTGTTTCCAATGCAGCTGCACCCAAAACAGCAACCTCCCACTAGGCACAGCGGTGGCATCCCGCACCACTGTGTGACCATGGATAGGGGGAAGCTGTGTGGCCGCAGGTGGGACACTGGTCCCCAATAGTGCCTGCAACTGTCCCTGGACCCCAGCCAGCACCCCATGCCCAGCACCATCCAGGATCATCATCATCAGAGTCGGATGCACCGCCCAGCTGCATGCGCATCCCTAGCACAGGCAGGCCCTCACCGAACAGGAGCTCAGACAGTGTGTGTCATTTGGCTCCAGCCCCAGTACACCCAGCAGCCCCTCACTGTCTCTACGTGGTTGGTCTCCATCTCAGATACTCATGGACATAGATCTCACCATCTCTTCCAGTACTATGTTGGCGTCCACCTCTTGTGCCACTCCACGGAGACATGATGGCACTGGAAAACAGAAACACAGAGTCAGTGTAGGTGTAGTACCCACACAGGCAGGGCCTGTGCCCAGGGGTGTACAATGCCATGGCTGCCATCCACAGCTGTGCCATGCATGGCTGCACACCTCACCCACATGGGCCATGCAGCATAGTGGCAAGCCCACCTTCATGGGACTGCCCATATCCCCCCCATGCGTGGTATGTGGTGACTCACAGTGCTGTGAGGGGCTGCCACCTGTCTGGAATCCACTACATAGAACTCCCTCTATTGCAGCACGACTGATGGTGGCCACCACCAACTCTTTTGTTGCCATCAGTGCCATTGCAGTGGGTGGTCTACCATCCATCCTGCTGTGGGATGTCTTAATGGCTGCCACCTTCTCCTTAATGTGGTGTTTGTCCATCTCCACCTTCTTCCAACACTCCTGGGCCTGGCCTGCCATGGGCATTAACCTAGGTGGCCACTGCATCCCACCCGGCCAACCTGTCCTGCGGTGTGCCCATGGCACCACTCAGCAGGGCCTCCCTGTCAAGGTAGGCCTCAAACAGGGCCTGCTGGTCCTTCTTTGTGAATTTATGCATGCGCTTCTGTGCAGGTCCACGCTCCTCTGCTTCCTCAGCCTCAGACGTTATGGTACCTGTGAGCAGTGATAGAAATGGATGTCAGCGGCAGCATGGCTCAGACAGGTGCTCCATTGCAATGTCAGTATGGGCCTCTCACTCTCAGAATTAGCATCCCCTTACCAAAATGGCTACAACACCGGTCCATGGCCAGTGCTGTGGTATTGCACTTTTCAAGCACAACACAGGCAAATTAGCCTGTGTGAAATCATAATGAGCTGCTAATGATCCCGATTGCACTGTACATAGCCTGCCAGGCTTTGCCACTGTGCGCATACATGGTGCTGCACGATACACTGCCACAGCGCACAGCAATTGTGCATCCACATGCTGCATGGTCATGGACAGCGGTCCGCTATTGCACAACATAGGCAGGTTGCACCACGTGCATGCTGTGTAGGCTGTAACACTTACATCTGTATGGTTGCACTTGTTCTATGGTGGGCAATAGTGGCAGAATGCGTCAGGTTGTAAACTGGTCAGAGGTTGAAATGTGCAAGCTGGTTGCACTTGTGGAGTCCTTTGCACCCTAGCTCTTTGGGCAGGTGCCCTTGCAGCAGTCGCGGACCCAGGTGTGGGCACGGGTTGCTAGTGACTTGGAATGATGCACGGGGGTGCTTTACACCACATAGCAGTGCTGGCACTACTATGGGGACATGTGAAGGAGGGATCCCAGATGGCTCAGATGGCTCCAGGCATGTGTGCAGCGTGGTGCTGTGCCACAGATAGGTTAGTATTCCCATGCATCATGCATGCCTGTGGTGTACCTGTACTGGTCCTCCAGTTGTGGAGGGTGTGCAGCTGCCAGGGGTGGCCATGGTTCTAACAGGTGCTGCATGTCCTGCATGAGTGACATGCACAATGCTGCTGTGTGTGTTGCAGTCGTGCAGGCACCAGGGCCACCAGGTGGGCGGTGTCCCATCCTACATTGTGTCAGCTGTTTGCTGAGGGTGTGTGTGTGTGTGCCTGACAGTCCTCTCATGTCTGCCTCTCTGTCATCTATCCACAGGTCCATAGGACCACAGGAGGGTCAGGGGAGGCCATGGCTGTGGATGTCCATCGGTGTGATTTCAATGCTGCTGGGTCATAAGCGAAGCACCAGCCAGGTAAGCATGTTTGCACTGCTGTAATGTGCATCTGTGGGTCTCTGTAGGTCATAGGATTCCATCCATGGTCACTGCTGCCATGCGTGGACACTGCCTAGGTGGAAAAAAGGTACAACGGATGTGCTGGTGATGCGTTGCATGTGTGTGTACCATGCCCGTATCCACTGTGCTGCATGGGTGGGGGAGGAGGTTGTGCTCTCGGCCACCACTGTGTGTGTGGCCACAGGTTACCTGCAGTCAGCATTGTGTGCCTTGCATGTGCACCGCTGTGCCCACTGTGCAGCCATGTCTGCCTGTGACATGAGGTGGCCTGACTGCCATGCTGTGGTGTACTGTGTGGATGACTGTTGCAGCCCTCTGTTCATAGGCCCTTGGGGGTCTGTCCACTGGTGTGTTCCTCCATTGTCCAGTGCACATGTTTGGTGGGCTGGAGCTCCATCTGGAATGTTGCTTATCACCTGTTCTTTCCCTTCTCCTTGGTCAGGCCAGGGTCCATCCACAGCGGAGGTCGAGGAAGCCAGCAAGGGCCATGACCATCATCCTCGGACAGCAGAGGTGAATGGCTGCAATGGTGACCAGGTTGGTCAGGATCACTCAGTACCACCTGTGGGAGACAGTGGCCATTCAGAGAGACCTGCAGAGGATGGAGGCTACACTGTATGGCAGGCATTTACCTGCCCTGGTCCCATCGGGGTCACAGTCCACCATTACTCTGCCCATCCCCATGTCCCACTGAATATCCCCAGGACCCTATCCCCCACTTCCTGAGCTCCCTCATCCTTCTGTTTTTCTGTTATACTTGGTATTTAGTTGCCCCATTGGCTGTGTTTTGTTCAACCAGTTAAACCCTTTTCTTTGTTACATTCTTTGTGTCTGTGTTTCCTTTGCAGGCTGCATGTTGAGTCATGCTGCAGGTGTCTGTTGGTCTGTGCTTGAACATGTATCTGATGTTCCACTGTTGTCCCCTATGGGCACTTATCATGTGTGCACTGGGCCTGTGTGCCATGTCCCAGTCCTGTGCATGTTCTTGTGAGGTGGGTGTTGCTCTGGCCTGTGCCTGCCCCTGCACTATGTGCCCTTGTCTGCCTGTGCTACCCTTCTGTCCACATGTCATGCTGCCCACCACCGGTGTGCCCTGCGGAGCTGTGCCATTCTCCAGTCTGGGTGGTGGCCCTTGTGCCCCTGGGTGGCTTGTGCTTCCCTCTCCCCTGGGCCACTATCCTATGTTTATGTCTGTTGTCCTGGCACCATGGTCATGGCCTCCTACAGCACAGCCTGTTGGGTATATTTTGTATGGCTCTGGCATTGGCAGTGCAGGTGTGTTGCCCTGGTGTCCTGTGCCACTTTTGGTGGTCAGGGTTCTGTTTCTGCCATCCTCTAGTGCCCTGTGGTGCCTCCAGGATAGCATGACCCTGTTGTCTGTGACTGGCTGGGTTGGTGGGGCACTGTGCCCCTGTGCTCCTGTGCAACCCAGATATTGTGTGCCTGTTGCCTGTTGCCCTTGCTCAGCCCACTGGGTTGAGAGTCCTTTCCTGCTCCTGTGCATCCCTGGTTGTTCCAGCGCATATGTGGTTGTACTATCATGCATCCTTGCTATATTCAGTCTGCTTTGTGCAGGTGCATGTCAGTGGCACATCCTCTGAATATGGCATCCTTTGTCACATGGCGCATCTGCATTTCACTGCGCCATCCATTGCACACACCTTGGGTGCATGTCTGAATATCTAGTCCATGAAATGCAAGTTCTCATTGGTTGTTTTGAGCCATTTCTGAAATTCCATAAAATGAAATTCTATACCATTCCAAGTTATTGGTATGCCATCTATATAGTGATGCCACAAATCCAAATACCAAAGAAATGGATTTGTAGATGTCACTATACAACCAGTCACTTTCCCATTTAGTGACATACAAATTAACATAACTGGGGCCATTATGGCCTCTATTGCCATCCTACTAGTTTGGTAATAGTACACATTCTGAAACAAAAGCATGTTACCAATACCAGTCTTGCTAGAGCCACAATAAATGCTCTAGGAGGCACCATCTGATCTAAATAGTGTGTCATGGGTTCCAGTTCAACCTGGTGTGGCACATTTGTATAAATGAATTCACATCCAGAGGTGTCAAAGAACTAATCAGGGGTCATTTCTTCATTTCTAGACCTTCTATGATGTTGCTAACCTCCATAGAATCTCAGACAATTGCACATTTTTCAAGATTGGTTGTAAGAAACTGTGCACATAGATAAATGCTCAGTAAGCCATCCACTCCCCAAGATTATCAGGCACACAGAGGGATTATGAGGATCCTTGTGGATTTTTGATAACATGTAGATGGTCATTGTTTCCTGGTGTTCCACATTAAGGAAACTGCATTGATTTTCAGTTACAGTATATATCCCCTTAAAAATCTTGTCTTAATACATCATCAATGCATTCTTTGTACATTGATGTCATATTACTATGTAACTGTTCATAAAATGTATTATCCCTCAAATGTCTTTGCACTTCTCCAATATATTTAAGAGTGTCCATAACAACTATTCCCCCATCTTTGTCTAGGGGTTTGACAGTCACAGAGTCATCTTTTGAAAGAGTTTCAAGTGCTGACATTTCACCCCTTGAGAAGTTATCAAATGTTGACTACTTATTCCCACTAAGAATGTCTTTAAATTCCTTTTCACACTTTTTTATGAAGGTTGATACTATGTGTGCTGGTGTTGGGCAATACAGGGGGCATGGTCTCATTACCACAATATTAAAAAAAATCCTGCATGCAAACTTGGGAGTCTGTAGCTTCTACTCATTTTACACACTAAAAATTAAATTTCAAAGTCAATTTTCATCCAAATATGTGAAGATCCACAACTGTTTGAAAATGTTTAATATGAGATGTTAGGGCAAAGGAAAGTTCATTATTCAACAAATCTTCCTCATACCGGTTGAAAGATTTATGGAATATATTGATGACTGATGTTACACTGTAATTTTGGGAGCTCTCAGGTCTGGTCAGACACAGTCCTAAAAAACTACCTCAGGTGAAGCTTTCAGAGTCCCTTGGCCTAGTTGCATTGTTTAGGACTGTAGCTGATGTTAAGGGAGTATTTAAAGTTTTTTTTTTTTTATTGATTTAGGGGCATTACCGTCTCCCTCCTTCTCAAACCAATTGTACACCCTCACCAACAGGTAATCATTTTCATCTTGTTTAAATTTGAATTTGTTTTGTTCCCTTTAATTGTTTGTCATGTTTGGTAACTTTTTCTTTAACATTTTATTAAATGTACTCATTTCCTCTGTTGTGGTCTTCTCTTTAAATTGACTTTCCAGTTTCTGTATCTCTTTTGAAACTACTTGTCTCACAAGAGTTTCATGTTCTAGTATAAGTCCTTGTAGTGGTGGGTGAAGTTAGAAAAAATTGCTCTGTGAAGAATTTTGAAATTTTTTTTTAAATTCACAAATTTGTACAATGAGGGTGATGATAAAATTGTCGAGCTAAAAACAGTATTATTCCTGCTGACAAACCTGATTCATAGATAACAAATATGTCTTATGACTCAGGTTTGTCACACCCGCTATCTTCACACTCTGATACCTCACAATGGCAGACAGTCGGTGTGACTAACCGGATCTTTTTGCACCACATAAATTTTCATCATTCCACATTACTGCATTTGTCAAGTAAAGGCATTGACAGAAGTAGCCATGCTGGTGCTGACTTAGACCTCAATAGCCACACAGCTCCACTTCTCAACTGTAAAAAAAAAACACATTCATTCCTGTCAACGCATAATGCCACAAATTAGACACAGATTAAAAAAACAAACTGCACTGTCACAGCCAGTATAAAAAACATAAAGAAAGCAACTCACTTGACTTAGTGTCAGACAACACCATGGCTATGGAGACTCTCAAAATGTCATAGCATCAGTGTCATGGTATAGCCAGATGTGATACAAAAGGAGTTTGCAGAAACAATACGAAACCAGGGGTGAATAAGAACAAAAATGAAAGAGAACATCAAGGAGCTGTTTTCTTTTGTTATACCACTCACTGTATAAAGTACATATGTAAAGGCTCAACGTGTCATACGTGTTTCATCTTCACTTGAGATCTGTACCCTCTTGATCCCTCACTCGTGGCTATGCCACTCATGAGGGGGTCAAGAGGTTACAGGCATCTCATGAAGATAAAACACATATGACATGCTAAGCTATTATATATCCCCTATTTACACTGCATCGTGAAATTCTACTTCACATTAAAGTAAAAATTTGTTAATGGAGAAAACTGGCAATTTCATCTAATTTTGCCTCTGAATTATGGTTCTAAGGTAGAGGTACCAAGGATTCATGGGATAGGAGATCACATAGGCTGCTTTTCCATGCATGTACTAAATTCAGTGCAGTGTGAGGAAGACAGAGTTGGAGTTAGCTTTGCTCTGGAGCTGTGTGCCAGAAAAATCTTATACAAGCACTTAAAATATGTTTTTTTTGTCCAGAATCACTCCATTATCTGTATACTGTGCCTTGTGCCTGTAGATCACGAAGTATGTTTTGACTTTTTTGTGATTTACCTACTTTAAAGTAGTTGTTTCAGTTTCCGTACTTCAGACAGTGTAGTGTGCTTTCGGGGAGGGACATTTATCTGTAGTTCCAGCATCAAAAAGGCAGGCTTGCCTCATATCCTAGGCTGTGCCTAATGCAGTTCTAGTAGTTATTGTTTTTGGAGATTGTTTCCCCTGTTTTCTGTGGTTTGTTACTTTACTTCTTTAGAACAGTGAGGTTTGTTTTACCTGAATTCAGTTTTGTTGAAGTTCAAAATGGTTTCAATCTCATAACTTGGTTTTGAATGAGAAGAAAAACAAATCCAATGTTTTCTATAATCACAGAAAGAAGCATATTAATGAACCAGCTCTTTCCTTGCATATTTTTAAGGATGTGGCTATTGAATAAGTCAGGATTCTTAAAAATCTTGGTCTTACTCTGGGTAACTTTCTTACTTATGATCAGCACAAAAACTTAAGGCTCATACAATCCACCAAAGACGTGATTCCCTCTATGGACTGAATTCTTTATTTGTCCCTTCAACAATAATGCTCCTTTCTCAGAGTTTTCTTTTGCCAGTAATTGATTACTAAGCTAGATTTGCTACCCAGTTACCATACTGTACAAACCACAGTGATTTATATAAATCAACTGGTTGGTTACAATTTGATCAGAGGTACTTATTCCAACTAGGTACCCTTGCTAAAAAAGTAATGTCAGATAGAGTTCCAAATTTATATCATGACATTTTAAAAAAACATGTTAGTACTGCCTCTCTAAATTTTCAATTTTCTGTCCCCAGGAGGAGAACTATGATCAAAAAACATTGTTTTATAATTTGCTATACTGTTTTAACACACTGCCATCAACAATAATCTGCATTAGTAACTCTTTACATAGTTTTAGACAGGCCCTGAAAAACTATTAATTTTCCAGTTGGGATTGTAAATGTTTCAGTGGTTGACCTTGTGCTGTTAATGTATCTTTATTGTATGATGTATTGTGTACTGTGTTTTGTTCTAAATTGTATATTTGTTGGTTATTCAGGTCACCTATGTAAGTGGGTCTTTGGCCTACTAACTTTTCCAAATTTTAAGTAAACAAAACAAAATGAAAAAAAAAAAAGATTTTTGTCACTATAACTTAACTATATTAGTTTAATTTTTGTTGCTTGATAGAAGTTAGCTTTAGTTCTTGTATCTATAGTGTCTTGCATGTGTCCCTAAGTCCAACCCCTAGTCCAAAATCCATTTGTGTACTATTTTTCTTAAAAAACAAAAAAATATATATTTATATTGTTGTTTTTTGCTGTGTATGTAAAGTCTTGTAAGGTGTTATGAAGCCTTGCATGAGTCCCACTAGTCTTTTAAATAATCCCTGTTGTGTATAGTTTTGCAAAAAAAAGGTGGGGGGTGGATCTGGTGTTGTTACTGTGTAACATCTTATGAAGTGCTGTGTGTAGTTTTACATGTCTCCCCTTGTCCCCTAATCCTTAAATCCCTGTTGTATACTATTTTTGTTAAAAAAAGAAATGAAGAAAAAATGGTTGTTTTGCCATTGTTTACTGTCTGTCTATGTCAGTAAAGAGTTTTGAATTGTTGTGTTCCAAAATCTACACATATAAGAAAATGCCCATAAAGTTACCCTCTGCTAAAGGAGTCTCTGGCAATGGCACTGCTGCCAAGAAAAGATTAGCTTCTGTGGTTCTGAAGGGGTACCATAACCAAACCCAGTTGTTATGACGCAAGTTCATTAGGAGCTGGTACTGCTAGTAGTACTAATCAACAAGTAGTAGTTGCTGCTAGTGAAGGCATTAGTGTGGCCAAATGTTTCTCTGCAAACTCTGTGGCATTAATGCTGTTGGGTGCTGCTGGTGCTGGCAATGCAGACAGGGACAAAAGGAGCACTGCAAGAACCCCCCAAAGTTTTTTTCTCTGGGAATGTGGTTGAGGTCGAGGACTTGGAGGTGGTTGGTGTCCCCAAAAGTGTTGTATAAGAGCCTGAGCCTGAATGACAGTGTGATGTTGCAGATCTGGGTGTTAGAGAATCAGATGCTGCTGAAAAGAAAATACTGGGTGATGAAAATGAGGAGGAAGAGGACATATCTCAGGAGGTTAGAATTGTAGGTGGGGAAGGGGATAACAATATGGACACTCTATTGGAATCATTGAAAAAGAAAAGTAAGGGGCAGGGACAATGCATCAGTAAAAGCCCCATAGAGCCCCAGTTCTCCAGCTGTTGGCTCTGTTGAGCCAGTCATACTAACAGAGGATGAGTCAATTGTTGCAACAGAGTAGAAATCATGCCCCAGAACAACCATTTCTAGCTCTCTAATAACGTCCCAGTACCCGGTCCACCACCATTATTTGAAAGCAAGGGGTACAAAATCCCTAGTTTGGAATTTTTACATTCTGGATTCGAAAGATGAAACAGTGTCTATCTGCCAGTTATGCCAAGTGTGCGTGTGCCATGGGAAAAAGGGTAGCCACCTCAGCACTGGTGGGCAATATGCACACCTGAAGTTTAGGCACCTGGCACACTTGACTCAGCACCAAAGGGAAGTTGATGCAGGGGGGCCTTTTCCTTTATAGACCTCATTCAGCAAGGCATCCCAGAGTGTCATAGATGCAGATCCATTGCAGGATTTTGAAGTAACCATGGAGGATTACTACAGATATGAGGAAGAGGAAGACTTGGTGAGATTTCCTAGTGGTGGGCAGAGTTGCAGTGGTGGTGGTGTGAGTGTTAGCATCCAGAGTCAGCAAAGCACATTAACCCCTGTCCTTAAAACATCCAAAATCATGTCATCCATTTTTTCAGAATTTGTTACCACCCCAACCCGAGTTCAAATCTACCCCATCATCCATGTGGCCTGTGTGCAGGGCCCAGCTATTTTATGTCTCCAGCCCAAAACCATGAATGGTGCAGCCTACACTGCCGAGCATGTTTAAGCATCACATCAAATAACCACAAATCATGCTGTTATACATAAACATAATGCAGCAACTGCAGAAATGCTGGCAACTGATATGTTGCTATTCTCTTTTGTGGAGAATGCTGTGTTCCATGGGTTGACGGCATATACCTGTCCAAAACGAAAGATCCCATTATGCATGTATTTTTCCTCACCCATGATATTCCAGAGCAGTATAGAACTATAACATATACAGTAAGACATGCCCTGTAGAATTCTGCCTCACCATACATCCACCTTAGTATGGCTATGTGGACCAGTGGCCAAATAACTGTTAGCTCTTATCTAAGTATTACAATTCATTGGGCACAGGTACTTTTAGTAGTATTTGATGCTGGGATGGGAAGAAAATGTATGAAGCTCAGCTATGGTGGTAGCAGCATTCTGGGTATTCACCAGCATACCACACTGGCAAAGAGGAGTGTACTAGGCTCACACACATGTCAACAAATGTTAGAAATGCTCCTGACTGAACCTGATGAATGACTGCACCCACTGTCCCTGAAAGCAGCTTACATAGCAAGTGATAAAGGCTTGAATGTGGTGAAATGCATCACCGATGACGGATTTTTCAGGGTTCCCTGCATAGCACACTGTCTTGATCTTAGAGTGAAGGAGTTTCTGGCATATCCTGATATCAGGGAAATTCTAACTGTAACCTATCACATCTGTGCCTACTTTTTTCATTCTGAAAAGGCCCGTGACCATCTTAGGGAGCTGCAGATCCAAAACAAGCTGCCTCAGCACTGTTTCAAACTGGAAGTTATCATGAGATGGAACTCCACGATATACGTGATTGAGTGAGTGTATGAGCAGTACAAAGACATCTAGAATATCTGCTGCTGTACACAAGCTGTGACAGTTCAAGAATATCCATTTCTCTGACAGTTGAGCAATGGCAAGTCATGGATGGCCTGATAATAATTCTGAGGCCATTTGAACATGCTATAAAGGCAGTGAGGTGGGACACTGCCTCTATCAGTCAGGCAATCCCACTGCTAAAGGTGCTGAGGCATACCCTATTAAATGTACAGCAGGTGCTGGAGGTAGGCAGAAATAGGTCAAGTTGTGCGTTAATGGAACACATACTGCAAATATTAGACTGATAGACCCATATTTCAACCATTCTGCAGCCATGATATAAAAGAAGCCCATCTTCCAAACTCGAAGATGTGTGTGATAATGTACAACATTTAACTGCTCAGCTCGTAAGACAGGTTCATGGGGGGGCAGATGTCACAGGTACAGTTCTGCAAGCCACAGCATGGCAATGATTACAGACAAGTGTTGCTACCACCTCACTTATGTGGGCTGAAAAACAGGGCTGTTCACAGGAGGACAATTGACTATAAATCCACTTTCGGATGCTTTGTGACAGATGGAAATTGTGGATCTATAGGAAAAGGAGGAGCAGGCTGATGAGTCAGTAGGACTGTATGCAGAACAGCACATGCTGGATGCATATTTGGCAGACACCAGGCACCAGAACATATTGAAAGAGCATGTACTGTACTGATTTTTGCGACATGGAACATTCGTACTCTGATGGACAACCAGTATAGCAAATGACCAGAAAGAAGAACTGCTATTATCGCCAGGGAACTTGCAAGATGTAACATGGATATTACTGCCATAAGCAAGACAAGACAACCAGATGAAGGCCAGTTGAGAGAAGAGGGTGGAGGTTTCACCTTCTTCTGGGAAAGGAAGCCTGCTGAAGACAGAAGCATACATGGCACTGGCCTTGCCATCAAGAACAAGCTCATCAACCAGCTTACAGAGCTCCCAATTGGCATCAACGAATGCCTCATAACCCTTCGTCTTAAGCTCAGCAACAATCAGCATGCTACTGTCATCAGTACATATGCCCCGACACTTAATACTGATGAGAATGTTAAGGAACAGTTGTACTCCAACCTTGACAGAGTCCTGACCAACATCCCTAAGGAAGACAAGATCATGCTCCTTGGTGACTTCAATGCCAGAGTCAGGTGTGATTCAGATCTCTGGAATGGTGTCATCAGGAAGGAGGGGGTAGGAAAGACAAACTCCAATGTCACCCTACTCCTGAACAAATGTGTGGAGCATGGCCTGGTCATCACAAACACCATCTTCAGACAGAATAACAAGTATAAGGCTACTTGGAGACACCCTCAATCCAAGCACTGGCATCTCCTTGACTACGTTATTGTCAGAACCCATGATTGAAAGGATGTCTACATCATAAGGGCCATGCGAGAAGTCGATGACTGCTGGACAGACCATCGTCTTGTCAGATTTGTCATGAACATCCGGCTCACTCAGAAACATTGAAGGCAGCTAAAATCAATGCAAAGGAAATTCATCACCAAGTCCCTTCAAGACCCAGTGGTTCAAGAGGACTTCCAGCAATGTCTCCAAGCAAGGCTCTCTGCCATGCACACAGCTGATGATAACACTGAGAGACACTTGAAGGAGTTCAGACGCCATCCACTCGGCATGTGCTGAATCTATTGGCTATGTCACCCTGCATCACCAGGACTGGATTGATGAAAATGATACTGAGATTCAAGACCTGCTCATCCAGAAAAGAAGAGCTCACTGCACATGGCAAGATGACATCTCATGTCAGCAAAAGAAAGAGTCATACCAGCAGCTCAAGGCAGAAGTTCAAAGGAAGATCAGAGACATCAAAAACAAATGGTGGCAAGACAAGGCCAAGGAGATCCAGCTCTATATTGACAAACATGACATGCAGAGCTTCTTCCTGGCTACAAGGGCCATTTATGGTCCAAGCTCCCATGGTCCCACTCCCCTCCAATCTCAAGATGGTCTGACACTCCTAAAGGGAAATGAAGGCATTCAAGCTAGATGGAAGGAGCATTTTGAGATATTTCTGAACCATGAGTCATCTGTGACAGATGCCACTATCAAGTCTGTCCCTCAACACCCTGAAAGAGAATCTCTCACCAACCCTCCTACCATCGAAGAAGTAAGACATGCCATCAAGCTGGCCAAAAACAAAGCTGCGGGACAAGATGGAATACCGGCTGAAGTCTACAAGGCTGAGGGTGAGGAACTGGCACTAAAGCTCCACAAACTCATTCTCTGAATTTGGAACAATGAGGAGGAGATTTCAGAAGACTTGAGGAATGCCAACATTGTTACCATCTTCAAGAAGGAAGACAAGTCGGTGTGTGGAAATTATCGAGGCATTGCTTTACTCTCCACTGGATGGAAAATCCTTGCCCGTATTCTTCTGAACCATCTCCTTCCCATCACTGGAGAAGTCCTGCCGGAATCTCAGTGTGGATTCAGACCATCTCGCGGGACAAGCGACATGATCTTCACTGCCAGGCAGATCCAAGAAAAGTGTCGGGAACAATGCCAGGGCCTGTACATGGCTTTCATCGACCTGACAAAGGCCTTTGACTCCATCAGTTGTTAAGCCTTGTGGAAAGTGCTGGCCAGATTTGGCTGCACTACAAAATCCATCAAGGTCCTGAGGCTTCTGTATGACCAGATGACTGCTAGTGTTCTCCATAATGGTTCAAAGACAGACCCATTTATCATCCAAACTGGGGTCATGCAAGGGTGTGTCATAGCTCCAACCTTGTTCTCTATCTTCCTAGCAGTCATCCTAGTCCTCACCAAAGGCCACCTTCCCACTGGAATTGACATTGAAAACAGAATGGTTGGAGGGCTCTTTAATCTTGAATGTCTTCATTCAAAGATCAAAGTTTGCAAGGCATCCATCATTGACCTCCAGTACGCTGATGACTGTGCCATCCTTGCACACACCAGCAGTGACCTCTAGTCTGCACTAGATATCTTTGCAGAAGCTTACCAAAGTTTGGGACTCGCACTTAACATCAAGAAGACCAAGGTGCTCTATCAGCCTGCTCAAGGCCTTGTAAATGACTCTCCACAATTCACCATTGAGGGACAGACCCTGGAGAAAGTCGAGCACTTTCCTTACCTAGGTAGCCACCTCTCCATAACAGCGAACATCAATGATGAGATTCAGCACAGGATCCATTGTACTAGTACCTCATTTGGAAAACTGCTTCAGTACGTCTTCACTGACCATGGCATATGAAAGGACACCAAGATCCAGGTATACAGTTCGGTTATCATCCCTACCCTTCTTTATGGATGTGAAATTTGGGTGACTTACAGACATCATCTAAAGAGCCTGGAGAGGTATCACCAGCGATGTATCTGAAAAATCCTCTGCATCAAGTGGGAAGACCACTGCACTAACGTCAGTGTTCCTGCTGAGGCCAATGTCACCAGCATTGAGGAAGCGATCCTCAGACATCAATTCTGCTGGACTGGACACTGTGTATGGATGCCCAACTCTCGACTCCCCAAACAAATTTTATACTCCCAGCTCAGTCACGGCCAGAGATCCTGTGGTGGTCAAAGGAAATGCTACAAAGACACACTGAAGGCTTATATTAAGAAAACAGATATGGACATCATGAGCTGGGAGGAGCTGTTCTCCAACCAATCTCAATGGCACCAGAACCTCCATCAAGCAGGGGCCTGCTTTGAAGAGAAATGCCTTGCCCTCAAAGCCAAAAAGAGAGAGCATAGGAAGGAAAGGGAAAGAAACCCCAGCCATCGGGCAGCTCTTCCGCATGGAAACATTTGCAATTTCTGTGGACAGATCTGTGGCTCTAGGATTGGATTACTGAGCCACCACAGAACCCATCAGTGAACCATGGTAGAGATCATCCTCGAATCGAGGGACTGCTGATGATGACTGTACTGAAGTAGAAAGGTGACTAAGTGAACAGCACTGACCTCCATAGCAGTGAAATATCTAAGCTGTCATCCCTCTGGTATAAGTGTGGAGAGGGTGTTTAGATCAGCAGGGGCCATTGTGTGGGACAGGCATATGTATCATCTATCATCTAGGAATTTTGGCATGCTAACATTTATTAAAATAAATGAAGGATACATTCCACCTAGAACAACTACATCTGTGTTTGTACTGTACCACATGATGGTGGTGACAATAAGGAGGAAGCAGAATAGAAAGGTAGTAGGGGCATACTTCATTCTTTTGAGGTGGATGAGGCAGTCATGGATAAAAAAATTCCCAGTTAGGGACAGCCAGTCTGGATGGCTGCAAGGGCTGCTTCCTTGATGAGGATGATGATGATGGTGGCATCAATAAAGAAAAAAAATGTTTTAGATCCCTCCTTTCCTCCTTATAAGTTTAATCCTTTCCTTCATTACTGAATTTTTTCCCCAGTCAACATTTTCCCCCTGTTGTACCACACCTCTGTACAGTCATATAAACACATCTGAGAAGCCAGCCAGACTCTTTTTGCAATCCTGACAGTGTCACCAGTATTCCCACCAGCTGGCCAGCCTGCTTTTACCCATCTTGCCAGTGCCACCAGTAATCCCACAAGCAAGCCAGCCTGCTTTCATCCATTTTGCCAGTGCAGCCAGCAATCCCATCAGCCCTCCTGCTTTTAGCCATCCTGCTAGTGCCATCAGCAATCCCATCAGCCAGCCAACCAGCTTTTACCCATCTTGCCAGCGCCACCAGTAATCCCACCAGCCAGCCAGCCTGCATTTAGCCATCCTTCCAGTGCCACTAGCAATCCCATCAGCCATCCAGCATGTGTTTAACCATTCTGGCAGTGTCACCTGTAATCTCACCAGTGAGCCAGACTGCTTTTTATTTATTTAATTTATTCAAACATATCATAGGAATTACAACCCTTTGAGTAATAGACTAATTTACAAAGGCTCCACATCAACATAACTCATACGTGCAATGTTACAAGACAGAGTATAACAAACACATCTTATACAGAAATATTTTACATACAATTACTGCTGTGGTTGTTGCTAGGGTATTGAATGTAGCCACAAATGGAAACAGTTACAGAACAAGTGCAGCCTCATGGGCATTTTCAGATAGCAGAAAACAGTGATTAGTAACAAAACTGTCCTATACAGTTGATAGCTATGGGTAGTAGTACTATGCATTGAATATAGATTCAGTTGTGGATAACAGTGGGAGTAGCACATATTGGTATAGGAAGTAAGCTCAAGTGCGGCACTTAGGTCAGCTTGTGAGGTTAGTGGATTTGTAGGCTGGAGAACTGGGTTAGTGGGTGCCAACTAGGAGAAGACATTGTGCTGGGCCAGTCTATGGCAGCTCTGGGAGGGACTAAGTCAGAGAGGAGGATTAGCAGTTACACTGGAAATGGCACAAAGAGAGAATATGTTTTTTTTGTAGGGTAGTCTTAAAGTGCCCTAGTATGGGGATGGAGATAATGGCTGGGGGGAGTTCATTGTTCCGTACTGGGACTCTATAATAGAAGGATCTCTGAACTAGGGAGGTCCTGACTGGGGCATGGTCCACATGTGTTTGATGGTGGAATGAGTGGTTGTTGTGGGGGAGTATGAGAATAGGGAGGCAAAGACCCCCAGAGGGGACAATCCTAGGTGGATTTTTTTGGTGGGGAGACAAGTTTCATATTGTAGTCTTTCCTCTAGAGTGAGAATGTTGGTGAGGGCATAGAGAGTGCAAGCATGGGAGCGTTTGCCTACTCCTAGCAGAAGTCAGCAAGCTTTGTTAATAGCTAAGTGAATTTTGTTCAGAGTGGTGTGGTCCATGGCTGTGTAGATGGGGAGACCATAGTCAACAAGAGAGAGGACAGAAGAGGTGACAGCCAGATTGAGTGCTTCTGGTGGTAGGCAGCCCTTGTGCCTGTAGAGAAGGCCTATGCAGGCATTAATGGCTGTGGGCAGAATATTAATATGGACATGGAAGGATAGGGAGGTGTCAAAGGTAAGGCCAAGATATTTATAGGTATGAACCTGTTCCAGAGGGAGGTGAGCATGGGAGAGGACATTTAGTTCTGTGTCCTTGGCCTTGCTTTGCTGGTGGGCAAAGAACATGGCCTTTGTTTTTTTGACATTGACCATGAGTCTGCGGGCAATGAACCAGCTTTCAATCTGGTTGAAAGAGTCTTGGAGGGAGGACTGTAGGACAGCTGGGCTGGGGTCTGAGGCATAGAGGACCACATCGGCAGCATATAGTAGTAAGTTACAGAAGCAGGATTTGGGTAGGGCATTTAGGTAGATGCTAAAGAGCAGAGGGCCCAAAATGGAACTTTGGGGGACCCCAGAGCAGACATGCAGGGTAGTTGACAGGGTGTTGTTTATCTTAACACATTGGGATCTAGCTGTAAGGTAGCTTGTGAACCAGGAGAGGGGACCACATGATAGACGAGTCAGGTGGAGTGTGTCTAGGAGGAGAGGGTGGGAGACCATATTGAAAGCCTTTGAGAGGTCTACGAAGATGGCTCTGGCAAGATGTTTTCTGTCCAGGGCAGATTGAATGAAATTAGAGAATTCTATGAGGGCAGTGGTTGTGCTATGGCCCGATCTGAAGCCATGTTACCCTCTACATAGTAAACTGTGGGAAAGCAGGTACTCTGTAAGTTGATCTGCCATGATTTTTTCAAGGGCTTTTGAGGAGGGGGGAGGATGGAGATGGGTTGATACTTGTTGGGGTTGGTGCTATCTCCACTTTTTAGTATTGGGGTAATTGTAGCAGTCTTCCAGCTGTTTTGGAACTGCCCCAGGCATAGGAAGTGGTTGGGGAGGTCAGTCAGGGGGAGAAGACAGTGCCAAGAACCCAGTAAAGGATTTTCATGTTGAAAGAATCTTTACAATAGTTGGAGCCACTGAGAGCTTTGGAGAGGTAGGTTTTGGCCTCCCACATTCTAATGACTCTAAAGTAGAGGGGAGAGTACTGGAAATTGGGCTCAGGGGTAGCCGGAATAGGGTTGAAGAAGTTGCTAGGGACGACTGAGCTAAGATCAGAAAAGGTGGAGTTAAGGCAGTTGGCAATGACCTGGGGGTCTGTGGAGGTGGCATTATTGATGCAAAGCTTGGGAGGGGCATTTTTTTTTTCCCTTAGTTCTTTAATATTGTCCCAAAATTTCTGCGCACTCCCCCAGGAGAAGGCTAGGGTGGCTTTATAATAATGGGCCTAGGCCTTGCGTATAGTCCAGGTACACTTATTACATGGGGCTTTTTGGCTTGCGTGTCTGCCTGTGAGCCAGATTCAATGGCTCTGTGCCAGAGATCATCTCTTTGTTTTACTGGTTGCTGTAATAAAGGTGTGAGCCCAGGGACTTTATATTTAACAGAGTATGCATTTTAGTAAGGGGGCATAAATGTCACACACTTTGTTGAATGAGCGTATGAAGTAATCAAGGGCCGTGTCAATGTTTGGGGATTGGGAAATGGGGGACCAGTCCCACTGGGTCAGATACTGTCTGATTTTTTTTCAGGTCATCAGGCCGTAGGCGCCAATGAGTGGATATGCTAGGCTGAGGTTTGGGCAGGTGACATGACCAGGAAAAAAGGATGGGGGAGTGGTCACTCAGAGAGTCTGGGAGGACCTTTAGATCAGAGATTCTATGGGGCCGACTGGTTAGTAGTATGCCTAGAAGGGTCTGGGAGCCGTTTGTGGGATTCACCCTGGTAGGTTTGCAAGCCAATTGGGTCAGGTGCAGTGCCACAAAGCTGTCCTTGACAGCAGTTGCCAAATTGGCAAGCCAGTTTACATTAAGATCACCAACCAAGATATGTTCCATTTTGGGTGGGAAGTTGGAAATGTAGTTTGAGAGGGATTGTATGGCCATTGGTTGGTTACATGGGGGAACATATGCAGCTGTGATGGTAAAAAGAGCCCTGGAGGGGTCCAGGGTAATTTTTATTGACAGGGCTTGGGCGCCATGGTCCAGTGAGGGGTCTGGAAGAACTTGGCTCAGTAGAGAGTCTTGAACATAGAGGGCACATCCACTCTCCCTTTTACCCACTCTGTCTGCTCTGTGTAGAGTGAGGCCAGGGAAGGTGACGAATGAGTCAGGTTTTTTTTTTGACAGCCAGGTTTCTGTGAGAGTAGTGATATCAGGCTGGTATTGTGCTAGCCAGCTTTGGAGGGATGCAGTGTTTTGGGAAGGCTGCAGATGTTCATGGTGGCTATGCGCAGCCCCTGGTGTGATGACTGTTGACTATGGGTAGCAGGGCCTAGGTTGGGGTGAATATTTCCTGATATAAGAAATAATAGGGCTAGGACCCTGATAAGGGCAAGAGACTGCCCTTTAGTGGTCAGGCATGGGTGAAGCACAGGCTTAGAGTGAGTAGCACAGGAAATGGGTAAGTTGAGGAGGGCAGGAAAGGTTAGACAGATGAGATGACAGGTGGGTTGGGAGGGTGTATAGTGACAGTAAGTTAAGTGGGGGGGTGGATGTTTGTCAGGCATTGACATGGTGGGTGGGAGGTGGGAATATGTAGAAAAGGTAGAGGTGCAGTGTGTGAGTGTGGGTGGGGGGGGAAACTGGTCCAAGGAGGAGCATGTTAATTGTTATCAGCAGGAGACAGGATAGTCTACTGGAAGATAGGTGGACAGGTAGTGGACAGTGAAGACTGCTGTCCCAGCACTGGTATAATGGGAGCAGACTGACACCGATCATTGTGGTGGTCACAGTAGTGCAGTGGAAGGATGATGGACTTTGGTGCAGGAGGTACCAGGTTCAAATCCTGGGAAGGGGACATTGTGTTGAGACCTGGCGGTGCCGAAATACCAGGGGAGTAGATTCAGATAGCAGCGGGTGGGTGGAAAGGTTAAAAATGAGAGTTCAGTAGTGACTCCTAGTGGTGGTAGATGAATGGGCAGTGCAAGGAGGAGCAACAGGAGTAAGTAACAGGGGGTACTGGAGAGGTTGGGTATAATAATAATCTTTATTTATATTGCGCCTTTCAAATACCAAGGCACATTCCAAAAAGATTGAGTACAAAGTATACAAACAATAATATAAAGACTGTTAAAAACAAATACAGACATCATTCAGAGACACTGTAGGCCCTATTCCATAAAAAGGATTTAAGAGCCTGTTTAAAGCTCCCCACGGTCGTACACTCCCTTATCCAACAGGGTAGAGAAATCCAAAGGGATGGGGCCACAAACATAAAAGCCTGGGCCCCAGCTGATTTCAATATAACCCTAGGAATCTCTAGCAACCCTTCATCCGCAGAGCGAAGCGATATAGAGTGTATGTGGTGAGAGAGAGAGAGGATAGTGTAGAGAAGGACAGAAGCTGGAGGATTAATTAATCTGGGGGGGTGTAGTAGAGCGCTCGGGGAGCTAGAGTGTCAGTGGATAGAGAAATGAGAGAGAGTGTAGTGAGCCAGGGTCCAGGTGGAGGGAAAGCCCTCTAGTGATTGTAGCCTATTAAGGTTACCACCTACTCGGTTTTTGACCGAATGATTCGGTTTTCTAGATCCAGATTCGGTCCTCCTGTTTTCACCATTGCAAATTCAGTTTTTATGGTGGGTCACGCAGCACCTGTTAGATTCCTCACTAACTGTTTCATTTTCTTCTCATCTGACTGTAAGCAAGTGTCTGACATTTCAGTGTGATTGCTTGCTTGCAGTGCATGCTAATCAGGAAGTGCCTTCAAGATCAGTGCACTTAAAAAGCCAAATGTGTCCCTGTCTGCTCAGTTGTCACCTCTAACTTCACACCAGAAAATTGGAAGATTATTCACAGGAAGGGTAAACAATATCACCTTAATTAACACCTTCATTTTTCTGAACCCAGACAGGCACCACATTAGGGTAGTTTCCTGTCCCAGTATGGACTGTACAATGTGTTTCAGAAACTTTACCTGCTAATCCAGTTGTATTCAGAGGTAGTACTTTTTCAGTCATTTTGAATGCTCACATGCTTGTAAAACAGATTCTGTTAAATCCTTCACCATTTTACTTGCATGATCAGATCACGAACAAATTCTGATGTCATGCTGACCTTTGTTTGTATACCAGTCAGTCTGAGTGGTGTAAATTAGGGCTATTAAGACCATTAGCAGCAAATCAAACTAATTAGCTCTTATCTCCCACAAGGTGTTTATTTTTTATGTTAATACTATATAATCTATGCCTTACCATGTTTCATATGCTGTGTTGAATCTGTATCCTCACATTAACTGTAACATGTCTAATTTGTACAATGTTGTTGTATGTTCCTAAATCTATTCCTGTACTCTCCCGGGTTTTACCTGAAAATAGGCAATTGTCTTGTTTAGTGTACCTACCTGGTTAACAAAAGCTAAATAAATAAATAATCCTTTCTAGGCTGCATTGTGAGTATGGTCTTTGACTTCTGTGATAAGGAATACTTTTATACCTTTAAATATTCACCATTTTTTCTTTTAGGGTCTGTCCTATATTTTAATATTTGCTACCCATTTTGTTGTCACATTATTAATCTAATATTTTATTTCATTTCTAGCAATATGCCTCTCTCTTCAATAGTTATTGCTGTCAATTTTCATACTACTTGAATATTCCAGGAAGACCAATCCAGGCCTTTCAGATGAACAGCACAGAATAATGTGGCTAGTGTCATGCTAAGCTTCAGAAATGAGAAAAGGAAGAGAGAGAGAGAGCAGTAGCTGATGAGATAACAGGAACACAATCTAGATTTGACGGCACTGCAAATTTAGGCAATTTATCATAAATTTTTCAAAACATTATTTTTTTTTTACCAGAAGAGACACACTAAGCTAAAACTTGTTTATAGGTGCAACCTCAGAGCACAAGGGAATTAAGTGATTTGTGTAGGGTCACAAATTATGCAAGTTTGGGCTGTAGGATTCAAACCCTCATCTCCAGAATTGCAGCTTAGAGCTTTAAACCACTGCACTATACTGCCTCCACACTACATATCACATATCATGCTATCTGCTATGTATGACTGACATGGAAAACAAAATAGGGTATTTAACAGCATAGAATAGTTCCTACCACTTTTAAAAACTTCTCTGATATTACAAATAACTTTAGAGTAGGAGCAAAGGGAGGGACAGAAGCACATCTTAAAATGGCAGATGATATTTGTAATTACATCTCATCCACCATTACTGGTGTAGTTTATTTATTTATTGAAAGAGTTTTACCAGAAAAGGCCACCTGATCCAAAATAGCCAGTTGTCAGAGGTGTTCTTGTAGTCACTTGATTTGTCAGCTAAGCTGTGTACACAGGATGGAAAGTCCTCTCTAACCCCACCAAATGTTAACATACTGAAATGTAAAATATTTAAATCTAAATCATAATCATGATGTAATTTAAAGAAGTTGTACACAATGTTATATCAGCAGCAATTCTGAATAAATCAAGTGAATCAGAGTCCAAACGATGCCCTCATTAGTCATAAAAGGGGCGGGGTTATGGGTGGAGTTTGGGGGGGTGGTTTAGTATTCGGTTTTCATCTCATCCAAAGGTGGCAACCCTATAGCCTATAAGCTGCTAATGGAAAACTGGAGACTTAGAAACAAACATGACCAGAAGCCACGTGACCAGGGAAGTCCTCAAATTGAGGGTCAGTCTTGGATGGCTGGGGTGGGTGGGGCAGTTGACACGCAGTGTTGATGGGCTAACACCCCCCACAAACAGAACAAGGCTAGATGGTACTGCAATAACCTATTTCTGCCTCTCAGAAGCTGTTCCCCTGAATGCTGTGAGCGCTGTGGGCCATGGTGGTATTTGCCATCCTGCCAGAGCCATCAGCAATCCAACCAGCCAGCCTGCTTTTAGACATACTGCCAGTGCCGCCAGTAATCTCACCAGCCAGCTGTACTACAAAAGCCATCATTATATATTGTGATGGTAAGTTGATTTCATTTAAAGCAGCAATACTTGTTATTCAACCAAAAAGTCATCTTATACTTTAAAAAAAATGTATTTCTGACATCCTACTTTATCATCATGCTTCATTTATTCTTACTTTGTGAAGATAGTGTAAAAAAGTGCTTTTACAGCTAATATTCTAATTAACGGATCACATCAATTAAAGATGGCCTTCACTCACAGTTTCTTAAAATGTGTCTGTGAAGGTGTGAGATAAAACAGACACAACAAACCAGAAGTTAGGTGCTTAAAAACGCAAACGTGTGTTGTAATTTTATTCAAATCAGAAAATAAAAAAAAATAAAAATAATAAACATTCAGAAAGGGTTACTCAATTTTCAGTATCCAGCAAACGTTCTAATTTTGAAAATTCCTGTGGCTTAGATTCAGCCTTTGCAAATAGAACAGTGTGGAAACAAGCAACCACTTCTGAGGTCCTCTTCACTTGGTAGTCAGTATTCAACTGATTCCTCTATCCATCCTTCTTACTCTAAGAGGTGTTTTTTTATACCTTTTATGGATGACAACAACATCAGGTAATCAACCCCTTTTTGCTAAAACCAGTATAAACCTCTTATTCTCAGGAATTCTCCATCAAACAGTAAAGACATACATGTTCATACATGTTATCTTTTCTAGCTTAGATTCAACTTCTCTTTTATTTGTTAAAGGGGTTTTATGTTTCCATTTTGTTTCATCTTAAAATATAGTTTTAATAAGATACTAAGTCCATGAGGGTTCCACTAGGTTTGCAAGGGGAAACGGGAGAACAAATGCACACTCCTCTTCTCCTGTCTCCTGCCAACCTATGGAACTCATCATATCTTTTCCTTTTTATTTGTATTGAATCATTAAATGTGATACCCTAAAATAGACAAGCATACAGCAAACATATTTCATTTTCATTCCCAGCAAAGTGTCAGTCCCACAGAAACAAAGAACAAAAGGAATGGGGGGGGGGACCCAGACACCCCACACATGGGCATCCACCACAGACAGGGCTCATCCTGTCACACACATTCCTGCACAAGAGCGAAACCATCCTTACTGTTGGCATTCACCCCACTAGAACCCTGGAAGGGTTGGAGCTTCTGTCAATTTAGCCAATTGAATGTCTCTGGATATATTTTGATCTGGCTAACCTGGGTTAAGGGCTTGGATTGCTTGCAGAGTATCCATCCACTTCTCATCCTTACATTGTTGATCCTCTTCCTGTTGTCATAGATCCTCCACTCATACCTGCTCCATCTCCAGCTGCTTCATACAAAGCCATCATAGGATGTCACTGGGATCCTCTGGGGCTCTCTCCTCCATCTTTCCCTCTTTCTTATCCTCCAGCTTATCCTTCTCCTGCCTTCAGGCTCCAAGATTCAACCTGGGTGTGGATTTCTCTCCAGTCTTCTCCACCATGGCATGAGTCAATGGATATGTTTTTGCCTTGGCACCCTGATCTTTTTGCTTTGATCTGGGTATTGGTTCAATATCCACCGATAATGTCTCCCAGGCAGTCTAGATTTACAAGAAATCCCACGTCTGACACCACTGTGAAGGTATTGGATAAAACAGACACAACAAACCAGAAGTCAGATGCACAAAAATGCAAATGTGCATTACTTTATTCAAATCAGAAAATAAAAAAATAATATTAAACATACAACGTCCAGTATCCAGCAAACTTTCTAATTTCAAAAATTCCAGAGGATTAGCTTCAGCCATTGCAAATAGAACAGCGTGGAAATAAGCACACACTTCTGAGGTCCTCCTCACTTGGTAGTCAATATTCAACTGATTTCTCTGCCTATCTTTCTTACTCCAAGTGGTGGGTTTTCATACCTTCCATGGATGACATCACCATCAGGTGATCCACCCCTTTTTGCTAAAACCAGTATAAACCTCTTTTTCACAGGCGTTCCACATCAAACAGTAAAGACATACATATTCATACATTGTCTTTTCTAGCCTAGCCACAACTCCTCTTGTCTTGCTTATGGGAGTATTATGTTTCCATTTATTTCATCTCAAAAGACAGTTTAACAAGATAGTAAGTCTATAAGGGTTCCACTGGGTTTGCAATGGGGAACAGGAGAACAAGGGTGCGCTCCTCTTCTCCCTTCTCCTGCCAACCCTTGGAACTCATCATATCTTTTTCTTTTTATTTCCATTAAATTGTTATATGTGACACCCTAAAACAGACAAGCATACAGCAAATATATTACATGTTCATTCCCAGCATGAGTGGCCATCACACAGAGAAAAAGAGAAAAAGGAATGGAGGGCCCCGGATACCCAACACATGGACATCCACCCCAGACAGGGCTCACCCTGTCACAGTGTTCTACAGGGGATAACCCATATATAAGGATGATATTAACATATGTTTGTGCTCTGGAAAAAGAACACATAGCACTTGGGGTGCATGGCTCAGGGCTGGGTAATTTTCAACAGTTGAAAATCCTGTATGTTGTCTCAGGGATGAAATAAAACAATGAACAAAATGGGGATCTTAAAACTTTTTGCAGACAAATATTATTGCTAAAGAAAACTATATAGTCAGGAACACATTCTGCTGCTTTAAATACGGGCTTTTATTTTCCTTTTGTTTCTCTCTCTCTCTCACTTTTGACAGCACAATATACAAACCACTAACTGTTCTGACAGCACCACGTGCTGTGATATTATTGTGCCAGTAATGGCATGGCCAGTAATAATCTGACGGTAAGTATGTGACATGATTTTTTTTCTCCCTGTCCCTAATCTTTTCATTGTTCCCTTTCACAGGTGGACATATGCCATTGTGGCCATGCCAAGTCATGGTAAATAATGTCTCTTTCTTTCTTCACAGGTGACAGTTTCTCATCCATCTTCTACTGGGGAACCTTTGTTCCGCTACAGGACCAAACCATCAACTATGTGATAGTAGGTATCCTTTTAGAAAGTTGTTTTCTTTTCTATTTTTTTAATTATGTTTTCCTTTCATAGGTCTACTGCAACCCAGTATATGAAGTGCACTACGGTGTCTAAATCATTTGAGTTTTGTCTTCCTATCAGGTCTGACAGTGATATACCATGCCACCAATATGAACAATTTCTCATCTTACAGCATTGCATATTGTGTACACTTGTTCCATCTCCTGTGCATCAATCATCATGTGAAGCAGTTGTTGAGGTTCCCACCGACTCTGCTGCCTCACTGTGTGGTTTCCGGTTTATTGTGCTTATGTGAAATACCCGAAACAACAGCAGTAGGAGAAGAAAACAATTATCTTGCCCTATTGCTATGGTTAAATATTTTTAGAAAAAAAAAGAAACATTTTTACCTTCCCATGCTATAAAAGGGTCCAAAATAAAACAAAATGGGTGAAACCCCTGTATGCAGCAGCATTGAATCACCCTGATTAATACCTGAAAGGAGAAAAATAGTGATAAAAGATGTTTAGAAAGACAATGGTTTCACTGTCTCACACCCACGGAGCCCCATCCCCCCAAAAAGAGAAAAAAATGTACCTTTAATGGTATGACAGTAATTGCACCAGGTATCAGTGAGCACCAGCTGCAGCAGGAAAGTATTTTAGACTTCTCGAAGGACTTCTCATTCTTGGGCATCAGTATAATTTTACAGAAGACAACAATGACTCTTTCTCAGTCACTTACCTCATGCATTTTATGAAAAACAGCGGCAACAGCAAAATATTTTTGATTATTCAGAGCACTTCTCATTTCCAGGCATCAGGAGAATTTTACAGGACAAGATGATGATTAACTTTTGTTTCTCAGCCATGGTATGTACTACAGTGTGACTGCATGATGTAGCATCCTGCACGGTTTTTTAGCACACTCAAGAACATTTCAGGGAGAAGAGAAGTTATGGAAAATGTGATTTTTTGCACAGTTCAGAACTGAGTACCACGACAACAGTGTTTGGGCACACTACCACACACAGCATAGTACCATGTAGTTGTACCTGTAGCACACTAGGGCACATTTGTTATGGTAGTTGAAAAAAATTAGGGAAATGGATAGGAAGATAGAGACATGAAATTTGGTCAAGATATATAGGTAGAAATTTAGGATTTAGGAAATCTAACTTTTTTAAGACTGTATAAAAGGAACACTAAAGTGAAGCAATAGACACAGATGGTTACTATAGAATAATGTTGTTGTTGTTGCTATTTGTAAACTTTTTTCATTCCTGGATGGTAACAAAGGACTACTAAACTTGGAAAGAGAAAGACTATAGGCTAAAGACCTTAAAGAGAAAAAGACTAGAACAAATGATTTGATAATTTTACACTTATTTATTTTTTTAGAGGGTAAAGAAGATGGACTACAAAACATGGAAAGACTATACACTAAAAACTATGAAGAGAAAAAGGATAGGATAGTTTTGTTTTCATATTTGTAAACTTTTGGGTTTTTGTTTTTGCTTTTAGGGGGAACACAAGTATAAAACATGGAAATAAAGACTATAAGAGGAAAGGACAGGCATAAACAGGAACAGGATAAAGACAGAAAAAAGTTAAAAAATAGATCAGTTCACAGAGACCCATCCGCACTTCCATCCACGCCACCACAGCAGAGCTCCTCCATCACTGTCAGCACCTTCTCCTGGCTGCAAAGAATAAAGTTAATATCCTGCTGGACCTCAGTGAGCCAGCAGCATAGGTTGGCCACTTTCTGCCTCACTGAGGCCAGCTCTGCTTCTGTTGCTGCTGGTGGTGGTGTGGGTGGTGCTGCTGCTTCCAGCTGACAGTGAGGAAGATGATATGGACTGGGAGCACTGATTCATCAGTCTGTTACCACCCCACCATGGGGCTTGCATGCCAGGTCTCAGCAGGGGTCAACCAACCCACTGCCCACATGGGTGGGCCACCATCTCCACTCCCACTTACTCCTTCCCCCCAAAGCCTGGCCTCCTAATCTGCCTGGTGGTGTAACAACAAGTGGGTCTTCTTCCCCCATACCAAGGTGGCTACCTTTCTTGCCCTGGTGGAACCATTTGCTGCAAAGACTGCAAGTGATGGAGATCATGTGATGCAAGGTACCGGGCAGAAGCTCCTCTGTACAGCTCCAGCCTCCCGACTCATTAAAAGTGTATTTTGGAGCATTTAACCTGCCTAAAATTCTACAAATTTATGGTATCCTGCCTTCCTATCATCAGGTGCTTCTGCTGAGTGGATTGGAGAAACAACGGAGGTGTATATGAAAAAGGCGCCACAAAAACACACCCCACTGGTCACCCCTGAGAAGGCCCTGAAGAAATCATGGGCCTCAAGTGGGGTTGAAAAGCCAGAGGTTGCGAATCAGGGCACGGATTAGGAACCGCTTATGCTGAGCAGATTCCTAGAAGAGTTTAAGCCCTTTTGTGAGGAAATTAGAGAAATGGCATCTGAGATTAAATCTCTATCCAGGAAGTTTGAGGAGGTCTCTGTCTCTACTACTGATAACATAGCCCAAATTTCTTCTTTAGAGAAGTGAGTAGAAATATTTGATCCCAGGCTGGCTGCTATGTGGCAGAAGCTTGCATGTTTTGAATCAAAATTAGAGGACCTCGAAGGTCATAGTCGTAGGAACAAAATTGTTATCCTTGGACTGCCGGAGGGAGAAGAGGGCCAGAATGCCATAGCATTTGTCCAAAAGTTAGTGGAGAAGATCACTGGCCCCTCTCCCTTTGGGGCTAAATATATTGTTGAGAGAGCCCATAGATCCCTAAGGCCAAAGCCCCCCTCCCAGGAGCAACACCCCGTCCCATAATATGCAGTTACTTGAATTATCTGGAACGGTAGCATTTTCTGGCTAAAGTCAGAGAAATCCAGGAACTCAAATGGGAACAAGTCAAGCTCAGGATAGTGTAAGACCTACCGGTCTCTGTCTGCTTGAAATGCACAGCATTTCACCCTGTAGTCTCCAAGATTATTGCTGCTGGGCTTAAGTTTTGAATGGGGTACCCAGCCAGGTTACAGGTGTAAGTGGCTGGTGCCTGGGCTACTAATGAGGATCCTGATGCTGCACTTGCTGGTTTAAAGTTGGCCTTGCCTGATCTCTGCAGGGATACATGACAGGCCCTTCATTTTCTAAATGGGAGCATTCTGGTTTGAAGTGATGTGGCTGCTCCTTGAATGATACCTTGGGGATGAGAACAAATAATCATCCGATTCCTGTGTAAGCCCGAACAGAGGGTGGAAGGGACACAATCCTTTCAGTTTAACTGGACTCTATACGGTTTGCTTATGTCCTGAATTTGTCTGGGACTGATGTTTCTTTTAACAGACTGGTTAATTTGTATATTTACTGATTATGGGGAGAGCAATTTTTGTATGGGATTTGCCTAGCACCTCCCTGCATGTATGCGAGGGGGAATGTTTTGTTATGGTCCAAGGTTCGCACCCCACAGGGTATCAAGGCCAACCATATGGATGATTGTCTAGGGGTGTGCTGAAGTTTTTTCATAATGGTGTGCTGTGATGCGCTTTCGCTCTTATATTGCCAGAGGGAGCTCGAGACTCATGCATTATTGGCCAGTGGTCTTAACGACCCGGGATGGGTTTTTTTCAGAACAATTGTTTTATAGCTGGCTGGGGCTTGGCAAGAACCGCTTTCTCTGGGCAATTTAGTCCAGTCGTGAGCATGGCCTCCATGGTGGACTTGCTACATCCTGTTTGGCCTGGCTCTAATAATATCCATGGAGCGGTGTTCTCCTCAGTAGGCAAGGTGTGCTGGTTTGGCTATTTTAGTACACTCCCAAAGCTTATGCCTTATTAATACTGTGTCACTCCCACTGGTTATCAGGAGCTGATTATCAGACGTCTTTGTATTGAAATCAATTCTTTTTCAGGTTACTTATTACATTCTTGTTTTCATACAGGGGCTTGCAGATTTTCTCTAGGTTTGGGGAGAATTGTTGGGGGCTGGGGGGAGGAGAAATGAAACGGTATGTTGTTGAACGTTGTTGGTGACAGTTGGGGGACAGGGAGGTGGGGTTAAGAGTAGATTTACCAGTTTATTAACATTATGCAATGGTTGGGTGTTATATGGGGGGTGGGAGTGGAATAGTTTGGGTAGGGATGGGAGGGTTTGGGGTTGGAAGAATGGTACAGCAGTATTAATGGTACAGGGATATCTGGTTCACAGTTGTAGTAATCGCCTAATGTCAACTTTGGGCTTATTTTGTCAACATAGATGGCTAGCAATACCAACCTAGCTACGTGGAATGTGAAGGGGGTTTGGAAAAATCTTAAGCATTATCAGGTGCTTAAACACCTGAGTTTGCTGCGTGCCCAGATAACATTTTTGCAAGAATCTCATTTGCTAGACACTGAGGCATTACAACTCAGGAGACAACAGGTGAGGCAGGTGTTTAATGCCTCAGGATCCACTAACAGTTGTGGGGTCATGTTGCTCGTTAACAGGGATGTACCATTTATCCCCACTCAGGTCTTCAGAGATCCACAGGGCAGGTACGTTTTGGTTCAGGGTACCTTTGAGCCATGCCACTATTGCTCAGTAGCATCTACGGGCCAAACATGGATGACCCCACCTTTTTTATGAAGCTGATTACCACAATTCTTCCTTTGCTTCCTATTCCCATTGTTATGGGTGGATACTTTAATTTGGTCTCGGACCCTAATATAGACAGGTCTAGTAATGGGTTGAGAGGATTGTCTTCTGGGCAAAGGGCCTTTAGGGACTTGTTAGATCAGTGTAGACTGTGTGATATATGGCGAATTTTGCACCCCAACTCCAGGGAATATACTTTTAGTTCGCCAGTGCACGGCTCGCAGTCTCGCATTGACTACTTATTAATTTCCAAGGTGCTCTTGCCGGGGGTGCTCTCCGCCTCGATTCAGCCTGGTCCTGTATCTGATCATTCTCTGGTGATATGCAATCTGGCTTTTCTTAACATTCCTAAGAAAGAGACCCAATGGAAATTAAATAAACAATTATTAAAAGATGATAGGTACTGTAGCCTGGTGAAGGACCAGATTGATGTCTTTTTTTTCTACTAACCCAATAGAGAGTACTGCACCAGATATTTTATGGGGCACTTTTAAGGCCTACATGGGGGGTATTCTTATTAATCTAGCTACAAGGAGAAAGAGGGCTCAGGAGGCAGAGTTATTATCATTACTGTCTCAAATAAGGTTACTAGAATCTAACCTATTCGCCAACACTCCTAAGGAGAATAGGCAGAAACCTTTAGAAGTTAAGGATAAATATTTAAAATTGTTAAGGGAAAAGGCAGAGTTAGCCATTATCCGTACTAAAGCAAGTTTCACTGATCAAGGAGAAAAAGCAGGGCGCATGCTCATTCTACGTTTAAAGCCGCAAGAGTCTGCAAGATTTATCCCTCCAATCCAGGCACAGGCGGATGGATCCCTGAGGGTATCCCCCTCAGAGATAGTATAGGAGTTTGCTACATATTATGAGCAGCTATATAGGGACATGGATAGTCCTCCTCCCTTGGAGAAGTTGGAGGCGTACCTCAGGGATTCTCACCTTCCTTCCTTGTCAAATTCCCAAAGGAATTTGTTATCCTCAAGTTAGCCACCCCTAAAAACGAGGGGGAACTGCAGATTCCTCATTTGGCAATTTATCACTGGACTAGCCATCTTGCTAAGTACCTGAAATGGGTAAGGCCAGATCCCAAGAACCTGAGACCAGCTTGGCTCAACATTGAACTAGACTTTATCCAGGCTATGAACATAGACCCCTCAACCATGCTCTATATTAAATTGTCCCTTTTACAAAATGCTAATAAATGTCCCACTTTCATGACATCATTAAAAGTGCATTCACAGCTTTGTTCTTTTCTGTGATACAATCCAAGGTTAGACCTGTCTCAGTCTTTCTGGAATTCTCTGACCTTTACCATAAATAAGCAAAAGGTTTCCCGTACATGGTTGCCCCAGTTAGAAGAGGGGATAGCATTCTCGTTTCCGGACGATACGGGGGCTTGGCTCCCAGTTACTGAAATTATCCGAAAAATTGATATTCCAGACTCCCAGTTATTTAGGGTTTTTCAATTAAAGCACCTGTTAACAACTGTTTTTGGTAACATCCTTCCCCGTCCAATGGCTTTTGCATTGGTACCTGAGCTTTCCTCTCTTCTTGAATTCTCAGGTGTTATCTCTAAGATATATCAAGTATTGTACCATTGGTGGTTTGGGAGTGTCAATGGCCCTACTAGGTTCTGGAACTCATTTTTTCCTCAATCTACTTTCAACTGTCCGGCTCTGTGGATGTTTTGTCATAAATATGTGTCCCAAAATAGGTTACGTCCTATGCAATTCCACATTTTGCACAATATGTACCACACTCCAGTCAAATTGGTGAAATGGGGCCTTCTCAAAACAGATAGGTGCACTAGATGTTCCCAGGAAGCTGGGACACTTTCTCACATATTCTGGTCATGTCCCAGGATAGCTCCTTTATGGGATTTAATTTAAGATAATCTGGATCCCTTATTGGGATTACAGGATTGTTTCACACTGGATATTTGCCTCCTGGGAGATTTGTCTTCCATCAAGGTCAAAACTTAGAGATTTCATATATCTATGATTGCACTCTCTGTTAAAAAAATTATACTTAGGCATTGGAAAAATGGGATTTGCCCATCATACCAGGAATGGTTACATGAAATCCTTGCTAACCTTCACACAGAGAAAGCTATAGCAAGCCTCCATAACAGGTTTCAAAGCTATAAGCATATCAGGGATCCCCTTCACACCTTAATCATCACTGCTTGGGTTTAAAGTGCAGTAGGCTATCTGTTATCTTAACATATGTACGGTTACTGTAAAAGGCCTGTTACTACAACATAAGAGGGAACTGCTGTACCGGGGGGTAGGGGGGTTGGGAGGCAGTGTTGGTACTGTAATATAAACTGGTTGTTTATGTATTTATCACTGCCTCCTGTATTGTGGAAAATTTTGTGAATAAAGTTTGAATTGAAAAAAAGACTGCAAGTGATCACATTTAGGTTACATAAGTAACTTGTAAAAAAGGACCACACAACTGATGACCTGTCATTGGCTTGATGCTGCAGCTGGACTATTGGGATCTTCTGCAGAGTGAGAATATCATAGTGGCAATGGTGCTGCAACCATAGAGGGAACAGGGGTTCCTCCAGTACTTCTTCACCATCAGTTTGGTTCTGCTACTGCTGCTCCTCCTCACACTCCAGGACTTGTTGGGGGGTACACTTGTCCTCCTCCTGCTGCTCAGGATGGAAGGCTGCTTCTACTTCTCCAGGAACAATAGGTATGGTTGGGGCTTGGGGGCACTTCCCAAGGAACTGTGCCCTATTCAGGCAGATGGTTTTGGACTCACCACAGGTCCAGACATCACAGTGGACAGGTGTACTGAGCTCCTGCTCCATGGAGGAAAGTTGGGGAACTTTAATTTGAAAAAAAAAGGAAATTGAGAGAGTCAGGCAGACAGACAGACAGCAAACAGTAATGAAAAACAGAAAGCAGAAAACAATTATAAACAAAGATTACATTATTAAGAAAGATTCAAAAACAAAAGAAGATTTAGAAATAAGAGGTTTCTTAAAATTTGTCTTTAACTGTGTGGCTTTCTCTGATTCTGGGCTGCTGCAAGCTAAACTCGTACTGTCTCACTCACTACAACTAAGAAAAAATGAAAGCGACAAAGTGGCTGCCCTGGCAATACAGCATGTGACCTTTTGAAGGTCTCTTATGTGACCAGGACTTTTTTTTATACTTCTAATTTTATTTGAATCTTCCAAAAGTCACAAAAATTACATGAAAGGAATTCATAAAGAAGGGCAAATAAAGATTTACAATGTATATGAAGCTTAGTACCTTATTATAAATACAGCTTCCATATAAATACAAAGCTCAACCAAGTGAATACAGAAATAGAAAGCTTCAAATACTGTATATATAAAGGGATATGCAATGTAAGCAAGTGTAATAAATGACTTATCTGCACAAGAGCAGTTTGACCTCGGGTAACCTCACAAGTGGCGTAAGCCATGAGTGTGGTGCCCGAGGTCAAACTGCTCAAGTGCAGATAAATCATTTATTACATTAAGTTTTTCATTGCATATTCAATTTATGCAATTCTTTTGTTTTTGCTTTTGTAGGGGGCATTTGTTAGTCAAAAAAGTGAATAAAAATTGAATTTTCCACCATTTGTTGTGATTATAGAAAATCTAAAAGGAATCTAGAAACAAAACATATCTTATTTTGTAGATATTTCTATGTTGAACAACTTTTTTTGCTCAAAGTACCATATTATATTTTTTGTTTTTATGTTATTTGCATTTGTTTGATGAAACAGTGCACAAAACTTGAATTTTTTGCTGGTTTTCACTACTTCTGGAAAAACTAAAAAGTATCTACAAGTGAAACACTACTCATTTTGTAGATATTTCAGTGTCAAATAAACTTTGTGCTCACAGTACCATGCTATCATTTTTCATTTTAAAATTATTTACATTTGTTTGCTGACAAAATTAAAGAAAATATGAATTTTCTGCTGTGTTTTTGCTAATTATCAAAAAATCTATAAGGTATCTATAAATGCAATACCACTCATATTTTAGATAATTTTGTGCTGCACAACTTTCATGCTCATAGCACTATGCTATCTTTTTTCATTTTAAAGTTATTTGCATTTGAATATAGTTAGTACTGGTACAGAGGCTGAACATTCTAAATGAGTTCTGGAGTGATTGTGACATATCTACTATGTAAATAAATCTGTGATGACGCATCTACTATGTGGATAAATGTAAAATGTTGAATTTATTCCATAGTTGCTCAGATTTATCTCATAGGATTTATATCCACGCCTATTGCATAAATAACTATTAAACCTAGAAATGGAACAGTAAAAAAGTGAACACTTAAAAAGTGGGTCCTCACAGTTCATAAAAGAGGTGTATCCTAAAACCCTGTAATGGTCGGGATTAAAACAGTAACACAGTAGTAATTTAAATATTCCACTCCAACATATGATTCAGCCAATAAACTTCACTCTGAATTGATCATAATTGTTTTCTAAAGTTAGGGGAGGAGCAGCCTGATCTGAGGAGTGGTACTAAAAGGAAAATGAATAATAAAAATTAAGTAGGAAAGAGGGGATGGTCAAGAGTCCTGAAGTGCTGAGGAATTAGGCCCCTGGAAATGGTAATAAGCACTATTCTATCCCTTCATAGAGCTCCCATCGATTCCATCGATTTTGGAACAGTGGGATCCTTTGTTGTAATGAAAATTTAATTCTCTCATATTTAGAGATTGAATTTACTGTGTCCTTCCATTCCACTACATGAAGAGGATCTGGTGGTAGCCACCTTCTAGTAATTGTTTTCAGAGAGACCACAGTCAGAATACTCCATAAATATTTTGCTTCTTTTACTACTACTTCCCTTGGTGGCATCCTGAACAATATATATTCCAGACTGGGAGAGGAGAACAAAAACTAAAAATGCTTACCAAGTGGCTCTAAATCTCTTCCCAGAAGAGTCTCAAGCCTGTACAAAACTAAAAAAATATGTGCCTGAGAGGCAACCTCCACACCACAATCCCTTCAACAAACAGGTGGCACTGACGGGTTCCACTCTGCCACAGCAGCTGGGACTTGAAAGTACTGAATTCATAATTTCCATAGGAATTCACACCATTCGGGGATAATGAGGTTTACCAGGTATATATCCAGATTTTAAGCCTTTTCTCTGTATCCAGGAAAAACCCCCATGCCTGCTCCCATCTCTGCTCGATTGTATTAGTTGTCTGCATAAGATTTGTGATACAATTTGCATATAAATAGCTCTCTGCCCTGACTTGGTTTTCCAGATAACATCAAAGGGAGGTCTGGGGAGGGAACCCTCAGCCATTAGTATGGTTAATCTGATATATGAGCATTAATATAGTGTCTAATTAGATAATATCATAAATGGCCTCCCTGAAGCCACACAAACCTAGTCTGGGCAAGTTTGAATGAAATGACTGCTACCCCTTGCAACAACTGCCAAGGGGCAATGATACCTTTTGTTGCTTGTTGGGAAAACCAATCATCAGATCAGGCCAGAACAAATGTGTGGTCCACTGTCCTCCACTGATACCTCCACAAATGAGTTTGAGTGATACCCTGATTAAATCCCCACTTACAGCCATCCAACATTGCCTCTGTACCTGGGTATGGGGATTTCATCCATCATGAGGGACGAGAAGGGTGGATGCAGGGGAGGAGAGAGAGTCACAGCAAGCTCTATTGTTTTCTAGTGTTATCTAAAACCTGGGTGCCCAAGCATTAAATCAACTTGCATCTGAACTGCTGCCCAGGAACCAGGTAAATGTGGGCCAGCCAGCCCTCCATTATGCTTTGGATCAAGAGAACCTGTTGACAGATTCTAGGTCTTTTTCTGTTCCACACACATCTCCTAAATAGCATAGGGTTATCTGGAGGCAACCCCCACAGGCTGTAACTGGTGCAGATTGCAGTGGCAAGACTACTGATGTGGGTGAAAAGGTGTGATCGTATCACTCTGGTCCTCCGCGAACTGCACTGGCTGCAAGTCAGGTGGAGGATTGTCTTCAAGGTAGGGCTCTTGACTTACAAGACCCTGCACAAAAGGGGACCTGTCTATCTGCAAGATATCCTTGTATCCTATCGTCTGCTCCAGGCACTCTTTTCTGCCAGCGGAGGCCTCCTTGGAGTTCCCAGGGTTAGGTTGGGGCACTCTGTGGACAGGGTGTTCTCGGTGGCTGTGCCTACCCTGTGGAAATTCTTGACTGTTTATTTGAGGGAGGATCCCTTGGTAGAAGCTTTTAAGAAGGACTTTAAAACATATCTGTTCCAGCAAGCTTTTATTGACTAATTATGTGGTTTTAATGGGATAGATAGATTAAATGTATGCTCCCGGTTGAAATTTTATATACTTATTTTTGTGTATGATTTTAATAATTGTACTGTTATTGTTTTGTACAGCACCCAGAGTTTCTGGAGATGGGTGCTTTTATAAATACAGTAAATATCTATCTATCTATCTATCTATCTATCTATCTATCTATCTATCTATCTAGCTATCTCTCTCTCTCTCTCTCTCTCTCTCTCTATCTATCTATCTATCTATCTATCTAGCTATCCATCTATCTACAGTATCTATCTATCTATCTATCTATCTATCTATCTATCTATCTATCTATCTATCTATTGATTGCCAGGACTTCATGTCTTTCTTCAGAACTATACATGGGACACACTGAAATAGAAAGAGAAGCCTAGACAAGGCATTCATTTTCAAGGCCTGGATCCGTGAGTGAAGTGAGAGTGGCAACAACAACCATCTCTGTATATCTTGCTTTACCTGTGGTATTAATGAGGTATAATTTAGATGGAATATCTGAGACACTTGGGAAGCTAGATCATTTCCCAAGCATTTCAGAGAAGGAAGGTCTGATCTCATAGGAAAGGTTCCCTTTAAACTAGAGGGAACCACAAAATTGAAGTTCAGTATCTCTGTTTTATTAGTATTAAGATTATAGCCTAACAGAGTGCAGAACTGTGAGATGTGTTCAAAAACCACTGGAAAAGAAATTTCAGGGCTGGCTAAATACAGCAAAACATCATCTGCATACAACATGAGTTTATGATGTGATCCCCCTAAAAGGATTCTCTGTTTGGATGGGTTCTCCCATATACCTGGTGCCAGTGGCTCTATACAGAGAGTGGATAATGGGAGGGGGCAGCAGGCAGCCTTGATAGGATCCTCTACCTAAAGTAAATGCAGAGGAAATAAGTCCATTGGCCCTAATGTATCCCACCGGGTTACTGTATAATTTAAACAAAAATTGAATAAAGGATTTCAGGAACCCAAACCTGGAAAGGACAGCCCTCAAAAATGCCCACCAGACCTTATTGAAGGCCTTTTCACTGTCTAAACTAAGTAAGAGGGTGGGTTGTTTCTAGAATGAAGGAAGTATCTAATGTGGACGATATGTCTAAGGTTGTCCTGTGTCTGATGACCTGGGACAAATCCAGTCTGATCCAGGTGAATAAGGTTTGGAATCATTAGCTGTAGTCTGTGGGTTATTATGGACATTAACAGTTTATAATCTGTATTAGGTATAGATATTGGTCTGTAGGATGAACAGAAGGAGAGGTCCTTTCCAGGTTTGGGAAGAACAGATATGATTGCCTGGGACCACAGCAATGGAATAGATCCCTCCAAAGACATAGCCTCCTTGTAAACTCAGAGCAGTAATGGGGAAAACATTTTCCTATGGTGTATGTAAAATTCCCCAGGTAGACAGTCTATGCTGGGACATTTCCTGGAGTTAAGGTTTGTTATTTCTGTTAATAATTCCTCTGAAATGACCTGGGACATCAAGTGTGCTCCCATCTGTGGGGTAAGGGATGGCAGGGACAATTTAGATAAATATTGGGATAGGGCGTCTTGGTCCTGAGCAGGACCGGGAGAGTAGAGCTCGGTATAAAACAGTTTAAAGGCCTCAGTGATTTGAGGAACTAAATGCAGGATTTGTTGCATGTGGGGTTTCCTCAGGGTCATAATAGTTGCCCTCACTCTCTGTGTCCTTAATCTACCAGCTAGCAAGTGAAAGGACCTAGGGCCTTATTCTTAATATTTTTGCTTTAGAAAAAGTAGTTTTTTTTGCAGTTGGTAATCTAATATGCTGTTCAATTCTTTTTTTAAGCGCTGTCAAAGTCTTCGCCCTTGTTGAATGTAGGCAAACTTGTTGCTGGCGTCCAAACCGTGTTATGTGACATTTGAGTTGCTTTCTACTTTTCTCTTGTTGTTTTTTCCTTAAAGGCCAAACTAGAGATAAATTTCCCCCTCAATATATAACTTTAATAGTGTTCCATAGCAGGGACAATGATATTTTCCAGGAATAATTGTCTACAAGGGCCTGATCAAAGTCCTCTTGTATAGTCTGCCAGACCTGTGGATCCTACAATAAGGAGATATTTAACCACCAAAATGTGTTTTTCTTAAAGTCTTCTAGTTGCATCTCAACAAATAGAGGAGCGTGGTCAGATAAGACCATGTCTCCTATCCAAGAGTCTTCCACCCTGCCTAACAATTACTTTGGGAGAAAAAATAATCTATTCTAGAATAGATTTTATGAGGGAGGGAGTAACAAGTATAAGTCCTTTGCTTACCATGGATACAGCACTCCCAGAAACTTTGAAGTGCCTTCGAGGTTCTGTGCTCTCGCCTGGGAATATCAGATGTGGAGTTAAGTTGGTGATTGAGGAGAGTGTTAAAATCCCCTCCACAAATAATGTCTTCCTCTGCCCACTCCTGTAATTTTAAAAGTATGTATCAGTATACCTGAAAATCGGACCCCGGCAGTATGTATACTGATGCCGATATGAGCACCTTACCCTGAATGCGGCCCTTTATAAACACATCTCTCCTCCTTGTCCAACAATGTATCAGTTTGCTCAAATGTCACACATAATGGCATTAGTATGGCAACCCCTCTATGACACCCTTTTTTATAAGAGGAATAGGCAACAGCATAGAATCTGAACTTCCCCAGTTTAGCATAATTCCTGAGGAGAAAGATGTGTCTCCTGCAAAAGTATAAAATCTGCTTGTGTTCTCAGGAAACTCAATATTTTACCGCAATTGACCAGATTTGTCAAGCCGTTCACATTATGAGAATATATTACCATATGTTTATCCATCTAAGTATTGACCAAATCAAAAATTAAGAGAAAACCCAAGCACACCCCTTGTTCAAGAACCTTCTGAGGACCCAAGATATGTGTACCCAAAATCGCCAACATGGCAATTTAAATAACAAACTTTGAACCTGAAACTTCCAAGTTAGAAAGCCCTATACAATTGACTTCTGTTCCCTTTCCCTAATAAGATGAAGTCCTAAGGGATTAGGGAAGGGGGGAGTTATGTTCCAAACAATATGAGACCCCCTCCTAGAGCAGCTCCCAAATGGGGAGACTCAGAAAATAAGGAGCAAGTCCTTACCCCAAAACAGTCATTAAGAACCAAGAAAAACATCAGCAATAATAGCCTAGATCTCCCTTGGGTCTCCTGAATGAAATCCAACAAAATAATACTGAAACAGCCCCACAAAACAAACAGATTAATATCACAAATAAAATGTTCTAGTTTGGCAGACAGCACCCTCAGCCTTTTTTGAGAAATAAAAAAAAAACAGGCACTTAATATGTTTGTACTAAATATGCTGCTTAGATAAAATGAGGCAAATATAAAAGCCTTCAAAACCTGAGGAAATAGCCAACACATGTTATAGATAGCATTAGTCCATAAAGTCTTCCCTTGTAGTGTCTTTTGGTTTCGATTGCTTTAATTAATTTAATAAACAACAATCTGGTATCAATGAAAGTCTGAAGGACTCAGAGCCATATTCGAGAAATAAGGTCCTTCTAATGGGCTACTTCCTTTAGAGCAGTCTAGGTGCCAGCAAAGATTTTGATCAAAGTAAAAATTTGTGAGAATGTCAAAATATGAAAAGAAAACTATGTGACTATTGGCTCTGTATAACTAAGGCCTTATGGAGAATTCAAGATGGGGATTAAGTCAACTGATTCAAGGTAGGCCATTTGCTAATTAGAAGCAGTGAAAAAAACTTTGAGCACTTCCCTTGAGGTATACTGTAATCATCCTTTCCCTCATAGCAGCCATTGTGCAGGAAACCTGGGGACACAGAAATGTCCCTCTATGATCTGCCACCAAAGCCGAGGAGAGGAGCTTATCAGGAGTGTGCTTACTCACTGTACCCATCTGTTCCAGAGCCTCCTGTGCAAGCTGAAGAGGGAAAGCTCCTCTTGACCTTTGTGTCACAAGTGATCAGTCTGACTGGGTGGAGCGCCACTTCAAGATGCATTCCATCTCTGAGGCCGGTAATGGAAATCCCTTGAGTTACAGTGCCTCATAAGCCTTGCTAACTGAAGTGTATAGCTGTGGATCATTATCCCAGAAAATCTTTAACTTCACTGGAAATGGTGTCTGAAACCACATGCCTTTTTCTTTCAGGAGTCACAGAATAGGAATGTACTGTCGATGAACTTGCTGGACCTCCAGGGTGTAATCATGGTCTAAGCTAAGCTTGGAATTAAGGTAGGTCAATTATTTTTTTGCCCAGGATCTGCACAATAGGCCCTCTTTGGTTTTAAAGCTGCTCAGCTTAAACATGATTGAGTGAGGCTGGGCAGATGGATCTGAGGGTTTTGGAATTAAAGTGCGGTGCGCCTTCTCCACTGAAAGATCATAACCAGCAGGTAGATCCAAAATGTCCCAGAGGAGATTTTCAATAAATGCTGCCATGGGGGCAGTTTCAGCCCCTTCCACTAGCTCGTATAGCCTCAGATTTTCTCATTTGGAGTGATCCTCAAGGTAAATGCATTTTGCTTGCAATGCTAAAGGATGTTGCAGCAAAGCTTCTATTGTTCTGCTCCGATGTGTGACATTATCTTTGGCCACTGAAATCCTTTCCTCTGCATGTTCTAGTCTGTGCTCCATCTTAGTTACTGAGAAAAATTTTTAAAGTCTTTCTTATTTTCTGCATGGGAGCTTCTTATTTATTTTAATATAGTTTCATATCTTGAGCGAGAGAGCAAGTTGGCATCACCCTCCGTATCACAGTCAGATCCTCTGTTGCTGCTTAAAGATTGGCTCCAGTTGCAGCCTCGCCAATCAAAAGGCAATCCACCAGCATCCTGCTTCTTAGCCATGTTTTTAAGTTTAGCTTTTACTTTGTCATTTTTACAACCTTTTCCAGACATTGTGTTAGATTTGCTAGTATATTGAAGGCTATAAGGAGGTTTTATAAGACCAAGGGATACCAGAACTAAGGATTCAGGATTTTGCTAGCTCTGTGATGCAACCAGAAGTCCCAGGATGTTTTTTTGTGCAAACTTTACCTTTCTAATGCAAAGGTAAAGCTAAAAGACAAAACTGAAAGGCAAAACCATTATAAGTGAATTTCCCATTGGACAGAAAAAAATGATGAACTTACCGACAGCTGCAAATTTTGTGAATTTGCCTGAAATTCAACCATCAGAGGAAAAACTTTGCAACATCTCTAGTCACATGGATGTCAGTACTGATTCTTCCATGAGTTCCCTACATTTGTCCATGAAAACCTGGTTGTCAGCCTCATATGCTGGATGTTTGAGTATCCTAAGGCCTCTCAGCACCCTTTCACCTTCTGCTATGACTCTACCATTGTACAGTGTCAAAAAGTCTGGTGCACCTTAAGCACTTGTTTCTTCAGCAGCTGATAGAGGTCTTTTGTGTCTGTGATGTTATCCAAACAGTTTCCTGCTATAGAATCATAGCCCTGCAGTAGGGGAGTTACCACTGCCATAGCTTCTGAACACAGATTCTGCAAACCAGTGAAGACTTCCTCAATGTTCAGACCATTAATTGGTACACCTGTCATCATTTTCTCAAGGTGATGCCTTTTACCCAGAAACGGGGGATGTGGTGAAATCTCCTATATTACTACCCATATGCACAAAAAATGTGTTTGCACCAATAAAATTCTTACTGTCCCATTTTACTCACTTGAAAAGCAAAACACATGCAATCTAAATCACAAATGCAGAGAACCCCAAAGAGAGAAACACTGCACCAGGTGTAACTGTGCAAATACAGGTATTAACATACTTTCAGAAAATAATACCACATCCTGAATATGTGGAAACAAAAGGAGATGAACTAGATTGTCTCTGTTCACTTATAAACACATTTATTTAAAGTGCAATAAGAAAGTCAGAAAAAGGACACTCACATGCATGCTGTGCTATGCACCATCAGTGAAAACTGCCATCACAATGTGAACCACCTTAAATTTTGCTTGGTCACTTGTTTAGCTTCATCAGAGAAAATGTGCACATGTCAAAACTCTCCTTAAATAGTAATTACATTTAAGTGCTACATACCTAATAAATAGTTCATTTAAATACAACCTTAAAAACAATCATGACATCTTTAAAATGGGTTAGATTACCAGGTGCATCGCTTAGAATAAATATCAACATCTAATTAGCAGTTTCAAATACTGTGAAAACCCTTCAGAATCAGCATCGTGTGCAGACCCCCAAATCAAGGAGTTAAAGGAGACAAAGAATTAATAGAGGAAATTCACAAAATGTCTAATAAAGGTGAAGTAATACTGGTGGGGGACTTCAACCTGCCAGATATGAACTGGAGCACACTAACAGCAGCAACAAGAAGTAGGGACTTTTTATTGTCACTACAAGGTGCGGGACTGTACCAACTTTATAAAACCTCAACAAGGGAGATGCCATTCTCGATCTTGTCCTCACAAACTTAGAAAGGATCAAGGACACTGAAGTGGGATGCCATATCGACAACAATGACCATCACATGGTAAGCTTTAAGATAAACATAACACAGGACACCAGCCACTCAAAGATAAAGGTGCTAGACTTTAGAAACGCTGACTTCCAAAAAATGAGAAACATCATAAATAGCCAGTTAATGCAAATAGAGGCTGAGGAGGTGGAGGTCATGTGGGGAGAATCTAGAAAGCCATAAAGACTGCCTCAGATCAATCTGTCATATGGGTTGGCAAAGCAAAAAGAAAAAGAAATCCTCTATGGTTTTCCAAGAAAGTGGCTACCACAGTGAAAGAAAATAAGAAGGCATACAGCATATACCAGGAAACCAAAACTGATAAAGACTGAAAGTCGTACAAGTAAAAAATGAGAGAGTCTAACAAATAAATTAGAAAGACAAAAGCCCAGACAGAGGAAAAGACAGCAGACGGGGCAAAGAGAGGAGGCAAATCATGTTTGAGATACATTAGAGAATATAGGAAGGCAAAAGGGGGAATAGCAAATATTGCTACTGAAGAAGGGAAATGCACCAAACATGACCCAGAGAAAGTCAAGATCCTGAACAAATACTTCTGCTTGGTGTTTGCCAAAGAGGGCCCAGGGGATGGCCCAGCCCAGAAAAAACACAACACCCCAGGACCGGGGTAGAAACTGGTCCCTTTACAGAAGCTAAAGTACAGGAGGGGCTAAATAAATTATCCCTCCCCTTAAGCTCTGTCTAGGGCTCACATGTATGCCTCCTAATGCCTAAACCCTATAAATAAGCTTCTCTACTACCAAGTCAGTACTGTATTCAGTAAATAATCTAAGTGTATATAAAAATTGTTTATTTTTATTGTCATATACTGTCTTGTGTCTCTCCACCCCCTGTAACCACCGTGGAGCCATTGTATAAATATTGTCTGAACTGAAATCTGTATATAATTACTTGTTCCATCTGTCATCCTGGTACTTTGTTCTCCCTCCACCCCCTGTAACTGACATGGAGCCTTTGCAAAAGAGTCCATGACTCAAAGGATTGTAATTCCAAATATACAGTAAATAAAAAAAATTAAAACTAAAAGCAGACAAAGCCATGGGACCAGACGAGATGCACCCCAGAATCTTTAAGGAACTGGGAACAGAATTAACAGCCCCTCCGGTACTTCCATTCCCCAAATCCTTGAACAGCAGTGTGGTACCCAAAGACTGGAAAAAAGCAATAGTGGTTACACTTCACACATCGGGCAGTTGTGAAGAGTCTAGTAATTACAGAATGGTGAGCCTCACATCTATAGCTTGGAAACTAATGGAGACACTACTCAAACAGAGGATCATAGCATTCCTTAAAACTACCAGCCAACAAGACCCTAAACAGCATGGCTTCACACCAGGTAGGTCATGCCAGACAAATCTGCTTTACTTTTTTGACTACGCTACAAAAATAGTGGATGACAGTGGGGCAGTAGATGTGGTCTGCCTAGATTTAGTAAGGCCTTCAACTGGGTTCCACACAGAAGGCTGGTAAAGAAGCTTGACCACAAAGGGGTTGGTTTAGAAGTAGTGTGATGGGTACAAAACTGGTTACAAGGCAGAACACAGAAGGTACAGGTTAATGGAACACAAACAACAGAAGGTGGGGTCACCAGCAAGGTGCCCCAGGGCTCAGTACTGGGGCCTCTGCTCTTCAATGTTTTTATAACAGACATCATTTATGGACTGGAAGGGAAGGTGTGTCTGTTTGAAGAGGACACCAAGATATGTAACAGGGTGGACTCCTCAGAAGGAGTGAGCAAGATGGAAGCTGAACTCAAGAAACTAGAAGTATGGTCTGGAGTGTGGCAGCTGAGACCTATGCCAAAAAGTGCAAGGTCATGCACATAGGAAAGAAAAATCCAGGAAAGGAGAATTACCTAGGAGGAGAAAGACTAGTGGTCTCAAACCAGGAACGAGATCTGGGAATCACAATCTCTGATGACTTGAAGGTTAGTAAGCAGTGTGAGAAGGCAGCATTGAAAGACAACAGAATGCTGAGCTGCATTGGGAGGGGAATCATGGGTAGGAGGAGGGAGGTAGTACTACTACTACCACTGTATAGATCACTGGTCAAGCCTCACCTGGAATACAGAGTCCAGTTCTAGAGGCCTCACCTCAGGAAGGACATTGACTGGATGGAACAGTACAGAGAAAGGTGACTAAAACGATTCAGGGTCTGCAGTACATGTCCTATGAGGAAAGACTTGGGGAACTGAATATGTACTCCCTGAAGCAGAGAAGAGAGAGTGGAGACATAAGTGAAACATTTAAGTACATCAAAGACATTAACAATGTACAGGCACAGAAACTTTTTCACTTCAAGAAGGGATCCAGGACCAGGGGACATAACCTCAGGCTGCAAGAAGGGAGGTTCTCTAACAACACCAGGAAGCTTTTCTTCACAGAAAGAGTAGTGGATGCCTGGAACAGCCTGCCCATAGAGGTTGTGGAGGTCAACACTCTGGGGGATTCAAGAATGCATGGGATAGACACAAGGGTGCGCTGACCTCAATGGGCAACTAGAGTGTCAGAATATGTCTTAAACAAATGGGCAGACTAGAAGGACCTAGTGGTCTCCTTCTGCTGTCAGCTTCTATGTTTCTATGCTTATATGTGTTCAAATTTATGGTGGATTATATATGTAATACACTTGGGGCCAGATTCACAAAACTTTGCCCAAACGCAAACTCAATTTGCTCAGGGCAAATTGGTTTTTGCCCAGAGTTGGTATTCATAAAGCCCAGTTTGCCCCCACAAACTGGGTTTGCACCCAGGCAAAGTTAGGAAAGGGGTTGCAATGCAAGTGATGGGGAGAGGACCAACATATTCCGCAATCCCATTGACTAAGGTTTTGCTTCATGCAAGGGCCTTTGTATAGGTCCTCGCATGGAGCAATGTACCGCTGATAAAAACAAAACAGGTGGTAATGCATGCAATCCTAGTGGTTGGTAGAGGTATTGAGGCCCCTCTCCATTTTCACAGACCCTATAGTAAAATGAAACCCTTTCTACAGTAAAGTAGTCCTGCCCCTACCCTGATCACTGATCAGCTGCACCGTATAATACAAAAGGCCCTTTTCCATAGCATAGTGTCCCTCTCCTCCACCCCGATCACTGATTGCCGCACTGTATAATAAAAAAAAAACTTTTCTGTAGCATAGTGTCTCACCCCCAAACCCCATCCCTGGTCGCCGTATTTTACCCCCTTTCCATCCCACCCCACTCTTTGATCACTGTTCCCTGACCCTATGTAGCAGTGAAAACTCTCTAACAGTCTAGTGGACTCCCCACCTGGTAACAGAGAGTCTGAACACCGCACTCCCCCAAGCCTGACCACCGCACCCCAGATCTGTCAATAACTGTCAATGGGCTATACTTAAGGATGTAAGTTTGTCATGGATGAGGTTTTAATGAATCATTGTTTGTTCATGAAATCATTAGTAAACAGTAGTAAATATTTGTGGCACTGTCATCATTGCTACATTCTGATGACACTAGTGAAAGTCATGGAAGTCCTGAATAAAGATCAAACATCACAGAATCAATGATGTGTATGACTGCCATGACAAACTTACATCCCTAGCTATACTCTATACAGGACATGGTCATTGAGAGCTCAGTCAGCAGCCAGGCATGGTAGTTAGTGGTGGGCTGTGCTGGTCGCCAGCTGTGGGTCAGGCTTGGGGGGGTGTAGGGACAGACTCGCTGTTTCTGGGTTGGCGGGGGTCCACTAGATTTCCAAGGAGTTTCTACTGCTACATGGGGTCGGGGATTGGTGAATGGGGTGAAGTGGGTGGGAGTTTTTGGTATTATACAGTGTGGCGATTGGGCTGGGATGGTGGGTGGGACACTATGCTGTGCTATGGAAATGTTTTTTTTTTCTTATACAGTGCTGTGATCAGTGATCAGGGTGGTGGGAAGGACACTATACAATGGAAACTGTTCTGTACAGCTGGGTCGGAGATTGGGGAGGGGAATGGGATCACTACACTACACTACACTACAGAAAGAGTTTAGTTTTCTTATACGGTCAGCAAACAGGGAGGGGCAGGGCACCACTAGACTCCCAGGGAATGTGGATATCTAAGGCTTTGGCTGCTGGGGGTGGCCACAATCACACATTAATGCCATGCAAAGGAGCCCATAATGAGCATGCTAATTGCCTCTTGCACCTTGCATGCCCAATGGGCTAATTTGTGTGGCCACTTTTGTGAATAGCTCTTTAACACATGAGTGCTATTAGCAGTGGGGCCATTATCCTGGCTGGCTGGCTGTAGTGGTAATGCTACCAGGTATCCTATTTGTTTTTCTGGGGTAGCGCTGCCCCCACCAGCCCTCATTCCCAGACAGATAACACACCGCGCTATCTGACTGTGAATACCATGATTGCCCTTGAGCGCAATGGCGAGGTGCCATGCAAACTTTTGCATGGCACTTTGCTTTTTTTTTTTGTGACTCCTACCCCTGGTGGGGTATAGTACTTATTGTCTTGCCCATTACTTGTACAATTTTCAAATTATTACCCCCCCCCCACCCTTGCAGCTAGATATAGTCATAGAGGCATTGGTATCTTCCCATTTCATATTTTGAACATAGGCGATATGACCAGTATTAAAATGTATTCAATATTAGTGCCAATAGATTTTTTGTAGCAGAAAGCCTTTGTACTTCTGCCTTTTGGTTATTAGACAAGCAGTATACATTTTTATTTATTTATTTTATTTATTTTTGGTAACCGGGTAGTACACTAGACAACAGAGTGCTTATTTTTAGGAATGACCCAGAAGAGTACATTACATGAGAAAAATGCAGGTGAAAAGCACAAGTACAATAAGTCAAGCAAGATACAAGTACATTAAACTGAGCAAGATACAGAGAAAGATAACAGTTTCAAGGTGCAGGTGTGCACAGTTAGGAATACTGCAAGGTGACAAATAATTAGAACACTGAACATTTAAGAGAAGGCAAGTGCAAAAATGTAAAGTCAAAAACAGTACAATATCAGCATATAACAAGTAATCAAATAATTAGCTAAGCTACAAAATCGGTTGTGGTAGAGACATTCTGAAGGTGCCAAGATTCAGATTATGCAATAATCAGGCAGCTGTGGTCAAGGAGGTTGGAAACAGTTGCAAGGCATGGACTGGGTGAGGTGTGACTTGAAGACAGCTTTGAAAGAGAAGGTGGTGAAGAGAATGCCTGCTCACCCATCCTGGTCAAACATTTGAGAATGACAAGTGAGGTAGAGTCCAGGGACCTAAGGGAGTACATGGAGCAGGAGCTGGGAAGTAGTGGGATGCTTGTGGCTGGGGGGTGCCCTTATAGTTGCTTGTGAATGAAACAACCAGGTGTATAGGCTCAGGAGGCAGAGTGGGATAGCACCCTAAAGAGGAGTAGAGAGCATAGTGGTGTGTAAGGCATGGAGGTGAGAGGGCAAATCAGCATGTATTGTTGTAAATGTCCCACTTATGTAATGAAGTCGAGGGTGTGTTTGTGAAGAGTAGTGATCAATATTGTAGTCAGGAGAGGAGAACCCCCTGGGCAACGGACAAGTGGGCAATGGAGTAAGCAAGTGTTTAAGATGATAGGCTAGGCCGATTTGAGAATTTATAAGCTTGCACTGATTTGAGATGTGTAAGTGAAAGTCTAGTCCCAGGTTTAGGGTGACACCTAAATATCTGAATTCCTCAACTATAGTGAGAGGGGAGCCAGTTAGAGACCTGATGTTCAGGAGGTGATGGCAGGATGATCTGTGTGCCTGAGAGCTGAACAGCATAACTTGAGTTTTGGATGCATTGAGTACCAGGTTGTTGACCTCCAGCCAGTTGTGAAAGTGGGCAAAGTCCTTAGATAGTTGGGTGTTGATATGTTGGGAGCTTTGGGCACTGTGATATAGGGCAATATCATCAATATCTTGCTATAATACCTTGATTATACTACAACCAAAAATAAGGAAAACCCTAGCCTATACTTTTCTTGCTCTTCAAGGCAGTAAAATGTGATACTAAGACTTTTAATGCTGCAAACACATTTTCTATGCATAGCTATATAGGAGTGCAGACATTTATTTATTTATGTATTTATTAAATTCTTGGAATTTTACATACCTGTACGTTTGAGACTCATTTACAAAAGTTACACATCCAAAAAAAATCATAACAATTAGCTAAATACAACAATGTAACAAAACCATGACATGCATCTAACAAAAAAAAAAAAAACAATTAGAGCAGTCATTATATTAGACTTTGTCAAAGTTAGCAAATGAGAACCAAAAATAGATACCAGGGTAAAAGTTAAAATAAAATACAATAATGTATCAGTATGTGATAACAGACGGTCAAGAGTAACTTTCTTGAAGTCAATAGGTTAACATGGGTCAACCAAGACAAATCAAAAGGAGCAGTGAAAAGGGGGAAAGGGGAAAGAGGGAAGAGGGAGAACAGGCGGAAATCAGGATTCAGAAGCTGCAGAGTGAAGTGAAATAGAGAAGAAACACATCAAGAGAGGTACATATGGGGGGGGTATGAGAGGAGGGGAAGGGTGGGGAGAATGGCAGCTGTTTAACCAGGAAAGGAGGGGATACGTGAGGGTGAAGTAGCTTAAGTTGGGCAGTTGCAGTGGTTGAGAGAAAGAAGGTACTGTCTGAGGTTACATTTAAACTGTCCTAACTTGGAGATAGTTTGTACATTAAGAAGGAAATCAGATTGCCAGATGGGAGCTCTGTAGAAAAAGGCCCACTGCACTTGATTAGTCTAACAGAATGGGGCCTGATAGGTAGGTCTACTTGTGCTTCTTGTCTCTTGAGGATTGGTTACTGGGGTAAGGAGGTGTTGTGTTGTTGGAGGGGTTAGACTTAGACAGATCTACCTACCTAGTAGGCAGATCTGGTACATGATTCTGCCACTAAGATTAAGCCAGCAGGTTTGGGTATACAGATTGTAGGCATGGGTGTACCTGTGAGTCCCAAAAAACTAATCAGCAGGCCTTTATGAGGGCAACATTAATACATTTAAGTGAAGTGTCAGTAGCTGCTCCATAAATGACTAGCCCATAGTCTACAAGAGAGAGAGAGAGAGAGAGAGGACACAGCTGTTGACAGCAAGACTGAATGCATCAGGGGTAAGGCTGTGATGGTGTCTGTATAGGAGCCCTATTGAGTATTAACAGCTTTAGAAATGATGTTAATATGGTCATTAAAGGATAAGGTGCTGTCAAGTGTAATGCCTAGGTACCTGAAGTTGTGTGCTTGCTCCAGAGGATCCCAATGGTTGTCAGGGGTGGTGAGATGAGCTGACTTACGCTTGTTGTGAAAATTTGCAAACTACATCATCTTGGTCTTTTTATAGTTCAGGATTAACTTGTGTTCTGTAAGCCAGGACTTGACCAGGGCAAAGCTGTGCTGCAACTCTCTACAAAAGAGGGAGTGGTCTGACTGGCTCATGAATAAGACGGCATCATCTGCGTAGAGAAGGAGTTGACTGGGGCAGGTCTAGGGTAAGGAATTGAGGAAGAGACTGAAAAGAAGGGGGCCAAGAATGGAACCTTGCAGTGCATTGAAGAGCACAGGACGGAAAGTGAAGAGGGTGCCCCTAATTTCCAGCAAGGTAGTTCTGAAACCAGGAGGTAACTGCATGTGAAAGACCAATGATGGGGAGAGACTCAATAAGTAGGGAATGGTTAACAGTGTTGAATGCTTCAGTTAGGTCAATGTAGATGGGCCCAACTTGGTGGCCACAGTCGAGTGCTCTGTAAATAAATGAGGTATATTCAAGAAGTACAGTAGTGGTGCTATGATTTTTGTATAAACCTGTATTGCTGCAGACATTGAGTGTTGTATTTCGACATGTAATCAGAGAGCTGATCAGAACGATGCATTCAAACACTTTGGAAATTGGGGGAGTATAGATATGGGACGGTAGCTAAAGTGCAAGGTTTTGTCTCTGCTCTTGTAGACAGGGTTAACTATGGCTGCCTTCCATAAGAGAGGGAACTGACCTTGGCAGAGGGACAGATTGAAAATATTGGTTAGGGGTAGAAGTACAGCATCTAGGGCAAGGCGGAGAAGTTTTAGATCAAGGGAATCACTGATGTAGCGCGACCCGGTGGAGGTACTTTTTTGTCTCTCTCTCTCTCTGGCTGAGACTGTCCTAAAGTAGAAGTGGGTGGTGGAAGTGGTCATAACTCTAGGGGAGCTATTAGGGGTTCCAGGTGTAGAGAGGGTGTTAGAGAAGTCAGGGGGAAGGACTCCACTTAGCTCTGAGAAGGCATTATTAAAGATGTCAGCAATTTGTTGTGGATCCTGGGTTGAAAGTCCATTGATATTGATAAGTGAGGGTTGAGTTTTGTTAGGCTTTCCAGTCAATTCCTTGATGTTCTCCAAAAAAGTCCTACTGCAGGCTGTTTAATGATAGGATAAACATGCAGTCAATCTGTTTGCTCAGTTTCACTTTCTCCCCCCACCATTTCTGGGTAGAAAGGAGCACCTGGAGAAAATGGTAATGGCTGTACCGATGGACAGCCCAAAGAGCAAGGAAGCCTTAATCGGGTTCACAGAATCTGTGTTCAGAAGTGAGGGCAGTGGTAACCCATTGCTCGAGAGTAATGATTCTAAAATGCAGAAAATAGTTGAGATAACATCACATACACAAACGACCTGTACTGGCAGCTGGAGAAACGAGTGCTTAAGGGGCACTGGATATTTTGGCACTGTGCAATGTCAGAAGTATATCTGGAGGTGCAAAGAGTGGTGAGAGACCTTAGGATATTAAAACTTCCAGCATATGGGACTGAGGCCCATGTTTGCATGGGCAAATGAAGAGAACTCATGGATGAAGCTGTATTCAAATCTATGCGACTGACAGAAACATGCAACTTCTGTGAGACAAGTGGTTTCCAAAGAGATAAAGAAACCGGAAAGTCAAATGAAAGAGAAAACCACAACAGAGGAAATGAACAGGTTTTATAAATTGTTACAAGAAAAAAGTTGCTAGATACAACAAACAATTTAAGTAGCAAAACTAAAGAAATGTAAATGAACTGAAAATAACTACCTGTTGGAGAGGATGTACAACTGCTTTGAGAATGAAAGAGAATGTAATGTCTCTAAATCAATTTAAAAAAAAATAAAAATGCACCCTCAACATTAGCTATGGTCCTAGGTTAGTTTCTGGGACTGGGTCTCTCAATGAGGGCCTGTCAAAGTTTGTAGATCATTTTCTGGAACAGTTGGAAGTCAATGTTCCTAGCTATATTTGGGAACAATTGATTTATTGAACAAAATTCAGTGATTTAAATGGTAGGATCAATACTCCTGGGTGGCAGTACATACTGCTACATTATATATCAGCATTTAGCACAATACTAGTACTAGGGCAAGTAAATAGATTTTATATTCGTATCTGAAGTTCAAGTCTGCACCTAAGGAATTCATTATTGCTTTATCTCATTTGTTCTGGAACACAACTTTTTCACCTAACATAGAAACATAGAAATACAGAATTTGACAGCAGATAAGGACCACTTGGCCCACCCAGTCTGCCCAGTTCCCTACCTGACGGATAAGCTGCAGATTCTAGTTAATCAACAGCTTACTTCCTCCCTCCTGCCTCCCACTAGAATGTCTGCCTGTCCCATGCATTCTTGAATTCCCCCACTGTTCCTGACTCCACAACCTCCTCAGGAAGGCTGTTCCATGCATCCATAACTCTCTCTGTGAAAAAATACTTTCTAACATTACCTCTGAGCCGACCCCCCTCTATCTTCAAATTGTGCCCCTTTGTTTTTGCACATCTCTTCTTCTGAAAGATACTACCCTCTTGTACCTTGTTAATTCCCTTGAGATACTTGAAAGTTTCTATCATGACCCCCCCTCCATCCTTTCCTCAAGGGTATACATATTAAGCTGCTTTAGTCTCTCCTCGTATGTCTTCTGGTGCAAAACCTTGCACCATTTTGGTTGCCCTCCTCTGAACAGCCTCCACTCTGTCTATGTCTTTGCAGAGATGGGTTCTCCAGAATTGCATACAGTACTCCTGATGGGGTCTCACTAACTGTCTGTAGAGAGGGATAACAACTTCCTATTTTCTACTGTTGATGCCTCTCCCTATACATACCAATATTCCTCCAGCCCTCCTTACTGCCTTCTCATATTGCTTGCCCACCTTTAGGTCATCTGATATAATTGATCCTAGGTCTCTTTCGATTTTTGTTGCTGTTATTAACTCACCCCCCATTGTGTACTCTTCCCCTGGGTTTTTGTTCCCCAGATGCATTACCTTGAACTTCTTTGCATTGAATCTGAGCTGCCATGTATTTGACCATTCCTCCAGCCATGCCAAGTCTTGTTTCATTCTTTCTACCCCACCTTGTGTATTAACCCTGCTGCAGATCTTTGTGTCATCTACAAAGAGGCATACCTTTCTTTCCAGATGCTCTCCAATGTCACTTATAAAGATATTAAAGAGGACTGGTCCCAGTACTGAACCCTGCAGTACCCCGCTAGTTATCCTCCTTTCTTCACTGTGGACTCTGTGTACTATTACCTTTTGTGTCCTGTTGTCCAGCCAGGTTTTTTATCCCGGCTACCAGCTTGGGACCCACTCCAAGGCTGGCTAACTTGTATATAAATCTTTTGTGTGAGACTGTGTTGAATGCCTTGCTAAAATCTAGGTAGACCATATCCACAGCCCTCCCTGGTCTACTACTTTGGTCACCCAGTCAAAGAAATCTATTAGGTTCATCTGACATGACCTTCCTGCTGTGAAACCATGCTGCCTTGGGTCCTGTGCCCCACTGGCCTCTAGGTACTCATCAATTCTTTCCTTCAGAAGTGATTCCATCACTGAATTCAAATTAACTGGTCTGTAGTTTCCTGCCTCTGCTCTGCTCCCACTTTTGTGAAGTGGAATCACATTTGCCCTCCTCCAGTCCTCAGGTACCACTCCATCCTCCCATGATGTGTTAAAGAGAGTAATCAGTGGTGTTACTAGTTCTACCGTTAGTTCTTTTAGTATTCTTGGGTGAATCCCATCAGGCCCCATTGCTTTGTCCACCCTCAGTTTCAAGAGTTCTTTCAAAACCCTTTCTTCTGTGAATGGACTGGTATTGACCCCCCTATTCAGAGTTTCCCCCTTGTTTAGTTTAGGCACCTCCCCCTCCTCATCTGTTGTGACTACTGAGCAGAAATATTCGTTTAGCATCCCTGCTTTTTCACTGTCACCCTCTGCCCACATTCCCTCCCCTTTATTAAGTCTCTGTATTCCTCCCTTGGTCTTTCTTCGCTCGCTAATGTACCTATAAAAAGTTTTATCCCCCTTCTTAACAGAGTTGGCTATCTTTTCCTCAGTTTGTGCCTTTGCTATTCTGACTGCCTCCCCTGCCTCTTCTGCTTTATCTGATAAAGTTCTCTGTCCTGCTCCTTCTGTGTTTCCTTATATTTCCTGAGTGCTATCCTTTTCTCCTTAACCATCCCTGCCACCTCTTTTGAGAACCATAGTGTTTTTTTTCCTTCGTTTTGTTTTATTGATTTGCTTCACACAAAGGCTTGTTGCCTCTGCGATGGCTGTTTTGATTATTCCCCATTGTTTCTCCACCCTTCCCTCTTGCCCATTTGCTAGTGCTTTTCTAAGGCACTCTTTCATTTTCCCAGAGTCAGCCTTCCTAAAGACCAATACTCTTGTTTTTGTCTGGCTTGACTCTAATGCTGTTTTTAATGTGAACCACACTGTTTGGTGGTCACTTGTTCCCAGATGGCTACCCACTTCTAAATCTGAGATCCTTTCTCCTTCCCCATTTGAGAGTACCAGGTCTAAGATTGCTTCCTCCCGAGTGGGTTCCAAAACTAGCTGTCTGAGGCATGCCCCCTGTAGGGCATCAAGAATGACCTTGCTCTGGATGCCTGCAGCAAAGGTACTCCAGTTAACATCTGTCATATTCAGGTCCCCATCTACAATATCTCCCTTTTCTGCCATTTTAAGGATGCCTTCTGTCATTTCTTTGTCCATTTCCTCCCTGAGATGGGAGTCTGTACACAACCCCATGCAGATTGTGGTGCCATTTCCTGTCTCCAGGGTGACCCATAGTGACTCATCAAGTTCCTGTTTAACTCTTTAGTTCTGTTGCTTTAATCCCTTCCTTATATAGAGAGCTACTCCTCCTCTTTTACCCACCCTGTCCCTCCTGTAGACTGTGTATCCTGGTATGTTGACTTCCCACTCATGGTTCTCTGTGTACCATGTTTCAGTGACTGCCACAATATCCAGGCATCCCTCTTCTATTAAGGCCACTAGTTCAGGGAGCTTGTTGCACAGACTATGGGCATTGGTACTCATCACCTTCCATTTATTTTTTATGACCTTACCCCTTTTAGTCCCATCCCTGTCCTTAACACCTTTTTTTGCATTTATCCCTGTCTTGCTCCCTATTGACTTCTCTGCCTTGGTGTTTACCTCTCTAACTACTGTGTTTTGTGGGGGGAGGCTGGGATTTCCCTGCTCCTTTTCAGTTGATACTACCACCGAATTCAGGGTACAGCTATGGGAGCAGCTCTTGTGCCCTTATATGTCAACCTCTTTCTGGCCTGTTGGGAACAACATGTTGTATTTAATGTGGACAGCCACCACCTCAGATACATAATTTTATGGTATTGATTTATTGATATCATATGTATGTGTGTGTGTGGGTGTGGGTGTGTGTGGGGTGGGAGTGATACTGTTGCTGATTTTGTGGGATGGCTAAATAGGGAAAACTTAAATTTTAGATGTACCCACTGAACTGATAAAGTGAGCATAGAATTTTTAGATGTCACCCTTAAGGTCTGTGAGGCAGGTACAATTATTAGTGTGCTACACAGAAAACCAATTTCATGAAACAGTTTGTTAATAGTGGATAGCTGTCATGCTCACTCCCTCATACAGCATTTTCCAATTAGACAATTTCTCTTCACATGAAGCAAAATAGTACAGAAAATCAGAGTTTCTTATTAGAATCTGCCAGGCTAAGTGCAATAAGTAGGGAGCAGGGATATACTGTTGTGGAGGTGGAATTTTCTTTTCATAAGGTATTTGAGACTGATAGAAAAACATTGCTGCAAAGAAAACAGAAAAAAGAAAATACATTTAATGGACCAAAAGTCACTTCTGCGATAGACTGCAATGCCAGGTCCACAGAGATAAACAACATTGTGAAAACTAGAATGGCTATTTTAAAGGCTGATGACCGTTTAGGACCAGTTGTGGGTGAAGCACCCTTAGCTTCATTTAGGACAGGCACAAACCTTTTTAATGTATTAACTGCCAGTCACTATGAAGGAGAAGGTTAGAGTAAGAAATATGCAAAGAATGTTTTTTTCATTATTATAAATATTATACATGTATAATAAATTATGTTATTATATTATACAAATATATAATTATATAAATTATAAATTCTTATAGATAATTGTATTACACAAGGCCTTGTGGCGAATCACTGGGGTTGTAGCTAACTGGCCGTTGGACCGTCGTAAGTCTGTTTATTGTTATATATGACTTCAAGCACTTTTTTGATATCCACTGGAAGTGTAAAAACATTACTAATTTGCACAAATTCCATTTTGATGTTATTTCATTGGATACCATTTTGTGCTTTTGAATCAGAGCTTAAGGAAACTATTTGAGAGTATACAAGTTTTCCTTTTTTAACTGTACCTCATTGCTCACCTTTTACTTTTTATTTACAATGGTTTGCTGATGCAATATATCTTGCTATGCTGAAAAAGGGGAGAACGTTTATTTATCCCAATACCAGAAAAAAAAACTATGATCTTTATGAATATTTGGAAAGTCTAACTGAATTCATTGTCCATGTTGCATGGTCTTCATGTGGCCTTCTTTATGTTGGCCGCACTTTACATTTCCTGAAGTGCCACATCCAGAAGCATGCGAGACTGAACCATAATAAATGTCAGACTGAATAAAGCCATGGGTGCACACTTCAGGGAGATACATGATTCAATACCAGGAGATCTGCTTTTGTGCCATTGAACATTTATGTCTCTCTTCAAGTGGGGGAGGGTAGTGGAGTGACTCAGTGTTATTTTGCAGTGTGAGACTAGACTGATTTCAATATTGGGGGCACAGGTTCCAGGAGGGTTAAATAATCAAATGGATTTTCAACCCCTTCTGTAAGTGGTCTTACCATTCCTGAACGTAAATGTGCCCAACACTTGAGAATAATGCCACACTGCTTCAGAATTAAACATCTGTTATTGTGCGTGTACTCAGTTCTGCACATTTAATATTTCTAATAATGTGATAGTTGCATGAATAAATGGCATTTGTGGTTCCCTTCAACATTACAGCATTTTTTTTTAATGAATGTTTTATTTAAATATAAGACGTCTGTTCTTTAGGACCGTTTTTATACTAAGCATTGTGAAAGTATTGCCCACTCCCACTTAAAAAAATCTTCTGGTAATAATTAATGTAGACTCTCAATTATGATCAGATCCTAATTTAGTCCTTTGGACTTGTTCAGTTTTGTAAAGTTTATTTTTTTTTCAAATAGGGTGTATTAGTCATTTTAAAATTCCCCTTCCCCCTTTCTTTTTTTTTGTCTTTAGTCCCCTTCCACCCATACCTGTATTTTGTACTGTTTTTATTTAAGTTTGTTTCATTCCCCTCTTCCCCCTCCATGCTTCCGAGCCTCTGGACATAGAAACATAGAAACATGGAAACATAGAATTTGTCAACAGAAAAGGACCTCTTGGCCCATCTAATCTGCCTTAAATTCTCTACCTATTGTGATACCGCAGACCTTACTCCATATCCAGCCTTACTCCTCGGACCTGTTACTAAGGTCCTCTTGTGTCTATCCATGCATGCCTGAATTCTGCTACCATTTTAGCAACAACCACCTCTGCTGGGAGGCTGTTCCAGATGTCCACCACCCTTTCCGTGAAGTACTTCCTCAAATCCCCTCTGAACTTCCCAGAATCCAGCCTCATATCATGCCCTCTTGTCCTTGAGTATCTTTTTCTATGTAAAATGACACCTTCCTGTACCTTATTAATACCTTTGAGGTATTTGAACATTTCTGTTATATATCCCCTTTATCTCCTTTACTCTAGAAAGTACATATTTAATTTCTTAAGTCTTTCCTTATAGGGCTTCTTATGCAGGCCATGAACCATTGTGGCTGCTCTTTTCTCCACTGCCTCCACCTGATCTATGTCTTTCCAGAGATGTGGCCTCCAGTGTTGGACACAGTACTCCATGTGGGGCCTCTCCATTGATCTATACAGGGGTAGCACTACCTCCATCTTTCTGCTGGTGATACCCCTCCCTATGCACCCCAGCATTCTACTAGATTTTCCCACTGCCTTATCACACTGCTTTGTTACCTTCAGATCATCAGACATGTTGACCCCCAGGTCCTTTTCTTGTTTTGTAGTTTTCACACCCCCATTTGGTATGTTGCCCTTGGAAGTTTGAGCCATATATGCATAATTTTGCACTTTTTGACATTGAAGCCTTGTTGCCAAACCTTTGACCAGTCTTCCAGCTTTTTCAAATTGTCCCTCATTGTTTCCACACACACCCAGTGTGTCCACTCTGTTGTAGATTTTTGCTCATCAATGAACAGGCATGTCTTCCCTTCCAGCCTCTCTGTGATGTTGCTAATAAAGACATGGAAGAGGACTGGTTCCAGTACTGACCCCTGTGGCACCCCACTGGTTACAGAGCCTTCTGCCGAGTGAACCCCATTTACCACCACCCACTGAATACTGTTACTTAACCAACTATATACCCATTTTACTACTTTTAGACCCACTCCCAGGCTGCCCAGCTTGTTTACCAGCCTTCTGTGTAGAACAGTGTCAAAGGACTTATTGAAATCCACGTAGACCACATCCACTGCTCCTCCCTTATCCACTTTTCTGGTCACCCAGTCAAAGAGCTCGATTAGGTTAGTTTTGCAAGATCTTCCCTCTGAACCCCTGGTGCCTTGGATCCTGTAATCCACTGGTCTCTAGATATACCCCAATCCTCTCTTTTAGTAGTGTTTCCACAACTTTGCCCACCACCGAGGTCAGCCTTACAGGTCTGTAGTTTCCTGCCTCCTCCCTATTCACACTTTTGCGAAGTGGGACCACATCTGCCCTGCTCCAGTCCCCTGGGACTTTCTTCATATCCAGTGATTGATTGAACAGGACCATCAGAGGCGCAGTCAGCTCCTCCTTAGGTTCTCTCAGTATCCATGGTTGTAGTGGTCTTTACTCTCTTTGAGTGATTTGGTATTGCTGTTTTAAACAAGAAACACTAGCACTATTATAGAGTGTCACTTACTTAATGAGTTAAGCACATGTTAGTTAGATTTTAATTTAGATGTACTGTTGGACATGATTTTATTATTAGGTGCATGCTGGTATTTGCACTCATCTTTGCATTTTGCACCATTATCTTATTACAATGTGGTGATTAATACAATTGTGTTAATTAATTAGCTGGGGTAGTTAATGATGGCATTTAGCAGGCTAACTCCACCGCCTGAGGAAGATTCATTGTTCTGAGTTGACATGTAGGGGTATTAGCCTGGTACATATGTATATATGTATAGCTGTCATGAGAGAAGGGAAAAGTCAGCACACTCCACTCCACAAAATACTTCACAAATTTTGTGCAATTTTGCAAAATATTTCATGGATGTGAAGTGCAAAATTGCATCCGTGAAATGCAGAATTTTGCCTGGAAAGAGTGGAATTTCACCCATGAACAGCGGAATTTTGTTACTCATGGGAGACATTCCACCGTAGGTAGCTCCCTATGGTTAGTGACACACTGCATAGGGAGCAGAGCCTAAAATGATCCATTTGGAATGCTATTGCATAGGCTGCCAACACCTTAGGAGGCAGATGCATTAACCTTTTTTTGTTATTTCGGAGGTGAGTGCCATGAGCATTTGGCCTCAGTTGATGTGCGCTGAGCTGAGTAGACTAGCATTTCATGAGGAAGCAAAACTGGAGGAGTAGGACTGCAAGGAATGGGGGCTCCCTTGACAGAAGCTATGATTATAGCCAGGGATCCCAAAAAGGAGGCCTATGAGGTCATGAGCATGAGCAGCTAGTAGTATGCACAGCATACTACTTTCAGCACTGCATATACAGTACTGTATATGACCAGCAAGTAATATGTAGTGCTGTAAAGAAGGAGATGATTGCAAGTTGTTCAAATGCATAGGGTAAGTCTGGAACCAACAGAAGAACAGAAACATAGAACCAGTCAATAACAGTTCCATGGGGGCACACCTTTCAACTGTTCCAGTTTTGGGGGGGATTTTGTGAATTTACCCACGTTGTCCAGTGGTCCCAAGTAGCCTGCAGGCTGCAGCTGGTTCTGAATTCACTGCATGCCATTGGGAGCATGCCATTCTGCTCAGTCAAAATGTTAGCAACTGCCTGGCTTAGATGCCTGTTGCTGTCTGATGTGATGGAGCCGCTACAACAGGCAATCAGGTGTCCCCATTTAAAGGTCACGAGGTTGTGCTAATATGCTAAATTTAAACACTTAAAACAAAAGCACATCAGTAGTTCCCCTGACCTCCACTTGCCCAACAGTACTGTAACAGCCTCCAGTGACCAGCTTTATCTTCCTCCCTGATCTCACCCGATAACAGTTCCATAGCAAAAGTGTGATTTAATTTTGGAGCTTGACTCTGCAATTGTAACGTGCTGAAGAAGAGGGATGACAAACAGACTGATGAACATGACCTGTCACCCAACCCAAATGAACACCAGGAGCACAACATGGCAGCACCTCATCACAATTCCTTGCTGAGAGATGTGAAACATCTAGAGCCACAGCACCAGCTTCACTTTTTGCCATATTGAAACACAGCTGTGGGTCTGCATTTGCTGTTTTGGAGGAAAAAACATTTTGATCTCAGTTGTTGCTGAGCTTTTAACACCAGCAGGCAGGATTCCACAGATTATAATAAAAGGCCGGGTGTGGAAAATACTGAGGTAATGAACTGTTATTAACCATTTTTTGTCAAGCACCTCAGGGTTTGGTTTCTGTCACCTGTGCTCTTCCCAGTCCAATGGGTCTCTTATTTATTCACTGTGCTTCAGCAAAATTTGGAGCTTTATTGAGTTCATTAAACTATTATTACACCCCGCTCCTGTGAAATAAATACTCTTTGCAGCAGTAGTTTTGTCAGACTCCAGTGACAGAAGCAATTGGGTATAAATGCTCCTGATGTAAAATATGCTGGGGTTACTTGTTAAACCAGACCTCTTAGGCATCCCCAATTTTGCTTCAAAAACATCTTCAGGCCCTCCTGAAATGGGTATTTCTTTCACAGAGGAGTAGGGATTAGAAACAAAATAATGCCATACATTAATGTCTTGGCCCCCATCTCCATCTGAAAATGCTTTTCTCATTAAGGAAATGTTGTACCTGTTTGAACTGCTGTGATTGTTTGGGATGTCTTCTTGAGCCTTGCCCCTAGTTTACAGGCAGGAGTATGGCATGTATGTGTTATTCATTCAAGCTGTTAGATAAGTCCTTGCTACTATCGTGTTTCACCTCAAAGTCCGATACAGAGTTCTTATTTGCCAGCTGATACTCCATATTTTGTACAGTTATGTTGTCTCATCAGAAGTTGGTGTAGGAAGTAAGACTTGAGATTGGGTACAGCCATGAATTAACAGGCTGGAATTTGTGAAAATACTTAGCATTGAGTGTAGCAGTCAAATATCAGTTGCAATTAGAGTGTAGCTGCTTAAGAAATCTGGATGGCATGGTGTTAAGAACATGGTAACTGCATTTGGAATAGGCAATCAGCGATCCCCCACCACCAGGTAAAATCCACACAAACTACTTATGTGCATAATTCTGCATTTTGAGGGCTGAATTTTGCACTTCGCACCCAAGAAATATTTTGTGGATCGCGTGAAATTATCAAAATGTTTCACACAGTGCAATTGTCGACTTCGCCGGAATTTCTCTGGCGAATTTAAACTTCCGCACATCTCTATATGTCATGATATGAGCTAAAATAAATTTCTGTTGTTGTATGTGTCTGATGTGTGCCAGGTTTCCATCTTCTGCAGGGCCTAGATTATACAACTGGGCTGAATGACTGAAATTTCTACTGCTAGTAGTTTTTTTTAGGACAGTCTCTGCCTAAACCTGAGAGTCCCTTGCTTAGGAACTATGGTAGAGCAAGATGAGAATAAATTTCCAGTAGTCTTTCAATCGGGTGGAGTAGGACGTGGATGTGAAGGTGTGGAGGATGCAAAAGGTGAAACAGGTATTGAATGGAGAAGTTAAATTGAGCTCCCAAAATAACATTGTAACATCAGTGATCAATATCTCTCACCAAAACCTTGAACCAGTTTGAGGAGGATGCATTCAATAAGGGACTTTCATTTGCCTTAACATCTCATATCAACCTCTTTCAGACACTTGTGGACCTTCACAGATTTTGTAGAAAACTGATTTTGAAATCTAATCTTGAATGTGTAGAACATACAGATTTCCAGGCCCACATGCAGAACTCTGGCAATATTGGGGCAATGGGACCACACTGCATGCATTGCCTAACACCAGGACTTATTGTGTCAACCTTCATAAAAAAAGTGTGAAAGGGTCTTAGAAGAACTTCTGAGTGGGAATCAGCAACCAGCATTTGATAACTGCTCAGGGTTTGAAAGTTTAGCACTTGAAAATCTTTCAAAAGATGACTCTCTGACTATCAAACCCATGGAGAAAGGTGGAGCAATAATCATTCCAGACACTCCTAAATATATTGGAGAATTGCAAAGACAGTAGTTGGGTGTTAATACATTTTATGAGCAGTTATATAGTAATATAACATCAGAGTACAAAGAATGCATTGCTAATGTACTAAGACAGGGGTTTTCAAGGGGATATATAACTGAAAACAAGTACAGATTCCTTAATGTGAAACACCCGGTATCACCAAACATCTACCTGTTACCAGAAGGATCCAGGATGCCACATCAAAAATTTCATGTTGATGCAATGTTTCCACGACACCACTATGAAAACTGCAATTGTGGTCAGCATTGTGCTTTGGGAGACAAAGGTATTTTTTTGTGGGAGGTCTGCACCCCTTATACCCCCAACTTAATATAATCAACTCTGAATCTGAGCTGAATTGGGGAAGGGGTTAATGACCTTGGGAAAGAGTGCTGGGATCCTGAGCAACTTTACAGAGATGTGTTGATGTTGTAAGTATCAACGACATTGCTGTAAAGTTGTCGCTGTAGAGATGGCATATGTTACCAGAGATTCTCAAGGGTCTTTGTAATCCAAAATGATGAGGAGTGGATGACTCACTGATCCTTTGCTCATCTATGTGGACAGTTTTTTACAACTTACTATGAAATGTAGGCAATCATTTGTCCAAGATTCCATGGATGTCATCAGCCTCACAGAGGGTTTCCATATGGCCCTGGATTGGCTTTTTGCTACTCCAGATGTGGACTCATTGAATTTCAATAAGCCACACATGGGTGGATTGGAATCCCTGACACACTATTTAGATCAGAAAGAAGGTGTTATGGTGCCTCCTACAGCATTTATTGTGGCTGTAGCAATACTGGTGCTGGAATGTAACTTTTATTATTTCAGATTGTTTACTATTGCCAAAGAAGTGGGATGGCAATGATGACCATAATGGCCCCCAGTTATGCCATTTGTATGTCACTAAATGTGAAAGTGATTGGTTGTACAGTGACACCTCAAATTCATTTCTTCAATATCTAGATTTGTGGCATTGCTATTTATACAATATACTAATCATTTGCAAGGGTACAGAATTTCAGATTATGGAATTCATGAAATGGTTGGAATCAACCAATGAGAATTTGTGCTTCAAGAGCACAGTTTTTTGAGAGTGCATTATATATCTGGACTTAGAAATCTTTAGACTGCCTAATGGTGAGGTAGACACAGCACTGCACAAAAAAACAACATACAGAAATAAACTGCTGTTGGCCAGTAGTTGCCACGAACACATGCCACACACAGCATACCAAAGGGGTAATGTGTTTGAACTTTACATAGTTGCACAAGTCTGGATAATTTTGTAGTGAAGGAGAGAGAACAAATCCAAAGATTTAAAGAAAGGCGATACAACACCGTTGCCATGCAGAGGGCCCATGAGGTAGTTGTTGGTGAACCCAGGGAGCAGACTCTGGAACTGAGAGTAGCGCCTGACAGTGACCACCAGTGGGGGAGTGTAATTTTATCACCAGGTTTAGCTCAGGTTGGAACAAAGTGAGAGTCACTGGGCTCAGTTTTAAAAGGGTGTTCCAGGGCTTGTGTCAAGCCCTGCATTACCCCTGTTTTTTTTTTTGCGGAGCTGTGCTAAACTCCTTTGCTGCAACTGCAGCAGATTTTGGTGAATCAAACAAAGTTGTGACAGTTTCCCTGATTTAGAGCAACTTGCAGCAAAATTGATGCAAGCCCCATAAAAGAAGTCCCCCAAATGGCGCAAGTTAGACCAGGGAAAACCTGGTTAATTTGCGGCATTTGGCACTCAGGATTGAAAATCCCGATCACATGCTGGAAGAATGTGACAAGCCTCGTGCTCAAAACAATTGGCACACTATGGGTTTGCGGCATTCTTGGGGCTTTGAAAATCATGCCCATTGTTTCCACAAAGTGAGAAATCTTGTTATTAGATGAGAAATTCAAATGAAGAATTCCTGAAGGCCCACTGGTGGTGTATAGGTGCCTAACCACTGTTAAAAATATTGTGGTCTCCAGCTTTCAGAAACTATATCTAGAGCATCCATCCACTTGGCTCTGACCCAACCACTGGTGACTCACAAATGCAGCCAATGTAAGTATTGTCCCTACATAAAGAAGGCAGAGAAATTCCTAATCCCCAAATTAGGGACATTGGTAACTATACAAGATTTTATCACTTGTAACGCATAAGGATTAGTATACAGTACTTGTTGGAATGCACCTGCAGTGCTTTTTACATGGGTTGCACAACATGGGAATTCAAAACCCATGCTGGTAAACATGTTAGGCTGATACAAAAGGAGATGGTAGCTATGTGATTGTCCATCATTTTATTGCAAACCATATGAGGATTCATGACATCTCAGTTGTAGGTTTTGTGAAGGTTTCCTTGGGCCCCCTAGGGGGATATGGAATGAGGTATTAGGCAAAGAGAAAGTTACTGAATATTTGTCCTGGGTGGCCAACAAGGAAAGAGGCTCAATGCCAACATAAACCTGGTTCCTTTCCTTTAATGTGTCTACTGACTTCTCTGTTTGATTAGTGCAATAAATGTATAGGCTAGGCTTTTCCATACTTCTGGTTTCAGTATGTTCAAGGTATGCTGCTTGCCTAATAACCAAATGACAGAGGTACAAAGGTTTTGTACAACAGAAAAATTATTAACACTAATATTGAATATATTTTTAATTCAGGTCTTACAACCCTAAGTTCAAAATATGAAATGGGAATGTACCCATGCCTAGGTGGCTATATCTACCTGCAAGTGTGTGTGTGGGGGGGTTGGGGGTAGTGATTTAAAAAATTTGACAAGTACTAGGAAAGATAATAAATACTGTACCCAGCCAGAGGTACTTTATATAATTCACCACAAGTCTAAACACAGTACAGTATCTACAACTGTTAATGAGATGCTTGCTCTAAGTGATGTGCCTGGTAATCTAGCCAATTTTAGAGATGTTATGATTGTTTTTAAGATTGTATTTAAATGCGCTATTTATTAGGTGTGTATCAGTTTAATGTAACCACTATTTAAAGGAGAGTTTTGATGTATGTATGTTGTCTCTGATTAAGCTTGGCAGGTGATCAAAAAAACGTGAGACATTTCATGTCATGATGGCAGTTTTCACTGATTAAGTGCTCGCATATCATACCCGTGAGTGACCTTTCTTGGCACTACCTACAGCACTTTATATAAACATGTTTGTAAGTGAACAAAGAGTGTCTTGTTCATCTCCTTTTTCTCCCATAGTCATGCGTGTGGTATTATTTTCTGAAAGTGAGTTCCACATCAAAGCCATTTATAAAGATTTTAAACAGGAATGGTCCAAGAAATGACTGCTGTGGCACTGCACTAGATACCTGATCTTTCAAGCAGTGGCTGAGTTCTCCAGCTGAGTGCAACAGCAGAGTACTGAGGGGGAGTGGCAGTCCCCCTGTACTGACCGTTCATAGTGTTAAGATTAACACATAGACTGTTGAGAGCATTTATGCCAGCTCTACCAATTTCATCACAATCTGACTGTTTGCTTGCAGGTCCTGCTCCAGAAATCTGCAGTGGCATACTCTTTCTGCTCCATGGCTGTACTCAGGTCAGTGTGCTTTAAAGGAAAACTATAGGCAAAAACTGAATAAATGTATTTTTGATATTATGTGCTGAGCTTCTGAAAAGTATTGATGTATCTGTGGTTGTGTAAATGGTTTAAATACATTTGTAATAAATTTTACCTTTGTTTGAGTGTCTGGGGGCAGTCATTTACAAGAGGCTTTGTTTTTAGTCTTGGTCTTACATTCCCCACAATACAACAGACTATGATGATTGTCCACCCTGTCTTTTCATTCAGTTTGTTTTCTGTACTGAGAGAAAACTACCTTTTGTTCAGATTTCTTTTTACCAGCCCTCAAAGTATGTTTTTATACTCCTTCTCAGTGCTGATTTTCATTCAGTGCAATTTAGAAGCTGAACTATCAATTTTTATTGGCTTTTTCTTTGTTTGGGGAGTATTAATGCTTAATTTACTGTCTTTTGTCAACTGATAAACTTCTGCGGTGCTAGCCCCCCACATTGCCTGCTGTGTTAACCCCTTTGTTTCTTGACAATGACGTGCCACTCTACAGTCCAGTGGCTGAAGTTTAACTAAACTTACAGAACTTTTAGATTTCAGTATTTATAGGTAAATAGAGCTATCTATATGGAAATTGCTCCCAGAGACTGCTTTTATCATGTGGGAAAACAGAGAAATTGGAAATTTCTAAGAAATATAATCTACAGGGAAACACTGGAAAATTGAACTAAAGTACAGGAAAATGTCAGACTGGTCTTGAGGGTAGAGATGCAGTGAATTTAAATTTTGCTGACGAAGTGCCCTACAAAGTTGGCACTTCACATTGTCATTCCGCTATGCAGAGTGGCCAATATGAAAGGCTCACTTCACCTTGTAATTATTACTTCACTTTGTCATTCCACTTTAATGTGAAGTAAGGCAAAGTGACAACAATATTGGCAGCCCCCCCCACACACACACACACACCATCACCAGAATTAATGTGTATCCCCAAAATGATACTGTCTTATGTCCAGAAAATTCCCCAGTGCCGATGAAGTGAAATGAGAGTGTAACAAGAAATGCAAAGTCTCACAGAATTAAGGGTGCACTTAGTCATGCGTGCAGTGGTCACACAAAGTCACCGGAATTAATGTGTATCCCCAAAATGTTACTGTCTTGTGTACAGAAAATTTCCGACTCCAGATGAAGAGAAATGAGAGCATAAAATGGATAGATACACTCAGTCACACACACTCCAATAAGAACTACAATAAGTCCCCTGCTGCTGCTTTTGAATTTCATGAAATGCTTTTTGACCTGACTGGGCTGATGCACAGTGTCTTGTCAAAAGATGTGCTAGAAGGATTACTTGATTATTGAGTTAACCATCTATGATGATGTGATAATGCTGCTGGTTGCCCAATGTCTGCTGCACTGACCCCCAACAGGAAGGATGCTCTCTGTGTGTACACTAGTACTACCCTTGGTAAGTTAATGTACCTGGCACCATCATGGGTTTCCACAGAACCTGAGTTGACTTTAAATGTTCATATCCATTATATATATACATATATATATTGGTAGCATGGTAATGCTACCATAGTTAGGGTTGAGTACCCCTTTTAAGGTTAAAGGGTGAAACTTTGAACCTTAATAACTTTGCCACCATTCAACAGATTGGCCTGAAATTTGGAGGACTCAGGACATAGCCATAGATCTTGGGATCTGCCAACTTTCACACCAGTTGGATATACAGCTGTGGAGTTATTAAGTGACATTCATGCACACAATTATGTTTTTTTTGCGCATTCTTTGCTCGCACCTACAGGTTGCACAGTTTGTGTGACTGGTCTGAAAACTTATGGGAATGTGCAGCCAGGGTCCCCAATGTGCGCTTTTGAGATTTTGTGAAAAAATATTAAACAATTCAAAAGTTATTCAAAAAAAAGTTCCCATTATAAGTCAATGGGAAAAGTTAAAACAAAGTTTAAAAGTGTCACAAATGCACTTTTTAGTGTCACAAATGGCACTAGTAGCATCACAAATCCACCATTTTGTTTTCAGTTACTGATCACAGAAATGCTTGGCATTTAAAATTGGGACCATCTAGGGACATAATTATTTTTGTGTTTACCTAGTCAAGCCCTGAGGATGCTAGCCATGTCTCTATTTTGGGGTTAAACACCCCAGAAATATGTTTTTCAAATTTCTGGAAAACATAATGTCACAAAGAAGTGCTGCACTTGTGACACTTTCACAAATTTTTGCAAAAGGTGTCACAAATCACGACACTACTTTTCTAGACAATGGCCAAAATGACAGAAATTATTTGCCACCCTGCTGCAAAAAAACAGTTTGGTCTTTTGTGCTTAAATTTGGAGGGAAGGCAGCCAGCATCTCACAGATGTGCCTTTTGGTGGTTTGGTGACAAAATATTGCACAGATGTAAAGTTATGGTACTCCGAAGTTGACATTTTTTTCCCATAGACTAACATGGTGGCGTCCATCGCGTCTTTTGGGGCTCGTATCTCGGAAATGGTGCGAGATACAGAATTTTTGTTATGAGAATGAAAAATTGAGAATGAGAAGTGAAAACCTAGCCAGGAAACTCATGAATCATGTGAAATTTTTATTTTTTTTCCACGTCTTACAGCTACTGAGATATTACCATTTTAGCATTATAACTGCTCATTTTCTGCTCCGAGGCCCATTATTATGCATATATTCTTTGTTTTCACTGTTTTGGGGAAATCTATGGTGTGCGCTCCAGTTACTGTTACATGTAGGCTTTACACTTGTGTTTCCCTGCCTGTTTGCTTTACCGTGTACGCCACCATGTGCATTACCCTTTGCATTTCCATTTCCATTTGTGTTACTGTTACCATTTGTGTCTCCACTACTGTTTGTGTTTGTCTTTCACTTAGAGTCACCATGCGCATTACCATTTCTGTTGCGGCCGCCCTTCCATTTTCGTTTGCGTTTGTCTTTTGTTTTGCGTCATCATTGTTCTTACTGTTACCATTTGTGTTTCCAATTGCATTCCTGTGCCTGTGTGCATTACGGTTTGTGTTTCCATACGGACTTACGTTTGCATTTCTGTTTTCTTTGGTGTTATTGTTGAGGTTACCATTACCATTTGCATTTACAATTGCGGTACCGTCAGCATGCGTGTTACAGTTTGCATTTCCGTACGCACTTGCATTTGCGTTTCTGTTTCCTTTCACGTTATTGTTGCTGTTACAGTTATCATTTGCATTTACAATAGTGGTACCATGACTGTGCGCATTACCAGTTGTGTTTCCGTATGTGCTTGTGTCTCCATTTGCATCACTTTTCGCTTTGGCGTAACTTTGCTCCTGCATTTCTATCAATGCTTGCTTCATAATGTATGTTTGTGTCACCTTGTGTGTAACTGTTACTGCTTGCGTTTGTGTTGCTGTTACCATTACTATGTCACAAAAAATCATGTGGTGGGAGCATTCCATTCACTATTTTAGTTCTCAGTCTCAAAATGAAGGGAAATTAGAAGCAAAAAACTTCATTTAATGCATCAGTTAGGGTTGCTCCACAGTGACAAAAGTGAGAAAATTCAGTGTTAGGGTTGAACACCCCCCTTGCACCCCCTCAGCCCGCCCCCAACCAGCACCGGGGTGTGTGTTGGGGTCGTTGGTCCCAACTGTCACCCCATTCGCCAATGCCTCAACTTGTTCACACATGTGATGGGGTGAGAGTTAGGGTTGACAACCCCAACGCACACCCTAATGCCATTTGGGGGGGTGGGCTGAGGAGGTGCAAGAGGGGTGTTCAACACTAACACTGAATTTTCACTTTTGTCGCTGTGGACCAACCCTAACTGATGAATTAAATGGAGTTTTTACCTAATATATATATACATATATATATATATATATATATATATATATATATAAAATGCATCAGAGTTAATATTAAAGTGACAAAAGTATGGAAATGTGGTGTTAGGGTTCAAACCCTAACTCCCCATCCCACTCCCACCTTCCACAGACCAACAGTCATCAGGGTTTACCTTGGGGTCATTGGCTCTAACACACACCCCATTCCATTCATAAGGAAGCTGACATAGTACAACATAGGAGAATAAAGTGGCGTTAGGGTAGATGACCCCAAGGCACACCCCAATGCCTGTTGGTTTGTGGAGGGTGGGGGTGGGGTGGGATGGTAGGGTTGGGTGGGTGGGAGGGTGCTGTGTTAGGGTTTGAACCCTAACATCACATTTCCATACTTTTGTCACTTTAATATGAACCATAACTGATGCATTAACTAAGTTTTTTTAAATGAATATACATATATATATATATATATATATATATATATATATATGTCACATTAAACTGTTCCTCCAATGAGTTGTTTTAGCATTTCTGACTGAGTTGCATAAGTGCTGCTGGATCCAGTACAAAGCCCTGCACAAACTGTTTCTTAAGAGTTAAAACTCAGTTTTGCATTGCATTGTGATGGGACTGTTGATGCAATCCAAATGAGTTGCAAAAACATTTCACAAACCTTGCTCTTGAGTTGGTTAAGCACTGAAAAACAATGCAATATGAGTTGTCAATGCATTGCCAACTGTAGAAACCAACCCATTGGTGTTAACAGTTTAATGTGACTTGTACTGTGTATATATATATATATATATATATGATATATAACTGGGTTCACCACAACATAACCCAGATAGACCATCTTAGGGTAGCTGGTTCATTCCACTGGGGTGTCAAACAGATGAGGCATACTGATGAGTCCTGGTAGGACAAAACACGTGTCTATGTCTTCTGTTGGCACCCTTTGCAAACTGTGTGAGAGGCCTTTTGGCACCATGAATTTTTGCGTAAAGTTGAACCAGCATAATATTCTGTGGTGATTTACATATGTAGCCCATGATGCTTTGCATTGTGGGGGCATGTGTGATTTGTATTTCTTTGAAACTTGGCTTCCCTGCCAAATGCACTTTGGGGTAACCATTGCCTCAGTGCTCGCGCACAGAGTTCTTTGATATATATATATATATATTATATATATATATATCAAATGACTGGTCAGCAATTTTTCTCAATGTACTGACCAGGATGATATTTGCTGTAACAACCAGCTGGTTGTTATGACATTCACATGCCCTGACAGTATAATTGGAATGCTCCCTTATTGGTTTAATTTCTGTGTGGGCAGGCAGAATGCTGTTACCAACATGGCGGCTCTGTCTCTCGCTATCCGAGAAGTCGCTGAGACAGACGCTGTAAGATGCAACAATTCTTTTCATTTTTTTTATCTTTTCAAAATGCTTTTCTTTCTTGCAAAGTTATATCTGGTTGATCCTGCCATTCATGCGTTTCGGGACACAGCTGCAACGATGGTACCAGGAAGCAGGGAAAGCGCGATCTCTCCCACGGCAAACTGTAAGTTAAAAGAAAAGAAGAAAAAGCAACTGAACTGGCAAAAGAAAACAAAAGAACTATATAAATGAACTGAGGGAGTGGGCAAGAGAGAGTGTAGTGTGTGTGTGTGTGTGTGTGTGTGTGTGTGTGTTAGTGTGTGTTAGAGATGTGACAGATACAAATCAGGCTAGAAGAAAAATTGCTGCCCAATATATTATATAAAATAAAAGATGGGGAGGGTGTGCATATGAGAATTTAATGCTCACCCTCATTGTGGGATGCTATGATAAACCCCTTGGGCTTCACCCTCAGGGTTTATGTTGCATCCCACAACTTGGGTGTGCATTAAATTCTCTTAGAAAATGGGCTTTTTATTTGGAGGCATCTGATTGGCTAGTACCCATTCCACAGGGGTACATTAACTTTCAATAGATGCCCACCAAATAAAAACTCCTAACCCAAACCTGTATGATGCCCAGCCAGATATATCCTTGTGCCCAGCCTGCTTCATCATTGGCTGAAGCAGTGGGCACACAATTTTAAACTGCCACCATTTTTTTTACTCGCTTAGCGTGACAGAGACCGAGTGAGAGCTCCCTCTCCCAAACACACACATCTCCCAGTAATTTAAAAAAATGTCAGCTCTGTATTCCTAAAAGAAATAAAAGTAACTAGTTCTACCTCCTCCCACAAAATCAAAGGACCTTCCATGAAGTCCGTTTTCGGATACTGTACATCGCTGCCGCCTGCCTGCCACTGTCGATCGTTTTCGGCTACTGTACATCGCTACTGTATATCCCTGCTGCCTACCGAGACAGAGACCGAGTAAGAGCTCCCTCTCCCAAACACATACACATCTCCCAGTAATTTTAAAAAATGACAGCACTGTATTCCTAAAAGAAACAAAAGTAACTGGTTCGACCTCCTCCCACAAAATCAACGGACCTTCCATGAAGTCCATTTTTGGCTACTGTACATCACTGCCACCTGCCTGCCACCTCACCTCACCTCCTCTCACACGGAAGGCACGCGCTCCACTCCTGTTCTGCTCTCCATTTGAAATGCTGCCGCATAACAAAGAAAGAAACTGCACTTACATTTCTTTACATAAAATGTAAATGTTTTACAGTCTCGAGAAGGTAGGTGTGCGTGTGTGTGTGTGGGGGGTTGACCTCTGCACTGTTAAGGGGATATAAACAGACTATTATAGAAACTTATTTAGGCGGAGGAACTATTTAATAACAAAAATTAATCTTAAACAATATATTAACAATTTTTACCTCTCTTTATTTTTTTACAGTGCCCATTTTCTAAGCGCAATAATGCCCTCAGGTGGTATGGTATGGTATTATTGGACTGGCTATATTATATGGCCTCCACCTGCGGCGTCAGGCCTCATTACACCCCTGGCCAGTCTGATATTGCCCAATACCTCCCACCCTGTCGGACATTATTGCTTGCATAGCACACCCTTCCCCATCCTTTATTCTCTATGTAGTCATTGCTTTTTTTTTGTATGACAGGTCATATAGTCGAACTTGGGGTGTGCATTGGCTTGATGAGGAATTTTGGTGCTGGAATACTATCAAGCCAGTGAAGGTAGGTATTTTTTTGGGGGGGTGGGGCATTATTTAAAAAAGTTAAAAAAGATTAGTCAATGTTTTGGTCATCTTTACAGGTGTTCCGTGTATCATCAGAACTGAAAAAAAAAATTAACTGCTGTGATTCATGATGAACGTGATTTGCCTCATGATAAGTGTCTGGTGTGACATGACCAATGATAATAAGCTGTACGGGAACACGAATACCTACAGTTGTACTTCCCTGACCTGTACCACACTAAACTACCTGATCTGAAAATTCATATCAATGAGTACAATGGTGATTGAAGCTGAGACTCAAGATACTACGAAACAGGCTTACATGGAACTAATTACAAAAAAACTTGCAGTTTTGTGATTCATGAATAGTGACTGTGATGATGAAGAATGCGATTTGTATCATGAGTGTCTCATGATGATCACCCTCACTTAAAAACGCACATCACTGAGTACAATGTTCACGCACAGATATGCACCACACCAGTACTCTGAAGGGAAGCCAAACAAACAACTGTGACTGAAGTTACAGATGGAGATTGGGCCCTAAGGAGATGCAAACACACAGACAGATTAAGATCATGTTGTGCACTCGAGATGCAGATGCAAAGGCACAACACCTAACCACTGCTCATAAGTCACAAATCCAAATCTGGAAAAGAATACCTTTTGCCGGTTGGGGGAATAGTGCACAGCTGTAACAGTCCACTAGCAGTAAAGACACCACAAAGCAGTACAAAAAATTAATGCATGTGCAGTGGATAGCAGGTTCACATTGCTGCAATTATTCTGTGGCACAATATAGAGGATTGTGTATGAGCAGTCATACACAACTGGGTTATTCTTGAATCTAGCCATTTCCCTGGTAACAGTAGACCTCGAGAGCGAAGCTTTGGTGGAGAAGTGGTTTGGGGAAGGTGAAACAGTGCAAAGTCATTGGTTTCAATGGAGTTCGCGTTCCTCATTATGGCGCATAGTACTGCACTCTGCTTTGCAGATTATTTCGTGGATTCTGCATTATTCCGTGAATCACTTTGTGGAGTGAATTTTGCCCACTTTGCCCACTACTGCTTGAGGGAAGCTAGCAGCACAGATGTTTATCAGTTGACAAAAGGTAAATTAAGTACAGATACTCCACCAACACAGAAAATGCCCATAACAATTGTAACTGAGCTTCTAAATTGCACTAAAATAGTACCCTAAGTATTACATTGTTATTTCCAACATTGGATTTCTTTGCTTGCACATGTACAGCATCAGGTATATTTTTGTACTCCTACTGCAAAAACAAGCCAGGGCAGAAGCAATTATTATGCCAACTACTGCATTTCTGTAACTCTTTGTCTAACAACCTATCTGCAGTTTCTTGGAATATTTCCTGCTTTAAATCTGTACTTAAAAAATATGTGATCAAGTCTGAGCATTGTATCTGAATGGTAGTAGTTAATTTGATGTTTTGTTTATATATATATATATATTGCAAAAAACTTCCTTAATGCTCTAGTTTGGGTTAAAGCCACAAAAGCAGGATAACACAGCATTAGGGTTTCCAAACCTAATACCCTACCCCCATGCTGCACACACCAACAAGTGTGGAGTGTGTATCTTGGGGTTGTCAGCCTGAATACTCACTTCATTCTGTAAGTAAGTAAGCTGAGATGGATACAGTACAGAAAAATGGGGTGAGCGTTTGGGCTGACAACCCCAAAGCACTCCTCTGCTGCCTGTTGGTGTGCACAGAGTGGAGGTGGGGTGTTAAATTTGGAAACCCTACCACCACATTTCCCTACTTTTGTGGCTTTAACCCTAACTAGAGCATTAATGAAGTTTCTTGCAATTCATTTACTTTCTTTTTGAGATAGTATAATTATATCCTTGGCTGTGCGCTCCCATCCCTCCATAGTTGCATATGCTGTATGTATGTAGCTGTGAAAGAACAGGGCCCTCCAGGTCATGAGGTTCCATTTATAGGACAATAGTGACCAAATTGTCAGCAAAGGCATCTTATTATCCCACTTCATATACCCCAGTACAAAAATGTTTCCATTCTCCATTAAAATGTAATTCTTTGCAACTGCAATGCCATTCTGCATCACAAGTGTGAAAACATATTTTAGCCAGGATTTGGAAAATGACAGATGTGACATACATGATGTGTGGTAATAAAAAGGCTATGTTGAAAATATGGGGTCAAAATATTGAAAATTTCCAAAGTTACGAGCGTGCACAGTGAAATTACAACAAATGGTCATAACATTGCAATTTTTGCATATTGTGACACCAAATTTTTCAACATAGCCTTCTTATGACCCGTCCTCATGGACAAGGGTAGGAGAAAGTTTCAAATCCTGCCCAAAAGGTGAATTCACCAAGCGACTGCAAAATCACCTTTTGGGAAGGAGTTGCATAATGACAGTCATATTATTCATGAGAATGGGTCACCAAAAGGCCATGTTGAAAATTGGGGGTCAAAATGTCAAAATATGGGAAAGTTATGCATAAATGTTGAAACTCCCATTGAAATACATTGAACCACATTTACCTTAGTTTCTCACATTGCAGTTCACCGGTTCCAGCAGTAAGACATGTCTTTAATTGGAGAGTGTGTCTTGAACCTTGGAACTGTTCAGGTGAGTGAGGCTGTGTGGGGTGTACTGGGGAGTGTGGGGTGGTGGGTGCTGAGTGGGGGTTGGGGTACTGATCGGCAAGGGACCATTTTCTTTTTTCACAGGTTTGCAAAGAAAAAAAACATTGAGGGACTGTTTTCTTAATTTCAGGAAGTGACTAAAATGGGAGGGTGGGGGGCTGCCACTATAAACCAGGGTATATATAAATTTTTAAATGGGATGGCATTGGCTAGTGTGGGGTGCCACTAAAAACCAAGGAAATCAAACATTGATCAGCAGCTGGGGGGTGCCACTAGACACCAAGGAATCAATAATTTAATAAAGGGGATGGTGATCTGTGGGTGGGGGTGTGCCAGTAGACACAAGGGAAATCCAGAAGAGCAATTGGCAGGTGGGGATTGCCAATAGACACCAGGAAAATTTATTAATAGGGGACAGCGATTTGCAGGTGGGGGGGTGCCACTAGACACCAGGGAAAGCTGTTAATATAGCTGGCCTGGTGGTGCTGGAGGTTGAGGTGCTGGTTGCTACACCACATGCCATGCTGGCAACCCAGGTTCAGAAATTAGCCCGGGCCATCAGAGGTCAGCAAGGGCAAGAGAGGATTGAGCATCCAGAGGACTGGTCTCCTCTCTTGGGGGAGGGTGGTTTGCCAACCCGCTCGCTAACTGCCCTCTGGTGATGGCTGGAGGGCAGTATTGGTTGGGATGGCATGTGCTGGCACCCTTTCATCATTGGGGAGATGGGATGGGAGAAAAAGGAGCTCAAACCAGCTCTACCTCAATGCCAAGAAAACTGTCTCCATGACCTTCAGCACAAGGCAGAGACTCTCATGGCTCCCATCCCCCCACCCTGGCAGGGACTGTACTGGAGGCCTGCCCTTCCGTCAGATACCTGGGGATCTGGCTAGACAAACACCTTGATTTTTCTGTACACATAAATGATATCCATAAAAAACTCAACCCAAGACTGGGTGCCCTCTACCGCAATCATGGCTGTATCCCATTGCCAGCTCGTCGAGCCATAGTACAGAAAATGATACTGCCAATTTTTGACTATGGTTACATAGTCTACAGTTCAGTCCCCAAGTCCTCCCTGGCCAGACTGGATCCCCTTTTTCACTCCTTTGTTGCTTTGCTCTTGATTGTCCCTGCTCTACTCATCACTGTACCCTCTACCAAACATTAGATCTACCCTTCCTTCAGGACCATAGATCTTTACACTGTGCATGCTTCACTGCCAAGTACTGGACACACACTTTGCCTCCCTACCTATCCTTGATCCTCACTGCACCTCCATAGCCAGTTTACAAGCTCAGGATGAAAGATTCAAGACTCCTTTATATTCCACATAGGTCCTCATCGTCAGGTCAGACAGCTTTCAGCTACAGCATGCCCAAACTGTGGAACTCATTTCCTCTGCACATTCGACATTCCTCACCCTGCCAGCACCTGAATGGTCTCCTATCTGCACATTTCACCATGGTGTGTGTGGGGGGGAGGGACGCATGACAGAGGGAGACAGAAAATAAACCTTAGGCTACAAAAACTGCTCTAGAAAGGAGCAGAGAGGTAACTGTTTTATGTGGATTGATATCCTTTGTTCTTTTAGTCACAAACTTGGAAGAGCAGCAGCTGCTTGTGTTTCTGAACAGTGCAGTTTGTGTTGTTGGAGACTGAACAGAGGATCATGAAGTTGGAGAAAACAGAAGGGAAGTAGATACCTTTAACAGACAGCAGTTTACATGACAGCAACAAAAGAGCTAGAACTACTGAAAAATGAAGTTATGTGTCCCATCTGTCTGGATTATTTTAATGATCCTGTCATCATAGATTGTGGGCACAACTTTTGCAGAGTCTGAGGGAGTTTGTAGATGGAAATGTCTCCTGTGGTGAATGCTATGATATGTTAGAGCAGAACATACTCCGAGCAAACAGGAAATTTGCAGTGATAGTGGTGATTGTTAAACATCTTACTGGAAATGAAGAGGAACCCAAAAACAGCAACACCTGGAACCAGCAGCCATTGGGATGAGCTTGTGAGGAATCAGATGAACATAAACCTGTCCATGCAGCCTATGAAAAGTCTCCTGTACATGAATGCCACAGTACTGTTGCCAAGGTGGAAGCCCTAAAGGTACTAGAAACCTTTGAAGATGTTGCTGTTGCGTTTTCTGAAGAGGAATGGAAGATCTTAAGCAAACAGGAGGAGTTGTACAGGAAAGTGATGGTGCAGAACTATGAAATCATTGTTTCAGTAGGTCACTTTCTATTTCTGCTAGATTCTGTTAGCAGTCCAACTACAAAGGGCACTCTGCTACCAGTTTTGTTGATCTTCCTGACCTTGAGCAAGCAAAAGGATGGTTTTCTGGTTCCAGACTCATTGCAGTGACAAGAAGTGGTGAAGAAATTGGACCAAGTGAAGGAGAATTGATGGCTGATACCTGTCGTACATAGGATGTTGTTTGCTTCTTTACCCATCTAGGCTATCAACCAGAGAAAAGCAAACTGATAAGCTAAAATAAAAAGACGTCAGGGCTATGATATAAAGAGTCCGATTACTGGGGGTAGTATTGCCTCAAGAGATATTTTGAATTTTCTGCCTATTGATGTTACCTCCGAATCTTCATGGAATAATATTGAGAGAAGCCTCAGAAGATTTCTTATAATGGTGCACTGAGTACATTTGGAATAGCTAGCTAATTGTGACCTTGAGATCCTCTGCAACCTTCCTTTTTTAGTCACTTATTTTGGCATTTTATCACAGATCTAGTGCTACATGGAGAAATAAAAAAGGTTCTCTCCTCCACGGTGTGCCTACAAGAAGGAGTGTCAGTTTTTATATTGAGCTGTGTAGGTTTGCAAGTGACTGTTATAAGCAGAGTATAGTTATTTATAGTGTTATTATTATTGTGCTATTGTGTATTGTGTACTATTGTGCATCTTTCTTATGTGCACATTATTGTTATAACTATTATATGTGCCAAATGTAGAATTTTTACATAGGATTTTTATTATTTAGGAATTATTATAGCTGGCTACCTTTAAATGTAACTCAAGTATGTAAAAGACTTTCCCTTGAAAGAATTAACTTATGATAAAGCAGCTGACAGGATAATAGATGGGCTAATGGCCCCAGGTGGGACTAGATTGGGAGCCATGATTTGACCCAGTGGAGGGTAAGTGAGCCAGACAGTGGAGTGAAATGCTTGGTTGCTTGAGGGCTTATGGCTGTTCACAGTTATCTGATGTGGAAACTATCCTTTGCCAGCATGTAATTCCCACCATACCTGGTAATAAAGGGAGGCAAGAAGTATTATTCATGGCTGGAAGTTCAGATACTTTCATCAAGAAGGCTAGGTATAACTGGCATTAAGGTTATTCCTAATGGGATTTGTGACAAAAAGTATGCAATTATTGTGTAAGACACACAGTAGTGTCTTCATGAGTTGATGCCCAGTTCAGAAGGGGACACGAAGTTAAGTGGGTGTATTTTTTTGTATGCCCACAGTAGGGCCCATCAGGGGACAAGGGTATCTGAAAATGAAGCCAATTGCATGTGCACAAGAAAGCATACAGGGTACACAGTGTTCCTTATAAGGTTTTAATTTTTAGTGGCTTATAATTCCTGCTAGACTGATGACATGTGGAGGCTTGGAGCCAGAGAATGTTGCAGATTGCGTTTTGAATTTGCCAAAAAGTGTGGGTATTACTGGTAATATGGGCTGGTCTAGTTCAGGTACAGTGACTGCCTTACTGCTATTAATCCCCATGCAAAAGTATATTTGAGATTAACAATGAACCTGAACTGGGGCAGATATGGATGGCCAGATTTAGTACCTATTGAGAGTATGCAAGTCCGTCTTTATGGCATTCATTTTTAGTTTATGCTTAATACCTAAAACTGTACTGGTTAAGAATGATAGCTGTGAGATATAGGTTGCTATAACAATGCTATAATAATAAATAACTATATATAGCATATTTTAAAGTTCATGGTAATTGGAATGTGTTGGTTTAACCAATAAAGTTAATATAGTGGAACCATGAATTTGATATGAATGTAAGATATTAGCATTTATGTAAACTGTAGATCCCTATCCCTATAGGATTACCTGTACCTATTATCTCACCTTGTTATGTTGTATGCCTCTCATTGTTCTATTGTATTGTCTCCAGTATGCATCTGGAATCGAATGGTACTCGGCTCAGTATGACTTCCTGGTAAAACTCTTAAATAAATAAATAAATCAAGTGGCATGAAAGCAAAAAAATGGACATTTTCAGTATCAACTTTTTACTTTGGCCATAGAACATTATCTGAAAAACCCTACTGTGTATGTGCAGTACAGAAAACACTAAATTTTAAAGCCCTAAAACTCAGAAACCCTTTAATATTTTTTCATCAGACATGACAATGACACTACCATAGAACATGGCATATGTCCCCTGCACATTTGGAAAAAAAATATTTTCCATGTAGGCAGTAGGGGAGAGCTAAAAAACACGTTAAGTATTGAGCAAAAGTTAGACATTTACAAAAAATGATATGTGGATCTCAGAAACTGCACAAGCTGCTATCACAAAAATTTTCAAAAGATCAAGACCTTGTATCCTAGATAACACATACAAATTTTCAGCTCATTTCATCAAACAGAGCCAAAGATATTAATGTGCAAAGTTTGGGGTACTGTGCCCCTTTAATTCTGTAGTGAGTCAATGATCAAATATATGATGCTTATTTGCCTTGTATATTTTTTGCTCTGTCTTATACCTGGTCTCCCATGAAAATGGGCTCTGTGCTCATGGATTTACCAGGTTTTACACAAACAAACCAAATCAAACTAGACCACCCTCCACCAGGATGGTATTCCTGAGATAATTGTCCAGTGCTTAATACTTCTTATTAATTTCCTATCCACCATTCACCCCACAGCCCCCCCCCCCATGCTCCAATTCCAGGTTTTCTTACTTTGCATAATAGATTCTAATGAGGTACTGTATTCATGGAGCAGATAAACTCATTGCAGAAATGCACTGACTTCTCTTTATCTGGAACCATGTCTAGTCCTTCAAGGATGCTACTAAACTGATTCTTTTTTTAAATGTTCAGTTAATTTACCCAGGATAGCCCGATGTAGATATAATATCTTATTTTCCATGGGGTGCTGCTTTGACTTATTTTTACAGCTAGAGACAACGTGATTCACATTAAATTGTTACAAAAAGAAGTTGTTATAGAATTTCTCAATGAGTTGCTAGTTCCAGCACAAAGCTTTGCAAAACTGATGCATAAGAGTTGTAACGTAGTTCTGCATTTTATTGTGATGGAACTACTGCAGCCCTATTTTCAAAACTGTGCCAGGCTGCAAAACAAAGTTTGCCTGAGCATACCAGATTTTGTACAGATGTCCTATATTGAAAAGCCCTGTTTGCATGGGGGGAACAGGGTTTGTGCCTGGGTGATATTCAGAGGGGCAGACGCAATTCAAATGAAGTGGTCAGGACCTGAATTTTGGCACAGTCTAATTTTCAAAGTATGTGCACAAGGCTAGGCCATTTTGTGTGGTTCACATGTGTAACGCAGATATTGCCAACCAAAAATACAACTTACTCTTATGCAACCCTAGCAGTTGGAGGAGGAAATGCATTGGTGGCCCCAACCCACAACATAGTAGTCCCTGGTGCTAGTGCCCCCTTTCCTTGATCACTGGCCTGTTGTGTAACTGTAAAATGTCCCTGGTGCTCATGGCCCCCCACCACCAATCACCAGTCCAGTGTTGTACTGACAGATAACCCTGATGTGTAGTGGACCCCCTCTTCCCTATCCACAATCTGACCATCTACTACTATGTTACTGTTCCTGGTAGTCTAGCAGACCCACCTCCCTATCCTTGATCTAACCATATGCTGAATAGATCTATCCCTGGTTGTATAATGGAACTCAATACCTAGCCCAACCTGACTGTATGCTAAATAGCTTGGTCCCTGGTGGTCTAGTAGACCCTCCACCCTGGCAGATAGTGCCTCAACATCCCACTCCTCAGATCCTTTCCCCAAGCTGGTGACTGGCAACTTCCTCCACTCTCCACCATGGCCAGTCACTGACTGAGCTCTTAATGAGAATGTACTGTACAATCAGCCTATCCGTAACACCTGTACCCCCCTCCTATCTGCCCAGTCATCAATTACAGTATTAATAATTTCTGTCTAATTTTAATCCAAATGTCGTGAAATTTAGTTAGCAGGATTCCCACTACAGAATGGATAAGTATGCCAAGTTTTAGACTTCTATCTTGAAAAAAAGTGGTTATAAGCAGCTAAAACGTCATACATTTTAATTACATTTTGCAGCTGCATAAACTGTTAAATTTAAGCCCCTGTAATTGTAAAACTAGAGAACACAACGTCTACAAGTGTAGGAGTTTCATAAACATTACACAGAAGGCTGGATGTGTCAGATTCCTAATTGTCTGCTTAAAGAACAATCAAGTTATAAGTAGCCAGACTGCAAAATAGCATCAGTAATGAAAGTTGAATTTCTTATGTTTTGGAAAATTGTGAATTTTCTTGATAATTTCATGGAAGCCATATCCAAAGATTTTGCACAGCTATATACTTAACCTGCCATGGAGTTAGAAGGAAAAGATTGGGTAAAGTTGTAATAAGGGAACATTCATAGGGGCCTTCCTAGTAAAATTAGCAGAAGAGTTGGAGTGGTAGTATAGGACCACATTACTAGTGCGGGTAGAGTAAGACAATTGATTAGTCTGTAGTAGAGATGAGTGTAAATAATGGCCAAGTCTTGCAGCTAGAGGAAGGAGTTGACTGTTGAATACATTTGGATATGGATAACACATTCTGAGGCTATGAGGATGTTGTCTATTGAATTAGGGATGTTTCTAAGGGTACAATTATCCAGATGGATCTTTTCCAGGGTCTTTGTCACCCTGTGGTGTGTTAGGGTTGACAGTGTTTTTTTAGTCAAGATAACGCTTGCTAAAAGTCTGCTGAAAAAGGTAGGATCTTCTTTTCCTAGCAAGCTAGAAAGCATTCTGTGGTAAAGAATGACTGTGTACTCAAGATATGCTACAGCTGTACCAAGAGGAAAAGGGTGCGGGTTATGTCAATGGACAGGGTAGTCAGGGGTGTTCAAACTAACAGATATGGGAGACAGTTAGTGCAGACAACCACCAGTGTGAGAAATTAGATGCATAGGCTCACAGAAGAAAAGACAACAAATCCCCATTTAGAGCAAGGAGGCATAAAGGGACAGAAATTGCCAGTTGAATGCAGATCATTTGAGAATTACACCCAGCAAAATCTATTAACTTGTGTGCCCAATGCACTTAGATAACCCAGATTTATACACCTGGGCCAGGATTCACAAAAATCATGAAGTGCCACACAGACGTTTCAGTGACAGTGTCAGTCAATGGGCTTGGGTAGTGCATACTCTGCACTGTCATTGACAGTTTAGTCAGTGGGCAGCTGTGGAGGTGTGAGGAGGGCTTTGCTGCTCAACAGCTGGGGATCGATTTGGGAGGAGTGGGGTGGGGGGCACTGTCTGACAGGGTGTGGGGTCCACTAGACCACCAGGATATGAGTGGCATCAGTTCAGGGGACAGGGACTGGGGACAGGGATGGACCAATATATTTCCAGGATTGGCATATTTTTCTACTATGGGATGGTGACTGGAGATGGGGGGGAGGGACTGGGATCTTTCTTGTGACAATGGGACCAGCAATTGGAACATCAGGGGTGGGAGGAGGGACCACTACACTACGGAACATCTTTTTTATTATCTGATCAGTGATTAGGGAGGTGGGAGGGACCACTACAATATAGAAACATGTTGTACTATATCGGGTGGGCAATCGGGGACCAGTGATGGGGTGGGGCTGCAGTACCTCCACCAACCACTAGAGTTGCGCAGATTACACCAGGTATTTGTTGGTTGTAGTTTGCTCCATGCAAGGACCTTCACAATGGCCCTTGCATGGAGCAAAACATTAGTAAATGGGATTGCAGGGATATGCAGGTCCTCTTCCCTTCATTTTGCATTGTGGTCCTCCTTACTACTTTGCCCAGTGTGGGGGTAAACTGAGCTTTTTGAATACATCTTTTCACAAAGCCGAGCCTTTCCCAAGCAACCTAGGTTTGCCCAGGCAAAGCTTTGTAAATCTGGCCCCTGGTGTGGTAAGCAAATGACTGAAGGAAGAATACCAGCTATTTGTTAGGGGTTCATATCTGGAGATACAGTAGGTGATTTTTTTCTTCTGCCAGCAGAACTGTGGTGAAAGGCTGATTTCACTTCTGTGAAATTTTGGTGAATTTCAACAAAAATTTAGCAAACTTTTGCCAAAATTGTGATTTTGGTTATTTCTGTCTGATTTTAAAAGTATTTATTTATTAAACTTTGATGACCGGGTAGGCCCACTGTGCCCTGAAGGTCCCTTTTTCAGGGATGACCTGGATTTATTTATCCAAATTGCACAACAAGTGGAATGTTGGCTATCACATTTCCAATATAGAAGTGAACCAAGTGTTAGATTTCTATCTTTAAAAATGAATGAGTTATAAGCCTCCAAACATTCAGAAATTTTTAAATTACAGTTAACAACTGTGTAAACTAAAAATGTTTGTGAACATTGCACCAAATTTGGCATGATGACATTACCCATGCCAATACTTATGTGTGTCAGGATTCAGATCTCTAGCATTAAAGTTGACTGAGGTATAAGCCTCCGAACTTTCAGAAATTTTAAAATGATGTTTCTCAATTACACAAACTGCAAAATTTTAAGCCCCTATAAGTTTAAAGCTAGAGAACAGAATATCACCAATGTTGTTAACCTTGATAACCTATTGACCCTAAATATTAGGCTTTAAGATAACCACCATGGTCCAGCATCAGAGCGTCATGCTGCCATGCTGATGACCCAGGTTCAGAAGCAAGCCCCTGGAAGTCATGTCGGGAGGCAGGTCATAGCTAAACCTTACAATCTCTTTTCTGCAATTTCTATGAATCTTCCAGAAAGAATGAATCTAAGTTTTCAATTATCTAGCTCCAAAGGTGGCTACATTCTAAGCATAGAAATATTTTCAGAAATGTTCACATGAATATTAAATTGCTAGACTCTGAGCCCCTATTACTTCCCCAACATTTATCCAAATGTTAAAAACATTTGGCATTTAGGGCCTGTCCCAGACAATATGCATGCCAAAATTCAAATGCCTATCTTTAACACTGACTGAGTTATGGCCAATTAAAGAATTTTAGAAAATTCCAAAAAACTTAATGAAATTTCACGAAAATTCAGCGAATTCAGAATTTGCTAATTTCATCCACCTCTATTCACATGGCAAAAAAGAAGTTACTCTTTTTATGTTTGATGCACATGCAACAAACATTTTGTGATCAGTACAAGGAAATTTTGGGGGGTGTCACTGCTGAGCCCATTAGAGTTCATGATGCCAGGGACTTGGTATTCTAGACCAATGATCACGCATTAGGGTTGTGATGCAGCTCTCTGCTTGGTGATCTGAAACTTCAAAGGACCAAAGCTACTTCAATCAGAGAGGACTTCAGTCCTTTGATTTGCATGGAGCTGCATCAGCAATCAGCTGAGCGGCTTTCAATATCAGGCTGTCCTTGGAACCAAAACTCTGACATGTGCATAAGCCTTGATGCTAATGCACATGCCTGAAGTCATGGAAATTCCTTACATTTCCCTATCCATAATGTTGTTTTTCCTTGTGTCCCCATTTTTCCTGATGTTAAGTGGCACCCCCTACCCCACCCTCTTTCTCACTACCCACCACCCCCACCGAAAACGTAACACTGACACTGAGTGCCCAATCCCCAGTGTCACCATCTGATAGTTTTGTGTTTTAATAGCCAGAAATAAAGGAAACTATCCATCAGTGTCTGTTGCTGCTGCCCTGTTTGCCTCCCCCACCATCCCTGACACTGGGGGCCAATCCCCAGTGTTGTCATCCAGTATTTTTTTTTTTATTAATAGTCTGCAACAAAGAAAACCCTCCATCAAAGCCTATTGCTGGCACCTCGTGACTCTCCCCACCCGACCCTCCCCTCAACATCCCCCACACACAAAAAACACGCTGACATGGGGGCGTGTTTCAATCCTCAGTGCCTTCTCAAGAAAAATGAGAACTATCCCCGTTGTTTTTTTGAAAAAAACTGAAAAAAAATAAAAACGGCCATCGATGTCTGTTGTGCTGTTATTCCCTCCACCACCTGACACTCCCACTTAGCACCCACCACCCCACCCCCATCCCTTACTTACCCACTGGGGGTCCAATGCTGTAATTCTTTCTTGATTACAGACACGTCTTCACACTACAATGCCAGACCACAAACTGAAGAAATCAGGTATGCGGTTCAATGTATTTCAATGGGGATTTGAACTTAGAGGCATAAATTGGCCATTTTTTAATATTTTGCCACACATTTTCAACATGTCTATTTTGGGACCCCCACCTCATGAACAATTACAGTGACATTAGGCAAATCTGTCCTGAAAGATGATTTCATGGTTGCTTAGTGAGATCACCTTTCAGGTGGAAGTTAAATATTTTCTCTGCCCTTGCTCATAAGGTGGCATCCTAAGAAGGCTATGTTAAAAACGTGGCTTACAACTATTAAAAAACAACAAAGTAATGAGCCTACATTGAAATTTGTGAATGCAGGCTCATAACTTTGATAATTTTCAGTATTTTGACCTCAGATTTTCAGCATAACCATTTCTTCACTGCACCTCATGAATGTGACAGCTGTCATTTTTCAGATTTTGGCCAAAATGTGTTTTTGCATCCTGAAAAGTGATTTCGCAGTTGCTGCACAAAATCACCTTTTTTTTGCAGGAGTTGAATATTTTCTCTGTACCTGTTCACGAGGTGGGGTCATAAGAAGGCTATGTTGAAAATCCGGGGCCAAATAGTAAAAAACAAGAAAGTCATGAGCCTACCTTGAAATTTATGAATGTAGGTTCATAACTTTGGTAATTTTCAATATGTTGACCCCAAATTTTAAACATAGCCATTTCTTCACAGCACCTTATGAATCTTACTGCTGTTATTTTTCAAATCCTGGCCAAAATGTGTTTTTATACCTGTGGCGCGGAATTATGTTTTTGCTGGGATTTGAAAATCTTCACCTGCCAAGCCAATTAGATGGGGTTATATGAAAGCTGTGCTGATAATTTGGTGTACAAATATGGTAAAATGCCCAGGTTATGATTGAACGGTACACTATTTCAGCATTCACTCATAACTTTGCTCATTTTCAATATTTTGACTCCAGACATTCAACACAGGCATTATTCCACACCACCTCATAAACATTGATGTGTCATTTTTAAAATCCAGTACAAGATGTGTTTTCATACATCTGCTGAGAAATGACATTTTAGCCAGTGTACTATAAATGGTACATCCCTAACAGAAAGAATAATATGAAATGTTTTCATGCTACACACATAAAACTACCCATGTGATACGTGTGCTACAAGCATGATTTAAATTTGAAATTGGAACTGATTGCCAGCCTGCTGGTGCTGAGGGTTGAGGCAATGGATGCCACACCTCATGCTATGCTGGTGACCTGAGTTTGGGAGTGAGCTCAGGCACCAGGGATTGGAAGGGGTGGGCTGAGGATTCAGTGCCTGTTAAGGTGCTCTCCTCCCCAGGAAGGGAGGGTTTGGATGGCCCGGTATGCCAGTGGCCACCGGTGGAGACTGGGGGTGCACTGCAGCATGTAGGGCAGCACATGATTAGCATGGCCAATGCAAGGCAGGGTTGCCATGCACCATTGCATCAGAGCATGTGCCACATGTGGGGGGAGAGATCAGAACAAGGAAAACCCTGGTTCACAGGGTAGGCAATGTCACCAGCCCCCATGCCCACAGCCAGGTCTGTCCTATCTGGCTTTTCAGGTTCCTCCACCCGGCCCTCACCCACAGTCAGAGTCTATGAGTAAGTGCACCAAAAGAGGAGGGGTGGCTGCACCCCAGATGGGTTAAGCTGGGGGTGCCAGCTGTGGGATGAGGGGGAGGAGAGAGGAGGCTCAGACAGGAGGACTTCAGGCAGGGCAGAATCAAGCTGGATGCCCGAGAGTGGCCCCATGGACCGCAACCAGGAGGGAAAGATAATTGAAAAAAAAAAATTGGAATTGATTGCATGCACGTGGCATGCAAGCAGCAAGCAAGTGTGGAAAGCATGCTTTTTATGTTAAAGTGGAAAAGACTGCATGCAAAAAGCAAGTGATCACTGATAACTACACACATTAAAGTTAGGTGACTTGCTCAATATCACACCACATGCAAGTGGATGTTGATGAGATTCAAACCCAGGTCTTTAGGTTTCTAAGTTACTTGGTTGCAGTTCAGTGTCTTTAACCACTAAGCTATACTACCTGCATGCATATGGCTTGCTTGTACTTCAATACAAGTTTACATACATCTGCACACATGTGGCATACTTACAGCCACTGTTATACTTTTTAGTTTTCTTGTCCCCCCTCATCTCAACCGCACAGCTGAACTATAGCACACATACCAATGGAAACACATGTAGTTCTTCCAACCCCCAGTACACACACTTACCCACAAAACTACTTAATTACTTCTGCCTGGCCTGTACTCCTACTATTTTCTTTCCAAATTCTTTAATGCTTCCACACAAACAGACTTTAAGGTGCACACACAAAAGTAGCAATAACTCAACATCCACTCACATGGCCAGTCTCCCCCTCATGCACATACACTGTAGTGGGTGTGGCCATGTTGCTACAGACAACCCACTAAGTATAGATATAAGTCAAGACTCTCTTACCTGAGTACTATGGAGCCAGAAGCAGAAGTCTTTAAGAGATGATATCCATGGGTCAGAGAGCTGAGGCGAACAGTTTTGAAATGAATGGAGTTATTTTTTATTACTATTTTATACATTATGATGGCAAGCTGGAAAATAATGACGGACTCTTTTCTACTAACAAGGCTCTTGTTAGTGGAGAAAAGGCATTCAGTAATCTCCAACTCTCCATCCATAATGTACAAAACAGAAATAAAAAATACCCCATTCATTTCAATGGTGCATGCCCCTGCAGTCTCCCTTGACCTATGTCATAATGTGCCAGAGTGAGGGGGTGTGGTGGTCAGCTTCACTGGGGGGGCATAAACATAGAATCCTAGACTTTGATGGCAAATAAGGACCACTTGGCCCACCTAATCTGCCCAATAAGCCTGACTATAGTGGGGGATCCAATAGTCTGTGCATACCATACTGCTCAACTGTCCCTGAATGCAAGTGACACTCATTTTACCTCTGAAAACTGCTCTGCTACTCATTCATCCTCTATGGAAAACATCCTGTTCACACTGAGGATGTCCTGTAAATTTAAACTTTATGGCAGGGCACCATTTCAGATTTTAACAGGGGGAAGTAAACAACCAGTAGAGGCCTGGTGCTAGTTATCCTCTAGGCTGTAAGCTCTAAAATGTCTGCAATGTCTCTAAAAGGTAAAACTTATTTGTTGTGACTGAAAAGTGATATGCAAATCAAGAACAATTCAAATGTTTAAGATTCATCTGTCTATGCCCTGGAGCACTGCATCATATCTGGGCTTAAGCCCATCCAGTTACTAACCAATTTTTTCCTGGCTGAAATTCTGCCCCCCCCCACACAATAAAGTCCTGATTTCTCTCCCCAACTCCATTCCATTCAGTACCCATCCCATATGGGTCGTGAAGTCACCCAAAGGCTTAGAAATGTGAAAAACACATCAATATTTTAGTCCTTCCTCCTTCCCCATTCCCACTGTGAAAATCGTTTTTTACTTTTACTTATCCGGCCATCTGGCCAGAACCTGTGGCCTGGCCCAGTGTGCCATCAGCCCAGTTTTCATTCAGCTTCTCCTCCGTCCTTCTGCCAGAAGCTGGATGCTAGAACCCACCATCCCAGGTCCTCAAAGTGGTCTGTGACCAAGTCACCTCACCAACTGAACCCACCCAACATGTGTTGCTTGCTTCTTGCTTGGCTGCTGCCATATTGCACTGATTATGACCTATGAGGGCTGCCCACACCACTGTCACTACTGCTGCCAGGCCTAGATTGCTGCCATGGGGGGTCTGTACTCTTTTTTGTGAGGTGAGCCTAGTCAAGTATGTAGGTAGCCTAGTCTCAAGTTAGCTTTTAGCTCAGCTTCTGCCCCCTCAGCCACCAGGGGAGATGCAGACTCACTAAGAGTAGACCAATAGAAATATGCCACCACAATACTGCTATTAAGAGTTCAGTGCTCACCAACTCCTCCAAACTGTAGTGTGCAGCCTGTCTACTCTGTGGTGGGAAAGACAGTGGTGCACTCACATGACTTATTTGCTCTTGCTTGGCTGGAGCTCCTCCACATCAAGTGTGATGGCACCACTGCTAATAGGTGGAGAGTGTGGACAACACAATACAGACACAGTCAAGTCAGGAGTCAACCTACAGCGTGAGTGCACACAGGCCAGGGGGCACTTATTGTGCAAAAGATTAAATCCAAATTCAATGCCATTATTGCCAAACCATAAGAACAACCTATGCACAAATGCAGGGGGAAGGGGCAACTGCCCACCTCTGCCCTACCTAAATGGCACCCCTGCTTATCGTAGAAATTCATTCTCAGCTGCTAATATTGGTACAAGTAAATACAATGGTTTCCACTTTATTCTGAGATACTATATCTCCATGTTTCAGGACATGTCCAGATCATCATGAGGGTTAGTGTCCCTCATTGCCCCTCATTTTGAGCATACACGTCCCTCATTTGAGTGACAAAATGTGAGGTATGGTGCATGCTTCCAAGACTCTAGTCATTACAAAGAGTGCTGAGCATGGCCATAGCGTATATGGTCCATACAGAATCACAAATGGAAAGTAAGTGAGATGAAACAGTCATGAAGAAACACATTTAAACAACTAAATATGCATAAGGGGATTTGCATGGCCCAAAACAAAAAGGTTAGGCTTCACAACATAGAGGGCCCTCTTCTCACTTCTGGAGTGGGGGGATTTTGGCTGACTACATCCTAAGCATTTAATGCAGTAAGCAAACAATACTTTACAAATGAATGGTAATTTAATGACAAAAATCAAAAGCCATTAAACAACTTGCAAAAGGATCAGAATTAAAGAGTTTGCCTAATTTTAATGGGAAATCAATGAAAATGTATTTAATGGCTCTAATCGGTAGCTGCAGTATGAGGAATAGAAACAGATGTGTTTTTTTAGATGAGATTTGCACTAGCTTAGTTGCTGCACACATGGCAAGGTTGCAACACGTGAACTTGCTGTGATTTTTAAATTATGTAACTGTTCACAGCAGCTTAACTGCAGCACCCATGTCAAGCATGCAACATGCGAACCTGATGTGATTTTTAGAAGATGTTTGCTCCAGCTTATGTGCTGCACATACGTCAAGCTTGCAGCATGCAAACCTGATTTGCTTTTTAGACCTGGTTCACTTAGGTTCACTTTGTGTATGTGAACCGCATGCACACATTGCACAATTAAACACGTGTCATGCATTCTGCATGTACACAGCACACATATATTTCTGTAAGGGATGTCATGTCTATGAGGCGAATCCTAAAACAAGAATCTTCAAAAGCTGGGGTCAAGATTAACAAAAACAACTTGTTTACGAAGCATCAAATGTTTGGCATCAAATGCTTGTTTTTTTATGTTTCTTAAGAGAAGGTGACAGTGTGAAGAATAAGGAGGATATATGTGAACAAACAATTCTGTGGAGTCTATCTGGTCAATGTCAGAGAAAAAAAGTAGGGGAAAATAGTACCGCAGGAAGGTACTAGAAGACTCTAAACAGTTCAGGGAAAACAGATGTGAACATTTAATTTCACAAATTAACTGTAATCGCTAATTTTGCACAGCTCTGCAACTGTTAATGGTGTGCTGGTGATAAGAGCCTTAGCTCTCAGATTTGGTAAAAAAATAAGAAATAAAAAGTTATGTGTGTTATAAAAAAATTACCCTCCAACAACTAGGTTCTCTAAAATGCACATTATGCATGAACAAAGACATAGTCCTTTATAAGAGTTTATCAGGATCAGTGTGGCTCAATCAGTAGCACATCTGCCTCTGAGGCAGAAGGTCATGGGTTCTAGTCCCTTACCAGGATTGAGCTCATACCTCAAAAACAGTAGCACCTGAGTGCAGTAGTAGTGGGTGTAGTACTGTGAGGGTGTGTTATTCTTTGGATGAGATGTTTACCTGAGGTCCCTTCTATTCAGTTCTGATGGGTGTCCAGGTGGAAGTAAAAGAATCAAAGGCACTTTTCAGCGCAGTATCCTGGCCAACATTCCTCTTCTCATTAAATCAGTTCATTCAATTGTCAAAGGATATGTGTAATAGCTACCAGTACATGTTCAGTAACTTCATTACCAATCTAGCATTGCTTATAAAGCACTTTGGGATACAATGTGTATGAAAAGAATTATATACATGCTGATTCTTCTTTTTCTTGTAACACATGAAATGTTTTTATTTTTTAATATTGTTTTACCTTTGTTGAGAGACTTGGTACTTAGTAGCCCTCATCATAAATAACTCAACTGGTAAATTTCATGCCAGCCAGATGGATATGCTGCTTCAGATGGGGCCTGCAGGAGCCTATGTTAAGCAAGCCAGAGGTCTGGTGCTGTGCCTGATGACTGTACTGCTTTGTGTTTGACCTGTAGGGCCCTGTATGATGTAATTTACAGGGCTAGCTCCTGCCCAACAGGACTGCTGCTGCTCATATGCCCATTAAGTGACTGCCATGTTGCTGCTGCATTATGACTGGTCTGCAGGGTCACTTATGAAGCAAGCTGCAGGTCTGACACAATCACTTCCCATTATGCATTTTTACTACAAAAACAAAATGCTTAACATTGTGTTGTTGGGAAGGGAGTGGGGAAAAGGGGAAGGGGGAGGTAAGAGAGTGGGCTGAATGAGGTGAATTAGGCTCAAGAACCAGTGCTATTGGTGGTCAGGTACGCCTCATGACTGCAGCCCCTCAATATGGTGGATTTAGTTACCTTAAATTCCCAGAGGGCCAAGTGACCCCCTTACATTGGTGCCACAAAGCAGGAGTGTGGCATCTTACTAAGGGATATCGTCAGGATATATGCAAGACAGGTCTTCGGGCTGCAGGAAATTCCACCCAGCAGTGGTCAGCTAAGTGACCAGTGGCTAAAAGAGTAAGATGGGCTACAGTTAAAAATAGGCAAACAAGCCCAAACTAGGTAGGTCAGAAGAGGCAGGTTAGGACAGTGTTTAGAACTACTCCCATCTGGGGTAAGTATGTGAAGGAAGCTGGATTTACTGATTAGAGCTGCTCTGTACCTGAGGTAGGCCTGTGAAAGCAGGTATATTTAACAATTGGAGCTACTGCATATCTGGGGTAGGCTTACTAAAGCAGGTGGGTTTACTGATTGTAGCCACTCCCAATCTTGTATTGGCCTGTGCAGGCAGGTGACTATACTGACTGAAGGTACTTCACATCTGGGGTGGGCCTGCAAAGGAAAGTGGGCGTACATATTGGAGTTATCCCTTTCTAGTGTAGGCATGCAGAAGAAGGTGGGGTAATGCTTGTAATAAAATAATGAGGCAAGATACAAGAACAGGAAGGGGATGTGCTGTAAGGAGTGTGTGGCTACAGACTTCCTGAGAACAATGTGGGAGGCAAGGGTTTGTCCAGTGTATCAGAGACTAGGTTCTATGATGGCTGAGATACAGCTGCTAAGGAAGGAGCTAAGAATACTTGCAGTGAGGCAGAAGAGCTTTACCAGGCCAGGGGGTAGATTCAGGAAGCAGGGGGAAATGAACAGGGGTCAGAGCTCCAACTGTATTGGGAACCAGAGCCTCAGAGAGTGAGGAAGCCAAAGGAGGCAGGATGAAGGACTGTTGGAAGAAGAGGATAGCTTCAGCGGATGGCAGGGAGGAGGTGTACACACAGTGGTACCAGTAAGGACTCTTTTCCAACCAGTGAGTACCATAGGTGATGAGCAGATCTAAGTGGGACACAGATGAAAGATGGGCAGTTGGTCTTTATTAGGGGCTTGGGAGAGGCTGCAGTGGGGAAATAAGGGACCAGGGGATGAGGTAAGAGCAACAGGAGGAGAAGGTGGCACATTTGTGGGAGTAGATAGGAGGCAGTGGAGAGTAATGGGGAGAGTTCAAATGGAACGGTGGAGGAAGGAGACATAGACATGAAGGAAGATGGGGATAATTGGCAGACAGCAATTGAGGTGAAAGAGTCAGAGGAATGCATTAAGAGGAAGGTGGCAGTAAGACAGGTGGAACAAGTAATGGCACAGTAGATCCAGAAGTAGGGGTGAAAGGGAAGGGTAGCAGTATAGTCATAGTAATAGGGGATTCAATAGTGAAGGAGATTAAATTAGGTATGGAGTGGGAGTACAGCAGGATAAAGGGGTGGTGTGCTCCCAGAAATGACAGCAGAGTGCAAAGGACAGATGGTAGTCTCACTCACACAATGGATGGGGGAAAGTTTCATCTGGTTGTTCATCTAGGTACCAATGACCAAGCTGAATGTGAGGTAGAAACAGTTCCAGAAAGGTTTACAGTGGAGGGGAAGACCTGTTGATGGGAGGTTAAGTTGGTAGCCTTCTTGGAAGTGTGACCAGTGGCTAGAAACAGCACAGCTAGGAAATAAAGGAAAGAAGAGTTTAATGGCTGACTGAGGTAATGGTGTAGGGAAGAGAGATTTGAATACATAGGAAACTGGGGGCTTGGATAACAAAATCCTCTATACAGCTGATAGGTTGCATCTAAGCAGGAGGAGAACCAGGCTGCTAGGGGAATGGTTTGGGGAAATACAGTATATAAGTAGGAGTTTAAATTTAAACTGAATGGGGGAGGAGCTCAAGGGTATGCTCTCTATAGAAAGGACAATGATCAAGGGAAAAAGGGAGTGGTGGCCTTACACATCAGGGTTGGTTTTACTGCCACTAGGGTAGGAAATAGGGGATGGAAAAATAATGCCGCTCTGGGTAAAAATCCAAGTAGCAGCAGGAAGAAAATTAAGGCTGGGTACAGTCTATAGGCCACATAATCAGGATGAGGATAATGATAGGGAGTTGGAGCCATCATGATGACAGCTGAAAGGAGTGAAATGGTAGTGATGGGAATCTTCAGTTTGTCTTAGGAGGATTGGCATGTCAGTTACAATGCCTGTGCCAGGAGCCAATTGATACCGGACGCAGTCCAGGACAGCTTCTTAGTTCAGGGGTGGCCAAGCCAACACAGAAGGGAGCCATTCTGGACCTCATATTAACAACAAAGGATCATGTCTGTGACATGATGGAAGAGCCCTTGTGGAATAGCGACCACTGGACAATGTGGTTCTGAGAAAACATAGGGAAAGAAATACCAAACACAAAGACAAAAATGTTAAATTTCAGGAAGGTGGACTATGGTAAGATGGGGGAGATTTTGACAGGACACCTATCTAGCCTTGAAGAAGATATGAGCATGGATCAGGCATGGACAGTGATCAGGGAAGGGATCATGGCATTCACTAACATGTACCAAAAGGAGACAGAAAAGATTTCCAAGGCCAGGAAACCAAGTTTGTTCATTAGGGAGATGATACCCAGAGGGAAGTGGAGTGCACACTTCCATCTTGAGTCTCATTTCAGTGTTATTTCAGTCCAGACTGACAAAGCACTGCTTTTCATCAGAGCACTGTTAATACACTGTATTGACTTTCTGCTACACTGTTGTACCACTGCTCAGTCTTTCTTATTTTTTGATGCAGACTGTAAGAGCACTGCAAATAATTATTAGATTTTCATGCACACTTCTTTAGCACTGTATTTCCTTCACTAATTTTTGCTGCACACTGCAGTAGTACTGCTCAGTCTTTCTTATTTTTTGATGCAGACTGTAAGAGCACTGCAAATAATTATTAGATTTTCATGCACACTTCTTTAGCACTGTATTTCCTTCACTAATTTTTGCTGCACACTGCAGTAGTACTGCTCAATCTTTATTATTTTTTGATGCAGACTGTAAGAGCACTGCAAATAATTATTAGATTTGCATGCACACTTCTTTAGCACTGTATTTCCTTCACTAATTATTGCTGCACACTGTAGTAGTACTGGCAACACTTTATAATTGTTATCACACTTCTTTAGCACTGCATTGTCTCAGTAATCTGGTTACCCTTACTGAATTTGTCACAATGGCATTACAGTGGTATAGCAATGGCAATACTGTGGTCAGCTGAAAAATCCACAATGGTACTACCCAGTGGTACTCTGGTATCACAGTGGTAGGTGATATATTGATTTTCCTATGTGCATTGGTAGTGCACAGGCAGAATGGTATCCCTATGGCATTTTTTTACCATTTTCTCTGTCTCTCACACATACACTGGTAATATAATGGTATCACGAAATTTTGAGATTTTTGTCTGCTTCCACAAATAATGGTACTCTGATAGCACAATGGTACTGCGTTATTTTGACATTTCGGTATTTGGTACCTCTCACAGCAACCCTAGACTCATGTGGTAGCACAGTGGTACCAGTATTAATCTCATTATACTCTGTACTCTAATGCATTATTAAGATAAATTACATTATCAACCTCATGGAGAACAGCTCTCCATTCCATATTTTTATTTGTTCACTTGTCTTTATCTTACTGGTAATGAACTGTTATTGTTCACATAGACCAGAACATTCAAAGAGCATTTGCGATCACTAAATGAGTAAATGACTCTCAAACAAAACTTTGCACCCCAAAAACTGGGTAGGATCACAAAATGATACAGTATCTTGAATAGCATAATTAGCGAGTCTCTGACCAGTTGGTGAATGGCCGTAAAAGATGTTGCCTCCCTAAACCAGGTATTATCACCTCTGCCTCCTACCCCTGCCCCTTTGAGCTCCCACCATCAGTAATATCACACTTTGCCTGGTGTTCAGTGGTGCTGCTGTCCATTCCATACATAAAAAACTGCCAATACCTACCTGCCTACCCAGTCCCATCACTCCCACCATTCATGGCCCCCACCATATGTTTACACACTCTCCCCACAGTGGCAATTGGCAGAGACACTCTGCTAACCTCTGTGACCAACTGAGGACAGAATGCCAGTTTTGCACTCATGTGCCTACTGTATAAACAGCTGTGTACAGTTAGCACATGATTGTGAACTATCATCCATTTTGTACCCGATCAAGGAGCTGAGAGGATGGTCTATGCCAAATGTGGAAGGGTGTCAAATATATAGTAAGCCTGGGGACCAGGGGGTAGTATTTGCTGTAAGAACTAACTGGGTCATGGTGGGGACTTTGGATATACAGGGGGCAAGGACTTTCACTGAACACACCACTGCTCACTCTATCAGGCCCTGGGCTGGCTTCCCCCATCAGCCCAACAGACCTATCTCCTGGCCAGCACAGTCAATAAGGCCATCCAAAACTGAGCTACCTCTCCACAATCCCACCTCCTTTGCACAAAAGTGTTTGAGAGCTGTGCCTCACTGCTGGCCCCATGCTTGTGTGCCCCCCTAGTCTCCACCTGTATGGGTAAATGTGCATTCTTATCTGCAGCCTCTTTCCTTTAGAACAACCTGCCCACTCCACTTAGCACCAGTGACTCTCCAGGAATCTTCCACTCTCTCCTTGGATCTCACCTTCTGTACTTCACTCCTTGCTCCTGCCCTCCCAACTTATTATCATGCCTCTACTTCCCTTCCCTTCCCTTCTTTTCCTTCTTGGTCCATACCTACACTGCCATGATGCACTTTTTCCTTTACTCATCTCAGATCATACCTAATTTGTATTACAGCTTGGCTACTACTGTACCTGCTATTGTCATAAATGTTATTTATCCATTGTGCTGCAAGTTTATATATATCTTCATATAAACATCCTGTGTATTTTTATTACTGTTGATTGTATGCCTTGTCCCAGCCTCCTTTGTACTTGCTTGTATTCCTGTGCCATCCTCAATGGCCCAGGTCATGCCTGAAAATGGTTCTCAGACCAGTGAACCTACTTGGTAAACGAATGAATAAATAAATAAATGGGAACCACCGGACATCTGGGATAGTAACAATCTACTGTATATCTGTGGAGTGATTGTAGGATGGGGTAGGACTGGAGAACAGGTAAATTAAGAACCTGGACCTGTGGGATAATTAGGGGAGGGGGCCCAATGGAGACTGTTTCCCAGGAGGGTGCTTTGGTGGTGTAACTCCCGGGATACATTATGCCTGGTGCAGTAATGTGGCCTGTGCTGTAATCAGCATCGGCAACATGGCTGTCACACCAGCATGGGCGAACCCTTTCTCCACACCCTCCTGAGTGTCCACCCTATAACAGGTTTTGGTGGCATCTGCAAAAAGACATACCTTCCCATTCAGTTCTTCTGCAATTTCACTTATGAAGACGTTGAAGTGGCCCACTCCTAGTACTGAGACACACCCCACACCATGCCTTTAACCAACTGCTGAAAGCCGGTGTGGAGAGTACTGTCTTCTCCCCAGATATATATAGGCAACCTTTTTGCAAAATCCACCATACATGCTTGAGGACCCTCCCCCATCCCTGAAATTTCCCTGCACTACCCCTACCCCATCCCTTGCTAGGTCATTTGTCCCCAGGTGGACAATGACATCTAGCTCCCTCTCATCTCCTGCTGTCTAATGATCCACTGTATCTGCTCTCATCCCTCCAAGCCAAAGTACCTCTCAGGTATTTCTCCTCTCTCTCCTTTACCCCACTCTGCTCGCAAGTCTATCCCCCTAATTAAGTCCCCCACCAGCAGTTGCTTCCTACTCAGCTGGGGGCCTCTTCCTCCCTCCTTGTAACTGTGGAATGGTCCATGGACAGTGCTTTCCTTGGGGAGGGTTTGTCCAGGGGCTGAAAGCGTGGTTCAGCTGCAGGGAGAGTGGTTGGCTGGGCAGGGCCCATTTCAGATGCAGGGAGAGTGGTTGGTAAACAAAGCAGGTGAACTGGAACTCTGACAAACAAACCAGCAAGGGGCAGAAAATGCAAGCCCCATAGGAAAGCACACAGTGAGGGCTACAATAGGTAATTTACCAGAGAAGTCACAGGTTAGGGAACTACAGCTGAAGAGAACATGGAGAACAGGCAGGCATCGGAAAATGATACATGGGGGGCAGCGGACGGACGTGCACTCATGGCGGCATGCATGGGAACTACAGATGCTGGGATGCCAATGCTGGGGGGTGCAAAAGCCAGCTAGGGTAGGTAGACACTGACCTGTAGGTAGAGTGCACAACACACAGGGACCCCTGCATGCTGGACAGCAGGGAAGTGTACCATGGAGCATAGCCCCACTGCAGCACAGTAGCTGATGGGGGGCCCAGGACACTGTGGACACAGAACTTGAATGTGACCATGGTGCACAGCACAGCCATGAAGCACTGGGACTGTGGGCAGACAGTGACACTACAGTACCGGTACAAACCACCCACAGACAAGTATCAGCTGCCACAGGTGTGGCCCATGGAGTGTGATGTGCAAACGAAGTGCAATCACACCCGCATGCCTGAGCTGGAACCAAAGCTGGACAGTGTAGCACTGTCCTCTGGCACAATAGAGGACAGCGTGGAAGCCATGGAGGGGCCAGGGTGCTCAACTGCAACCCCAAAAACAGGGACAATCTGTGAGGTGGTACCGTCCAGGAAGGGAAAGTCCAAGCTGAATGTGAATAGCTACCTCCTGGTCCATGAATGGACATGCAATGAGACAGTGTACTACTTTTCTCTCATATCATATTTTTCACCTGCTGAGGCACACACTCTGGCTTGGGGCATCCAGCTGCCAGCTCCACCCACCTGGTGAGCTGGGTAGCTCAAACTTAACCGAGGAGAATCAGGAACGGCCATCATGCCATCCTGCTGGAGGGCTCCCCCTCTCCCTCTACCAGCCAGGACAGCCCCGGACCCTCCTCAACAGGACTCCACCAAAGTCCTCCAAGTGGCTCAGAGAACAGCCATCAAGCTGCAAGGTCATGCCCAACCATTTTCCTTCGATTGACCCCAGTAGCACGGACGTGCAATGACATCCAGGCAGAACGTGCCGACATCTGCCATGCTCCCTCATCTGGTTTCACCGACACTAGTAGTGCCCCAGGGCATCCCTAGGGGGCCGCTACAACATGTTGAAATTCCCCAGCCCACCCCAGGACTGGGAAAGTAGTCTATGGATGTTTGATCCCAGTCCTCCCCTGCTGACCTCTGACAGCCTGGGCTCAATGCTGAACCCAGGTCACTGGCGTGGCACAAGGTGTGGCATCCAGCACCTCAACAATCAGCACCACCGGGCCAGCCTGAGACAGTATAATGGTGCTGCCAGCACCATAAGTCCAAGTCCTGCCTCGGCCAGGCCATCACACTGCTCCTGGATGGCCAGCACCACCTAAAGAAAAAGAATGAGGACAATCATGCTCTGGAGGTGACAGATGCTCTACCAGCACAGGCACTAGCTGGCATCAAGTAGAAGGCACACAGCACCATGGTTAGCCCCGCATAGCTACTGCAGAGTGAGGAAACTGCGATGACCACTGAGCTGTGGCAACAGTTGTCAAGCAAGAGGGCCCTGCTGCAGATTGTGAACAGGACCCACAGCAAGGACCTCTCACCAGAACCAGTGACACTGGCTGACCTCACTATCCCCAAGCAGCTACAGACGGTGACTGAATGGCCATGGTACAGCAGGATCACCGGCAGCACCACCCACCAAGTCCTTCTACTCACCACAGAGGATATCAGGGACCTGGCTAAGGCACCCTTCTGGGTGATGGATGGTATGTTCAAGACCGTGACACACCTGTTCACTCATTGTACACCATCCATGCACCCATGGGGATGGGCCCTAACAACCTCATCATGTCATTGGTGTATACACTGATGACAACAAAGAGCTTGCAGTGTTACTGCACCTTGTTCCAGGAGCTGAATAAATATGCCAGTATACAGTCCTACACTCACTGTCAAAATCACACATGCAGTATCGCGCGTGTTATTACAGCGCATACATTTTAGCGCAGCAGCATAATAGCTAATGGAAATTATAGCGTGTTATTTAATAGCGCATTGATGAAATTGCAGCTTACTGAACGATGCTTGTTGCTCCTGCTATAGCTTTCCTCTTTCCTCTTTTCTTCTCAATCTGTGTTAGCTAATTCCGGTAATGTTTGCTAGGACCCTAGTTTGCAGTGCACCACAATGTGTCACCCCCTTTCCCCTCCCGAACTTCCTGTTCCTATCTGTTCCTATCTGGATAATCATCAACCACAGAAACTCTACAAGTCTTTCTAGGTACAGTCAATAGAATTCATCTTTATTTCAACATCACAAAAAAAAGCAAAAGAAAAAGTATTTAAAACTGTAGAGCTGTCACATTTATAGTGCTTGATGCTTTACTGAGTGCGATCAATGCTTTACAGAGTGCTTATGTATACATGTGCATTTATGCCTGCAGCTGAAAGTTTTAGGCTATCCCTCTTAGGTATTGGTTTCTTGTGCATTCAGTATACTGTGATACGATGCTTGCTATGCGTTTTGCAGAGTCTTTGTATTTTTCTTTTATAAACCAGCACTGTACTTTCTGCAATCAGCTGTTCTATGACAATTCTGTTGTAATGTTGCTCTGTTTTCAGGAACTCTATGAAATGCCAGATGAATGGGTGGTGTGCACCAATAAAATAATTAAATTTACGATGCCAGGCTTCGACTGAGCTAATGGTGCGAGGCAGGTCATACTGCACTGCATCGTAGCAGTTCCACAATGCTATGTCAAACATTGGCCGTTTTCTCCTTCCTCTGGCAAGAGGCCTGCCCAACCATGAATCCTTGAAATAGTCAATAAGACAGGTTAGGAACTCAGCATTGCTTTGATAGAACTCTGTCTGCATTAGCTCTTCAAACGCGGTTAGAACATCTGGCACTGGAACATAAGCGAGTGAAGGCAATAAACGGATATGCATGGCATAGTTTGGGTCTGAGCACACACCTCCTGAATTTCCTGTACTTTGCACCAAATTGCTTGGCATAGATGGAAAAAACAACCTCTTAATGTAGCAGTGGGGTATGCTTGCTTGAAGGCTTTTAGTGCTGCAGATTCAAAATCAATGAGAATCGATTCTGGTTGAAGGTCACCACATAATGTTTTCAAGGAAAAAAAAACTTTTGTGTATGTAGCAGCTGTACGGTTTGCCATCAAGATGTATACCAGAGGGACCACTGTTTTGTACTTCACAACATGTATAGTGTACAGTTGATGAAAAATGGATGGGCAGCATTTAAAAGTTCCATCTGCGAACCAATGGGCACTTGCCTTCAATATTTCGATGTACTGATAAGTGGTGAATATCAGAATTCTATCACTGCTGGGACCAGAGTCAAATAATAAAAATTTCTCATTATTAGATGTAACAGCGAACTCCTCCGGTATAATGAGAGCTGTAGCATTCTCTGGTTCTGGAGGAGGCCGGGCAGTGGCCATTCTGTTTCTCCAGACCGTACACTTCAATAGCGACATTGAGGGAAGTTGAGAGGAGATTGATGGACAGAGTCTCAGAACCATGAATCTACGATTTGATGTGCGGACTACTTGAGTAGTTTGGCTGGTTTTCATGTTGGCCACTGCTTATAACTTCACAACAACAGAGCTGGGTCAGGTACATGGTTGTGCTCTCCCAGTTCTTTTAGCACAGCATCTCCTTTCAAATTCAATCATGCGCGGCAGTGTCCTTTATCATATTGCAAACATTTGTAGTAAGCTTTATCTGCTGTCACATGCTCTCTGCAGAAATAGGAACCCATTTAGGACTAGCTCATTGCCCTTTGGCTGCAGATGAATCGCAATTGCTGAGAACATAATGAACAAAGCTGAGTGTGCCCTCACTTGTCACCCATTAAATAGCCAAAATTAGAATAAAACACTCTGGTGGCAGCTACTGATCACACATGATCCAACCATCTTATCAAATGCTGTAGTGGGGAGTTCGCTATATTTTTATTTTTACCTGACATCAGACTTTTGCTGTGTTGGAAAATGCTGTAGTGAATTCACGCTATTTCAAATATAGTGAATTCACGCTATTTCATTCGCGCTATATTGCTAACGCACTATAGTGTTGCAGCGCTATTATGTATGCGCTGTTTTTGCTCACGCTATTTCGACCATGCTATTATGACCGGATCCCCCCTCAAACCACCTACGATCATCACTGATTTTGAGCAGGCTGTGATCAATGCCTGTAAGATGGAATTTCTGCAAGCCATAAACAAGGGTTGCCTGTTCCACTTTGGGCAGATTGATGGCAGAAAGGTCAAAGCTTTGGCCCTACCACAATACAAGTGACAGAACTTCAGCCTGAAGATCCATGAACATGACCCCACCCACCTCTAGCACAGGACATTCCAGCAGCATTCAGCCTCCTGAAGCCAACCATTCTGCCCAATGCCACCACACTCCTCTATTGTTTTGAGCAGACACATGTGCTGGGGAGGATATAGCTGTACAGTAGGGTGGCCAAGGTGCCCATGAGATACGACCCCATGTTCCCACCTCAGCTGTGGTTGGTTGTGGATCTCAATGAGCGAGATATACTGTGGACCCAAAGCAATGTCTAGACCTGGCACTGCCATCTCCATGCCCTGCTTGGGAAGGTGCATGTAGGGGTCATGACAATGCTAGCAGAGCTCCACAGGAAACAGCAATGGACCTATGTCACCAGGGAAGGCATTTGTTGTGGACTGCCATGGACACCATCCAAGAAGAGCTATGAGGATGGATAAGATGGTACTGGCATCCAAGGACAAGGCAAGCTACTGAAGTTCCTCTGTGGCATGGCACCAACACCACTCTGTAGGGTTTCCATGGTGACTTGGCACCTGACAGCTGCACACTCACAGTACACATCATGCACAGCCACCAGGTTGCCACTGTACCCTACCGTTGAATAAAGTTTCACTCCACATTTCATACACCCCAACCTGGTGGCGATGTCTCATCACAACACTGCTAGTAAGCCAAGCAGCCCACTGCACACTGCCACGTCTGCACTATGTATGCATGTTGCACTGGCCTGACTCTGTGTGAGTCCCCCAAAAATCCTTTCAGCTGTTCATGTGCAACACGTTGCACAGGCCTGAAGCTGTGTGAGTACTCCCAGACCTTCCAGCTGTGCAACTGTGTGGCAACAACATTCCCTAATGGCACCTAAAGGACCCCCACAACACACCTGGCAGCCTTCATGCCACAATGGGCTCCTGTGGCACAGGTCCCAAACACCTCCAGACTTTTTCTGTGTGCTTACTGCAAGCCCACGAGTGGGCTAGCATGACCGACCACATGCACACATTGCATGGTTGGTGTGATGGCTTGCTGCTCCTGTCCTGGCAGCAACATGTGGTGTTGCTGTGGACCATTCCTGGTGCAGCTATCCATGCTCTCGCTGTGCCACTCTGCTGTGCGCCTGCAGTGTCATGCATGCACTGACCAACAGGCATGGTACTCCAATTCCTTCATGCATGCCCAGCTGGCTGGCTATCAGCTGACATCATCATGCATGCGAGGATGCACAGACAGTCTGCCATGCTGCCTGGGATGGCTGGTCAACACACTGGGGCATGCACAGCTATTTGTTTCATCCCTGTCCCACTGATGGTGAGACAGTCATCCTTACCAAGGGTCTGTGATCAGGTCAGTGTGTCCTCAGAGGGTGCACCACATAGGGGGTGGGTGTTTTCACAACATCTGTGCTGTTCAGTAGTGGCTCAGGTCCTGGGATGGGTGGTGTAGGTCAGGATCGGGTGCTTCATGTGTTTGTGGAAAATCCACTCAACAGCAGCACAGCATCCCAACCTCCTCAGGTCTGACAGTGTGTTAGGCATTGTCCTGGGTCAGGCCACTGTGTGTTGGGCTGCTGGGGCTGTTGGGTTGTTGTGTGTGGGATACAGCATGTCAGACTAGTAAGCGTTGGGATTATAAAAGGGTACCTAGCAGGGCAGGGTTTTCTATGTGCATGGAGAGTGGTCAGTGGTGGGATGGGCAACTGGTATCTGGGCAAGATGGGTAGTGTGGGTGGGTTCAGCTGCAGAAAGAGTTATCTAGGGGGTGCTGGTCCAGCTCTAAGGAGGGTGCTTTGTTTGGTGAGGCTGGGAGGTTGGTCCAGCTGCAGGGAAGGTGGTCTACTGAGGTGGGGAGGCAGGTCTGGGGGTTCCATCTGTAGGGAATCTTGTCTGAGGGTGAAGGATAGCCTGGAGCAGCCAGCTACAGGGAGGGTGATAGTTGATGGGGAGAGGCTGGTTTGGGGCTTATAAATTGGACAGCTGCAAGCAAGGTACACAACTGGGGAGGTCTATTGGGATATTGATATGGTTGTCCAGCTGGATGGTCATCTGGGCAGGGGTGTTCAAGATGTGAGTGGTCATGGGGTGCAGGCCCAAAGGGCTGTGCCAGGAACCCTCACTGAAGTCAAACCACTAAATTTAGTATTAAAGCATTCATTAATTTGCCTTCAAGACTAATTTTAGTCATTTTAATCATCTTTAATCATCATTCAAAAATACAACGGCTAAGAATATTAAATTCTAAGAAGTATTTCAGCAGACTAGTTGTTCGAGTAGTTATTGCTAAATGAAGTTAAAATAGATCTGCAATGATCTTAAAGTACATTTTTTTAATACAACAATCATAGAAATGAGATTACAGTCAACGAGTAGTGTTAGGATTTAAATTAACAATCAAGGCTGGTTACATTATCGTGCATTTCAGTTCTACTAAACAAGGACAGATAAAACAACCAACACTAATGAATTTTAGAAGGTAGCAATCATAAAATGTGGGTTTACTGCAAAAATACGTGCAAAAAGTTGGCAGTGTCCTTTAAAAGTATTTAACTACTTTTCCCATAAGTCTCTCAGTCAGAGGCACCATTTCCAGCTCACATCTGTCTGTGTCCAGCCTGATAAACTACACGAGCACTCTAGTCCATTTTTGAACAACTGGGGTTTCCTACAAGATTTACATGTTGGTAGAGCTTATGTTTAAACAGTACATGCCAACCCTGAAATGTTAATACAGTAAGGGAATTATCCTCAGGTGTTTGTTTTTTTAAAGAAATGCTGTGCAGGTTTCACATCAATGTTTGTCTTGAAAACATTTTTTTCTTCTCTGAACTCATGGCTAAACTTTGAAATGCATTTATTTCAATCACCCCATAAGTCGACTGCATTGTGCCTCTAGATTACTTGTTATTTGTGGACTTTGCTGATTTAGTTACTTTAAAGTAGTGGGGGTGAGGCGAGAATGAACAGCAGAAGATTGTATAACCAAACAAATTCAGAGTGCATTTCTGTGTATCCTTATAACAAATTTAACTATATTTACAAAAAGATTAACTTTTAATTTGAAAATCTGAGTTACCTGCAGATAAGGAAAATTATTTACTGCAGATATTTGAGTGTGTGTGGGGGGACTTTTGCATTAATATTTATATTTAACAGTTGCATGTGTTAATCCATTTTATATCTAAGGATCAGTGCATTTGTTTTCTTTTACTGAGACTGCATTCATTTATATTTATGTTTATTTTGTTTTTGTTGAGTGGCGAAGTGCACTAGACAGATTCTTGCCTTTTCAGGCACAACCGGAGGAGGAGGAACGAAAGCCAACGACCAGACAGATTAAGCTGTTGGTGGTATTTGTGAATTGGAAATTGGCCAGGGCACAGGAAAATTCCCTGCTTTTTCAGTGCCATGGGATCTTAACATCCACTGAACTACAACCAGAACAGGCAGATGGACCTTGGTTTGTCTTATCCTAAAGACAGTGCCTCAGATGCATCCCTCATGCTGCACTACAGTGTCAATATTGGGATATTAACCCAAGTGCCACCGACAGGAATAGAACCCTGCCTTCTGATCTTGCAGCCTCAGGCAAGTGCTACCTGCTAAGCCACTGACACCACCAAATGCAATATGTTGGTGTCACATATTTATTTTGTTAATACTACATTGAAAGTATAGGGTCCATGGTTGAGAGGGTGATCGGGGTCTAAGTGTGAGGTTCTACTCTAGATGGAAGGGTGTGTCAGCTTGGAAAGGGTGTTCAGCTCTGGGAGGTTACTCAACCTGCAGAGGGAGGAGGCTGATCTGTGGGTGGGAATGAATGCAGGGTTCAGCTGGGAGGATTCTGCTGGGAGGTAGTCCAGAACATGAAGGTGAGCCAGCAGCAGGGAGGGTGGCTGGTGGTAGTGGTGGGGCCTAGTGAGGTTGGAAGTGAGTCCAGCTGCAGGGTGGGTGGTTGGATGGTGATGCTGGTATGGACTTCTGGTGATCAGCTGTGGTTGAGTGGTTGGGTGGGGTCTGCTGGTCCAGGGGCTTGGAGGGACAACTGAAGATATGGTCTGTTGGTGAAGGTTTGGGTGGTGCTCCAGCTACATGGGTTATCAGTCTGGTGGAGACAGTCCAAATGTAGGGAGGTGGCTGGCTGGGTGAGCCCCTGGGCCTGTGTTCTCTAGCTCAGTGCTCATTGAAGGCTAGGGCTAGAAGGTTGTCAGCTGCATGGGCAGTCTGGTGCCTGGAAGGGATCTAGCAGAGAGGTGTGGTTGACTAGCTGGGGGGTGGGCGGGTTAAAGTTGATCAGTCTGGAGGGATAAAGTGGTAATTAGAAACGGTTACATGTGTGCCTTCAACAACTGTGCTGTGACCTGTGGCGGAGGTGACCTTAGTTCAGGAATGAGCTTGCCTCAGGGCTCTCTGGGGGAGGAGGAGTATCACTGTTATACAGAGGTCTCTTCTGGGAAGAGGACAGCCAGCTCAGCTGTTTCAACTGGTGACCACAATGGCAATGGGTAGGGCAGCCCATGGGTGGGAAGACTTTGACTGGTGCTGTACACACATGTCTGTGCATGTGTTTGTACTGCCACTTATGTCTAGGGATGGAAGAACGTAAGCGTATCCTGACTACCTAGGCAGCTGCCACGTGTTGGATTCATTCTGATGGAGCAAGTCCTGGCAGATGCCAGAGTGATGGTGTGGTTGGAAAACAGGTAGTAGCTGAAGTTAGGTGTCAGAGGGTGATGGTTAATGGCCTCACTACAGTGATGGGACAGTGAGCAGCTCAGTTCATACTGGCAGATCCTCTTCAGTTTCATAATAACATTGCAGAAAAACTGGCAAAGAAGGAATGCCTTTTGCAGACAATACCAAAATGTGGAGTGGGCACTAAGAGGGGAGCAGAGAGAATGCACATACCTCTTGTAGAAACGAAAAGTCAGATTGGGGCAGTTGGGGTTCAATGACAAAGTGCAGAATCATGCAACTGGAACAGGAAACAAGGAGCTGCTTTTATAGGGTTGGGGTGGTGCTGATGATCACTAAGCGGGGAGGACCTTATAGTTATTATGATCTTAAAGACTCACCAAATACTGCCTACCCCCCATCAGTGCTGTGCTGTGAAGACTCCAGGGATTAATATGTCCCTAAATTTATAAGCCGTTAAGTTCTGTCCCTCATAAAAATATACAAACCGGGTCCCAAGGACTCCCCCTTTTTTTTTTTTCTTCTTTCTGCTGCACCAGCTCCGTCCCCATGCTCACTAGCAGGATGACGAGATGCCAGTAAGGGCGTGGGGGTGCACTCCATTATATGTAATGGGTGGCAGCATTTCTATTGATTTTAAACGATATAGTGGCTACCTGACAATAAAATGTGGGCACCGTTCAACTAACAAGGGCCTTGTTACTTGACCGATACCCACGTTTCATTGCCAGGTGGCCACTAGATCATTTAAAATCAATAGAAAAGCTGCTGCCCATTACAGATGAAGAAGAGTGCCACCGTGCTCTCACTGGCATCACATCATCCTGCTAGTGAGCATGGGAGTGGTGCTGGGGTGGCAGCAAGCAACTGGGAAGTCCTTGGGACGTGGTTTGTATATTTTTACGAGGGACAGAACTTTTTAATGGCTTAAAAATTTGGGGACATATTAACTTCCTTGGGGTCCTCTGGCAGCAAGGCACCAATGGGTATGGTGCAGGGGCCAACTCAGTTACCTTGGTGAGTCTCTTTAAAGTTGCTGGGCTATGTGACAAAGCACTGGGTAGGGCTAGGAGGATGCTGGGGCTGCATAGGGAAGGGTATCTTCAGCAGGAGGTGATGGTATTGCAAGTAATCCCTTATTAGTGAGATCTGACTTAGAGTACTGTGTCCAGGTTTGGAGGCTGCACCTTAGAAAGGCAATAGGGTGGAGGCAGTATAAAGGGCAACTAAACTGTACAGGCTGTTGCAAAAACCCTGTGAGAAGACAGGATCTCAACATATAAAATCTGAAGAGGGGACATGATGGAGACCCTCAAGTACCTTACAAGGATGAACAGGGTGCTGGAGGGGCTTCTTCAAATAGGAAAAAGGACCATGGGACATGTGATGAAGCTTATGGTGGGGGTAAGATAGATGTGAGAAAGTACTACTTCACTGAATGGGTAGTAGACACCTGGAACACACTAACAGCATTATAGTGTTGGAGGTCAGGAGTGAAAAATGGTAGGGGGGGCTTAAAACATGTGTGGTATATAGACATAGGGAAATATCAGTAAATAAGCAGGGAAGAGGGAGGGCCATACGGGCCATAAGAAACCATTTAGCATTTGCAGAGAAGGACTTCACAGGAGCCTATGGTTGCAGTTGTAGTGAGGTCTAGAAACCAGAGCAGAAGTGTGACTTAGAGTGTGGGCTCATCAGCAGTGGGGTTTGCGAGCATGCAGTTTAAGGAAAAAAAATATCTGACGGTTTCTAAGTGCTGGGGGAGCTCTGGTGGCAGTTGTAGCAAGTTTGGGAAATCAGAGTGGAAGAGTAAGAATGAGGGCTTATCAGTTTTTGAGGAAGCAGTAAAAAAAAAGTCTGTTTTGTGTATCGAGAGGTGTGGCGAGGACACGGCAGCAGCATGCAGAGTGTGACAGCTAGAGCGCAGCTTGGAGCAGCCAGTTGAAAAAGGTTTGGTAGAAAAGCAAAAAAAAAAAGAACTGTTAAACAGAAACAGATGATCACTGTATGATAGTGGGAAGAATGGGGAGAAGTGTGACTAAATGGCAGGTGGCGTGGCTGAGGGACGGGCAACCTGGAAGAAACAAAACTAAAAGCAAGATACCAGTAAGCAGTGCCAGACAACGGGGGTGAGGGATGGGGATGTGTGATGCAGTCCACTATGCACATTAATCAAGGATGACGTAATAGCTATATGTATAAATGTAAAATTCTGCATGTATACACGTACATGCTCAGATAAAATGGATCTATCACACTCCATTAATGTCCACTCCTATTGCATAAGTTTACTTAATATTTATAACCCATCAGAGCTCTTTCTCTTTACTGCTCTGTGTTTTTAATTGTGAGCTGTTCTAGACCTTATGCTGTTCTTTCCCTTCCCCAAATCCTTTTATTAGCCCTGGCTACTTTGGCATTAGCTGCTGTGCGCTCTATTGCATGCAGTGCTTGCCACTTTCATGGTCCCCTCAGGAAGCCCACTGATTTCCCTGCTCTGCCTCCTACCCACAGCTACGGTCAGTTTCAGGCATTGCCTCAGCTACTGTGATTTTCTTTTAGCCTACCTTGTGCATTTGCTCTCCAGTCCCTGTTCTACCAGCCCCCTCAGGGCATCTACAGTCTGCCACCATGTGGCTAAGCTAAGGTTCCGCCACCCACTGCTGGCTGCCCACCCTCAGACCCTCTTAACCTGCCCCTCGGGCTCTTCCCACATCTGCATGGCCTGATGAGTAGAGAGCATATTGCTCTCTAGCCTCCCCCACTTCCCAAAATATCCAACTTCATTTCCACACACATGGAGCAGGCTACAGCCTGAGCTCTGTGGGCTGAATCATGAACACACAGACCTTGATGGCAGATAGGACTGCTTGGCCCACTCAGTAGGCCCATTTCCCTACCTAGTAGATAGCTGCAGATCCTAGTTATCCAACAGCTGACTTCCTCCTACCCACCAACAGAATTGGTCAATGTCTGTCCCATGTATTCTTGAAGTCCCCACTATTTTTGACCACAACAACTCCCAGGAAGGCCATGCCATGTTTTCACCACCTCTCTGTGAAAAAATACTTCCATATGTTGCCCCAGACACTCCTATATCTTCACATTTGCCCCTTGTTCTTGCACATTTCTTTTTATGAAAGATGCTACTCTCTTGGACTTGTTGATTCCCTTGAGGTGCTTGAAAGTTTTCTATCCTGTCCCCAGCTCCCTTTCCTCAGGCATACATATTCAGCTAAGTCTCTCTTTGTATGGCTACTGGTGCAGACCCTTACAGCTATTTAGTTGCCTCCTCTGGGCTGGCAGTTGAAAGTGCCTGCCATTACTGTCACTATGGTTCAGTAGCACTAAACTGGCTGCCTAGCAACAGCCGCAGAACTTCTGGTCAGCAGTTTTCTGAACAGCCTCCTGCCTGCTACATACAGTCTGGGCCCAAGGACACCCCCCCCACACTAGGTTCCAAGGAAAGATAATATAAAAAGAAAAAAAAATTGCCACTGTCCATGAGGGAGTGACCCATTATATCACCAGCATACTTTTCAAACCACTGGTCTCCTGGGACAACTCAACAGACTCCTGAACCACCAGTGTCCCCTTTTTTAAATAATATAGGGGCCACTAGCCCAAATTCATTCCCACCTGCCCATCTGGGCTACTACTTAAATTTATTGGCTACCTGCAGGTCACCTAGGGGCACTAAGGGAGGGTTTTGCTGAGTCCCAAATACCACTTTATTCTCTGTACTTAGCTGTCTGCATTTTTTATTACATCTCTAGTTTCCTTACTTTGACCTAGTTTGTCTTTTCCTCTAAAACTCCTCTTCCTTTACTCCTGTGCTATATACCATTTTTTGTATCTCTCTACTCTTGCTACTATAACTTCCCCATACTGATCTATTTTTCCCTTTATTTCTACAGGTCTGGCCAAAATACTTCAATCAAGATAAGTATCTTTGTTTAATTCTAACACTCTAATCTCTCCTCTAGGACCTCCAGACCTTTTAGTGTCCCTTCAACCTTCTCTGTTCTTCCCTTCCAGGTCCTACCAGAATACCCCATACCAAGGACACCCCAACCCGGACTCCCCTACTCTGATGGAGCAGGCAGTCCTAATTACAACTGCCTTAGAATCCTAGAAATCTGGTGACAGAAAAGGACCATTTGGCCAATTGGTCTGCCCCAACCTCCCCACCAGTCATCATCATTGTCAAGAGACTCCCACTCTGCCCACTGGTCAGCTCCTGGTGTCTCTCCATGCCCCTTAGATCCTTTCACCATTTGTACACACCACCTCTTCCGGTAGTCTGTTCCAGGACTCCACCACCTTCTCAGTGATGTAATGCCCCCTCACATTGCCCCTACACCTTCCTTCTTGTAATCTTGGTTTATGATCCCTAGTTCTGGCACTTATTTTCTTTGCAAATAAGCTTCCCACTCTCACCTTTCTAGTCTCCAGTGGGTACAGATCCGATTTTCTCCACCTCTCCTCATAGGGCTTCCTATGCATAGCGTGCACCATCTTGGTTGCCCTTGTCTGAACCCTTTCAATCCTGTCTTATGTCCTTGTGTAGGTGAGGCCTCCAGAACTAAATCCCATACTCCAGGTGAGGCCTCACCATGAATTTATAAAGATGCATTAGCACCTCCCTCTTTCTGTTTTATAACCCTCCCTTTGCCCACCACTGTGCTGCACTGGTTCTCCACCTTAAGGATATCTGAAATTATAATCCCCAGATCTCTCTCCTGCTGAGTTCCTTACCTCCCCCACTCGCGTGTGTAAATGGTTTGAGGGTTATTACACCCATGTGCACATTGTACACTTTTAAATAAAATTTCAGCTGCCAAGTTTCTGACCACCTCCAGAATCTTTAGGCCCCTCCCTCACTGCCTCCACCTCCCTACCAGGTGTCTACCCCATTGCAGATCTGAGATTCTCAAAAGGCACACCTTCCCTGCAGTCCTAACCACATATCTAGCATACTAAAAGCCAGCAGAATAGGCCTGATGGTCTGTTGCAATCTGCCTCGGGTAGCCAGCCTCAATGGGTGTTTTTCCCACCCAGCCCCAGAGGGTCACCCTCTGCTTCAGCTGCACTCCTGAATCTGTCCCACTCCCTCTGGAAGCCCTCCACTGTGCCCTCCTCCACCAGACTCCTGAACAGTGCATCCCAGGCTCTGCCACCCTCTCAAGAAGTAATGTCTCCTGCATTACACCATCCCCTCTAGCTTCCACTCATGTCACCTGGGTTGTTCCCACCTTCTTTAGTCTGAACATCTCTTTACATATTTGAAGACCCTCATCATGTCCTCCGTCTCGCTACTCCTCCAGAATAATACAGCCCAAGCTCTTCCAGCCTTTCCTCATAGGGCCTTCCTCCCATGCTCTGAAGCATCCTGATTGCCTCCGACACTCTCCAGAGTGGTACATCCTTGAGGTGAGGTCTCCAGAACTGCATGCAGTACTCAAGATGTGGTCTGACCAAGGCACTATACAGAGGGAGGATCACTCCCTTCTCCTGATGTAATCCTGGCTATGCAGTATCCAGTTTGCTTTGGCGCGGATTCTCTGCAATTTTCAGTGTTATTCATTTTAATGTCCACCACGACCCCTAGGTCCCTCTCATTCATTGTGGTTGTACTATGACCCCCCAGGTGTATACATGGCCGGGTTTGAACCTCTGGTGCAGCCCCTACATTTCCCTGCATTCAACCTCAGTCCCCACCTCCTTGACCAACCCTCTAGGGTATCCAGGTCCTCTGGACTGTCTCTCTCCGCTTCGTCCCTGTCCGCCAATGCCCCCAGTTTTAAGTCATCCACAAAGAGACCATCCTACTTAACCGCCTCCCATATCCAAGACATAGAATTGAACAGAGAGGAATCCATGAACCTAGGGGGACCCCACTGGTGACCTTCTTGGGGGAGGAGACTACCCACCACTACCCTCTGTATTCGCCCTGTTAGCCAATTTTCTACCCATCTGAGCAACTATCCTCACCCCCATCCTCCCCCCAATCTGAGCAACTGTCCTTTCACCCCACCCCACCAGCTTTATTAGCAGCCCATTTTGGGGTACCGAATCAAACGCCTTACTGAAATCCGGGTATAGGACGTCCTCCAGTCTATGCCGGTCCAGGGTCCCAGTCATAAAAGTCTATGGGGTTGGTCTAACATTATCTCCCCAGGATTAAACCATACTGTTTGTTATCCAGTTATCCCAACCTTTCCAGCTGCCTCCTGAGCCTATCCTTGATAATGCCCTCCATTACTTTGCCCACCACAGACGTTAGGCTGACAGGCCTATAATTCCCTATCTCCTCTCTAGACCCCCCATTTGTGGATAGGCACCACATGAGTCACCCTCCAGTCTTGAAGCACCCATCCTGTCAGCAGAGAGGTGTTAGAGTGCTGCTAGCTCATCCGCCAATTCCTTCCATAACACTCAGATGCAGCTCATCTGTCCCCTGTGCCTTATCAGTTTTAGTGTCCGGGCCTCCTCACCACTTTCCACTGTAATTTCTCCCTCCCAGCCCACCCTCACATTTAACCACCCATCACCTTCTAGACTTGGCCCAGCCTGAACCCCAACTCTTTCAGTCCTCTAGACTCCATCTGACCTCCCGACTCTGCCGGCTTCCCTTCTCTCCCATTGGGCTGGAGGGATCCCCTGCCTCCCCCTGTAAATATCAAGGCAAAGTACTCATTTAGCACCTCTGCCTGATTTCCTCCACCTCCTGAGTCCATCCCTCCTCAATCCTAATCATGCTGATCTGTGCCCTCCCTTTTCTCTTCTCCCTTGTGTATCTATAGAATCCCTTTTCCCCCCTCCGGCTATCCCTAGCCAGGTTTTGCTCCCTCCTCACCTTGGATCCCCTCACCACTGTGGTGACTCTTCCAGCCATCAACTCATACCCCCCTCTCCCTATCCCCCCCAGAGTGCTTAAAACATGCATAGGCAGCCTTTTTACCCCTCACCGCCTCCTGCACCTCCCTGGTCCACCAGCATGGCTTGTTAGCTCTACCATGCTCACGCCTTTTCCTTTGTACAGGAGTTAGTAGTCTCCCTGCACCCCTTCTTAATGGCCGCCCACAAGCTGCCAGCATCCATGTCTGGCCTAATCTTGTCCAAGCTCCCCTGTAGAATCCTGCCCATGCCTACGAAGTCTGCCCCCCTGAAGTCCACTACTATTGTATTAGAATGGTTATCCCCCCAGATACAGCAGAAACCAGACCATAGTATGGTCACCACCTGCCAGCGGGCTGCACACCTCCAGGCCCTTTATATGGTCACTGTCTGCTAGGACAACATCCAGTATCTGCTTCTCTCTAGTAGGTTCCCCCACCTGCTGGACCAGGAAGGCATCCTGGAACACATCCATCAGTCTCTGTTCCCTGGCCACAGAGGATGCCATAGTGTCCCAGTCTGTCCCAGGCATATTAAGGTCACCCATGATCACCACCATACCCTTTCCACGGTCACAGTGCCCCTTGATGTTCTCAACTAGTTTGTCCTCCAGGGCCTCTTCCATTGTTGGGAGGGGTCTGTACACATCCTCTATTTTCAGTCTTTTACCTCCCCTCATTTGTAGGGTTACCCAGATCTCCTCCACCCCCTACAGCCTCCTCTACTCCACTAACCACTATGTCATTTTTGACCATCAGTGCTACACCCCCTCCTCTTCCTCTCCTCTATCCTTGCTGAATATTTTGTAGCCCACCAAATTTAGGTCCCAGTCATTTTTCTGAGTGGCCCATGTCTCAATAATTGCTGCCACATCCACTGATCCCTCAACCAGCATCGCCTGGAGCTTGGGCATTTTATTGCCCTATGCTCCTAGTATTGATCAGGCTGGCCTCCACCCTGACTCTCTCCTTTCTCCAGTCGCCTGGGCACTGAGCAGTTCCTTTTACATGCCCTTTCTTGCACAGCTCTGGATGGATTTACATCACAGTCACCTGCCTTCTTTCCATGCCTAGACATGGACCCTCGAGCAGCCTTCCTGGAGTCACTTTTTACTTCCCTCCTCTTACAAGTTTAAATCACCTCTCTCGACTATGAACTAGCAAGTTTTAGTGTCAAGTTCTTCCTCCCTCCAAGTTGAGGTAGCCTATCTCTGGGTATATAACCCTTGTCCTCCCATGTATACCCCAGTCCCCTCACCAGCCCATATCTTTCTGCCATGTGCCAGTCCCTGAGCCACTGGTTCACACCTAAGTTTATGTTTCATCTCCCCTGACACCCTAGGTACCGGCAGAATCTCAAAGAAGGAGATTGCGCTTCCATAGAGTGGTAAACCCTGGACAGTTCTTGAATCTCGCCTGGATTTCTAGTTCACTGTTTTCCCAAGTCAGTTGTTCCCAGATGTTTTAGGGAAGTCTGAGACCCCTGCATTCCAATACTATTGAGTACAGCTGGAACTTGGCCTTAGTGTAATGGACAGGCCTGGGATACACGTAGCCTGACTGGCCAAGCTTTTTCCCTTCCCTGCCCCCTCCCACTGGATGCCCCATGTCATGGAGTCACCCAGGAGGATCACCTTCACCCCTCTGCCACTTTAATGGCCCATTTGATTCCGTCCAGGCTCCTCCTTCTGTCATCATCCCCCAGCTTACTTCTCTTGTCCCCCTCAGCCTGGGGATCACAAGCCTGTGGTTGGCCTACCACGCTCATTCTTCTACCTGTATCTCCCAGCTTGCCTCACCCCCCAACCTCCTGCAGCACAGATTGCCCCAAGATCTTCCTGGACTCTCTGGGCTGGTATCCTCAGATCCCCATCCAGTCTCTTCTACTGCTTCCTCCTTGCCTCCCCTTCCCCATGTTCTGCATCCTTCACCCCATCTGCTGTGTTTCTTCCCACCCCCATCTTTCCTTCCTCTCCACCTCATCTGATTTCCTCCGCCCAAGCTTAACCTATCTAGAGTAATCCTTATCCTGGCTGACTTCCTAACCTGGATGCTTGCCCGACCCTAGTCCTCCCTCCTCCCACCCTGGCTTCACTCTGCACCCCCATCCTCCCCACCTCCCTCCCACCTAGGCTAATGTCTCTTCCCTCCCTCCCTCCTCTGCGATCTGGCGCCTATCCTGCCCCATCCCCCCAGCTACTGACCAAACCCTCTGTCTGCCTGCTCCCTCCGCCAGCCTCTCCACCTCATCTCCTGATATAGCAGGGCAAATCAATTAGTAAGTGTGACGTTGCCTCGACTTGCTCTCCTGTCCCCCCTCCTTCTGGTCAGCCACCTCCCTATGAATGATTTCGTACATTGCTTGTTTCTGCACCACCCTCCTGAGTAACCATATGATCCTTGTCCACCTGTTCCCTGGGTTATGCCATATTGGCCTCGTCTACTCTCATGAGGTCCTTTCTACACCTTTCCTCCCCACCCCTCCCACTTTCCAGCTGCCTTCTGATCCCATCTACTTCCTCCCTAAGACCTGCCAACTGAAAACACACTGGGCACCCTCTGAACCTCCATGCCAAATTTAATATTATTGCCGCCCTGCACCCTGTACACCCAATCACTCTACCGATGGTGCCCGCTTTGGCCACCCCCAAGTCTACCCTCATTTTAGGTGAGCAATGCGGCCCTCTAACAGAAATAATTCAGTCAGTGTTACACTAAAACCCAAGCAGTTTGCCCTGTCCAATTACAGCAATTTTTCCCTCCTCTTTCTTGACAATAGCCAGTTTTCTAATCCTAGCAGTAGACAGTCCACAAGCAAAATTAGCCCACCACAACACTAGCCAGCTCAGAGGCCCTAGCAGTAATCAAGTCACACAGTTTTCCTACTCCCACAGATGTAGTTGGCATACAGTCATTTATACAGTCTGCTTTATTATGCCCCTTCCTGGTAGTAGTCAAATGTTGCCCAAGCAGCACAGTGTACAGGACCCTTTTCCCCCAATCAATAACAATCCAGCTTCCTGGTGTTCAGTTCACCCAATCTCGACTTGCCTTCTCCAAGGCTTCACCCTCACCAATTATTTAATAGAGGTCAGGGCCAGGGTGGGTGATGTGGAACAAAGAACAGCTCTCCTTCTCTGATTGCAACTGGACTATTTGCCTTTTATGGCCCAGTCACACAGTCAAAGGTTCGTGCCCTATTCACTGATTGTCCGCTCCTTCCTGAGTAGCCAGCTTGCAAAGTTGCAGCCGATGTGGCCCCTGTATGCATGGCCTGTCCCCCGCCAACAAGAGCTTCCTTATCAATCACCGATGTGATCCCATCCTCCCCCACCACCGATGCAGCCCCAGAATGCCTGCCCTGACCCCTTCCAGCGACAAGCCCCAGTCCGGAAAGAACAGCTCTCCTTCCCTGATTGCAACTGGGCTAATCGTTGCTGTAGATATTAAAAAAAGATGGGTCCCGGCACCAACCCCTGGGGCACACCACTCCCACCCTGGAATGCACCCCATTTGCCTTACCACCACACTCTAGTTTCAGTCTTTCAAGCAGTTCTCCACCTACCTTGTTATTTTGTGACCCACCCCTAAGCCTTCCAGCTCATTTACCAGCCTTCTATGTGGCAAAGTGTCAAAGGCCTTGCTGAAATCTTGGTAGGCCACATCCTCCCCCATCCACCTTCCTTGTTACCCAGTCAAAAAACTCAGTTAAGTTTGTCGGGCACAACCTCTCTCCCATAAAACCAAACTGTCTTGGGTCCTGGAGGCAGTATAGCACATTGGTTAAAGGCTCTGAGCTACAGATCTGGAGACCTGGGTTTGAATCCAACAGCCATCTAAGTGCATACTGTGTGATCCTGAGCAAGTTGCTTGACTTCCTTGTGCTCCAGGTTGCATCTGGAAACAAGCTTCAGCTTAGTGTGCTACTCCTGCTTAAACAGTGTTCCCTTCCCCCACTTCCCCTGTAGACCATTGACAACCAGGTGTTCCACTAGTCTTTCCTTCAGCAGTATTTCCATTACTTTTCCCACTGTTGTGGTCAGGCTGACCAGTATGTAGTTCCTGCATCCTCCCTGTTAACACTTTTGCATAGTGGGACCACATCAGCCCTCCTCCAATCCCTGGGCATGTCACCAGTTTACAAAGACAGTGTGAACAGGGTAGTCAGAGGCCCTACTAACACCTCCCTTAGCTCCCTCGGTGTCCAGGGGTGCATCTATGTGGCCCATAGCCTTATTGCTGCCAGTTCCATGAGGATCCTTTCTTTTGCAAAGGAACCTGTGTCCTTTTCTGTGATCGCTCCATCCTTATTACTTAATGCTGGCCCATTTCCTGTCCCCTCCTTTGTAAAAACCAAACAGAAGTATTTGTTCAGTATTTCTGCTTTTTGGTGGTCATCTTTTACCCTCCCTCCAACAACCCTTTTCAGACACTCAGTATCTCCCCTTGCCTTCCTTTTCTCCCTGATGTACCTGCATGTAAAAGGTTTTGTCCCTCCTTACCACAATACCCACTGGCTGGCTTGTGTCAAGGGTCCCACACAAGTGTGGGTCTGGTGCCAATGTACACTTTGCATGTGGAGCCATTTTGGTTTGCCTGCTGTGTGCTGTAGTGTAGTGGATTATGATGAATTGGTTTTGCTTGATTCTGTACTGACCGCTTCATTTGCAGCAGATCCTGGAGTCCTTTGTGGTGGGAGATTGTCCTACAGTGCATGTTAAGAGTTTATATAGGCTCTCATCTTTTGTTTACTGGCCCCACTGTACTCCCTGGGCTAAGTTCTGTCATGGACTGACTTATTCTCTGGAGAAGAGCAGAAGTGGAAAACATCTGATCAGAGATTGTGGAAGCTCAAATGTGCACTGCAGGCTATTGAAACTTCTATTGCCTGTTGCTCTGGTGCCAGCTGCAAGGAGTTCTGGGACTGGTTGTGGCTGCGGATATCTGCCTAGAGATGGTCACAGTTGGCCTGCTGTGATGTGCTATACTGCAATGGAGTGATCATTGGAAATTCCAAATCGTTTGGGGGGGGAATTTAGAGGAAGGATTAGGAAGTACTTCTCAACTGAGAGGGTGGTGGACAACTGGAATGGGCTGCTGAGGGAAATGGTGGGAGGGTTCACAAGGGCATGGGATAAGCACAGAGGGCAACTGGCACGGGGGGGAGGACTACAGAAAAGGCCTAGTGGATATCTAGGCAAACTGGGCAGACTAGGTGTGCTTGCGGTCCCTTTCTGCCGTCACATACCTATGTTCCTATGTATTCTACAGGCCGATTAGGAAAAGGGAGGAGGGATCCACTACACCACCAGGGAAGCATTCATTGTGCCTTGAATATCTGTTCCTTGGTGTCTTTATCCTGCCCTGTGTTGGTTGATGTGTGGAGCAACATGACCTCCTACCCCCAAAAAAGATTAGTTCTAGGGGTACAGGGGCAAGGAGTCTTCCTCCCTTCCCCAACCATGACATCCCCTGAGTGACCGAGTCCATTCTAAAAGCCAGGTTGATGGTGTGGTACAGGTCTGTATCCCTCCCCAATCCACTTTTTTATTTTAACCTCTACAGAGCCTTCCCAACTGACCTTGCTGATCAGTATTTTTAATTTTCATACTGACCCATTTTACCTTTTTATATCTACAGGTCTGGCAGGACATTGACCAGGAGTAGGAGGACACTGACCATATGTATCAGATAAGTATTTTTTTTTGTTTACCCTACATTGTTTGTCATATAGTAGTTCATAACGAGCTGCAGATCCTTTGTGAGCCCATTGCTGTTCTTGTTTTACAGGTACGAATGGCTGCTGTGGGAGACACTGGGTTGGAGCTGTACCTTGTGCTTTAGAAAGAAGGCTATGGGATGGGCATTAAGGTTGGGAACTCCAGGGAACACCACACAACCAATTTGCCAAGACTCGTGAGGTTTAAACCCTGTTTTTCGTTTTCTTTCTCTGTGCGCTTTGCATTCTAATGCCTGCATTAATGTAGTGTTTTTGTTTTGCAACAAGTACTGTCTCATATATGTGTGCACATGTGTGATAAATAACCCACTGTAGGGTGTGTGGTCACACTCTGATATACGCACGCCTTGGTGTGTGTTGTTACACATGAGGCCGCAGGCCGAGTGCATCAACCACTCAAGCCGTGCGTATATCATTGCGCGACCGCACACCACACAGTGGGTTGTCTGTCCTATAAAATGGCAAAATTGTTTTGGTGGGGAGTAAAAGTGCAGGTGTGTGGTCGCACTCTGATATACGCAAGGTCACCTAATGGTGTTTGTCCAATGCGATTGATAATCCCATTATTGATATAACACACACACACACACACACTTCACTCGGAACAGCCCCTTGATACTGAAAATCATTTTCCTCACCATGCATGTGCTCCCAATCCGAAGAGGCTCTCTTCTCCTTTTGAAGATAAACCTGGAAATACTGGTGAGGCCCTGCATGTCAGGGAGGCTTCCATACCATTTTCGGTAGGCCAGAACCATCCATTTTTCACAAATCCATTTTCTGCAAACCAGAACTATTGGTGGTCATTCCTTTAACTAAATGTCCACCCCCTTCCTTGTGATTTTTGAGTCAAACATGGGGTAACAGACTTTAGTACCTCCTATAGACATAGCCCCCAAGATCTCCATCTTCTTTGGAATTCACAGACAACTTTCTCTCTCAGAAACCCTTAAGCAAAGCTTCCTCTGCTGAGGTTGTAGATACTTGCAGATGAATACTTGTGTTTTTGTTGAATTTTATGTGACGCCATCTTTAATGCAGCCTAATACACTGAAACAGAACTGCAACTGCTGTTGAAGCAGTGCTGCTAAAATCACACTGCACACTGGAAGTGCACTACAGGTGTTGATGCAGTGCTAATTAACATCATTCGCACACACTGAAAAAGCAATGCAACACTGCTTCAGGCAGTGTTGCTGACACAACACTGCTTCAGCCAGAATTGCTACACCAACACTGCTTTAGGCAGTGTTGATGACAAAAACTGCTAATTGCAGTACTTTTACAGTGTGATTGCAGTGCTAATTAACATAATTCGCACACACTGTGTCAGCACTGCACATACACCAAAAGAGACCTGAAGCACTGATTAAACACTGATGGACTGCATTATGAAATGAAGTGTGCAGAAAGTGTACACTGCTACTGTAACACTGAAATAGCACCATATAGTGACTATCTGAACACTTCACTTCCCTCTGGGGAGGCAGGCAGTGAGGGATAAGATGGCCGTATATAGGAGGTACAGGAAGTCCATCCCGGAAGGACAAGGATTGGGGGGTTTCTACTTGGAGAATGGTAGGGTGGCCGGTATGATAGTCAGGCATGTCAAGGCTAAAAAGGAGCTACAAATTTCAGAGGGGATCAAGGAGGGAGAGAAAGACTTCTTCAGTGAAAAATAGACATGCAGTTAAGCATAGTGAACCTACAATAAAATGGAGGAGGGGTGGGTGAAAGGCAGTAAAGAGAAAACAGAGGTTGAATGAATACTTCTGCTCTGTCTTTAAAAGGAAATGGAGGGACTAGTGCCTCAAGGGAGGATGGAGTAAGGAAGAGGAGGAGAAGGGAACATTATAGAGGACAGGATAACAGGACAAGGTTAGGAAAGGGCTCGTGTCCATAAAGGTAAACAAGTAAACAAGTCCCAGGCACAGATGACATGCACCAAAGAGTGTTGAGGGAACTGGCAGCAGAGCTGGTAGGCCCACTTGTGGTCCTGTTGGACAGCTCTTTAGATATTTGGTGGTGATACAGTAGGAGTGGAGAACCATGCATGTGGTACTGCTGCACAAAAGTGGCTCCAGGGATGACTCTGGGAACTACAGGCCAGTCGTCTGACCTCTGCTGTGGGTAAAAATGATGGAGACCATTCTGAAGGAAAGACAAGTTGGGTTGTTTGAAGCCATCAGGCTACAGGACAAGAGAGAACATGGGTTCATGGCAGGGAGGTCCTGTCAAGCAAACCTGATCAGCTTATTTGACTGGGTAACAAAGGGGGTGGACAAGGGTCAGGAGGTTGACATTTTATATTTGGATTTCAGAAAGACTTTTGACTTGGTTCTCCACAAGAGGGTGATCAGTAAGTTGGACAACATAAGGGCAGGGAACAAATTAACCAGGTGGATGGCAAAATGACTCAGCGGTAGGACCCAGAGGGAGGTGAGGGTGTGGGAACTCTTAGGTACAATGGAAGTCATAAGAGGTGTCCCGCATGAGTCGGTGCTCAACACAGTGCTGTTTAATGTGTTTATTAATGACGTTAGGGACAGAGTTAAAGGCGAGATCTGACTCTTTGTGGATGACACCAAGCTCTGTAGGAGGGTAACACTAACAGAGGGATGCAGGACCTAAAGACCTGGATGCAGGACCTGGCAAGAGTGGAGAGGTGGTCAAGTACCTGGCAACTAGGGTTAAATCTGAAGCAGTGCAAGATCTTGCACTTAAGAAGGAAAAACCTGAGGGCCAAGTATAGGCTTGGTGGGGGGGCAATGTCACTAAATCAGAGGAGGAAAAAAACTTGGAGATAGCCATCAACAGTATCATTAGACAGGCTACGGAGTTTAAAAAGGCAATGGCTAAGGCAAACAGAATGATTGGCTTCATTGCTAGAGGGTTCACAAGCAAAAGGAAGGAAGTTGTGCAGTATTTTGAAGTGGCATCATCAGTTTAGAGTGTAGTTTGCGGTCAGAAATGCATGACATTGGGGTCTGTGGAGCTGATGGGTTTATTTGTGACCTGGAGCTTGGAGAGGGCATGGCATTCAAGAGGAGTGCAGGAGCATTGAACAACATGGCTGTTGATGAGTATAATGGGAGAGGGTGTCTTGTGTATTTCCCCACCTGTCTTTTGTATTTTTAGGTATGTGCTATATGTCCCTGCAGCTATCCGGTGTCTTGGGGGGAAGGTTTTCCCCCACACTGCTTCTACAGGTCTACATGGGGGTCCCACACTATACCCTGCTTCAGGTCTGCAGGAGTGGGGTTCACAAGTTGTATAGTTTATATACCTCTTGAAGTACAGTATATCTGTGTCCCTGTAAGGGTATAAAGCATTAAATGGGAGGTATATAGTTTAATTGGGAGGTATATCGCCTTAATTGGGAGGCATACAGCTTTAACTGGGAGGAAACATTTTGTCCAAAGATGATTCTTTGATAAGAGCCTTTGCTTGTTAAAATGTATAGCTCTCAAATGATTTTAAAAAAGCTTTTGTCAATGCTGAATGTTGTCTTGCTGACATTGGCATCAGTAGCGCAGGAGTTGAACAGATGCATAATAGGAATGGGAGTGAAGTATGAAGGTGACGTCAAACCCACATCACCTGACAGATACTGACAGGCACTGAGGTGTGCCTTTGGGCATCAGCCATAATGTTCATGCCAGTTCAACTCACTCTGCCCTGCAGTGCAACAGATATCGCTTTGTGCCTTCGGGTCCTCGGGCCTTATCCTCACCCCATTCGGCCATCACGCTTATGGCATTTTACCTCACCCTATCCTGCAGAAACTGGCAAGTGCCAAGGTGTACTTTGGGGTGTTCGGCTTTACAGTCAACCCATTTCATAAGGACATATGCTGAAAAGGGTGCAGCATAGGAGAATGGGGTGAACTGTTGGGCTGAAGAGTCCAAGGCACACCTCGATGCCTGTCAGTGGCTTGAGGGTGGTGGGGGGATGGCATGGCATGAGCACGGCAGCCATGCAAAGACACACCCCTGACTCCTGTCAGTCTGCATAGGGTGGGACATTATGGTTAGAAACCCTAATGCCCTGGCTGTTTGTTGGTATTTGCACTACAAATTTGCAGCACAGCATTTTTGTGCCCCCCACCTCATGAAAGTGTTTGGGACCTCTGCTCATGAACAGTGGCACTGTGATTTTGTTAATCTGTCCCAAAGGTTGATTTCTCACAGCAACCGGCCCATTCTGCGCCAGATGTGGGAAAGCACCATTTGGGCAGGATGTGAAAAATGACAACTGTACCATTCATAGATAGGTGTGAAGAGATATCAGTGTTGAAAATCTTGAGTGAAAATATAAAAAATGCTCGAATTTACAAGCATACTAGAAACTGCGTAATGCATACTCGTAACATAGTCATTTAGTGGAATTATTTCACCACACTTTCAAAATAGGCATTTTGGGACCTCTACTCATGAACACTGTCACTACGATTTTCTTCATCTGTACTGATCTTTGGTTTCCCACAGTGACCGCGCCATAGTGCGCCATTTGTGTGAAAACACATTTTGGGCAGGATTTGGAAAATGACAGCTGTACTGTTCATAAAAACGTGTGCAAAATTGACAATGCTGAAAATGTAGAGTGAAAATATTACAAATTGTCAAAGTTATGAGTGTGCATGGAAACTGCACATCGCACACTTGTAACAGTCATTTTATGGACTTTTGTCACCAAATTTTCAACATATGCATTTTAGGACCTCTGCTCATCAACAGTGCCACTGTGATTTTCATAATCTGTCCCCAACACTGATTTACCACAGCGATCGCGTTATTCTGCAGCGGTACTGCCAAAAAAACCAACATTTTGGCCAGGATGTGAAAAATGACAGCTGCACTGTTCATAAGGAGGTGTGAAAAAAATGCCAATGTTGAAAATCTGGAGTGGAAATATTCCAAATTGGTGAAGTTACGAGTGCGCATGGAAACTGCGCAAAGCACGCTCATAACACAGTCATTTTTTGGAATTTTTTCACCAAATTTGCAACATAGGCTTTTTGGGAGGCCACCTCATGAACAGTGACACTGTCATTTTGTTACTCGGTCCCAAAAGGTGATTCCTCGCAGTGACCACAAAATAACCTTTTTGGGACTGAATAATGCCATGACAGTGACTGAATTCATGAGGAGGAGTCCCAAAAACCCAATGTTGAAAATTTGGTGGCAAAATTCCCCAAAATGCCTGAGATATGCACCAAAGTTGAAAAAAACCCTATTTATGCCATTATACAGCTTACCTGCATTTCTTCAGTTTGCGGTCGCTTTGAAGAGTGCAGATGTGCTCCTGGTCCACTGAAGATTGTCACGCTGGGCTCTGGAGGTAAGTATGGGATGAGGGGGGTGTGGGGAGGCAGGGTGCACAGTGGGTGGGTGCAGGTTGGGGAGGGGCCATCAGACTCAACAAGGGACCATTTTCTGGTTTACAGGTTAAAAAAAAAAATTGCGGGACTTTTTTTTCTTTATAGGGACATTTGGCATGCTGGGGTGGGCTTCCAGCATGCCAACTGAGTGTTTTGTGGGGGCTGTAGCTGATGGGGGATTGGGCACCCCCCTGGCCATACAGAGTTATAGGGATCTCATGAGCCGAGGGTGATTGGGTACCCCCTTGGCCCACAAGAAATGGGGGGGTACATTATGCTGAAGGGGATTGGGCACCCCCATTGGCAAATTAATTTAGGAAGGGGCATGCCAACAGGAGGGTTGGGCACCCAGTCAGCTTTCTGAGGGACTGTGGAAGGCAGCTGCTATCCCTCAGCTTCTGTGGGGACTATGTGAAGCTAACGGGATGCCGCCGCCATGTTGCTTGACAGGACACCAGATGAGGCAAGCAGTAACTAGTTGCTGCAATCAGGGATTGTCCGGTAGCACTCCCTGATTGCACTGGCTAATTTCTTTCAAGGTGGTGGCCCCTTTCTGAACTGCTGTCATAGACAGCATGCTATGCCAGTGGCACCACAGAGCCCTGCCACAAAAAGCAGTGGCACCATTGGCTGCAGCAGGATAGCACCTCTGAAACTGGCTTCTCCACTGAAGCAACCACAATATGTTGCCTGCACTGCGTGCACAAGACAACATAAAAATGAAGTCCCATTTTAGTGCATGAGCAGAGTGTTTTTTGTTTCTTTTTTCAAAATTTTAAGAAAATCAGTATTTTTTGCAACTCTGAGGTACTGTACATCTGTTTTGTGGGGGTGGGGGACAAGTCTGGGACTTAAACTTCTGTTTTCATACAGGTTTGAGTCTTGAAAATAGCCCTCTGATACTGTCACACCACCAGTGGTTGGCAAGCATACCCCAGACACCAGCACTGAACAACATTAGGTTTTTCTGGTGGACAGATTTAATTTAGAATTGTGTAGTTTCAACTAGGAGGTATATATACACACACACACACACACACACACACACACTACAGTGCTGTACAGGCTCCCTCAGTCAATCTGCCTTGAGCCATGCGCCTCCATGAGGGATGGAGTCATCATCTAATGCAGTCAAAGCAACAGTGGCTTACTAACAAGCCAGGTCAGTTCCTTGCCCCTGGAGTTCAGATCCTTGTGCCGGCTGTCCTGGTCTTTTGCCTCATAAACGGAACCCTCACTGTAGGGTACATTCCCCTGCTAGCATCAGGAATTTTGTCTTCGGCTTCTTTACTGTTACAGGAACACCAGAGAGGTTGGTGCAAAAGCCATTCAGGCCACCCTCCATCAGGGTGAGTGCCCAACAGGCCCCTGCTATCCCCAATCTCAGACCCTGGTCAAACCCTAAGCCTCCAGAGACCTGCACTTGAGTGAGCCAATGCTACCTGGACCCAGGAACCCTGTCACAATTCCTAGGCCACAGTCCCCCCTCCAGCCTGTCACTGCCAGAGAAGCACACCTGGAGGTGATACACTGGAATATTTCATACTGGCACCTTGGACTGTGATATGTGGGATAACTAGAACAGTAATTAGAAGTAACTTTTAGTGGGCCAGAATCCCTATTTATATGCCCCCAGTAGGTGGAACATGTTGCCCAGGAATACCCTCAACCAATGGAAAACTGCAGCTGCAAGCACTGGCATAAATACTTACTGTCACTAAGCAGGAGACACGTTGCATACATAGGATACACATCATTAACATTTAGAATATATTTTAGAACCTTGAAAGCTCAAGACTAGGATTAACCTTTAAGGTGCAAACCTTGGCCTGGGATGAACTGGAGAACTAGAATTGGAACTAACCTTCAGTAGGCCCAAATCCCTACTCATATGCCTCTAGTGGGGGGAATATTGCACCAGGAACCCTCCCATCCAATCGACAATTGCAGGTGCTAGCACTGGCACCTAGACTTGCTGTCACTAAGCTGGAAACACACTGCTTACACAGAATATAACATCAATAACATTTAGAACATATTTCTGAACCTTGAAACTTCAGGGCTGGGATTAACCCTTTAGGTGTAGTTTAATTCTGGGCATATTATTGTAACGTCTGCAAGCCATAAACATTTCCCCAGTGAAATATCTAATTGCTTTACATTTTACTGGGTCTTGGTAATCCCTGTTTAGACAACTAGATTAAGCATAGTTTCCTGCTGAACACTATGTTGCAAGGCATGTGCTTTGGTTTGGTGGGCTAGTGAGTGCCTCACACCATGCATGCCCCATGTGTCCAAGAGTGACTGTTTCTTTGTGCCAACATCCTCTCCTGCTGCTCTTGAGGTGCACCTCTTCTGTTATGCACATCTTCCCTAAGGTAGTTGTAGCCTTAAAAATGGTCTTCCTGTGGCACCCATTGTGGTCAAACTCTCCTTAAGATGTTTCCTTTGCCTTCATGATATCTCAAAAGGTTTGTATTTGCTATGGGAGGAACAAAGAGAGTGAACATCCACATAAGCGTTATATAAGCACTCAAACTCACTACAGTTCAAGCTCAAGCTCTCAACAGTATTCACAATCCAGTTACAATCAATATACATCGCCTATATTGCACACTGTATAGTATACCTATGTAACCCCCCTGCAAATGGGGGTTCCCAAAAGACTTCCAGGAGCTTGCTTGAATGCTCCAAGCCTGAATGGTGTTTGGCGTTTAAGCCATTTATCAGTGAGTGTTTTTAGAACCTCTGGCACTGTCTCTTTAAGAGCTGTCTGCTTGCAGACATAATTAGTTTGTATGGGGGACTGTGTGCTTCTCTGTTTGAGTACCACTCGAACTGCTGCCAATTTACTTCATTTTGCAGTCACTAAGGGTGCAAAGGAACCTATCTGAAAGATGTAACTGTTTGCCAGAAATTATTTAGAGTAATAATGAAATTACAGTTTGTCTAACCTGCTTTCTTTGCAGTCAGAACTGTGTCTGCTAGTTCCCCATTCTAGTTTTGAACTGCTGAACTGGACCAATCAGTGTGGGGTAAGCTAGCTCTAAAATGGTGCCTTGGACGAATCAGAACTTGGACTCATAATCTGAGCCAGCCACAAGAGGATTGTATGGGCAGTGACTCTGGGAGATGTAGTTTAGACTTCAGTGCCTTTTTGGACCAACAGCAGCAGTCTATTGTGAGTGACAGCCAATCCAGTCAAGAACTGGGAGGAACTCAAAGAAGTGCCCAGTTTTGTCGGTTGGAGCTTCAGTTGAGCTTTGGCAGTGAAGAAGGAAGGAGCCCTGTGCTTTTTCAGTGTGCAGTTTAGTCAAAAACGTGTGTAAGGCCCAGAGTTCCGGTCTGCAGCTTGTGTAACAGCTTGTTAGGACTGAATCCGTCCTGTGAAAAGAATCAAAGGATCTCTGAAGAGTAGAAACCAGGCTCACCCTGTAGAAGACTGGAAGAATTGCTGAAAATTGCACTCGGTCTGTCAGGAACTGAATCTGCTGTGTGTTCTCCCGGGTATTGTGCAGTAATGCGATCGGGATACAGATGCAGCCTGCCTGGTATAGTGCTTTCTTTTATATGGATGTGTGAAGGTTTGTGTACCTCAAGTGAGCCCTGCTGACATTGAAGGACCCTATCTTATTTGGAGGTCGTGAGTACTAATTCAGGGTCGCTCCCTGTTGAATTGCCACATTAAATCCAAATGGAATTACTGTACTGCTGACTGTTTAATTCTCCTTTTCTCTGTGTGAAAGGGCCCCTACCAGCTGCCACAGTTTGGACTAGCCACTAGGGCTTGGTACAGGGACAGTAACTGATAGGGATAGGCCTGTGCACAGAGCCATAAATAATTATTAGAGTGATAAGCTAATTAACCTGATTTCCCCTGTCCTTGTTATATCCCCCTAAATAAATCAGAGCTGCTTGTTTCAGCAAAGTTATACTGCCTGAGGTATTTGTCTATGTTAAAGTACTGTACTGTGATTGTTGCACTGTATCTCATTTCACAGGAGGTCCCAGTGCTGGAACCAGACCTGGGGGTAAGTGTATACTGTGAAGGTAATTCTGATATATTGTGTGGGCCACTAGTGGGAAGAAAGGGGGGTTGCAGTGTCCCAGAGGGCTGTGACCAAGTTAGTTTAACTATTGCAAACCCTGACCTCTGGGTGGAGGCACCCGCCATTGGATCCAGGCCCCTCAACCTGATAGTGGCAAATCAGGCAGGGGTAGTAGCCCCTGGGATAGCGCCATCTAGGGGTTACATCTTGGAGGCTCACCGCTGGGATTGTGTGTCCTCTAGTGGCCATATTCTGAACCACTGTTAAGAAAAAATGGGTACCCGACAGAAGTGGCTGTGCACGGCTGGTGGAGTGGTGTACTGGGAGAGATCGACCCCAAAATGCTATTCTTATCCTGGACATCCCCTGGTATCAATACGGACACTGTGCAGGAGTACTTTCCAAGGTGGAAGTTTACAAAACCCTGTGGTGGTGGGTCGCATGCTAATCTGCTCACCCACACTTTCCTGGCCCTAGTAGAGTTTAAGGATCCCATAGATAGCTCCAAAGTGCCACAGACCATTACCCCAGAGGAGCCCTCACTGCTTGGAGAGTGATAACTAAGGACAGTAAAGACCCGGGGAATCAGCCCCACCACTATCTGAAACTTTTGAGAAGAAATTTGCTGAATGGTTGCTGGGAGAGGGGAAAACTGTGGAGGACTTGAAGAAACTATTCTTGCCACCTGGGGTGTTCCTCCCCAACACCCTCTCCTGCTCCAGTGCCCATAATGGTGGCTGAACCAATGCAGACTCTATTTCTGCACCTGCCATTAGTCACGACTCTTACGAAGGTTGAGGATCTTCTCTGGCACCCTCCCCACCCCCAAGGGAGGATGACTGGGAGACCTGGATAGACTATGTTGCCCCCAAGTGCTAGAATGGCAATGCTCGGAAGGTGAAAGCGAAGAGGGTTAGTGAGAGCCTCCGAGGTCCTGCCCTGGCTACCATCCGTGCTAAGCGGGCCAGTAACCCTGAGCGACTGCACAGGCCTATCTTGAGGCCTTGGAGAATGTGTAGGAGCCCAGATTCTGATGAGGACCTATGGTGGAGAGTAAGAAATGCACAACAGTACCAAGGGGAGTTGTTGTCTGTGTATGTCTCTCGGCTGGAAAAATTGTTGCAAGAATGCCTCAGAAAGGGTAGTTTGCCAGCGATTGAACTGGACCGAACCAGACTGGACAGAATCTTAAGTCTGCCCCTTCTCAGAACTGCTGTTGCTTCAGTTACGCCTGGCAAATCGACTGGAATCCCCACCCTCCTATGATGAGTTAATGAGAGAAATTCGAGGAGTTGAGAAAAGGCGACCTCGGGAGGTACCTGCACCAACAGCTGTGGCTACGACCCGAGTGACTGAGGGTGACCCATCAAGTGAAGTTCAGGGGCAGAGGTTGACAGTCAATGAGTGCTCTGACAAGGAAAAAGATATGCCACAATGGGGCGAACTGTTGAGAGAGATCCGGGAATTCAAAAACAGTCCCTTTATGAAGGCCACGCCTGCAAATGCAGCCCTGACCTATATCCGACTGCATCTGCCATGGGGTGGGGTACCCACCATGTATCTCCTGCTGATAACAGCTCCAAACTCAATTCCTTGACCATGGAAGTGGAGAAACTGACGAGATGTCTCCAAATGCTTATCACGTCAGACAGAGAGGTGGCACCCAGGTTTCCAGTTAGTAATACCCCCGCCCTGACTCCCAGTGTGGCGCCTCGGCCAGCTCAAACTCCAGAAAGTATGTTTTGCTATAATTGTGGGAAAGATGGGCACATGAAAAGGGAATGCCAGTCCCCAAAAGACACTGACAAAGTTGCATATAGGCTACAAGGAGAGCTTCGGAGAAGAAATCAGTGGTTAAGAGGTGCACGACATGATCCCAGTGAGGGCACCAAAAATGCTAATTCACGTCCTTTTATGGCAAGGTCCGTTGCCCAGGCCCCCACTACCGCCTCTCCAGACTGGTCCAGAATAGTGGGTCCCTCCATGGAGACCACTGTAAAGGTGAATGGAGTGTCTACAAGAGCTGTATTAGACAGTGGCTCCCAAGTGACAATTATGTTCCAGGATTGGTATCAGAAGCATTTGTCAGACGTACCCTTACAACCATTAGAAGGACTGCATGTATGGGGGTTAAGTGAAAGGCCTACCCTATTCCGGTATATCAATTTGGCTGTCTTTCCCCACCTCCGTGGCTGGAGTGGCCGAACAAGTAGAGACCCTAGCCTTAGTGTGTCCCCACTGGACTGTATGATGGTGTCCTTTGTTGATTGGAACAAATGCTCATATGTTGGAAGGCTGGCACAGTTGTGTTATGAAAACAGGGGTCAAAGACTAGTAGAGCTTTAAGAGTTCCGGCTTTAATTAAGAAGGCCTATGAGGCACAGAGAGATGCTGAAAAACAGAACCAGAGGAACCGGTCGGAATTGTATGGAAGAAGGATCCTGAGTCTCTGATCCTGGCGCAAATGCCCAGTGTACCTTACAGGAGAGGTCCGTATCAGAAAGGATGTTAAGAATAAAATATTAATGTTGGATGCACCAGGCGATGGAAAATTGCCAGAGGGACTGCTGGTCAAGCCTAGTATTTTGCCCGCTAGAGCCCATGCTTATCCAGAAGGGTAATGGTCCAAGTTCATAATGTGTCTGAAAGACATTCGAGTAAACAGAGGTTGCATCCTGGCTAATGTGCATTGTGCAGACACTGCAGTGCTACCCAGCAGCAAGAGTTCAAGGAAGAATGACAGAGTAACGCCTGACTTGTTTGATTTGGCGACTCCCTGCCAGCTGAATGGAAAGTGAGGATCAGTGAGAAGCTTGCCCAGAGACCAGGTGTTTTCTTTAAAGGAATGGGATGTAGGATGCGTGCAAGGAGCTGAGCACAATATCCGCTGCATGATGAAAGACCATTTCGTGAGAGGTCTCGGCACCTGGCACCTGCTGACATAGATGATGTGAGACGGCATCTGCAAGAGATGTTAGCTGCTGGTGTAATACAAGAATCCAGAAGCCCTTATGCTTCCCCATTGGGTAGTGAGGAAAAGAATGGAACAGTAAGGATGTGTGTGGATTATCGCACTTAAACCGGTGGACTATCCCTGATCAGTACACAATGCCCGCATTCAGGATGCTTTGGACTGCCTAAGCGGGAGCAAGTGGTTCTCTGTGCTGGATCTCATGATGGGTACTACCAGATCCCGATGGCCCCAGAGGACCGTGAGAAGACGGCCTTTATCTGTCCGGCTTGGCTATGAATTCATAGGAGGATGCCTCAAGGGATTTCAGGTGCCCCAGCCACTTTTCAACGATTGATGGAGCGTGCAGTGGGGACATGAACTTACTAGAGTGCCTGGTATACCTAGATGATGTTATTGTGTTTGGCAGCTCACTGGAGGAACATGAGAGCAGATTATTTAAGGTATTGGACCGACTGGAGGACTTTGGCCTTAAACTGTCCATTGATAAGTGTCAATTCTTTCAAACATCAGTAAAGTATGTGGGACACATAGTATCCACCGAGGGAATAGAGACCGACCCAAGTAAAGTTGAGGCCTTGACCACCTGGCCACAGCCCAAAAATCTAAAAGAACTGCAAAGATTCCTGGGATTCTGTGGTTATTATCGGCGCTTCATCAAGGACTATTCAAGAGTGATCCGCCCTTTACTTAACCTTACTCAAGGGTATCCCCCAACCCACAAAAAATACCAAAAGTCAGCGTCCCTCAAGACTGAAAGAGTGTATTTTCATCCGAGTGAAGTATTTGGGGCCCGCTGACTCCTGATTGTGAGACTGCTTTTCATGAGATCATATATCAACTTACCCATGCTCCAGTGCTGGCCTATGCCGATCCAAGAAAACCTCACGTCCTGCACACTGATGCTAGCTTGCAAGGGTTGGGGGCTGTGTTGTACCAAGAGCACGAGAATGGCCTGAGACCAGTGGCCTTTGCCAGTAGAAGCCTGACCCCATCCGAAAAGAACTATCCTGTACATAAGTTAGAGTTCCTAGCTTTGAAGTGGGCTATTGTTGACCAATTCCATGAGTACTTGTATGGGGCTAAAATACTAGTAAAACTGACAATAATCCTTTGACCTATTGCAGACCTCAGCTAAGTTGGATGCCACTGGCCATAGGTGGCTTTCTGCATTATCTACATATGACTATGCTCGAATACCGAGCAGGTCTGAACCACATAGATGCTGATGCTCTCTCCCGGAGGCCTGTTCCCCAGAATGATTGGGTCCGATTGGCAGAACCTGACATTCGGGCACTCTGCCATAAGTTTGACAGGGAGGAACAAATGTCCACGGACCCAGTGGACTGCATGGTGGATTGCTTGGGACCCTCTGAGAATTGCATACCTGCTGCTTATTGCCACTTTTCTGCAATAGACATTGGTGCACTGCCTCAGCTGGACAATGACAGTATTCGGCGGGCTCAATCCCGCGATCCCATGATCAAAGCAGCTTTAGAAGCCCTCTATGCAGGAAAAGATGTGTCCAAATTACGCTCCACTGATTTGAGAACTGCACTGTTATACAAAGAAGGTCCTAAGTTGAAACTGATCAATAAACTGTTATACAGAGAAACAGTAGACAGAGGGGACAAGTAGAACAAACAACAACTAGTGCTGCCACTGCCTTTCGAGACTCAGTACTGAGGTCCTTGCACAACCATGGGGCACCTTGGTATAGACAGAACACTTGACTTGGTGAGATCCAGATTCTATTGGCCTAAGATGGGGGCTGATGTGGAGCAACACATTGACACTGTAGTCGCTGCTTACAGAGGAAAGCTTTGCCCCAGAGGGCTGCCCCTTGTTAACATCACCACCAGTGCACCCATGGAGCTGGTCTGTATTGATTTTCTGAGTTTGGAGTCAGATCAAAGAAATATCAGTAATGTGCTGGTGGTCACTGACCATTTCACGAGATATGCCCAAGCTTTCCCCACCAAAGACCAGAAAGCATCCACTGTGGCCAAAGTACTTGTAGAAAACTTTTTTGTTCACTATGGGGCTCCACAAAGAATCCATTCTGATCAAGGGAGAGACTTTGAGAGTCGTCTGATCAAAGAGATGCTTTCTCTGTGGGGAGTACGAAAGTCCAGAACCACTCCTTACCACCCCCAAGGGGACCCACAGCCTGAACGTTTCAACCGCACTTTGCTAGATATGCTAGGCACCCTGCACCCAAAGGACAAGCCTAGATGGAGCCAACAAATTAGCACCCTGGTACATGCTTATAACTGCACCAAAGTGATGCCACTGGATTCTCCCCTACCGCCTGATGTTTGGAAGAAGCTCGACTACCAGTAGATGTGTGTTTTGGGGTCTCTCCTGATAGGGTTCAAGCTGACAACTATTTACAGTATGTGCAAAGTTAAAGGCCCAGCTAACTCATGCGTACCAACTGGCTCAAACCATGGCTGCCAAAAGAAATCTGGCCAACAAAGAAAGGTATGATAAAAAGGTGAAAGCACAGGAACTCCAGGAGGGAGATCGGGTATTGCTAAGAAATCTGGGACTGCATGGCAAGCACAAGATTGCTGACAGATGGCACCATCTCCCTCACATTGTAGTGGGCAAACTAGATGATCTGCCAGTGTACAAAGTAAGGCCTGAGAATAATTCAAAAGATGTAAAAACAATGCATAGAAATCATTTACTGCCCATTGGACAAATCTTAATTGAGTCTGAGCCCTAGAAGATGCCCCTCTGGACCAGTGACTAGAGCTGCTGCTAAGAAAAGATCAGAAAGTCTGCACCTACAGAAGCAAAGTTAAAGTGTTCCCTCCACAAGTCCCAGTTGAGCATGACTGTCAGTCCATATCGGAAGAAAGTGAGAGTGACTTTGAATACTATCCTTCTTACGAACTGAGTCAATTGTTTCGGGGCAATCCCCTAGTCAATACTGGAGATGAAGCTGGGCCTTCTGGACTGTCTAAGCCCCCAGCTTCATCCCTGGAGCCAATGCTCCCAGAAAGTGAAGTGCAAAGCATCAGATCAGATGAAATGGAATCATTGTGCATGGTTGAACTGTTTGAGCTTTCAGGGGAGGAAAATGATGGATTGGGTCAGACTGGTGATACACCAGAACAAGAAGAGTATTTTGAGTGCCCTGACAGTCCACTGCCAGTGTCCGAAAGCTCTCCCTGCGAGCCAAATGTTGTGGACTCAGAAACTGTAACTCCTGGAGCTGAAAGTGCCCCAAGTTCTAGCCTCTCTACCCCCAGGAGACTCCCCTGACAAGTGAGGACAATGCTGAAAATGAGGCTCAGAGTGCAGAGACTGTAACAGTTCCCCTAGAAAGACTGGTCGAGCTATGAAGCCTGTGGTGCACCTCAGTTATGATTCCCTTGGGAGGCCTGTGGATTTGCCTCTCAATGTTGTCCATAAAGGAGTGTATGTGTCCCAGGCTCATTGCCCAAACTGAGCATCAGTGCTAACTCCAAGTTACTTGTGTTGCCCTCTAGTATGGTGCCCTTGCCCATCCAGCCCCAAGGTAACTGATAGGAAGGGCCCCTCTTTCAGGTTTCATGTTCAAGAGGTAATAACTTGAGTTATGGTACAATGTGTATGTAATACTGTGTAAAGAGTGACGTACTGCAATGTTTCAGAAATGTGTTCTTGGTAAAATGATATATTGACTGATGATTACATGTGCGAGCCTAATGCAAATGTATATGGTTGCAGTTGAAACTTATGGGGGTACTTGCTTGACGCGGACGTCAAGCTTTCCCAGACCAGGAAGGGTGTAACCCCCCTGCAAATGGGGGTTCCCAAAAGACTTCCAGGAGCTTGCTTGAATGCTCCAAGCCTGAATGGTGTTTGGCGTTTAAGCCATTTATCAGTGAGTGTTTTTAGAACCTCTGGCACTGTCTCTTTAAGAGCTGTCTGCTTGCAGACATAATTAGTTTGTATGGGGGGACTGTGTGCTTCTCTGTTTGAGTACCACTCGAACTGCTGCCAATTACTTCATTTTGCAGTCACTAGGGTGCAAAGGAACCTATCTGAAAGATGTAACTGTTTGCCAGAAATTATTTAGAGTAATAATGAAATTACAGTTTGTCTAACCTGCTTTCTTTGCAGTCAGAACTGTGTCTGCTAGTTCCCCATTCTAGTTTTGAACTGCTGAACTGGACCAATCAGTGTGGGGTAAGCTAGCTCTAAAATGGTGCCTTGGACGAATCAGAACTTGGACTCATAATCTGAGCCAGCCACAAGAGGATTGTATGGGCAGTGACTCTGGGAGATGTAGTTTAGACTTCAGTGCCTTTTGGACCAACAGCAGCAGTCTATTGTGAGTGACAGCCAATCCAGTCAAGAACTGGGAGGAACTCAAAGGAAGTGCCCAATTTTTGTCGGTTGGAGCTTCAGTTGAGCTTTGGCAGTGAAAGGAAGGAGCCCTGTGCTTTTTCAGTGTGCAGTTTTAGTCAAAAACGTGTGTAAGGCCCAGAGTTCCGGTCTGCAGCTTGTGTAACAGCTTGTTAGGACTGAATCCGTCCTGTGAAAAGAATCAAAGGATCTCTGAAGAGTAGAAACCAGGCTCACCCTGTAGAAGACTGGAAGAATTGCTGAAAATTGCACTCGGTCTGTCAGGAACTGAATCTGCTGTGTGTTCTCCCGGGTATTGTGCAGTAATTGCGATCGGGATACAGATGCAGCCTGCCTGGTATAGTGCTTTCTTTTATATGGATGTGTGAAGAGGTTTGTGTACCTCAAGTGAGCCTCTGACATTGAAGGACCCTATCTTATTTGGAGGTCGTGAGTACTAATTCAGGGTCGCTCCTGTTGAATTGCCACATTAAATCCAAATGGAATTACTGTACTGCTGACTGTTTAATTCTCCTTTTCTCTGTGTGAAAGGGCCCTACCAGCTGCCACAGTTTGGACTAGCCACTAGGGCTTGGGTACCCAGGGACAGTAACTGATAGGGATAGGCCTGTGCACAGAGCCATAGGTAGATTATTAGAGTGATAAGCTAATTAACCTGATTTCCCTGTCCTTGTTATATCCCCTAAATAAATCAGAGCTGCTTGTTTCAGCAAAGTTATACTGCCTGAGGTATTTGTCTATGTTAAAGTACTGTACTGTGATTGTTGCACTGTATCTCATTTCACAGGAGGTCCCAGTGCTGGAACCAGACCTGGGGGTAAGTGTATACTGTGAAGGTAATTCTGATATATTGTGTGGGCCACTAGTGGGAAGAAAGGGGGGGTTGCAGTGTCCCAGAGGGCTGTGACCAAGTTAGTTTAACTATTGCAAACCCTGACCTCTGGGTGGAGGCACCCGCCATTGGATCCAGGCCCCTCAACCTGATAGTGGCAAATCAGGCAGGGGTAGTAGCCCCTGGGATAGCGCCATCTAGGGGTTACACCTAGTTGCCCAACAGTAAACAAAATCTACCACAAACAAGATCGCTGTCCTTCTGGCACAGAATGAAATGGACAGCTTTTGTGAGTTGGGTAGCAGGAAAAAAAAATGTATACAGCACAATTACTTGAAAAAAACTGGTGTATCTAAATAATGATTAATTGATCTGATTAAAGTACAGGGTACCTAAGTCCAAGTACAGATAAGTGTGTTACAAGGTTACAGGTTACAAAGGTTACACAAGTTCTGTGGCCTTGCAGTTCCTGTTTTCCACCTGTTAGTGGTAGCAGCACTGCATCTGACACATAAACTACGCTAATGCATGCTTCCCCACAAAAAACAAGACTATTGTGTCATCGCCAACCCAACCTGGGACAGCTTGCCACCAGAATTTGCCTCACAGGGTTTGAGGGCTTGCTTCTGCAGCCCTCCCCAGCTCAACCTAGGACAGCTCGCCTCCAGAATTTGCCTTGCAGGGTTTGAGGGCTTGCTTCTGCAGCCCTTCCCAGCCCAACCTAGGACAGCTCACTACCGGAATTTGCCTTGCAGGGTTTGAGGGCTTGCTTCTACAGCCCAACCTAGGACAGCTCACCTCCAGAATTTGCCTCGCAGGTACGAACACAGAGGAGCCCTGAGTGCACTGTGTGCACCAAAACTTTTGAACTTGTCACTTTTTGTGGTGCAGTAGCCCAATTAAATTTCATTGTTATTCAGAGGGAGCTGCTTGTATTTACCTGGTGTTAGTTGTGCTCCCTCAAGCCAAATTTTTTCAGGACTGCCTTGTAATCTGATTTTTAAGCTAAATCCTGCAAAGTAATTATCTGAAATTGTTTAATTGTATGGTTGTGCTTTCCCTACCTTGTTCCAAATGCGATCTCCTGCCACTAGAACTTTCCCTTCCCCTCAAAACTTGCTCTTTAGTCCAACTCCTCCCCTATTTATGCCCCTACTTTCTCTCTTTCTCTTTGTTTCTGTCTAATCTTTGATTTTCCTTCCCTATTTAAAAGGCTAACCCCTCTGCCTCCTTTCCTTTCCTTTCCAAGGTTTGAGGGCTTGCTTCTGCAGCCCTCCCCAGCCCAACCTAGGACAGCTCGCTGCCAGAATTTGCCTCGCAGGTACGGACACGGAGGATCCCTGAGTGCACTGTGTGCACCAAAACTTTTGAACTTGCCACTTTTTGTGGTGCAGTAGCCCAATTAAATTTCATTGCTATTCAGAGGGAGCTGCTTGCATTTACCTGGTGTTAGCTGGGCTCCTTCAAGCTGAAATTTTTTGCCCATCCCCTTCCCCACCTCCTCCATCTATTAAATACTCCTTTGCTCTGCCCTATACCCTATTTGACTGGCCTCTGGTGATAAAGGGGTGTGTCACATAACTGTGGGAAGTCCTAGAACCTGCAGTCTACTGTGTTTGCTGCCTATGTCCTGCTTCTGGAAAATATAAGGTACAGAAACTGCTCTGATCACTATGGCACGCTTACAAGGGGGATTTGATTTTCCTGCTTCCCCCCATCCTAGCGGGACAGTATTATTCTCCTACTGACTACCAATTCCTTAGAAAATCCATACTGGTATATTGTATCATCTGAAATCCCAGCAGAAACAGGATACCAGTTTACACCTGATAATCAGCCCTAAGATTGATTATTACAGAGGATTCACCTGACTTTCCTCCATAGACCGGGTACACATCCTATGTCTGAATAACTGCACAAGACAGGACAAAAGAGCTTGTTACTGGCACCTCTGCTAGCATAGCATGCTTCTCCAGAAGTTTACCCTTGATCACATGCCACGTGGGGCACACAACCCTTGGGCCCCTCTCTCCAATAGGGGGGTACTGCTAACAGTCTATATGCTGTCCCTTCTCTGGGTGAACAGGCTCATAGGTCTAGGGCATCCAGAAATAAGGGGACAAAGGTACAATGACACCCCTCCTATCAGCCTCTACAATGGAATGCCCTGCTCCAGCTTACTTGCCCTTCCCTCAGTCCACGAGCTCATAAGAAAGGGGATATTCTACGATATCTTCCACTTTGTGAGCAGGATGTGCCGAGGCAACCGAATCCCATCGGCCAGCCCAAAATTACTCTGCCTTCTAGCTGCATTACTTCTCCTGGCAGGTGACATACAACCTAACCCTGGCCCTAATACCACCAACTTCTCAATAACATCCCCTCATGACCCCCACTGGGCGTCCACAAAGGGGCTAAAGATAGCGCATATGAACGTATGCAGCCTAAGATCAAAAATGCATGAGGTACAAGCCTGACTTGATCTCTACAAGCCTGATATCCTTGCCATCTCAGAGACATGACTTAAGGCACACATCCCCGATCACTGGCCCAAGGTTATAGTATGTACCCTAAGGACAGGTTGATCAAAAGAGTGGGTGGTATACTCATTTATGCCAACATAGCCCTAACCGTATCGCTTCTCACCTTGCAGCAACACACATCCCCGATGGTGAATCTATATTCATCCAAGTCACCCTAGGGCACAACAAGCAACTCGCTATTGGCTGCGTTTACCACCCACCCAAATTGGCTCTTCAATCCCTAGAAGCAATAACAAAAATCACGGCCCAAGTTGTTTCTTCGGAGCTCCTTATTCTGGATGACTTCAACCTAAACTGGGCCCAGGACCCTAACAATGCCCTTATGGCACTGACCCAAGAAGCAAACCTGGTACAGGTGTAGTGATATTATAATATGTTGATTATTGTGACTCCATTTTGTATTATGTGACTCCATTTTGTATTGTGTGACTCCATTTTACATGCTGCTTCATTTAATTGGTGTTTTGCTCTTTAGATAGCCTCATTATTATGTTTTGCTTCAGACAGTGTATTTTGCTGACTTGAAGGTCGCATATTATCAGGCAACCTGTTTTTGTAGTTTTGTTTAAACTTCTGCTTAGCTCATAGTGTTCTAGGCACCCGGCCAGTGTTTGGAGCACAGTGACCTAGCAGGTGTGGGGAATTCTGAGCAGTCCTTATCGTGTGAATTTGCAACATCCTGGAAGCCCGGCCAGCTTCTAGAATGTGGGAAAATAACACAATGAAGGCTGCACGGTTATTTTTAGCATAGAATAAGATATAAATGTAGCTTTCTCAATGCCTGGTTAGAAGCCTCTCCTGCAGGGTGGACGCATCGCTGTGGGGCCAGTTCCCGGTTCGAGAGACTCCTAGCCAGGCTGACAAGGGGGCTTCCCAGCCATTGGAAGAGGGCTTGGATGATGCTTTATTGAATCGGTGATGTATAACCTTTTGTATTATATTTTGTTATAATAAAGCTTTGGCTTGCTGTACTTATTGTATTGTTATTGTGTGTATGTGAGTGTGAGTGAGTAAATAGCTGCTTGGTTTGAGTTGGCAGAACATTTTTGGCGTAGTCGGCAGGATTCGAAAATAAAATGTCTATTTTTAGGAAAAAGGATGAGTTCTTTTTTTTAAAGGTGTATTAAGGCTCAAACAAGCAAGGGCAACTGCCCTTTGTACTTGTAATTTGTGCTTGCTGCAAGTATATACTGTTAGAGCCAATGATGGCTTTCACAGTTCTGGCTGCTTTTAGGAGAAAAGCAGCGGCTGGTTAAGTAAAGTTAGATAAGCAACATCTAGAAAAAAAAAATAAACTACTGTGGATGTATGCACAGTAGGTGACTGAACAGGATGATTTGAAACCCCCCATGTTGCCTATCTGTGTAGTTTCAAGTTTTTCTATACATTTGATCCTAAACCCAAGTACTGGGGACCTCTACCAGATGGATCTCAACCTAGTACTGTTAGAGATTTTTGTTTGTTTTGTTTTTAAATTGCAAACCAGAGCTCTGGAAAAAGACTTGGTTTGGCAGGTTACTAAAATGGCCAAAAAAAAAAACCTTTGAAAGGGTTAAGACCTTTGAAAGAGTTAATAGATGCAGCGTTTGGAAATTATCATGAAGGTCCTGCAGTCAGTTTTCTTACTTAGACTAGTGTATCGGAAAAGAAGAAGAAAAATACCTTGGCACCGGGTAAGTCTGAATTTTTTTTATTCAAAGTTGTTTTATGTCTGTCTGTTTTATTTAAACAAGGTAATGTTCCATCTTTCTCAGGCATATTTTCTAGCTTATATCTGTGTTCTGTAATTATGTTCTGTTGTCAAGGTTGTGAGATAGGATTGACTGCCTTCAGTGCACAACATGTTACAGAAAAAAAAAAGAAAGAAGAAGTTTCTTTGCCTCATAGCTGACTGTTTTAATTGGCTATATTTGTAATGGAACATTTGTGCTGCCTAGATAGGGTCAGTGAAGAACTTTTGTTTGGTGGAGAAGGTAGTGTTGATGGTGACGTCATATAGATTGCAATGTGCAGAAAGAGTTGTAGTTTGCAAGCAACGTGCCAAGCCACTGCTAGGTGAAAATGTAATGTGTTAACAGCTATAAATGGCTTTATCATACTTCTAGTTAAAACCAGAAACTTTTTGCAAAATGGCAGAGTGCCATATTTTAGTTATGTGCCAAAAGGTGTAATCATGTTATACGAGATGTGTTCACTTACAGATGATGTGTTTAAACAGTGTTTTGTTCTGGAAAGATTTGGCATGGCAATATTTATAAATGTGTTGGTTTAAAATTGTCAGTGTTACAAGACAGGCAGGAGGCAAACATATATCTAAACCACGTACAGTTTCTAATGGAACTATAGGCATTACCTCAGCAAATTGGTGTGAAACAATGTCAGTCTTATTTTGTGTTAAGTATTTCTTTTTGTGTATGTGTATGTGTGTATTGTCTTGGCCAGCAGTTTAATTGTGTACTCTATTGTTATTTAAAGATATTTTAATATTGGTGGTGTTCAAGGACACTACAGGAATGGCTGGGTTTGAACGACCCTTGCATGCACACTGTGACCTTTTGCACGTTATTTGACCTTCTTGTGTTTCAACATTTTATGTTACTACCAGTTCAAACTTGATGTGTATTCCATGCCTAAAGCACAACTTTTCACACAAAATGTATGTTTTCATGAAGGCACACCAAGAGTGAACCATGTAATTTGACTTTTTATTGCAAAACTAGTATTCTAAGTGAAGAGGAACAAACTTTTACAATTTTGAAAAAAGGACTATTACAGCTGTTTTTGAGAGTTTACCATCTACAGAGATACGTACGTATGGTATTACCATCAATCTGGACATTTTGTCATGCTTAGGATAAGGGAACCCAGGACGCTGAGCTTCTTTTATCCTATGGAAATAATCTTGTTTATTTTTAAACTGATGTGTGTTTGTTTGTGTTTCACAGCTAACCTTTTATTGCTACAGTATTCGAGCTGTCTCTTGCACCTCGAGCTGTGTCTTCCACCAGTAGGAGTTTGGAGGAGGGTAAGCTACCCTTCCTCCCTTCCAGTGTAATACCCACAAAGGTTGCAAGGTACATGTCATATTTATACTGATTCATGGTCTGTAGCCAATGGTTTAACAACCTGGCTGCCCACTTGGGCTAAGGATGAGTGGAAAATTTATTCGAAAGAAATATGGGGAAAAGAACTGTGGCAGGAAATATGGACTATAGTGCAAAATACTCAGACCACTGTATTTCATGTTGATGCTCATTGTGCTTCAGATACACTAGAACGATGGTATAATTCTATTGCAGATGAAAAAGCTAAGATTCTTTCAGTGGATATTGAAGAAACTCAAAGTCAGCAGTTATCAGGGCTGGCAAAATGGGCACATCAAAATGTGGACATTTGGGAGAGAAAAGCCACTTACAGGTGGGCATATAGTAGGGTGTACCCCTAACATTGGATTTGGTTAAAACTGTTGTTGCTCAGTGTCTATATGCCAACATGGGCAACAAAGACCAATCCCTCATATTGTGAAAGGACAATTGGGGAGAGCCTACTGAAAATGGAAAGAGAATTTGCATGAAGCATTACAGATTTTAAATAATAGACCAATTGGAGAATCTGAGACCCCCTTAATGCGAATGATAACTCCTAATTTGCAAGTGCAGGCTTACTCAACTACAGAAACAGTGTTATATTGGGAAATTACACCAGGAGCTCTGTCTCCTTGCAGGGCAACCCCAGAAGCTGCTGGACTTGATTTACATGCCCTTCAAGAATATAGAAATTGGTATTGGAATACAAATTCCACCGAGACATTTTGGTTGGATAGCACCTAAATCAGAACTAGCCCTCAAGGAATACAAATTTTGGGAGGGTGATTGATTGTGATTACCAAGGAGAAGTGAAAGTAATTTTGTTGAATAGTAGAGAACAAAATTTGTTAATTCAACAGTATGACAGAGTGGCTCAATCGTTAATTATTCCAGTTAACAAAATGACCCTATAAAGGGACAAGCCCCACACTCTTAACAGCAAGGGGATAAAGGTTTTAGATCTACAGGAGGTTTTAACAATGGTGCCAAAATATGGGTTACAAACCCAAATGGCCTCCTGAACCAGCTGAGGTGATAGCCACCGGACGAGACAACACAGTGTTAATTATCGGATCAGGGAAAGAAAATGGGAATACGTGCCTGCACATAAATGTTATCTTCGAGAATAATGAAATTTGTGTCTTTCTAGGTCCAGCAATGGATTTTAAAAGGAATGCTGGTGTGTCTTATGGTCCATTTGGCAGAGCTAGTTACCCCTGGAGGAAGGATTCAAAGGGTTAACTGTAATGACACTGGTTGTAAAGGAACCTGGAGTTGGAAAAATGATACCAAAGGTAGAACCCAGGGGAACTTTAGCTGCCCATCCAGACAGAAGTGTGTGGTACTGAACATGACATTTTCACCAGGGGTCAATCTCTGGATGACAACTGGTGGCTCAGGACAATATGCCTACGAAACAGATGAAATCTCTTTGCAGAATAAGACTGCTATTAAATGCTGCAACTTACTGAATAGTTGCATGGTGACTGTACAACATAGACTTGATTGCTGCATGAATCAAACAGACATTTTCAATGCAAGTATTACTTTGATTGACATAGACACGTTATTCTGCATAAATGCTACTGCAATAACTAATAGAACTACTTGGGCAGATCACATTACAGTGTTGAAAAATCATCCTGTAATTAGCAATGATAGTATAGTTAAGGTTCCATCCACATGTACATCAGTAGCGCAGTGGTATCAAAAATGTAATCCATTTAACATAACATTTATGTTTAGTAGAAAATGCAAATATAAAAGAGCTTGGTATGATACGCTATTAGGTGGAGCAGGGGCAGGCATGGGAATTTTAAATAGTGTTGATATAGAAACACTGACTAACAGGCTTCAGGCAGTAGGAATTGATGTATTTAGCTTAAGTAACTTACAAGCTCAATGGATGCCAACTGTTTTCTTATCACAAAGATTAACTTTGAATTATGATTTTGAGTTCTTGCAGTTATTTAATGCTTCACAGGTATGAGGAATGGGAGTAGCAGAAAATATTTCATGATTTATTGATTGGACAGAATGCACAATGCGACATATGTATTCTATAATGCAAAGAAATAAGGCCCAGAGTGATTTAATGAGTAATAATGAATATATGTGGAGGACCGTGTTCAAATCATGGATTCCTAGTAATCATTGGATTGTAATGTCATCCACCACAGTAAAATGCACAGGTCCCTGATAATGAGCAGAAGCTTATTTTGCATTGGCAGCCCAATATTTTAGATCAATTAAGATTGAATATCTCGTTAAATAAAATTAAACAGATAATTCAGGAAACAGATGTAATGCAGGCTCATTTGGCAATAAGAAATAAATCATTAGTGCAAAGTCAGGTGCAAACTTAAGTTCCAAGATTCAACAAGAGACTACTCATTATTGGTGGGATATTTTTACAGGATTGTCTCCATCAGCTACAAAAGTGTTAAATATTCTGATACATCCTATCATAATCATTGCTGTAGTGACAATTATCTTGCTTATTTGGACTTGTTACTTATCATGTTATATTCGTAGTAATTTTGCTATGGTACCAATATCATACAAATCGTATTCACAATAATCAAAGGACCGAATGTAGGATAGTATAATATGTTGATTATTGTGACTCCATTTTGTATTATGTGACTCCATTTTGTATTGTGTGACTCCATTTTACATGCTGCTTCATTTAATTGGTGTTTTGCTCTTTAGATAGCCTCATTATTATGTTTTGCTTCAGACAGTGTATTTTGCTGACTTGAAGGTCGCATATTATCAGGCAACCTGTTTTGTAGTTTTGTTTAAACTTCTGCTTAGCTCATAGTGTTCTAGGCACCGGCCAGTGTTTGGAGCACAGTGACCTAGCAGGTGTGGGAATTCTGAGCAGTCCTTATCGTGTGAATTTGCAACATCCTGGAAGCCCGGCCAGCTTCTAGAATGTGGAAAATAACACAATAGAAGGCTACTGCAGTTATTATTAGCATAGAATAAGATATAAATGTAGCTTTCTCAATGCCTGGTTAGAAGCCTCTCCTGCAGGGTGGGCGCATCGCTGTGGGGCCAGTTCCCGGTTCGAGAGACTCCTAGCCAGGCTGACAAGGGGGCTTCCCAGCCATTGGAAGAGGGCTTGGATGATGCTTTATTGAATCGGTGATGTATAACCTTTTGTATTATATTTTGTTATAATAAAGCTTTGGCTTGCTGTACTTATTGTATTGTTATTGTGTGTATGTGAGTGTGAGTGAGTAAATAGCTGCTTGGTTTGAGTTGGCAGAACAACAGGTCATCTTAAAACCAACCAGACTTAACTACAAATCGGGGAACCACACCACCCTTAATTGGGCTCTGGTGTCCAATCCCGCAAACATCCAGAAAGCCAGCATAATGGTGGACTTCTTAAGTGACCACTCCCCCATATTCTGCATCTGGAAGAACAGAGCACCCAAGATCCAACCCAGAATACTCACTGCTCGTGACTACACAAACTTCTCAGCAGTGCAGTTTAATGACTACCTACACAGTCTGGACTGGAGCCCAATTAAGCTCATCCCTACCTTGGTTGAGGCTCTGGAGCATTTCCACAGCGTATTATGTACAGCAGCTAACCTCTTCGCCCCCTTGAAAAAATGTACAACAAAGGATAGCTGCTACAAGTGGATCTCTCCATTCGTAAAAACCCTTATGGTGAGTTGAGACAAGGCCTGGAAGCAGTTCGAGCTTTCTTCCCTTCCTGCCGACCTCGTGTCATACAAGGTCTTAAGAAACAAATGCAAGAGAGCCATCAAACTTGCAAAAAGGGAGTATGTCACTCACCTACAAAAAAACAATTTGGGCAACCCTAAACAATTCTAGTATCACATCAACAACCTGATCAGGGGTAACACTAAGACTGAACCTGGCCTCTTTAAGGTCAATGGTCAGCCAGTGAGCGACTTCCTTGAAATTGCTACTGCCCTCAACAATCACTTTGGTAACTTTGATGCCTACAAGGTTGGCCTGCCCTCTCCGACCTCGGCTCCTAATGTTATCGAGCCTACTTGTCTTGACCGTCCTTCCTTCCATCTAAGACTGGTGAAGACAAAAGAGGTCCAATCCCTCCTAAGGGCTCTGAAAGACAAAGGCTCAGAAGGTCCTGATGGGATAAACCCTCGGCTACTTAAGGCTGATGCCCCATCCCTCACCAGACCCCTGACCTTGCTCATAAACAGATCCCTACTTGAAGGGACTATTTCAGACCAGTGGAAACAGGCCAACGTGGTCCCTATTCACAAGGGTGGCTCCAGAGAAAACATAAGCAATTACAGGCCTATTTCCCTGCTCAATACACTTGCAAAGCTACAGGAAAGGTTAGTCTAAGGCCAACTCCGTGACTACCTGGAGTCCCATCAACTAATTGCACGTTCACAGCATGGTTTTAGAACTAACCATGGGACTGACACAGCACTCATCCATCTCTCAAATGACTTGCTCAGAGCAATGGATAATGGGACACCCACTGGCGCCATCTTTATAGACCTGTCCAAGGCTTTTGACCTTGTGGATCACAAACTTCTGCTACTAAAACTGGATAAAATTGGCCTAGACCCCCTTGCCCTCAAATGGTTTGGGAGTTACCTATCGGGCCGATCCCAGAGGGTCATTTGGAAGGGCCACCTCGGGTCCTCTACCACTTACAGAGGGAGTACCACAGGGCTCGATCCTTGGCCCACTCCCTTTCTCCATATTTACTAAAGACCTAAGACTCTACTGTGGGGGAAGCTCGGTCATTCAGTATGCGGATGACACCATCATCTACCAATCCCTGGATAACATTGCAGCTCTAGGTCCCCTTCTCTAAGCCAACCTAGCATCTCTCGAGGACTGGCTGAGAGCAAATAGAATTGTCCTAAATGCAGGCAAAACTAAGGCGATGCTATTCAGACTCAATGCCCTTGGACATGACAGGTCTAAATCTCTGTAACTCACTGCTCTCTCGGGAAACAACATCGAGGATGTGCCCTCCTTAAAATACTTAGGTCTAACATTGGACCATTGCCTTACCTTCAAGTACCATGTGGATCAGGTCACCAAGACCATACACCGCAAACTTGGTACTCTGTACCGACTAAAAGACCAGCTCATCCCTGAGGCCAGGACCTCAATCGCCACAAGTGCCCTCCTCCCACCCTGACTTATGCTGCCCTGATCTTACAAGGCATGGCCAAGCAGGAGGTCACCAAGATGCAAATCCTGTATAACAAGGTAGCCCGGTTTGCTACCTAGGGCCATTCGCGAAGAACCATTATGACACACTTGCCCAGCTATGCTGGCCCTCACTGACCTCTCGTCTCCACTACCCCCTGCTCTGCTTGACCTTCAAGCTTCACAGCCCTTCAGCTCCACCCAGCATCGCTGGAACTATTGCACTCAAACATAACCCCAGGAGCCTGTGGATATCTGGACGTACACTGTTTGGAGTTCCCAGAGTGAAGACTAATGCTGGTGGCAGGTCATTCTCCTACTCAGCCCTCTACCTGTGGAACAAACTCCCACCCCTAGTGCAGGAAGCCTCCTCACTGATGAACTTCCACACCAGACTCAATGCCTATATGTCTGGTACTAGCACTTGTCATTGCCATGGCTCATGACCCCCCCACTTGCTTCTATCCTCCTAATATCCAGGTACTCCAAGCACCTTATCAGGTTCCGCGGTGCTTCCCTCTAGGCATAGTACCACAGCTAACTTTCTACTGAACCATGCCAGTAGTGAACAATGAGCTTACCATGTAAAATGACATTTCTTCTGCATCTTTTGTTAATTGTACTATCAACATATTTGTAGGGACTGATGCATGATGATAACCATGGCTATAACCTGCTCACACACCTGAAATTACTCTGTAACCCAAGTCTTTCTCTGTGTGAAAATATGTATTGTTATCCCTGGGTCACCCCTGAAAAAAGAACCTTCGGGGCTCAGTGGGCCTACCCGGTCACCAAATTTTAAATAAAAAAATAAAATCAATAAATGTTTGCTTTGGTTATCGGCAGCAGCACTGTATCTGACACATGAGCTATGCTAAGGCACGCTCCCCTGAAAAAAGTTATTTTGAATCATGTTTGGTTTGGTTTGGTGTTCCTGGCTAAGAGAACAGTAAGTGCTTTTATTTATTTGTGTTACACAAGTTCAATGGCCTTGTAGTCCCCGTCAAGTTTGTTAAGCACTTTTATTTACCCAACTGTTATTGCGGTTATGTGCAAGCACTTTTTTTTGTACAAGCACTTTTAGAGTAAGTGCTGAAAGGAAGTGCAGTAATTAACACGCTATTTTGGTTGCACAATTTTAACCAGATACCAGGGTATTTAAAGCCTTGTATTGGGGTGGGCTGATAATGTCTATGTAGAATAAAAGTTACCATTTATCCAGCCCACATTGAGAACTGAAAATTACAGCATATCCATGACCAGCATCTTGATTTTTCTGTACATTTCGATGCCATCCACAAAAAACTGCACCCCAGTCTGGATGCCCTCTATCCCCCTGGGATTCTCCTCCCTTCAGGACTGCAGATTGGCCCATGGTGCTGACCTAGCTGCCAAATTTTGGTATCAGTCCTTGCCTCCCTACCTCTCAGTGGCTCTGTCCAATCACTCCCCTCCAGCATACATACTCAGGAATTTCAACACTCGTCTCCTTCATATCCCCTACAGATCCACCTCATCTGGACTAGCAGCCTTCAGCTACCATATGCCTAAACTATGGAACTCTCTGCCTCCTGACATTCAGCACTCCTCTCCCTCCCACCACCTTAATGGTCTTCTCGCTGCCCATTTCACCACCACATGCTCTTGTGTCTGACACTCCTTCAGACACTTGATCATCACCCCCTTAGCCTTTCACTTTTCCACTTCTTAAAATCCATGTTGACTTGCAGCTGATGCCATCCTCAGCACTCCCATTTTATAACCTGAGTGAGGTTGCTCTACCTAATAAACCCCAGCCATCTCTTCCCTCTGACATATCCAAAATCCACACATGTGTTAAGTTTTTGGTCATGATCTCATTTTGCTGGCTATCTCGGTAGCTGGTCCTACTGGCCTTTATTCAGTTTATCTCTAAACTACTCATTTCTATAAGGTGCATGCTGTCTATAGTCAACTCATCTGTAAATTCTGAACTTACGCATTCAGTGTTTCTGCCTGCATTTTGTATTATTGTTGTATTTAAATTTCTGTTTGTTGTCTATCCAACTCCCCCTTCCCCAGGACGAGTCTGGAATCGAGCATTAGTCTCCTGGTGAAACTTTTAAATGAATAAATAAATGCTTTGCACTGGATTTGAGGTTTTAGAGTGCATGCATGTGGTTTGAAGAGACATGCCAAACAAAGTAGATACTTGTTTTCTCCTGGCATCATTTTCAATTCCTACATATTGCTCTTCTTATGAACTATTTCTCCTGTATGCTGTAGTATATCCATGTGTACCAAGTGCCTGATTTCCTTTGTGACTGATCTACTGTAGTTCTTGGCTGAGACTGACTGCCCAGCACTTAAAATTTACTATTTTATGTTTTTTTTTAAAGAGTTATTGAAATATACTTCCTCATTATGTAAAATAATATCTCCTGCCCCAGGTGCCTCCACCAGTTATTTTGAGACATTTTGTTGTTTTTGCGATGGTTCCCCCACCCCACTTACAGACACACAATTGTTTGTTGTGTGATGTTGGAGACCAGCACCAGGCAAGGTAGTAGCAGTAAGAGCTGAGAATAAGCAGAGTGAGCAAATTTCGAGTGGCTGGCAGTTGGTGAGGCATGCAAGAGAGACAGACAGTATGAGGTATGTAGCAGTGTGGAGAAAGGGTCTGCCAGTGATTTGTACTGCAGCAAGATCAGCAGCTAAAAATAAATTCAATAATGTTTTGAGTGGAAACAGAAATTAAGGAGAAACAATGTGGAGAATGGTTGGAGCTTTTAATTTATCCTCAATATGGTGTTCCTGCCACACTTTACTAATATAGCACAAAGGTGACGCATTAATAAATTTGCTTTTTGCAATGAAAGTCTGCTGAAGGCTTTTTGTGTGTCTGGTAAGGTTGTGAACTTGTGCACATTTTTTGTTTTTCTGGATTAACAATTTAGTGAGATCACTGTCCATCTTTGAGTACTCTCTATCCTAGCCTGCTACAGTTTGAATTTATGCATAGAAGATGCTTGCAAGTGAGCAGATGGAATCTAGCAGAAGAAGTGAGCAAGAGTGGTTTGAATAAGCAGATTTTCAGACAAAATGAAGGATCAGAAATATCAGGTATTTTGTTTAACACACTTTTAAAACATGCTGTTTGTGGCCATAGATCAATTTAGTAGGTTTCAGTAATTGTTTTTTACAAAGTTTGAAAGAGGCTTTAAAAAACAAAATGGCAGCCAAATGAAGTGTTTCAATTGGAAAAAAAAAAAAGTGTAGTGATCTGTGCTTTTTTAAAGTGGTTGGCCCGCACTTCACCCATGGGTTATGTAGTGATTTACCCATGGGTAAAGATGCCAGTTGACCAATCAGAATACAGTATTCTTGATACCCGCTGTATAGTATATCATTTACAGTCTGAGGTGGACCACCTGTGGACAACTTCTTAATAGACAACTTGCATTTTCATTATGCCTTGTCAACCTGGCCTCAAACAAGGATTTGAAGATCCATGATGCTTTGCACTGTGTTAGAGTTGTTAGAGTGAGTGTGTATGGTTTGGGAAGATATGCAAAAACACAAGAGGTTACAATCAGTAAGTAATAAGCCATGACAGTGTGTGATTTAATGATTTTAATGCACACCCCGGGGGTTTAGTGATGCATGAGACTGAAGGTCAAGTATCCCTACACCCCTGGGAAGTGCATAAAAACAAGTTTTTGTGCAAATATACTTTTTTACATACAAACTTGTAATGTGAGAAAATAATCCCAGCAAATTTCCAGCAGTTGGCACTGTGTGGTGAGTTTGTTAATGCTTATTTATGGTGTATTGTGCTGCTGTTTTCTGGTTTGAAATTCATCTTTATTTAGTAATCTCTTCCCTTCCCTTCCATTGTAGATATAGTCTTTTCCCCATTTTATTGCCTGGAAATATTCATTATGCTGGTTTCTTTACTGCTTTTTAAATGTCATGCAGATGTCCAGTGTCCATTATGGCTGCAGAAAGAATATGAGGAACATGGGGAGGGAGGTGTGAGGAATGATGGTTGTTTGTTTAATCTTACTGGTGACTTCAGTGGTCTGTTTCTGCTGAGCAGAAGAGGGAGCGGGAGCAGATTCAAGCAGCATGATGGGAGTCAGTAGTCAACAGTTCATGTAAAGACAGGCTTGGGAGTCAACAACCTGATAAAAAGGGACAGTTACTGGCTACATACCTACTCATCTAGCTCGGCGCATCACCACGCTGCTGATCCACTGATTTTAGGGAAAGGAAGGCAGAGACAGCAGTCCTGTATTTGGTATTTGTTATTTGTAGCAGAGTGGTTGTGAGTCTGATTGCAGTGTGTTGGAGTATTAAAACATCAGGATCAGTGTGGCAAGGCATTCCTGTGGTGCAGAGCTCAGGTTAATGAGAAGTGGTGCAGCAAAAAGGCATATTGTGAGTGCGGTACATGGACGAGTACTGAAAGGATGCCATTAGAATTAAAAAAAATAATAATAATAATAAACTTTATTTGTTGTAAGCACTATTCAATAAATACCAAAGCACTTCTACAGAAAACCTAAAAACAATAAAAATTAAAAACCATTAAAATGACAAAACTCCATAAATTAATTATCAGGAAAAGCAAGAGAGAATAAAAATGTTTTAAGAGCAGATTTAAAGTTCTCCACAGTCAGGCACTCCCTTATCCAATGGAGGTAGAGAATTCCACAGGGTGGGAGCCACAAATACAAATGCACGGGCTCCAGAGGTTTTCAAATGGACCCTGAGAGTCTCCAGCAGTCCCTCATCAGCAGCGAAGAGTGGTAATGATTGTGGCAGCTAAACATTGCATCACTATCTTTCCGTGTGTAACTGGTTACAATAGTACTGAATCCAAAATCGATAATATACTGGCTATAAAGATTTTTTTACAACTGTCATGCTGCTGCTTTGTGTGAGGAGAAGTACATTACAGTTTGGGTTCCTATCTAAGCACTGTGCTGTTTTCTACATGGGGCCTCAGAATACAGTTAGAGCAGTAACAAGATGAAATTGGTTTTGTAGCCTTATCAAAAGGTTTTGTGTTGTGCTGGGAGTGTAGGAGTGCAGTTTGTTTAAATAATTGTGATTCGTGACTGAAATAAGATAAATAACATTCATGTTCATAAAGTATAGGAATTTCAACGTGGCAGCTGCTGATACTGTATTTAATGTTTCACTTTAGTGTTATGGTGATTTGAGTAAGCAAGAATGTTTTTGTGTGAGGAAAATGAGAATTTCCACCAGACTGTGCGTTTATGGAGATTTAATGTATGGTAAGGGTATTTCTCTCAGCCACTGAGGCTTTTACATTCTTTCTTGCCATCTTCTATATTGATATAATATTAAATAATGGAAAGGTATTCTTTCAATGGATTCAGTGCTACAGTATGCCTGCATATCTTGCACTGTTTACAGCTCAAAACAACTGTAGGGAAAAGATTACGAGGATTTAACTGTTTCCATATACGTTTGAAACCTTTTCTGTTTAAATACATAGCACTCATGCATTTTTCACCAAAACATGGCATTTTATAATAATCAAGAAATGACAAAACACTATGCATTTACTTAATTTTCTGTATTGCAAATCTAACAGGAAACTGGGCTTTCAACAAATTTTTCATCTAAAATAATGTTGCTACTATTTGCAGTATCAGAAGGTAGCGGTGTGCAAGTAAGGAATTTCCCAAATAACCATGAATTATAAACAATTAGTTATTCAGATCCCAATAATGAGTATTGTCATTATTCATGATATATTCATATTTGAGAGCCCCCCCGGTGGCCAGGGCTAGTTTCCTAGCAGCCTGTTCTCCTCATTTTATGTTTACAAGGTCTTCCACCCACCTCACTCTTATCCCATGTCCCAAACAAACTGCCATATTGGCAATGGCATATTGCCACTGGCACCTAGCACACTCCCAGTAGCCAACACCACCATTGCATTTTAAAAGCATCCTGGTCTTGCAAAATATCAGTCCCCTCCCCAAGTGCCCAAATACTGGGGTCCAACTGCATTCTGGTACTCAACACCCTTGCCATAATCCTTGATTGGGGGGGCCTAACAACAGTAAAACCCACTAGCCCATAGGACCCCCTTTGTGCTGCAATGCATCCTACAGTAAGCTGTTTGAGTGTGAGCTTTGGAACGCAGTGAATGGAGCAAGTTTAGTTGTGTTATATAACTGCAAGGGAAGGGCAGGGCAGGAGGAGGCTCATTAGTGATGCTAGGCAGCCTAGGCCAATCAAGTTGCCTAACATCACTAATGATGCTCCTCCTGTCCCACCACTGCCCTTGGAATTGTATATTACAACTGAACACATATCATTCATTGCCTTGTAAAGCTCACACTCAAGTGGCTTACCACAGGATGCACTGAAGTGGGAGGGGGGTCTGACTGGCTAGCCAGTTTTTATTTTGCTAGCCCCCTAATTAAGGATCATGGCAAAGTGGGTGAGTACTAAAATGTAATTGGACACTAGTGTCTGTGCATGTGGGAAGGGGACTGAAAGTTTTCAAGACTGGGAAAACTTTTAAAATGCAATGTGCACCAGGAGCCAGTGGCAATATGCCTTTGCCAATATGCAGTTTGTTTGGGATGTGGGATAATGGGGAGGTGCGAGGGAGACCTTGTAACATTAAATGTGGAGGATGGGTGGCCAAGAGACTAGCCATGGCCACCTGGGGAGAGGGGAAGTCTTTTATAGTGCATTGGCAAACAAGCTGAATACAGGAATAACTATTACTGAATACCCAAATATACAGGCATCGAATAATAATATTTGGCTGAATATTCATAATAAGGTATTCACACACTCCTATTAGAAGGATTAACACATTTCCTGAATGTTGGGCTACTTGTGGATTTAATGTGCACATAAACAATGCTATCTGCAAATGAAAAAAACATCCCACATAGAAGGCTGATTAACAAGATGGGTAGTCTGGGCATGGGAGACAAGGTGGTGAACTGGGTCAGGAACTGGTTAACAGACAGGAGAAAGAGGGTGGTAGTAAATGGGGTACAAGCTGGGGAAGGGGGGTGACCAGTGGGGTACAACATGGATCAGTACTAGGATCAGTCCTGTTCAGTGTCTTCATTAGTGACATTGCTGAGGGGCTGGAAGGAATGGTCTGCCTGTTTGCAGATGACACCAAGATCTGCAACAGGGTGGATACTCCAGAAGGGGTGCAGAACATAAAGAGGGACCTGGAGAAGCTTGAATGATGGTCGGAGATGTGGCAACTGAAGTTCAATGCAAAGAAGTGCAAAATAATGCACCTGGGTAGAGGGAACCCTGGGGAGGGCTGCAGGTCGGGGGGGGAGTTTACTGTCATCAAAGAGGAAAGGTACCTAGGGGTTATCATCTCTGATGACCTTAATGTATGAGAGCTGTGTACAAAGGTGGCAGGGAGGGCCAGTGGCATGCTGGGTTGCATAGGCAGGGGTATCACTAGCAGGAGGCAGGAGTGGGTGATGCCATTGTATAAAACATTGGTGAGGCCACACCTGCAGTACTGCATGCAGTTCTGGAGGCCACACCTGTGCAAGGACATAGATAAGGTGGAGTCTATTCAGAGAAAGGCAAGAAACATTGTTCAGGGCTTGCAGCACAAAACATATGAGGAGAGACTATGTTACCTCAATATGTAATCACTGGAGGAGAGGAGACAGTGGGGGGGGCATGATTAAAACTTTCAAGTACTTCAAGGGCATACAATAGGTGTATGTGGGGGACCTTTTCCAATGCAGAAAAAGTACTAGAAAAGGGGGGAAGATTATGAGATAATGTGAGGAAGTTTTTCTACACAGAATGGGTAGTCAACACTTGGAATAGTCTGCCACAGGAGGTAGTGGGGACAAGCACAGTGGAGGGGTTTAAGCACACCTGGGACAGGCACAAGGGAAGCCTGAGAGGGGAGGAAGTGATGAAAAGCCATTGGTCACATAGGGTCAGTGGCCACATACAATGTACTGTATAGGGCCTATAGGCAGACTAGATGGGCCTACCGGTCCTTATCTGCTGACAATTTCTCTGTTTCTAAAATGCTGTTGCTCTCCGTCATTATATATTGTACCTGTCTAACCCCACTCATGGTCTTTGGAAATCAGTCTGTTGGAAGTTCAGTGTGCCACAGAAGCTGCAATGTTCCAACATATTGTAATGAAAGGGAGCTCAACACTTTTTACTCCTTTAGAATTTCAGACTGAAAATCATCTGGAAATAGCACTCATGAAAGTTTCTTTTGCATCAGTAAACAAAAAAAATGACTTCATTGCTAGCCTTTTGCCATGATAACATCTGTTTGAGCAACCATATTAAAAAAAACAGGGTTCAGAGATCAACTTGTATAAATATCCCAAACACATACTGTATAACATGCTTGGTCTCCAGGGTGAGAGCACCAGTTGCCTGACATACTGTATGAGTAATCTAGCACACAGACCATGTAGCAACACTGGCGTCCACTCCATGGTGGAGGCAGCTGCTTTATTATCCTCTCAGCTGAAGGAGAAATGATACTGGGTGGTTGAATCATGACATGAAACTGGTTTATCTGTAATAGTTATTGTCATTTAGTGGCCTCCGTAATTGTTAATGTTACTTGAAGCATGATTGAAATCATTTAATTGCCACTCAAGCAGTATTTTAATGGTGTTGCTCAGTGGGGCGTTAAATTGAGTTATTGCTGTTGAATAGAGGGGAAGACAAATTGATGCAGCAGTTATCAGAAAAGATACTGTATGTGGGTATGTGGGTATGTGGGTACGTGTTGTTGGGGGGCTGGAATACAGACACAGCAGCACAAAGTAAGCTATTGCTAACTTACACACAACCTTCTTAAAGTACTGTATTATGTCAGGAAAATTTAAAATGCTGCAAATGCACTTGCAGTCAATAAAATGAATATAGCTGCTAAATGCTAACAAGAAGGGTTACTTAACAACTGTAGAAATGACATTGCTAAAAAGATGCCCTGGAGGGATTGTGATGAAAAACTACAGGAAAACCAGAATAGAAATTCAGCTAAATGCTGGTTTCTCAAGATTATGAATCATCATAAGGAATCATCAAGGAGAGTAAAGTTAGCATCAGGTAAGTTCAACCATCCTGTTAACTCAAGAGTCCAGTAAAGAATTATTGATATCACCAGGTAAAGTACCAGTCTCAGGTTTGAAGTTCTACAGGCACAGCATAATTTCTGTGGTGCCAGAAGCATCAAATATCCATCATTCTCCACCACATTAGTGCTGATGTGAAATTTTAATGAGAGCTGAAACAATACATTTATTCACGTTTCCCAGTTTGTAATTCTGTGGAACAATTTTCTGTTTCTAACTTAGAGACTGATTTTTTGCAGATGTGAGCTCTCAGTTTTCATAGTGAAACAAAGGACCACATTCTCAGTCAAGAGGGACTGTCACTAAATTATTGTGGCTCTATTTAGTGACAGTCCCTTGTCTGCAACTCCCTCGAGCTGCAGTATGACAGCCCTACTGTGTCACTTCAAAGTGTATTGGTTCATGAAAATTAGATATGTTTGGCATGCCATTCACATAATTAGCTATGATAGAGCAGCAGGTCAGCAGTTTTGCAATATCCCCTGTCGTAGAACATTTTTTTTCTCAGTAGTATGATGTCATTGTGCTGTGCTCACTGTGCCTACTGGATAGTCAGATCTGGGGAACTTGAATAAGCAATGAATTAGAAGGATGTACTTGGTTGACGAGGGATAGGGAGGGGAATCCAGTGGACTGCAAGGAACATTAAAGTTCGGAGTTTGAATTGGAAGCCAACTGGACTATCTTTTATGATGGTAAGGGACACAGACACTGACTTTTTAGGGGGCAAACAACAGCTGTAAGATCAGGTGGATAAGGGGACATATACATTCCACTGTCCACCTCCCTCATGTATGTGCATGGCACTGCACCATGTGCAGACATGCATAAGCCCATAAAGAGAGCCATCACTGTGTGAAAATCCAGTTGGTGTACAGTAACAGTTAGGATGACTCATTTGAATGCAACAATATGCACCATGGGGTCTCTGCCCCCCAGCACAAGTCTAATGTTCTCAGTGTAGCAATTACATGCATCAATACAAAGGAGTGCCTATTTGTATCATGGTATGCTGCTACCCCTGAAATTGAGACTAAGAACTTGGCCCCATAGTATTTGCTGCAATGAAAATGTAAAGGTGATATTCCAGGTAACTAATGTTCTGGTTACCTTCAGAAATCCACTCAGATACCTATTTCTGGAAATTTACTTGCATGGTTAGAAACCTTTACTGTCAAAATGAAAAGGCTTATGAGAAGAATTAGCACAACGTTACAGAACTTAGAAGGGAAAAAATTGAAAATAATGTAGTTGAGTTATCTTATTTTTTCGGTACCCTTATGGTCTCCTGTGGCTCACTATCCTGACACATACCTGCCCAGACGCTATTGCCTGACAGGTGCAGTGTCCTGATAGTGATTGTGCTGATGGAGACATGCCCGATGGTGCAACAGGAAGGGGTATGGTAGCCAATGTGACAGCTTGCTACCTTACCCCGGAAAACACCATCAGAAGCAGAAGCTGGCAGAGCTGCCCTATGTTGTGGAGGGCTGGAGAACAGGTAGCTTGGCCAGTATGCTCCGCATGGTCTGGGTTCTCATCTGGCCATACACTTTTGCCACCCCCTGTAAATGTTAAATTTTATCTCACGGTCCGCTCCCTTGCCACCCCCCGTAAATGTTAAATTTTAACTCAGGGTCCGCTCTCCCTCGGAGTTAGCTATTTTACTTACTTTGGGTGTGGGGGCCAAACTCCCCACATGGGGGTGCAGGGTGGACAGTCCCCTGCATTAAAAATTACAGCATTTGTTGCCATGTTCCCCATCAGTTGGTCAGGACAGTGGTGCTGTCAGGATTGCCAGTATTGGTTATCTGGGCTCGGTATTCTGAGCATCAGGATACTGAATTTCCAGATAACATAGTATCCATTTTTTCATATGTGTTATTGTAAATCACTTATATGATGGGGGACACAAGAGAGCCACCAAACAAGATGGCCACTTAGTATATTAACTCTGATCTGCCCACTGCAAAATCCAGATTCTGCCCTGTGTAAACAGACCTTTCAGTTGAAAAAATGCTTGAGCTAAATTCAGTGTTTCCTGCCCTGCACATCAGGGGTTTTAATTTGACTATATTGTTTGCTGCAGAGATGTTTATTTGTTGACATTGTGATTTTAATATTGTTAAGGCACCTTGGTTTTTGAAAGGCGCTATACAAATAAAGTTTATTATTATTATTTCTTTGATTGTCTCAGTATTTCACTGAGAATCATTTGAAGGGCAAGCCCGTTGTTATGTGGGAGAAGAGCTCCTCCCCCACATCCTACTTTGCTTAGAGTGAGTCGCACTCTGCGTCGTCTGTGCTGGACCGAGGCTGCTCCTTCGTCCCCCCCCACCGTGTTTCTGCCATCTCGTTGTTTGTTGTTTCCCCGCCTCCCTTCTCCCTTTCCCTGTGCTTTCGTCCGTTGCTTACTTTGAGGGGGTGTTCTCGCTCACTACCTCAGCACTGCTCTTTCTCATGCTCTTTCACTCACTCCTTGCTCCTACACTCTCCCCCTTTCTTCCAGCAGCCTCGGCTCCAAGCCAGTTCACCGCCGCTCTGCTTTCCTTCATCTGCCTGCCTTTCAGCTTCATCCCTGCGGCCTGTGGGGTTTCTGCTGTTCTCCTCCTGCGCTTACCACCTTTGCCTCGACTCCTGCTTACCTGCTGTCCGGAGAACCTCGCAACATCCCAGGTGCAAGTGCCTGATCGAAATTCCTTTCTTCATGCTACTACTTCTGGAACAGGTCATTCCGCCACCATATCACACCATTGACTGCTCAAACTTCTGGCTGATTCACTTGTTTTTTACTCAGACCCTAGACCCTAGATCCTGTCCCGAGGATTCTTGGACTTAGCTAATGCTGGGGTCACTTTAACTCAGTGTGTGTTTCTGATAGCTTGGGCTCACAGAACCTACTGTAGCCGAGTTTGTGAATTGTTCTGGATTTAACTGCCCATGGCTAATTTGTACAGCTTCTTGACAACGGCTATGACTTTTCAGCCCTTGTACTGCGTGCAGGGTTGCCTACATTCCTATTCGAAGCTGCCATTCGTTTTAGCCTTAGTAATGGACGCTTCCTGGCATTCCTGCATTGCTACCTGTTTCATTCCTTTTGGCCAAGACTCATGTGCTCCTAATGTCAGTTATGTAGCACCACCTTGAGGTACCTGACACTGCAAGGATACTAACTTTGTGGTGGTTGTGGCACCTTCGATTCTACTGCTTTCCGGTACATTACTCCTACCTTATACTACTGTGTTTCCATTTTAGGATGGAACAGTGTTTTGCATTACCATTATCAGCCACCGGGTGGTGTTAGCTGAAGTGGACATTCATATTCACCACTGGAATTCTCCATACCAGATGCTCTGATTTGGCATCATTACTATTAATGGAAGACTTTTCATTTAGCTATATGGCCATGCTAATTGTTACCCTTATATACCGGCTGTTACTTCTTTACAGCTTATTCCAACTATGACACAAGCTCCCACACTTTGTAACTTAATTCCACCAGTATTGTACTCATTCAGCTCTAAGGCTTTGGATTTTAGTCCCTCATACTTGTTTGACTTTGTTCGCTACTCCATATCTGCTCTGCATGGGTTGCGGTCCGCTGGCCTTCGTGAGGTCAGCTGCCACTCTCTACTACTTCTCCCGCTGACCTACATGTGGTCCAGCCGTACTGGCTCACCCTTATCGGGTTTAGCTGCCACTGATTACTTACCTTTCAGCTGGTCTACGAGTGGTCCAGCTGAGCATGCTAGCTTCATGGGGCTAGCTGCTACTCTACTTACTTTTCCAGCTGACCTTCGAGGGGTCCGCTGCGAGTGCTAGCTTATGTGAGGCTAGATGCTACTCTACCTACCTTACCGACCGACCTATGTGGGATCCACCTGTACATGTTAGCCTATCTGGACTCATTGCAATATTCTCCATTCTCTTGGATGCTTCTCACCATGCTATTTCAACTCCTTCGGAGTTACTACTGTTTCTGCCAAGTACTTCCTGCTGAGCTCTAGTCCATACTGCCTTCCATAGTTTACCTGATACCTACGACTTGATCCACTACAGTTCCGGATGCTTATTGCTTCTACTCGAGTTGCCACCTCATCCACTCAGGTCTTCCTTGTGCACTTTACTATCCTGTACCATCAGAAAACATCAGCGTACAGCACCCTCATAGTATGCCTTGACGTAGCTTTTACTGCACAGCATTGGCTCAGGATTTCATTACCATTTGTATACTATGCACAATCTAATCCTTACAGTGTCACTATTGGTTCTGCATTGCATACAGCTAGATATTCTAGCACCATACCTATCACTGCTTCAACCAGCATTCGCCCATCGGGCTGGGAGGTTTACCTTCTAATCACTTGCTTCTACGACCTGCCTTTGCCCATCTGGCTGGGAGATTTACCTACTAATCACCTACTTCTAAGACCTGCATTCACCCATCGAGCTGGGAGGTTTACCTACTAATCATTTGCTTCTATGACCTGCCTTCACCCATCGGGCTGGGGGGTTTCCTCCTTCTGCTCTGCTTCTGCCTCACCCAGCTTGGGGCCTGGAGATTCACACATTCTACTATATGCCTACCTGCTGCTGTGCCAGCCAGCTGGAAGCTCCTTTCCTATGAATTTGCATCTGGCCGTTTCTTCGATCATCATCTATTCTTGGGCGCTTTGCCCTGCCACTTCCGCTGTATGGAATTACTGCTGCTTCACCCTTTCCAGGACACTTAGTTGAGCTTCTCCTGAAGACCTTCCTTATCCTGATTGTGCTCTACCGCTTCTTGGACCCTGTGACAACGCTACTCTATTTGACTCAGCTTCTTCAGTTATCTCCATCTAGGATTCTTATGCTCGACTATTCAGGTCTCGTCAGGTTATTGCTGCCTCAAACATTGAATACCTACAGTTTCGGATGTTATTCCTCTCATCAGGTTGCCATCTCTCTGCCACGGTCTCTTCAATGTGATCCCTGCCATCCTTGATCTACTGGATACGTCAGTCCTCAGCACCATTCCATTCTCTAAGTCTGCTTTACAAATGCAGTGTTACTCTGCTCTAAACTGACTCAAGATATGTCTCCTGGAGGCTATATACCACACTTTATTCCTACTGGCTGACCTCCGTAGGTCTGGCTGCATTTCCTGTTACCTGGGGCTAGTTGCCTCTCTACTTACCTCACCAGCTGATGGATTTGCTGCTCATCTCATCGAAGGACTAACTACCATGCTCTGTTTCTACCAGCAGACCTCCATAGGTCTGGCTGTGCTTTCCCATATCTGGAATCAGCTGCCTCTCTCTCCTACCTCACCAGCTGTCAGTTAAGCTGCGCTTTCACCAGGGGCTGGTTGCCATGTCCCATTCCTTCTCACCTGCCTACATTGGTGCATTACTTGCTACCTACTACCTCTCTCTTCAAATTCACGGTCCACCAGCCTTGCTTACTTTTTGGGCTTGCCATATTCAACTACTTGGATGCTTCCTATCCTCGCACCAATGCCTCTGACTAATCCTTTACAGCCTGCCATTATTCCAGCTCAGCTCTACAGCCATTACCGCTATATCAATTCCTAAAACTATACTGTACTCCTATGATACTCACCAGAACTGGATCCATCAGTCGGTAGCCTTGCTGCAAGCCTTCGCCATTCCATGTGCTATACAAGCCCTCTATTAGTAGAAACCTGGAAGTCATATTACTTCTGTTTCATCCTGCCTCGCTTGCATCAGAGCTTGGATGCAACTATCTTCATCTGGTCACCTGTATTGAGTTTGTCAGTCATCAGCTTCATCTCCACCATCCTACAAATCCCTGGATTCTTATGCCTTCTATCAACTGAAGTCTGGAAGATGGTCCTTTCAATTATCCATTCTCCCATCATCCCGACTTGTACATGGATTCTCGAACTTGGAGTTTACTAGGAGGACGATTGTTTCACTGGACATGTTACAATTCAGTACTTTCTTAAGCTTTCCATTTCTCTGGATCAAGTTCTACAATTTGGAATTCAGATTAGCTGATTAATTTAATTTGTTAATTAGGATCTCTCTCCTTTAGTATCCCCAGAAGGAAGGGCAGGTCAGTAGCCATGGGTCCTCAGAGGTTTCCCCCAAGCGGGTTTTTCCTCTCCTGCATGCTACTGGTCACACTTTCCAGAGTTGGAGGAGGTGTTCATCTCTTCATATTATTATCAGGGGTGTATTCCTGCTCAACTCATTCATCAGTCAGTTACAGAACAATCATTGATATCATATTCTTTTTAAGGGGGTCTCATAATACTAAACCAAGCTTCCTCCCTACAGGTGGGATACAGAGAAAGGCCCAAACCATCAAATAATATAAAGACTCTCAATTCAAGTATCCAAGCAGATTGCTCAATCTATCTGACTCATATGTACTATATTCATTGACTCTATCATGCTGAAGTACCTAAGCACAAATTATTCTATACTACTAGTACCTAGTAAACATTGTCCTGTTACCTGCTGGCCTCTGTATCCAACAACCATCTACATCATCCAGCTACAATATGTTACATAAGCACTGAGCTATGAACCACACATAATTGAAGGGCAATCCCGTTGTTATGTGGGGGAAGAGTTATTGGAAGTGGATAGTGCTTCAAGCACACAAACTCAGTCCGCCAATGTCAGCTCATTCCTAGGTAGAGACATTATCACCAGCAGCACGGAAAGAAACTGTAAACTGAAGCACTCAGAAGAGCCGACTTAAATACAGCTTAAAGGTCAAATAAATTAAATTACAGCCACAAATACAGCCACAAACAGGCTCTAAAGCGTCCCACTAAAGCAGAATGCTCATTTAATGCCATCCCCGACTAAGCATTTATGGGACCATATACTTAACACAAGCCTCGATCTGTACATGATGAGACATCCCGCTTAAGCTGTCATCCCACTTAAGTGTGTCTCATTTAAGTGGCTTGTACTGTAGTGGCAAAAGCTTCTGATAGTTCCTGATAGTTACCTAAGCTATATTATATGGTTCAGTTGTATCCCCATCCTTCTCACTGACATAGGTTTGAGCCCCAGGGAGAGTGAGCATGACAAAATGATGAATCTTCCTGAGAGACATAGAAATATTACCTCCTATGCTCTGTAACTTCTTCTACACATACACACTTTGCATTGTACAATATCCTGGCACTGACTTCTGCTCCATGGTTTACTCCTCTAGGGATGAAGGGAGGGAGTTGATCTGAAAAAGAAATCCTTCACTCCCATTCTCTAAAAGGGTAATGATTAGGCCATCTTCACTCCAGGGTTTGGGGGTGGGAGGCTGGCAACTGCAGATCAGCTGTATGCTGAACAGAGAATGGATTTTAAATAGCACATCCCACTCCTTTGTCCAGGTAAAACCTTTAACCCTGTTCAGAGAGGACTCCTAAAGTCAGATTAATCTTAGGACTGGACAAGGGTGTTGTGGGATCAATCTGAATTTGAATCAGTCATCTGCTCCAGCAAAGCCCCACACAACCCTTCAGTGGAAATGCAGGTACATATACGCTTGGCATCTATTGCACCCCATTGCTAGGGACCACACTCACAGATCTTCAGGCATACCACCTGCAGCTGGTTGGATTTTATTTCACAGCTCACAGTTCTCATGAGGCCTCTAAGGGCATCCATAAACCCTATTGTCATCTCTGACAATGAAACAACCTCTTTCACCTTTCTACTTGCATCCCCCATAAATCTTATCTCCTAGTTGGAGTCTTATTCTATTCCTTTTTATTTTTTATAATTAAATGTTATTAAGTAAATATTATAACAGTGAGTACGATCAACAAGTAAAAAAATCCAAGAAAACAAAGAATAGTTAATTTTACATAAGAATAGGTCCTGAACAACACTTACAATCAGTGACTCATTTCAGAAAATAGGAAATTAACAAGTAAAGGCAGGCAGCAGTCTTTCTTTTAAATCCAGGAAGTAGACATCATCCAAACTAAAAGACAAAGCTGCTATTATTCTAACCTTAAAAACCCAAAATGAAATAATACCCATCCCCTACTATTAACAGCTACAACACAACTTTATAACTAAGGGACAAAGTTTGGACTTACTTGGAGCTGAAAATTTATCCAAGGTTACCAAATCGTTGTAAAAACAGCTTGTTTGTCCATCTGAACATAAACAGATTTCTACATAGATAAAGTTAGCAACCTGTTGCCAAATGTGAAGGGTAGGAATATGTTCTGAATACCAATACATTGTAATTGCTTTTTGGCACAGACTATTAATATCAACTACAACTTTTTATAAGATGGGGATAAATTTAAACCATCCAGTGAAATGTGTAGCAGGGTCAGAGGAGCTGATACATTAATTGAACAACCACAGATTTGCTCAAGTTCCCAGGCAATCTCACACCAGAACAAAACTAAACTTGGACAAAACCAAAAAATGTGGTCCTGGTCAGCTGAGAGTGCTCTGCAGCATCTCCAACAAAAACTCACATCCAAATCTATAAAATATTTTACCCTAGCAGGAGCTAAGAAAAATCAGGCTCTGCATTTCCATGCAAACTCCTGTAGGTATGGAGTACTAGCCACGGAATATGACAGTGGAGCTGACTGAAGCCAATCATCCCAAGTTCACATGCTACCCAATTCTTGCTCCCACCTTTGGAAGATAGCCCTTGAGGTCTCTCCTCATAAATTCCTAATCCCATGATACCAAAGACCAATTAAATGACCCGCATCGTTCCCTACCTGTGCTGAAATTACTAATTTCACCAAGGGAGTACACAATATAACTGGAATATCCTCTTAAAAAGGGACAGAACTTAAATAAGACCTAAGCTGAAGATATCTGAAATGATCAAGATGCACCACACCAAACCCTATGTGGAGATAATTAAATATGCAAAGGCCTCATGAGTCAAATAACTGATGGTAAAAGTTAAGTCCCCATCCCCTAAAGAAGTAGATGTCCCATTGATTTAAAGTATTATCTGAGTCATGTGTCATGGAAGAAATACAGAATATCTCACTCAAGGAAAAATGATGTTGAATGATACACCACTGCTTCCAGACAACTAGGGTAAAGTAAAAAAAAAGGGAAAGGGGGGAGTCCATCACCGTGACCCAAAGAAGAAAACAATATCTTACTGATAATGTGAAGATCATTTAGGATGAACTCTATGTCCTTCCAGTGGGCTTGATAAATTGGATTAGCTCAACACCATGCTATCCTAAGCTGGGGTGCTTGGACATACCACTGAAAATTAGGAAAGCTGATTCCACCATGACCCAAGAACAAATATAAAAGAGATGCATGAATCCTTGCTTTTTTACCATTCCAGAGAAAGTTAAATGACTGAGTTTGCCATTCTCTGAAATACTGTAACTAGTAGGAGGAAGAACTGGGAGAGTTTGTAAGAAAAATAACACCCTAGGCAGCATGTTCATTTTCACCACCTCTATGAGACGTTAAAAGGAGTGGGGGAGTGTAGATCATCAGGCCAGGTCTTGTTTAAGTTGAAGAGTTAATGATTCATAATTCATGATATCAGTATGATCCAGTGATTTAGGAAGAGCTACTCCAAAATACTTAATAAAATTTCTATTCCATCGAATTGGTAATAAACATAAAATTTCTTCTGGGGGAGTATAATGACAGGATAAGACCTCAGTTTTGAGCTTGTTTAATTGGAATCTGGAAAACCACTCACACTGCTCCAATATAGAAAATACAGCCTGAAGTGAAGCTGTAGGATTAGCAAAGGTTAATAAAATATTATCTGCAAACAGAGGGATTCGATAGACCAGACCTCCAACTGGGATCCCTTCTATAGTCTCTGAATCCTGAATTAAGCAGGCTAATGGTACAACATATTAAGTGAACAGTAACAAGGAGAGAGGGCACTCCTGCCTGGTGCCCCTATATAAACAAAAACCCTATGAAAAAAAACCATTAATTTTAACATACACCACAGAGGCCCCATAGATATTTTGCAATATGTCAATAAAAGAGAAGAGGAAGCCAAAGTGGTGAAGAGTCTTCCAAAGATAAGGCCAGAATATGTTATTAAGTCAAAGGCCTTCTTAGCATCAAGCCTGGCCAAGACCAGTGGGATTGACTGTCTTAAGGCATAGTCCATCAAAAGGAATGTACATCAGACATTATCATGCACCTGCCATTTTTGGACAAATCTTGACTGGTCAAGGTCAACCAAAGATGGGAGAAGACCCTCTAGGCGTGAAGCATAAACAGACATAGATATTTTATAATCTGCATTAAGAATAGAAATTGGATGATAAGATTCCAGTATGTGCAGGTTCTTATCAGGTTTTAGTAAGACAGAGATTACTACCAAGTTCCAAGACAGAGGGGGAGAAGAGGAACCATCCTGAACTGAACAAAATGCTTGAAGCAGCAGCGGAATCAGCACAGGACATAAAGCCTTGACCTTGTAAAAATATGTAGGGAAGCCATCCATACCCAGACTCTTCCCTGGCTTAAGAGACATAATAGTCTCCTGTATTTCTTTAGCCTCAATTGGCTTCATCAAAGAAGCCACATGGACTGCTGTTAATTGGGTAGGTGTATACAGTGATGAAACCTGTCCAGATGCTCCGCCATAGACTGAGAAGAATCAGGAGTATATAATGCCAAATAAAAGTCCTGAAACATATAAACATATGAACATACAAATCTGCCAGCAGAAACAGACCACCCAGTCTACCAATGTCTGCCTGATTGTGCAGCTAGCCCCTTAGATTGCAGCTGCCTCAACCTCTCCCCATCTGTCATTCCCATGGTGGCCTCAGCCCCCTCCACCCAGACCCTCCCACATGCTCTGTCCCATGCCCTTTTAAAACGTCCTACTGTCTTTACATGATTCCACCCCCTCTGATAGAGTGTTCCATTTAGACAACAACCTCTCCATGAAGTAGTGCCTGCTCATCTCCCTCTTAAATCTTCCATCCTCCAATCTTAGTCTATGCCCCCTCATGTCCCTACCCTTCTTCAGTTTAAACACCCTAAGAATATTTGCAGTTTGGAGTACTTCCACACCAAGCTGCGGATGATGAACTTTTAAAACTGTGGCAACAGATTTCTGACCCTGAAGTCGTTGAGCCAGGTATCTTGCTCCCTTTGGCTCACCTAAACAAAACTGCTGTTTCAAATAAAATAAAGCATGCTCTATTTTTAGGTCAATAATTTTTTGCAATTCTGCCTTTAAATCAAAATCAAATCTAGTAGAATGAATCAATCTATCTCCTTGCAGAAACACTGTCTGCAACCAGTGAATTTCTCTGTATAGCTCCTTAGTTCTTCATTCCCCCTCCCTGTGTTTTGCAGAGGCATATGAGAGTAATTTGTTTATTTATTTAGTGATTCTGAAGAAATCTTTGAGTGCAAGCTCTTTTACAAAGATTCCATGGCATAGATTGCAAAACAAAGTACAATAGGGGAAAGCAAAGGTACATCACAATGAACGATACAGCTTGGATTCAGGACTTACAGGATAACTCAAAATATAGGTACAAGTTGAAATAACAAGAAAAACACTTTATGGGGGGGGGGGATAAGCAGCCACAAAGTGCCTAAGGACAGCTTTTAATGTGGTCCATAATATGGTGGGGGGAAACATCACCACAATCATTTGTTTCTAGGAAGAACTTAATTTGTTCCACAAGATCCACAATTAAGTCTTGGTCCTTAAGATAATCTAAATGAAGATGACTAGAATGAATGCCATTGAGAAACCACAAACTCAAGCTCAACTAGCACTGGAGCATTATCCGACAAAAAAATAGAACTTAGATCAATACCGTGTACTAAACCCTGGTACTCTATGGAGGTAAATAATCTAACCATGCTGAACTACCATGTTTTGCTGAGTAATGTGAATATGCCCTAGTCATGCCATGTAAAAAATGCCAAACATCTATGATACCTAAATGTTGTAGAGCATGGTGACTATACTTTGAAGTCAAAGTACAACATTGTGCCTTGGGTTTAGATGCATCTGAATCAGGATTTAAGGCCAGATTTAAATCTCCCCCCCCCCCATAATTAGTGACCCCTCATCACAGACACTAATGTAGAAAAAATGTGTATAAATAATCTCTTTTTTGAATCGGGAGGAAAATATGTATTTACCAAAGTAACCTCCTGCCCATACAAAATTCCCATCATAATAAGATATCTCCCTTCCTCATCAGCATTGGTGGTTAAGTGTTCAAATGGAAGACCCTTTCTACACAACATAAGCACTCCTCTTCTGTGTCCAGTTGGAAAGAACATGGAGAACACCTGTGAAAAACCCAATTTCAAAAATTTCAAATGCTCCTCCTGTGTCAGGTAAGTTTCTTGGAAAAAAAATAATATCTGCCTGTTGCTGTCTACAATATTGCAGCAACCGGGAATGCTTTTCTGGACTAGTTATCCGATTCACATTATATCATATTAGTTTTAAATGCTGCACCATACCCAAAGATTGCAAGCCCATCCACAGAAAAAAAAACATTAAAAAAATCATTTTTATTACCCAGCCTAAGCTCCAGACGACAAAGTGACACACGTCAGTCTATGAGTTCAAAGCAGAAGGACTGTAATAAAATAAAAGATTACCATTGCTGTAGCCTTTGAGACTTACATACAGTCATAGTCAAAAAGACCAAAAGGACCATGCCATAACTAAGTCCAATCGTAAATAGTAAGTTGAGGACAATATAACATGTAGAAATTAGTAAGATAGTAATCGCAGAACAATGAAGCAACAAAATAGCAACCACCACTGCCAAAAGGGCAGATTAACATTTACAACAAATGGTGAACAACAAAAATTATCAGTAGAAGTGATGAAATGCTTCCAAGGCTGGGAGCCCACAATCCCCTAGGGCTTCTGTGGGGTACCATCAAAAATCTTGCCACCACTGGGGGATCCATGATGGAAAGTATCAACCTCAGGTTCAAAAAGAACAGCAAATTACTCCACCAGGGATCCCTAAAGTAAAGATATATTCATCCAAAATAGTTCCAGTAACATCACCCTAAATAAAACATACTAAACCAAAAGGAATAGGGGAAAGAAGGAAAAACTCCCACCATTATCACTCCTACCCCAAGCAATCACTTAATAAAATAAAAGCTAGTCTCCTGGATATCCCATTCATTAAATAAGGCACTAAGTGGGGAAAACCCCCATCTAAAAAGAGGAGGCCCATCACCCAGGCTCAGCTGTCATATAATAGTCAACTTCTAAAGTCCTTAAATATTATGTCTAAATGGGTTAAACTTAAAATCCCAAAACAATAACACCCCCCAACTACTAGCTCTACCTAACATCTCCGTTCTAACCTGAACTCAAGCCCTTACTTCAGCTCCTCACTCCTGCACTGGAGCTTGTAAATTCAGTGAACTGAAATGAGTGAAGTGAGGGTCAGAACCCCCAAAACCAAAACTGGGAAAATATGTAGCAACAGCCCAGCCAATCTGCTGACTAATCATCTAAAAGAAAAATATAGAAAGAATTAACAGTAAACTCCCACTATGAACAGTGAAAGCTACCGCTCGGCTGAGACATCCCCTAAGTTAAATTTCTATAACTCTCAAACAGAAATGAAAAAGGCATCCAAATGCTTATAGAGGAAGAGAACTGTAATAATGTTTTCCTTTTGTTTTTTTCTGCCATTCCCCCCTCCCCCAAGAAAGCTCCCTATGACTTTCCTAAACAAGAGGGCTGTGACCTGCAAAATAAAAAGTAGCTTAAATCATGGTACCAGGGGCTAAAAAGAATTGATAAATCTAAGGATACCTAAAATATAGTGATAGAAAACAATGTTGAAAGGAGGAAACCGCTAAAAAATAAAAAAACACCAACAGGTTAAAGGAGAAAATCAAAAAACAAAAAAAAGTGTCATCAGCTGAACACTAGAGGGCACCTCTGCCCAGAGCACAACTACATACAAACATAATAAAGAAAAGAGGAAAAAAACTCCTATAGCATCCTCCAGATCCACTAAAATTCTGAAGGAGCAACACATCTCAACCCAAAAAGTGATCTAAATTGTAGCCCAGAACAGTGACATAAAAAACAAACTCCCCCATAAAAACTTGATCCAATTATCATTAAATAAGCTGCCGAAAGTAAACCCCCCATGCTAGTCAATCCCTCAGAGAGTTTAAAAAGCCACTGAGAAAATAATCTACCCCATACTCCCCCCCCCCAATCATACCTGAAAAATATAGTGGAAAGAATGTTCCACCAGGTTTGAGGAGAAGCAGCATGTCTTCATCCACTACACCACAAGACAATAACACTGTTAAGCGAAAAACTACAAAAAAGGAAAAGAAAAGGAACATGGTAAAATGCAGGGCAATTCCACAATAAAAAGAGAATGCAGGAGAAAGAACAGACCGGAAGTGAGGAACAAAAATATAGGAAGGAGGGGACTGATCAGAGAATTAAACAAACAAAAAAGGCCATTAACTGTAACAAGTATGCAGGCGCAAGGGGTGAGCTGACAAGGCCAATAATACCGAGGAGGAGCATAGAAATCACGAACAGGAGGGGTAACAGATTAAACAAAAAAAAAACACAGTAATAAAACAAAAGAATAAAGGGAAAAATAAAATAAGCAAGACAGAAAAAAAGGACAAGAAGGAGCTTATCAAACACAGAGATGAATAGTAAAATAGATGAAAAAAAGTGAAAAAAAAAACAAAGGGGGGGATTATCTAAAAAGATCCAACTACCAAGTCAGGCAGCTCAACTAGTAAGATGGATCTATGCTGGTATATCAACTGAGAAATAGGAACACCAGTACATAGTGCTGTAATCAGTCTATTTTACAGCAGTAGTAAACCAGAGCATAAACAGTCCAAGTAGTCAGGTTTGGTCTTCTCAACAAAATGCCTGCATCATAGAATGAATGCCCTGTAGAGCTTCCTCTGAACAGTGTTTCTTGCTGAATGGGGAAACTTTGGACCAGCTATCCCTCTGGAGCAAGCCCTTGTCCTGAACTTCGGTGAACTCCATACTCTCATCAGACAGTGTAAGCTTCCTACTAACCAGTTTTTGGGCAGTGGTATCAGCATCTTCAAACACCCTGATGCAATCCAAAAAAATTATCCTGATTGGGGCAGAATAGGGAGTTGAAAATTTGATCTTATAAGCCCGGGGAACTTTAATTACTGGTGCATATGCCCTCCAGCAGTTTTGCAAGTTTAGGAAATAATCATTATCGAAATAAACCCAAGAGTCCAAAAACTTAATTGATCCTCCTCCCCAGGCTCTTTTGAGAATCTCATTCTTGATGGCATAATTGTAAAAATGAGCTAGTATTAAGCGAGGTCACTGGGAGGGAATTAGGCATATACTCCAAATCCCAATGTGCATGCTCGATGGGCAGTGGGAGGTCCAAAATGTCCAGAACACACTGTAGAAGAGACAGAATAAACAAACGGAAATCACCAGTGCCCTCAGCCTCTGCAGGGACCCCATAAATGTGAATGCTATTTCTGCAGAACCTATTCCCAAGGTCCTCACAACACTCCATCTGGTACTATCAATTCACAAGAACCCGGATCACTACCCACTCCAGGCGATCCACTCATAAATCGGATTCAGTTGCTGTTTAGTTAGATCACTGACTTGTCCCTCTAAAGCCTGGATAGCTTTTTTCAGTTCAGTATTAGTGGTACTTACTTCAAGCCTGAAGTTATTTTAATATTGCTTTCAGGGTCAGATCGTGGCATGCTGCTGTTTTGTTGACACCATCTGCCATTTCTGGAGAAGAAGAAGCCTGATGAGGCTCAGTGGAGGAAAGCTCCATACTTGCAGTAGACGGTAAGGATACTTTTGTTTTTTTAATTTTCTCCATTGACAATTGAACCACCCCGACTACTGGCTGTACAAAGTTAACTTCTGAAAAAGACAAATTTGAGGCGTTAATACGAGTGCTGCACAGAGCTAACAGATCAAGCGGCCATATTCTCCTGAGGTGGAACCAGAAGTCTCATTGTTCTTTTCCTTTTCAGATATGTGGAGCTTCAGGAATTGCTATCCAAGGAGATAGACCTCAACTTTGCCCCTGGAGACTACAGTGAAGGTGCTATTGGGATGCCTTTAAGGCCTTCATTAGGGAGAGGGGTCATTAGCTACTCTTCCCACATAAATAAGAAAAGAAAACAAGAAATGGCAGACCTCACTGTAAACTGAAAGAGGCAGGAAAGCAATACTATGTGAAAGGATGGGGGTAGGGAAGAACTCAGAATGGTGGTACACCTGAAGTATCAGCTGAATACCATCCTTTCACACAAGGCAGAGTGGGCCCCCCCTTCATGAACCAGAGTTATTGGGAGAGTACAGAAATGGCTGGGAAGCTACTAGTGCATTGCCTAAAAAAGAGAAAAAGTGAGCCAACATGTCCTATGTGAGAAAACCAGATGGGTTGGTCTTTTTTGAGTGGAAGCAAATTAACCAGATTTTTGATGCCTTATTCAGGGGAGTGTTACACTTTCAGAACCAGTGCTACTCCAGTCAAATTGCAGCATACTTGCAAAGGCTTGGTTTCACACAAGTCCTGAATGAAATAGCATAGTCAGTGGACTCCATGCATCTTACCATCAGAGGTCTTGACCATGCTAAAGGCCATGCCAAAGGGTAAAGCACCAAGCCTGGATGGGCTTAGTGCAGACTTTCACCAGTTTCATCAGCAGCTTCCACCATTTTTACTTTGAGTCTGCCACAGAGTGCTCCTCCCTCACTTTTATGTTACGTCAATATCACAGTCATCCACAAGACCAATAAGGCTAGAGCACAATTTGTTAGTTGCAGACCCATTTTTCTGCTTAATGTTGATTCCAAAATCCTGGCTATGGTTATTGCCACACACCTAAAGAAGGCTCTGCCTCTCATCACTCATGGTGCTCAGACCGGGTTACTTGCAAAGCACGGCTGCATGCTGATGACTTGGTTCTCACTCACTCCAAAGCAGATCAATCCTTTTCTGCAGCCCTATCAGATATTACAGAAAATTCAATAGTTTGTCAAGGTTAAGGATCAACTGTTGCAAGTCAGAGCTACTTACTATAACCAAATGGCCACTATGGTTTTATATGATGTGGGCGACTGCGAAAGGGCAACCCTCAGAAGAGTGACGTCAGGACGGTGAAAACAATTTCACCACCTCTGACAACCCCAGCATACGGAAAAACAGTGCTGGGGACTAAAAATATTTGCTTTCTGTAGTAGGCTGTGCCTCAATGAGGGGTTTAGACCTGCACCCCCTACTTAGGATTCTCAACTCCAGGGATACATGTTGGGGTGCAAAGTAAAAAATAAGATTTGGGGCGGGTGCAAGAAAAGCACAGTAGCACCCAGACCCAACCAGAACCCCAGCACCGCAAGCGGAGGCCAACCCCCAACGCCACGGTGCAGCTCGGCAGCCGAAAGAAATGCCACCCCCAACATCCCCTCTGCCCCCTCCCAGGTCACGCTCGCCATGCTCACTCCCCTCCCCTGCATGCATGTACACGTAGCGACATCCTGTCGCTAGGACTGCCCACCCCACCACATCCAGTCTCCCTCCTTGCCCCCTCAGTTTTCGGGCTTTCATCCATATCATGTTGCCATTTTGGATGGCGCCATGATTCAGGCGCCCACCTCACATGCTACCCCCACAATGGTTGCCTACAGTGGGAGATCAAAGTCTCACATAGGCATCAGATGGTGTCAGATAGCTGAGGATGTGGAACACTTCAGTAGTGGAAAACATGCTGCAGGAATATCTAACGCCATTGATTTCAGAGATAGGAGTTGAGTGTGAATGCTGTTGTATTCAGAACCTCTCCCTTTCTGGACATACAGTATTGCAGCCTCTGGGGAACAAGAAATACCAGATAGTGACTGGTCTATAGTGCACCTTCATAACAGAAAAAGAAGGGATAAAGTCATCATGCCACCAGATGATGAAATAATTTTATCAAATAGATACACAATATGAACTGAATTGCAGGTGAGGAAAATGCTACTGAGAATCAGCCCCGTCACACCCAGACACAGAAATTTTAATAGACGTGGATAATGGGGGGCGTGACCAACAGCCGAACGGAATGGTCGCATAAACAGCTTGCTCCCGACAGTAACCCCTAAATCCTGCATTATTTCATCTATTTCTGCACAACGGTGAAAAAAATTAATTTAGTACTCACTGGTGGCTATCCTGATATGGTTATTCTGACCGGCGTGGTGTAAATCGTACGCATTTTTACGGATTTGCTTCCCCATTCATGGTGGGCTTACGCTCCGTTCAGCTGCTACCAGGATCAACTACGCACAGCATGGAGGCCTCAACTACGCCTTCCCCGACGGCAACGGAAGGTAACCTAACAAAAATTAGGCAAATGTTTGCAGAAATCCTGCACTGAATAGAGGGAGTGGATGTGGCCACGAGAAAGAATACAGAGGACATTATGGATTTGTCACAGAGGGCCGACGTCCACGAGCATAGGCTAGCTGAGGTGGAGGATGGCTGGCATAAAGCGGGGGCTAAATTGCAAGAGCAAGGACAAATGATCCAGCACCTTTGGGCCTGGGTGGGGGATCTGGAGAATCGTAACCGCGAAACAATCTCAGATTAATTGGGGTTCCCTGAAGGCTGCGAAGGGAATGATACAATAGCTTTTCTCCAACGGAACTGCCTTTATTGTTGGATTGCTACTGGGTCCCATGGGAGCTGGACAGGGCACACAGAACTCTGCCACGGCTCGCTCAGGGGTGCCCTGAACTATTTTAGCCCGTTTCCTCTGATTTCAAGACCGTGAACGGGTGACGCATTTAGCACGACAGAAGAAGGAGCTAACCTGGAATGGACATAAAATACAAATATTTGCTGACTATTCACTGGAGGTCACGAATAGGCGGAAGGCCTTCACAACAGCTCAGAGGGCGTGTGCAGAACTTGGCCTTGAATACTCCCTGCATTACCCTGCATCTCTACGGATTGTGATTAATGGATCACCATGGGTTTTCGATAATCCGTTATTAGCCGAGGACTTTATCGCTGCACAAGCACCCAAACTAAACTGGGGCAAGTTGCGTTCATCCTATAGCCCAAGACCCCTTCCTGCTCAGCCTGCCCCGATGGACACTGGTGGACCTGTAACCCTGAAGGATGTGGCAGCTTCGACTTCTCACCTAGGTGGACATACCTTGACCCCCACCTGGTCTACTCCTCATAAATCCCCAGGAAGTAAGAAAAAGAACAGAAGAAGGGCTAGGATTGAAGGAGGTCATGTAGACAAAACCCCATGGCTTCACTCCAGAAGCAGGAGTTGCAGTCCAGAGTCGAATTTCTCTCATGAATCCCTTGCCCCAGATATGAGTAATAATCAGTACGAAGTCCTGATGGAGCTCTCTACCAAGGATATTCCTCGCGACCTCCCTCTCCCACCTAGGTGTCCCAGCTCGGCCGGTTCAAAATCATCAGCAGCCAAACAATTGTGTTGGGCCAAAGGGGCAGCTGACACCTCTAGGGAGAATTCTGAGGCCCCAGCTGCTGGACAGGCCTTGGAACTATCCGCAAGTAACATGGATAGTCTTACCTCTGCAACAATAGCAACTGGCTGATTGTTAACACTGTATGGTTTTTCGAGTTCTGTAATGCTAGGCGTGCCTGTGGATCAACAGACATTGCCGTGTTTAGGGAAGAACCACTATTCATCGAGTTAAAGGGGACTTCCCAACAGAGGACAGCTTAGAGTGGCCCTCCGGCCCCTACTCGAGCAGTTTTCCTATGCTGTCACTTGCTGTCCCTGGTTACTCAAGGTGTAGATCTGGGGATCCCAGTGCTGGTACCGGCTGGTATGCATGACTAACCGAGCCCAATAGGGTGTTGCTCAGGGCTTAATTTGTGGCTCTGTACATTTGTAAACCTGCCTTAGTTACTAATACAAATATATGAGGGGTCTTGCTCAGCTTTTACAACTGCCCCACTTCAATATGTTGGATGACACCATTTTGGCCGTTGTTGTGTGGAAGTTTTTTTCTTTTCTTTTTTTTTTATGCCTCTCCTTTTTTTTATGCTTCTCCTTTAAAAGGGGTTATTAGGAGAGTCTATCTACTTGGTTATGATGGGTCTACGGGGTCACTTACCTCCCAGTGACCTCCACTGGTGTCTGGGCTTGCTTTTATTTTTAGCTGACGCGTACAGTGGATGCTGGTCTTTTGTGGGTTTGCAAGGGTACGAACAAAGGGGTGGGAGGTGGGGGGTGGGTTTTGTTATTTTTAAAGGGTTGAATTGCTCGCAGTTAGTAGGGATAGTACATGTTAATACATATCCCTGTCAGGTTATAATGTTGATATTTGGGTGTTGTGTTTATGTTACTATGGCAATCTTTCTAACGGGGCTAAGGGGTGCTCCGTTAATGTTTATTGGGAAGGGAAGAAGGAGTGGGGGGGCTTGCTTGGACCCACCATTTAGCGTTTCCGATCATAAATTCCAGCTAACATGTCTCATTCTAGGTTTGAATGGAGCCTAAGCTAATATCATGGAATGTGAGGGACTTAACTCACCCATTAAATGGAAGAAGGTTTTAATCCACCTAAAAGTTAGCTCCTACAGTAGTCTCTTGCAAGAGACTAAACTCTCCTCTAAAGAGGCCACCAAGCTTAAGCAAGCTTGGGTGATTGAAGAGTTTCATGTGGCCCCCACCCATAAAAGGGGAGTCTCCATACTATTGCACAAAAATCTGGGATGGAAGGTGAAGGACTTTATACGGGATCAGGAAGGGAGATGGATTATTGCAGAAGTCGAAACCCCCTGAAGGTCCTCTGGTTTTGGCCAATATATACGCCCCTAACCAGGACTGCCCTCAATTTTTCCATACAGTTAATCAGGCTATCCTGGACTTCAATAAAAACAGAGCCCCAATACTTTTAGGAGGGGATTTTAACTTAACACTGGATCATACCCTAGACAGAAGCAATAAATCCCCCGAACCCCATTGACAGGCTAAGAAATCAGTGGGGAAACTTATGTCTGAACTTGGTCTATTGGATGCCTGGAGGATATTACACCCAGGCGACCATGATTATACTTGTTTTTCCCCAACCTATGGCTCCTCCAGTAGGATAAACCTTTGGCTCATATCCACAGGGTTATATGAGAAAGTGGCGGGGGTTTCGATTCACCCAATCTATGTTTCCAATCATGCTCCACTTGAGTTAGTTCTTAAGAGGGGATTTGACCCCCAACACTCTCAGTCCTGGCGGCTAGACCCATTACTGCTAGAAGATAAAAAATTTCTTAACTGGTTTGGCCAGGCGGTAGCAGAATATTGAATGGATAATGATAATGGAGCGGTATCTAATTCAACCTTATGGGAGGCCTTTAAAGCCACCATTCGTGGTAGGATAATAGCTTTTGCAGCAGCCAGGAGGCATAGCCGGGTGGCTGATCAGAGGGCTTTGGAGAAGCAATTATATAGCTTGGAAGCCCAATATAAAGCCATAGACAATAAACCTCCTTCCCTGATTTGTTAGCACAGTTAGCCAGTACCCGGATCTCTCTCAGTGCTCACTTATCTCGGCAGGCGGAGCTAAATCTTAGATGCATGTGCCATGCTTATTGGGAAGAGGGAGAAAAGGCCAGCAAGTTATTGGCCTATCTTCTTAAGCGCCAGCATGCTTCTAAGATGATATATGCATAGGCAGATTCGTCTGGAAACCCCTGTCTTGCTAACTCAGGGATAAATTTGATCATGTCTCAATTCTATGAAAAGTTATATGCTTCACCAAACCCCTCTGACCCAGCTCAGATCCAAGCTTATTTATCCTCATTACCCATCCCCAGCATCTCCAGTCGGGATACTAAATTGTTAGATTCCCCCTTTACAACCGAAGAAATTACCCAAGCTATTCACGCTTTAAATCTACGTAAAACCCCATGGATCTATACAGACTCCCTGGTGTTAACTTGGCCCCTTATCTGGCCCGGGTTTTTCGGCACTCCCTAATGGTTGGACAATTACCCCCCTCTATGAGAGAAGCTGTTATTACTGTACTCCCAAATAAAGGGAAAGACCCGCTGTCCCCAGGCAGCTATCGCCCTATCTCCCTAATCAATGCGGATGCCAAGATATTGGCTAAGGTTATCGCTGCCCAGCTGGAACCCCTCTTGCAGGACCTGGTGGGTCCTTCCCAAGTTGGCTTTGTGAAAGGCCGTTTAGGATCTGATCATCATAGAATGCTGGGGTCACTAATGTATTTTGCTAAACTCTCACCAACCCACTCAGTTGCTATGGCCTTCGACTTTGAAAAGGCCTTTGATTCGGTTGAATGGGCCTATTTATTTCATACTCTGTCCATCATGGGTTTTGGCCCTGACTATATTGCCTGGATAAGGTTGTTGTATTCCGCAACCCTAGCCTCGGTGCTGACCAATGGCACCATATCTAGGACCTTCCAATTGCAAAAGGGCACGAGACAGGGATGCCCCCTTTCTCCACTCTTATTTGTTTTAGCTATGGAACCTCTGGCTATTGCATTTAGGTCTTCCAGTGATATCCCAGGGATCCAGGTGGGGGACGTTAATTACAGGACCTTTCTATATGCAGATGATCTGCTTATCATGACCGAACACTCTCAATTGGGGATTCAGACAATTTTCCGAATCCTGAATGAGTTTACTAAGATATCAGGGTTAAAGTCAAACCAGTCCAAAACCAAAATTCTTCCGTTAAATTCCTCAACCTCAAGATCAGATTTTACTGAGTTAGGGCTAAAGTGGTCCCCTCTGGGTATTAAATACTTGGGTATTATTTTGCACCCAGACCCACTTAAAATGCTTGTGGCCAATTTCAGTTCTCTGATTGACTCGCTCAGGGTTGATATGGGAAGATGGAAGGCATTACAGCTTTCACTGGCTGGGAAATTTGATTCAATCAAAATGATAGCTGCTCCGAGGATGCTCTATCTACTGGCCCACTTTCCCCTGTTTATACCCCAGAAGTGGTTTCAGAAATTGGAGACCCTTATGGGGAACTTTATTTGGGATGGTGCCCCCTCCCCCCCGATATAGCAAACTGAAACTCCGGCAGCACTGGAGAAGGGGGGGTTGGGGACTCCCTTGGTTGCATCGGTACCATATGGCCTTTGTGTTGGCCCAGAATCTTAGATGGTTTTCTAAAATTGGACAGGGCTCCCCACAGTGGCTTCAGTTAGAAGCATCCCTAATTCATGCTGTTTCTCCGGCGGTCACTTTATATGCCAAGAAGAAACTGCCCCCGAGCCTCTCTCCCCCCATATCACTTTCAGTTAAATATTGGAAACAAGCCATGATTATGCTGGGCTACGATCCAGCCCCATGGGAATACATGCCTTTAGGGGATAATCAGGCCCTGAAAATAGAGGTATCTACCCTGCACTGGAAACTGTGGGAGAGACAGGGCTTATCCTCAATACATGATCTCCTAATCTCTGGGACAACTGTTATGGATTCCTTTGAGTCTCTGAGGGCGAGGTATCAGCTTCCAACTTCTCATTTCTGGAGATATCTTCAGTTAAGAGATGCTATATCTCATCTTCCAAAGTCGCCCATTAGTAACTCTTTACAAAAAAAAATGCACCCTATTGGTTCATGGACTAAAGTTACCAAGAATAAAGCTAGTAATATATATCACGCACTCAGGGACTCCACTCCGGATCCTACCCAGAGCACTAGTCAGCAATGGGGGAAAGAGCTACAGACCCCAATTTCAGAACAACAATGGGAGGATGGGTGGGTATGTACCCATTTGGCTTGTCAGGATGGTCACACGAGGCTTATCATGAACAAGAGTCTTCATAGATGGTATAGAGACCTGGCAAAACTAGTTAAAATGGGACTTATCCCGGCCGACACTTGCTGGAGATGTGGCAACCAAGGAGCTCATCTTTTACATGTTCTCTGGGATTGTTCGAACCCTTAACAGTTCTGGCGAGCCATTCAGTACGTGTCAGCAACTGTTCCCTGATATCGTCCTGGGTCCCGACCTACTCCTTTTGGGCTGTGGCAGTTCGGAGATTCCTAAGCATAGTCTGGGGGCACAGTGGATCACTATGGTCGGGGCATTGGCCAAAAGACTCATCCTGATGAGATGGAGAACCCCTGTCAGCCCTACCTTCCATCAGTTTCTTTTGGCCCTAGCCCAAGGGGCCACATTTGAGAGGATCTCAAGCTTTGCCCACGGCTCCCTATTTCGTTATGACCAATGTTGGCAACCATATTTAAGGTCCAAGTATTGTCACAATACTTCTTCCAGTTTCATGGCTTAGACCCCCTCCCCTCATTTATGGTGTGGTGATACCCCCCCCCTCTGTTTGCAAAGTCCCCCTCTTTTCCTTTCTCCTCCCTTCTGCCCATCCCATACCTCCCTTTGACATAATTAAACATGAAGAAAGATTGCCAATGTTGTATATAGTTGATATTACAAATCACATGGGAATTCAACACACCTATGGTAGAGTGACTAGATATTACTGATTTCTTCTGTCATATCCCTAGTTAGGGTGGATTTTACCTTATATCGATCTATGCTCTCCTTTGTTGAGAGGACCTGACTCTCTACAAATTATCTCTTTTCTGGCCACCTAGTTGGTGGTGTACAGCATATGTGAACTGACACCCTGTATGGTCACCACTAACTGACAGATTGTTGTGTCAATTGTTATTATTGATCAAATCCTAACTGTATGTCATGTATGGATTCTCTTTATGCATACTCTGCCTTGTGTGTATGATCTGCCTTAAGCCAACAATAAAAAAATGTTAACAACAAATAGACATGGATAATGTACATCAGTCAGAAGTACAAGGTACAAACACATGATCAGTTATGCTGCCCAGCACATGTATACAGATGGAACATAGTTACCAGAGACAAACCTTTGCTTTAAGGGAATCAGTTATAAAATTATCTGACAGCCAAATATGTAACCCTGACAAATACAATCGCACCTGTAGCAGCTACAGGGGGGCAAAAATCTCTGATATAACAAGCCAGGTTGATGTTATTCTAAAAAATGATGACATCAACCCCCTTGGATTGTTCATGTGGGAACAAACAGCATTAATGGTTCCAATATGGAAGAAATAAAAAATTATTTCTTGACTATTATCCATATCCTGGAACAAAATGGATGTGAGATTTGTTTTTTGGAATTGCTTCCAGTTACAAGGGCATTTTACTTAAAGCAGAAAAAAATCAAAGCAATAAATGAATGGCTGAGAAAACGGACCCTTGAGAAGGGAATAAAACATCTTACACACTGGAAGACTTTCTAAAATAATTATGGACTTTATAGCTGGGACGGCTTACACTTAAATAAATGAGAAAGAGCACTTCTGGGGAAAAAAAATCGAAAGCTACATTTCAAAGACTTTAAACTGAATGGGGAGGAGGGGTTGGGAAACAAGGTCAATGCCAGGAACTAGGGAGGCCCATAGCAAAGAAGTTAAAGAATATAGGTTCCTGCTTGTGAATGCATGAAGTTTAAACATCAAAAAAAATTCTGAACTGGAATTAATATTGCTTATTTTGTTGCCACTACTGAGACATTGTGGGAGAGATAAGTCTGTGGTCAGGAGAAATGCAAGGCTACAAACTCTTCTTCAAAAATAGATCCGATAAAAAGAGGGGGGTCTGTATATACACTAAACAAATGTATGAGTATGTTGAGCTTACTATAGATAACAACTGCAACACTAACACTGAGTGCATACGGCTTTAGTTACTGTTTAACAATAAAAGTACTCTAACTATTGGAAATTGCTGCTCACCACCATCAAGTGTCCCGGAATATAATGAGCAATTACCAAATGAAATAGCAATGCAGCCAACACATATGATGTTATTACAATGGGTGATTTTAACTTCCCCAGCATGGACTGGTCTTGGTTAACCAGTGGTTCTACCCTAGCATCAACTTTTATAAATTCTTTGCTAGCAGTAGGTCTTAAACAAAGAATTATACTACCAGCTAGAGAGAAAAATATGATGGACTTTGTTATAACCAATTTAGACACAGGAATTTCACATATTTTAGTTAAGGAAATACTGGGAAACAGTGATCATAATATGGTCACCTTCAAATACTCAGCAGGGCAGATTATTGATAACAGCAAAATCTACACTAGAAATTACAATAAAGCAGATTATAGCAAAATCCAAAACATGCTGAACTCTATAGACTGGGAGGGCATATTTCAGGAATTACCAGTTGAAGAATGTTGGATTTCTCTTCACAACATACTGAAGACAGTTAAAGAATGGTATATCCCAAATAAATTAATAAAACAACAATGGGGGTAGAGTACCTCAATGGATGACAAAAAGATTAAAGAGTCAAATAAAAAGGAAAGAAAGGGCTTTCACAAACTATAAAAAGAGCCATACAGTATCATCTAAATTAAGATACAAGATGGAACTGAGAGAAACAAAACAGTTCATAAATAAAGAAACCTCAAATTTAGGATCTACTAAGGACAAGTAAAAATAAAAACATAAAAACATAGAATCTGTCGGCAGATAAGGACCATATGGCACACCTAGTCTGCCAATTTCCCTACTGACTGCTGCAGTCCAAGATCCTATTTGATCTGTGGCTCTCCTGCTCTGCACATCTCCAGAGTACCCTTATCTCTATCCCATGCACTCTTGAACCCCTGTATTGTTTTCATCCCCACCACTTCTGCTAGAAGGCTGTTCCATGGTCCCACCACTCTTTCAGTGAAAAGTACTTCCTAACATTACCCCTGAACCTTCTATCCTTCAGCTTCATATCATGCCCCATTGTTCTTGTGCAAAGTTTTCTCTGAAATATGCTTTCCACATGTACCCTGTTTATTCCCAAAAGGTAATTGAAAGTCTCTATCATATCTCCCATCTCCCTTCTTTCCTCCAGTGAATAGATATTAAGGTCCTTAAGCCTCTCCTCGTAGGGCTTCTGGTGCAGTCCATTTACCATCTCTGTTGCCCTAGTCAGGACTGCCTCGATTTTGTCCACATCCTTTTGGAGATGTGGTCTCCAGAATGAAATACAGTTCTCCATCTGAGGCCTCACCAGTAGAGATCAGCGAAGTGGCCCCAATTTGCTCTGCAAAGTGATTCGCAAAGTGAAGGCAAATTCGTGGAGTGCTCCACAACGCGAGGCGAAGTACTTCACGTTATAATGGGTAATGCGAAGTCCATTGAAAACAATGACTTCGTGTTACTCCGCCTTCCCAAACCACTACTCTACCAATTCTTAAAGCAAAGTACATTGAAAACAATGTACTTCACCTCATTTTGCCTTGTTTTTAAGCTCCAAAGGTGAATCTTGCAGTGATTCATGGGATTTCAGGTCACATGGGCTCTAGATTGTTCTGCACAGCCTCAGTTTGGGGTAATGTGTGTAGGAAGCTGTAGGAGACAATCTGCTCTGAGAGCTCTCTGCGATTCAAACCTTCTAAAAGCTGCTAAGAAAGCCTTTTTGAGTCATTTTTTTTGCTGAAACTTCAGTTCATCAACTAAAGGAAACCCTCCTGTGCTCATGTCATCGAGCGTTTATTGTTTGTGTGTGGATTTTGCATGTTAATGTGCAACATTGGGGCTGTGTACTGAGAGACAGTGGAAGTGTGCTTTGGGGAGGGGCGTATCTGTGGTGTAGGTAGATTAACTTGGAGAAAAAGACAGTGCTTTCTGTTGGGTAATATTTTTCTTGTATAACTGTGTTAATGTACACACAGTAATATTTTCAATAATTCTTGCCATTTTTTTGCTGATTGTTGTGGGGTGCAGCAGTGCATAATTTTAGTTTGTTTAAAATATGTGGTTATATTACTGAAGTTTTCAATTTGATACGCATTACTTAGTGTGTGTGTGAGTGAGTATGTGTGTGACGTGTGTCATTAAATCAGACACCTTTTATTGTGCCACATAATAATTTCAGCAATGTGAACCTGCTATCCACTGCAGCTGTGTGATTTTGTACTTCTTTGTGGTATCTGTACTGGTACTAGTACTAGTGACTGTTACTGATGCAGTGCAGTACACTGCCCCCCCCCCGTGTCCCTCCCCATCCGGCAAAGGCATTCTTTTCCAGATATGATTTTCTGATGGTGAGCACTGGTTAGGTGTTGTGCCTTTGCATCTGCATCCCTTCAGTGCGCAGTGCAATCTTAATCTGTCTGTGCATTTGCATTTCCTTAGGGCCCAATCTCCATCTGTAACTTTTAAGTCACAGTTGTTTCTTTGGCTTCCCTTCAGAGTACTGGACAGATGTGGTGCATAATTCTGCATGAACATTATACTCATTAATATGCGTTTTTTAAGTCAGGACCATCATCATGAGTCACTTGTGATACAAATCACATTCTTCATCATCACGGTCACAAATGCAGTCACAAATCACTATTCATGATCACGTTGCGAATCACAACACTAATTTTTTGATTAGTTACTTGGATGTATTGTAAGCATGTTTTGTAGTATCTCTCCAGGCTTCACCACCCCACCATTGTACTCATTAATGAGCATTTTTAAGTCGGGGAGTTTGTGCTACAGCTCATCGGGGAAGTACAGCCATAGGCATTCATGTTCCCAATACAGTTCCATATTGGTTATCTCACACCGTCGACACTGTGTCACGTTCTTCATCATCACTGTCACAAGTGCAGTCACAAATCACGATTCACAATGACGTCACGAATCACATTAATTTATTTACTAGTTACTTGAATGTATTGTAAGCATGTTATGTAGTATCTCTCCAGGCTTCGCCACTCCACCATTGTACTCATTAATAAGCATTTTTTAAGTCGGGGAGTTGAGTACTTCAGCTCATCAGGGAAGTACAGTCATAGGCATTTGCGTTCCTTCCCGTACAGCATGTGAGTTACAGTACTGTAAGTAGTGGTGGGCGAAGTGGCCCCAATTTGCTGCGTGAAGTGATTCACTGAGTAATGTGGAATCTGCGGAGAACTCCACAATGTGAAGCGGAGTATTTTGCTTCATAACGAGGAACGCAAAGTTCATTGAAACCAATGACTTTGCGTTATTCTGCCTTCCCCCAAACACTTCTCCACCAATTTTAAGGCAAAGTACATTGAAATTAATGTAATTTGCCTCAATTTGCCCTGTAATTGAGCTCCAAATGAAAATTTTGCAGTTATTCATGGGATTGCAGGTCACATTGGCTCTAGATTGTTCAGCACAGCCTCAGTTCTGGCCTGGATAGTGTGTGTTTGTAGTGGTAGCTGGAGACAGCTTGCTCTCAGAATTCTGTGATTCAAAACCTCTAAAAACTGTTTAAAATGCCTTTCTGAGTCATTTTTTTCTCAAAATTTAGTACATTGATTGTAGGAAACCCTTCTGTGTGCAAATCATCGAGTGATTAATGTTGTCTGAGGATTTTGAATGTTAATTTAGAACAGTCAGTCTGTGTACTGTGAAGTGTGCTTTGGGGAGGGGCGTATTTGTGGTGTAGGTAGGAGAAAAAGGCAGTCGTTCTGTTTTGGTTATATTTTTCTTGTATAATTGCATTAATAAACACACACTAATATTTTCAGTAACTCTTGACATTTTTTTGCTGATTGTTGTGGTGCAGCAGTGTATAATCTGTCTGTTTAAAACATTTGGTTACATTACTGAAGGTTTTCAATTTGCTACGCATTACTTGAGTGTGTGTGTGTGAGTGTATGTGCGATGCGTGCCATTAAATCAGACACCTTTTACTGTGTTACAGATTAATTGCAGCAGTATTAACCTGCTATCCACTGCACCTGCATACATTTTTTATACTGCTTTGTTTTATCTTTACTGGTAGTGGATTGTTACTGCCATGCACTAATCCCCCAATTGGCAAAATGTACTCCTTTCCAGATTTGGATTTGTGATTTATGAGCACAGGTTAGGTGTTGTTGTGCCTTTTTGTATGCATCCCTTGAGTGTGCAGCACAATCTTAATCTGTCTGTGCATTTGCATGGCACCATTAATTCTGGGAGACTGCATTTCTTGTTACGCTCTCATTTCACTTCGTCAGCACTGGGGAATTTTCTGGACACCTGACAGTAGCATTTTGGGGATGCACATTAATTTTGGTGACTCTGTGTATGACCTGACCATTGCGCTCATGACTGAGTGCGCCATTAATTCTGGGAAACTTTGCATTTCTTGTTACACTCTCATTTCACTTCATCAGCACTGGCAAGTTTTCTGGACACAAGACAGTAGCACTTTGGGATGCACATTAATTTTGGTGACTGTGTGGGTGGGATGCTGCCAGTATTGTTGTCACTCCACCTTACTTCATGTTTAAGGTGGAATGACAACGCGATAATAACAAGGCAAAGTGAGTCTTTCCTATGGGGCACTCTGTGTAGAGAAGTGCCAACACAAAGTGGCCACTTCACGTTCACTTTGCCGGAGGATTTTAAATTTTCTGCATCTCTCCTCATCAGTGATTTGTACAGCAGCATCACCACCTCTTTCTTCCTGCTTGTTATGCCCCTCCCTATGCACCCCAACATTCTGTTTGCTCTCCCCACTGTCTTTTCACACTGTTTGGTCACCTTCAGTTTGTCAGATATGATAACCCCCAGGACTCTCTCCTGACTTGTGGTGGCCAGAAATTCCCCACCCATCCTTAAGTCCTCCCTTGGATTCCTGTGACCCAGGTGCATGATGTTGCACTTTTTAGTATTGAACCTCAACTACCAGACATATGACCACTCCTCTAATAGGCTTACGTCCTTTCTCATCCCCCCCCCCAGCATTTCCACTCTGTTGCAGATCTTGGTGTCATCTGTGGAGAGGCACACCTTTCCCTCCAGATGCTCTGCAATGTCACTAATGAGACATTGATTTTGACTGGCCCCAACACTGACCACTGTGGCACCCCACTGGGCACCTTCCTCTCCTCAGAATTCATACCATTTACCACCACCTTCTGAGTCCTGTCCCTTTGCCAGTTCCCAATCCACTTCACCACCATAGGACCCACTCCCAGGCTCCCCAATTTATTTAGCAATCTCCTGTGTGGGACGGTGTCAAAGGCCTTGCTGAAATCCAGGAAGGCCACATCCACCACTCCTCCCTGTTCTACGACTCTGGTTACTCAGGCAAAGAAAGCTGTAAGATTCGTCTGACAGGATCTTCCCTCTGAGAATCCATGCTGTCTTGGATCCTGTGCCCTGTTATCCTTCAGAAACTTCACAATCCTCTTCTTAAGTGAGGACTACATTAATTTCCTCACTACTGAGGTCATGCTTACAGGCCTATTATTGCATGTCTCCTCTCTGCTTCCACTCTTGTGGAGAGGGATCACATCTGCCCTCCTCCAGTCCTCCAGTACCTCCCCCATCTCTAGTGATGTGTTGAAAGGGGCAGCCAGTGGTTCCCCCAACACTTACCTGAGTTCCTTTAGTACTCTGGGGTGGATTCCATCTGGCCCCCTTTGCCTTATCTGCTTTCATTTTCTCCGGGGTTCTTCTAGGACTCTTTCCACTGTGAATGGGCTGGCGTCTACCTCCCTCCCCTGAATACCCCTCTAAATGAGTCTCAGTCCCTCACCCTCCTTTTCCCTGGTGAATACTGAGCAAAAGTACTTGCTCAATATCTCAACCCTTTCTAGGTCATCCTACACCCTTTCTCCTCCTTCCTTCCTTCTTCAGCTTAACAATCCCATTTCTGGTATTTTTTCTCTTGCCAATGTATCTGAAGAAGGTCTTGTCACCTTTCTTAATAGCCTGGGATATAACTTCCTCTGTCTGTGCTTTAGCCCTTCTAATTATTTTCTCAGATTCCCTCTGCTTCTCCAGATATTGTTCTCTGTCCTCATCCTTTTGTGTTTCCTTGTATCTTCTGAAGGTTATTTTCTTTTCCCTTACTTTCTTGACCACTACCTTTGAGAACCATAATGGCTTTTTCTTTCTTTTACTCTTGCTATGCATTTTGACACAGTGACTTGTTACTTCTGATATGACTCCCATGAGTCTAGACAACTGTTTTTCCACATCTCCCCCGTACCTTCCACTTATAGGGCTCTTTTAAGATTTCACAAGGGGGCACAATTTGAAGATGGAGGGGGGACAGCTTAGGGGCAATGTGAAGAAGTATTTTTTCATGGAGAGGGTGGCGGACACATGGAATGGCCTTCATGAGGAGGTTGTGGGGTCAAAAACAGAGGAGAATTTAAGAATGCATGGGACAGACATAAGGCAGTTCTGGTGGAGGTTAAGAAGAAGTAGGCTGTTGGTTAACTAGGCTCTGCAGCTTATCCAATGGATAGGGAAATGGGCAGCCTGGGTGGGCCAAGTGACCCTTATCTGCCATCAAAGACTATGTTTCTGACCATCTCCTTAAAGTTAGCCTTCCTGAAATCTAGGACCTTTATCCTTGTATGGCTTGCCTCCTTCACTGTGGTTACCTTAAACCATACTGTCCTGTGGTCACTGGTACCAAGGGGACTGTCCACCTCCACATCTGTCATCCTGTCCCATTGATCAGGACCAAATCCAGTATAGCCTTCTCGCAGTTTGGTTCTGCTACAAGCTGTCTTAAGTTTGCTCCATTGAGGGTAGCCATGAAGTCCCTGCCCCTTGTTGTTCTCACAGTCTGAGTGTTCCAATCTACCTCAGGCAGGTTGAAGTCACCCATTCATAGCAGTTCCTCTTTGGTTGCCATTTTGTAGAAGGTTTCCACAAGAGCTTCTTCTGATTCCTCCTGTTGTGCCAGAGGCCTGTGAATCACTCCGGTGTGAATGGCTGTCCTTTTTCCCACCTCCATCATGACCCACAGTGCTTCTGCTCTTTCTTGAAACCATTGAGCCTCTGTTGCTTTAATACCCTCCTTCACATACATAGCTATCCCCCTCCCCTTTTCCCTTCTCTATCCTTCCTAATAAGTGTGTATCCTGGTATGGCTATATCCCAGTCATGGTTCCCTGTGTACCATGTTTCTGTAATGGCTATTATGTCCAGGTTTGCGTCTTCCATTAATGCCATTAAGTCTGGGATTGTTCCCCACACTATGGGCATTTGTGCACGTTACTTTCCAGCATGTGCAGCCACCCTACTTTTCCCTTTTTTCAGAAATGTGATGTTTTTGGATTTCATCTTCTGTCCTCACCACAGCTGTATCTATAGTGCCCTTGTACTAATTGGAGTCTTCCTTATTTCAGATATGTTATGGGGCTACTTTTATCCCTCTGACTGCTTTTGCCTCCCTCCCCTTGGCTAGTTTAAATGCTCGTGGAGGGAGGATTTGAACTCTTCAGTAAGGATACTTGTTATCTATGGAGCAGCCACAGCTACAGCACTACGGTGAATCATTATAGCATTGAATAGGGCCTGCAGACTCCTTACTGGTGCTGCCCACCACACGCATACCTGTGACCTCTATGAACAGTCAAACTGGCTACAAATTCAGGGAAGGATTACTTTCCAAACCTGCCTACTAGCAAAAAAGTCATTGATGGGACTCATGCCCCCTGGGGTTCAGTCTCTCTTAAGCCTGGCCAACCACCCCCATTATACAAGAAGCTCTGACAACTATTCTCTGTCTGTTCCCCATTGTTGCACTGCCCAAAGGCCAGTGGTGTTTTGCAGGTAGAGCCCCAAAGATGTTTAACTCCCTGGGCAGTGAACTCACCAACTTAGGCACTCTCTGCTCATTCAAACACAAGATACATGAAACACTTGTGTCCAGAGCCACCTGTGACTTTTTCTCCTAACTTCCTTGGTAGTCACTTCTGTTCTTTGCATATCTCTACTATCACCACCTCTGTATGCCACCACCCTCCCCCTCCCCATATCTACCCCTGGTACACCACCTTCCTCGCTCACCCTCCTTCAACTCCCTTCCTTTCTCCCTTTTCTAATCTGCACACCCCACCCACTATTGCACTTGTTCCCTGATCCTTGCCTCCCACCCTCCTCTCCTTCTACCTCCCTCCCAGTTACCCCTCTACACCCACTCTCTCTCTACCACTTTCCTATGCTACCTGGCACAATTGGCAGCAACTCATTTTTTCCATGCTACCTTTCCCTTTGACAGTGCCCTTCTGGCAGCTTTAATTCATGTAAATATTATTTGTTGTGACTCATCATTCTTAAATGTATGCCTGATTGTGTTGTTCTGTTATTTATATTACCTGCAGCTTTTAGACCATGTATACACTGTACTGAATTTTGTATTCAAACTGCTTGCCTGCTAATCTCACACAAAATGTACTTCTATTCTTTGTATACTGATGTGGAACCTTTGTAAAAGAACCATTGGCTCAAAGGTATGTATCCAAAATTCTAATAAATAAATAAATAAATAAAATGTCTTTAGCCTAATCTATTTGGAAGACAATGTTAGCCTTTCAGTGCACAAGATTGCTCAAATCCTGCTAGATTTATGTATTTAAGAACTCTGTAAAATTAAGTCCATAATAAAGTTATACTGCTAATTTACAGTTAATTATTAAGTTGGTTGGTCATTGAGTCAATGAGTAGTTTTCACAACTTCTCATCCTGACCCCAGCCCTGCTCCCATTAACTCGTTTTCCCACTCCTGTTCTGATTATAGATGTTGTGAAGTTTTAATTCACCCATGAAGGTCAGGTGAATTGCCAAACTCTGCCTTTTTGGATAAATGTTCACATTTCTGCCCCAAGGAAAAAAATTATTGATCATTACTTTGAATCTGTTTTTATACCTATTTGTTACTTTTATTTTCTTCATTGTCTTGAATGTTTTCTGTCTCAATCACTCTCCATTTTTTGTTTTGAATTTAATTTGTAAGGGAGAGTCATCATTGTGAAGGTGTTTGCATCTGTGTCAGTGCCATACCTCTTTGCCATCCTGTCTATTTTGGGGAACAGCCCCTCACATCACCTTATCTCCTCTCAACCATGCAATACCAGCAGCAGCAGTGGCACCTGCAGGCCCACCTGATCCTCCAACAGGGCCACACTCAGAGAAGGAGGAGGTGAGTGTTGCCTCAGACCAGCAGCAGCAAAAGTAGCCAGAAGGGAGTACAGAGGAACAGCAGCCCTCTGTTCCTAGTCCTGAGATGGCGGGGCAAGAACCCACTGCGGATCCCCTCATCATGGATCCACCACTGGCGCCATCTCTGCCCCCAATGCAGAGGAGGCCCACTCGTCATCCTGGGGCTCCTCTGTTTCTCCAGCAGCATCACCTTACCTGCACCTCCAGTAACCAAAATTTTCCCTGGTGTGGGATGTTTTTACCACTGACCCTAGTGATCACAGTGTGGTCACTTGTAATTTATGTAAGGTACAGGTAGGCTTGGGGCAACCAGGATACCCACTTGGATACTAGGGGCCAAAGAACCCATTTAACAATAAATCACTGGACCGAGTGAGAGGAATAAGAGGGAAGCAGTGAGTGGTGGTGAAGGTGGTGGTCCATCTGTGCAGGCAACATTGCACCAAACAGGGCATAATAGATGTTCATATCACACTGTGGGGTCACAGGAAAACCCTTTTAAAGTGTCTGCCCTTGGTTCCACTTAAAGCTGCTGAACCAGCAGCACCGGCAGCACCAGGAGCACCCACACCTCCAGCAATAACAACATCAGCACTGGAGCTCACCAGTCTTATGGAGGGAAGTGGGGGACCTCTGTTACCAGCTCACAGAGGTGGAGTAGGATATAGACATGATCCTCTCCAATCAGAAGAAGCTACTGGAGGGGATGGATGAGCTCCACTGTGGCAGTGTGTTTTCATTTCATTTATTTTGAAATTGCAGGTTAGTCATCTGGAATTTACATTCCATTTTCAGGTACGACCTGAAATCAAGTAAAGGTACAGCATACAAATATATATATTTCAACAATATAACAAACACAGAAAAAATAGTAATACAATACATTCATTTACATGAACATTCATTCAATCTTTGATTAAAAGCTGCCATGTTGAAGGTATTAACAGATGTAGATTGCTTAACATTGAGAGGTAAAGTGTTCCAGACAGAAGCAGCACAGTAGGCACACATTCTCTTGCCTGAATTTAATCATATGAGGGGCAAGACCAATTGAGACTTTGTAGATGATTGTGATTCAAAAATGGAAGACTATTTGGTAAGTGAATTTCGTAAAGTGACTGGAATTCCAGTATTTATTTTTTTAAATGTAAAATGGGACATTGTAAACCTGTAATTTTTCTATACAGAAAACCAACTGAGTTGGTTTAATATTTGGCAGTGCTGTGTGCAATCAGGAGCCAAGAGTGCAAACTCCTCTATTTTTTTGTAGCAATGTTTCTTTTCTAGATGCAGTACAAGCAGGAGCAGTATCAACCAACCATGCATAGTTCAATATTGGGAGGTGATTTTGTTGAACAATAGCAAGGCATGTTTCTTTTCTTAAGAAATGTCATAATCTGTATAATGTTCCTATCTTAGCATGTATATTGGAAATTACTTTGTCCATATGAACATTGAATTTTAGGGCTCATGGTGGTAGTGGCATTCAGTGTGCTTGTCACATTAAAGACATGTCAAATCCCTGATACTGTTTAACTATTTCCTATCCTCTTTCTATTCTTTCCTTCCAACTGCCCTACTCATTTGTTACCCCTTAAAAAGAAAAATACCAAAAAAGTTTACAAAGCTAAAAGAATTTAAATCTATCTTTGCTATCAAACAGTGACAAGGGACACACAACAATGAATGTCAGGGGATACAAGCCAAGAATAAAGCTAAAAAACATAGGGGACAGGAAAAGGGAGTGCAAAAGGGGAAAGGGATAGAGGGTGGCAGCATAGCCTTGAAAGCCATGAGTGAAAATGCTAGAAGTCTGAACGACAAGGTTGTAGACATGGAGGCCACCATGGTGGAAGCAGACCTAGACTGGTCACCATTACAGAGACCTGGTGCAATGCAAACCAGGACTGGGAAGCAGCCATTCCAGGATATATGCTGTTCAGCAGAGACAGAGTAGGTAGAAAGGGGGAGGAGTGGCTCTATGTGTAAGGGAAAAAGTAAAAGTCATGGAAATACGAGGGGGGCAGGGAGGTGAGGAGATACTGTGGGTCTCTCTGGAAAGAAGGAAAGGGTCCACTATTAGAAGAAGCATGATCTACAGACCACCAACACAAGGGGAAGAGGCTGATAAGGAAATGGTGAAAGCAATCTGGAAAATGTCTCAAAAGGGGGAGACACTGATAGTGGGAGACTTTAATCCACTGGAGGTAGATTGGAGTCTCTGCATTGCAGCTACAACCAGGAGTAGATACATCTTGGACTCAATGGAAGGGGAGTTCCTCAGGCAATTAGTGTTTAAACCTGTTTGTGAGGGGACACTTCTGGTCTTAGTACTGTCAAATGGGGACCACCTGGGAACAGTGACCCCCGTACAGTGCGGTTTGATGTAAGGACTGGGTCAGAATCAAGTCACACAAAGGTGAGGGTCCTGGACATCAGGAGAGCATATATCAAGGAAATGAGAGAAGACCTGAGGGAAGCCCTGGCAGGGATAGGAACATGAGAGAAGTCAAGGAAAGGTGGGCAAAAATAAAAGAGGGAATTAGGAAAGTTATAAACATCTGTTTAAGTCAGGTGAGCAAGGGCAAGAGAAAAGGAGACCACTATGATTCTCTAAAGAAGTAGCAGAAAAGGTAAGAGCAAAACGGGGCATTTAGAATGTACAAAACAACACAGAAGGAGAGGGATAGGGAAGATTACCAAGAGAAACAAAGTGAGTCAGTGAAGGCAGCTAGAAGTGCAAAGGCACAGACAGACGAAAGGATTGCCAAGTCACTGGCAAAGGGAGATAAAACAATTTTAGATACATAAGTGAAAAAAGAAGGAGAAAGGAGGAGGTAGTAAGACTGAAAGGGGAAGGAGGGTGCAGTGTGGAAAAGAACCACCAAATAGAGGATTTATTAAACAACTATTTCTGTTCAGTATTTATGGAGGAGAGGGAAGGAAACAGGCCAAGGGTAAAGGGCAAGGGTATAAAGGAACAGGAAGTGAACACAAACCCATTTATGGAAGAAAGAGTGCTCAGGGGGCTATCAAAGATAAAAGTAGACAAAGCCATGGGGCCAAATGGAGTGCATCCCAGGATACTGAGGGAACTGAAAGAGGAGGCAGTTATGCCTCTGACAGCCGTTTTGAAAATGTCATTAAAAATAGGGGAGGTTCTGTGGGACTGGAGGAGGGCAGATACAGTCTCACTCCGCAAAAGTGGAAATAGGGAGGAGGCAGAAAATTACAGGCCAGCCATTCTGCCATTGGTGGTACGCAAAGTAATGGAAACACTGTTAAAGGAAAGAATTGGGGAATACCTAGTTACCAATAACCTGCAAGATCAGGGGCAGCATGGGTTCACAGGGGAATGTCCTGCCAGACTAACGTGATCAAGTTCTTTGATTGGGTGACCAGGGAAGTGGCTCAAGGAGGAGCAGTGGAAGTAGCCTATCTGGATTTCAGCAAGGCCTTTGACACCGTTTCATACAAAAGGCTGGTAAACAAGTTGGGAAGCCTAGGAGTAGGTCCTAAGGTAGTAAAATGGGTAGAAAAGTGGCTGGGCAATAGGAGGCAGAAGGTGGTGGTAAATGGCAGCCATTCCACAGTAGGCAAAGTGACCAATGGAGTACCATGAGGATCAGTACCAGGTCCAGTCCTCTTCAATGTCTTCATCAGTGACATTGCAGAAAGGCTGGAAGGGAAAGTATGCCTGTTCTCAGATGACACAAAACTCTGCAACTGAGTAGACACACCGGGAGGAATGGAAAAAATGAGAAGTGATCTAGAAAAGATGGAAGAATGGTAATGGGCTTGGCAGTTGTGTTTTAACACAAAGAAGTGCAAAACAATGCACTTGGGGCATAATAACCCAGGGGCAAAATACCAACTGGGAGGAGAGATATTAGCAGTTACAAAGCAGGAAAGGGACCCGCGGGTGATCATTTTGGATCACATAAAGGTGCGAAGTAGTGTGACCAAGCAGTAGGAAAGCTGGAAGGATGCTGGATTGTGTAGGAAGGGGAGTCACCAGCAGAAGGAGAGATGTAATAATACCCCTATACAGATCAACTGGTTAGGCCACATCTCAAGTACTGTGTACAGTTCTGGAGACCCCACCAATGTAAATACATAGAGAAGGTGGAGGCAGTACAAAAGAGGGCAACCAATATGGTGCATGGCCTGCATCAAAAGCATTATTTGGTAAGGCTTAAGGAACTTAACATGTACCTCCTGGTGGAAAGGAGGGAAAGGGGGGATATGATAGAGACATTCAAATTCCTCACAGGCAAAAACAAGGTACAGGAAGGAAGCATTTTCCATAGAAAAATATGCTCAAGGACAAGTGGTCATGCTATCAAGTTAGAAAGGGGAAGGCTCAGAGGAAATGTGAGGAAGTACTTCTTCACAGAGACAGTGGTGGACACATGGAAAAGCTTATCAGCAGAGGTGGTGGGGGCAGAAATGGTGACAGGGTTCAACAATGCATGGTATAGACACCAAGGGATCTTAGTGGTGGTGGTGGTGGTGGGGGCAGCAGAGACCAAGTAGGGTCTGTGGATACACTATAGGTAGAGAAAATAGAGCAAACTAGGTGGGCCATCATTGCCATATCTGCCGACAGATTCTATGATTCTATGTTTCAGTGTTTCACTTATCATTCCTTGTCTTTATATCTGTTTCTGTACTCTTGCTACTGTGTTTAAAAAAGAACCCCCATAAAATTATTTCCTACTTACATTTTCTTGATACCTTTCATCTCTATCTCTGTCTTTTTCAACTACCAGAATAAATATTTGAGGGGTGCATTAATGTTGGTGACATTGTCAGAGCTTGAATAGAGTACAAGATCATCCACATAGAGTATAGACAAGCATGAATGAAAGACCTCAGTTATATTATTGATAGAGTGAGAAAAGAAGGTGCCCCAGAATCGAGCCCTGGGGGAGCCCAATATTTATAATAGCACCCACACATAAGGGGGAGTTGAATTTCACAATCTGAGTTCTGTGTGATAGATGGCTTCCATACCAGGCAACAACTGAGGGGAAGCACAGATTACAAAGAGTGGAGAAGAGTAGGGAGTAATCAACAAGATCAAAGGCCTCAGTTAAGTCTATAAATACTGCCCCTGTCAGTAGACTAGTATCCATGTTGATAAGCACATCAGAAGTGAATTTGAGGAGAGCTGTGGAGGTACTGTGACCTTTCTGGAAGTCATGCTGAGTGTCATAGAGCAGGCTATACTTTGTTAGGTAGTCGAAGGTTTGATTTGCAAATTTTTTCTAAGATTTTACATAGGACCGACAGGATAGCGATAGGTCTGTAATTCGTAATCTCCTTGGGATCACCTCTTTTGAAAACAGGCATTACATGGGCTATTTCCAGAGGTCGTGAACTTGACTAGTGGAGAGGGACAACATGAACATTTTTGCCAGAGGAAGGCTATGTAGGGTGCTGCTAGTTTCAGGTGTTGAGACTCGAGTGTATCAGAGCTAGTGTTGTTAGAGATAATCCATAATAGTTTTAGGACCTCAGTTCTTGAGATTGCCCTAAAGTGGAACAGTGGATTATTAGGCTGTAGTCAGGAAGGAGGGCTAGGGATAGTGGATTGAGGTGAGGGGGATGGCAGAGCAGCTGCCTGAGGTGACGGGGTGGCAGCGGAAAACTGAGATAGACACAAGAACATTCAATTGAAGGAATTAGCTATGGTGTTGGAGCTGTTGCAATGTACACCATTTAAAGAGCAGGTGCTTAGTAAGGGTGCATATCTTATAGAATGAAGGGTTGGGGCCTTTATATGCCTCTGAAATCATTCAGTATGATTTTATTTGTTTATTTACTTACTTTTCCATCTTTACATTTGTATTTTGAAAAACTGCTAAGGAAAAAAAAAAAGAGTCCAATGGAATCCCTGTGTGATGACGTCATAAAATCCTTATTAGCAAGGCTGCCAGTGTACTTCGATGAGAAACTACAAATCTATTTTCAGATTTTTATGGAGAAATACCAATTCCTGCTACTAAAATATTACATGTTTAACAGAAATATGTGATTTTTGATAACATATGATCTTTTATTATAATTTAGCAGGTGACATTTTCTTCATAACCAGATTTTACTTGGAAAGATATAAAGAGAAGCTAATTATTTTATTCAAAAATGTAACATGATACAGAAGGAACACTATAGTGCAAACATAAAAAGCAAAGTTTGTTGATGACATGTGTATCAATTTCTTTTGAAAAAGATAGAAAAATATATTTAGTTTCTCATTGAAATACAATGGGCTCTCAATGAGCAGTTGTTTACTTCCAATAAATAGAAAACTGGCTATTTTATTTAATGTATTTTGATGTGTTAGTAATTGCTTTCTACTTTTATAATAAAACATGTGCTAGTGCAGTGAAACAGGTGGATTGTTACATTTGCTTTTCACACTATTAGTAAAAAAGAATTCAGTATAATGTTGATATCATGATCTCAGAAACTGCCAGTTATTTAAGAGCCCAGTGTATTTCAATGAGAAACTAAATATATTTTTCTATTTAAAAAAAAGGATACTTATTTCATCAGCATACTTTGCCTTTTACATGTTTGCACTATAGTGCTCTATCTGTATGATGTTATGTTTTTGAATACAATAATTAGATTCTCTTTCCTTCTTTCCAGGTAAAATCTGGTTATGAAGAAAATGTCACCTGCTAAATTATAACAAAAGATCACATTATCATAAATCATGTATTTCTATTAAATATATAATATTTTGGTAAATGGAAGTGTTATTTCGCCATACAAATCTGAAAACAGGTTTGTAGTTTCTCATTGAAATTCACTGGCAGCCTTGCTAGTAAGGATTTTATGACATAATCACACTGGGATTCCATTGGACTCTTTTTTTCACTAGCAGTTGGCAAAATGAGGGAGGCAATATAGCGCAGTAGTAGTTTAAGGATCTGAGCTACAAATCTGGAGACCAGGATTTGAATCCCACAGCCCCACTTGCTTACTTTATGACCCTGAGCAAGTCACTTAACTTCTCTGTGCTCCCAGGTCGCACCTGTAAACAAGCTTTCAGCTTAGTGTGCTACTCCTGGTTACACAATTGGAAAAATGCAAATAAAATGATAAAAAAGTAAGTACATGAACAAATGAAAGCAAATTGACTGATTGCAGAGGCATCTAAATGTCCCAAACCTTCATTCAAGATATGCATCCTTACTAAGCACCTGCTCTTTAATATCTTGTCACTAGTGGTAGACGACTGAGTAGCTCCAAGGAAAGACTTGACATGGTCCCAGAATTTCCTAGGGTCCCCAGCAGAGCTTAGCAGTAAATCTTTACAAGAGGCACTCTTAGCCATTCTGACCTGTTTTTTACAGGAGTTATGTAAGGTTCTGTAGTTAGCAAAGTCAGCTTGTAGACATGATTCTTTGTACTTTTTTGATTCTTTGTACTTATTCCAACTTTTGTCCTAAGTACACAGATTTTTCAGCAGATCTTTATAAAGTCATCTTGTTTGTTTACCCCAACCCTCTGGGCTACCTTGGGGGCATGTTTGTACTGGACAGCCATGAATTTATCGAGAAAGATACTCACTGCAGACTCAACATCACAGGAATGATATATTCCAGCCCAGTTTATTTTAGAGACATCATGCCAGAAAGCCTCAGAATCTAGGTTGGCAAAATTGGTAAAGGTGACATAGCGCAGTGGGGGGATGGAGCAGCCTCAGGGCTCCAAATGCAAAAAATAAGGGAGTGATCCGTAAGCACAACAGTCAAGGTACCTGCCAAGTATACTTGATCTAGGCAGATTACTAGTACCCAGTCAATGTGAGTAGAGGATTTTAGTGATGGAGTAACTCTGATGGGCTCAGATTGTAGTTGGCACAGGTTATATCTTTGTGTCAGTAAGAGCAGTGCACTTTGGACATTCCTCAGCCAATTTTGGTTAAGGTCACCCAAAAGAATGACCTAATTTTATTTGGAGTGAGAGAAGGTTTAATTGAGTAGTCCCTGTAGTCCTGAAATGCCCCCATTAGGGGGATTGTAAGCACAGACAATGAGGAGTTTCTTGGCTCCCAAGATAAGAGTTCCATAGAGGGATTCACAGGTGGAGGAGGCAGTGGCTGAGATGGCCATTATGTTGAGACATTCTTTGTAGTACATGGCAACCCCTCCTCAATGCTTTGAGGAGAGCCTATCCCATGAAGAAGGGAGTAGTTAGCCAGGTGCATACAGAGTTAGGGATAATCGGCTTAAGCCAAGTTCAGATAAACAGAGTATATCCAGCTTGTAGACTCCAACCCATGTCTCAAGCTCAGTGAAGTTGCAGGAGAGGCTTCTGATGTTCATATGGGCAATACAGAGCCCTTTGCTAGAGACTGTGGAGATGTCAGCTGAGGAGAAATAAGCAGGTGGACCCGGGTTCAATTCAACATCTCCTGCAAGAAGGATGGCTAAGATAGTGAGGAACCACAGTTTACGGTAGCAAAACAGTGAAGGAAATGCATGACTCAGCAGGCACTTTTTGAGTGTTGCCACTACATAGAATGTGCGATCCTTAGGGAATAGGAGATTAAAGAAACTAAAGTCAGCAGGTTGGGAGTTTGAGGAGCTACAGTGATAGGATCCTGAGAAAGTTATAGTAACCCAGCTAAAACAGAGTAAGTGTAGGAGCAGTGCTCGAATTACAGGGGGACCTGAGGGGGCCGGGTTCCCTTAGTTTTTTGGAGGGCCTCCTAAGTTCTTTGTAATTGAAAGGTGCCGGTGGGGCCATGTTTTGGCCCCTTTACTTCTCACTGCTGAAGTTGCCAATTTCCATTCAGTCAGGAAAACAAATTGCAGCAGCCCTGCCTGAGTGAAAAATGGTAATTAACATCATGTTTTCCTTATTAACAGCCATCCAGGAAAACAATAGCCTACCCCAAACCCATAGCTACATAACCAGCATCACATTGAGTTAAGTGATGCTTGAGACAGATATTTATCTAAAGCAGTCTTTACATGGCCACAGCACTCTTGCATTTGTGCTGCTTCCTTCCAGCTGTGCTGTCTGCTCCTTCATCAATTCAGTGTTTACATAGCCACCCTTGCAGCACTGCAGGTCATTCCAAGGAGGGGCTATAAATTCAGTGAAGGATGCTGAAAGACAGTGGGGCAGAAGCGAGTGCATTTAGTCCTTCACAGATATTTTAAATAGATGATAGTCGCAGATCTTTATCTTTATCCTTATTTATTGTAAAAAAATGCTGCTATGCTTGCCTTCTTTGATATCTGGTATAACACTTCCTTGAATGAGCATAGTTGGTGGTGATCATTTCAATTCAGACAATAAAAATAGTAGCCTTTAGACCCTACACTGAGCCCCTGGGAACAACTTTTTTGTTCCCTGTTACTGAGTTGTGTGTGAGAGAGAGAGAGAGAGGGAGAGAAAACAAGTGCAGTTTTAGGAGCCCAGATGACTCGTGTGGCACCTCTGCTGTACTGCCTGTTGAAATCAGATTAATGTTAGCTGTTCTGCTGGAGGAGTCTTGTTATTTTAGACAAGATAAGAAAATCAGGAGCAAACAGCTCCAGACAGTATGTAAATATGTTTTTTTTTTGTATAAAGGTGGGAGGCTAAGTAGGAATTGAGATGAATAAGTCAGGACTCAGAAGAACTTGATGAGGGCAGGCAGTGCTAGTTGGCTGGGGCTGGAGTGTGGTGTTGGGCCAGATGTGGAGCTGTATGAGATCCTGGACCCTCTGGCAGTGTCAACACAAGTTGCTATCATAGAGAGAGCTGAGCGAGAGAGAGAGAGACACTCAATGGACCAGGGCTTCACTCTTTTGGCCTCCTCAGCCTGACCTCTCATGCAAGGGGGAGGGGGTACTTTAGTCTCCAGAGCCCATGTACAGTAAGGCAAGCTTGGGGAGAGAGCACATGTCTCCAGTGCCAATGTGAAGTAATGTACGGAGCTTAAAGAGAGGGTTGTCTTTTGCCTCAAGAGCCCATGTAAAGTAAGGCAAAGCTGGTGGTGGTGTTGGGGTTTGTGTCTTCAGGCCTCATGTGAAGTAAGACTAGATTGAGGAGGGAGGCATTTGTCTCCAGAACCCTTGTGAAGTAAGCTAAGACAAGGCAGAGGTGCATGTTTGTCTCTGGACTCCATGTGAATACAGGCAAAGTGGGGGGGGTCAGGAGCTCACGTGAAGTATGGTAAGACAAGGTGGGGAGGGTGTTTGCTTTGTGCCTCCAGAGCCCATATGAGGTAAGCCAAGACTAGTGGTGGGGGTTGTGCATCTCCAGAGCCCATGTGAAGTAGGGCTAGGCCAGGGAGTGCTTTGTGTCTTCAAAGTCCATGTAAAATAAGGCAAGATGGGGAGGCATGGTGTATCTCTGGAACCCATGTCAAGTAAGGCAAGGCTGGTGGTGCCAGGTGTCTCCAGAGTCCATGCGAGGCAAGACTATGGGATGGGGTGCTTTGTTCTCCAGAGCTCAGGTAAAATACACGTATATTATCAAAAATAGACAGTATGTTGCTTTCTCCTACTCGAGTAATGTATCCCAGGTGATTTGCATAGTGCAGTCGAGGCATATATCCACAACATTCTCAGATTTTTAACCAGTAAATCAAGGAGACCTAGCCTGTATGTGTAGAACATGACAGAAGTTCAGTGCTAAATACAGTAAAAGAGAAGATCCTATGAATTGTGAATATTTTGGGTAGTGATATGACTGTGTGAGATATGGGAGGGGGTTGGTCAAAATAAGTGGCCTCCTGAAAATAGGGAGACATGGAAGGAAATATTACATGTGTTAGAAGACACACATGTTAATCCTACTGTCTCCTAAACCTGCCGACAGTGACCCCTGAGAAGGTGGGACAACATGCCACTAGTCAAGGGCTTCCATTTAATTATTTAAGGGGGAAGTATTTGACTTCTAATATTGAAAAATGTGCAGTAGGTGATTTTGAATTTTGCAGGAATGGAAGTCAAACAATGGAATGAATGGGAACATGGCACTATCTGTAATGTGTATTTTACAGAATTGTCCCTGACAACATTATATTGGCTTCCAAAGTTGTACGGTGAGGTAGACTAAAAAGAGTTATGATATGGGGTGGAAACAGAGAAACGTAGAAAATATGAGGGATGGAAATTCCATTTAAGCCATCAGATAATGAGTCAGAAATGTATTGAAAAAGATGCTGGGGATATGTATTCCCTTGATTGGAGCAAATAGTTGGTTCTTCCCCTATCAGCTGCACCCTGTAAGCAGCCAATTGAAAAGTAGACACATAGTTATATGACTGGAGATAGCTACAAAAGTAAGGGTCAACCAGGGTGCGTAAGGTGGGGAGAGGGTGGGGAGCTGGCATGCAGTGCTAGGGGGAAAGTAGGAAAGGGTTTACAGTTTTTCCACCTGCTGCTCCAGGTGAGCAGCCATGGCATGGCACAGTCCAGGCCAGGCAAGCAGGTCCAGAAAGTGGCAGGCCCATCCTCTGCCCATGCTGATTATTTGGGTGTGGGGTTGTATCCATGGCCTGGGCATGTTCTCCCTCCAGGTTGGTATTTAAGGATGGTCTGTATTTGTAGAGATCTGTGTTTGGCCATCAGGACTTCAGGAAGAGTTCAGCTGCTTCCAGTGTCTCAAAGGAGTGGGCAATTCTGTTTACTGTGATCCTGAGTATGTTGGGTAGCAGAGGAAGTAAGGGAGGCACAGGTCCTCCAGGTTGTCATGAAGGCTCCATGGCACTCCAACAGGGAAGGTGGAAAGTTGGCAAACATTTGAATGCGGTGGCCTTACCACCAGAGTTCTCTCTCATCTCTGGCTAACTGTATGATCATGTCCTTGTCCTGAAGTCAAAGGAAGCAGTGCAGGATGAGCATTAGCAGCCTCCTTGGGCTGCTTTTGGGCAGGAGAGCAGTGGGAGCAGTTGATTTCCAGGGTCCCCCACCATTTATTGGCAAATATTTTTGGAATGTTATTTTGTAAAAACATCAGAAACATTTTGCCCCTCACAGCTCTCACAGAAGCCCACAAACTGGGGGTTATTTCAGTGGCCCTTGTTCTTCATGTCCTCCACTCTGTTCCAAAGGTTTCTTATGGCTTGATCTTGTTCATGGATGTAGGCCATCATTTTGTCAGTGAGGTCCACTATGTCTGTGATACATTGCTCAGCAAGCATTAACTCTATATGAAACTTCCAGGATTTCAGAGTTAATTTGCTGGGTTGTAAGATCCAAACCAAGTGGAGTACAAGGATTAGGAGCTTTTGGAGAAAATGAAAGAAATGTCACTAAAAGGAGAAATAGTGGTAGTGGGGGACCTTAACATGCCAGATGTGGACTGGGACATCTCGGTGGCTAGATTTTTAAGGAGTCAGTCGGTGGTAGAAGTTTTACAGGATTGCTTTCTCACAAAGTTAGTCACTGATCCTACTAGGCAGAACAACCTCTTGGTTGTGGTCCTCACCAACTGGGAAAAGATTGAGGCAGTCAGAGCCACTGCTGAACAGCCACCACAACTTGGTTTAGCTTAAAATAGCCCAGAAGGAAGTCAAATCCCAGTCAAGGGCAGAAGTCCTAAATTTCAGATGGACAAATTTCAATAAAATGAGAGAACTATTAAGAGAAAAACTAACTAAGATTAGCCAACATTTTGTTGTAGAAGACATTGAGGAAATGATTAAACAAACCATCGCAGAGGACACAAAGGTGTGTTCCAAGACAGTGACCAAAATAAATAGAAACAAATGACCCATTTGGTTCACAATTCAAGTTAGGACAGCCATTAGGGTTAAGAGGGAAGCATTCCACAACTTCAAAAGTAAGCAGAGAAAACAATCTATTGGATGAATACATGCTAAACAATAAAGTTGGCAGTGAGACAAGCAAAGGCAACTGCAGAACTTCAGACAGCTAAAGGTGTCAGGGAGGTGGAACAAATAGTTTTTCATATATTTGCAGGAAAATAGAAAGAAGGGTGGAGGGGTAGTTAGAATCAGGAATGGGGATAGGATAGTGGAAGAGGACTGGCAGAAGGCTGCCATGCTGAACAAATACTTCTGTTCAGTGTTCACCAAACAACACAGTGGCCCAATGTCTGACAACAGCATTACAGCACATGGCAGGGAAATGCCAAAATTGGAAACACCAAGTTTTACTGCAAGCAAGATCAGAGAGGTGCTTGAGCATTTAAAGATTAACAAATCTCCTGCTCCACATGGAATACATCTGAGGATAATTAAAGAGTTAGCGAGTGAGTTAGCAGACCCCTTAACGCACCTGTTTAACTGTTCTCTCAAGATGGGAGTCATACCTAATGACTGGAAAATAGCTAACATGATGTCTCTGCATTAGGGTAGTAGCAGAAAAGAGGCTGGTAACTACAGGCCTATCAGCCTCACATCAGTGCTAGGAAGGCAAATGGAGGCCCTGATTTAACAAGACCTAGTAGACTACTTGGATAAGCATAGCCTACAGGATGACAAACAATATGGTTTTGTTACAGGCAGGTTGTGCCAGACAAACCTGATTACTTTCTTTGATTGGGTATCTAGGGAAGTGGATAGTGGCCGGCCAGTGGATCTCCTCTATTTTGACTTCAGCAAAGCCTTTTTATTTATTTAGCTTTTGTTGACCGGGTAAGTGCACTAGACAAATCCTGCCTATTTTCAGGCATGACCCGGGGGAAGGGGAAACAGATGAATGCCAACTGACCTTGAACCAGATTAAGCTGTTGGTGGTATTTTTAGTGAATGAGGGAAATTTGGCCAGGACACCGGGGAAATTCCCCTACTCTTTTCGATAAGTGTCATGGGATCTTTAACATCCACCTGAACTACCACCAATCCAGGCAGATGGGACCTCGGTTTAACGTCACATCCGAAAGACGGCACCTCAGAAATGCAGCACCCCTCTCATGCTGCATTACAGTGTCAGTACTGGGATATTAACCCAAGTGCCAGATGTGGGAACTGAACCCACAGCCCTCTGATCTCCCGGCCTCAGAGGCGAGTGTGCTACCTACTGAGCCACTGACACTGCTAATTTTGACCTTTTTGAACCTTTAATTCACTACCACACAAACCCTTGCTGAAGAAACTAGAGGATCTATGCATAGCAAGCTGCTTCATTAAGTGAGTAGGAAACTGGTTGGACAGAAGGAGGCAAAGGGTGGTGGTTAATGGGGAGATGTCAGAGGAGGAAGGAGTGATGAGTGGGGTCCTGCAGGGCTCAGTGTTAGACCCAATCCTGTTTAATGTGTTCATCAGTGACATATGAGTAGGTATCCAGGGCAAGATTGCATTGTTCGTGGATGACACTAAATTAGGGGGAAGGATGGAAAGTGAAGAAGAAGTGAGAATTGTACAAAATGATTTGAAAAGGTTAAAATAAAGTCTAGTATTTGGCAACTGAAATTTAATGCCAAGAAATGTAAAGTGATGCATTTTGACAGGAATAACCTTTGAACAACCTATTGGTTAAACGAGGTCGAACTCACTGACTCAAAAGAGGAAAGGGATCTAGAAGCTATTATTAACGAGACCCTTAAACAAACCAGCCAATGCAATGCAGCATATAGTAAGGCCAACAAAATGCTGGGATGCATAAGGAGAGGATTTGACAGTAGGCACAGGGAGGTGATACTTCCACCTTACAGATCTATAGTGAGTCCCCATTTGGAATACTGCATAAAGGTTTGGAAACCATACCTTAAGAAGGATAGGGACAGGATGGAGATCATTCAGGGCAACCAAAATGATACAGGAGTTTCAGGGCTGCCACATGAGGGGTGGCTGCAGGCAGTAAACATGTACTCTTTTGAATCTAGGAAAGAAAGGGGGATATGATAGAAACCATTAAGTACAAAACAGGTTTAAATTCAATACCCTGTGCTGAACTTTTCATCAAGGCTCCCAACTCAAACATGAGGGGACATGGATGGAAACTGAGGGGTGGGAGTTTCAGGAGGTATCTTAGGAAGCATTATTTCTTGGAAAGAATTGTGGAGTCATGGAACAAATTACCTGCAGAGGTGGTAGGAACTAGGACCATTTCAGCATTCAAAAGGGGTTGGGATAAGGAGTATGCTAGAATCAAATCTGCAAGGGAATCTAACAGCTAGGACCCAGGATCTCATAGGATCTTGTGATCTCAAGGACAGACTTGATGGATCTTTGGTCTCCATCTGCCATCACCTTTTTTGTGTTTCTATGTTTCTGTCAAGCTTGTTCATTTGCCCAGTGAGTTGCTGGACCATATTTTAAATCCCTTGTAGTTTTGGGTTAAGAGGAACAGTGGCAGCTGTTGCCATGATGGGGGGCTTCTTACACTCTACTTCAGTGTGTGACTGGATGAACAACAGTGGCAGAAACTTCAGCTTACCAGGAGTGAATGTACCTCATCTGGCACTATCAGATGTGGCAGGTAAGTAGCTTCAACTTGGGGTGCTCAGTTCAGTTCAATGCATATGTATAGCAGTGATATTTGCTGGATTATAACAGGGGCTTTATGGAGCTAAGATCTAAGTAGCCATCTTCGTTGGTTGCCAATCCATGCCCCCTCTCTTTCACTATGTGAATAACAGTACCAGCAAGCTGATCTCACATCATAGTCAACTAGAGCAGTCTCTGAAAACACAAAGAGAGTGACACTCTTTAATGAGTTGGTACTGTATCCTTGTAGCAGTGTGTGCACTCATGCAAGAAATTAAGGAGTGAGCTTGTAGCAATGTGTGTTCTCACTAAATACAGAAGCTAATGATTTGATACCTTTTATTGGACCAACTTAGATGTTCTTTTTGTAACATCTAATTTGATTCAATAAAAGGTATCAAATCATTTGCTTCTGGATCTGTTCCTACAAGGACCAATACAACAACTAAACTAAATCTGTTTGTTCTCACTAAAGAAATTCATGATAGAACATTGTCAACTATTCATGTCACATGACAAGTCATCTACAATTTGCCTTACTCTTGATCCTTCTTACTGCCCCTTTTATCATAAAAATTGCTCCTCACATAGTGCCCATGAAGACATCAATTACCATAAAAATGGCATGGGAATTGATAGAATTACACAATTTTGCCTATTATGTCCATGGCCATGGTGTTCATGGCAACCAACAAAATAAAGAAAATGAGCTGAAATACCAGCATTTCACAAACATGCAGAACATAGTCAGCATTAGCCCACGCTGACAAATCTCAGCAGCAGCACAAGGTGGTGCATGAACAACAAAGTCTGGTCAGATCCACCATGGCTGCATAATGACGTTAGTGAAGTTGTGTGGAATTTTTAAGGAGGTATGGAGAAACAACACAATGATTTGTAAGTAGTAAGATTTGTTTTAGTTTTTGTTCTAAGGGAGGCATTCACATTATTAGGAATATATATGGAGTTGTACATTTTAATGGATGGAATAAGAAACTTACAAAAGAACCTCAGAGCAAATGCCACTGATGTATCTGTTATCCGGGATGATATTGGCCAGACAGCCAAATTTTAAAGAAAACACAATTGCACATATCCCAATAACACAAAGCATCAAGGGAAACATGAAAATCCCCATGATGGTACAGAAGGTGGCAGTACATGAAAAAATAATGGCTGGCATATTTCCAGCCTTGGGATTATTTACAATTTTGTTGTTGTTGTTTTTTTTTTGTAAGAGAAACAGAGTTTTTGTCCATGAGGTGATGTAAGTTATATTTAAGCAATGTGGTGATGTCAGAAAGTCAGGTGTAATGATGATGGACTCTTAGAGAAAATGTGATATTAACTTTCAGAGGGGGTCACTTTTGATAAGTGCAAGGTAGTTATGCTGCTGCTGATGGGAATATTAGGAAACCATGAGGTCTATGCAGAAGTGGAGTACAAATATGCACAGTTTCATAATTATGGGCTCAGACTGCAGGCAAATGTGACATACAGGTTTGTTTTAGAAATAGGTAAAAATAGCAATACATGCAATTAATAGAAAGATAATTACATAAACATATAGATAGAGAGAGCGAGAGAGAGAGAGAGACAGACAGACAGACACAGACAGACAGGCAGAATAGGAATAGCAGTGAAGCACTGAAGTGACGCCAACCCCACCCCCACCCTGAAGACATGGACAGACATTGGGGTGTGTCTTTGGGTTATTGCCCAAAACACTCATGCCATTTCACCTCACCCTACACTGCAGACGCAGACAAGAATTGAGGCGTGCCATGGGGTTTTCAGACTTTTCACTCACCCCCATTCCATAAGGAAATACTCTGAAATAGGTACAGTATAAGAGAATGGAGTGAACCTTGGGGCTAAAGAGACAAAGGCCCACCTTGATACCTGTCACTGGCTGCAGGGTGGGGATGGGGGTGGAATGGTGTGAGCATTACGGTTGGCAATCCCAAGTCACACCCCTGATGCCTGTCAGTCCCTACAATGCAGGGTGTTATGGTCAGAAACCCTAATGCCCTGGGCATTCTTTGTATTTTCAATGAAAGCATAGTGCATGCAACAGACCTTAGGAACATCACATTTTTTAATGTTAGCTTTGGTCTGTTCAGTCTTACTTTTTTCCTGGCTCAGTGTATAATATAAGTGAACAGAAAGTAGGGAAAAACACCCAACCTTTTGCTTCTACAAGTAGTTGTTAATTGCAGCTGATATATTTTAACATGTGCAAGGCAGCTCCACTGACAACTTTCCTAACACAGACAAATGGCCTCAGTGCTCACTGATGTGTTAACATCCTGTTTCTAGTGTCCCTGAAAAAAAAGTACAGTTGACATTTTTTTTAATATCAGCTTTGTTCAGAATAGCTTTTAAAATCATCAATTGTTTTCCTGTTCAATATTTTCTTCTCTCCTTTTACTGATAGTACAAAATGAGCCATAACTATTTCTTCCAACAATACATGAAAGAAAACCCTATGATATATATCACTGTTTTGCAAAATGTATCCCTTACATTATTTTCTTATTTGCAAGACAGCATATATTTATCCTAACAAATCGGTCCCACGGCCACATTCAAAACACTATCCCCTACCTACTTGCCATATATAAACTTAATTATATTAAAAAAAAATTCTAGGCACTTAACCATTATGTATTCCCCAGTCCCATTTACAACACTGCCACACATGTAGAATACATACTTCTCAAACTTAAAAGAAAAAATACATTTTATCATTAAAAGTCTATGTTTACCAAGTACAGTGCCCATGATTAAAATAATTTGAACCCCCTCCCCCCAAAAATTTGCCCTTGCATGAAACTGCATGTTTAACTGTAAAGACAACTGCAAAATGTATTTCTAAATGCATTACTAACAACAATGCTTTCTAAGTTTTGAAACTACTAAAAAGACAAACTATATATATATATATATATATATGTATGTATATATATATATATATATATATATATATATATATATACACACACAGTATATTGTAAGCAAATACTGTTAATCCCAAAAGCTGAACTTTATGTTTTTAGTATATAAATGTTTATGAAAAACCTGTGGCTCTTTCAACTTGAATCAGAATGCTGTGTCTGTTTTCCTTGGGAGCTGTAGTTTCAGGCACTCCTTAATTACTCTTTCCTTCTGAGGCCCCACGTGGCTCTGATAATCATTTGTTCCAAGGATTTTTAAGTCAATTTGAAGGCATTAAGGAGCTTCTCTTCTTGTAGTCCTTAATAAAATACAGGGGCTCCACAACTTGATCACTCCACAAACTTGTTCTGTTACTTGGTCCAGGTCCCAAACTAGTGTTTCTTCTTCCAACATGATAGATCCACCTCATGCCCCTCCCACATGAATCAAACAAAAGGTGGGGGTAAATCTTTAAGAACTTATGTGTGTGTAGGGAGGATATGCCTAGATGCAGTTTCAGGGACCCTTAATTACTTCCCCCGACAGCTCTGATAATCAATTGTTCCAACATGATAGATCCACCTCATGCCCCTCCCACATGAATCAAAAAAGAGGTGGGGGTGGATCTTTAGGAGCTTCTCAGGTGGAGGTGGGGGTGGATCTTACTCCAAAAAAAAATACAACTAATGCTGCCTCCCTCTACTCTGGTTCCAGTTCTTGTACCGCCCATTTATGAAAGAAAACAGTACCCTTCAACCATTGACTAACATGAAAGCATATTTATTTGAGTGTGGAAAACATTTCTTGTAGGAGGGTAAGGTGGAGGAGACTATTTACACCTTCAGTCAGTTCCACAGAGAGAAAACATGAGATCACTCCTTTTGTACATGCAAAACATCTGCAGGCTCTGCCTACTGTAGCCATAAAAATGCACATCAGGCCTCTACCAAACATGAGAAACAACAAAAAAACAGAGGGATTATTTTCCCATATAACATGAAAATTAATTAAAAAAGTGTAAGGAAAGAGCTGGCCCGGTGGTGCTGAGGGTTGAGGTGCTGGATGCCACACCTCGTGCCACGCTGGTGACCTGGGTTTGGCAATGGACTTGGGCCATCAGAGGCTAGCAAGGGAGAGGGAGGATTGAGCATCCAATGACTGCTTTCCTCTCTCTGGGGTGGGTAGTGGGGTTTGCATCACCCTGTAGTGGCGACTGGTGGAGGCCAGCCACACTAAAAGTGGCATGCAATATCAAGGGGGGGAGAGCATGGCGGGCATCAGCACACTTGGACGCCATTGCACGTCTGGCTCTCCATTGGGAGAAAAAGCAGAAAATGTGGAGGGCAATCTTCACGGCTGATGGCCGTGCCTTGCACCCCTGGAGATACCCGAGGGGGTGAGTACCCAGTGGGTGCGTGAGCGATAATGGCCGGCCCACTGGGGGAGCGGGTTCATGTGTCCCGCATGCACGACCGGGTCCGGGGGTGCAGGGCTGGTGGCCAGAGATTGTGTAGGGCCGCTCTGCCAAAGAGAATAAATAGTAGGAAGATAAAAAAAAATGTAGGAAAGTACGTCTTTTTAAATCATTTTATAATAGCTATAATGCTGTAAAATATGTAGAGATTAACAATCAGTTAATCATTCACTAGCATGTGGCACTCGGCTATACCACTTGCCACATTACACCTCCAGAAGGTGATTAAAACTCTATTATTCCAACCTCCATTCATGCTTAAGTGTCTTAGCCATAATTTGTTTCTGCTTATTTTAATATGAACATACGAACATACGAAATTTGCCAGCAGATAAAGGCCTAGAGGTCTATCAAGTGTGCTCGCATGTGCAGCTAGCACCCCTTATTCTGCAGCTGCCCCTCCCTTCCACCCTTCCCCTTCATTAATCCTCCCCCTTGTCCTGTCCCATCTTCATTTGAAGCAGTCCACTGTTCTACTGCATACTACTTCTGCAGGTAACTCATTCCACCCAGCCACCACCCTCTCTGTAAAAAAGTGTCTCCTCATCTCCCTCCAGAACCTTCCTCGCTCCAGTCTCATATCATGGCCCCTGGTGGCCCTCCCCTTCCTTACTTTGAACAGCCCCTCTGTACCCATCTTGTTTATTCCTTTCATGTATTTAAAGGTTTCAATCATGTCACCCCTGTCTCTCCTCTCCTCCAGTGAGTACATGTTCAACTCCTTCAACGTCCTCTCGTATGATAAGTCCCCCAGCCCCTTGATTATCTTTGTTGCTCTGTGCTGCACCCCCTCCAGTAACTTATTGTCCCTCTTCAGATACGGACACCAGTACTGCATGCAGTACTCCAGGTGCGGTCTAACTAATGACCTTTACAGTGGCAGAATCACCTCTTCCCTCCTCGAGGATATACCCCTTGCAATACAACCCAGCATTTTGTTGGCCTTTGCAGCTGCCTTCCTACATTGTGCCGAGTTGTTCATTGACCCTGTAATGAGCACACCCAGATCCTTCTCCTCCTCTGTCTGGGCTAGCTGCACTCCCCCTAGCTGGTAACTCCTCCTTGGGTTCTTCATCCCAAAATGCAGCACCTTGCACTTTATGGCATTAAACCCCTATTGCCAGGTGTCTGACCAGGTTTCAAGCTTTTCCAGATCATCCTGCAACCCCTGCCATCCTCCTAGGTCATCCACCACCGCGCCAACCTTGGTATCATCAGCAAACAGACTGATCTTGCTCTTGATGTCCCATGATATGTCTGCAATGAATATCCCAAACAACACTGGTCCCAACACCGAGCCCTGTTGGACACCGCTCGTCACTGCCCTTGGGTGTGAGAGCTCCCCACCCACCACCACCCTCTGTTGCCTTCCCTACAGCCAGTTTCCTACCCATCTCACCAGCTTTGCACCCGCCCCTGTGCCTACTAACTTCCTTCCCAGCCTTCCATGTGGCACCGAGTCGAATGCCTTACTGAAGTCCAGATACAGGACATCCATTGCTTGGCCCCTGTCCAGTTGCCTAGTTACCCAGTCATAGAACTCAACCAGGTTGGTTTGGCAGGATCTGCCATGTATGAAGCCATGCTGTCTGCTGTCCTGTAGTCCTTTGGCCTCTAGGAGGGATTAATCATTTAGTCTCTCCAGACTTACCCCTCTCCCTTCATTTCACACTCATGATCGTGCTATTATTGAGGATGTATCCTCTTTTAAAGCAGCTGTGCAAACAAAAATGTTGTTCCAAAAAAATCTAACTTTCAGCCATGATTAAGTACAATATTAGCATACCTGTCAAATGTACTTGTCTCAGTGCTTCCTATGCTGCACAGCATGAGTCTTTTTTTTTTATTTTTTCAAACCTAACCATTTCCAGGTCTACAATGCTATTTCTATGGAAAATGTGTTGGCCATCTTTTTTTATTAAGAAAAAATTGAATTAATCATTTATAAAATACTAAAATTTTGGTTGAATTAAAAAATTGCACAACCAAATAAAACTGTAAGATGCCTGGAATCTTTTAAAGTGAAAAAATGAGAGGGTCAAATGTTTTGCTCAATTTCATTGCACTGCTGCTCCAACTAGGCCAGAGTCTGACTTGACCATCATCTAGATTTCTCAGTTCATATTGATGCCATACACTAAATGTTCCATCCCAAGTTTGGTGCATTGCACAGGAACAAAGTAAGTATCCCACTTCCTATCTGCCAAGTGATTGACTAAAAAATTATTCTCCCTATTTTTGATTATGGTGACATAGTCTGTAGTAGAGATCCCAAATCCTCCCTTGTCAGACTGGACCCCCTCTTCCACTCTTTTTGTCATTTTTCTTTAGCTTGTTCCTCTTATGCACACAATTGCTCACTCTAATCTACCCTTTTACTCATCTCTCTTGATGCCAGTTGCCTTTCCTGTTGTGCCTTCTTTATATCTTAATACTGGTTTGATCCCCTTCCATCCTACCTTATACTTCTCTTATCCACTCCCTCAGTTTTCTGCTACCTGCAATAATACTTCCCATTCCCTCACAGTTCCTTCTAGAAGATCTACTGCTTGTCAATCTGCTTTCTCCTAATGCTTTTCCAAACTCTGGTCCTCCCTTCCCTTGTAAATTTGCTCTGCCTCTTTGCTTTCTCCTTAGATTCTCTCCTTCATGACTATTCTTCTCCCTCCAACTGTTCTTGACTTTCTCCCCAACACACACACACACACACACACACACACTAGTTTTGGCCTTGCAATCTGTTCCTTCATTACCTGTTCATTGTTCTGTAAGAGTAGTTCCATCACTTAAATTATCTCATTTTTCATTACACGTATCTGTTACAATGATTTGTTTTAAATGTTTGATTATGTTCCTTGATATGCTGTATTTACTGTATAGGGTTTTTCAAATCCTCTACACCCTGGACACATCTGGAAACAAGTTGTTAGCAGCCCAGTATGTTTTTTCCTGGTAAAACATTTGAAATAAATACATAATTACTTTTTTCCATCAGAGGTACAGCACACAAAATATATGGTATGTCAGATGGCCAGTATCACAAATAAAGTATCCAAAAATGTGAAAGAAAATTTTAAGACAGGTTTCAATTTAATTTCAAAACAGCTACTGCCAGCCCATGATCTAAATATATTTTAAGAATATATATGGCATATCAAGACTTTTTCTTACGAATACATCAAATGCATTCATGAATTCAGGTCATAATGTTGATGGCGCAAACTTCCTTAAACATTTGATGGACCTAGACTGGGTAACATGTTTTAATAAAAACTGAACACATTTTTAATTATAATTAGTGATGCACCGATATCCAACCGGGAGATCCAATCCAGTCAGATATCAGGCTTTTTACCCATATCCCACCCAATCGTTTTTTAAATTTAAATCAGGTCAGGTCGAGTATTTTAAAATGCATCTGCCCAGGAAGCTTGGGACAGTACTGGTATATATGCCAGGTTAGGATGTTTAGGAATAATTATTTTTTTATTATTTAAATCCTACAATCCACTCAGCAGCAGCTGCTGTTACCATCTCTCTCAGTGGGAGTCAGGCATAGCTCAGGAAACTCTTTGTGTCTAGGAGTGAGGTGGCATGCATGCCAGAGGATCCCCTGCAAGATGGTAAATACACTCTGTACACCTCTTCTCTCCCATTTGCCTTGTGATGATAACTGCTTTGTTCTTTCTGAATGAATCTGATTTGTACAAGAGCTTTTCACAACCATTATCTATATAATATAAGCTATGAACAATTTTACATCTTGAATTGTTGCTTTACAAATACAGTCTGAAAATGTATTAATTTTTGTATGAGAAATACAATCACTTCAGTGCCACAGTTAGTCTCCACAGTACCTCTTCACAGCTCTCCTTGTTTTCTCACCTACTGCTGTTAAAGTAGATTAACTTATTTAAGAGAACTATTTATTTATCGTGTGCATTGTATAGACTTTATATAGAAGTTGACAGCAGATAAGGACCATTTTCTCCTTACATTAAAAGGTATGGAAATATTAGTGCATAATACTGTGTCTTTCCGACTGCCATTGCAGAAGCTCTCCTCTCTCATCCAGCACTACGAGAGCACACTTTTTTTAATGTCACACTAACTACTATCCGACCCGGTGTTGAACCGATCCAGTCAGATAGTAGATGCAGTATATTTGCATCCGATATCCAGTGTAAAAGTGATATCCATGCAGCTCTAATTATAATCATAATTAATAATTGCACATTTTCTGCCATTGACAAAATTAGTTAACTTAAAGTAAGCAATTGCATTTAGCACAAAACCAGTTATAAGGAATCCTAAAATGGATCAACCTAGATATAATGCATCTCACTCTGTTAGTCTGAACTTGAACTGAAAGTGAGACAACAAAAAAGATTGCACAACTTAGTAGTAAATTTAAAGATAACATAGAATATCATGTAAATGTAACTGAACATTATGTTTGCCTCATCGCATATGCACTGCTTACCTAAAAGGAATAGCAATAGCACAACTAAATTTCATTTCATTTTTATTTATTATACTTGATAGCTGATGAGCAAAATTGCCCATTTTCACAAGTGACAAGTTATAAAATAATAAAGTATACATATAATACAATACATACACATTTAATATACTTCAATAAAATACAAGTAGCATATTTGAAATTAACACATAGATTAAACATTAAATACTAATGCATTCATTCTTCGATAAAAGCCATTGTTTTAAACTGGTTTTGAATGTTCTGATGGTTGTACAATTAACAAGTTCTTCAAGTATGGAATTATATAAGGTTGATGCCCTATATAGAACAAATTGTTGTACAATTTATTTTTTAAATATTGGGATTCTAAAAAACATGCTTACTCTGGGACCTAGTTCCTTGAGAATGTATGACTCTTGGGAATAATAACCTAACTGTTTGAGGTAACTGATCTATGAGTCTCTTTTTAACAAAATAAATATAATCAACAATTTAAACACTATGGGCAGGATTCACAAAGAAAGCCAAAAATCCTGCAGCTGTGGGAAAAAAGGCCTGCAGCACTGTGAAAATGCAGTTGCATGATATTCATAAAGAAATTTTAAGCAGGTGTGGAATTTCACAAAATCCCTGCAGCTGCAGAAATTCAGCAGCTGCGGAAATTGTGTATGTGCTGAAAATCTGCAACTGCGGATCTGCAGCTGCTGAAATAGCTTAGGAGGCACAGCAACAGTGAACTTAATTAGCTGGAACAGTAGACTTTAACAGGGCTGCCATAAAATGAAGCTGAAAGCACCCACAAAGAGACTAGCAATCAATCCCTCAACTGGGACCACTGCAGCACCACAGGTACCAGCAATAGCATGGCACCACAGTGGCCAACTGTCACTGCTTGTCCTCCCTCCCTGGGGTGTTCCTGTTGCCTGCAGGGGTAGCACTCACTGCAGGCTGGCCAGGCTCTACTGCCTGTGGGGCTACATCATGGAACTGCACTGTGTCTGGTGGTTGTTGCCTTTTGCCAAAACATGGCAATGTGTGCTTTTGTTGCTGTTACAGCAGCTACTGTTATATTATCTGGGTTGCTATTACCTGTGCCTCACCTCCACCTTAATTGATTCCAATTGCTGGGGCACTACTGCAGTTTGCTGAGGGAGAGTAACACCTCATTCCACTGTGTGTAACATTTTTTTAGCAGCTGCGGAAAAAAAACTGGTTGTGAATAGCCCTTCAGGGGCTGTGCCTTACTTATCTCTCACGTCTTTTTCCTCAGGGACTTCCGCAGCTGCACTTTTTTTCCACAGTCCTTAGTGTTGTTTTCCACAGTTGTGGAGGGTTTTATGAATAGCACCCAGTGCAAATCCCCCTTTGTTTCCATAGCTACTGCAGTTTTGGGGACTTAGGGAAGGTTTTGCACCTTCAGAAAGCTTGGTGAATCCAGCCCTATATTTTTCCATACTGGGTCTTCTGAGATTCTCTAATGGCCAGGACTATTCAGATGCAGTACACACTAAGCATTCTGGTAGTTTGTGAACAGTTATGAGTCTCATTCAAGGTTCATGAATTTGTTCACTAAATTAAAGAACCACTTTAAGTACTTTTATGTTTACTTATATTCTTTGAATTCTGAAAAATACATGCAATTTTCATGGATATTGATTAATTATTCACCAACATTTCAGCTGAATGACAACAAAGTTTGAAAACATATATATGATTTCCAGTCTTATTGCTGAAGTTCTCCCCCTCAACTGAAAGTTACTTGGCCCTAAGAATGAATATGGAAAAGTGAACACTATCGTACAATTGAATTTTGTTTACCATAGGTTGCTGCAGTTAAAGTAAAATAAAACTGAACTTGGTAAAAAACATGGTCCACTTATAACACTGGTACACACTTTTAATATTTTAAATATTTTGTGCTTTATATGTGTTTACATTCATGCATGTATAGTAATAGGCCACAATGAATCAGTGTCAGAATATTGAAATCGATGGAAATAAATTGATAGGCATGTAGACGGCGTTAAAATGTGGAAGATGACTTTCACTATTTGAGCACATGACCACTGAAATGTGTGAAAGCAGTTAACAATAGTAGGCAGATGTAATTAAAATATTGGGACTACCCACCCAAACCACCACCACTGGCACAACACAGACATATAAAAATATTGTGTTAACAGTTGTAAAAAGTACAATAAAGGCACATTATTTACTCTACATTAGGGTTGGATAGGCAGTTTAGTGCAATGGTTTGTTAAGGACCAAGGCTCGGTAATTTTTAAAGTTTTTATAACTTTGCATTTTTTGTATCAGTTGAGGTAACCATGAATAGCACACTGCAGCATAGCATCACTCTTATAAACTGTTTTCTGTTTAACATTTATGTTATTACATCTTTTTACTGATACAGCATGCTTCTAAGCAAACAATTTGTTTTAATGTTTACAAGGGTTAGCCGTTTCTTTTAACAGCACCTTCCTCCCTCTTCCGTGAAGCAGTCCCTCATTATGCTTTGATTAATTAATGTTAAATCTTGATTTTTGTTCTTTAGTACTGCAGATATCACTGGGCAAATAGGAATTTGCATGTATGGAGCTGGTGCCAAGATCTATGAATTTTGGTGGTTCTGGATAAATGGTACAGAGGGTAAAAATGACATGTTTACAAATAAAGAGATAGCAGGTTCAGTTCTTCCCAGGGACAAAAAACATGTTGCCCAAGGAAATATGAGAAAATAGTACCTACAGTAAATGTCTGGAAGACAAAGACAGGCTTGAGATATTGCAGTGTAGGGTAACCAAAATATTTCAGGGCAAACAGGACAAATCCTAGAAGGATCAGCTTAGTGCACAGCACATATACTCAATAGAGGCCAGAAGGGAGTGAGGCGTTATGTCTGAGACCTTCACGTTCCTAAAAGGAATACAGAGAGTAAACTATAAGGAGTTATTCAGCAGGAATAATTAGAAAAAAAACACAGGGACGTGAGTGGAAGCTCGAGGGGGTAAGGAATTAGAAGGGATGTGAGAAAGTTTGATTTTACAGACAGAGTGGTTGAGAGGTAGAATTGCCTGCTGTAGTGGTGGTAGGAACAAAAAACATTAATGGTTGCAAGCATGGCTGGGACAGATAGTAAAGGGCTTAATAGTTACTCAAGGGGGGTAATGGTAAGGTAGGGGCTGGGGGGAGGGGTAAAAACAGTCTACACAAAAGGTATCGGTGTAAGATATGGTATAACCAGACAGACTAGATAAATCAATTTATTTTCTGTTGACAATTCCTATGTTTCTGTAAATTTGGTAATGATCAATTCAATGTTATGATATTTGATATAATACAGCCCAGCTTCCATTGACTTGATGAAGGGAGTATAACTCTTATAAACTAGATACAAAAACAGTTTTTTTAGTCCAATAAAAGGTATCACCTGCAACATATAGTATTTCTTTTTCTTCTACATCATTGTCTGAAGTAGCATGATTACACCATTCCTTGTTTAAAATTTTGGGAGGTTTAAAACTCCAAAAATATGGAAATCAACTCCATTTACTTTATCCTGTATCTGAACTTCAGCAAGGCCTTTGACTCAGTGCCCCATAGGAGACAGGTCAGGAGGCTTGAGGACCTGTGAGTGGGGAATAAGCTTACAGGATGGGTCAGAAGCTAGTTGCAGGATAGAATCAAAAAGTGGTAATTGGGGAAAAGATCTCTGAAGCAAGGTCTGTGATGACTGGTGTTCCGCAGGGCTTGATGCTTGGCCCAGTGTTATTGAACATCTTCATAAGTGACATCATGGATGGGATAGATGGTATAGTCTGCCTGTTCCAAGATGACACCAATCTCTGTGAGTGGGTGGACACAGAACAGTTTAGATGGGAACACAGTGAGGATTTGGTTAGGCAAGAATAATGGTCCAGCATTTGGAAGCTGGGGATAAATGCTAAAAAGTAGAAGGTTATACACTTGGAAGCAAAGAATCTGGGGGCAAAATACTGGTTGGGTAGAGTGCAGGTAACCAGGGCACAAAAAGAAAATGCTCTGGGAGTAATAATCACCATTGATCTGAAACACTATGCACACTGAAAGAGAACAGCAGCCAAAGCAACTAGGATGCTGAATGCATAGCCGAGGTAATTACCATCAGGAAAGTTGAGGTAATTCTGCCACTATACAGGTTACTGGTATGACCACATCTGGAGTATTGTGTGCAGTTTTGGTGCTTGTATCTTAAGAAGGATGTCAACTTGCTGGAGGTGGTCCACAGAAGGGCAATCAAGATGATCCAGCACCAAGAGGGCAACATTTATGATGAGAGGTTCATGGAGCTCAACCTGTATTCTCTTGAGGAAAGAAGGGAGTGGGAGACATGATTGAGAACTTCAAGTATCTTAAGGATATTAAATGGGTAAGCACTGAGGGTCTCTTCAGCCTTAGTGGCAACAAGACCACTAGGGGGCACAGACAAAAGCTGGTGAGGGGAAGTTTCAGGAGGGAGATGACGAGGAACTTTTTTCACTGAGTGAGTGGTGGCCAATGAGCTGCTGGAGTAGGTGGTACTTCTAAAAATGGTGGATAACCTCAAGAGGGGCTGGGACAGTGTGAAGGGAGCAGGGAAATAGAGAGAGGTCTGAAAGTAAACATGGAGAGGGACCAGTTCCCTTTGTAAATACATAGGGAGCTGCACTATTGTGCAGACTAGATAAACTGTAAGGCCTTTATATGCTGGCATGTTCATATGTCCATATGTTTATGTGCTCTCTAATAGCACAAAACTCACTGGGAGTTCAGACCTGTAACTTTCAGGTTCATTTGAGGCTCACCAATTCATTGATCTGTGGTTTAACTGGAAAACAGTTTCTGAACTTTTTAGAAAATAAAATTCAGTTTTGTCACATGCGTAGTGGGGTCCCATTCTGTGAAAACAGACAGTCAGGTTTGCAGCTAAAAATGCCTTGACTGGGCATATATTTATTTTAAAATAACAAAAAGGCACTTCCAGGATGATTATAAATGTTCTTTTCAATCAGGATGAAACAAGCAAAATGTCAGTTATCACAAGACTCTTCAGGCATAAATAAAGCATTGCAATAACTGTAGAAGGACTTCCTTGGACATCTATAGCTATCACTCTTTAGGCATGTAAGACAGAAACAGATGCAGGTCTCAAGGCTGCTTCTAACTTCTCTCTGGAGTTAGGTCCTTCTCTGTCTCAGGTCGGGTACAACTAAACACAGCCTCATAACACAGGGAAAACACACCCCTTAAAAAACCCTCCCTAGGGTCACCTGGCACCCAAGTATCATGCTTCTGACATCACAACAGTATTTTAGCTTTTTATTTCTTTATACACATTAGTATTCTTTGCAAAAGACAGGCCATCTTTTTCATACATAAAAAAACATTCAAAAACCTAATATAAATATAAATTTTCTAGAAGAAACAGCAATAAACATAATTATTTGGCACCTTCCCTTAAAGTCTCCTCCCATGGATCCTCTTACATCACTCCTCCTCTTCTACTTCTGTATAAAAAGCCACAGGTGACCTCTTAGACAAACCTTTGCATAACAGGTAAGAACCCTTTTGTGCTTGTCTTTCACCTCTCTGTCAGTTATCACAGTTACACAGACTTATGAAACACTGTCTATGACTGGTTAATGTTAGTTTTACATTTATAATCTTAAGACCATTAACTTGTATAAAATAGCTTTGCAGCTACTAACAACACCAAAGCAGTATTTGCAAGGCAGAACCTTGAGCATAATGATCTGTGCTTCCATTTTCCCTGGCTGCTTGCAGTACAGCACAGAAGAGGGCAAACAGGTTCCCCTTTTTAGGGCTGCACTGGGCATAGCCCTGCAGACTTCTTGCTATCAAAAAAGGACTCAGTGCATTCCTTACAACTGAACAACATGCTGAAGTTGCAGCACAGTCGCTCCTGCATCCGTGGCATCTGTGGAGCACTCCACCTGTTGTCTTCAGCCTCAGTGCACTATGTTGTACTAAAAAGTCAGCAGCATCCTGATTGTGACACTGGAGGAGAGGGAGGATTGAGTGGGGTGGGCATCTATAATTTAAAATAAAAAAATAAGTGGTCATGGCATACTCCACCATTTCCAAGATGGATCCCGCACTCTACTGCGCATGTGCTAGTAGTCACACATGCACAGCAGAGTCTGAGGCCATCTGACTGGGAGTGTCTCCTCTTCCTGTTCTTTTTTCTTTTAAATTATAGACATTCACCCCAATCCTTCCTCTCAGCACCCACCACCCACCCTCCCAGAAATATAAGAGTGACACTGGTGGTACCCAACCCCAAGTGTTGTGATCAGGATGTCACTGATTTTTGATTTAAATTAACAGTGGAGGTGCCCAATCCCAGAATGTCACCTTCAGGACTTCTCCATGTTTTTTTTATTGTCATATTCCCCTACCTGACCCTTCATCTCATCACCCACCAACCCCCCCAACCCGAAGCATAAGAGTGACACTGGGTGCCCTATCCCCTGGTGTTGTGATCTGTATTCCTCAGGTTTCTTTTTTTTATACCCAGTAAAAAAGAAAACTGTCCATCAATGTCTTTTTTGGCCATGCCTGTCTGCCCACCAGATCCTCCCACTTAGTACCCAGCTCTCTGCACCCCCCTCAAGCCCTTACTTACCCATAGGGGGTCCCACTCTGTAATCCTCTCTGGACCACAGACACATCTTCACTCTTCAATGCCAGACCATGAACTGAAGAAACAGGTATGTGGTTCAATGTCATTCACTGGTGTTTTGAACTTAATGCATAACCTGGGCATTTAGGCATATTTTTTGCCCAAATTTTCAACATACCTTCTTTGGGACCCCACCTCATGAACAGTTGCACTGACATTAGGCAAATCTGTCTGAAAAGGTGATTTTGTGGTCCTTCTGAGAAATCACCTTTTTAAGGCAGGAATTGAAAATGTTCTCTGCCCTTGTTCATGAGGTGGGGTCATAAGAAGGCTATGTTGAACATTTGGTGCAAATATATGAAAAAAAAACAAAGTTAAGAGCCTATGTTGAATTTTGTGAATGCAGTTTCATAACTTTGGTAATTTTCAATATTTTTATCCCAAATTTGCAACATTGCCATATCTTTACAGCACCTCATGAATGTGACAGATGTCATTTTTCAATTCCTGGTCATAATTATTTTTTTTTTATATCCCTAAAGTTGATTTTGAGTTCTCTGCATGAAATCACCTTTTGGCCAGGAGCTGAAAATGTTCTCTGCCATTGTTCATGAGGTGGGGGCTATGTTCTAAATTTGGTGTAAAAATATTTACAAACAAAAAAGGTTATGGGACTATGTTAAAATTTGCAAACACAGGCTCATAAGTTGGTAATTAAGCAATAATGTGCAACAGGGTATGTGTCATGCTGGGATAATGTCATGCCTGGAGTGGTTGGGCATGAGGACGCAGGCTGAGTGGATCAAACACCCCCAGAAGTGAAGTTATCCAAGCACAACACACACACACTGGAGTGTATTACTGTTTTTATGTAATGGCTCATTTATAACAAGAAAAATTAAAGATAAGAGCATTTCTAAATAGAATTTCATTTTATTTATCAATGTGGAGGTATATGAAGGAAAAAGATAATTCCTTTTGGCCAGTAGGTGGTGCTGCTGGTAAATGAATGTCTCTCTGTGTGCAAATGCCCCCCCCCACACATTTCTCTTTTCTTGGTTTGCTAAATATGTGTTCTAGTCTGTGACCCATACTTTAATGAAGTTTCAAGGGTGACAGTTGTGATGGAGACTGGGAGAGGGAGAAACGTGATGTAGTGAAGACCACTGGGTTAGTCAATTCATCTGCCCTGCTCTTTTGTATAATATCGATTGAGACCAGCATAACTGAAGAAAGATACTGATTGTTTCAGTCCTGTTGCCTATGCTGGGACTGGGGGGAGTCATGAAACAGGTAACGTGAATGACTCTGTGAGCAAAGCTGAGAGCATGCCTCTGTTAAGTGAATGGCTACATGGAAGATAATGTTGACAATGGACTCCATTAGCAGCAGCAGTTTAAAAAATGTTATTAGTGTTGCTGTCAGTAATTTGAAATGATTTGTATAGCCACTTCTTGTGGTTCATGTGGTGGTTCAGTCATTTTCTTTACAGCAAACCAGCATCATCAGTGAACTACACAACTGGCAGTTACAGTCTACACGGTTCATTGAAGCTGCTGTTTCAGCTTCTTTTACAGTGAAATAAACCAGGGGAAAAAAACTGTTTTTTCAAATGAAGTGTTTTTTTTTATGAATGTCCTCTCAAGAGTCAGCTCTGGTATTCAGATGGGGGAGGGGGAGGTTAAGCCCTGATGGTTTCAGTGTGCAGTGCTCTTCAGGTTCTGTCTGTTTCAAAAGCCATGACAGGATCTGTAAGTTTGTTACGCTGTTCTTCATGTGTTGTACCTTTATACAGTGATGTTGTACTGGGATAACATCACTGTTAAAGGAGACACCAACCAATCAGAGCCCAGGGTTCTTTCCTTGCCATTGTATAATAACCCCTAATTTTCAACATAGCCATTTCATCACACCTCATGAATGTGACAGCTGTCATTTTTCAACTTCTGCCCAAAATGTGTTTATGCGTTCTGAAAGTTGATTTTGCAGTCCCCGCACAATATCACCTTCTGGGTAGGAGTTGAGCATTTACTCTGCCCTTCTTCATGAGTCAGGGTCATAGCATGGTTATGTTGAAAATCTGGTGTACAAATATTACAAAACAACTAATGTATGAGCCTACATTACATTTTGCTAACGCAGGCTCGTACCTATGCTAATATTCAATATTTTTACAACAAATTCCTCACCTGCAGCACTATTGGCTCTTGCCAGAGTTTATTTTATGTTTACATGGTTCCTATCCTTTAAAACCACCAGAAAATTTAAGTTTCATGGAGTTTTTTTTTTTTTTTTGGTTTAGTTATTTAACCAGGTGAGACACTCTAAGCTGAAAGCTTTTTTACAGGCACAACCTGGGAGCACAGGGAAGTTAAGGGACTTGCTCAGGGTCACACAGTATGCAAGTGGAAACTGTGGGATTCAAACCCAGGTCTGGTCTGCTGGATGTCACCAGATTTGCAGCTTAGAGCCTTAAACCACTGTGCTATACTGCCTCCAAAGTGGAACTCATGTGCATTGAGAACGTTTCCTTATTATCATTAGTCAGCTTTCTGGCTGGCTTTACCTTTTAAAAAATTCTCAGGGTAGACAGAGCACCCCCAGGCCTCAGGACAGCTGTGCTCATCTGTCTGGGCAGAGGATATTTGTGTTACCTTTTCTGACAGTCTTTGCAGCATTTCTGGGCTCAGCCTGCTGCTGTCCAGTAAAGAACAGCTGCAGAAGGTGAACACACCTTCAAAGCTATATAGCTCTCTTTTATTTCTGTTTCCCATATATTTGTTAGTATGTACCCCTGTTATTTTTATATTCCTGCTGGCCACCCATCCAGCATGTTAGCTATGGTCCAGTCAGGGCAAGGTTGGGGGGGTGCAGCAAAGTAGAGGAAACCTAAAGAAAGAAACAAAAGAAGAAATATAAACAAAGTGAAGGGAGCAGGTAAAACAAGGTGGAGAGGGGCTACAGGACTGAAAGTGGTCAAGTTTTAGCCTGTAGTTAGAAAGAATAGCTTAGAAAACAGAACAGTGTAGAGGAATAGACAGCAAAAAGGAACAGTGTATTGACCTTGTCACAACGTGTGCAAAAAGCATCTTTCATGTTCTAAGAATAACTATATTTTTAAGAAATTTACATATGCCAGTTATGTGTGTGTGGGGAGGGGGCAATTTAATGATTCAAAACTGTAGTTCTGAGTCACAAAGATGACCCATCAATTTACACAAACCAGAGGTGGAAGCCCAACCATGCCACTAGTACCCATCTCCTATTCAGGTTGTGAATAAAAGAAACACATCAGTAGCAAGTGCACACCCCGATACTGGTATCTCTCCCTCAGACAACTTATGTCTAAAAGAAATTCTCAGGCAGTGGGTGCCTAACACCATAGCCAGTATATTCCCTTCACATTTGACCAATGTCTTAAAGAAATTCACTGGTGGCAAGTGCTGAACCCCACCACCAATACCACCCATCTTACCTGCACAACCCATAAATTAAAGCACTGGCAATGACTGCACTGGTGGCAGGTACCCAACCCTGCCACCGATATCCCCCCTCTTGCCTGCACGACCCATACATAAAAATATTTACAGTGGATGCACTGGTGGCAGGTGCCCGACCCTGCCACCAATATTCCCCCTCTTGCCTGCACAACTCATAAATAGAAACACTGGCATGGTTGCATTGGTGGCAGGTGCCCAATCCTGCCACCAATACCCCCTTTTATCTGCACAACCCATAAATAAAAACACTGATAGTGGCTGCACTGGTGGCAGGTGCCCAACCCTGCCACCAATATCCCAACTCTTGCCTGCACAACCCATAAACAGAAATACTAGCAGTGGCTGCAATGGTGGCAGGTGCCCAACCCTACCACAAATACCCCCCAACCTTGCCTACAGCTCATAAATAAAGAACACTGGCAGTGGTTGCCAAACTCTGCCACTGGTATTCCCTCTCCCACCCACCATGAAATGAAAAAAATAAAAAAATAATCACCCTCAGTGACCTTCAGGCAGCCACAGACCCTTTTGCCCCTCACTGGTCCCACAGATGTTTCCATCATTGTGGATACTTAATGTCTCAAATCATGATTCCTCACTGTCCCTTGAAGTGCTCATCTATCTGAAAAAAAAAGTACTCTGGAAAATAATATATGTCCCAAAATGTGCATATTGCATAGGCAACATATGCATGTGGTGTTAGCTATCTTTCCCAGCTTTATTTTCATCTAGTCATAACAAGGCCATTTTTAGCCAATCTGACCTAATATTTGCAGGGTGGCCAAGTCACCATGCCACATTATGATCACATAAGTTGCACTTTGTATACATGACCCTGAATGTGTTTTGGGGGTTGTCCCCCAAAGCACATTTTGTGTTTGATTTACAAGGTACCACTTACTGTTGATGTTCATGAGGAGGTGTGATGACTTCTACACCTAGGACATATGGGCCCAAAAATGATTAAAAAAAAACTATATATATATATATATTCTATGCAAAAAACTTCATTAATGCATCATTTAGGGTTGAAACATGAAAAGTCAGGAAATTAGACTTTTAGGGTTGCCCCCTCCCCCCTGTGGACCCACCCATCATCCCGAGATTGACAGCTGATGCAGTGTGTCATCGGGCTTGTGAGCCCTAAATGTCACCCCATTCTTCTTTACTGTGGCTTGTGAATATGATTACACATGGAATGGGGTGACATTTAGGCCTCACAACCCCAATGACACACCCTGTCAGCTGTTAATCTCTGGATGATAGGTGGGTCCACGAGGGGGGGGAGGTGGCAACCCTAAAGGCCTCATATATATATATATAAATTATACCTAGTATAGTTAGGGTTGCACGGCCACTTCTATGTTAATCACAAAATTTTGCAGTTTAATTACTTTGCAACCATTAGTCTGATTCACCTGAAATGTGGCATGCACAGTGTTATACCACAGATTGTTGGATCTGAAAATTTTCATTCTGGTTGGATTTGTGATTATGGAGCTGTGGAGCATAGAAAAAGTGTGGAAAATCCTCAACTTTTACGCATTTTTTGCTCGTCTCCACAGACCAAATGGTTTGTCTGTCTCATCTGATACTTTCAGGGTATATGGAGACTAGGTTAGGGAAGTGCCTTCAGAAGGTTTGGTGAAAAAATGTCAATCCGTTCAAATGTTTTGAAAGTAATAAGTTTCCCATTATAGCCTATGGAAAAAAATGTTATGTTCCATAAGAGAGCATGCTGTATTTTCATGAAAGTGTCTTTTTCTGTCGCAAATGCCCCTAGTACTGTCATGCAGCTGACATCTTGTTTTCAGTGAGTGATGGAGAAAAAATGTTCTCATTAAAAATACCACTCCCCTTGGTAAACACTGACTGTTGTGTTTAGCTAAATGGAACATGATCCTGGCATCAGATTTAAAAAAATTGCTCAGAAATGTGTCTTGTAAGTTTCTGTGTCTGTACTGTCACCATTTGCGAGAGTACAACATGGCAGTGTGCCGCCATACTTTCGCAAATTGCAAGTTCCTTTTGCAATCCCTTTCACAAATCTCGACACAAAAAAGCAAACACAATCGGCCCCTTTTAAATGGCTAAAACCTTTCTAAGCATTATTTTAATTAAAATTCTGCCTCTAAAATTGTGTTCTTTGGCTCCTGTTTAGGTAAACACCTGTTTACCCCTTTTTATAACATTTAAGGTGAAGGGGGCCAAGGAAACATTTACAAAATTATATGTCCTGGCATCAGGGTGCCCAATACTTATGCCAGAAGTACTCTGCAAGTCTGAGTCACAAATCCCCCCTTGTCATTGTGGGACACTAGGTAGTCCACTCCCAGTGTCCCCAGATATTCCCTACTCCCCCAACCCACTTTGCAACTCTGGGGAGCCCACTCCAAGTGTCCCCAAACACAGCTCTTTTATATTTGTAGTTGCAGACAATGGGGTGCCCACTCCCAGTGTCTCCAGTTCTGTCACCACCACCCAGTACTATGGAACACTGCAGAGCCCACTCATAGTGTCCCCAGTTCTGTCCTCCACTCCACTACTGTGGGGCATAATCTGAAATAAAGAAAATCATCCCCCAATGTCTCCCCCCAAGAAAGAAGAAAATGGTCCCTTGTCATCTCCCCCATTCCCTCTCCCATCCCCACCCTCCCTCTGCACACCCACCTCCCTGCATGCCCCTTACACTATACTTACATCCAGAGGTCAGTGGCTGCAATCTTCTCTGGACTGGGACACATCTGCACTCTTCAAAGCTGAACCATGACCTGAAGAATAAAGGTACAGTAAGTGTTGTATAATGGCAGTCTATGGTGTTTTGAAGTTATGATGATATCTCAGTCATTTTTTGAACTTTTTGCAGCAAATTTTCAACATGGCATTTTTGGGACCCCACCTCATGAACAGTTCCACTGTCATCTCGTTACTCAGACCCATAAGGTGATTTCACAGTCGCTGCATGAAATCATCTTTTGGGACCAATTAATGAGATGACAGTGCCAGTGTTCATGAGGGGAGGTCCCAAAAAGCCCATGCTGAAAATTTGGTGCACAAAGTCCCAAAAATGACTTTGTTATGAGCATGAATTGTGCAGTTGCCATGCACTTTCATAACTTAGCAGATTTTTTATATTTACACTCCAGATTTTCAGCATTAACATTCTTTTACACCTACTCATGAACTGTTATTTTTCACATCCTGTCCTAAATGTATTTTTACACCTGTGGTGCAGAATGGTGTGCTTGCTATGCGAAATGAATTTTTGGGATGGAGTAACAAAATCACAGTACCACTGATCATGAGAGGATGTCCCAAAAATTCCATGTTGAAAATTTGGTTAAAATAATTCAAAAAATTGCCATATTATGAGTATGCATTGAGCAGTTTCTATGCACACTCGTAACTTCACCAATTTTTCATATTTTCACCACAGATTTTCAACATTGATATTTTTAACACCTTCTCATGAACATTACACACCTGTCATTTTTTGCATCCTGCCTGAAACATGTTTTCTCACCTACGGCACAGAATGGCACTGTTGCTATGCAAAATCACCTTTCGAGACCAGTTGATGAAATGACAGTGCCGGTTTTCATAAGGTGGGGTTCCCAAAAGGCCATATTGAAAACTGGGTGAAAGCATTCCTGAAAATTTCCAATTTTCATGCATCCGTTGAATTTATTTTATGCACGCACATAAAAAGGATACTATTATACTGTTTCAAAAAGAAGGGACATTCATTGCAAAAAACTTCATTAATGCATCACTTAGGGTTGTTAGTACAGTGACCAACATCTGGAAATTTAGTGTTAGGTTTACCAACCATACCACTCCCCCACACACACACACACCCTCCACACACCAACAGGCATTGGGGCATGTTTTGCGGTCATCAGGCCCAACTCTCACCCCATTCTCCAGTACTGTAGCATGTCAGCTTGGTTACACATGGAATGGGGTGAGAGTTAGACCCAACAACCCCAAGACACACCACAATGCTTGTTAGTGTGTGGAGAATGGGGTGGTAGGAACGGTAACACTAACACCGAATTTCTAGACTTTTGTCACTGTACTATCAACCCTAACTGATGCATTAATGGAGTTTTTCCAATTATTAGATAGATAGATAGATAGATAGATAGATAGATAGATAGACAGGTCGCTAGATAGATAGATATTATATTAGTGCGATAGCACCAGTATATTAGGGTAATCTGGGCAGTTTAATGTTAAACCTTAAACTTTGCACTTTAATAACTTTGCAACAGTTCAATGGATTCACATGAAATATAGCATGCTTTGCAGCTAGGGGAAGGTCTCTTGATGTGCCAAATTTCTTGTGAATCCCTCTTGTGGTTGTTGAGGCACAGACTGTTGAAAAACTCAAAATATGAATGGGATTTTAAAATTTTGTTTGATGGCCCTTTCTTGGAAATGGTTTTTGATTGTGGTATAAAATGTTTAGGGTTGAAAGCCTTTGCCCCACAGATGTGCCATTTGAAAGTTTGATGAACAAATATTAATCCTTTCAAAAGTTGTTCAAGTTTTAATTTCCTATTGTTTCCCATGGGAAAAAACAGACGTGTCGAATTAAAACAGCTTGTTTTCACAGAGAGGTAGATTGTTTCCACAGGCAAGGTACATAGTGTTACAGGGAGTCTAAGGTGAAATAAAAAATTAAATAACTTTTGAAGGGATTAATATTTTTTCACCAGACCTTCAAAAGGCACATCTGTGGGGCAAAGGCTTTCAACACTGAACATTTTAAACCCCAACCAAATGCCATTTCTGAAAGAGGGCTGTCGAAAGAAGGACTCCCCACTGCTTTAGCAAAAAAAAAAAAAAAAGAAAATGGTCCTTCACAGTGGGACAATGGAAAGCCCTCTCTCACAGTCCCAATTCATGTGTCTTCCCCACCAAGCAGTGTGGGACACTGGGGAGTCCACTCCCACTGTCTCAATAGATTTATTATTCCGCCAACACCACCACCACTGTGGGACACTAGGAAGCCCTCTCCCAGTGTTCCCATACATGTATGCCCCGTCCTAATATCAGACACTAGGGAGCCCACTCCAGGTGTCCCCATGCAAGTATGCCCCCCTCATAGTGTGGGACACTGGGGAGCCCACTCCCAGTGTCCCCAAAGGTTTCTTCTGTTTTCCTCTGTAAATAAGAAAATTGAGCCCTGACATCTTTTATATCTGAAAAAGAAAATGGTATCCCGTGCCCTCCCCATCCCCACCCTCCCACTGAGCAGCCACCACCCCACACTCCTTCCACCTCATCCTTACCTCAGGAGGTCATCCACTGTCATCTTCTGTGGACTGAGACATATCTACACTCTTCAAAGCCAAAACGTGAACTGAGGAATCAAAGTAAATATTGTATAATGGCTGTCAATGACATTTTCAACTTATGTTGCTATCGCAACCATTTTCATGAATTTTTGCACCAAATTTCCAACACGAGCTTCTTGGGACCCCATTTTTTAACATTGGCTTTTTGAGACCATACCTCATGAACACTGTCACTGCCATTTCATTAATCGGGCCCTGAAGGTAATTGCGTGGTCGCTGTGCAAAATCACCTCTTGGGGACAATTAATGGAATGACAGTGTCAGCGTTCATGAGATGGGGTCTCAAAAAGCCCATGTTAAATATTTGGTGAAAAAATTCTTAAAAATGGGCAAGTTACACACACTTATTGAAATTTCCTGATGCATGTGCATAACTTTGGTAACTTTTAATATTTTCACTCCAAATGTTCAACATTGCCATTTTTCACATTACCTCATGAACAGTATAGCTATCATTTTTCACATCCTGCCCAAAATGTGTATTCACACCTGTGGCACAGAATAACATGATCGCTGGGTGCAATCAATTTTTGAAGTCAATGAATGAAGTGATAGTGGCAGTGTTCATGAGGTGGGGTCCCAAAAAGGCCATGTTGAAAATTTGTTGAAAAAAAAACCCTAAAAATGGTCAAGTTATGTGCGATCATTGAAAGATTTCTATGCATGCACATAACTTTGGTCATTTGCAATATTTTCACTCCAAATTTTCAATATAGCCATTTTATCACACCACCTCATGAACAGTACAGATGTCATTTTTCACAGCTTGCTCAAAACATGTTTTCACACCTGTGGAATGACGTTTTCCCATGGATTTGAAAATTTTCATTCATGGGGTTCATAAGGTGGAGTGATAAGAAAACTATGCTCAAAATGTAGGGTCAACATATGAAAAAATCACAAAGTTATGCCCATTCATTGCATTTTCAGTATGCACACACATAATGTTTGACTTGTGACATCCAGAGAGAGAGAGAGACAAGAGAGATGGTGGGGGGGGGCCAATGAGAAATTTACGAATTCCAGAAATCCCAAATAAAAGTTTCTTTTTTTCATGGCTTCAGTGTGGCTATGTGTACACAGCAAGGCCAGGCTGGCAAAATAAATCTTTCACTTGTGCCATCCAAGGGAGAGAGAGAGAGAGAGAGAGAGAGAGAGAGTCTATGTGGGGGGGGGGCATGACAAATTTAACAGTCCCGGAAATCCCAGATAAAAGTTTCCTTTTTTTCCCTGTCTTCACTGTGGTTGTGTGCACAGGGCAATGGCAGGCTGTCAAAATAAATTGTTGACTTCTGCCATTCAGAGAAGAGAGAGAGAGAGCGAGATGGTGGGGGGCATGAGAAATTTAACAGTCCCAGAAATCCCAAATAAACATTTCATTTTTTCCTGGCTTCAGTGTGGCTGTGGATACAGGGCAAGGGAAGGCTAGTAAAATAAATCTTTGACTTCTGTCATCCACAGGAGAGAAAGAGAGAAATTGCGAGAGGGCCCACGAAAAATGTAACAGTCCCAGAAATCCAAACTAAAAGTAGTTTTTTTTTCCTGGTTTCATTGTGGCTGTGTGTACAGGACAAGGGCAAGCTAGCAAAATAAATCTTTGACTTGTGCCATCAATGAGAGAGAGATACACAGATTGCACGGGGGGGGCACAAGAAACATAACAGTCTCAGAAAACCCAGATAAAAGTTTCTTTGCTTTCCTGGCTTCAATGTGGCTGTGTGTACAGTGCAAGGGCAAGCTGTCAAAATAAATCTTTGACTTGTGCCATTCAATCATGATCAATTGTTAACCCCCATGGTATGGAACAATTCCAAACTATGCTACTTTCTCTGTCTCTCCCAGCACACTCATGTCACAGACCTGAGGAGGATATGCCACCATTACAGGTCAGCAAATGAAGAGGCTAATAATCAGTGATTGCTTTCTTATTTAGCTGTTTTATATTGCTATACCCCTGTCTCAAATGTGACCAACTTTGGCCACTTTTATGCATTTCTTCAAATATTTGTCAATAAATCAGAATCACCATTAATCAGAACAAATCAGAACTTCACTGTGTTCTTGTTCTTATTCATAAGGGTCAGAACTTCACCGAGTTCTCCCATCCCTAAAAGGATACAAATAAACTCTCTGAAAAGGTAAGGAAATTCAATGCAGAAAAACTTTGCTGATGCACCATTAGGGTTGAAGTGTCAAAAGTAGGGAAATAAGACCTTAGGAACAGGTGTGCCTTGGCATTTTGATCACTAATGCTCACCCCATTCTCTTACTCTGTACCCATCTTAGCTTACATACTCTTGGAATGAGGTAAGCATTAGGGTTCAAAATGCCAAAGCACACCTATCACATGTGTTCCTGCATGCAGAGTGGGGGTGGGGTTTTCCCATGGATTCAAAATTGTTCATCTATGGGATTCATGAGGTAGAGTGATAAGAACACTATGCTCAAAATTTGGGGTCAAAATATGAAAATACTACAAAGTTATGCCCATTCATTGCATTTTCAGTATGCACACTTGTAATCTTTGACTCGTGCCATCCAGAGGGAGAGAGACAGAGCGATGTGGGGGCTGCACAAAAAATGTAACAATCCCAGAAATCCCAAATAAAAGTTTATTTTTTTTTCCTGGCTTCAGTGTGGTTGTGTGTACAGGGCAATGGCAGGCTGTCAAAATAAATCATTGACTTCTGCCATCCAGCGAAGAGAGGGAGAGAGAGAGATGGTGAGGGAGGGGGCATGAGAAATTTAACAGTCCAAGAAATCCCAATTAAATGTTTCTTTTTTTCTGGCTTCAGTGTGGCTCTGGGTATAGGGCAAGGGCAGGCTAGAAAAATAAATCTTTGACTTCTGCCATCCACAGGAGAGAAGAGAGATTACAAGGGGGCCCACAAGAAATATAACAGTCCCAGAAATCCAAAATACAAGTTTCTTTTTTTCCTGGCTTCAATGTGGCAATGTGTAGAGGGCAAGGGTAGGCTGGCAAAATAAATCTTTGACTTGTGCCATCCACAAGAGAGAGAGATTCACAGATTGTGGAAGGGGGGCACAAGAAATTTAACAGTCTCAGAAATCCCAAATAAAAGTTTCTTTTTTTCCTGGCTTCAATGTGGCAATGTGTAGAGGGCAAGGGAAGGCTGGCAAAATAAATCTTTGACTTGTGCCATCCAATCACGGTCACTTGTTAACCCCCACAGTATGGAAAAATTGCATACTCTGGAGTTCTTTTGTAATTGCACACTATGCTACTTTCTTTGTCTCTCCCAGTACACTCATGTCATGGATCTGAGGAAGATATGCCACCATTACAGGCCAGCAAATGAAGGGGCTAGAAATCAATGATTGCTTTCTAATTTAGCAGTTTTACATTAATTGTTATACCTCTGTCTCAAATGTGACCTACTTGCACAACCCGGGAGGGGGGACACAGATGAATGCCAACTGACCTTGAACCAGATTAAGCTGTTGAAACATAGAAACATAGAATTTGACGGCAGATAAGGACCGCTTGGCCCACCCAGTCTGCCCATTTCCCTACCTGATGGATAAGCTGCAGATTCTAGTTAATCAACAGCTTACTTCCTTCCTCCCTCCCTCCTGCCCCTACTAGAATTGTCTTATGCCTGTCACATGCATTCTTGAATTCTCCCACTGTTCCTGACTCCACAACCTCCTCAGGAAGGCTGTTCCATGCATCCACAACTCTCTCTGTGAAAAAATACTTTGTAACATTACCTCTGAGCTGTCGCCCTCTATCTTCAAATTGTGCCCCCTTGTTCTTGCACATCTCTTCTTCTGAAAGATAATACCCTCTTGTACCTTGTTAATTCCCTTGAGATACTTGAAAGTTTCTATCATGTCCCCCCTTCCCTCCTTTCCTCAAGGGTATACATATTATGCTGCTTTAGTTTCTCCTCGTATGTCTTCCGGTGCAGACCTTGCACCATTTTGGTTGCCCTCCTCTGAACAGACTCTGCTCTGTCTATGTCTTTGTGGAGATTGGGTCTCCAGAATTGCACGCTGTACTCCAGATGGGGTCTCACTAACTGTTTGTAGAGAGGGATAACAACTTCCTGTTTTCTACTGTTGGTGCCTCTCCCTATGCATCCCAGTATCCCCCATCCCTCCTTACTGCCTTCTCACATTACTTGCCCACCTTTATGTCATCTGATATAATTACTCCTAGGTCTATTTCGATTTTTGTTGTTGTTATTAACTAACCCCCTTCCCATTGTGTACTCTTCCCCTGGGGTTTTGTTTCCCAGATGCATTACCTTGCACTTCTTTGCATTGAAACTGAGCTGCCATGTATTTGACCATTCCTCCAACTTTGCCAAGTCTCTTTTCATTCTTTCCACCCCACCTCGTGTATCAACCCTGTTGCAGATCTTTGCGTCATCTGCAAAGAGGCATACCTTTCTTTCCAGGTGCTCTCCAATGTCACTTATAAAGATATTAAAGAGGACTGGTCCCAGTATCAAACCCTGTGGTACCCTGCTAGTTACCCTCCTTTCTTCACTGTGGACTCTGTTTACTATTACCTTTTGTGTCCTGTTGTCCAGCCAGTTTTTTTATCCAGGCTACCACCTTGGGACCCACTCCAAGGCTAGCTAACTTGTATATTAATCTTTTGTGTGAGACTGTGTCGAATGCCTTGCTAAAATCTAGGTAGGCCATATCCACAGCCCCTCCCTGGTCTACTACTTTGGTCACCCAGTCAAACATATCTATTAGGTTCATCTGACATGACCTTCCTGCTGTGAAACCATGCTGCCTTGGGTCCTGTGCCCCACTGGCCTCTAGGTACTCAACAATTCTTTCCTTCAGAAGTGATTCCATCATTTTCCCTACCACTGAAGTCAAACTAACTGGTCTGTAGTTTTATGCCTCTGTCTTGCTCCCACTTTTGTAAAGTGGAATCACATTTGCCCTCTTACAGTCCTCAGGTACCAATCCATCCTCCCCATGATTTGTTAAAGAGAGTAGTCAGTGGTGTTACTAGTTCTACCCTTAGTTCTTTTAGTGTTCTTGGATGAATCCCATCAGGCCCCATTGATTTGTCCACCCTCAGTTACAAGAGTTATTTCAAAACCCTTTCTTCTGTGAATAGACTGGTATCGACCCCCCATTCAGAGTTTCTCCCTTGTTTGGTTTAGGCACCTCCCCCTCCTCATCTGTTGTGAATACAGAGCAGAAATATTTGTTCAGTATCCCTGCTTTTTCACTGTTACCCTCTGCCCACATTCCCTCCCCTTTATTAAGTCTCTGTACCCCTCCCATGGTCTTTCTTTGCTCCCTAATGTACCTATAAAAGGTTTTATCTCTCTTCTTATCAGAGTTGGCTGTCTTTTCCTCAGTTTGTGCCTTTGCTATTCTGACTGCCTTCCCTGTCTCCTTCTGCTTTAACTGATAAAGTTCTCTGTCCTGCTCCTTCTGTGTTTCCTTATATTTCCTGAATGCTATCCTTTTCTCTTTAACCTTCCTTGCTATCTCTTTTGAGAACCATAGTGATTTTTTCCTTCATTTTGTTTTATTGCTTTGCTTCACACAAAGGCTTGTTGCCTCTGCAATGGCTGTTTTGGTTATTTCCCATTGTTCCTCCACCCCTCCTTCTTGCCCATTTGTTAGTGCTTTTCTAAGGCACTCTCTCATTTTCCCAAAGTCAGCCTTTCTAAAGTCCAATACTCTTGTTTTTGTATGGCTTGACTCTATGGCTGTGTTTATTGTGAACCACACTGTTTGGTGGTCACTTGTTCCCAGATGGCTACACACTTCTAAATCTGAAATCCTTTCTCCTTCCCCATTTGAGAGTACCAGGTCTAATATTGCTTCCTCCTGAGTGGGTTCCAACACTAGCTGTCTGAGGCATGCCCCCTGTAGGGCATCAAGAATGACCCTGTTGGTGGTATTTTTAGTGAATGAAGGAAATTTTGCCAGGACACCAGGGAAATTCCCCTACTCCTGCAGTGGAGGCGCTGGTTCCATGGAGGAGAAATGCCTTGCTAGTTCATTCTGCTGGTGTACCTGTGGGTGTGCAGGTCTCCCAACCCACAGGTCCAGCACAGGAGACTGAAAATGCTATTGAAACTGCTATGGAAACTGAGAAAGAGGTGACTGATGTTGCAAACAAAAGTGTGAGTACACCTACAGGACTATTTGCTTCAGAAGAGGTTTTGCTGGCATGTCTATTGCAGCAAAATAAAACCATGAGGTATGAAGGATTATGTCAGAGTAAAGAAACAGGCACTAAAGAGGTGAAAATGTCTAGTGAACTGATGGAAATACTAGACCCGAGTATTCTAAGAGAAGCGGCATTGGTAATTAAAGAACTAGCTAAGAAACAAAGTGGTTGCAAGACTACAGCTGAGAGTTCTACGAAAGAGCCCTGTGATATACCATCATCAAATGAATTCCTCCCGCCTGAGTCAAAGCTGGCAGGGGAGAGAGTGACAGAAGCAGCTCAGCCTTCAACACAGCAGGAAAAACTCCCTGACATAGGAGAGAAGGAAAGCTCTGTGAGTACTGATCCTTTTAATGTTAAATGTGCAAACAAACTGAAACGCCAAGGCTAGGAGTACAGAAAGGGAGAGAAAGGGAGTTACAAAAACCTAAACAACAGGGGAGCTCCCTGACTTCATTGGAATGCTCGCTGTTAAATGCAGGGTGGAAATGGGGAGAAACAGGAACTTGTATCCCTGATCCTGTGCACAGCCCAATACCAGGACAAACTAAACATCAGGAAAAAACTGTGCAGAAAATCAGTAAATTGATAGGAAATATGGAAAAAACTGAACAAAAGGAAAAAAAAGATTGTAATGAGGTATTAAAAGAAGCACTGGAGATTGAACTACCTAATTCTTCAGCGTCTACCTCATCTGATCCTGAAGGTTCTGAGACTAGGCCTGCAGGGTGGGGAGATAGAATGTAGACAGAACAGAGTTCTCCACTAAAGCACAAGGAATTCACAGATCAATCTAGAACTACATGGGAGAATTTTAGAAGAAAAGAGCCTTTTGCTGGACCCCCCTCTTGCAATGACGTAATGCAGTTTGGTTAGAATATATAGGTGGTTTAGAGATAGCACCAGATTGATTGTATGTGGGTAAAAACTTATTGAAAATATCTTTGGATCTTTTTTCTACTGAAATCCATGCATTAATACATGTTTCAGGTGCAAATTTGTATAACATAAGTTTTAATACTCCCCAAGGTTTGGATAATATTTGGTCCAAATATGACTTTTTGAAATATACAGAAGTATGGTTGCCCTTTAAGGTAATCCCTTTGACTAAACCTACCATCAAATATGTTACAGTATTGTTTAGAAATGCATCTGTATCTGTACATGATATTACCCATTGGATGCAACAAAGACATGATGTAATAGATCTTCCACAACCAATATTTGATGAAGAACATCTACGGAATGGGGGGGGTGGAACTATAAAATGTGTTTGAGAAATAACAGTCTGGGCCCAGTACATTTTCCAAACAGTTTTGGGGAGTGAAAGGGGACATTGTTTTTATCCTGGGAAGCCTAAAGCCTGTTTCAAGTATGGGACCTATACACATTTAGGCTCTGCCTGTGACACGGTAAAATTTAATCTATATACACATTTAGGCTTTGCCTGTGACAGGCTAAAATGTAATCTATGTTTGTCCTTTGGACATAACAGCTCAGAATGTCAAGATGATTTAAAGTATAATTTGTGTGTTGAAATAGGTCATATGTACAGATCTTGTCCTTGGGCTATGCACAATCGTACAGACCTTGTGAGTCAGGATACTATTATAAGAGAAGCACAGAAGAAAGATATAGCAAAATGGAAAAACTTTGCAGATAGACCCCAACCTGACCAAATGAATGCTACTACCACACCCCCTCCACCTTCCTCACCCCCTGAAGTACTTATTGTGGCTGAGACAGATATTAACACAGTACCTGAGGAGATTATTGTTCCTTATGAGGTTGATACTGTAGTGAGTGAACTCATAGCTGTTCCTGAGAGAGAAGAGGAACATGTAGAAATGTCCCCCCAACTGTTAAAAGTCTAGTTAAGAAAAGGGGCATTAGACAGTCTAGGCCTAGATCCAAAGTAGCTAAGGCCTATATGCCTAAAGATGAAGAGGTTACACAAGTAAATAAATATGAGATATTGACCAGAGGTTCAGAAGAATCAGAATTGGGGGGTTCTGAGGCTTCTTCTTTAGCTTCTCACTCTTCGGAGTCAGAGGGGGAACCTCAGGAGCAGAATGTAAATGAGGAAAGAATGAAAAAGATAGGTGAAAGAGTTAGGAGAAGTACAAGGTTAAAAAAAAAACACCCTAGAATAACAACTTCTTCTTCTTACCAAGAGGCACACTTGAATATTAGTCTTCCTACAGTTAATGTTAACAGCATTAGGAATGCAAGGTGAAGACTGATAATGTTTACAATGTTAAAAGACCTAGGATGTGATATCTGTTTATTTCAGGACACCAGGCTAAATACTAATTCCTTGGTTAGAACAGCCCAGAAACTGTGGTGTTGGGGTCCCTCTTTCTTTTCATTTAGGACAGAGGTATGTGATGGAGTTGGGGTATTATTTAGTGGTGATGGGTTCAAAATTTCTAGATTGGTATATATCACATCAGGGAGAGCATTATTATTGGATTTTCTGTATAAAGAGGAGTTTTGGAGACTAATAACTATATATGCTCCACTAAAAGAAAAAGAGTAAATCTCTTTAATGAGATAAAACCTTTCCTGTTTATAACAAAGCATATTCTTTGGGGGATGAGACTTTAACTGTGTAGTAGCTAGGCAAGATAGAAAGAAATTATTTTGTGATTCAAATTGCTTAAAAGTAATAATAGACCAGTGTAACTTGCAAGACTCCTTTAGAGCTTTGCATTTGAAAGGAGGTCACATGTACCATAGGGGAGTTTTGTCCACCAGAATTGACTTTTTCTTTACCCAAAAAAATCTTAAAACACATAAGGCAGATACAATCCCTTTAGAGACATCAGACCATGTAATTTTACATTTTGTGTTAGGAAGATTAATGGGACGCCAATATGGAAGGAGCTGTTGGAAATCGAATATAGCTGTATTAAAGGAGGACAATTTGTTGAGGTGTATAAAATAACTTTTAAAGGCAAGGATGTCAGTGGCAGTTTTAGAGGAAAATGTTAGTTTTTGGTGATAGGTTACAAAAAATAAATTTAAGTCCTTATTTCAGACCTGTTCCACACGGTCTCGGACTAATAAGTATAAATTGCATCTTAAATTTAGGTTTCAATTGGCTAAGGTTTATTCTGGAATTAATATACAGCACATAAATTTAACAGCTCAAGTACTCTTGGGCTACCTCCATGTTAAATGGGCATAGGAATTGTTCAGCTGGTAAAACTGGGTTTGGGGACGCCTTTAAAAGTTGTACACAACGAGCATCAGATAGGTTCATGACATCAGTTAAAAATAAGGTAGGAATCCAGGTATCAGATGGTCCAGAAATTTTAAAAACAGTAACTAAATACTTTACTGAAATGTATACTGCCCTCTATATTGTGGAGACAGTAGTGACATAGTTTTTATCTAAACTGGATGTTCCTACCTTTCCAGAAATATATGTAGCAGACTTACAAAACCTATTACTACAGAAGAAGTTGGGCTAGTAATTAATAAATTAAAAGGAGTCACTGCACCCGGGCTTGATGGGTTGCCATCAGAATTCTATAAAACCTTTGAGGCATTATTAAAAGGAATTTTTGTTGTAGTTTTTAACTGGGTGTTGGGATGTTTGAAAGTAGATTTTCATTTTTGTATTGCAGTGCAAATTCTTTTTTTTAACATGGAGAGAGATCAGATCTAAATAATTGGAGGTCACTGAGTTTACTGAATACAGACTATAACATTTTATTGAAAATACTTCATAATAGGTTAGTTAATACAGCTTCTGCTTTAATATCTATGGCCAGACTTGTTCAGTGTCAGAGCGTTCAACTCAACATAACTTATTATTGGTGAGGGAATTGGTTGAACAAGGACAAGAAAGTGCTCTGAGTGTATATATTATGTCATTGGATCAGGAAAAAGCCTTTGACAGAGTTCCACATCAATTTATTAATTCTGTGTTGAAAAATTATTGCATTCCACCTGCATTTGTAGCATGGATAGAATTTCTATTTGAGAATGTACGAGCAATTTCCTTGGTGAATGGGAAGTTAGGAATATATATTAATATCACACTTGGTGTATGACAAGGATGCCCTTTAAGCCCCCTGCTTTATATCTTTTATTTAGATCCTTTGTTAAGGTTATTTCAACTGGATGAATGTATAAAAGGTATTAAGTCTATTGGGGGAGCTTTGGAGGTTTGAGCAATAGCATATGCAGATAATGTATGTGTAATGGTAGCAAATCAGGAGTCGGGGTAAGAGTTCTGGAGATAATTGAAAGATACTCAACAATGACAGAAGCTAGGATTAATGAAGGGAAAAGTGTTATTTATCCTCTGAGTGGCACTATTTCTCCACTGGAAGCATTACAAGGGATAAAAGTGTCTATGGCCCCTTTTAAATTTTTAGGTGCATGGTTCAGGAGAGGAGATAATGGGTTGTTAAACTGGAAAGCAAAAATGAAGGTAGATTTCTCAAAGGTTGCTGTATGGAGGACTTGGCAGCAAACAAAAAAGAAAAAAGTTGCAGTAGTTAAAACAATTTTTTTCCCATATTTTTGTTTATTAGTGCCATATATCCCCTGCCACAGGCATTAGAAGTATCCCTTTTAAGTTTAGATTTTCAGGTGATCTGAGGAAATTGGTTAAATCCCATTAGGAGAGAGGTTTTATACTTGCCAGTAGATAAAGGGGGGTTGAATTTGATAAATCCTGTGGTATTTTTTTACAGTGTTTTCTTTCATACAAACTTGCTAGACCTTACAAGACCTAATATAGCCATATGGACATTATATGCAATAAAATGGATTGAGCCCCTTTATCAAGTGTGGAATAGCCAAGGGACATTGAAAGCCCAGGTAAAGACAAACTGTTTCTTTTTTAGAACAGCCTTAGGAAAGTTAAAAAAATGGAAGTTAACAACACGTGTTATGCAGATAAAATTAAGTAAATTAGTATATGATGCAATACAAACACAGGTCTGTATTGCATCTATTGAATTTAAAGATATTGCACCAATCCATCATGTTCGAATGATAGAGTCTTTAAAGGATCCATACATTCCTCCAAGGGTATGGAATGTCTTGTGGTTATGCTCCAATGGTAGGTTATATGTAAAGGGAAATGCTAAACACAAATGTCTAGAAGAACGTATGTGTTCTAGATTGAGTTGTGTTGAGCAAGAAGAAACTATGTTACACTGTCTTATACTGTGCCCCTTTGTACAAAATTTGTGGTCACAGATATCACAAAAATTGGACAACCCAATTTGGAAGAAAGTAACTTATGAAGAGGTGGTTGGAGGTTTCAGTCTGGGAGGTTGGGGTTGGATGGGGGATTGGAACAGTTGATTTTTTCATTTATAACATTTATATTATGGCAATCATGATGTACGTTTGTTTTACAACAGGTGTACCAAGATCCTAATATTGTTATATGCATTATTGAACAAGAATTATACAAACAATGTATGTTTGAACAGTAGCATATGTTTCACAGAGCATGGGTAATAAGATGGCATAATGTTCCTTTTATGAAAGATGAAATTGGATGAATTTCCTTTTAATTTCTATGTATCTCTTTTTGTTTGTTTTCAGCAGATATGGTAAATGTATGTTATAGTGGGTGTTATTATTGTATGATCAACCTTTGAATGTAGCTTGTTTAGTTTCCCTAAATAAAATGTTCCCCTACTCTATTTGATAAGTGCCATGGGATCTGTAACATCCACCTGAACTACCACCAATCCAGGCAGATGGGACCTCGGTTTAAGATCTCATCCGAAATATGGAATTCTATGCAAAAAAACTTCATTAATGCATCATTTAGGATTAAAACACAAAAAGTCAGGAAATGAGACCTTTAGGGTTGCCTCATCCCCCCTCATGGACCCGCCCATTATCCCAAGATTGACAGCTAACGGGGTGTGTCATTGGAGTTGTGAAAAAAAGCAAAGCGTCAGTCATCAGAGTAGCATAATTCAACACCTGTTTACACGTCAGATGCCTAGCCACTAAAAAATTACCTCCATGGCAGTAACGCTAGGTACTCTTTAAATGTGAAGCCAGTACCACAATGCAAAATGCCATATGCAAAACATAAAGTGTGTCAAGCAATATGGGTGCAGTACATTAATTTTCCAACACCTAAACACCACAGTTCACATGAACAGCACATTCCCTCAACACACTACAAATTTCAATGTAAAAGACCAAACTGTTTCCAAGATATAAAATGTGAAAGTTTTAGGTTTTCATACATCACGCTGGCAGAATTCCACACCTATTAACATTTTACACACCTAATGACTGAAAAGTACATCCATGGCATTAAGGCTAACTATCCTAGTAATTTAAAGCCGCTACCACCACGGAAAATGCTGCCTGCAAAATGTAAACTGCGTCAAGCAATATTTCCACAAAAAATATATTGTCCAACACCTAAGCACTATAATTCACATCTACAGGACATGCCATCAACACCCTCCAGATTTCAAGTTAAAAGACCAAACTGTTTCCGAGATATTTCACTTGACAAAGTTTTAAAATTGTGCTATCTGGTCCCTCCAAATCTGGCCATCTAGTCCCTCCCTCATGATCAAAGATCGTGATTAAAGAATCTCGTGATCAAATAATTCACAGACTCGCGATCAAAGAATTTTCAGGCTCACGATGAAAGAATAAAACATGTTAAAACAATTTTTAGAGAAAAATACATGAAACCACAGCCATGACTCAACAAAACAAAGGCCCCTAAGCAGATCCCACCCTAGTTTGCATTTGAGAACATTTTATTTTTCATGTGGCCATCTAGTTGCACCCTCACGATCGAAGATCATGGTCAAAGAATCTTGAGATCAAAGAATTTGTGTGCTTGTGATCAAAGAATTTGCAGGGTCATGATCAAACAATAAAAAAAGTTAAAAGTCAATTCTTAGGTAGAAATGCATGCCTCGATAGAACAAAGCCCCCTGAGCAAAACCCACCCTCATTTGGCTTAATAAGCCAACCCTGATCTGAGAAAATTGATTTTTTCAAGTGGCCAGCTAGACACACTCTCGCAATCAGAGATCATGGTCAAAGTATCTCGCGATCAAAGAATTTGCAGGTTCGCGATCAAAGGTCGTTAGCGAGCCACGATCAAAGAATAAAAAAGTTAAAAATTAAATTTTCTGACCATTTTGAGAGAAAGCACAGGCATGACTCGATAGAGGGAATACCCCTGAGCAAAACCAACCATAGTTTCACCTGAGAAATCCCCCCAGGCTGAGATATTTGAATTTTGCCGACCGCAAACTGAAAACAAGATGGTGGCCATCTTGATCAAAGAATTCCTCATGATCAAAGATTCTTTGATCACAAGCATGCACATTCTTTGATCCTGAGGCAGGACTGGATGGCCAAAATCCCATTTTTCTTTCATAAAATAACCTTATAAATGTTCTCATTGACTTATAATGGGAACTTAAAAGTTTAATAACTTTTGAATAGATTAATATTTTTTCACAGAACAAAAAGTGGCATCTTTCTTGACCCAAGCTCTTTCAGATGAGCCACATTTCAGAGCATGGACAATATCTGAAAAACTGCCCACATAACTGGAAAAAAGTGCATTTTCAGCATTTTGGTGTGCAACAACCATAAGTCCAACCGAAATGGAATGTGGCAGCTCAAGAGATCTACTATGCCCCACTGCACATACCAAATTTCATGCAAATCCAATGAACTGGTCCAACGTTAATAATGTGCAATATTTGGCTTCATAACCCTAAATAAAGATGCGTGACCATGCCCCTTTAATATATTCCATGTCTGAGCATGTTGACATGATATAGTAAAGGAGAATGGGGTGAGATTTAGGCATCACAACCCCAATGACACACCCTGGCATCTGTCAGTCTATGGCAGATTGGGTTGGCATGGGTGAGGGGGGTGTAAGGGGTTCAACACTAATGTCTCATTTAGTGGCTTTTTTCCTTTAACCCTAAATGAAGCAATAATGTTTTTTTTTTTTCATAGAATTTCCTTACTTTTTGAAAAAGTGTAATATGAGTAGTAAAAAACACGTATTGGTGTGAGTGCCGAGCCCAGCTCCCACCAAGTTGCCAATTTTTGCATAACAATATGCATCTGGGCCCACATTCCCACTTATATAAAGCTACGTAGGCATGCAGCAGCACTAAAGGGTACGAAACCCTTGTAACAGTAATTTGCACATATCTTGGGAACTGTAAAGGCTAGAAAAAACTAGCATCATTGTAATCGTGACAGTGAGTACTTCACCCATCATTTGAAAGACTGTACACCATATCTCACATCGTTTACGAGCTATGGGCACTGAAAAGCACTGGACAGGCACTCTTTCTACCCTTGTGACATAAATTTCACAATATCTCATGAACTGTGTAATGTACGAACAAAATTCCACTGCAGGCTTTGGACTATCTGGTCTTTCCTAGGGCCATCTAGTCTTTCTCATTAACATTCAAAAAATACATATAAATTTTCCCATAGGATATCATGGGAATTTCAAATTGTAATAACTTTTGAACAGATTAATATTTTTTCACCAAGTGGAAAGCGGCATGTGTGGCCAGTGAAGCTCTTTCAATCGAGCCATGTTACAGAGTGGCACACCACATGATGGCTGCGCAACACCATGGACAATATCCCAAAAACTGACTTCAAAACTGGATAATTTTGCATTTTTCCGCATTTTCATGTGCAAAGACCATAAGTCTGACCAAAATTAAATTTAGCAAATTAAGAGATCTACCAAGCCCCACTGCACATACCAAATTTCATGCAAATCCGTTAAACGGGTCCAAAGTTATTAACACCAAAAATGTTGACTTTAACATAGAAGTGCCTTCATAACCCTAAATATACCGCACCACTACAATATATATGTGTATGTACTGTACATGGGTATGGCCTTATGTTTTTCCAGCTTATTTTTTCTTTTGTAGATGATGGCCAGCTGAATTGACGTGATGGTCATGCTTGTTGTCCAACACTGGAATTTAACTTAATAGATAGTTTCAAAAGTGAATGGGGTATGGATAATACAGTATGTGGGCTGGGTAATGTTTTACTTACATTGGAGGAGGGTGGCATGGGTTCTACTGAGTGGGAAGGTTTGTTTTTTATATGACTGCCTGACAGTGGAATTAGGCACCCAGTGTCAGAAAAACACAAAGTGTGGGCTGCTTTGTATCACTTGTAGTCTAGTGTACTGCACATCACTCTGCATGTCACTGTGCATCTGCTTCATAACTGCTGAGGCAAGAGACAGATCTGGATCAGTGAACATCATTTTTAAGCTACTTCATGAGTAGTCAACAGGGTCATTCACAAAGAAAGTACCACGTATAAAGTAGTGGGCATTACTATGCAGCTGCTTAATGAGTGTTCCGTATGGTCACTTATTCAACAAGATACAAGTCTAGGTCAGTGCACTTCACCTGCAGTGAGCATTACCATTCAGCTGTTTTGTGAGTGGCTGGTAGATCTGCACAGGAAGAAAGCTATAAGTCTGGTGCAATGCGTGTCACCATGCAGCTGCTTATAGAGTGGCTGGCAGGATCACTCCTGAAGCAAATTACAGATTTGATGCAATTAACACAAACTTAGTTTTAGACATATTCAAAAAGTAAGGTAATAACCTGCAGAAAAGGTATATTATTGCATTTATTAGGCTAGAATCACAAAGCAGACATAGAAACATAGAAACATAGAATTTGACGGCAGATAAGGACTGCTTGGCCCACCCAGTCTGCCCATTTCCCTACCTAATGGATAAGCTGCAGATCCTAGTTAACCAGCAGCCTACTTCTTCCTGCCCCCAACCCCTAGAATTGCCTTATGACTGTTCCATGCATGCTTGAATTCCACCACTGTTTTTGACTCCACAACCTCCTCCGGAAGGCCGTTCCATGCATCCACAACCCTCTCTGTGAAAAAATACTTCCTTAAATTATCTCTGAGCCGCCCCATCTTCAAATTGTGCCCCCTTGTTCTTGCACACCTCTTTTTCTGAAAGATGCTACCCTCTTGGACTTTGTTGATTCCCTTGAGGTACTTGAAAGTTTCTATCATGTCCCCCCTCCCTCCTTTCCTCGAGGCTATACATATTAAGCTCCTTAAATCTCTCGTCACATGTCTTCCAGCGCAGAGCCTGGACAAGTTAAAAAATAACAAATGTGGGTTAAAGTCTCGTGAGCATTAGAAAATGGGTGGTGTGGTGTTTTTCAGGGTTTTCAACCCTAATGCAGTCCCCTTTTCCCAAGCCCTGACCCTCATGATCCAAGGCCAAGATACAGGTCTGGGACAAGTGCCACAGGCCTCCTGCTTCAAGGTACGGGTCCAGATATATTCCCTACAAAGTCTTCTGCTACACATATGTCCAACAGGATCGGTCACAATTTCTTCACATGGGACCCTGTGGTCCTAGTGCTAAGCAGGAGATCACTAGGTCTGGGCAAAAGTTATCTTCTGCCAGCACAATGGATCCATACAAAAATGTGGGAGTCATTTTACAAAGCATCAGCACTCACCACACTGGAGCCCAACCCACCTGTGCCATCCCTAGATATAAGAGCTCAGATGTTTATTTTCAAAATGAGGCATTTTACATACATCAACAGTCATGGCATGTACCTTGGGGTTGTCAACCCCAAGGCGCTCCCCATGGCTGTTGCTGCCAGCAGGGTGGGGGTAGGATGTCAGAGTTGGAAATCCTGACACCACATTTCCCTACTTTTGTTGCTTTAACCCTAACTAGCGGATTAATGGAGTTTTCTTGCAATGAATAGAAATACTATATATATATATATATATATATATGTGTGTGTGTGTGTGTGTGTGTGTGTGTATATATACAGTATATATATATATATGTGTGTGTGTGTGTGCTGATATATACATAGAGTAACTATATGCATGTTTAGGGGCATGGTAGTAGCCCTATAGTTAAGACTGAGTAGGATATTTAATGTTAAACTGTATCTTTGCACTTTTATAGCTTTTCCCCATGACAAGTTTGAATAAGATCCTGTCTTATTTGTTTATGCAGAGCTAGTTAAAAGCAAGGATCTTTTCTGTCCTGTTCTGTTACTTGTCTATCTCTTGCCTGTCTGATTGTGCAATCAAATTTTCCTTCTGGATCCTCGGAATTGGCCATTCTAATGGTCCCCAATCCCCCCTGTTATCTCCTTTCCCTTGCTTGCTGTTTCAATTATTTCTTCACCCTAATTACCTGTGGTTAAAACAAATATATGTGAACCTTGTGTGAAACTGGGATTCTTTAGTTTGTAAATTTATAAAGTTATATTGCTGATTGCAAAAAGAAATTTGAATTCAGGGTGTTTATCTTGAGATACAATTTGAACCCCACAAACTCATTTGCAGAGTTGTGTATACCATCGAAATATTGAAATTTCAACATTGAAATCCATTATAGCAACAACTTTGAGGTTGTAGCTATAATGGACCAGATGGTGAAATGTCATATATTTTGCTGGTATGTCACCCCCTTTGAACAAACTCTGACTCAGAGTTTATTACATTAAAATTGGAGGTGAGGGAGGTGAAGCCGCCCTCATTGCTGCGGGGCAGAGCCCCCCAAAAAACACTCAATATCTGACAGGTTATATTTGCCTGTCTATGTTGTTGGTGCTGCTCTGCAGCATTTCAACAACTTGACTGTCAATGTGGCTTGGTGGAACCGCAGAGTTGTCAACAGGAGATCAGTTCTGGGAAACAATGTTCTACTTTGTTGCACAAGCAGGAAAGAAACTGACAAAATTTGGATACATTTTGTGAGAAACAGGAGATGTATCTTAACATTCTCAGAATGTAGAAGTTAATTGCCAGGAAAAAAAAAATCTTAGAAAAGGGAGCAATGTTTGTTTAATTAGATTGAGAGTGAGAGAGAAAGTGAGATTGAGATTTAGATTTAGAGATCCCCTCAGATGATGGACTTTGTTTTGTTTGAATTGCCTATATAAGAGCTATCCTACAGAATTTTATTTTTTTATTTCATTGTTACTGATAATAAACTTCTCCTGATTTGCTTGTGCTTCCTGACCTATGCTTTGACAACACCACCATTTAATGAAAGTATACAAACTTAGCATGCACAGTCTGGGGGAGGCTAGGTCTTTTGATCTGGCAAGTCTTGAGATGGTCAGCTTTCCAGATTCTAAGAACCAGATAGTACAAAAAGTAGAAAATCTTTTATTATTATTATTTTATTTTTTTTTTTTTTGCTGCTTCTTTGCTCTCATGAACGTCCCAGATGGTTTGGGATTTTGTTCTGTAATTTTCAGTGTAGAAGGGACTTACCGTAGAAAGGTCTATGTTTTGGTTTGGTAAAAAAATATTAATCAGTTCACAAGTTATAAGGATTAGAAATTTTATTTTCCAGCATGCTCAATAGGGTTTTTCATTTATATGTTTGATATAAAAATGGCATTCAGACCTAGTTTTTTTTTCTCATGAAACAAGATTCCTTTTTTTTTTGAGCTGAGATTCTTATTTCATGAGAAAAAAGATCTTCTTTCATGTGGCAGCTGTCTTGTTTTTTTATCCCCCCAACAAGTTAAAAAACCCATCAAAAATATGCCCTGTACAAAATCTAATACATGAATCTAGCTAAAAAGGACCCATTTGGTTAGATTCTGGTGTTTGGTTTTTGGAAAAAGATTCAGAAATATGGCTTTGGGACATCTGATATCCTAGGTTGAAGGTTAAGTGAGAGGTCATGATTCATCTTTAATTTCTTGAAAGAAGAATCTCGACTTATGAAAGAAGAGGGTGGGACTTAGTTTTTTCATAGTTCTTTCATGAGTCAAACTTCTCTTGTGAGTCACAAAAGAACTCAGTAAAGAAGAAGTTTGGCTCATGAAAAAAGAACACAGAACTTAGTTTTTTTCATGGTTTTCTCATAAGGTCATATGAAAGAACCATTGTTCCATCATGAGCTCTCATAAAAGAACTATCCATGACTCATTAATGTAGTGATAGCACTAATGCTCAGAACTCTAATGGCCCAAGTTTGGACACAGACCTGAGTCATGGGGAGCCAGCAGGGGAAGGACTGAGCATCACATAGGACCCTCTCCTTCCCCAGGGTGGAAGGGTCTCATCTGCTGGTGTCACACTGCCCACTGGCTACAGTGGACTGTGGGGCTCAGTGTGACCAGAAGTGGTATAACCATGCTGGCTGCATGTGCCATCACACATTTGTAGGCATGTGCACTTGTAGCCCTTCTATGTGTGGCTCCTTAAGGTTGGGAGAGAAAAACAGTTAAAGCATAGGCATGTGCCCAAAGATGATGGTCTCCCAGTACCAGCAAAACACCTCTAGCAGATATTGAAGCAACAGCCTGATAAAACTTGAAAGCTAAAGGGATAGGGCCCTCACCTCATCCCTGCCTGCAGGGTAAGCCACAGCTCCATGGGGAGAGCACCTTGGGATCATCAGGTAAGGGGGGAAAGCTGGCTTGCCTTGTGAGACCTGAAGGAGTTCAGGGCAGACTGACAGGGGGCATAAAAAAGAGAAATTATAAAAACAAATGCCCGTGAGTGGGACTTTCTTGAACTGTGAAGCTGCAGCTTGGAGTTGTGCTGCTGGCTTCAGTTGGAGCAGTGAGCTGCCAAACCCTGATCTCTCTCTCTCTCTCTCTGTCTTTCTTACTAGCTATATCTATCTGTCTATCTATATGATCTATCAATTTTTTTATGTTTCTTAAGTGGACAGGAGTGCCCACCCCTGGTACCACTTCATTCTCCTCCTCCCCTCCAGATCACCCACTCCCATTCCCATTTTTTTGTCTTGTATAAAGGAACAAAGGTGCCCACCCCATGTATTGCTTCTCTTGCCCCACTTCCCTCCAGGTCACTATCCCCTTTCCTTTAATATATGTGTTAGCACCAGAGTACCCACTCTGGTGTCACAGAGGATTATCCCAACATTGGCATGCAAAGTTCCCAGTATTGAATTGTGACCAGCTAAAGTAAAGGAAAATGTCCCTTGTTGATCTTTTCTTTTTAAGAGTAACCTTAAAAAAAACAGTCCATCGACAATCTGACCTCCAAACACCCACCTCTCCCACCCCCACTCAGAACTCACCACCCTACATCCCCCAAGCACCCTCACTGAACAGTAGCCCAACACTGGGCTGCCCAATCCCCAGTGTTGGAAAATCCTCTGAAACAAAGAGATCTGTTCCTCATTGATTTTTTTTGTTTGACCCTGTAAAAAAGGAAACAGTCCCTCGACGATCTGATCCACCACATCCCAACACTTCACCAGCATACACCCCCATACACTCTCACTTACCTGAATGTGTCTCACAACAATGATCCACTCTCTGACTGAATAAATATCTCACTGCTTCAACTGGCGACTGCTCTATGAGAAAAAAAGGTAAGTCTGGTTTAATGTATTTCAGGAGTGTTGAACGTTTATTCATAACTTTGTCATTTTTTTGTATTGCTACACCAAATTTTCAACATGGCTTTTGGGACCTCACCTCATTAACAAAAGTGGTGAATTTATTCAAATCTATCCCAAAGGGTGATTTTGCAGTTGCTGTGGGAAATCTCCTTTCAGGGGTGATCTGAACATTTTCCCTTTCTGGGTTAATGAGGTGGGGTCAGTAGAAAGCTATACTGAAAATTAAGGGTGAAAATATTAAAACATTTATTCATGTCTTTAGTAACAAAGTACCAAAGTATGGTAAGTTTGGTATTTATGTCTTACCAAAGACATAAATAAATAATATTTAAAAAAACAACAATGTTATGAGAGTATGTTGAGATTTTTCTACGACCACTCATTGCATGGGTAATTCTCAATATTTTGCCCTCAAATTTTCAACATAGACTTTTTTTTCACACCACTCCATGTTTTATTTTTTTTTGCTCCTCCCCGGCTCCTGGTGGGCTGCTACTCTGGGCCACCTGGGCCCTGCTGACACCCTGCCCCAATACCAGCCACCACCACCCCACATTACAGCCCCCCCAGCAACTCGGCATAACCCTTCATCAGATGGGTCCCTCTTGTCTGAGGGAGAACAGCACCAGTGGGGGTTGGTCATCAAACTCTTTCTTGGCCCAGGTGCTGATGAGGTAGTCTTGGGCTGTCTTCAGAGCTTCTGTGGCAGTGGGAGCTGGTTACCCGGGGCGAGGTGTGCCACTAACATTAAGGTGTATGCCGATGTTCTCCATGCCCCTCTAATGAGCGGGACCCAACACATTGCCATTCCCTCTGCCTTCATCAAGAGTTAGCAAGTGCTGGGTCATCTCCACACCCTCCCCCAAGAGAAGGCAAGCAGTCATCAGATTCTCAAGCCTTCTCCCCCAGGCTGGCCCTCTGGTGCCCTGGGTCCATTCCAGAACCTGGGTCACCAGCATCACAAGTGGAAATCCAACTACTGTGCTGGTGGGTCTACCAGCTGAATTTTTCAAATCATGGTCAAAATGTGTTTTTGTATCTGTAACACAATATGACATTTCAGCTGAGATTCGAAGATTTCCCTCACTGTGTTCATGAGATGGGGTTATGAGAAGGCTATGTTGAACATTTGGTATACAAATATGGCAAAATTACTAAGTTATGAGTAGACATTGACATTTTTCATTGTTCAGTCATAACTTTGCTAAAATGTCCAATATTTTGACTTCAAGCTTTCAACATAACTATTTTTTCACAACAGCTCATAAATGGGACAGGTGTTGTTTTTTTTTAAATCCTGAATGAAAAGTGTTTCACACTTGTGGTGTAAAATTAGGTTTTGACCAGTATACTGTAAATGTCACATGTCAAGTTTATAAGGGAAGTCATAAAATGAATATCTTGAACATCTGGGGACAACATTTAAAAAAATAATTATTAAGAAACATTGTTTGCAGTGCAGACTTTATCCCTGCAGGTAGTGTTTTGTAATCCCATGCCAGTGACCTGTATTTTGGGGAAGTTTCAGAGAGCCAGCTGGATGGTGTGAGGGTGAGGCGATGGCACTGTTGTGCAACCCCCCCCCACCAGGGAACAAAAGGTGCAGACTTGCAAAAATGGGCCTAGGTAACACATAGTGAAGTGACATCTAAAAGTAGAGCCCTACACCTCTGCACCTGTGGGTGCCAGAGAGCCATGTGATGTGATTCAGTTGAGAGATGGACTATTTTCCCTGTACATCTGTGTCTATGGCCACATGGAAGCACAGGACCCAGAGGACCTTGCACCTGTGTAGTCCACCAGACTTCCCCATGAATCCTTGACATCCATTGCTACATGGAAGTGTAGGCTCCGGGCCTTGCACTTCCATAGGCAGGAGGAGTCTTCCCCATGGTGAAGAGGCCAAAGGGCCTTTCAGGACCTGTGTGAATGAGGATACAATTTCACTGTCTCAATAAGACAGGAAATTTTTGGCAAAAAAACTATATTAATGCACCAGTTAGGGTTCAATTTAATACCAAAAGTAAGGAAATGTGGAATTCAGGTTTCCAACCCTAATTCCCAAACCCAACCCCAAAAGCAGCATAGGAAAAAACATTAGGGTCTTGGGTCTCCAGAGTCTTGGTGAATCAGTGGGTGGGCCTTCCTTGGGGTTGTCAATCCTAAAGCCCACCCCTTCACCTGAGCAAATGATTTCAATCAAGATCTCTTTTCTTCACAGAGGAACCACAGGGCTCTATGTGAAGAAAGCTACAACAGATTCTGTTGACAAAGTGTGGTGAGACATATTTCTCTACCTTTGAAGAATTTATCACTATGAGGCACTTTCTTGGTTCGGTACCTTGTGTTTTGAAAAGGAGACAACAGACTGGGGGAGAGATAAGCATTAGGGTTGACAATCCCAAGTAAGACCCCACCACTGATTTGTTAAAACTCTGGGGACCCATGTCTTGCCTAATCGAAGAGTCACAAAGGAATAATCACACTTGGCATTCACACATCAGCACAATTTATTGCAAGCAAAAGATAATTACACTTCATTTAACAGCAATGTCACTATCAGCATTAATGATTACACTTTAGCATTCATTCATTAGCAATATTACTATCAGCATTAATATATACTTCAATTAAGCAAAACATGATACATCACCGATTCTATGCTACATCCAAGCCTTTTCCCAGTAGCTGGGGAGCCCCTTGTCAGCCTGGCTAGGAGTCTTGAACGGGAGAAAGTTCCACAGCGATCGTCCACCCTGCAGATGAGGCTTCCAACCAGGCATTGAGAAAGCTACATTTATATCTTATTCTATGCTAAAATCCTTCATAGTGTTGTTTTCCCACATTCTAGAAGCTGGCCGGGCTCCCAGGATGCTGCGAATTCACACCATAAGGACTGCTCAGAATTCCCTACACCTGCTAGGTCACTGTGCTCCAAACACTGGCCGGGTGCCTAGAACACTATGAGCTAAGCAGAAGTCTAAACAAAACTACAAAAACAGGTTGCCTGATAATATGCGACCTTCAAGTCAGCAAAATACACTGTCTGAAGCAAAACATAATAATGAGGCTATCTAAAGAGCAAAACACCAATTAAATGAAGCAGCATGTAAAATGGAGTCACACAATACAAAATGGAGTATAAAATGACATACATTACATGAAATAGCATACAAAATGGAGTGACAATAATCAACATATTATACTATCACTACAACCCCAAACCCTAATGTTATTTTTTCCATTTTCTGCTTCGGGGGTGGGGGTGGGGAGATAGGGCTGGAAACCCTAATGCCACATTTGCCTACTTTTGTGGTGTTAAGTTGAATCCTAACTGGTGCATTAATGCAGTTTTTTTACTTCACAGAATATATGTGTGTGTGTGTGTGTGTGTGTGTGTGTATATGTAGAGAGAGAGGGAGGAAATATTTGACAGGTAAGTATCAGATATGAGGAAATGCCACCACTGAGGGGCTGAACAAGCCTTGAAGTCACAAGTCCAAAGGACAAGTGGTCTTTATGAGCTTGTTCAATCCCAGGATGGTGATATTTCATGAATATCTGGGACTTATCCATCTGGGGAAAGATATTCAAAGCCTTGCACTGGACACAAATTGGAATTGTGCCTCATTGGTGCCCAGCTGCAATATCCAAAAGCCCAATTAGTGCTGGCACAACCTGTTAGTGCCAGTGCTAAAAAATAATGCATTCTGGGGACTGCCTGAGGGGCAGGGACAGGAATACCAGTACACTAGTATATTCAAAAAGATAGCACCACACTACATCTGGTAGCACAACCTGTAGTGAGGTGTCAAATACCACCACTGAAAAGATGTGGTAACACAGGGCAAAGTGCAGAGGGGGGAGTCATGGACACAGCAGCATCACTTGCTGCGCTGAGTATCCAAGGGATGCAACCCAGGGCTCTAGTGCCCCCCTCCCCAATGCCTGATATTTCCAGTTGCAAAACATTGCCACAGTCCCCTGTCATTAGTGGTTCAGTGGTCCCCCTTCCCACACCCTGATAGCCAAGTTCATTATCCATGAATTACACATACCCTTTGCCAAAACTGAAGGGCACATCCCTGTCATTGGTGGCTAAGTGGCCCTCCCCCCACCTCACCAGCAGAATGTTCCACCATCCCACTCCCCCATCCCCATGCTGAAACAGAGCTGCCACTGAAACAGCCACCCTCACACCCTGGGGCACTGATGGGGGGATACAGCCGGGACAACTGTCCCAGGCCTGGGTCTCATGGGGCCTGGCTGGCCCATCCTGCCATGCCAACGACTGTCAATGTTATAAGTTTGTTCCCTCTGTGTGACTGTCTGACTGTGCCTGCCCAACTCAGGACCATGCCCCTTCCCCCCATTGATAGGTATGTAATGGAGGTTAGATAAGTCTGTCTGTGCACCCCCTTCTCCTGGCCCCTACTCTGATGTAATGTACTTGCCTACCCTGATTTAATTTCATCCTTCTGAGCTCAGGCAATCTGTCAGTCAGTGTTGTGTGAGGTGGCAGAACCTGTGGGAATGGGATGATGACATTTGCAGCATGTGGGATGATCTAGCAGCCGAGCAGCACAATGGAATCCGATCATCAACAAGACTCAATCCCCTCCTCCTGTCCTGATGTGGTGAGGTGATATTATTCTTCTGTGACTGTGACAGTGTCACTGCCGGTCATCACGAGCCCCATGCCCCCCATGATGACTGATGGTCTGATTGATTGACAGGGAAAGTTCTTCAGTCTTGGAGAGAAACAAATATAACCCCTATACACAAGGAAGGTAATAAACAGTTAATATCTAATTATAGGCCTATCAGCCTTACATCACTTGTCAGTAAAATAATTGAACAGTTAATACATGCTAAAATCTCCAATCACCTTAAAATTTCCAATTGTACTGACATTTCTTAGCATGGCTTTACTACTAGTAGGTCATGTCAAACAAACCTTATTAGTTTTTTCGAACCTGTCAGTGACGCCCTAGATAAGGGCCTTCCAGTGGACATCATATTCTTGGATTTTGAAAAGGCATTTGACATTGTTTCCCATAAAATTTTGATCAAATAACTTCATAATATAAATCTGGACATGCACTTAATTAAGTGGATATCAGCATGGTTATATAACAGACATCAAAGGGTGGTTGCACGAGGGCACAAATCCAGCTGGAGCCCTGTCACCAGTGGAGTACCACAGGGATCTGTTCTTGGGCCTTTACTTTTTAATATACTGATAGCAAGTATGCAAACAACAAAAGAAGTTTGGATAAACAAATATGCAGATGATTGCAAATTAGGCTGTATTGTGAGCACTACTACATCTGCAAACACCCTCCAAGATAATTTAAATAAATTAACATCATGAGCAGTAAACAATAAAATGAAATTTAACCCAGCAAAGTGTAAGGTAATGCATATGAGGAACAATAATAAGAAACACCCATATTCAATTAAAAATGTGAAATTAACAATCACAACAGAGGAAAGAGACTTAGGTATAACTATAACTGATAACTTAAAATTTAACACCCATACCAATAAAACTGTTAAAAAATGTCACAAGGTTATAGGTTGTATATTGAGACACATCAAAAGCAGGGAATCATATGTAATCTTGCCCCTGTACACAAGTCTGGTTCATCCACATTTGGACTATTGTGTTTCATTTTGTGCCCCAACTTCTATTGGCTATCTAAACATGACAGAAAGAATTCAATGAAGAATAACTAAAAGGGTTGTTAATATGTCTGAACTTGATTATGGTTCTAGATTAAAATCTTTAGAACTTTATTCTATGAAGTACAGAAAACTAAGAGGTGACTTAATCTATACTTATATGGCATACAATAATGATTACTTGTTAAACACAATAGGATTAGACAAGTTCTCAGTAAGTAATTACACTAGATTCCATAATTCAAAACTGAAATCATCCTTATGTAAAACTAATAAACGATCTAGATTTTGTACACAGAGAATTCCTCCAATCTGGAATACATTGCCTAGAAACATTATAAACAGTGAAAATATAGAACAATTTAAGAGAAACCTTGACAAATAAATGGGTGATAAGAAATTTTTCTTCCACTGCAAATTTAGCTGGTTGCGAGTTCATAAATGAGCATGTGCCTTCTGAACTTATATCAATCTATGAATCTATGATCTTTGCCACCTTGCCGGCCTGGGAGGGGAGAGCAAGAGAAGACTGGAAGACAGAGAGGTTTGGCTGCTGCTGCTGCACTGTGGATTTGCAACCTAGTTGCGGACAGTGCGGACACTGACTCAGTGCTGTGCCTCATTCATTTGTGTGCTGCTGCCTGGGGGCCCCAGGGCTATCATATCTGAGGTGAGCTGGAGCAACAGGTGGACTTTTGGTGTGGCACGCATGTGGACTACTGCAGTGGGTCAGCAAAACAAACAGCCCCTGAGCCCAGCCAGCTGCCTGAGTCAATAAATAGCAGGTCAGGACTTTGTCATTTTAGGGACAGCTTACTAATCAATGGATTTGTTAAGCTCTTTTGCTAGTAATGGTAATGGCATTGACATGGGGGCAGTGTGTGGTGATCAGTGGTTATATCAGTCAGGGGACAAAAATACAGGACTGTGCAGGAGTGGTAAACCTGGGAATTAAGTTGTGGTGGTGTACTGAAATATCATCCTTCCTGTGTCTCCGTACATATAAACACATATTGGCAGCTCAGTCATCCATAAGCGTTAAATGAATCACTCTGGATAGATGTATGCTGTCACCTCCACAGCCAGCACTGGCTAAACTGTCACTGAGTGCTGTATGTAAGTCCATATAGCACTCGGTGACAGTTCAGTCAGTGCCAGCCATGGAGGTATGAGGAGGGCTGTGCTGGCACTGGCTCTGTTTCAGCACGGGGGGAGTGGGATAGTGAGAATTATCTACTGGGATGGTGGGTTGTGGGCCACTTTGCACCAATGATGGCAGTGTGAACTTCAGTTTTGGCAAAGGAGAATTCATGATTCAGGGAAGGGGGACACTGGACAACTAATGACGGGTTGCATTTACAGTTGTGGCAATGGGGAAATCATGATTCGGGGAGGGGGGCCACTGAACCACTAAAGTATATATTGTTTCAGCAATATAAATTGTAGTGTGATGACAAACATGATGATTATAATGATAACCTAACAAGCAACATGCATGGACATAAAATTAATCATAAAACAATTCTTAGATTAAATACAATATTTAACCTGATTATACAGTGTTACAAATGGGGATACTGGGGTTCAGGGAGGGGGGCTACTGTGACATTGATGATTTGGGGACCTTCATATGTGTACAATGGGGACACTGGGGATCGGGGCTGGGGCTGGCCACTGGACTACCATGGAAACAGCTAATATATAACGTGTGTATATATATATATATATATATATATATATATATATATAAAAAAGAGAACGCAGTCACACCCAATATTTAGGTTTATGAAGGCACTTCTATGTTATACTCAAAAATATTTCAGGGAGGGCTACTGTGACATCGATGATTGGGGCACCTTCATATGTGTACAATGGGGACATCGGGGATCAGGGCTGGGACTGGCCACTGGACTACCATGGAAACAGCTAACATATATATATATATATATATATATATATATATATATATATATCATAGGGTAGTAGCACCCCTATATTTAGGGTTATGAAGGCACTTCTATGTTAAACTCGAAATTTTGTATGTTAATAACTTTGGACCCATTCAATGGATTTGCATGACATTTTGTATGCATGGTGGGGCATGGTAGGTCTCTTGATTTGCAAAACTTTGTTTTGGTTGGACTTACAGTTTTTGTGCACCAAAACGCTGAAAAATGCACTTTTCGACAGTTATATGGACAGTTTTGGGGATTTTGTCCATGGTACTGCATGGCCATTGTGTGGTGTGCTGCTCTGTGACTTGTCTCATCTGAAAGAGCTTGGGTCAAGGAACATGCCACTTTTTGTCTGGTGAAAAAATATTTATCCATTCAAAAGTTATTAAACTTTTACGTTCCCATTATAAGTCACTGGGAAAATTTATATGGTTGTTTTGCAAACGAAGAATGGCGTTTTGGCCATCTGGTTTTTCCTCATGATCAAAGAATTTGTAGGCTCGCTATCAAGGAATCTTTGACCCCAAGAAATTCTTTGATTGAGACAGCCACCATCTTGTTTTCATTTTGCCGTCGGAAAAATTCAAATATCTCAGCTCAGGGGTCATTCCTGAATTAAAACTTGGTTGGGTTTTACTCAGGGGGCTTCGCTGTATTGAGCCATGGCCGTGGTTTTCTTCAAAATGGCAAAAAATAGAGTTTTAAACATTTTTATTCCTTCATCACGGCTCGCTAACTATCTTTGATAGTGAGCCTGCAAATTCTTTGATCGTGAGATTCTTTGACCACGATCTTTGATCACGAGCGAGGGACAAGATGGCCAGTTGAAAAAAAGCAAATTTCTCATCTCAGGTGTGGGTTATTAACACAAATGAGGGTGGATTTTGCTCAGGGGGCTTCGTTTTATTGAATGATGCTGGTGGTTTCATGTATTCATGTCTAAAATTTGAATTTCACCATTTTTTATTATTTTATCATAAGCCTGCAAATTCTTTGATTGTGAACCTGCAAATTCTTTGATTGCGAGATTCTTTGACCATAATCTTTGATCGCGAGGTGACGGCCTGATGGCCAGATGAAACAATAAAATTTCTCAGCCCAGGGGTGACCTAGAAACACAAACTAGGATGGGTTTTGCTCACGGGGCTTCATTTTATCAAACCATGCTGGTGGTTTCATGTATTTATGTGTAAAATTTGACTTTCATCTTTTTTTATTCTTTGATCGTGAGCCTGCAAATTTTTTGATTGCGAGGCTGCAAATTCTTTGATCCTGAGATTCTTTGATCGCGATCTTTGATCGCGAGGGAGGGACTAGATGGCCAGATTTAAATGCAACAGTTAGGCTAATTTTAACAATCTTTAACATTAAATATCTTGGAAACGGTTTGGTCTTTTTACTTGAAATCTGGAGGGTGTGCACGGGATGTCCTGTACATGGGAATTATGATGCGTACATCTCAGACAATATATTTTTTCCAGAGATATTGTGTGATGATGTTTACATTTTATGAACAGCATTTTCCATTGTGGTAGTGGCTTGAAATTTGAAGGGTAGCTAGCCTTACTGCCATGGATGTACATTTCAGTCATCAGGTGTCTAAAATCTTAACAGGTGCAGAACTCTGCCACTCCAATGAATGAAAATCTAAAATTTTCACGTATTATATCTTGGAAATGGTTTTGTCTTTTACACTGAAATTTCGATGGTCTTCAGGAGATGTCCTGTACATGTGAATTATGGTGTTTAGGGGTTGGAAAATTAATTTGCTGCAGACACATTATGTGGCACACTTTGGGTGGGATATTCAAAAGGGTTGCGCAATGCGCAATAGGGTTGCGCCAGCGCAAGTCCGAAAATGCACCATTATGCGATATTCAGCAGGAGGCAGTTGCACCACTGAAAACATGCTGAGAAACAGTGCAATGCTAATTAAGGCATGCGCAACTGAAGGCGGTGGAACCATGCATAAAGTACGCAATGCGATATTCAAAGGTAACAGCCTGCATTTGCTTGCTCGCCTCGGGTACCTTCCAGAGAGCAACAGGGGACACCACAGGCATAACACAGTTGGCCATGTCATGCATCCTCACCCAATTCCTCAGTGCACTGCTGCCACATGCTGTGGAGTACATCCATTTCCCCAGCACTGTGGCGGAGCTCACAGCAAACATACAGGAGTTCCACAGGGTAGCACTTATGCCTGGCATGCTAGGGGCGATAGACTGCACCCATGTGGCCATTCGCATGCCACCTGGCCCTGATGGGGCCACCTATATGAATCAGAAGGGTTATGCCAGTGTCAGCTTCCAGGTGGTGTGTGATGCCAGTGGGCGCATCATCAATGTCTGTGCCACGCACCCTGGGGGAGCACATGATTCATTTATATGGTACCAGTCGGCACTGTGCCATCAATTTGAGAGTGGGGACATCCCCACAGGACATCTAGTGGGTGAGTATGCATGTAGGACTGACAAATCGGTGCCAAGGGTGGGTAAGCCACAGGTGCCATGGGTGTGGCACACAGGGTTAGTGGCAATATGAGCCTGAACAAGATACTAACCTCCACTATCTCCACACAGGTGACAGTGGATACCCACTCCGTCCCTGGCTGTTCACACCCTACCAGCGGCCCATGACCCCATCGCAGCAACACTTCAATGAGGCACATGCCACCACATGCAACATCATTGAGTGGGTGTTTGGGATGCTGAAGGCGCTTCCGTTGCCTAGACACCTCCGGCTGTGCCCTACAGTATAGCCCCTCAAAGGCCTGTGGGATATTCCTGGCCTGTTGTATCCTACACAACATGGCCAAAGACTGTGGGATAGCCATACAGGTCGAAGAGGGGGACAGCGATGGGGACGATGGTGACGCTGGTGATGATGGGGATGGACAGCCCTCCCTTGGATGATGTGACCCCCGACTGATCCGGCTGGCCCAACTGCACTGGGACACCATCACAGAGGAGCACTTCACCCAACACAGGTAAGTCATGGGGCCATGTGCAACCAACAGTGGCTAGGGCACAACCCACATACACACAGAGAAACACACCAGGGGTGCATGATGGCAAGGGAAGTGGCAGGGAACAGAAGCACACACATTCAACCAGGGAGGGGTGAACAGTAACACGCCACATGGACGGACACACACACACACACACACACACACACACACACACACAATAGGCACAAAGTGCATAGGGGTCAGGTGCACAACAGAGCCGGAATACAGACATTAAAAACACACATGTCCACAGGCCACCATGTCCACTGACTGTCCATGTACATGTGTCAGATGCTGGGCACCTTTGCACTTTGCTGTACAGCGCAATGCAGGCATCATCATGCACCCGCACCTGTGGACGGCAGTCAGGAGGGTGTGCAGGTGGTCTGTGTGTCTGCATGTAGGGCTGGGCACCCACCGGTGCACTGCCCACCGAAACACACATTGCACACAGGGCAGCACCAGACAGGGCCCGCACTGGGAGACAGCTCAGTCTTGCGGCACAGTGCCACGGCTGCCTCGGATGCGTGGGCGGCCCCGCCGAGACCCAGCAGCACTGGCAGGCTGAGCACGGGCCTCATGGGGTGAAACCGATGGACCACCAGGGGTTCCACTGCATGAATGCAACCTTGCCCGCACAGGGGTCCGCAGCACACCGAACATACCTGCACCAGGGGTGCTCAGGATGCCCACAGATGAACCCGGCATTGACAGGGTGGGTGTCGCATGACACCGGGAACGAGGAGTGGATAGTGTACTGTGCAGTGTGAGCAGCACAGGGGCACCTGACTGTGTGCCCAATGTGGCCACGACAGCGACCAATGCCTGTGTCTGCCTGTCAATGGCGGCGGTCACATCCATCCGAAAATGGTCACTCCGTGACAGGATCCTCTTGTTGTCCCTGCTGTGCCACTCCAGAGCCACACACAGTGCCTCCACAGATGTTGCAACCCGCATCTGCTGCTGTACTGATGCCTGCAGCAGGCGGGTGTGCTCATCAAAGGGGTCATCTGCCACATCGGCAACCTGTCCCTCAGGGTATGGAAGGGCCTGACGTTCAGCACCCCTCAAGGGTGGGTGCTGCTCACCAGGACCAGGTATTGGCAAGTCCACAGGTGGTGCACATATGCCACCACTGAACCCTGTACCCCCAGTCCCAGTGGGTGACTGCTGCTGCTGCCCCTCCGCCTGCTGTGCCCAATGGATCAGTTGTTCTGCTGCTGTGGCTGCAACAGTGCCAGTGACCTGTACAGCCACTGGTGCTGCCCCACCGGTGCTGACAGACACAGCCTGGGACTGTGCTGATGTGTTGGCACACACATCAGAACCAGCTAGGTCCATGGGCGTGAGCTGTCCTGCTGTGTGTCCATTCTGTGACACACACATGTCAATGCCCATAGTGGTCATTGCATCATCAATGGTGTGGGTCTGTGCCACAGCCACAGCATGCTGGCATGCTTGCATGCCAGACCGCTGAGACACAGGAAGGGCACCCCCCACACCTGTCTCACCAACATCAGTGATGGCAGCCAGGCGTGCACACTGGTGCAATGCACGCCGGCTACCTGTGGAGGTGGATGGTTCCTCCTCCAACTCCGGATGGCTGTCCGCAGTGGACAGGCCCTCCACCACTGACCCCTGCAGATGCACAGGATCTGTAACAGAAAGTGAGAACACGTTAGTGCATGTGATCTACCTTCCCCCTCAACCATGACATACCATGTAGTGATGGGCTACCACCTGTCTGGAAGCCACCTCCAGGAATGCCCTCAATGGCACTGCGCTGCATGCTTGCAGTGAGCTGGTCCTCTGCTGGAGTCAGCAACACCACCTCCAGCTGGCCCCCGCCTGTTGCAGCACGTGCCACCCTGATGGCTGCCACCTTCTCCTTCACCCTCCTCCTGTTGGTCCCCATCTTCTTTTTACATTCCTGCACAGAGCGCTGGTGGCTGCCGTGCAGGTTGATGGCATGTGCCACCCCCTCCCATGCAGCAGCATGGGCCTGAGGGGTGCCCCCGCCATCCACTGAGAAGTGGCTCTTCATCCAGGTAGGCCTCGAAGAGTGCCTCTGTCTCAGCTTTTGTAAAATTGGGCCTCCTCTTCCACCCACCATCATCCTCCTCACCCATTCTCGCTTGGTCATATCACAACCTATATGGGTGAGAGTGGTCACCTGTGACTGTGCAGTACACAGCAATTCCCTAAGACCATAGTCCAGAACATCACACAGCATGCAACTCACCTGTCAACTGCAGTAACCAAATATGGCCACTGCAGAACAGCGTCGTATTTTTATAGCGCAATCCATGCAAATTAGGTGTGGAGCAATTTAATGAGATGCAAATTGTGCTGCTGCACCATTGAATGGCTGATCGGATGATTTGCATATAGCGGCTGAATATCACGCTGTTGCGCTTTACTGTCTGATTGAGCAGGCTGAGCCAAAGCGCGGTTCTGTGACTATTAATACACTACTTTTTGTACCCAGGTAGCTTACACAGGTGTCTGCCACACTGATGACATGCTGTGCACGGTAGGCAATTCAGGGCATGGCCACCATTGTGCCAGTGGCGCTACAGCGATGGTCACTACATGGCACTGTGCCACAACTGCGCAATAGTCCGTTGTGGCAATGGCACACGGGTGACCAATCACACTGGACGCATAGATGTCTGATGGCACTGTGCGTGGCCATGCACCAGAGACCCATGACCCTGTGCCCGACCTTTGCCCCTTGGCGCTGTACGTATGGCATGTCTGCAGCTCTATCGTGCTGTTCGGTGACAGCGCGATAGGGACTGATGGCACTGTACCAACAGCATGATAGGGAATAGCGGCATTGTATTGCACAACAATTCCATGTGGGGTTGCCGCACTGCAGAGTGCCATATTGCATACTATACATCCAGGGATGGCACACAGAAGAGCCCCCCAGTGGAGTGCCCTCGAGCTGGCGAACTTGGTGCCCGTAGTGGAGCCTCACTATGGCCCACTATTTGGGGAGGATCCGCTAGACAGGGCCAGGACACAAGTGTGGCAACAGGTGGCCACTGAGCTGGAGGAGGCCACTGGCCGACGGAGGTCCACGGAACAGTGCAGGCACTGGTATGGGGACCTGCCGAGGAGGGAGCCGGCGCTACTGGCACATCTGCAGTCGCGTGCCAGGAGGGGCATCATGCCTTGGCCAGGTGGGTGATCTGTCTATGCACCTGTATGGTCCATATGGGTAACACTGTCTATTGTGTCCAGCACATGGTGGAGGGTTGTTCTAGGGTTGGCTGTGCCGGTGTTAACAGGATATGTGATGTATGGGTCTGGCTGGGTGGGCACACTCATTGGGGCAGGGGGAATATGCTTTGGGATTACACTGATGTGTTTCTCACCTTTTGTTTCCCACAGGCATGGCGGAGCAGAGGAGGGCCAGGGCTGAAGTGCAGGGAGTGGTGCCAGCGGTGGCTGAGCGTGGTGGTAGTGGTGAACCACGACAGCAGCAGCAGCAGCAGCAGCAGCAGCCTGATGAGGGTGAGTGCCATGACATCATGATTGCTATAGCATGCTGTGTGACATGGTGGGGGGCAGAGCATGTCCACCATCCATGGACACCACTGCCATGCACGTGACATGTGACAGTCAGCACTGTCCAGTGGCACTGCATGTCTGCGAGTGTGTCAATGGTGGTCCATGCATGCACTGGGCACATGGCTGTGGCACTGCCTGCCCACCACTTAGCCACGTTACTGTACGGCCTTGGTTGTGCTGTGCTGGACATGGACGGTGTGTGTGTGCAGTGGTACACATGGCTGTTGCTGCCTGGTTGGGCATGTCTTGTGCACACAGTCACTGTGGGTGGGTGCAGTCCATCACAGGAGCGGGACACTTGGCTGTATGCCATGCATGATGGGTGGGCTTCAGGGATATGGACAATCACACCCATTGACTCTGATCCCTTGTCCTAGGTGTCCGGATACTGCACCGAATAGAGAGGTCCAGCAGCAGCTGTTGCAGGTGGCAATGGACTCACTTGCCATCCTGCTGGACCTACACCAGCATGGTATGTGATGGAGAAGGAGGCCCCGGGACCAGCACCAGGCAGCAGGGGAGCAGGCTGGCAGACAGTAGCTGTGCATCACCTCCCCCCTTTTCCTATCCCTCACACCCTGCCTTCCCACTCCCAGTTGTTCACCCCTGCCCCTTACCCACCCCTAACTTGTACCTGTACCCCCACCCCTGTTTTGTAAATTTGTAAATAGTTCTTGTTGTTGTTCTTCTTCTTATTGTTGTTATTTTTGTAATGCAGATATTTTGATATGAATACTGTGGTGGTCTCTGATTTGCAGCTGGCTATATGTGCTCAGTTGCAGTGGTGTGCATGGCATCTGGGGTGGTATAGTCATGGGTATGTGTGTGTGAGTGGGGAGGTGTCTCTGGTGTGGGAGTGGCTTTCAGTCGGTATCTGTGGTGTGTGTTGTTCCCTGTGCATTGCATTGCTGTGTGCAGTGTTCCATGGTGCCTGCTCTGTGTCCATTGTGCCCCTGTCAAGCTACCCTTGGCCTGTGCAGCTGACACCCTTGTATGTCTGCGGCCTGCCAGGTCTGCTGCCTTGTCAGTGGGTGCTGTCCCTGCAGGTCATCCACTGTGATTGTCACGATGCTGGGTTGCCACCTGTCACTGGTGGAGTGCATGTTTGCCTCGGGTGACACTGTGGCCTCCACAGTTGCTGTCCCACCTCCATGCTGTGTCTTGTGTGTGTCACAGGGGCAGTGCAGCACTGTCTGTGACTTGTGCTCCAGGCGTATGCTGGTGGCATACAGGGCCACAGTGCATGCACAGAGTGGGTGTCACCCCTGTGCCATTGTGGACTGCAGGCTGTGTGTGCACAGTTTTCATGTGCCCACACTGGTGGCTGGGTTGCCACACTACTGCGTCCCTGTGTTGGTGTCCCTGAGGGTATGGGTGTGTGTTTTCCCCTGCACTGTATTGCATTCGGTCTGATGCATGCTTCCACACACCACTGTGGGTGTCTGTGCTGGCTGCTGTGGCTCATGGTGAGTCACGCTGTGACACCTGTCTACTGTGCAGGGTGCTGTGTCAATGGCAGTGGTGTCAGGGGCACGCCCTTTCCCATGTGGGGTACCACTTGTGGTGACACATATTCGGTGTCTCAGCTGTGCCTCAGGGGGGTTGTGCGAGTTGGCACTGTCTGCTGTTGTTGCATTGCCGTGTGCTGCCACCCACTGCTGGGTGCTCATGGTGGAGTCTGACTTGTATGGTTCTGTGGTACACAGGGTTGCAGTGTGATGGGGTTGCATGGGGATTCCTGCAGTGAGGTCACTGCTCATGGGGTGTCTTGGGGTCACAGTGCAGGGTGTGCTGTGCATGGGAGCTGCTGTACACTGGGGTGGTCCACCCCCTTGTGTAACAGTCTCAGCTTGCAGGTGGGTGTGCTGGGACAACATGGCCCGGCTGTGCTTTGTTTGCTTGTCCCCATGGGCCGGTGGATATTCCATCCCTCCCCCAGTTATGCTGTGCTTGGGGTGTGGGGGTGCATTGTCAGTTCTGCAGTGTGTTCCTGTGCCCATCTGTGGCATGGGTGGTGGGCCCCTGCCTACCTTCCTGGTTGTGCAGTTCCATTGCTCTGCTGCTGGGGCGCTCCCTGCTCATGCTATGGCACCTCTGGACTGCTCAGCTGGGCTGCCCTTGTTGCAGCTATAGCGCATCGTATCTGCTCAGCTTCCCCTTTCTGGTTGCGCTATGGCGTAGGTTGTGCGATATTCAGACGTTGGCTGGTTGCGCAATTTGGCTTGCTCCATGTTTGAATATCGCGTCTATTGTGCATGTGTGCAATGGACTTGTGCTTGCTCCTGCTATTGCGCACTTTTTAGGCACAGTTTGAATATCCAGCCCTTTATGTTTTGCGTATGGTGTTTTGCATTGTGGTACTGGCTTCACATTTGTAGGGTGCCTAGAGTTACTGCCATGGAGGCACTTTTCAATGGTTACATGTCTGACATGTAAACAGCTGTCAAATTAACTCACTGTGATGACTGACACGTTGCTTTCTTTCAACTTGGTGGGAGCTTTCAGACCCCATGATCCCACCCATATGTGCTCCTAGCAATACATATGATATTCAGTACTTGTACTCTTACCGTACGCAGATATTTACAAGTTGGTTGGAGAGCAAATTTGTACTTTTTTTTCTATTCTTTCTCAAAAACTAAAGAAGTTCTATGCAAAAAATGAAGGCCTCACAACCCCAATGATACACCCCATCAGCTGTCACTCTAGCAATGATGGGCAGGTCCATGAGGGGGGGAAGGGGCAGCCCTAAAGGTCTAATTTCCTGACATTTTGTGTTTTAACCTAAAATGATGCATTAATGAAGTTATTTTGCATAGAATTATACATATATATATATATATATATATATATATATATATATATACACACACACCTCTCACAACATGTATGGGGGACCGGAGTTGGGGGGGAGCAATGGACCAACTTACCGATGTCCATCCACACTGGCAGTAGTGCATAGAGACTGGGTCAGGTCACCCATGCAGTCATGGCCTCTAGGTGTGGCACCCACACATCCCCCAGGGACCATTTATGAACTCACACTAAAGCATCCAAGTGGGAGAACACATTTCTTTAGGTACATCATAGGATTTGAATTGAATGGGGGAACCACCCAGGAAGAGAAGGAGCATCATGGAGATCATAGGTAGTCACCATGAAGGCTGAACGCTATAGTTGAGCTCCCTCATAGTTGTTCTGACCCCCTCCAAGACCACAAACTCTGTGTGGAATTTAGTATGGCTCTGAACCACATACTGCAGATAGTGAGGAGGAAAAAAGCCATTTAAAAGTTTGAGAAACTTCAGCATTATGACACCAAAGATGATAAAAATTTGTATGGATATTTCAAGGCAAAAAATCTGGACTTATTTCAGGAATGGCAACCAGGAAAATGAACAGCACAACAACAAGTCAAAAAGCAGGGAGAAAAAAGATAAAACTCCCAATCATCAAAGAAAATTGCACCATCTTTGGTATTGTTCCCTCTCTTTATTACCCAAAAGAAAGAAATGCTAACTGGGGCTGAGTCAGAAAAGAAAGCTTTACCAGATGATGGAAACCTTCAAAGTCAAATGTCAGTCAATAACGCCAGTTCACCAGATATTCCGGAGACCCAGGCGGAGTTGAAACCCATGGATGAGAGGATACAGCCTGTTACGGGAGAAGATGGGATACCTGAAGTAGTCTCCGAGAGGTTAGCTGTATCACCACAGTCATCAGTTTTCTCTCCGGTATCATCAGAACAACCACATTGCTCCCTGGATTGTACAACAGTGAAAAGAAACAGCCTATTTCTTCTGAGGAGGTAAGCGATACTTCTATTATTGAAAAGCTGAATCAGACTGCAATTGCAACTATAAATTCTAAGCCTCTTGGGGTCGAGGAGTGTATCACAAATGATGGTTATTACAACCCAAACATTAACATTTACTCTGGTAAAAAATATTTCAATTTCTCAGACAAAAAAAAATAACTGACAATTGGCGAGGAGCCCCCAATTTGGGCTGCTAAGCTTTTTGATCAGATTGAGCTGTTAGACCAAAAGCTCAAGAAAGTAATTTCATTGCATGAACAAGTAGAAGACTGCCTAAAAAACACAGTTAATTAAAGAAAGAACATCTTTAAAGGGGAAAGTAGAATCATTAAAACAGTCCTTTTCTACAATTCAAGATTGGTGCCTCCCTTTGGCTCCTCAAGTTAAAAAGCTAGAAGAAGTAAATTCAGTATTAAAAGCAAAATTGTTGGATTTTGAAGCTCATGCTCGAAGGAAAAACATAAGGATTCTTGGCATCCCTGAATCATGGGATGATGCTAAAGAAACCTTTAAACAAATAGCCACAGCATATCTTGATTTAACCCCCTGTTGAGATTAACTTTGAGATTGACTGCATTCACAGAGGTTTGCGAGTTAAACCAATAGACACTGTACCCCCATGACCTATTATTCTAATGCAGTCACAAGATAAAGCAGCTCTTATGAATGCAGTTTATAAGTAAAAATGAATTCATATTTAGGGTGCTGCAATCTCAATCTATAATGACCTTCCAACTGAAATAATTCAAGATCAAAAGAAATTTGACTGGATTAGAAATAAACCATGGAATAATGGGTTGCAAAATTCTGTTATTTCCAGCAAAACTTAAAGTAACTGTAGACCACAACACACGTGTATATGAATCACCCAACAAAGCTTTGCTGGATTTAAAAAACAAAGTACCATACATTTTTGTATGAAATGTGTTTTCTGGTACTTGTTATTTTAACATTATTATGATCTTGTTAGAAGATTCATTTATGGGGATCTGATTTTGGTGGGGGGACAGGGAGTGTCAGCAGTAACAATTTCAAGATTATAGGGCTTGTCTTCCAGATCTGCCTTTCTTTCTATGTAGATTTTTTCACTTTTAGGTGTTTTTCTACAGTGGGTATGGTTCAGTTGGGGGGAAGGGTGGATTGAAATAAATAACTGAACAGTATTTTGTGCACGTGCCCAAGGAACAATGTATGTGATTTTTTGGTCTAACACTCTTGGTGGAGATCAAACTGATAATGGTAGTATTTTCTGTTTTATAAAAAACTGATAAAATATCTGAAGGCAATAAGCTAAAAATTATCTCTTTACATGTAAATGGGGTTAATTCCCCAATTAAAAGATCTAGAATTATGACATACCTTAAAAAAGTACAAGCATCAATAATCTGCTTACTAGAAATGCACCTCATTGATACTGAGATTGTTAAATCAAGAACTAACAGTTTTGATAGGCTATACTATAGTACAGGAACAAACAAAAGTTGTGGAGTATCTGTTTTAGTTAAGAAAACAATCTCAGCTTTGATAATTGATCAATTCAAAGATAATGAGTGTCCAATTATACTAATGAAGCTCAAATTAAACAACTATTCCCTTATTATAGAGGAAATTTACACTCCCTTCATCAAGTATGAAAAATTTCTAGCTAAAATCACAGAAGGGCTTCAGGCAATGAGAGGTGACAGTGTAATTTTTGCAGGAGATTTTAACACATTATTACATCCTTGAAATGATAAAAGTACAAGTCTGACAAATGGACATATTCTAACATCTAATAAACCAAATTCATTTTTGCAAACAGAACAGCTTGTGGATAGCTGGAATCAATTTAACCTTCAATTAAAATAATGTACTCATTATGATAAAGAATTGCAGATTTTTACAAGAATAGATTATATTGTTGTTACTAAGAACTTGGGGAAAATATTATAGTTGCAAACATTGATTCTATATTCTTTTCTGATCATGCTAGAGATACACTGGCAATTCACATAGACTCAGAAAGGAACAATTCCCCTCTATGTTATTTACATAATGATTTTTTAAATGATCCATCCTTTGTTACATTAATTAAGGAAGCTATAGAGGAGTTCTGGTTTTATAACTATTCAGGGTAAACTAATATAATTAATCTCTGGGATGCTTTCAAAGTGACAATTAGGGCAGCTATTATATCATATCAAGTTAAGAGATATAAAAAAAACAAAGCTTATTTAGAAGTGGAAAAATGTTAAAAGAACTGGATAAACTAGTATTACAAGACTTTTCAAACTATCAGCAAGAGTGGGAAGATTATAAACTAAAAAAAAGACAAAAAATACTTAAGGAAAATAAAAGACCGGCTTTCACTTGGAAATCTATTAACTATTATAATACAGATAAATCCATTAAGTTGTTATCTGTCCTATTAAAAAAAGGAAAAAAATGAAAAATATCATCATCTCATTAAAAGATGAGGAGAGTAATTGTAAAGATAAAGATGAATAAATGGGTTGGATCTTTATATACTACTATAAATCTATCTATCAAAAGGTGTTAATTCCCAGACAGGATAATCTGTCTGACATTTTGAAAAAACTAAGCTAAACTCAGACAAGTTTTATCATTCCTCAATTAGCAATAAGGATATAGAAGATGCAATTATGCAAGCTACTAAACACTTGGAAAATTATAATTTATGGACAGATTCACAACATGGTTTTAGATCTTATCATAACACAGAGACTGCCTTGGTGAGATTCACCAGACAAGTCACTAGAGCTATCAAAAAAAGGAAATTATGTCGCTCCGGCATTTGTGGACCTCACCAAGGCATTCAATCTTGTAGATCACATTGAACTTCTTAAATGTGTATCCAGTGTTTTCTGTTCTGATATGGTGATTGCCTGGTTTAGGAACTATTCATCACACAGAAATTATAAAACTGTGATTAATGGGGTACTTTCGAGACGTGCAATAATAGGGTGTGGAATCCCTCAGGGCTCCATACTCAGACCTGCTTTATTTTCTGTTTTTGTTAATTCTTTATTGTCTAGTTTTTCTAATACAGAATTAATTCTTCATGCAGATGATGCAGTATTATTTTGCTCTAGGACTAATTTGTCAACTCTTAATGAGTCTTTGCAAACTGATTTCACCTTACTGCATCACTGGTTTAACTCAAACAAAATGGTACTGACTTCTGTAAAGACTAATACCATGGTTTTTACTTCACATAAGAAATCTTGTGTTTCTGAATTTAATATTTTTGACAATGATTGTATTTTGCTTGAATATGTTAGGGAGTTTAAATATTTAGTGATTGTATTGGCTTCCTATTTTTCATTTGAAGCTCATATTGTATATTTAATTAGGAAACGTTGCCAAAGATTGGGTTGTCTTTACCAGATTAGAAAGTATCTTAATATAGAAATTCAGAGTATGTTTACACATAGTCTTTTGTTTTCAATAATAGATTATGGGTCATTAGTTTATTCCTATTTATCTGTCAGGATACTTAACAAACTCCAGGCAGCATACCATTCTGCTATACATTTTGCCACTGGTCAGGCAAGAACTACTCATCATTGCATGTTATATAGTTGTTTTAGATGTCTCTCATTAAATGGGAGATTTAATAATAGATCTCTCACATTTTTGCATAAAATTAAGTTGGAACTTCTTCCCAATAGCATTATGAGTTTGTTTCCAGCTATTCCCATGATAACTAATATTCACTTGCAGAGTAAATATTCAATTCAGATTCCATTTTATCGAACTGCTTTGCCCAGAAGTCCCTGACATATTCTGCACCTAACCTTTATGATGATTTACCTTGTCATGTTGTTGGATGTCAGGAAATTTCTTTATTTAAGACAGCTCATAGAAGAAATTCATTGATAAAGTCTGTTTACAGTTGTTTTAATAAGTTTTAATTTTGTAGCAAATGTTTTCCTGGTTTTGTTTTTTATATGTAAAAGTGCTTATATTTTGTAATATTTTGTATTTAATGTATTGAAACTGGATGTCTGTGAAAATGGGCTCTGCCCACAGACCTTTTCAGTATAATATCACATCAAATCAAACAAAGTCATTACCTAGGAATAAAACACCAGGATTAGACAGAATGACAAATGAATTTGATCAGCTATTTAGTAAAGAACTATCCCAATGGGTGAAGAGAATGGTGGAAGAACTAATGGACCCATTTAATAACATTCTACAAACAATGCAATTAGCTACAGTTATCTTTATACATAAAGAAGGCAATCCAGTTGATTATCCAGAAAAAAACTATAGACCAATAGCTATTTTAAACTCAGATTACAAGCTATTAGCAAAAGTAATTAATAACAAAATTTGAATTAATCTGGAGAATCTTATTCATCCAAATCAGTATGGTTTCATTAAGGGGTGTTCTATACCCCAGGCAATTAGGAAAATTCAATCTATAATACACTTAATCAATAATAGCCAAAAGTACAAAAATTATGTTTATTTTGCAGTTGCACTTGATGCCACCAAAGTCTTTGATCTATTAAATAAAGAATATATTTTCTATGCCCTTAAACAATGAGAACTTCCACAGGACCTAATTACATTGATTAAGCAATTGTACAAAAATAACTTAGTAAAATTTCAAATAAATAAATATCTAACACCAGACTATAAAATGCTCAATGGAGTTCAACAATGTTGCCCACTGTCACCAACACTCTATATTAGGATTAGAATCTTCTCTTCAGGTTATTAGGATTAACCAGGTAATCTCTGGGATTGAAACTAATATAAAACATTTAAAACTCAGTGTATTTGCTGATGATGTCTTATTGATATTAAAAAAATATTGACACATTCTTAGAGGAATTTCTTCAGGAAGTATGGATTTTTTCCCTCTATAGCGGATTGTGAGATTAATAAAAGCAAGTCAATAACAATGGAAATTACAAGAAATAAATACCACAATCTAATTACATTTTAAAAAGATTTTAGCATATAAGGTTCAATTAAATATTTAGGTATTCAGTTATTTCCAGATCAACAACAGAATATTAAAGTTAATTTTAACAATGCTAAAGAGAAAATGAAAAGTCTCCTTCAAAATTGTTCTAGATTAACTTTGCCTCTGTGGGGGTGTATTGATACAATTAAAATGATGGCTTTACCACACTTTATGTATGTTCTGCAAAATGTTATCAGGGTACCTACTGAAACTTTGGTTCAAGACCTTAAATGTGTTTTGATCAAATTTTAATGGAGAGGGGGAAACCCCAGAACTGCACGGGGTATACTGATTTTACAAAGGAATAAAGGGGGATTGAGTTGTTCAGATCCCAGGACATATATTACAGCATATATTTTATCAACTGTGTATCAGTGGAGCTTCTTTCCAGATAGTGAAAGTAAATTATATCAGAGTATTTTATATAATTCCCCTACTGAGGTATCATGCAACCTGTTTTTGGTTTCGGATATATCAAAAGAAAACAATAATTTTTTCTCTTCCTGGCTTTTAACAATTAAGAAAGAACTTCAAAACCCCCAAAATTCTGCAGCTTCCATAGTTGTATACCAATATATGGCCAAACCAAAAATTAGGGGGAAATAAAGAAAAATATTGATTTAAACCCGTTCCTAACTAAAGAAGTTACTAAGTAGAAAAATATTTAATGTGGAAAAGATTTTCCAACTTATCAACAACTTCTTTCCAAATTAGGATTAAATAAATGAAATAAACCTTTTTTACTATATCCTTCAAAAAAAATCTACAATTAAAATGTTTATTCCAGAATAACTTTCATGATCTTGTACATGAAACTAAGTCACAAGATGCAATAATCAAGCAAGGCACAAGTAAAGGCCTAGCTAGATTTTTTAATATACACCTTCTCAGAATGAAGGGCCAACACATAAATTGACAAAAATGGAATACAGAAATCAAAACCTCATTAACTACTAAACAATGGGAACAACTTTGTATGAAAGGGAACAAGATTTATAAATCGGTCAAGAGTAAAACTATACAGAGGAAGATATTGGATAGAGTTTACTTTACACCTACTATAATAAATAAAATCAACCCTGATTATAGTGATCTATGTTCACATGGATGTAAGGAGAGAGGCACACCGATACACTGTCTGTTTGTTTGTTTGTTTATTCGCTTAATGGGTAAGCACACTGGAAAACTAGTTCCTTTTACAGGTACGACCCACAGTTATTAGGATTAACCAGGTTTCTGGGAATGTCCACATATTTTAAGTTGGTGAGGAAAAAGTAATGCATTTATGCAAACAATATTAGAGAAAACTATCCCACTAAAACCAGAAATGTATCTCTTGAATACTGAAAATGTCCTGCAAGATAAAACACAAGCTTTAATATTTGCATTAGCAACATTGGTACTTAAAAGACGAATATTAAATGATTGGAAGAAGAAAATTATCCCTAAATTTGATTTACGTAATTGGTGGAATACATTTCGAGAAAATCTTTTATTAGAAAAATTTATATATGAGGTGGACAACATAGCTGATGATGTCCTGGGATCAAAATGGAAATCTGTAGAAGACAACCTACCACATATAAGAAGAATGGAAATTATTTGAAAGTATCTAACAAGTAATAGCTCACCCATGGAAAAGAAGGAAAGTATATTTTTAATGAATTTTCTAATAAGGGCTATGCATAGTAAAGCTTAAGGGGGAGGGTTGGTGGAGGGATTAATATACTATAAAAAAGCTTTATTCACCTCTTATCTTTATGATTGTATACATCAAACTATTATGCTATTATTACTGTACTATGTGAAATGGAATTAATTAAAACAGTTTTTTTTTTAAAGTTCTTTAAGTACATCAGGCTCTGTTTGTGTTTGTTCTCTGGCCTGTGGCTCATGTTGCCCCTGGATGTTCCGGCTGTTACTGTTCTGAGCTGGGTACAGTGAGTCATACGCCTCCACTGCCCCGATTATGAAGGACGTCCTTCATTTCATCCCTCAAAATAGTACTGTCTCTCATTTGTCCCTTGTGGAATAGGTATTGTTCACACTGAGACTGTGCTGTATATTCAAACTTTACAGAATTTAGTATTAATATTCCATTATTTTAACTCCAGGATGTACATGATGCAGGTATACATATTGCCTTCCAGAGTGTTCTGAGCTTGCATCTCCATGTTTGCATATGTGTCCCTCATTATGTGGAACAGTGACCCTTATTTGGGGTGTTTGTATCTCTTATGACTGTATTGGAAGGTTGAGAGGTATGCATTGAGTATGCTTGCTGACACCCATGGCCTGCAGCTACCAAAGTGTTGCTCAGTCTGACATACAGTTGGAGCTGTGTGCACCTACCAGCCTGTGGCTCCTGATCTGAAGTTCCAGTCTGACTTACAGGTGGAGATGTGTGCTCCATGCAATAGTGCAGGGCAAAGTAGATGGGAGAGCATGCAAAGCAGGCCATAATGAGATGCAAATGTGACTGTTAGCCCACAGATTGCCTGAGTAGGCTCATTTGCATAGGATCTTTGAATATAGCAAATGTTTGCACCAGGCTAACCTGTTTGCACTGAGCTAATGTGTTAACAGTGCTAACTTAGCACTATGCAATTGGGTTAGCCCCAAGCAAAAGTCTCAATAGCATAGTACAGTTCTGTAGTGTGTGGCCTGTATTGTTTTTTTTTTCAGTTGTTCTGCAACATTTCATTGCTATTACACACTTTGTCCACCAACATCAACTCTTCCTTACTCGACCTCTGTGTCCATTGAGCTGCTGTTGCATTTTGCACTTCCCTGTCACTATTTTCAGAGCTATCTTTTTTTCTGGGCTTTTTTAGCACTGCACTCCCAGTCCTCTTTGCACTGCTTCCTTTGCATGCTATATTCAGCAGGTTTAGCCCTGGACTATTCCTTTAAATGTAGCTTGCTACTGCTTCAGGGCTAATTTAGCACAATGTGCAGTGCTAATTTAACCCCAGGGCTAAGTTTTGAATGTCTTCCCCCTGATGTTTTATATATTACGTTATGTTGGTCTATTTGCTTTAAGATAAAATATGCTGTTTTTTGTGTATGGCTTGTTTAGTGCATTTGCATAAATTAAATTGTTTCCATAATGCAGTGGTATTCTTGCTGTAGTGTTCCCCTTAATGTTTTTTTTCTGTACTGTAGAGGCATTTCAAGGGCTGCATAATTTTGGCCCTTTCACATTTCAATAGTGCAATGGCTTCCTATAAAAGGAGGTTTGCTTTTGGCATGTCTTTCCTTTTTTCTTTTTGGGGGGATTGCAGAGAAGGACCAGCATGGAAGGAAAAAGCATGGAAGGGAATAGCTAAAGTGGTTGTGAAGTGATTCGGGGAGGGGTTGTATAGTGTAGCAAAGGGATACTTTACACAGGCTAAGTTTAATTTCCAGATGTGTGGCTGTTTGGCAAGTGATATGCCGACAGCATCAAAAGTGTTTGATAATGATTTGGGGGTTTGACTTTATGCAGGGTAGCCCAGGGACACATTATTTACACAGGTTAACTTTGTTTTACATGTGTGACTGTCTGGCAACTGATATGATGTTGATATTGTGCTATTTAGATTAGGGACACTTTTATTACATGTCTGTTCTTTCTTTCTTTCTTTCTTTCTTTCTTTCTTTCTTTCTTTCTTTCTTTCTTTCTTTCTTTCACAGGCGCTGTAGTTGGAGAGGCTTTTATGTCTGTAATGTGGGTGGCTTGTAAATTGTTACCTGTGTTATTCAGGCAGTTGTTACACATGTTATAAGTGTTGGAGTAATGTGTATACATTGTGTCTATACTTATAAACTGTAATGAATAGGTTGTTCATTATACTGTAATAAGCACTATAGTTTCAAAAGTGGTGTTAATTACTATCAGAAGAATTTAATTTTTTTTATAATGAGAGAAGTCCCAACTTATAAAATTATATATATATATATATATATATATATTAATTGCAAAAAAAACTTGGTTAATGCAGCATTAGGGTTGAAGTGTCAAACGTGGGGAAATACAACCTTAGGGTTCCCAAGCCTAAGACATCACTCCCACTGTGCATGCAGGAACAGGCATGAGGGGAACGTAATGTTCCTAACCTCTACAACCTAAACCATCCCTCAGCATCCAACCCTAATTCCCCACCACCACTCTGCATGCAGGAACAGGTGTGACGGGTGTGCCTTGGCATTTTGAACCCTAATGCTTACCCCCATTCCAAGAGTATGTTAGCTAAGATGGGTACAGAATAAGAGAATGGGGTGAGCATTAGGGTTCAAAATGCCAAGGCACACCCATCACACCTGTTCCTGAGGTCATATTTCCCTACTTTTGACACTTCAATCCTAATGGTGCATTAGTAAAGTTTTTTGCAATGAATTTCCTTAGTTTTTTACAGAGTTTATTTTTGTCCTTACTAGGGCTGGGAGAACATAGTGAAGTTCTGACCCTTATCAAATAATAACCAGAACATGGTGAAGTTCTGATTTGTTATGATTAGTGCTGACTAATTCTGATTTATTGACAAATATTTAAAAAAAATGCAAACAAATGCATAAAAGGGGCCAAAGTCTGTCACATTTGAGACAGCGGAATAACAATTAATGTAAAACTGCTAAATAAAAAAGCAATCACTGAATTCTAGCCCCTTCATTTGCTGGCCTGAAATGGTGGCATATCCTCCTCGGGTCCGTGACATGAGTGTGCTGGGAGAGACAGAGAAAGTAGCATAGTATGCAATTACAAAAGAACCCCAGAGTATGTAATTGTTCCATGCTGTGGGGGTTAACAAGTGATCGTCATTGAATGGCACAAGTCTAAGATTTATTTTGCCAGCCTGTCCTTGCCCTGTACACACAGCCACATTGAAACCAGGAAAGCAAAGAAACTTTTATTTGGGATTTCTGAGACTGTTAAATTTCTTGTGGCAACCCCTCCCCCCCAATCTTTGAATTTCTCTCTAGTGGATGGCACAAGACAAAAGATTTATTTTGCCAGCCTACCCTTTCCCTGTACACATGGCCACACTGAAGCCAGGAAAAAAAATAAACTTTTATTTTGGATTTCTGGGACTGTTACATTTCTTTTTTATTTGAAATTACATTTTTCTGTCTCCTTCCCCAGCCTACCACCCCCGACCCATCCGGAAGACAACTGACATCCCACTGCCTTCCATCCTACCCAGATGGACCCTAGATCCCCATGAAGCCATGGTTATACCCCCCAGATGGGGATGAGGCATGGGCTTAATGCCTTGTAACTTACATTTTTGTCGGTCCTTGGTCCATTGGGCAGGTGGAGGCACATTGTGGGCACATTATAGTTCCCCATCTTCCTGGCAGTGGCAGACTCATTTTCCCATTTTCTCCCTCCCCGTACAGTGTTCAGCTCCCCTGACATCATGACACTGAGTGCCAGTGTCCACATTTTACCACAGCCAGCCATCCCTTGAAGGGCTTGTAGTACTTCGAGCCTCTGCTTGGAGCCAAGTGTGTGGGCATTGGCCTGTTCCCTCCCTGGAGAAGGTGAGCTGTCATAGGATGCTCAAGCCTATCTCCCCCTGCTCACCCACCAGTGACCCAAGTCTGCTCCCAAACCCGTGTCACCAGTGTGGTGTGAGGTGTGGTGTCCAGCACCTCAACCCTCAGTGTCACCAGGCTGGTCACTGTTACATTTCTCTTGGGCCCCCTCACAATCTCTTGCTCTCTATCTCTCCTGTGGATGGCAGAACTCAAAGATTTATTCTACTAGCCTGCCCTTGCCCTGTACCCAGAGCCACACTGAAGCCAGGAAAAAAAGAAATGTTTATTTGGGATTTCTGGAACTGTTAAATTTCTGATCTCCCCACACCATCTCTGTCTCTCTCTTTCCCTTCTCTGGATGGCAGAAGTCAATGATTTATTTTGACAGCCTGGCATTGCCTGTACACACAACCACAATAAAGCCAGGAAAAAAAGAAACTTTTATTTGGGATTTCTGGGACTGTTAAATTTCTCTTGCCCCCCCCATCTCTCTCTCTCTCTCTCTCTCTCTGTCTCTCTCCCCTCTGGATGGCACAAGTCAACGATTATGAGTGTGCATACTGAAAATGCAATGAATGGGCATAATTTTGTAATTTTTTCATATTCTGAACCAAAAGTTTGAGCATCATATTCTTATCACTCCACCTCATGAACCCCATAGGTGAACATTTTAAAAAATATGGAAAAAACCCACCCCCACTCTGCATGCAAGAACAGGTATGATGGGTGTGCTTTAGCATTTTGAACCCTAATGCTCAACTCATTCCAAGAGTATGTAAGCTAAGATGGGTACAGAATAAGAGAAAGGGGTGAGCATTAGGGATCGAAATGCCAAGGCATACCAGTCACACCTGTGCCTATGGTCATATTTCCCTACTTTTGACACTTCAACCCTAATGGTGCATCAGCAAAGTTTTTTTGCAATGAATGTCCTTACTTTTTCAGAGGGTTTATTTGTATCCTTATCAGGGTTGGGAGAACTTGGTGAAGTTCTGACCCTTATTAATAAGAACCAGAACATGGTGAAGTTCTGATTTGTTCTAATTAGTGCTGATTAATTCTGATTTATTGGCAAATATTTGAAAAAATGCATGAAAGTGGCCAAAGTTGGTCACATTTGAGACAGAGGTATAACAGTGTAAAACTGCTAAATAAGAAAGCAATCTCTGATTACTAGCCCCTTCATTTGCTCACCTGTAATGGTGGCATATCCTCCTCAGGTCCATGACATGAGTGTGCTGGGAGAGACAGAGAAAGTAGCACAGTATTAAATTGTTTCATATCATAGGGGTTAACAAGTGATCATGATTGGATGGCATAAGTCAAAGATTTATTTTGCCAGCTTGCCCTTGCCCTGTACACACAGCCACGTTGAAGCCAGGAAAGCAAAGCAACTTTTATTTGGGATTTCTGAGACTGTTATATTTCTTTTGCCCCCTCCCCTGCAATCTGTGTGTCTCTCTCATGGATGGCACAAGTCAAAGATTTATTTTGCCAGTCTACCCTTGTCCTGTACACATGACCACACTGAACGCAGGAAAAAAAGCAACTTTTATTTTGGATTTCTGGGACTGTTACATTTCTCACGGGCACCTCACAATCTCTCTCTCTCTGTCTCTCCCCTTTGGATGGCAGAAGTCAAAGATTTATTTTACTAGCCTGCCCTGAGCCACACTGAAGTCAGGAAAAAAATATTTATTTGGGATTTCTGGAACTGCTAAATTTCTCATGCCCCCTCACCACCATCTCTCTCTCTCTCTTGCTCTCTCTCTCTCTCTCTCTCTCTCCCCCCCCTGGATGGCAGAAGTCAATGATTTATTTGACAGCCTGCCATTGCCCTGTATGCACAACCACACTGAAGCCAGAGAAGAAAAAGAAACTTTTATTTGGGATTTCTGGGACTGTTAAATTTCTTGTGCCCCCCCATAGTCTCTCTCTCCTCTGGATGGTCAAGTAAAATATTTATTTTGCCATCCTACCCTTGCCCTGTACATACAGCCATACTAAAGCCAGGAAAAAAAGAAACTTTTATTTGGGATTTCTGGGACTGGTAAATTTCTTGTGCCCCCCCGACATCTCTCGTGTCTCTCTCCCCTCTGGATGGCACAAGTCAAAGATTACAAGCGTGCATACCGAAAATGCAATGAATGGGCATAACTTTGTAATTTTTTCATATTTTGACCCTATATTTTGAGCATAGTGTTCTTATCACTCCATCTCATGAACCCCATGGGTGAACATTTTCAAATCCATGGGAAAATGTCATTCCATGCCACAGGTATGAAACAATGTTTTGGGCAAGATGTGAAAAATGACAGCTGTACTGTTCATGAGGTGGTGTGATAAAATTGCTATATTGAAAATTTAGAGTGAAAATATTGCAAATGACCAAAGTTACTGCATGCGCAGAAAGTTTTCAATGACTGTGCATAACTCTGCCATTTTTAGGGTTTTTTCTCAAAATTTTTAACATGGACTTTTTTGGAACCCACCTTATGAACACTGCCACTGTCACTTCATTCATTGGTTCCAAAAGTTGATTTCACCCAGCAATCGTATCATTCTGTGCCACAGGTGTGAGTACACATTTTGAGCAGGATGTGAAGAATGACAGTTATACTGTTCATGAGGTGGTGTGAAAAAATGGCAATGTTGAAAATTTGGTGTGAAAATATTAAAAATTACCAAAGTTATGCATGTGCATTAAGACATTTCAATGTGTGTGTGTAACTCGCCCATTTTTGGGAATATTTTCACCAAACATTTAACATGGGCATTTTGAGACCCCATCTCATGAACACTGGCACTGTCATTCTGTTAATCAGCCTAAAAAGGTGCTTTTGCACAGCGACCATTCAATCACCTTCTGGGCCCAATTAACAAAATGGCAGTGACAGTGTTTGTGAGGTGGGGTCTCAAAAAGACAATATTAAAAATGGGGTCCCAAGTAGCCCATGTTGAAAATTTGGTGCAAATATTCATGAAAATGGTTGCAATAGCAACAGAAGCTGAGAATGTCATTGGCAGCCATTATATGACATTTACTTTCATTCCTCAGTTTGCGGTTTGGCTTTGAAGAGTGCAGACATGTCTCAGTCCTCAGAAGATGACAGCGGATGAACTCCGGAGGTAAGTACAAGGTGGGGGGTGGTGGCTGCTCAGTGGGAGGGTTTGTATGGTGGAGGGGGAGGGGAGATCATTTTCTTTTATCAGGTAAAAAAATATGTTGGGGACAGTTTTCTTATTTACAGAGGAAAAAAGATGAAACCTTTGTGGACACTGGGAGTGGACTGCCCAGTCTCCCACACTATGGGGAGCATGTTTGTATGGGGACAGCTGGAGTGGGCTCCCTAGTGTCCCATATTAGGGGGGCATACATGTATGGGGACACTGAGAGTGGGCTCCCTAGTGTCCCATATAAGGAGGGGGGCATACATGTATGGGGACACTGGGAGTGGGCTCCCCAGTGTCCCACAGTGGTGGTGGTGTTGGAGGAATAATAAATCTATTGGGATACTGGGAGTGGGCTCCCCAGTGTTCCACACTGCTTGGGAAGAAGACACATGACTCGGGATGGTGGGAGTGGGCTCCACAGTGTCCTCCCACAAGGGACCATTTTCTTTTTTTTGTTAAAGCTCTGGGGAGTCCTTCTTTTGACAGCCATTTGTCAGAAATAGCATTTGGTTGGGGTTTAAAATGTTCAGTGTTAAAAGCCTTTGCCCCACAGATGTGCATTTTGAATATTTGGTGAAAAAATATTAATCCCTTCAAAAGTTATTTCATTTTTTATTTCCCCATAGGCTCCCTGTGACACTATGTACCCTGCCTGTGGAAACAAGCTACCTCCCTGTGAAAACAAACTTGTTTTCATTCAACACATCTATTTTTTCCCATAGGAAACAATATGAAATTAAAACTTAAACAACTTTTGAAAGGATTAATAATTTTTCTCCAAACTTTCAAGAGGCACATCTGTGAGGCAAAGGCTTTTAAACCTAAAAATGTTATACCACAATCAAAAGCCATTTTCAAGAAAGGGCCATCAAACAAAATTTTAAAATTCCATTCATATTTTTAGTTTTTCACCACTCTGTGTCTCAACAACCACAAATGAGATTCACAAGAAATTTGGCACATCAAGAGACCTTCCCCTAGCTGCAAAGCATGCCAGATTTCATGTGAATCCATTGAACTGTTGCAAAGTTATTAAAGTACAACATTTAACGTTTAACATTAAACTGCCCAGATGACCCTAATCTACTGGTGCTATCATACCAGTATCTATCTATCTATCTATCTATCTATCTATCTATCTATCTATCTGTCTGTCTGTCTATCTATTCATTGGAAAAAACTCCATTAATGCAACAGTTAGGGTTGATAGTACAGCGACAAAAGTCTGGAAATTCAGTGTTAGTGTTACCGATCCTACCAGCCCATCCCCATTCCCCCACTCTCCACACACTAACAGGCATCGTGGTGTGCCTTGTAGTTGTTGGGCATAACTCTCACCACATTCCATGTGTAACCAGTCTGACATGGTAGAGTACTGGAGAATGGGGTTAGAGTTAGGCCTGATGACCGCAAGGCACACCCCAATGCCTGTTGGTGTGTTGAAGGTGGGGTGTGGGGGAGTGGTATGGTTGGTAAACCTAACACTAAATTTCCAGATGTTGGTCAGTGTACTAACAACCCTAAGGGATGCATTAATGAAGTTTTTTTGCAATGAATTTCACTTCTTTTTGAAGCAGTATAATAGTATCCTTTTTTATGTGCGTGCATAGAATAAATTCAATGAATGCATGTAACTCGGGAATTTTCAGGAATTTTTTCACCTAATTTTTAATATGGCCTTTTGGGGACCCCACCTCATGAAAACCGGCACTGTCATTTCATCAACTGGTCTCAAAAGGTGATTTTGCACAGCAACGGTGCCATTCTCTGCCATAGGTACAAAAACATGTTTCAGGCAGGATGCAATAAATGACAGGTGTAAAATGTTCATGAGAAGCTGTAAAAAATATCAATGTTGAAAATCTGTGCTGAAAATATGAATAATTGGTGATGTTATGAGAGTGCGTAGAAACTGCGTAATGCATGCTCATAACATGGTCATTTTTTAAATTATTTTAACCAAATTTTCAACATGGGATTTTTGGGATATCCTCTCATGATCGGTGGCACTGTGATTTTGTTACTCCATCCCAAAAATGGATTTCACACAGCAAGTGTGCCATTCTGAGCCACAGGTGCAAAAACACATTTTGGGCAGGATGTGAAAAATGACAGTTCATGAGTAGGTGTGAAAGAATGTTAATGTAGAAAATATGGAGTGTAAATATAAAAAATTAACACAGTTACGAGAGTGCATAGCAACTTCACAATGCATTCTTGTAACACAGTCATTTTTTGGACTTTTTGCGCCAAATTTTCAGCATGGGCTTTTTGAGACCTCCCCTCATGAACACTGGCACTGCCATTTCATTAATTGGTCACAAAAAGGTGATTTCATGCAGCACCCATGAAATCACCTTATTGATCTCAGTAATGAGATGACAGTGCAAGTGTTCTTGAGGTGGGGTCCCAAAAATGCAATGTTGAAAATCTGCTGCAAAAAGTTAAAAAAATGACCACGATATCAACATAAGTTCAAAACACCATAGAATGCCATTATATGGCACTTACTGTACCTTTACTGTACCAAGATAGAGACATCAATAGGGAAAAGGACAGAGGTAAATGGAGAAAATGACAAAGGCAATAAGGACAGGGATGGGGCAAAAAGGGGTAAGGCCATCAAGAAATGGAGGGTAATGAATACCAATGCACATAGTCTGAGCAACAAGCTCCCTGAACTGGTGGCCTTGATGGAAAAGGGATGCCTAGATATTGTAGCAGTCACAGAAACATGGTACACAGAGAACCATGACTGGGATGCTAACATACCAGGGTACACAACCTTACAGAGAGACAGGGATGGTAGAAGAGGGGGAGGAGTAGCTCTCTATGTAAGGGAAGGGATAAAAGCAATGAAACAAAAGAGTAAACAGGGAGGAGAGGAGACACTATGGGTCACCTTAGAGACTGGAAATGGCACCACAATCCTCACAGGGGTTGTACACAGACCCCCATCTCAGGGCGAGGGAATGGACAAGGATATGATAGAAGGCATCCTTAGGATGGCAGAGAAAGGAGAGATACTGTTGATGGGGGACGTGAATACACCAGATGTTAACTGGATCACCTTTGCTGCAGCCACATCCAAAAGCAGGGCCATTCTCGATGCCCTACAGGGGGCATACCTCAGACAGCTAGTTTTGGAACCCACTCATGAGGGAGTAATCTTAGACCTCATACTCTCAAATGGGGACAGTGAGAGGATCTCAGATCTAGAAGTGGGTTGTCATCTGGGAACAAGTGACCACCAAACAGTGTGGCTCATGATAAACTCAGCTCCAGAGTCAAGCTATACAAAAGTGAGGGTACTGGACTTCAGGAGGGCTGACTTTGGCAAGATGGGAGAGTGCCATAGAAAAGCACTAGCAAACAGGCTTGAAGGTGGGGTGGAGCAACAATGGGGAAACATCAAAACTGCCATCACAGAGGCAACAAGCCTTTGTGTGAAGCAAATAAACAACTCAAAACAAAAGGAAAAGCCACTATGATTCTCAAAAGAGGTGGCAGGGAAGGTTAGGAAGAAAAAAGATAACATTTAGAAAGTATAAGAAAACACAGAAGGAGCAGGACAGAGAACTGTACCAGTTAAGGAAGAAGGAAGCAAGGAGGGAAGTCAGAATAGCAAAGGCCCAAACTGAGGAAAAGATTGCCAACTCTGTTAAGAAGGAGGATAAAACCTGTCATAGGTATGTCAGGGAGCATAGAAAGACAAAGGGAGGGATAGTGAGGCTGAAAAGAATGGATAGTGTGTGGGCAGAGAGGGACTGTGAAAAAGCAGGGATACTAAAAGAATACTTCTACTCAGTATTCACACAAGAGGAGGAGGGGGTGGTACCTAATCCAATTAACTCTGGATAGCAGAGTTGATCCCAGTCCTTTCATAGAAGAAAGGGTTCTGAAAGAACTCCTAAAGCTGAAGGTAGACAAGACAATGGGGCCTGATGCGATTCACCCCAGAATTCTAAAAGAATTAAGGGGAGAACTAGTGACACCACTGACTACGCTTTTTAACAAATCATGGGAGGATGGTGTGGTTCCTGATGACTGGAGGAAAGGCAGATGTGATTCCTCTTCACAAAAGTGGGAGCAAGACAGAGGCAGGAAACTACAGACCTGTCAGTTTGACCTCTGTGGTAGGGAAAGTGATGGAACCAATCCTGAAGGAAAGAATTGTTGAGTACCTAGAGGCCAGTGGGGCACAGTACCCAAGGCAGCATGGGTTCACAGTGGGAAGGTCATGTCAGATGAATCTAATTGATTTCTTTGACTGGGTGACCAAAGTAGTAGACCAGGGAGGATCTGTGGGCATGGCCTTCCTGGGCTTTAGCAAGGCATTTGACACAGTCTCACACAAAAGATTAACAAACAAATTAACCAGCCTTGGAGTGGGTCCTAGAGTGGTAGCCTGGGTAAAACATTGGCTAGACAACAGAACACAGAAGGTAATTGTAAATGGAGTCCACTGTGAAGAAAGGGGGTTATTTGTGGGGTTCCACAGGGTTCAGTACTGGGTCCAGTCCTTTTTAATGTCTTTATAAGTGACATTGCAGAGGGACTGGAAGGAAAATGTTGCCCTTTGCAGATGACACAATGATCTGCAACAGGGTTGATACACAAGGAAACATGGAAAGGATGAGAATGGACTTGGCAAGGTTGGAGGAATGGTTAGAAGTATGGCAGCTTGGATTCATTGCAAAGAAGTGCAAAATAATGCACATTGGAAACAAAACCCAGGGGAAGATTACACAATGAGGGGGTAGTAACAACAATATAAATGGAAAGGGACCTGGGGTTGATCATATCAGATGACCTTAAGGTGGGCAAGCAATGTAAGAAGGCAGTAGGGAGGGCTGGGGTGATACTGGGATGTACAGAGAGAGGCATCACCAGCAGAAAACAGGAAGTTGTTATCCCTCTGTACAGACAGTTGGTGAGATCCCATCTGGAGTACTGTGTCCAGTTCTGGAGACCTCATCTCCACCAGGACATAGACAGGATGGAGGCAACAGATTTCTGAGCATTATTTGAAAAATGTCTGATGCCAGGATCATGTACCTAGGGCCCCGTTTAGGTAAACACAACAGTTGGTGTTAATCAAGGGGCATGGTATTTTGAATGAGAAAGTTTTTTTTTTCTTCATCACTAACTGAAAACAAGATGGCATCTGTACAACAGTACTGAGGGCATTTGCAACAGAAAAGGATGTTTTCATGAAAGTACAGCGTGCTCTCATATGGAACATATATTTTTTCCCATAGGCTATAATGGGAAAAGTATTATTTTAATAACTTTTGAATGGATTAATATTTTTTCACCAAACCTTCAAAAGTCACTTCCATGACTGTGTATATCTACAGTATATACAGTATATATATATATATACTGTATATGGCAAAAAAACTCAGTGTAATGCATCAGTTAGGGTTGTTCCACAGCCACAAAAGTGAGGAAATTCGGTGTTAGGGTTGAAAACCCTAACTCCGCATTCTCCCCCAACCCCCAGCTCCACAGACACACACACACACACACACACACACACACACAGATACATACACACACACACACACACACACACCCGCGCACATATGCAAGTAGGGGGCAGGACCAAGGCAACACGACCAATCACAGACAACCAGCAGTAGGTGACAGAAATAACATACAACTGTCTAATCATACTACAAGACACAACCATCATCATGGGCCAACAAGTGTGCAAGATCTGCTGGCATCCAAGTGAGTTTATCCTCTGCATGCATGATGCCCATCAGTTGTTACTGTATTACAGTATACATTTTTTATATCTAATAGATTTTGTATATCTTCTCAATAACAGTATGTTGATAATCATTACTGTAATAGCATGCCAATATCTGGCAGTAGTGTTGCAGCCCTTTGTTGACTGTTAATGCCTCCTGATGTTACCCCAGAATAAGACAATCCTGTGTCAGTATAATATTCTCTGCAAAGCAGCACTGTACAATCATCTTGCATTGTAGAATATAACATCAGTGTGGAAATCTCAGACCTGATAACTCACATGGTAACACTATGCAATAGCTCAGCTGTTAAAACTTTGTCATTTTAAATAGCAACTTGTGTGCCTCCACTATTTGATATACTGCTGCTACTATGGTATTCAAAGCATTAATGTTCAGACGTCAATCTTCATGAGCACATAGTAGCAGAGATCAGTTTAAGGCACTTTAGTTTGTCTAACAACGCACTGATCTTACCATCCTATAAGGAACAAAATTGAAGCAGTATAGTATTATCTACTAAGTCATTCTCTACTATTATTTGAACCTTTACAGTTATATATGACACTGTGTCACCCAAAGTATTCTGTATCACTAGTTCAGTCTTTTTGCCTTGCTCTGACTCTGTAACTGTTAGTGCATGTTTATGTTTTTATTCACATTACTTCCTATGTGGTATTAGTGGTGGTCAAACACATTTTTCCACCTCTGTACCTATGAATGAATAATATTAGACAGGCTTAACACCAGGGCTTCATGTCTGTAAATTGCTCCTAATATCACCCTAACAGTAGCAAATAATGTATTGTAATGCAATAATCAACACTATGCTGCTCACTGCTATCTAATCCTAAACACATCAACAGCAATAGCAAACTGTAGGTAACAAACTGTAAAATATCATAATGGCCCATGGTGGAAATTATCATGCAAAGCATTTTCACATATTCACGGTCATGTGACTATTGTCATAGGCTGGCAACATCATGAGCCATCTACAGCACTGTTAGTTTTGTTAGTGGCTCTGCATGGGGCAGTAAAATTACAAAATATTTATTTTGCATACTATTTTGAATCGCTAATAACAGAACTGTCACACAAGTACTGAGTACTGTATGTATTAATAGATATGTGACAAGAAATTTTCATTCATGCAACATGCGAGTCTCAATGAGAACAAACACATCTTGATTTGAACAAGTGTCTATTTAACAATAGATGTTACTTAAGGGGTCTTATACTGTTTTTTTTTTTCGTGGTCCACATTACTTAATGCACAATGTTATAGATAGTTTCTTTTATGTTGATACCTCATTATGTCATCACAGCATGCACAAACAATCTACATCATAGAAATTCTTTGTGTAACAGTATTGTTGTGACATGTGACCATATGAAGATGTGCACAACACTTTGTACACCCATGACTGCTCAAATGCAACAATTGTTGGCCCATGATGATGGATGTGTCTTGTAGTACGTTTAGACAGTTGTATGTTATTTCTATCACCTGCTACTAGTTGTGATTGGTCGTGTTGCCTTGGTCCTGCCCCCTACTTGCATATGTTGTGTGTGTGTGTGTGTGTGTGTGTGTGTGTGTGTGTGGAGCTGGGGGGAATGTGAAGTTAGGGTTTTCAACCCTAACACTGAATTTCCTCACTTCTGTCACTGTGGAACAGCCCTAACTGATGCATTAAACAGAGTTTTTTTTGCCATGAATTTCCTGTCTTTTTGAGAAATAATTATGTCACATTAATTTGAATATGTTGTTGAGACCGTGCCTCCATTTTCACAACACAGACTCACCAAGATATAGATACCTTTGTCTGAATATGTAGCTCTCTGATGCTATTTATACAGCAATAGGTCATATTCTGCACCTTTGATGTAAAAATACTATGCTTAGTCTATGGAATAGGAGATGAATCTGTTCACCACATTGGTCTATGGCAGATGAAGAGTGCAAAAGATGTAATCTGCACAAATGACCATCATACACTATGTTTAGTTGCACCAGTACACCAACAACAACATACATATTATCACAATTACGTTAAGCTTAATTAAAGACACAACACATGTAGATAAGGCTCACAAAAGATTTATTGCCCAATTAAAAACTGTAAAAAAAGCCAAATTAAAAATCCAATTGGTGCACAAAATCAGTCTCACAAAACAAACATTAAAATTTTTTCACCAATGTTTGAAATACATGTAAAACAGTCTCACAGATAGTCGATGGCTAAGATGTGACAGTAGTACACAATACATAAACAGATGTACCACAGTACTCTCTGCACACTGCTTACACATATCAAACATTTATGATGTTGTTGTCATTGTGTGACTGATAGTGTGAATATTCCTGGGGTGGGCGAGAAACCAGATGCAATCATTAAAGTAATAGCAGCAAAAACAGACAATCCTCTCTAGAAAAATATTCATTTGAAACTTACTGTAAAACATTAAATTGTTATATATTTTATGTGTACACATATGCATATGTATACACATACATATACATATTAAGACGTATCACTATGTCACTGCATTTGGAAAATCTACACCCGACCCCTCAATAGAGGCGATCAAAAAGTATTATCAGGGAAAACAAAAACTCAGTTTTTATCAGTGAAAGTGTCTGATGTACAATTGTTAACTATTCTAAACATACATTTAATTCACTTAGCACACAACTAAATCAAATAGCACATGGTAACAGGGACTATATACATCAGTAAAACGTATCAAATCAATAATAAAATTACTAACAAACTAGTAAAGCACCTAGATCTGTTACATGTTCTACTTACATAAAATAAATTGTTACCAGAATGCTATGAATACAACATTTAATAATATTATAATCAGAAAATGTAACCTGTTCACAATTAATATCTGGTACAACGCTTAACTTTGATATCTATTATGGCTATATGGAATTACAATATACTATATATGTGCAACTATATATCTATGTCGTACTAATAAATATATTCACATTAAATGCTTCTGAATGTGATACTTCAAAACAGTCAGATATTAGTAATTTCTGCAATGCAGCAACTAACATGGCAATTAACACAACTACTGTAAATGTCACAGTTACAAACAATTACTAAGTGATGTATTAACTATTATGGTTACATGAATACAATACAGATGTATGACAACAAAACATGTATAGTAATACACTGCTGTGACACAAAATGGTGGTATTCAGTGAAGACGCAAGAGGATAAAAAAAAAGGAACACAGGGCACATCTGATGCTACTCAACATGTACAGAGTGATGTCAAATTTTTGAGTATTGTACTCTTAAGTACAGGTCATCTGACCATATAAAAAAAGAGAGCTGAATACTGCTGGCAAAGAACTGGAACAAACACCAGTGTATATTTTAGTTATAAAAGATCCTAATAATGTTAAGATAAAGAAAATTGTTACAAACAGATATGTAACACTGTTATCTTAATGCACATGGACAAGTATTGTGCCTTAGTAGAGGCACAGAGTTGGCAAGTGTGCCAAGTAGTACTTGTTATGTCTGCATACAACATACTCATAAGAAAAGACAATGACAGAAGAGGGCGACCAGATAGGAATATCACTTTTGACATTAAAAAGTGTTTCTTAGACATATAAGTGTGGTTTTTCTAGTGACTGTGAAGACAGCCGGTGCCGATTAAAGATCACTGTCACTATTTTCACTGTGTCACTGATCAACACAACAATCGTATACGTCAGATCAATTAAGCATATGCTATTAAACCATGTGATATGTTACCAATGTAGTAACGAATGTACATCTGTAAGAAAAAATATTATAATGTATCAGAAGTTACTCTGTAACAAAATAGACAGCAAAGTATGTCACATGTTGTGTGACTATTCCTCTGACACATGAAGATTGTTGTAATTCTTCAATATTAGCACGTATGCATTTTTTAAGTGTCGCAGTAGTCTCTGTTTGAAAGAGCTTGTTGAGTTGTCACAGTCAACCCAGCAAGTTCTGTACCTCAACAAACAAGTGTAGTGTCCAGAATGTATAGACTGGTCATAGTGGTAGATGACAGCATGAGTGTCAAACACTGCTTGGTTAAATACAATTCTACCAGCTGAGAAATCAGTGATAGGAGTGTCAACTCTGAGCCCATTAGAGTCAAATCTATGCAATACAAGCATAAGATTTTGAGATGAAGTCCTGAGATGTATGGACTGAGTACTTGTACCTCCACACCTTACACACAAGTGACCACTTTCTGCATTCATAAACAGCTGCCAGAACTTGACACTTTTAATCTGAGGTACAAACAGAGAAACCCAAAGCATGTCTTCTGTGATTTCTCACTCTGAATGACCACATAATACACATACATATTTGGTTACATATGACACAGTGAAATACTGACGCATTGAAATCCCCTCTTCATCCAAGCTGTTTATAATTGCCATCATGAACTCACTGCCATCCTGCTGCATGTTAGCAGCAAATGTACTGCATCCGTCATATGTCCCCAACACCTGTCATAGAGGTGAAAGTGACTGTACATTGTTAGCTTTATCAGAAGCCAAATTGACAACCTGCTTCAATGCCTTTGATAAAGGAGTGTCTTGTGAAGCAGATATTGCCTCCACAAAGTGTGTCATGTGGAGAAAGACTTGCATAGCTGAATTAGCATAGCAGTTTACTCTATTACTGTTATCAAACACTGGGACAACAGCCATACCAACTGACTACTGCCCGACAGCCAGTTCTGCATCTGTATTTGACATTGTGACCTTCTTACCACTCTGCACAGTTGAATCAGTTGTAGAAGCTTGTTTTCTTTTGTTGCCAGGTGTAGCTGTGACTGTGGGATGTGAGACAACCACACATGTAGGTAGTGGTATTAAAGACATCTGTGGCTGATCTAGAGAACGTAATCTGTTGTACTTGACAATACATCACTTGTCAGCGTGCGTCTTCTGAGGTGTGAGTGTTATGATGCACAACCCAGAAAGACTATGTACACATGAAAGTGCAATGTAGCTCATGCCATCTTTGAAAATGTCTACCCCTATGTCCACCATTGCTGAATCCAAACTCAAGCCCTGAGACTTGTGAATTAAAACAACATACACAACACATATTGGGAACTGCTTCCTGTTCACATAGATATCCTTAAATACCTGGAACTTAACACAGGTACGATCAATGTGTACAGGGTGTTCCATGTTGTCAAAGTGGACAAGAAGTGTCTCAATAAATTTTTTCTGAACATTGTGAATGAAGTCAATGGTGTGACCCATGGCACCATTTACCATGCCATGCTCCACATCAAGATTGCGGCTAGCATGACACATGCATTCTTACAAACTATAAGAACAGCTTCCAGTCCAGCTGTGTGTGAAACATCTGACTTCAGTTCAGAGAGTCATTCAGTCATTTTCGCTACCATTTTCCAACTTAGAATGACACTATCAACTGTATCAACAGCATGCAGTGTGAGAATCTCTTGATTCTCTCTCTGCAACATGACACTGTTGAACTCAGCACATTTCTTCAGTCAAGGCATAAGACACACAATGCGTGTGTCTGTGGAGTACACATCACTGAAAACATCACATGCTGTTTCTATGGATGTAGCATCCATTCTGATTTTTCAACCATGTAACACTGAAACATGTTCTGATGACAGAGAACCTGTATGAGCATGATTCAACAGTACCTTGTAAGCCAGATTACCACTTTGCCTCATGTTCTGAAACAGGTCGACATAGGTAAATAACTCCCACAGGTTAAAACCTTCAATGCAGCCTAGTGTATTCTTAGCCTGCTTGACAGTCAGAGCTGCAAAGACATGTTCCACATTAACTAGTGCAAGCTGTAAAAGGTCTCCAAATGCAACAAAGCTTTTACCACCAAATGCATCTCCATAGTCAGTCCCCAAGATCTCCTGCAGATGTAGGTGTATACAGGCAAGCATTGCATTGGAAACCATACAAATCTCATCAATGATGAGTAACTTCATCTTAGTAAACATAGAATAAAGCCGAGATGCAACCTCAAATGACAGCTTATGATAATGTCCTGCTTTGCCATGGTCCACTGGCAACATGAAGAGACGGTGTTAGGTAATTCCACCAATGTTCTATGCAGCCAGTCCAGTGGGAGCACTAACAGCAACAGACATTGATGACCCTGTCAGGTTCCATATTTCTGCTGTTATGGCCTCTATAAGGAAACTCTTCCCTGTGCTGGCTGAGCCACTAACAAACATCAGCAGTGGTTTGTAGTCAAGACAGTCACATTTCTTGTCTTCACGTAGTAAACCATGCCAGACAGCATCAGTGACCTCAGAGTGAACCACACACTGCTGTTCATTGAGTCTCTCTCAACTCAGCTGGGTCAACACTGCAGTGTGTGCCTTGTTCCACTGCATTCTCCACTTCCGAGATGAGTACTTCTGGGGCATTCAGAGGCAGAGGATACCTTGTCCTTCTGGATCAAGATTGCCCTGTGAACTGATGGGAGTGTCCTCTTCAAGTAGTTTCTGTGCCTTCTCAAGCTGCTCCTTCTCAGTGTCTAGCCTCTGTATATATGTGTCGGAGTATTTACTTTTGAATGTCTCATAACTGTGATTGAATTCTTCCTTGCATGTATCGCAGTCACCTTTTAATTCAGATTCATTCCTCCAGGGTCTAAATAGAAATAGGAGAGCAAAGTAGTAATGCTCTCTGCTCTCAGATGTGCCTAAATGTAACTTACAGTGGTCAATGAGCCAAGGCTTATATCTCTTAATTAGACAGCCGTCCACTCCTTTAACCTTGTAAATGTTGCATGTACAATCAGGTGAGACATCCGTCTTGTAGTCATACCACTTAGCCACCTCAAATAAACACATTTGATCCATGTCTTCGTGTCTACGGGGGTAGTACATATCAATGAGGTTATTCTTCAAGATATGTCTTGAAGACAGTCTCTTGAGAGCCAATTTCTCAATCTCAGCGTGAGGAATTAGTACACGTTTTCACTTCTCTTTGCATTTTACACTGAGAAAGTGCACAGCATCAGATTTGCTGTACAAATGTGTACCAATCAAGCAATCGCTGGCCTCATAAGCACCACATTCTCTGTGTGATAGGGTCTTCAACCCCAGTGACCACAACTGAGCTGTCAGTGACTTGCCTGAACTGGCAATATCTTCCCAAAGATCTTGCAAGCTAGTCTGTTCATGTTTAGTTATGTATGAAGTGACGTACCGAACCAGAGCCAATGAGTTGTCAGCCACTACTAAACATCTATGTTTGCTTGCCACATTAGATGAAGAGTAGGGTTGTAGTCATTGATGTACACCTCATTTTCTTCTCTGGGTAACTCATTAACTCTCTTGCTTGATTTTGCTTCAAGTGGTGTGGCATAGCTGAAAAAAGTTCATTCATGCAACCATCCTGACAGTCACGTCTGGGGAATCCGAAACAACATCTTGTGTACCAATCAGATTGTTCTTCACTACTCCGGTGGCAGTATTTCACACAAATATGGCACTGAAACTTCTGCACCAACTTCCACAGTGTAGGACTGTTGTACTTGTCCGCAATGCAGCAAGTGATGTACTACTTAATGAATGCTAGCACTTGTGCTGCTTCATGTTCACCTATGCATGGGGCATCCTTAATCCACAGTAATATGTGAATATGAGGAGTGCCTCATGCCTGATACTCCATCCTCCAGAAGTAATGCTCCACAATACCAAGAGGCGGATTGTCCTTTGACAAAATGAAAGTCAGAATGTCATGGAATCGCTTGTGGAAAAGCCTTGTTACAGACACAGGGTCAAGTGAGCACATTTCTCTGAGAGTCATTGATGAAATGCCCTCTAGATCACAATTTGCCCACTTCAACAGTTCTATGACCTCATCCCAGGCATACTCGGCATAACTGAGCACGACAAACCATGTAGCTGGACCATACTCTCACAGCATGGTCATCACCTCAGAGTGTCTGCGATACCAGTATTCTTTGGTGCCATGTAGACTTGACAGAATGGAAGACAAATTCACTTGCACATTTTCATCCTTCTGCTTTAGTTTCTCCAGGAACTGTGCAGCTGTTATTCCATCAAGTGGAGTTGTGAGATTAATAGTATGCGCAATAGACACAGACAGTATGCTAAGCTCACTCTCCCACAGGAGATGAAACAGGTACTGTATGTTACATCTGAATTTGCCATCCTTACTAAGCACATGGCTAGTACGGTACTCAGCACCCTGTACATGCACTTCTCTTTCATCTAGGTGTCCACCTGACCCTTTGGGGAATAAATCTTGGAAACAGCATGCTTCCAGTGTTGCCTCCCAAATGCTAACAGGCTCACCTTCCACCTGTTTCATTTGATAAAGATCAATGTTGTCCCCTACTGGATCATTGCCATGCAGTGGGTGAATTGTGTACTGTTCATACACACTATCGTTTGTCTCCACTTTGACCTTCTCAGTCATTGGTTTTGTGGTTTCCAACAGATCATGTTCAACAGATAGATCGGTCATGTGATAAATATCTAGGTCAGCATAAAAGGGATTGTTGCTCTTTAAATAAGTAAGAGCAAGCTTAACCTTCTCTACATTGACAACACCCTGCCAAATGACCTTTGACTTAGTTGTAACACCATTAACAAGAATCACCAAAGTGTTCTCAATGAAGATTGCCTCCACATTTTCCTGCAGAGAAATGGGAGATACATAATGGAACCCTTAAGAGATCTAATGTGTTCTTTCTGTGGGACATTCCATGTCTTTGTGTTCAGACATAGAACAGTTTGAAATGGTTTCATAGTCTGAATAAGAATACATTCAAACATATTCAATGTGGCAATCTCAGCTGGCATAACATGTGCCTCTATATTGTTCAGGACTAACCTTGGTGGCAGAATGTTAGCCTTCACTTTGGAGAAACAGTGCTTGCACATCACACTGATTGGGTCTAACTGAAAGTCACACTTTAACAGCAGAAATGCTGACAGTCGAAACCACATGTCATTGTATGCAGACAAGGTTTCCAGGTTCACTGTGACCGTTTGTTTCTCGTAACAGAGCCGATCACATGACACCCATACAGAGTCAAATTTTTCTGCCTTTGCCAACTCAAATTTGGCAATTGATTTCGCAAACTGCTTGAGAATATCAGTTTCTAAGACAGACACAGAATTTCCATCAGCAATTGATGACTGATAAATCACAGTATCTGTCACACTGCTGACCCATCGCAGCTGTTTCAAAAATGTCATGGCACCATGCATGTCACCAGACTGCAGAAACTCATTCAGATGAGTATACTGAGTGACAACTCATCGAACTTCATAGACCCTGTACACAAAGTTCTGCATGCCTGATTGATGCACTCCCAGCATTCGCATGTGGGGAAAGACACTGTTGCAAACACCACTATCTAGACATGCAAGCGGGTGACCCATAAGTCCAGTATGTGGATGGATCTCACAAAGGTCTATACTGTGTGAAACAGTTTATGTCTGTCTTTACGATCAGTAATGACAAACAGGTTGATAAAGTGCTCAACTTTGTCAAATGATGATTGCCTTCAGTTGCAAGTTGCATCACACGTCCATGAGAGAAAGTGACGCTTACGAGGCTGAGTATTTGCCTCACATTCATCATCTGACTCCATAGTAGTGTCATCGCACACACTCTGCACATTACAGAGTTTACCAGACTCATCAATGCAGAAGTTGCTGTCCTTTTTCTGTGAGTAATATAACTCCTCCCAGAAATACGCCTCTGAGTGCTGTGTGTGCAGCCAGTGACCTGTGAAAACATCACAGAAATTGTGCAGGTTCAAGACAGGATACCGCCTCATCTTAATGTCATACACAACTTTCCTGAACTGCTCAAGTACATGTGAAATCTATGCCACAAACTTTGAAGAACAAATACTGCTTTATTAACAAACGTACATACTTTGAGATGCAATTTCATCAAAGAGAGATGACTCTTAATTTTTTTGAGCTCACGTCTCATCACAGCAGCAATAAGTCTGTCAAGCTTAGCTTTAGAAGCTAGTGATCAAAAATACTTTTGCTTCCTCAGCTGACCTTTAGCAGCAATAGCTTTACTCAGCTGCTTAGTACACTTCTTTATGCTTGCCTTTGCAACATTACTGTTCCATCTCAAAGATTTATGTAACTGCTGCTCAGCTACATGGTTTTCCTTGCAGTTGAGCAAGTACGTACTTTTTCTGTGGAGCGTGCAACCTGTGAACTCACTTCTTGAGCGTGAAGCTCAGTCATTGTACATCTTGAACTACCATCTGTGGTTTTTGGATCACTCATAAGCAACAGTAAACTACTATTATACCTGTTACATCTCTGCATAGAAGTCTTTCTGTGTTTAGAGGGCATATTTCTTCTCTGGAAATTCACAGTGGTGTGGAACAATGCTACATGAGTATCAGACACCTGTATAATAAATAGAAAACAAAAAATAATTAGTGGTGACCTGTCTTTTTTTGTCCAAACATAATGTAGTCACAGACATTTTTCAGGTGGCATGTAACAAGAATACATAGTACTGCTTACAAAACATTGCATACATTATTACTCTTATAGCTGGACACCAGTAAAACCATATTCTATATTGTCAAGTGTTGCACAACAGAATGTCACTTATTAGCTGAGAATAAGTATCTCAACATGTCAAAAATGAAGTATTTTTGCAATCTAAACCATCCACAGTTATGTTTATCTTAAAATATTTAATTAAACAGTTTTTCAAAAGTAGTGTCGCATGTACGACAGTGTCGCAAAATATGGTGTCGTTAGCACGAAAGTGTTGCAAATTTTAACGTTGTCAGCAAGACACTGTCAAATGTAGTGTCACAAAATAGTGTTGGCAGCATGAAGATGTCGAATAATAGTGTTGTGAGCATTAAAGTGTCAAATAATGACACTAAAAAAACAGCCTCTTTAAGGCTAAGCCAATCAGACATTGCTTCCTATTTGACTGACAGACGCTGACACCAATGGAACGTAACATTGATCAGGCCATGTCAGGCAACCAATCACAATTGCTGAAGAGTGAAGAAGAAGAACATAGCAGCCATCTTAAGAAAAAACAAGAGACCCTGCTTTAGACTGTGTAAGTACATCACATTTTGTAAGTAATATTTCTAGAATTAGAAAAACTGTTAGCAGCATAATAGTATTAAACAAAATATTTTTAATGCTCTATTTAACTATGACAATCAAAATAACCTAATATGCTGTAAAATAAGTTATTAGTGTTTAAAGTCAGAGTGTCAGTCAGTACTTACTAGCACAGATAATGCTGCAAATGGAGGCAGAAAGCAAGCAGCACATGCATCATAACATAATAGGCAACCAATCATGAACCTTTCTGTAGCTGTGATTGTATGAGGTACCCTTTGAAAATGTAGTATTTTCCCACCTAGAATTCTTCCAACATTTCTGGTTGACAGGAGCTGAAGCCATTCACTGCAGTCATACCTAGTGCATCTACTGTATTGGTTAGTCATGATCAAGCATGAACCAATAATTTTTAAAATCACTGTGTTTTGGCACAGCCCACCAAACCAATGTTGAAAGAGAGAGGGGAATGTCACTTTCATATTCAGTTGTGTCTAGACACTGCAGAAGAAACACTGATTTTTTGGTAGCTCTCTGCCCACTTTTCAGCTTAAAAACTCAGAATGGCAGAAAACAGTACAAGGGCTGTGTGGGTCATTGGCAGCAGCATAGTAATGTAAGCCTCACAGTATGCTCAGAGGATTGATTTTGGGAAAGACCTGCAGCTTCCAAATTGCTCTGGTAAGAGGTTTGGCAGGGGAGGCATGAGGTGGGAGCATCTCATGCCAACAATGCACAGACTTCTGAGGACTCAAGCTCGACCAGATATACTGCTGATTCATCTCTGAGGCAGTGATTTGGGCACCAAACGATGGGTAGACTTAGTGTCAGAAGCAAAACTGGACCTTGCTTCTATCATGCGTATGTTACCTGCCTGTAAGATTATTTTTTCTGATATTACAAGCTGGCAAGCAGAACAGCACATGTACCTGCTTGACAGAGCACGGAGAAAGGTAAACATACAAATTTCTGGATATCTGCGCATGTCTGGGATGCAACCATACGTCACTCTGAAATTAAGTATTCTTATGATTGGCTATACCTACCAGACAGTGTGCAATTCTCTCATGCAGGCAATTGCCTCTTACTGGGAGACCTTCGAGATGGAATCCTCACAGTCATCTAAAAATATCAGACTATTAAATTATGTACCTTTAAAGAAACAGTTCTTTTAAGAGCCACAAAACCTTGGTCAAAAAATAGAAAAGCTACATACATAGCAAGCATTAAAGAAACACATGACATCTCTCTTTCACAGTACCACACCACACTTGATGCAGTGGCTGTTATGTGGAGGGGAAAGGAGATTTTCTGGCTGAGTCTGTGCCAATCCTAAGTATTCTAACTTGTCTGCATATGCAATCAGAACGGTACAGCATTGATGTCCATTACCTCACTGTACCTGTGACTCTTCACTCATGATGCACTACCTGTTCTGGGGTGGGGGGAGTTATTCCTCTCTAATGGCATGCAACTGCAAACTGTGCTAACTCGTGTGTTCTTGCAACTAGTCACATGTGTTGTTGATGTCCATGGGCTTTGTTTCCCTGTGGGTCTCCACTCAGGATGCAGTACCTGTTGTGTCGGGGGGGCATTACCTGACTGATGCCATGCAACTCCTAACTGTCCTAACTTGTGTATCTGTCCAACAACTCAGGTGCACCATTGATGTTCATAGCCTTTGTTTTCCTCTGTATCTCTACTCAGGATGCAGTACCTGGTTTGAGGAGGGGGGGCTGTGTGCACATTGCATAGCTAACAACATCCAAATACAAACTACCCTAATTGGTGGTTTTCTGCAACCAGGGAGGTGTACCGTTGATGCCCATGGACTTCCTTTTCCCCTGTGACTCTCCACTCAGGATTCACTACCTGGTCTTTTGGGGGATGGTGGTAGAGGAGGTGGGGGTGTGGTTAGAATTGTTGTTAAAGATTTTATTGTTATTTCACACAGGACACACCAAGCAAAAATATAATATTGAGAGGTTATATGCAACCATACCACAACCTTGGTACAAGCATCAGAAATACAACATGATGGATACCAAGAAATGGAATAAAAAGCACTGTCATAGGTAATGATCCAAATCTACCTAGGCCCTCCCACCCAATAGAATGGAAGCCATGGGTTATTAACTGATGGAACCCAAAAAATAACAATAGCATATAGGGCCCAGGGCAGCGTATGGTAAATGGGATTGCTTCCTGGATCAGGCCTAATACTAGTTGGAACTATATACACCATAAACAGGAAAAACAAAAAGGCAAACTCATTCTGAGATAAAAGAAAATGCCTTGACAAGTATGAAAATAAAACGGGAAAGCCTATAAACTCAGACCAGACAGGGGTCTCTTGGGAGTTACTGACCACCTAGGGTTGGACATCGTGACAGTACTTGGAATGGAGATATGGTTGCCATCGTCTGTCAAATTGGATGAGTGAGCCCCCCACAAAACTAGAGAGCCTCTCATACATAGCTCCTTGGGCTAATGCCTGAAGGAACTCTCAGAAGGATGGGACCTCTGGGGACCGCCACCTCATTAAAATAAGCTGTTTGGCTATCACCCCCACAGCAGTAACCCACTGGGCCCCCAGACAGTGCTTGGGTGTATGGGAACGGGCACAACCTAGAAGGAGAAGAGGGGGGTTCGGTACTACTTGAGGGAACAGGAAAGCACACATATCTTGAATTGTTGTCCAGAAATGCTGGCGATAGGGACACTCCCAAAGTATGTGAAAAAGGTGGGCACCTTGACTGCCACATCTCCAGCAAGTGTCATGCTGGAGGGGCCCCCATCTTTTGAGTTTAACGGATCCCTGTACCACCTATGGAGGGTTTTGTTCATAATGAGATGGTGCGCCCATCCCTACATGACATATGTAATCTCACCCAAGCCTGGTCCCATTGGAGCTCGAGATAGGAGAATGAAAATCCTTTTCCCATTGGGCTTTAGCTGACAAGGTAGGGTTTGCTGCGCCACCTCTAAGGGCATTTTAGATCTCACTGGCTCTGTTCCTGGGGTGACGTAACCAGCGTGTAATAGGATGAGATCTTGATTGTGACCCTTTATTTTTGGGAAAATTGGGTAGGTGAGTGATGGCATCTCTAATTTTAAATGGTTCAACTCATTCCTTACTAGGAGATCACAAAGAGTTGTGTCAGGGAATTTTTCCTCCAGCCCAGTCTCTTTGTTGTGTGGAGTGCCTTAGGGTTCTGTGCTGTTGCCCATGTTATTTGCAGTGTATATGCTGCCCCTCGGAAACATTATAAGACGGTATGGGCTGAGGTTTCACTGCTATGCAGATGATACCCAGCTATACCTGTCTTTTGCACCCTACCAGGATGGAGCTCTCTCTGTGTTTAATAACTGTCTGGGGGAAATCCAAGACTGGATGGATTCTAGTTGGTTAAAGTTGAACTCAGAGAAAACTGAGGTTTTGGTCGTGGACCCGGGTGGTCAGATTAAGGGGTCGTGTGCTGGCGTGCCTTCTGGAATTTTTCTTGGTGGCATGTCACTACCGGCCTCCGAACGGGTGCACAACCTTGGGGTGATCCTTGACGATAGGCTGACTTTTCAATCTCAGGAGTCAGCCGTCGTCAGGACTTCCTTTTACCATCTTAGAAATATTGCCCGGGTTAAGCACCTTGTTCCGTCTGACTCCTTGTCAACATTGGTCCACGTCTTTGTGTCCTCGCACCTAGACTACTGCAACGCTCTTTACTTTGGGCTTTCTGGGGTTGAAATCCGCCGCCTACAGCTTGTGCAGAACGCGGCAGCCTGGGTTCTGACTGGGACAAGTAGGTCCTGCCTTATTACCCCGGTGCTGCGCGAACTGCACTGGCTCCCAATACAGTGGCGGATCACCTTTAAAGTCATTTTATTGACTTTTAAAGCCCTTCGCAATCAGGGTCCATCCTATCTGAAAGACCTACTGGTTCCTTACTGCCCCGGCCGATCACTCCACTCGGCCGACATGGGGTTGTTAGAGATTCCAAGAGTGAGTTTAAAATCCTCTGGCAGCAGAGTATTTTCTCATGCTGCACCCACTCTTTGGAATTCTCTACCATGCCGGTTATGGGAATGCACCTCCGTGGAGATATTTAAGAAGGAATTGAAAACTCATTTGTGGAGAATGGCCTTCTTGGAAAGTTAAAGTGTACTGCAATATGTTTGAAATTTTATTGTAATTTATTATGTTTTTATGATGTATTTTATAATGTTTGTGGTCTTTGATGTTTTGTATGGAATGTTGAAGTTTTAATCAATTTGTTCAGCGCCTTGATATAGCGAAAGGCGCTATATAAATAAAATTGTTATTATTATTATTAATTTGGAGATATCTCTAAAAATGAGAGGTCGGGAGGTGGTATCTGGATCTTAATGCCTCAAAAGTATCCATTGAACTAGAATCTGGAAGCAATAAATCTTGAACTAAAAGGATACCCTGCGATTCCCAAGCTTTCCAGCGGATCATACTACCACCCACTACCAAGGCATGGTTGTTCCATAGAGGCATAAACCTCCAAGGAGTTATATCCTGGCCTAAAAGAGTTAGAACTCTTTGCCAATATTGGATGGATAGTAGAATGGGAAGGGGAAGATTTGAGGGAAGATTTTTTTTACTATACAGTGCCACTGCAGGAGAAGGGGCCTGTAGTAATGATGCCTCCAATGGGAGCCAGGTAGGTGAAGTAGGACCAGTGTTAGAGAACCATAAAGTGGTCTGGGCCAAGACAAAGGCCATATGGTACCCCTGGAACCATGGAAGACCCCAACCCCCCCCTACTCCAGTGCTGACGAAGTTTAAGCTTACTAAACCATGGACGGGAGCCCTCCCAAAGGAAATTACCAATGACGGCATCCATTTTTGAAACCATTTTGAAGGAATAGGTATTGGGAGATGGGACAACAGATATAATACCTTGGGAGCCACCATCATCTTGATGGAGTCTATTTTCCCGGCTAATGAGAGCCTTAAGGCTTTCCAACAAGCCGTGTCCTCTTTAATAGACTCCACCATTGGGGAAAAGTTGGCTGTGAGCATTTTGGACAAATTAGGGTGTAGGATGATACCCAAATACTTTATGCCATTAGGGGACCATTTGAGACCCAAGGCTGCAACATCTATACCAGAGGGTACCGAATTGAGAGGGAGGACCTCCGTTTTGGTATGGTTGATCCTAAGGCCTGATATTCCAGAAAATACATTCAATATATGTAAAATAGATTGAATCACCTGTGAGGTGCATGTGTGGGTAGAATTGTAGTGCTGGTAGCGCATCAGTAAAATTGAATAGAAATGTCTAGGCATGTGCTTTAACTATAGCTATGCACCACACATCAAACATGACATAGCACACATAGTAATGTGTCCTTTATGTCATGTAATGTAACTAGAACTGTTCTCGTACATCATTACTCCTAATCAACACTGTACAATTGTTTTCACCATACTGCCTGCACATTGTTAGTCTAAAAGTTAAACAGAACAGAAGTATGCAGAAGCAATAATATATGATATTAACATATTGTTCTCTCTGTCTATAATCATTGCAGACCTGAGAACTACTATAAAAAAATGAGACTCTGGAGCTTAAGGGAGGTGTGCTGTTTGGTGAAGTCAGCCCAGGCCAAAGGAAATGCAAGAGTTCTGATGCGGAGTACCAACAGGAAGTTGCATGCTATGTGGAGGCACATAAGCAACCACATGCGGTGCTGCTACAAAGTAAGAAATTAGAACACCACTATGCGCAAGCGCAAGTGGAATTTGCTGCAACAGCACTTTTATGTGTTAAAGAAGTGAAGATCGGTACTGGAAAATGACTCTGGATGGTACTACCTTGCTTATGAAATGTGGGAGGCTGCCGGCAAGCCCATTGCAGGGGAACGCCTATAACACCGTGAGTACACTATGCATTTTTTACCCAGTACTATTAATATGATAGTTATAACAATGATGTGAAGTCAGACTTTGTAACTATGACGTATTCCATTGTATTAACATAGTATGACAGATAGCCATACAGAATACAACATCTCTGTTCTAATTTTTTTTTATCAAAGTACGTACAATAAGCTATTCTGACTAGCCATAAGAAGAAAATAGCAACAAAAGGTTGGTAATAGAAATAGTACTGTACATGATTGTAAAATACATATATAAAGCGCTACTATGAGTAGATTGTATTACTCCATATTAATTACCATTTAATAAATACAATTGAATGTTCTGTACCTGAAGAGACCTAATAGTAATATTTTTTTAAAGCAGATAGTGTTACAGATGCATATACACAGTGACAGCAAACGGTTTAAAAGAATTCCTAAATAGTTTAAAATACTAACAATATTGAACCAAAAGTGTGGTGAATCAATGTAGAGACACATAGAGCACTCACTAAAAATTACTATCATTTAACATTCACAGGACATCAGAGGTGCTCCCCTCCTGTTGCAGAGGTAGTACCACCAGAGTGTGAGTCTGTGGAGGCAGAACAGTCTGACACCGACAGTATAATCTTTGCCGGGTCAGAAGGTAAGACAATCCAACTGAAATTAAATAAATGCCTGTTCTGTTTTCCTGTCAGTCTCCACCCAGCATGCAGTGCCTGCTCGGAGTGGGGTTGGGGGGAGACGAATTGCTTGGCTGCAGCCATGCAGCTACTAACTGTTCTAACTTGTGTGCCCCTGCAACAATGTAAGTGAACAATTAATATCCATGAGCTTTCTTTTCTTGACACTCTCCACTCAAGATGGACTACCTGGTCTGGCGTGGCGGAAGGGGGTGCATTACTTGGCTGAAACTGTGCAACTCTTAAGTGCCCTAACTTGTATATTACTGCAATCATACAGGTCTACCATCTATCTCTATAAGGTTTGTTTTCGTGTGGGTCTCCACTCAGCACACAGTACCTGTTTGACGGGGGGGGTTCCTTGGCTGACGCCATGCAGGTCCTAACTGTGTTAACTTCTGTGTTTCTGCAATCATGGAGGTGTCCCATAAATCTCCATATCCTTTGTTTTACTGTGTATCTCCACTCAGCATACAGTACGTGTTGTGGGGAGATGTCATCACCTGGATGATGCCATGCAAGTACTAAGTGTCCTTACTTGTGTGTACCTGCAAAAACTGAGGAACACCATCAATGTACATACAGTTTTTTTCCCTGTGATTGTCTACTCAGGATGCACTACATGGGGTTTGGGGAAGGGGGTATAACCTATCTGATGCCATGCAACTCCTAACTGTATAAACTTATGTGTTACTGCAATCATAAAGGTGTACCAGTTATGTCCATAACCTTTGTTTTTCTCTGACTGTCCACTCAGAATACAGTACCTGGCCTGGGGAGGTGGGGGAGAGCGCATTGCCTAGCTGACACCATACAACTCCTACATATCCCAACTAGCGTATTACTGCAATCATGCAACTGTGCCTTTTATATCCATAACCTTTCTTTTCCTGTGAATGTCCACTCAGCATTCAGTACCTCCTCTGTCGAGGTGGGGGTCATTCCCTGGCTGACGACATGCAACTCAAAAGTGTCCCAACTTTTGAGTTTCTGCACTCATGGTGCTGTACCATCAATGTCCATGGGCCTCCTTTTTCTGTCACTCTCCACTTAGGATGCATCACCTCACCTGGGGGGGGGCCTTGTCTAGCTGACACCATACAACTCCTATCTGTCCCAATTAGTGTGTTACTGCAATCATGAAGTTCTACCATAAATCTCCAGAACCTTTCTTTTCCTATAGCTCTCCACTAAGGATGCAGTGCCTGTTCTCTGTGTGTCTGGGTGGGGGGCATTGACTGTCTAATGCTGTACATCTCCCAACTGTCCTAACTTGTCTGCTCCTACAATCTGGGAAATATACCATTAATATTCATAGCCTTCATTTCCCTGTGGATCTCCACTTAGGACAGAATATCTGCTGTGTCTGTGGGGGGGTGGGGGGCATTGCTTGGCTGACATCATGCAACTCCTAACTGTCCTAACTTGTGTGTTCCTGCTACAAAGTAGCAGCACCATTTATGCTCATCTCCTTTCTTTTCCTGTGGGTCTATATACTCAGCATACAGTACCTTATCTGGGTCAGGAGACCATTGTGCATCTAACACCATGCAGCTCCTAACTGTCCTAACTTGTGTGTGCTTCCAAAAAATAAACTATACAATTGATGTTCATTGTCTTTTTTTTAGTGTGACTCCATATTCAGAAAGCAGTACCTGGTATACAGAAGGGGGTGGGGGACAGGGCATTTTGTAGCTCAGTCCATGTAACTCCTAAATCTCCATCTGCAATCACACAGCCATACCATTGATCTCCATGTGCTCAATTTTGCTGTGTGTCTCCACTAAGGATGCAATACCAGCTCTGGGGTGGGACCTCACCTGTCTGAGGCCATGCAACTCCTAACTGTACTAACTTTTGCACACCTCAATCACAGAGTTAAACCATAGATGTTCATGCCCTAAGTTCTGTCATGGGTCTCCACTCAGTATGCAGTTCCTGCTCTAGGAGTGGTGGGCATGGTCATTGCCTAGCAAGATAACAGCGTAACATTATTAATTACTTCACCGATTAGATTCTAATATTTAGCCACATAGTGAAGGCATTTCTCAAACTGTTACCGAGATATGGTCCTAAAACTGACATATAATGACATGATGAAGTGAACCTGTTGATTACAGTTACTGCTGCTACGTGGTAGAATGTTTAATTCTCTGTTCACAGATCTAGCTGAAACTCCATCATGCTCAGCACACTGTGGGTGTGTGACCCGACTTGAGCAGAAGCTTGACAACTAACAAGTGAAGTGCTTGGCCTGAAACAGGGGCAACAACAAATGTTGTCCCTGTTGAAGGTGCAACACGGAACAGTCAGCCTTCAGCTTGAGCTGGTTCAGACACCCGCAGACAGCACCGCAGACACAAGCAGTGCCAGACCTGAAGATCAGCCAAGTAGTCTCCCTGGACAACCCTGAGTGCCTCCACAGACATCCAGTACCAGTCAAATGTCACAGCAGCTTCCAATTCCGCTGGCGCCTCCACAAACATCCAACTTCCTATGCTGGGACGACTCCATCAACACAGCACACCTCCCAATGTTTTTGTTAATTTAAATCTGTTTAATTATTGATAATAATACAAAATCCTTAATAATTTTGTATAAAAAAACAATAATAATGTTTTCAGAAAGTCAAATAATATTTATATTATTTTGTATGCAAAAATCATTCAGCAAAACATTTAGTTAGATAAATATTTTTCAAAACAAAAAAATGTGTGTTTGTTCTTCCAGCTCTAACTGTTGCAAAAATTCTATCATGTTCTGAGTGGAGGGGTGGGGTGGTAGCCAACATTTACTGGTTGAGTACATCCAACTCCTAACTGTACTTGCACATGCAGTCACACAGGTGTACAATTGCTTTCAATTCCTTCACTTTTGCTATTGTAGACAGGGCAGTCATTCCCTGACTAACAACATACAACTCATAACTGCCTAACTTGTGTATACCTACAATCATGGAGGTGTACTAATGGTGTCAATGGAGTCAGTCTTGCTGTGGGTCTCCACTCATGATGCAGTACATCCACTGTGGGGGGGGACAGGGTAGGAGGCACATCATAATTGCCTCTCTGATGTCGGTCAACTACTAAGTGTCCCAACTTGTGTGTTACTGCAATCACGGTGGTGTACCAATGATGTCCATGGTTTCCTTTTCCTGTGAGTCTCCACTCACGATGCAGTAGCTGCTCTGGATGGGTGGGGGGCATTGCCTGGCTGACGTCGTGCAACGCCTAATTTTCCTAACTAGTATGTTACTGCAATCATGGAGCTGTACCGTTTATATCCATAGCTTTTGTTTCCCTATCAGTCTCCACTCAGGATGCAGTACCTGCTCTGGGGGGGTTGGGGGCCATTGCCTGGCTGATGCCGTGCAACTCCTAACTGTCCCAACTAGTGTGTTACTGCAATCATGGAGCTGTACCATTTATATCCTTAGCCTTTGTTTTCCTGTGAGTCTCCACCCAAGATGCAGTACCTGCTCTCGGGAGGGCATTGCCTGGCTGACACCATGCAACTCCTAACTGTCCTAACTTGTGTGCCCTACAAAAACAGAGGTGCACCATTGATGTCTATGTACTTTCTTTTCCTGTAACTCTCCACTCAGGATGCACTACATGGCCTAAGCGGGGGAGCATTGCCTAGCTGACACCGTACAACTCCTAACTGTCCCAACAAGTGTGTTACTGCAATCATGGACCTTTACCATTTATATGCATAGTCTTTTTTTTTCCTGTGAGTCTCCACTCAGGATGCAGTACCTGCTCTGGGGGCGGGGTATTGCCTGGCTAACACCATACAACTCCTAACTATCTTAACTTGTGTGTCACTACAATCACAGAAGTGCACTGCTGATATCTATGTATTTTCTTTTCCTGTGACTCTCCACTCAGGATGCACTACCTTATCTGAGGGTGCGCATTGCCTAGCTGACAATGCACAACTCCTAACTGTCCCAACTAGTATGTTACTGCAATCATGAAGCTGTTCCATTTATATCCATAGCCTTTTTTTTCCTGTGAGTCTCCACCCAGGATGCAGTACCTGTTCTGTGGGGGGGGGGCATTGCCTGGCTGACGCCATGCAACTCCTAACTGTCCTAACTTGTGTGTCCCTACAACCACAGAGGTGCACCATTGATGTCTATGTACTTTCTTTTCCTGTGACTCTGCACTCAGGATGCACTATCTGCCCTAAGAGTGAGAAATTGCCTAGCTGACATTGTTCAACTCCTAACTGTCCCAACTAGTGTGTTACTGCAATCATGGAGCTGTACCATTTATATGCATAGCCTTTTTTTTCCTGTGAGTCTCCACTCAAGATGCAGTACCTGCTCTGGGGGGACATTGCCTGGCTGTTAGTTAGGGCCAATGTCCCCAATGCACACGCTGATGCCTGTTGGTGGGGTGGGGTGCAAGGGGTTGGAAACCTAAAATCAAATTTCCTTGCTTTTTTTGCTGTAGAAGAACCCTAACTGATGCATTAATGAAGATTTTTGCATAGAATACACACACATATATATATATACACACACACACATATATATAAATATATATATACACGCACACATATTTTATTTATTTCATTTCTGTTACCCGGGTAAGTGCACTAGACAACGCTATTACTATTTTCAGGCATGACCCCAGGAGAGCACAGAACAAATTGAGCAAGCACAAGTACATTTTGAGAAAGTGAGGAGCAAGCAATACACTTTTCAAGGTGGAGAGCAATGCACATAGATGCAAGAGTAGTGAGGGGGTAAAACATAACTAATGGAGAGGGCAACAATAACAAATTCCCTATTTGAGAAACAATTTTACAGATGGGAAACAGTATAAGGAACTAAAGCAACACAGTAGACATCACTGAACAAGCAATCAAGACAGGTAGCAAATGTCAAGGGGGTATAACATAAGATAATACAAGTAAGATACAGTATTGGGAAAACTCAGCTATCATAATTATCTCAGCAATAAAATTCAGAGACAGAGGAAGAGGAGGAGGTGGGCAGGTAGGAGAAACAGTGAGGTAGCAAAGTGATAAGAAGGTAAAGGAAGGTAGAGTAGCAATAAGGTGAATGGAAGTAGGGGAAGATATATACAGGAGGAAAGGTGAAAAAAATAGGCATCCAGCCATGGGCAAGCTGGACAGAGGGACTGAGGCTGAGGGGAGCTAGAGTGCAGATACAGAGGGAGAAGGGTTAGGGAGAGAAGGATAGGACTTACCAGGCAGAAACCTACAAGACCAGGGAAAAGGGGACAGAACACGTACAGAGATAGGACAAGGATAACAGTCCATAGGGGCAGACAAGTATAACCAAGGTATCAGGTAGGGTCAAAACAAGTGCAGGGGTCAGCAAGCAGTAGATAATGACAAAATTCGTTTTTAAAGCACTGATAGGAACCAGTCAATCTGAGTTCAAAGGGAAGTGCATTCCAAAACTGAGAAGCCACTTACTGAAAGCCCCAGTGCCCTTTGAGGTGTAGCATCTGGGAACATTTAATAGACATTTGTCAGCAGACCTCAGTCTGAGAGGGGCTATGTGAGAAGTTTGCAGCTCTGCTAGAGATTTTGGGGTTTTGAGCCTAACAATTGAGTCAGTAAGGAAGCCAAGATAATATTGCCTTGATGTGGTAGGGGAGAGCCATCTAAGGTCATCATAAAGCTGACAGTGGTGCTTTAGTTGAGAGAAGGAGGAGGAAGAGGATGCATAATGACATATGTTATTATATATGACATCCCATTTCTGGAGGGTGGTTTTCTGGGCACCGACAAGGCTGGGGGTACAGTAGGTTAGGGAAGGTAGCAGTATTCCTCTGGCAATGGCTTGTTTATCAGATGCCGTTAGCATGAAACCCGACTTGTACGCAGCACCCAGTTTGCAGTTTACTGTCTTGCAGGTGGATTGAACATGAAGTTTAAGGTCCAGGGATTGGTCGAGCATAACCCCAAGATAATTAAAAGATGTGACTGTTTTAAGTTCAATACCATCAAGGTCCTGTACCATAAGGGAGGAAGGACAGTTTTGAAGTTTAGGGGCTGAGTCAAAGAGCATAACCTTCATTTTCTTTGCATTGAGCACAAGTTTATGTTCATAGAGCCAGTTCTGGACATTTTTGAAGTCAGTTGAGAGAGCAAAGTTTAAGTTCTCCACTTTGTTATCACTTGTATAGATCGCAAGATCATCTGCATACAGGAGAGATGAGCAGCTTTGCAGTGGACTAGAGACATTATATACAAAGAGCAAGAAGAGGAGTGGCCCCAGAATGGAGCCCTGAGGCACACCCACTTTGTTACTACATCAGTTAGAGTTGATGCCACAGAGACACAAGTTTAGAAATTCAATGTTAAGGTTAACCCACCTACCACCCCACCCACATCCTCCACACCAACAGAATTAATAGGATGTGCTATGGGTTATTAGAATGCAATCACACCATTCCATGTGTAAGCAAGCTGACATGCTACAGTATAGGAAAATGGGTGAAAGATAGGGACTGACAACACCATGGCACATTCCAAAATCTGTTGGTGTGTGAAATAAGAATGAAGTGGGGTAATGAGGGGGTGTCATCAATTTCAAGCTTTGTCAGCTATGACATCACCCCTAACTAATGCATTAATGAAGGTTTTGCAATGAATTTCCTTACTTTTCGAAAAAGTGTAATGTTGCTAGTAAATGGTATGTTTTGGAGGGAGTGTAGGGCCAGTTTGTGCATAATGATATGCATCTGTTGGAGCGCAGGCCATCCGGGCCCTGTGCTCACACTTACACATAACAATGGAGCCATACAGTAGCCCTATAGACCTGAAAAGGAGCCCTTGTAACACTAATTTGCCAATATCCCACCACCCCAAATGTACGGGCACCAACAGGCATTGGGACATGCCATGGGGTCATCAGGTCCAACTCTTACCCCATTCCATGCATAAACAGGCTGACACTCTACAGTATAGGAAAATGGGGTGAGAGTTAAGGCTGATGACCCTATGGCATGCCCCAATGCCTGTTGGTGCCTGTAGGGTTGGGTGGTGGGGCTAGGGTGGTAGGGATGGTAACCATAACATCGAATTTCCAAACCTTTGTCACAGTGACATCAACCCTAACTGATGCATTAATAGAGTTTTTTGCAATGACTTTTCCCTTCTTTTTGAGAAAGTGCAATGTAAGTGGTTAGTGGTATGTGTTTGTGGGAACGTGGGCCCTCCAGACCCTTCACTCCATTCACATTGCCCATTTTTTGTGTAATGGTATGCATATGTGAGAGCATGAGCCCTCCAGGCCCTGTGCTCCAAGTTACACTTAAATACAGGGCCATACAGTAGCCCCATAATACTGTAAAGTAACTCTTGCAACACTTATTTGGCAATATCTTAGTAGCAGTAGCAGCTATGAAAAAAATACCACTACAGGAGTAATCTATGACTTCAGAACTTCCTCACATGTTTAGTCCACCTAAAGGTGGATTAAGCTATGACTAGCAAAAAATCTGTATCTCAAATAGTTTTCAAGATACTGGTGTTGAAAGGCACCATGGGCACCACAGTGTTACCGTATGGGGAATTGATCAGCTTTGGAATGTTCTAACTTAGAGCCCATTGAATGGTTTGGGACCAAACCACCAAAAGGCACATGTGTTGGATCACGGCTTGCCACCCAGCAAATGTCAGCCCAAAACCACAATCCACCTTGGCACAATGAAGTGACAAAGAAAACAACACGTGGGGCAATGTTGTGGAGTATAAATTTTTCCATAAGTTACAATGGGACATGAAAAATTTGCATAAATTTTGAACGGATTAATATTTTTTCACCAAATCTTCAAAAGGTACCAGTTTAACCCAAGCCACAGACAGACAAATTTGAATCCACTCAGATGCGTTCTTCAGTCCATTATTCCCTACCCAAAAAATGCACAAAAGTTGGTCATTTTCACTTTTTAGATGCTCTATGGTTCCACAACTGTACATCCAACCAGAACGCAACTTTCCAGATCTAGAGACGTATGGTCAGAGGCTGTGCATGCAAGATTTCAGGCAAATCAGACAAAGGGTTGCAAAATTATATTAAAGTGAAAACTTTGGGGTTTAACATAGAAGTGGCCATGCAACCCTAACTATACTGGCCCTACAGGGCCAGTATTCTATATACATAATAGTAGCATGGTCACACCTCTATAGTTAGGGTTGAGTAGGCACATCAATGTTAAATACAAAATATTGCACTTTAATAACTTTGCAACTGTTGAACAAATTTGCTTGACATTTTCTATGCACCTTCCTCTGGAATAGATCTCTTGATCTGGCAAACATTGTTCTGGTTGGAGGTGTGGTCTCCGAGTTATGATGAGGTGAACAAACATGTTTTTACCCATTGAATTTGCTGAGATTTTTCTTTAAATTTGCCTACAGCCCAGAAGATTTGGTTGTTTGGCATGAAATTTGCAGGGTAGAAAAGGACTAACCCACAGATGTGCCTTTTGCTAGTCAGGTATAAAAAGAATAAGTAGCTTTTGAGTTATTACAATTTACAAATTTGAAAAAATCATTTCTGAGCATGCTCAGTAGACAATTTTATATAGCTGTATGAAACGAAGTAGGAATCCTGCTCCATATGGAGAAATTCCTACTTCATTTGGCCACCATCATGTTTTCAGTTTTGCCAAAAAAAAACATTTTTTTAACCTTCCAAAATGATATTCTTGGGAGGAACCAACACATGTAGCTTGTTTATTGGGAACCCCTTTGCTGCATTCTGCACTTTACAGGATGAAATATGCCCATAAAATGTGTTTATTTAACCATTTAAATCCTACTTCATATCTGCGTAATACAACCTAGGATCCTAGTTTGTATGCATGAGATATGACCTAGGATCCTAGATCATGAGCCAAAAATAGGAAAAAATTACTAAAAAACAGTATTTGCCAACATGGGGTGCCCAATCCCAATTTCAGCTGTAGAGGACCCCCCCCAAAACCTCTATGGGACACTGGGGAGCCCACTCCCAGTGTCCCCAAAAGAAACAACCATGGCCAACAATGGGGTGCCCGATCCCGCATTGGCAGTAGACCCGATAAAAGATAAAGCATGTCTGACAATGGGGTTCCCAGTCCCTGTGTTGGCATGTATGCACCCCCACACACTAATATAGCACACTGGGAGCCCACCCCAGTGTGCCCAAATATGTATTCTTAAAAAAAAAAAAATACCTGTAAATAAAGAAAACTGTCCCCCAACATCATTAACTTTTTTAAACCTGCAAAAAAGTAAACAGTCCCTCATTGTCTCCCCAGTCCCCCCTCTCTTATCCCCACCCTCCCACTGAGCACCCAGCTCGCTGCACCCCCTTATCCATACTTACCTCCAGAGGTCAGGAGCAGTGATCTTCTCTGGATCAGGACACGTCTGCACTCATCAAAGCCAAACTGCAAACTGAAGAATCAAAGGTAAACTGTATAATGCCAGTCAAAGGGCGGTTTCAACTTAAGTTGATATTGCAACCATTTTTTGAGATTTTAGCATCAAATTTTCAACATGGGGTTTTTGGGACCCCCACTTCATGAACAATGTCACTGACATCTCATTACTCAGTCCCAGAAGGTGATTTTGCTGTCGCTGTGTGGAATCAACTTTTGGGACAAATTAATGAAATAACAGTTACAGTGTTCATGAGGTGAGATCCCAAAAATCCCATGTTGAAAATTTGGTGCGCAAAATCAAAAAAAGTCTGTGTTAAAAATATGCATTGTGCAGTTTCTATACAAGCTCTTAACTTTGCCAATTTATTATATTTTCACTCCAGATTTTCAGCATTGCCATTTTTTCACACCTCCTCATGAACAGTACAGCTGTCATTTCTCACATCCTGCCTGAAATGTGTTTTTGCACCTGTGGTGCAGAATGGCATGGTCGCTGTGCAAAATCAACTTTTGGGGTGGATTAACAAAATCACAGTGCCACTGTTCATGAGAGGATTTTCCAAAAAGCCTATGTTGGACATTTGGTTAGAAATTCCCATAGCTGATCACATCATGAGTGTGCACTGTACAGTTTCCACTAGCGCTCCGTAACTTTGCCAATTTTTCATATTTTCACTCCTGATTTTCAATATTACCCTTTTCCACACCTCCTCATGTGCAGTATATAGCTGTCATTTTTCACATCCTGCCCAAAACATAATTTCACACCTGTGGCAAAGAATGGTGCATTTGCTGTGCGAACTCAACTTTCAGGACAGTTTAATGAAATGACAGTGACATTGTTCATGAGATGGGGGCCCCCAAAATACCATGTTGAAAATGGAGTGAAACAAATCCTGAAAATGCCTGAGTTCTGTGCGTCCATTATAATTGTGGCACCCACAGTGCCTTTCGGCACCCGTATCTTGAAAATGATTAGAGATACAGATTTTTTGCGCTCCACAGCTTAGTCCACCTTAATTGGACTAAGCACCCATGGAGGTTTTGAAGTCATGATTGCAATTGCAGTGGAATTTTTTCCATAGTTTCTATGATTACTGAGATATTGCCAAATTAGTGTTACAAGGGTTACTTTTCATAACCACATGACTGCAGTATGTCCGTGCTTATTTGTAAGTGGGAGCGCAGGGCCCAGTGGGCCCACGCTCCCACTTATACATATCATCATGCATATCATTATGTAACAATGGGTAACATGAAGGGATCCATGCTCCCTCAACCACATACCAGTTACATTACAGTTTCTCAAACGTAAGGGAAACTCTTTGCAAAAAACTATGTTAATGCATCAGTTACTTTTTTTATTAAAGCATAAAAAGCTGGGAAATTCGATGTTAGGGTTACAAACCCCATCACCCCACCCCAACCCCACCCTCCACACACCAACATGCATCAGGGTGTGCCAAGGAGTCCTTGGGCTAACTCTCACCCCATTCTCCTATACTGTACCATCTCCTCTTGTTTACACATGGAATGGTGCGATAGGGCCGACGCAGTTGCACAAATATAGTTAGGGTGAAACTGCACTTCTATGTTAAAGTTCAAAGTTTGAGCATTTATAACTTTTGAGCTGTTCAAGGGATTTGCATAAAATTTGACAATTGTAATTTCCAGGTATAGGTCTCTTGACCTGCTAGATTTGGTGGGAATCCGTCCAGTGGTTTCTGAGACAGAAAGTGTTCAAAAAACAGAAAAATCTGGATTATTTGACATTTCTTTGTCATCCTGTATCTCAGAAATGGCTTTATGTTGTGGGCTGAACTTTTCAGGATAGAAAGCCCTTAGGTCACAGATGTGCCTTTTGAAGGGTTGGTGAAAAATATTAATCCATTCAAAAGTTATGAAAGTTTGTCATTTCCCATTATTTCCCATAGGAAAAGTTGTGTTTAGCACAAAAGTAAGATTTGCACAAATCTTTCGCAAGTTTAATCATGTGAAAATCTCACTTTTGCAAGTTTTTTTTTTAAATGCAGAATCCTGCATCAGAATTTGCTGCCTCTCCAAACTAGCTTCATTGCCAATGGGGGAGCCCAATTCCCCTATCAGCATCATGTATGCCCCCACTCAAGACTCATGCGGCACACTAGGAGCCAACCACAGTGTGCTCAGACTAATGTTTGTTTTTTTTACATTTTTTCAGTATCAGAATGTCCACTGCCAGTGTCAGATGTCTCCCCAACCCACTTCCATTGCTGATGGGGGTGACCAATCCCCCTGTCAGCATCATGTATGCTCCTACTAAACTCATGTGGCACACTGTGAGCCCATCCCAGTGTGCCAAAATTTATTTTTCTGAAAGAGTGAAACCTGTAAATGAAGAGAACCATCCCATGAAGTCTATTCTTTTATTTAAAACTCTGTAACAAAGAAAATGGTCCCTCATTGTCTCCCTCCTCCCTTCCCACATACCCACCCTTTCTCTGCACACACACACACCTCCCCACACCCCCCTCACCCATACTTGTCCTCCGGAGGTTGGGATCGGTGATCTTCTCTGGACCAGGACATGTCTGCACTCGTCAAAGTCCAACTGTAAACTGAAGAAATTGTTGCAAGCCATATAACGGCTCAATGGGTGGAGGGGTTCAACTTAGGTTTGATATGTCAGCCAATTTTATGAATTTTGGCCCAAAATTTTCAATACGGGTTTCTTGGGACCACTCCTTATGAACACTGTGACTGTAATTTTTTTTCTTGGTCTCAAATGGTGATTTTGAGGTTGCTGAGTGGAATCACCTTTCAGGACTGATTCATGAAATGACAGTGCCACTGTTCATGAGGTGGGGTCCCAAAAAATCCATGTTGCAATTTTGGTGAACAGATTCTCAAAAATGACTACGTTATGAGTGTGCATTGTGCAGTTTCTATGCACACTTGTAACGTCACCAATTTTTTATATTTTCACTCCAGATTTTCAACATTGTCTTTTTTTCACACCTCCTTATGAACAGTGTAGCTGTCATTTTTCATATCCTGCTCAAAATGTGTTTTCGCACCAGTAGCAGAGAATGGTGTGGTCGCTGCATGAAATCAACTTTTGGGATGGATTAACAAAATGACAGTGCCACTGCTCATGAGGGGAGGACCTGTAAAGCCCATGTTGAACATTTGGTGACAAAATACCTAAAAATGACTGTGTTACAGGCATGCATTATACACATCCTATGCATGCTCTTAACTTTACTAATTTTTCATACTTTCACTCTAGATTTTCAATGTTGCCATTTTTTCATACCACCTTATGAATAGAACTGCTGTCATTTTGTACCTCCTGTCCAGAATGTGATTTCACACCTGTGGCACACAATGGTGTTGTCACTGTGTAAAATCAACTTTTGGGATGGATTAACAAAATCATAGTTGCACTGTTCATGAATGGAGGTCCCATATTGCTGATGTTGAAAATTCAGTGAAAAAAATTCCAGAAAATGAGTGCGTTATGAGCGTGCATTGCACAGTTTCTATGCATGCTTGTAACTTTGGCAGTGTTTCCCATTTTTCACACTGTTGTACTGTCTTGATGAAAGGATGGTAGCGCAGGATCTAAAGGACCCTGCACTCTTTACACGACATATGGACAGTGTTGTAGGGATGGGACGTAGGATCTAAAGGACCCTATGCTCCTTGGACACTGCACTCTCACCATGACATATGGATACTGTTGAACTATCTTGATGGAAGGATGGGAGCACAGGGTCAAAATGACCCTGCACTCCCACCATGACTTATGGACACTGTTGTTCTATCTCAATGGAGTGATGGGAGCGTAGGGTCTTTCAGACCCTGTGCTCCAACAGTAAAATGAGGATACAATTATACCATCTGAAAAAGAAGGGAAATTCTTAGCAAAAAAGTTCATTAATGCCAGGGGCCCATGTTTTCTATGATTCTACAGTTGCAGCAGTGGCTGCAGAATTCAGGGCTGAATGCAGAAATCAGTGCTTGCCGCAGAAATCAGGAAAACCAGCCATACAGTTGCAGAAATGCTAACTATGCTACACGATCGCACAAGGAAAGGATATAGCTACTGATATGTTATGTATGCCATGGCACTCATGCTCATTAGAAGGGGTAGCAAATTGATTCTGTCCACTACAAAGCTGAAAAACTAGTGGCCACATGGCATATTGACTTGTACTGACTTTTGTTACATAACTCCATCCATCCAGTATTGTTGGGGGGGGGGCTGAAGCAAAAGTAGCAGAGCTTGATTATGTCCACAGCAGTTATGATTTGCTGCTGTGTAGGTGTAGGTATAGCGAGCTCAGTCTTGTTAATTTTTCATTGTGAGACTGCTCATGGGGCACACTAAATCCTTGGAAAATGAATCTGGAAGGAAGAACTGGAAGGCAAGCAGTAGCCAAGAAATGAGAAGATTCAGAAGTGGAATTGATCTTGGTGTGGTGACAGGTATTGGAGGAGGAGCTGATTGCAGAAGCATAAGGCTGGAAGCAGACTGAGCAGAAAACTCGTCCCTACCAGTGGACATCGATCACAGTTTTGATTTGTAGGCTGTAGATCTGTACCTGCAAGTATGAAAGTAATTTCTTGGCATATTTGAACCTGCAGTGCAAGTGGTGGCATCAAGCTCAATTCTTAAGGAGGGTCAAGTTTCCCAGCTGCAGCAGAGTTGGAGACCAGGGTATTCAAGAACTGGAGCAAGCAGGTATTGAAGTAAATTGGAATGGAGACTTTGATTGCTGCTATACATAAGTGAAATGAGGGTCACTGACTGAAGAACAACACAACCCCCCCCCTCTGAGTTGCAAGGAAATGAGAACATGCTAACCAAGGTTACTATAGCTTAATAGGAATGACATGCTTGAATTTTGTAATGTGTCCCACAAAAGAAAAATCAGGAGACAACAAATCCTACAGACACTGCAAGTTACACCCTCCTTCACTGTTATAGGAAGACAATCCCCGGCCCCCAACATACAGATTTGCACACTGCACTCAACATGTTTGTTGCAAGGCAGTTGGGGTATTCCTAGTTTAAAAAAATAATAATCTCAAAGAACATTGATCAAAATCAGAAAAAAAATGGCTTTAAAGTTGGAGTCTCTTTTTATATCTGCTAAATGTAAATATATACCAGAAGAAATCCAAGCAGATTTTGCCTTCTGCGTAGTTTTAGTTGAGTGTGTATATCCACCTCTGATTATAACCTAGGAGAACAGCCAAGGTCACCAATTTCCAGAAAAATAACAGGTGAGCCTTCAGATTCGGGGTTGGAGAGAAAATTCATTAAAAAAGAACACTGATGGCCCATGGCTACACCAGGTTTGAGTTATTGTAGTTTAATATTTGCAGGGTTTTAAATAATTGAGTAGCAGTTTTTTTCTTGGGACAATACTAACTGTACAGAAAGTATTTATATAGGTTTTCTAGAAGTGTTATGTTTGTTAAACACAGTGAGGCAAGTGCTATGCATTTTCACAATGTTTTAGCACTTTCATGAGTAAAACACTAATCAATTTTTAGAGCTAAATAAAACCCTGTATTTGTGATAAGAAGACTACATAATGTTAAATGGCCTGCTGTTCCACTTTTATTGTAGCAGAGTGGTTGTATGAAGGCAGTGAAAGGGTTAACTAAGACTTAATCCCATTGAAAGTATGCTGTTTAGTGACAATTTATATGCCGCAGAATGGCCGCAGAATTAGCAGTTGTTCTGCTGCAAAAAGTATGATGTCCCGCTGCAGAATCAAAAATCTTTATTTAACCAGGCGATCACCATTGAGCATAACTCATTTTTGAGGTGGACCTGGGGTATACAGGATACAAACAGGTCAGAAGATACACTAAATGATATACAATGCAGAAAATAAATACGACACCAGAAAAATAAGAACAGGTATTAACAACCATAAGCATGTACAGAAAGACAGTTGTAATTTGGGTAAACTGATGACACATCAAGCAAAGTATATACATATATCAACAATTTAAAATAATATAGCAGTCAAAGAGTACAGCAGAATAACAAGTGCTCAGTATACACTAAAGTAAAGGACCGGGGTAAGGATGAGGGTTAATAGGCTATTCTGAAGGTATTTCAGAGGAGGTAGCAACAACAGAGTAAAGAGAAGGGTCAGGGGTAGGGACATAGTGGAAATGAATGGAGAGAAAAGGAACAAAAACATGAAGATAATAATGGGCCACAGCAATAGTAGGGAAACTATGTCTGGCTGACAAGAGAGTTCAGGAGGAGAGTAGAGATAAGGGGGTATTGAGAAACAAGCCAGAGATGACAGAAGAGGCAAAAATCAAGGGCATGGGAAGGGGAAGGCAGAGGAGGGGGCACAAAATAATAAATATCAAACATGGTGTAACTGTAGAGGCAAGGCTCAAGCTAGGCTAAAGTTATGGGATTAATGGCATCAAGTGAAACAGGTGCATGGCTCTTTATTATGACTTAGGTAAAGGGATTTGAAGTGAGAGAGGGAGATAGGATGGGTTAGTTTCAGAGTTTTTTGCAGCTTGTTCCACATCTGGGGTAGAACATAGCATAGTGCTGCTCTGCCAAAACGTGATTTTGCCTTATATACATACAGAGCATTGAAGGAAGCGCTTCTCAGGGCATGCTTGCTGAGAGAACATATCGGGAGGCAGACGGAAATGTACTGAGGTAGCATTCCTATGTTCGCTTTTTATGTCCAAAAAGCAGCATTCCTCTTGCGTCTGCAGCTGAGGGATGTCCATCCTACTGCCAAGTACAGAGAGCAGTGATGGGTAGAATACGGTAAACCTGTAAAAAATCTTAAGGCACGGTGATAGAGTGTGTCTAGTTTTGCTAAAGTACCAGCAGTTCCCTGGCCATATTGGAAGTCAGCATAGTCCAACAGAGAGAGAAAGGTGGTTTGGACCAACTTCAACTTGACATCTCTAGTGAGTAAGTTATTTATCCTGAAGAAAAGACCAAGTCTCTGCCTAAGTTTCTTTATCAGCTCTTCAATGTGATCGGTAAAGGTGAGTTTATTGTCTATCCAGACACCCAAGTACTTGAATTTAGTAACGTAGTCCAGCTGCTCACCAAGGATGGTGGTGATGGGTATAAGTGTTCAGTTGACAGAAGGATTTGATGCATGTGAAAGGGGTGATAGGAGCAATGCTTTAGTTTTTTTTAGCATTAAGCAGTAACTTCTGGTTTAGTAGTTGAAGCTGCAACAAATTGAATTCACTTTGAAGGGATTTCTGTGTAGTTACAGGGGAAGGGCTGCTGACGTAAATTACTGTGTCATCTGCAAATAGATGTATTTTTGCTTCATTTACGGTCGCGTTGATATTGTTGATGTAGATAGCAAACAGCAAGGGTCCCAGGATGGAACCTTGGGGTACACCCCTCAGCAAGGGTTTTAAAGGAAAGACTTTTCCCTCAGCCTTTACTTGCTGAAATTGATCAGATAGTTTGAGAACCATCTTAAAGTAAGGACGTCTAGGCCCGTATTCTGAAGGGAAGAAAGAAGCAGACTATGGTCTATGGTATCAAATGCCTTGCTTAAATCCAAAAATACTGCACAGATAAAATTCTTTGTTATCCAGCTCTGTTAGCCAGTCGTTGGTCACTTTATCAAGGGCAGATATTGTACTATGCGAAGCGCTGAAGCCATACTGTAGGGGATTAAGCAGGTTTTCAGATTCCAGAATGCAGGTCCACTTTGCCGCAGTAAACACGGGGCCCTGATTAATGCATCAATTAGAGTGCATACCACAGTGACAAAAGCACTAATGCCCCACCTTCAGGATTCCCACCCCTACCACCTCACACCCATCCCCCAACCCTCCACACATCAACAGGTGTTGGGGTGTGCCATGGGGTCATGAGGCCTAACTCTCACCCCATTATCCTATACTGTAGCATGTAAGCATGTTTTACATGGAATGGGGTGAGATTTGGGTCTTATGACCCCATGGCACACCCCGATGCCTGTTGGTGTGTGGAGGGTAGGGGGATGGAGTGGGGTGGTTGAGGTGGGAACCCTGGGGGTGAGATGTTAAGGGTTAGAAACCCTAATGCCTCATTTCTCTTCTTTTGTCACTGTGGTATCTAGCCTAACTGATGCATTAATAACATTTTTTGCAAAGAATATATATATATATATATAGTCATTGCAAAAAACAATGTTAATGCATTATTTAGGGTTTTAAAGTTGCTAAAGCTGTGAAATACAATGTTAGTGTTTCCAACCCTAACTTTGCATCCCCCCAAACACCCCCACACACCCACCACACCACCAACACACACACACACATATACACATACACACACAACCACCACAAGTACCAAGCAAACACAGACAGCCATCATCAGGTAAGGCAACATGCAACTCCCTTCAGATAACACAAGAGACATCCATCATCATGGTACACCAGGTGTATGACATACAGCATGAAGCATGACCGTGTTGTGATGGACGCCTACAATAACATAGTGTGATATGACCTGAGGCACTGATTTGCATGCTGAATCACAGTAAAATTTCTATTCTATTTGTTAAAGTAAAGATGTAGTTCTCATTCATCAATTGTACTTAATTAGTTTAAATGTGATAGTATTACGAGTTTGACAGTAACTATTGTACAATGTTAACTAAACATCACATTTACACTCTGTCTACATGTAACTGATAGAATGAATACATAAATATAATGTTCAGTGACATTATGTATTCTTGTTAAAGCTAAAAATATTTTAAAAATACATTTACCTTACTTAAAAAGGTACTATTGCAAAAATACACAGTTCGAATGGTTTTAACAATTGGACAGTTATTGGTAGAACATTTCATCGTATTTATATATCGAGAAAGCTCCACTCAAACAATAATTATGAATGGTTAATGGCATTTACCATTCGCAATTTATTGTTCAAATGTTAAATGTGATTTCAAACCCGAAAACGGGCACCTGACTGGTTCAGCCCATCCCTAAAAAGGGCTTTGCAAGCCAGAGACACCCTATGGAAAAAGGCAAGAAAGTTACAGTCTGATGCAGATTGGCTCTCCTTTCGGGTAGCCAGGAATGTCTGCACTAAACTGGTGAGGGCCGAAAAATCACGGTTCTTTCAGTTCGCCCTTGAGGAAAACAAAAATTGCTCTGCCAAGTTCTGGCAAATCCTGAGAGAGGTCGAAGGACACTCCCCTGCCACCCCAATCCCGGCCAAGACTATTGCGAACAATAAGTCTTATTCAGCAGGTCTGAGATCCTCGATCAACTTAATAATCATTTTGCTACTGCAGGCCATGCATTTGATGCCTCTCCTGTCAGCAAACTGTGTGCCCCAAGTGCCACTGGCGTACGTCCCAGCCCTGCCTCTGCCCTCAGCACTGGCTGCCTTCCCTTCAACTTCCTGACAGTATCGTTTAAGCAGGTGGAGGACCTTCTCCTCTCCTTGGATACCAGAAAGAGTGTTGGTGCAGATTCGTTAGAACCCTTATTTCTAAAAGCAGGGTTCTATTATCTAACAGCTTCAATCACTCACCTATTTAATTGTTCGCTTATGCAAGAGGAATTACCATCTAGCTAGAAAATTGCGTACATTGTCCCCTTGGTCAAGTTGGGAGACCTCACAGACTTGAACAATTACAGACAAATCTCAATTCTTCCTGTACTGTCCAAACTATTAGAAAAAATCATCAACTCACAATTGAGGGAGCACTTGGATCGCAAAAACATCCTCAAACCAGCCCAATCAGGGTTTAGACTGAAGCACAGCACCATGTAGGCTCTAGACAAAGGGTCTAATGACTGGTTAAAAGCCCTGGACAGCAAACAGCACACCTATGCTCTCTTCCTTGATCTCAGCAAAGCATTTGACATGGTTGATCACTCCATTCTGCTTGACTCTCTGGGCAACATTGGCTTAACCCCTGTCACATTAAAGTGGTTCCATTGTTACCTCACAAATAGAAGACAACAAATCAAAACACAAGGGGAACTGTCCCTACTTAAAGTTTTGCCACAAGGCGTGCCACAAGGTTCCATCATGGGACCCATCCTCTTCGCACTCTACATAAACCGCATTGACTCTGGCATCCTAACAGGAAATGTTCACCTTTTTGCAGATGACACAGTCCTTTATACAACCAACCCCTCATTAGATATTGCTCATAAGACTTTATCCCCCTCCAATATAATCTGTTGAATCTCAAGCTTTTGCTCAATGCAAAAAAAAACAACGAAAGCCATGATTTTCTCCCTGCACCCTCTCATTATTTGGGGACATCTGGCCTGCCCTGGATTACCACCCTCCTTGGTGAACCCCTGGAAATAGTGGATAAATTCAAATACCTGAGAGTCTGGTTGGATAATGATCTCAGTTTCAGCGCACATCTGTGTGAGTTAACAGAAAAATGAAGACAGCGCCTTGGCATATTATTCACCATAAGGCATCTTCTCACCCTTGAAGCCAGGAAGTGGCTGGTTCAAGCAACCTTTTTACCCCTGCTTGATTACGCAGATTTTCTATATAGCCATTTCCCCCAGTATGCACTTCAGAAGCTCAATACACTCTACTATCGAGCCTTGAGATTTATACTCGATATGCCACCCAGATTCATCACTGCCTGTTGTACCAGACAATAGGTTGGCCATCCTTCCCACTGAGGAGGCAATTAAACACCCTTATGTGGATCTTCAGGGTGCTCTCCAACAAACTCCCACCCTACATCTATAATCTATTTTAACGGTCAACTGGCATATGTGGCCTATGGAATTCCTCTTTTGTCCTCCTCAAGCTAGCACAAACAAAGACTTGCCATGGTGCAGCTGCCATCAACTCTTTCCTACCATCACTTTGGAATAATTCACAAAAAGTTCTTAAAATCTTCCACCTGCCAAGCCATTATGTATTCAAACAATTGCTCTTCATTTGCCTGAAAACTGTGTGCCACTGTTTCCAGTAATCGTTGATGCACAATTTGAATTTATCCTTAGCTTATGGATCCTCCTGACCTCCCTATTTCCCCTGTTGGCCAGCAGCCCTTTAGGGCAACTACCCCTTCCCTAGGTCCCTCCCCCCTTCCCTCCATGTGGCAACCCCCCTGGGGGACTCTAATATAGCAGGGTTATCCCTCCTTTCCCTCATGTGTTTCTATCCCCCTTCCCACTGTACCCTATGAACTGCTACCTTCCTCTCATGCTTTGTTCCTTTGTTGACCCCAAACATCATATGATGTAGTATCTGTGTATGTATACTGCCTGCTATCAAGACTTATTCCCAATATCATATTATACTGTAATGTTATTTATGTTTTTACTGTTTTTTTCTTGTATAATATGCCTTGACATGTTGTCGTAACCATAAATGGGAATTGTTCTGTGTGTCCAGGACCATCTTGCAAATGAGCTTGCTCAATGATGTAACTGTCTAGTTATATAAAGTTTGATTGATTGATAGATTGATTGATTGATTACCATTTGAACAATCTGTCATAAACATATTGAATCGTAATTACATATAGTTTGAATGATTACACTTTTTTCTCACAAATACAATTCTTGAACATATTGACAATACAATTCAGATTCTTTTCCTGAAAACCGTTCAAATGATATTTACAAAATACCAATCAAAAGTTTTTAACAACCATTCGCATGATAATTTAGAAAACTGTTCATACAATGAAATAAGATGTATTTTTAAAAATAATCTTCAAACACTTTCTGTAAATAATAGTTACTGTTTTATAACTTTTATGTTTTACAATATCTTGTGTATTATTATAGTACTGATCAGTATTAAATTACAGTAGACCTGTATTGCGGAACAGTATGTGTTAATTATTTTTATTACAACTTCTATCCAGTTTAAAAACAGTTTCTTATAAAGTACAACTGTTACTTCACTCAACATGTTGTTCAGTGCAACACAGTCATGCTTCATACCATACGTCATACATCTGGTGTATCATGATGATGGATGTCTCTTGTGTTATCTGCAGGGAGTTGAATGTTGTCTTACCTGATGATGGATGTCTGGGCTTCTTAGCTAATAGGGTTACAGTCAGTGGGCTACCTTTTTATACATATGCTGTAATATTTCATAGTGATGCATCTGTACTCTCAGGACATTACACTGTATGTCATACTACTGGGGTACCATGATGATGGATGTATCTTGTGCAATCTGCAGGGAGTTGTATGTTGTCTTACCTGATGATGGATGCCTGTGTTTGCTTGGCCCTTATGGTGGTGTGTGTGTGTGTGTGTGTGTGTGTGTGTGTGTGTGTGTGTAGTGGGTGTGCGTGGGGGGGGTTGGGGATCTGAAGTTCGAGGTGAAAACCCTAACGTCGTATTTCCCAGCTTTTGTAACTTTAAAATCCAAACTGATGCATTAATGTAGTTTTTTGCAATGAATATATATATATATATATATATATATATATATATATATAGATAGATACCTAGATAGATAGATAGATAGATAGATATAAAATGGTTTAGAAAAGCATAGCTTTTCAATTGGTGAAAGACCATCAGATGCCCGTGCGTATATCAGAGTGCGAACACACATATGCACTTTTATCCCCCTCCAAATCAGTTTTGCCATTTTGTAAGATAGATAACCCACTCTTAGGTGTGCAGTTGTGCTCTGACATATGCACGCCTTGGGTAGTTGATGCACTCGGCCTGCAGCCTTGTACATAATAATGCACACCAAGGTGTGCCTATATTAGAGTGCAACTGCACATCTAAGAGTGGTTATCTATTACATACATACATATATATATATATATATATATATATATATATATATATATATATATATATATATATTATAGTGCCATAGTAGTGGACCTATAGTTAGGGATGAGTAAGCACTTTAATGTTAAACATCAAATTTTGCATCTTAATAACTTTGCCACCATACCATGGATTTGCCTGTTTCTCAAAAATAATGCTGGGGCCTATAAGACAGTAGACAGATAGCATGTAATTGGGACTCATGTTAAACATTATGACAGCAAGCATGTCTCCTCATGGAACTGAATGAGAGGGCCAGTGGCAGCAGAGGCAGATATTAACAGGATCAGACAGACAAATGTGAGAAACTATGTTTCTCAGACATTATATCAGGTCCTATAAGACAGTAGGCAAACAGCACTTAATATTCAAAAATTATAACAGCAGGCAAGATTCATTTTTGTAAGGCAAAAGAAGGCCTAGTGGCATCACAAGGGCAACGATTAACTAGAACAGATCAGACAGATGTGACTGACCATTTTTATCTCAGAAATGATGTAAGAGCCTAAAGACATTAATCAAACAACAATTCATTGGGCTCAATTGAAACATTATGGCAGCAGGCAGGTCTCCTCGTGGATTGGAATGGAATGGAAGGGAATGGAATGGAACAGAATGGAATGGAACAGAATGAAAGGGCCCAGTGGCTGCACAGGAGCAATCATTACCAAGACCAGAACAGACAGATACGAATGACCCTATTTCTCAGAAATTATTTTATGGCCTATACAGTAAAAACCAGTACAAAACAGTGGGCAAACAGCACTTAATTTGGGATACACAAATGTCACGAAAACAGTATAACTGATCATTACAGAAGTCATTGCAAAATAAAACAATTATTTTGTATCTTGCTAGAGCTGAGACTGGAAGAGGCTGTTGTACAAGTGTACATAAGCATCATAAAGTCATGTGTAACATATGCAAACTGTTGAACTTTACAGAAAAACAATGCTTAGACTGTCCAAATTGAAGAATTAATACTGTGTACAGGATTTAGTTTAATTATCCTTTTTACATCAGCATCCAAAAGATTCAGTCATAATCATTCCCTCTTCCTCCACAATCTGCTGCTGTATTGTACCCTCAATATTCAAGTTTTCACCAGACAGGAATCTGACTTCCATTAATTCCACATCTGCCTCTTTGTTGGATACTGGTTCTTGCCCTTCCCCTTTTCCTTCATGGTACATCAGCAGTGCTTGCAGTGATGCACTTCTATTCTGGAGTATGTGTTTTTTTTGGGGGGGTTGTAAACTTTATTTTAAAAACTACCAAGCTATACATAAAGTTACCAGCCCTGAAAAGGGTAGGTACTTACTATATACAGTAACATACAGAGTATACCATCATACAGGGTATATGGGTGAAACATACATATGACATATTCATAGAGTACATCTTGACATGATATAATTTGCTCCCATGTAGGTGTGAAACCAATGTTATTGTTGTTTAGACCACTATGCCTAGACATGTAGCCAGTAGTAGACAAGGCATATGTGGACAAGCAAAACAAAATTGCTATATTAAATGTACGCTGAAAATAGAAAATAGAGTTAAAAATCTACGTTTCAGCCTTAGGTCTTCTTCAGGAAATATCTAAAAGAGAAAAAACAAAGTTAGTGTAGAGGAGGTAAATGAGATATATATATATATATATATATATATATATATATATATATATATATATCTGTGGGGAAAGAAGAAAGGGGAGGCTCAGGGAGAAGAAGTGATAAATGGTAAGATTAAGAGAGAATCTGTGAAACAAAAAGGTGATGATGGGAAAGATAAAGTATAATGGGAGTGAAAGAGCTGGGGAAGTTCCCAGGTGGGGGCTAATTAACAGGGCCTAGTAAGAAGGCTGAAAGGTGACAAATGTGTGGGAAGAAGACAGAGATGGAGACTTATGGTGAAAATGAAAAATAAATTAAATGAGTACAAAAACAAATAGACTTTAGGGGGAAAAAAGGGTGGCTGAAAGATGTTAGTGGAAAATAAGTCTATCATTTAAACCAGAGGGCTGATGGGAGCCAAGGCAGATGATCAGCTTGGCTTCCATGTTTTTTCTACGGTCAGGATCCCAGAAGACCTGCTGAAGGACACAAACAGAAAGGTCATTGACATTGTGGTCCCTGGAGATAAAGTGGGATACAATGGGTTTAGCAGTGTCACCATTCCTGACTGCTCTGTAATGTTCCCTGAAATGGTCAGCAAGGTGCCTACCAGTTTCTCCAATGTAAATAGCTGTACACTTCCTGCAAAGAATACAATACCCCACATTAGTGAAGGTGCATGAGAACTCCTTGGTGATGTGAAAAACATCTATAGGCCCCCGAATTTCGGTCACACTGGAAATAAATTTGCAGGTGTAGCAGCGAGTCCTGTTGCAAGGTTTGGTACCTGGGAGGGAGGAATTGTTAGGAGTAGGTAGGCTTCTTTTAACCAGGAGATTCCACAGGTTAGGTGGCCAGCAGTAGGAGGCAATAGGTGGTTCTGTAAAGAAAGCCCCAATGTTAGGGTCAGTTTGCAAAAAGGGAAAGTTACTGGTGATGATCCTGTGAATAGAAGGTGTGCTCTGATGGAAAGGAAGCACTAATGGAATTTGCCATTGTTCTTGTGTAACAGTATCCTTCCTGCGGGGGTCAAGGTTATGGGGCATGTTACTGATCTGAGAGAGTGCTCTGTTCACTGTGCTTTTAGGGTATCCCCTGTTGATAAAAAACTATGCATTATTTGGGTCTGCTCAGCAAAATCATCGTCTTCACTGCATAACCTGTGAAGTCTAAGAAACTGTGAATAAGGCAGGCCATTCTCGACATGTTTAGGAAGTAAGGAGCTGTGGAGGAGGAAACTGTGAGAGTCAGAGGGTTTTTAATAAACTGATGTCTTCAGACCAGTGTTCTGTACTGTCAGCTGGATATCCAGAAAAGGCAGTGTAGAGGAGGATACTTCAACAGTGTATTGAAGGGAAGGATGGGCCGTGGTAAACTTGACAAGGAAGATTTGGAGGGTCTCCCTGGAGCAGGAGGTGGCCCCCACACAGTCATCAATGTAGCGTTTGTAGAGTTCAGGCACAGTCCCTGTGAATGAGAGAAAAAAACATTCCTCCACCCAACCCACAAACAGATTAGCAAATCTTTTCTGGATATCCAGCTGTCAGTACAGAACACTGGTCTGAAGACATCAGTTTATTACAAACCCTCTGACTCTCACAGTTTCCTCCTCCACAGCTCCTTCCATCCTAAACATGTGGAGAATGGCCTGCCTTATTCACAGTTTCTTAGACTTTGCAGGTTACGCAATGAAGAGGAAGATTTTGCTGAGCAGACACTAATAATGCATAGCTTTTTTATTAACAGGGGATACCCTAAAAGCACAGTGGATAGAGCACTCTCCCGGGTCAGTAACATGCCCCGTAACCTTGACCCCCGCAGGAAGGATACTGTCACACAAGAACAATGGCGAATTCCACTAGTGCTTCCTTTCCATCAGAGCACACCTTCTCTTCACAGGATCATGACCAGTAACTTTCCAATTTTGCAAACTGACCCTAACATTGAGGCTTCCTTTACAGAACCACCTATTGCCTCCTTCTGCCGGCCACCTAACCTGTGGAATCTCCTGGTTAAAAGCAGCCTACCTATTCCTAACAGTTCCTCCCTCCCAGGTACCAAACCTTGCAACAAGACTCGCTGCTACACCTGCAAATTTATTTCCAGTGTGACTGAAATTCGGGGGCCTACAGGTGTTTTTCACATCACCAAGGAGTTCTCATGCACCTCCATTAATGTGGTGTATTGTATTCTTTGCAGGAAGTGTACAGCTATTTACGTCGGAGAAACTAGTAGGTGTCTTGCTGACCGTTTCAAGGAACATTACAGAGCAGTCAGGAATGGTGAAACTGCTAAACCCATTGTATCCCACTTTATCTCCAGGGACCACAATGTCAATGACCTTTCTGTTTGTGTCCTTCATCAGGGCTTCTGGGATCCTGACCATAGAAAAAACATGGAAGCCAAGCTGATCATCCGCCTTGGCTCCCAGCAGCCCTCTGGTTTAAATGATAGACTTATTTTCCACTAACATCTTTCAGCTATCCAGGGGGCATGCCTTCAACAACTAGTACTGGAGCCCACTCAAGAGGGAGCAATATTAGACTTGATTCTCTCAAATGGAGATGGAGAGAGGATCACAGATGTAGAAGTGGGTAGCCATCTGGGAACTAGCGACCATCGAACAGTATGGTTCACAATAAACACAGCAATAGAGTCAAGCCATACAAAGACAAAAGTACTGGACTTTAGGAGGGCTGATTTTGCCAAAATGGGTGAGTGCCTAAGGAATGCACTAGCAAATGGGCAGGAACGAGGGTGGAAGAACAATGGAATAATAAAACTGCCATCACAGAGGTAATGAGCCTTGTGTGAAGCAAATAAACCAAACAAGATGATGTAAGAAACCACTATGGTTCTCAAAGGAAGTGGCAGTGAAGGTTCAAGAGAAAAAGAAAGCATTCAGGAAGTACAAGGAATCACAGAAGGAGCAGGACAGAGAACTGTATCAGTTAAAGCCAAAGGAGGCTAGGAAGGCAGTCAGAACAGCAAAGGCCCAAACTGAGGAAAAGATAGCCAACTCAGTTAAGAAGGGGGATAAAACCTTTTATAGGTACATCAGGGAGCAAAGGAAGACCAAGGGAGGGATAGTGAGGCTTAATAAAGGGGAGGGAGGGTAGAGGGAGACTGTGAAAGGCAGAGATACTAAACAAATATTTTTGCTCAGTATTTACAAATGAAGAGGGGAGGTACATAAAACAAACAGTAGTAACACTCTGGATACAGAAGTTGATACCAGCCCATTTACAGAAGAAAGGGTTCTGAAAGAACTCTAAAACTGAAGGTGGACAAAGCAATGGGGCCTGATGGGATTCATCCCAGAATTCTAAAGAGCTAAGGGTAGAACTAGTGACACCACTGACTACCCTTTTAACAAATCATGGGAGGATGGGGTGGTACCGAGTACTGGAGGAGGCAGATGTGATTCCCTTCACAAAAGTGGAGCAAGACAGAAGCAGGAAACTACAGACCTGTTAGTTTAACCTCAGTGATAGGGAAATGATGGAATCACTTCTGAAGGAAAGAACTGTCGAGTATCTAGAGGCCAGAGGGGCACAGGACCCTAGGCAGCATGGATTCACAACGGGAAGGTCATGCCAGACAAATCTGATAGATTTCTTTGACTGGGTGAACTAAGTAGTAGATCAGGGAGGGGCTGTGGACATGGCCTACCTAGACTTTAGCAAGGCATTTGACACAGTCCCACACAAAAGATTAATATACAAGTTAGCCAGTCTGGGAGTGGGTCCCAAGATGACAGCCTGGGTAAAGAATTGGCTGGAGAATAGGACACAGAGAATAATAGTAAATGGAGTCCACTCAGAAGAAAGGAGGGTTACTAGTGGGGTACCGCAGGGTTTAGTATTAGGACCGGTCCTCTTCAATGTCTTTATAAGCGACATCAGGAAGGACTGGAAGGAAAAGTATGTCTCTTTGCAGATGACACAAGTTCTGCAACAGAGTTGATGTACAGGGTGGGTGGAAAGGATGAGAAGGACTTGGCAAGGTTAGGGGAATGGTCAAATGTATGGCAGCTTAGATTCAATGCTAAGAAGTGCAGTAATGCACCTGGGAAACAAAACCCAGGGAAGAGTACACAGTGGGGGTGAGATACTAACAACAACAAAATGGAAAGAGACCTGGGGATAGTCATATCAGATGACCTAAAGGTGGGCAAGCAATGTGAGGGCAGCAAGGAGGGCTGGGGGTTACTGGGATGCATAGGAGAGGCATCACCAGTAGAAAACAGGAAGTTATTATCCCTCTGTACAGACAGCTGGTGAGACCCCATCTGGAGTACAGTGTGCAGTTCTGGAGACCCAATCTCCGCAAAGACATAGACAGGATGGAAGCTGTCCAGAGGAGGGCAACTAAAATGGTGCAGGGTCTGCACCGGAAGACATATGAAGAGAGACTTAAGGAGCTTAATATGTATAGCCTCGAGGAAAGGAGGGAGAGGGGGGACATGATAGAAACTTTCAAGTACCTCAAGGGAATCAACAAAGTCCAAGAGGGTAGCATCTTTCAAAAAAAGAGGTGTGCAGGAACAAGAGGGCACAATTTGAAGCTAGAGGGGGGGCGGCTCAGAGGTAATTTAAGGAAGTATTTTTTCACAGAGAGGGTTGTGAATGTATGGAACGGCCTTCTGGAGGAGGTTGTGGAGTCAAAATCAGTGGTGGAATTCAAGCATGCATGGGACAGTCATAAGGCAATTCTGGGGGGTTGGGGTAAGAAGAAGTAGGCTGCTGGTTAACTAGGATCTGCATCTTATCCAGTAGGTAGGAAAATGGGCAGACTGGGTGGGCCAAGTGGTCCTTATCTGCCGTCAAATTCTATGTTTCTATCTTTCTATGTTTCTATCCCTTTTTTCCCCTAAAGTCTATTTGTTTTTGTACTCATTTAATTTATTTTTCATTTTCACAATAAGTCTCCATCTCTGTCTCCTTCCCTCAAATTTGTCACCTTTCAGCCTTCTTACTAGGCCCTGTTAATTAGTCCCCACCTGGGAACTTCCCTAGCTCTTTCACTCCTATTATACTTTATCTTTCCCATCATCACCTTTTTGTTTCACAGATTCTCTCTTAATCTTACCATTTATCACTTCTTCTCCCTGAGCCTCCCCTTTCTTCTTTCCCCACATATATATATATATATATATATATATATATATATATATATATATATATATATATATATCATTTTTCCTCCCCTCTATACTAACTTTGTTTTTTTCTCTTTTAGATATTTCCTGAAGAAGACCTAAGGTCAAAACATAGATTTTTAACTCTATTTTCTATTTTCAGCGTGCATTTAATATAACCATTTTGTTTTGCTTTTAGACCACATGCTGACACAGCACCTTGCTTTTGTTTTTTACAATATGTGGACAAGGCAACTGTATATAAGGCAAATATATATATATATATATATGTATGTATATATAGGAACCAGATCTGTGTATCTTATATGGAGCCAGGGAATCAAAATTATGTAGGGGCTAAAACAATGGAAACAAAGAAAACTGCACCACTTTCTCCACTGGGTCCCAGATTTCCTGGAATTTCCTGGAATTTCTCTTCTTGGTGTTTCAACTTATATTGTATTCTCTCCAGTTTCAAACACTCCCCCAAGTCATGAGCCCATAGGACCACCGGCAGAGTATTAGGAAGCCTCCAGAACAAGGCTAACTAGAGCAAACCCAGCACCAATAACAGTGCATTGCTTCCAACCTCACCCCACCACTGGCCCCCCACCCTTAGGTCCAGGAGCACCTCCACTGGGTCCATAACAAGTGGTTTCCCCAAAATTTGTTACAGGAGTGACAGAACTTCTTTCCAGCAGGCATAAACTTTGGGGCATTCCCAAATCAAATGAAACAATGTACCAGTATGTATTTTACATTTAGGGCAGAATTCTGGAGCTGATACTATGTGCCAAGGCTGGCATGAAATATACTCTCATAAGGACATTGTATTGGATTGTCCGTAGGCAATTGTTCACCAAACAGTTAAGAGAGTGTTTAAAAATCCAGGCCCAGTCACCCCCAGTGAGGGAATCGGGAAACACATCCTCTTCCCAGCCCTTTTTGAGTCTGTCCAGCTGGTCTGGGAGTGCTCCCACCAATAACTTGTAGCATACACTCAGGGGTTTAAATGTGCGGTCCTGGTGCCTACCCTTAAAAGTCTCTCCCAAGGGGCACCGCCCATATCCCCCTGGTTCCAAACCTTCTAAAAGTCTTTCTATTGTTTTCTGTAGGGAGAAATAGGAATGGTAGGAGGTGTGGTAAGATTCTATTTTTGCTTAAGTATATTGTATTTCAAGACCTGACCATCACTCAACATCTGTTCTAAAAGGTATCGCCCCCTACACTTCCACAGGTCGAGAGTTTTCTGGGGTAATTTCTCTCTTCCAAGCATCTCATGTTTTAGGCGAGTGTCTGGAGACAGTCCAACCTTGTGCTTTAAAACTTGATGAGACATATGCCATGCCCTCCAAGTTGCTCTAGTGCAAGGGTGCCCACATCTCTTCCCCGTCTCTTCCATCATGCCTCTGACCAACACATCATAATATAGTGGTATGTTAGATTTTGACTCCGGACCCACCCATGTTGGCTGATTCTCCCAAATGCCCATCAAATCCTGAATATGTGCAAGTTGGGATGCCGTATAATAGTATTTGACATTAGGTAATCCCAAGCCCCCTTGTGAAGCAGGTTTCCACAATATAGCCTTTTTAATATTTGGTCTCTTCCCCCTCCATAACAATTGGGTTATAGCACCTCTAGAGCCTTAATATACTGTATCTACTAGGGATATAAACTGGTATCGTCTGGAAGGGGTAGAGGAACTGTGGAAGGATATTCATCTTAATGAGGTTAACCCTGCCCAGCAGGGTTAATGGGAGGGCCCTTCAATTGCAGCAGTCTTCTTAAACCTTAGCCACCACCCTGCGCAGGTTCATATCTGCCATTCTAGACAGCTTCGCCGGTGGGTATATACCCAAATATTTAATTTCCTGGGATGGGGGGAGAAGGCATTGATTAAGACTAATAGGGACCTTACTTCCACCCAAGGACATCCATTCACACTTGCCCCAGTTTATTTTATGGCCAGAGACTGGGCCATATGTGTCAAAGATGTGGGTCAGAGCTGGGAAGGCTACCTCCAGGTCCTTCAAAAATAACAGGATGTCATCTGTGAAAAGCAAAATGACATGGGTTCTACCACCACTTACATAAGTTGAATTGCAACATGGGAGCGGATAGTTTCCGCTAAGGCTTCTATGGTAATCACATATAATAGTAGGGATAACTGGCATCCCTGTCTCGTGCTCTGCATAAGATGGAAGGGTGGGGATATAATAGAATTGGTTAGGATTTGGGCTTGGGGAGAATTATATAATGTTCGAATCCATCGTAACATAGTGTCCCCCAGGCCATATTTGTTAAGGACAGCAAACATGAAAGGCCACTCCATGCGATCGAACGCCTTTTAGGCATCTAATGCTAATAGACCTTCCCCATACCACCTCTTTAAGTCCCTCCATGAATAATATTAACCATCCTACATATATTTGGTTTGGCTTGTCTCCTCCTCCCCCACTCCGATGAAACCCCCTTGATCCAGATTAATCACCTTTGGCAGAAGTCTGTCTAATCTTTGAGCTAACAATTTAGCCAATATTTTATATATCAGAGTTCAAAAGTGATATGGGTCTATACAACCCACATTTGAGTGTATCTTTCCTCGGCTTAGGTAAAACCACAATAGTGGACATGCACATAGAAGGAGGCAGAGCCCCCGACTGGAAAGCTGAGCGAATCATCTGGAGCATAAAGGGTCCAATCTCCTCCCAAACCAATCTGTAGAACTCGAGGGGTATCCCATCTGGGCCTGGCATCTTACCCCTTCTCCCTATCCAGGCTGCCCTTTTCAATTCCTCCTCAATTACTGGAGAATCCAGGATCTCCCTATCCTCCTCCCCCACTGAGGGTAACTCAATGTTCCGGAGGAAGCCTTCTGGGTCACCACCCAGTGGGAAATCTGAAGTGTAAAGATTTGAGTAGAACTCTTTGAAGGTGTCATTTACCTGGGATTGATCATATGTAATGTCTCCCCCCAGCCCTAGAACCATCTGCTCAGCTCTCTTACTCTTTACCAGACCAGCTAACCATTTACCAGCCTTGTCCCCATCAAAATGTGCCCTGCTTTGGTGATATAAAGATTTCTTTCTATGCTGCAGTGAGAAAGTTTATTCAGGGAGCACTTTAAAGCCTTAAGTTTTTGTACTTTCTGGGGGGGTTAATACAACCCATCAGGTCCCTCTCCATCTCCCCAACCTGTTTCTCTAGTTCTTTTTCTTCTCTGTCCTGCTTCTTTTTAAGGTAAGAGGAGTAAGATATAGCTTCCCCATGAATATGTGCCTTGAGTGCATCCCAAGCGTTATGCACGTTTGTCTCCTGAGGGTCATTATGCACCAAATATTCCCTAATGCTATCCCCGACTTGGGGTACAAAGCCCTCATCTACCATTAAGGATGGGTCCATTCACCAACTAGGCCTCAGGTTCCACCCTATCTGAAGTTACAGTACTACCTGAAAGGGTGCATGGTCCAAAACCACCAGGGGACCATAACAGGCCTCCTCCACCTGCCCCGCCCACACCTTTGGAAGGAATAAGTAATCGAGCCATGTATACACCTGGTACGCAGAGGAGAAAAATGACTATTCCCTAGTGGTTGGGTGACTTTGCCTCCACACCTCCATCAAGGCTTGCCCCTCCACCGTGCTCCGTAAGGCTGCCGTACTGCACAGAGGAGGCCTAGATCTCCGGCCAAAATGGTCTAAAACAGGGTCTAAATAGGTGTTGAAGTCCCCTCCGATTATTAGGTTATCCAGCAGAGGGGCTAGTGAGACCCCCATATGCGTCAAGAAGTCAGGTGCATCAAAATTGGAACTATATACCGAAACCAAGGTGTACTTAATTCACCCTATGTCCACCTGCAATATAAGGCATCATGAGTCTTCAAAATTTTGTGGGGTAGGCCAGGCCTCAACCAAATTGCAATTCCTCTAGCCCTGGAAGTAAAAGGGGCTATCAACAAGGTTCCCCCTCAAGCAGTCGACAGCCTCGGGGCCTCCTTGGGTGTGGAATGAATATCTTGGAGGAACACAATGCCCCCCCAATTTTTTAATATTTACCCAGACCTTTTTCCTTTTCACCACATGTCTAAGGCCATTAACATTCCAAGTAATTAACTTCAACTTATTCATGGTACAAAACCAGAGTAGAAATGCATCATTGCCATGTTCCCTACATCCCTGGCCCCCTGTACATACATTCGATCTTGGAAGTAAATTTTTCAACTTTTTAATGACCCCAGCAAATCCCTCCTTCCCAAAATAGGGTTCTAAAACAGAACAGAATTACCCCAACTGTTTATAAAATTGCCATTCACAACATAATGTATTCAGTATAACCCCTTTACCCCCCTTTAAACAAGCCCCATAACAACAACAACAGACCATAGAAACCTCTCCCTAACCCCTGTCCACTAAAGCAATCCACCTGCTACTTTGTATGGATCGAGCAGGCTATCCACCTTTAAAACCCCATAAAGTTGCACTAATATATGCTTCCTTCCTCTGCTTTCTGGAAGGCTGCCATAGGCAGTGGATCCTGTCACTGGGTGGGGACCTTCTTGGACCCTCCCCACTGGCAGAGCCCAGTAAACAAGAGTTGAAATCACACTGTAAGCCTTTTAATAAAAGAAACAATGGAAAAGCAAGGTCCCCCTTGCTTTATTTGTAGCTCCCTTTGATTTAGCCTTATAAACAGAATTGCCCAAACTGGTGATAAAATTGCCATTCACAACATAGTGTATTCAGTATAACCCCTTTATTCCCCCTTTAAACAAGCCCCATAACAACAACAACAGACCATAAAGCCCGCTTCCTATCCCCTGTCCATTAAAGCTCTCCGGGTGGGGACCTGCTTGGACCCACACTGGCAGAGCCCAGTAAACAAGAGTTGAATTTACACTCTAAGCCTTTTAATAAAAGAAACCATGGAAAGGCAAGGTCTCCCTTGCTTTATTTTCTGCCCCCTTTGATTTAACCTTATAAAACCCCAACCGTTGCCCCCCCTCGGAATTACAGTCACTCCCAACAGAACACAACAGAGAGTGCCAAACTCCAACATATGCTAAATACAGTTTTAAACCTCGCTGTTTAATCGTCCTTGTTCTAGAAGTTGGGGGCCCCCTAGATAGGGCTCCCAGGTGGGAGCCAAAAATCAGTCCAGGTTTTGAAAGAGGAGGCCTAGTGCCTGCAGATTAAGCCTCCATCCGGGCATAGATCTAGAGGTATTCAGTTTAGTCAGCCATCTCAAGAAAATACTTTGCCCAGGCCATTACGCCTAGGCCTTGCACAACTTTAATTCCCGGATATAGCCTCCAAATATGCACACATGTCCACTTCTGTTTCTCTGGCATTGGATCTAGCCGCATTATACATCGAGCTGGAGGGAAAACAGAGGAATTTCTTGTGCTGGCCAGGGTGTGTCCCCATAAAGATGAAATTCAGGTATTTTGTGGGTGGGAGTGGGAAGGGGAGCCCTCGCCAAAGCAGCCATTATAGACCCCATAAAGGAGTTGTGGTCTGGCCCACAAAAATGTGTGTCCCCACCACCCCACAACCCAAACACATCACACCCCAGCCACAGTACCTCTGTATATGACTACTTTCCTTCTGAGAACATCACAGCATAGGTGCTTTAGAAGCCCTCAATATTTTTGTTGATGCCCACAAGCTTTTTCCAGGTCGGCCACGCACTCCACAGCTGCATCAGGACTGGTAAAGGATCTGGGCTTCCCTCCCTCCCTGTGGTCGTATGATCAGGCATGTTGAGTAAACAAGTGTGAATTGGCATCCCAGGTCATGAAGCCACTTCTTAACCTCAGCAAACACTCTTCTATGATTTTGAAGCTGCCAGGAGCAGTCAGGGAACAAGCTTATACGTGAGTGCTGCACCAGTTTTTTGCCCTTCTGTCTAGCCTTTTCCAGCACAGTTTGGTGATCCATAAAGTGAAGAAATGTTATAATAATGTGCTTAGGTCTTTGATCAGGGGCAGGTTTAAGTCCTGGGGACCACTGTACTCGATGGATTTCCAGGGAAACCTCTGGTGGAAGGTCCAGGGTGTCACAGAGCCATTTCCTGACAAATAAGGCACAATCTCTCCCCTCCAGACCTTTAGGCAGGCCTACCACTCTTATACTGCACGTGCTCTCCCTATTCTCGTGATCGTCTATAGTTCATTTTAAAAATTCGATCTCACCAAGGGCTTTTTGTAAATCTGTATGAGAGCTTTGCAGAGAGTCCTCCTGTGTGCTAACCTGTGCTTCTAGTTCCCCCAGTCTGGTCTCATGCAAATCAACAGTTTCCAACATGGAGTTCACGGCCTTCTGGAGGTACTGGATCTGTGTTATAACTTTTTCAAATTCAGCCTCCATTTTTGTCCCCAGGTCATATTTAAGTTCTGTTAACAGCCTCTCCAGCATATGATACCCCTCGTTTGTGGTAAAGGGGGTCGCCTGGTCCATTGTGGAATTAGCAGAATGAGTTCCTTTGGCTTGTGGTGATCCCAGGTTACCAGTGCCGGAGGTGCTTCTCAGGCTAGATTTTGATAGGTATCTACTTGTCTCCACAGATAGATGCAATTTAAATGGCAATTTTCCCTGTTTCTTCACTGATTTCATTGGTGCTGGCATTTAGCAAGGTCTTATATAGCAAAATAAGCAGAACAGCTGGGGTAGCGAAAAGAATGGTGGAAATATGTGGTGGATAGCCGTGGAGCTCTTAGTTCAGACGTCCATCTTGCTCCTGCACTTGGCCATGCCCCTGGAGTATGTGTTGACTATTCATTTTATAAACATCAACATATCAACATTTTCAGGGATAGATAAGATGGCATGCAAGTATGTGAGGACTGCAGCTGCTGCACTGAAAATCTATTCAGAAGTGACACAGGATGGTGGGAAACTTAGAAGCGAAGACTGACAGTTCAGGTGACTCTTTAACTTTGCTGTACTAGTACTGCCGGAGTTCATCATCAGCTACAAGGTGTTTGGATTCTGCTATGTATGCATCTCCAGTTCTTGATGCTAGCTTTAGTCTGGTATATTTTCATGGTGCTTCTCCTCCTCATAATCATCACTGTTCTTCTTGCTAAATTTCTTGCTATATTATGTGTTGTTATATTTGCTGCTACAGTTATGTCGGAAGGAAGGAAGGAAGGAAGGAAGGAAGGAAGGAAGGAAGAAAGGAAGGAAGGAGGAGGGAGGGAGGGAAGGAAGGAAGGAAGGAAGGAAGGAGACAGAAAACCTATAGTGGACTTGATTTTGTATGTTTTTGTGGTTGACTTAGTGGAAGATGTCACTACTACAGCTTCACATTTTTCTAATGAGTTGCCAGCTTTTACAAACATGCGAACTTATGAATTTGCCAACAGAAACAGGACTTATTGATCTATCAGGTCTCCTCGAGTGTGCAACTCGGTCTACTTCCCTGGAGCTGCCCCTCCCTACTACCCTCCTGGAGTCAACCACCCCACCCCATTCATCCCCCTTCCACTTCTCAATACTTATTCCCCATTCTAATTTTATTTTTGCCCAGTCCCACCCCTTGAAACTGGCCCACCGTGTTGCGCAACTACCTCCGCCGGCAACTCATTCCACCACATCACCACCCTTTCGGTGAAAAAGTGTCTCCTCATTTCCTTCTTAAATCTACATCTCACTAGTTTTAGGTTATGCCCCCTTGTTGTACCATCCCTTCTTAAATTGAAGATGTCATCCAATACAACCCTGTTTATGCCCTTAAGGTACTTAAAGGTTTCTATCATGCCCCCCCCTTCTCTTCTGTCTTCAAGGCTGTACATGTTGAGCTCCCTCAGCCTCTCTTCATATGTTTTATCCATCATGCCCTGGATCATATTGGTTGCCCTCCACTGGACCCCCTCCAGTAGCATGATATCCTTCTTTAGATAAGGACACTAGAACTGAACACAGCATACCAGGTGTGGTCTCACCAGAGACCTGTACAGTGGCAGAATGACTTCCTCCCTCTGGGGGGTGATTCCTCTAATGATGTAGCCCAGCATTTTATTTGCCTTGACTGCTGCCTTACAGCACTGTGCAGAGTGTTTCATGTCACCCCTGAGCAACATTCCAAGATCCTTTTCCTTCTCTAAGATGGTCATTTGTATGCCCCCAGCCAGTAACCGGTCTCTGGGTTACTAGCTTCCAGGTGTATGACCTTGCATTTCTTCGCATTGAATCTCAACTGCCAGATGCCTGACCATTTCTCTAGCCTAGCCAGATCATCCCTTAATTCTTGTCTCCCTTCCACTATGTACACTCTTCCACAGATCCTGGTATCATCTGCAAATAGGCAGATTTTACTTTTGACCCCTTTTGCTATGTCACCAATAAATATGTTGAATACCACAAGTCTGAGTACTGAGCCCTGTGGGACCCTGATGGTTACAGGTCTAGGTTTGGATAGTCCCCCTTCCACCACCACCACTCTCTGATTCCTGTCCTACAGCCAGTTCTCAACCTGCCTCAGCAACTTGTCCCCTAATCCCAGGTCCCTCAACTTTCTGATCAGTCTGCCATGTGGCACTGAATCAAACTCCTTGCTGAAATCCAGGTACAGGATGGCCACCACCTGCCCCCTGTCCAACAACCTTGTAACCCAGTCAAAGAAGTTTATCATATTTGTTGGCAGGATCTTCCCCTGACAAACCCATGCTGCCTGTCAAAATGTTACCTCAAGGAAGGACACCAGCCTTTCCTTTAGAATGGTTTCCATTAACTTGCCCAAATTTGATGATACTATGCAGCTCAGCTCAGTATGCTATTTTTCAGCAGCTGCAAACTATGTACTCAGTTTATAATTAGTCTTTACAAATGTTCAACTTTCTCTTGACCACCATCAATTGTAGCAGAAAGCCCATGTCTGTACCATGGGATAAGCATTGTTGCAATACTGAAATACAAAGATGTCAGGGTGACATTCAGGTGCTTGTCATGGTCTAAGATGTTTAGCTTGTATTTGATCAATGCACATTGTACAGAGTTACCAGCTGCTTCAAACTAATGCTAAACATTACAAAGGGTCTCCCTCAGTACATGGAGGAGTCTGAGCAATAGAAGCAGTGTCTCCATTCACTGCCTGAGCTGCATGACCAAAAGGCCTCAAGATCAAAATTAACCCATTCATGAACCTTCACCACATAATTGTCAGTGACATAAAAACTCCTGAACTGTCACAGCTAGTATGAAGCAGCATATATAGTGATAAGGCCTTATACAGTCCATACATACACTTTAATGCTGTGTGGAATATAGAATTCTGCTGGCTAAATTAACATGGAATAATCATTCTGCCAGTGGAATTTCCACCAGAATTTCTCTGGTTCTTCTGTGGAATTCTGCCTGCTCTGAGCTGCAGAATAGTATTCTGCAGAACAGCATTTTTTCTAAGAGAAAAATCATTCCACAACCATTTCTGCCAAAAATATTGAGATCTGTGTAATAATATTCCACAGAAAAGCATTTGTTTCCACAGAAAATAATTCCACAATCATTTCCATGGAAAATACTGAGAGCCATGGAATAAAATTCTGCATAAATGTTGCAGAAAAACTCATTCCCAATTTTTCTGCTATGGAATTTCATCATTCTGTTTTTGGTACAAATTTTGCAGAATTTTGGTGGAATTCTGAAAATTCTGTGAAATTTAGTTCTGCTGGAATTTGAAAATTCCACACAGCACTAATACACTCCAGCATATGAAGGGGTTGATTTCCACCCTGCACCTCCTGCTTTAATTGGTGCTATGGCTCCCATTTTTTATTTGTAGTGCACCTAATTGGTTCCTGGCAGTTCCAGACCTTCAAATATGGCCACAAATTCTATGGAATGTAGCAATACTGTTACCACCTATCCGGTTTTTGACTGGATAATATGGTATTTAAGGTCCTTATCCGGCCATCCAGTTTTGATTAAATGTAGTCCCGTTTTTAGGCCATTTTGAGTGCTCATATACTCTTAAAACTGCTGTATCAAATCAGTCACTGTTTTGGCTGCATTGCATGTCCAGGTTACAAAGAAGTTCTGATGTCATTCAGACCTGCCTTTGTTTGTAAAAACCAGTCTGTCTGGGAGGGGTAAAGTATGGTCATTAAGATCATTGGCAGTAAATTAACCTAATCTTTTCCACTCTGAATTTTAAGTATGTTACGAACATACGAACATACGAACATACGAAATTTGCCAGCAGATAAAGGCCTAGAGGTCTATCAAGTCTGCTCGAATGTGCAGCTAGCACCCCTTATTCTGCAGCTGCCCCTCCCTTCCACCCTTCCCCTTCATTAACCCTCCCCCTTGTCCTGTCCCATCCTCGTTTGAAGCAGTCCACTGTTCTACTGCATACCACTTCTGCAGGTAACGCATTCCACCCAGCCACCACCCTCTCTGTAAAAAAGTGTCTCCTCATCTCCCTCCTAATGTTCTTTTACTGCTATGACAGGAAGCAGCTTTTACATCTTTATGTGCTCTCATGTGTTTCTTTTTGTTTGCCTTATATTCTGGTATGTTTTAGACCCATTTTTGTTAATTAATAATCTAACTTTCATTGCCTTTATCACTGCATCTGCATTCATTTTTTGTATTACCTGAACATTCCATGATATTAGCTACATTTTTACAGGTCATTCAGATAAACAGCACGGCATGGTATGTATGAAATTGTGGAATGTCTTAGAAATATTGGAGGCAGTATAGTGCAGTGGTCTAAGGCTCTGAGCTACAAATCTGGTGACATCCAGCAGATCAGACCTGGGTTTGAATCCCACAGCTTCCACTTGCATACTGTGTGACCCTGAGCAAGTCACTTAACCTCCTTGTGCTCCCAGGTCGCTGCTGTAAAAAAGCTTTCAGCTTAGTGTGCTATACTTGGTTAAACAACAACTAAAGAAAAAAAAATATGAAAAGAAACAGCAGTAGCTGCTGAGATAAAGCGGAACACAATGCAGTATTAAGGGTACCATAAGCACCAATGATTACGTTATCAAACACTGGTCAAAGCATATCAGAATATATGACTGACATAGAAAGGAAAATGGGAGAGTGTTTAACAGAAGGTTGAGCAATAAGCTGTGAATGATAATGAGCTTGGCACATCCAGCAGACATGAGTTTGATTCCTACAGTCTCCACTTGCATAGTGCGTGACCCTGAGCAAGTCTCTTAAACTCCCTGTGCTCCTGGGTCACTCTTGTAAAATGTGCTGTGGTGCCTATGGTAGTTAACCTGGTTGTCAAAGAATAAAAATAAATTACTGAATAAATCAAATAAATAAATCAAATAAATAACAGCATAAAAATGATTTCCTATCACTATATAACTTTGGATGAGGAGTGATATACTTGCCAGTCGTAAAAAAGGGGGTGGAGTTTGGGGTGTAGTTTAGCATCTGTTTTTTACCTCATCCAAAGGTGGTGACTCTACGCAGCAAACACATCTTTAAAATAAGATTCTGGCAAGAACTCTATCACAGCAAGGTTATTATGTGGTGAAAATCAGGGCATCCTGACAAATCCCCAATTTACTAACAGCCTTGACAATGCCGGCACCATTTTCACTGGCTGTCAAGCACAACAATAAAGACAGTGGGTTTCAACTAGGTGTCATTCTCTTTCAGTATTGAAGCCAACATGTTATCCCCACTGTGTGACTCAAGCATGCTCTGAAGAGCCAGTGCTGCATGCTTTTGAGGACCTGCAAATGTTCTACTACCTTTTCAGACTGGTTGACTATAGTGGTGCTCAGATAGTGACTTTGAGGATCTGATTATCCTCTGTTGAATAGTACTGGTATCTGATCTAGAATCTGACCAAAGTCAGATTCCAGATCCATAGTCAGATAGTTGTGGATCTCAGGTTGGATCCATTGGATCCATAGTCAGATAGTTGGATCTGATGGTTGGATTCATTGGATCTGAAGTTGGATCCATCAGATCCAAACTCAGAGATGTGCATCCAATAGTTGGATCTCTCAGATCCAGGTCAAATCCATGGACACTTAATCTGGATCTCAGGAGGTTGGATCCTTTGTCAGATGTCTATGCCATCAGATGCTATCCAATATTCAACCAAAATGATGGTATCTGATGGCATCAAACCTGGTAGGATCCTGTCTGAGCAACACTAGCTGACTGCATTCCTGGAAAAGGAATTACAAATGCTTCAGTTACACTGAATGTGCTGTTTTGCACATAAATGTGATAGAAACTGTTGATCCACTACTTTAAATCTCTGTTGTGGCCCAGCCCAGTGGCACTGAGGGTTGAAGTGCTGAACGCCACACCTCGCGCCATGCTGGTGACCCAGGTTCGGGAATGAGCGCGGGTCATCGGGGGTCAGCAGGGGATGACTGGGATTGAGCATCAGGAGACAGTACTCCCAATCCTGGGGTGGGCTGGGAACTCTACAATGCACTGCAGTGACCCCTGGGGAGGCCCGAAGGTACCGCAAGTGACGGTGTAACTGAGGGGGGACTGCGGCAGACGTCTGCACGTATGTGTGTGGATGTCATTGCATGTCAACGATCCCAAATGGGGAGAAAATGGGAAAAATGGCAACACAGGTCCATGGCAGCTTGATGGACGCAGTTCCACTAGCCGATGATGCCTGGAGGCATGTGCTGGTACTGATTTCCTCACCGGCACGGGAGCTACAGGGGGCCACTTTCGCAGGTGTAGTTGCATCTGCCAGCTGGGCATGCGAGCTTCGGGGTTGGCAGTGGAGTGGAGTGGTGGCTGGATGTGGAGCAGGACTATGGCTGCAAAGGTGGAAAAAAGTGTTAAATGATAAAAAAAATATCTCTGTTGCAAGATTGCTACCAAAATGGGAGGAATCCTTCAAGGCAAGTGAAACTTATCTTTCAGTAGCATCCCTAAGTTACCTCTACAATACAACTTAACATGCAGTGACTCTTGTGGCTTGCATTATAATAATACACAAAAAGTGAACAAATTACTAACAAATTTAAACAACTATTATCAGACGTTATATAAGGGTTAAACTAAAAGGTACTTAAAGATAAAACTGCAGTACTTCACTACCTACTAGTAAAGCAGCTAGCAGAACTGCCTGCCACAGCCTTGAACAGCCACTGTGATTTCTACAGCACAGAAACACTGAGGCTGAGCTTATGAGCTGCTACAAAGTGAAGCCTGCTCCTCACCCACACACAGCACAACATCATGCAGGCTAAAGAGAAAAGAAACAAATGAACAAAACCTTAGGCACAAATGTCTTAAATCAACACTGAAGTAGTAGAACAGCAAGAGGGTTTGAAAAAATGCTTATTTTTTACTCAAGAAAAAGCATTACCAATGACTCAAAGTGAGCACGCAGTACAGACAGCTTCTATCTCTTCAACACCCTTACTAGTACTGCATATACTACACTCCTCATGGTTTCATTGAATGACTTGGCTATTTTCACAAAGCTTGGCATAACAGTAAAATTTCATGAAATCCTCAATACTGCAAAGCATGATTTTGTGAAGTTTTCCAACTTCCCAGGTAGACACCAGTGGCTGAATTATAAAGCTAATCTTTTTTCCACAAGTTCCAGTTGTGTCAGAGATATGCCACACCAGACTTGTGGCAAAAAAATTGAATTTTGATCTATTGTGTCAATTAGACATGCTCTAAACAACATTTCATTGGTGTAGCATGCATCGATGCTGATGTTTTATTTTCTGTGGTGCTTCTAGAAGTGGCTTCCAACCATGCTTCATCACAAGCTGCCATAAAACAAGTCCATGTGCCATAACTGTTTCAGATATTTGAAAATTGGGTGCAGCTGCAACATTTAGACATGACGCATATGCTGCACCACAGACTGTGGCCACAAGGACTGATGCTGGCACTGTGCCTGGTTTCAAAACTTGGCCCTAGGTTTCTATTCATGAGGAGTAAAAAAACAGTAACCAGAAGACATGAGTGGAAGTTATTTGGGGAAGGGGCACTCAAAAGGGATGACAGGAAGTACTTTTTCATGGAGAAGGTAGTGGATACCTGGAATAAGCAAGATACAACAAAATGGCTCCATTGGCAAAGAATGTGCAGGATAAAAACATATAACCAGAAAGGAGCCATACCAGCATCACTCAGGCTATAAATGTGCAAACATCTTTATTTATTTATTAAAAAAATATACTGTAGCATGGCAGATTTCAAAACAGGCCATAGCAGAGTAGAGACCCCAACAAGTTTCGCATCTAGTGCATCATCAGGGGGATCTAGGAGCTAAACCAGTCAGGATACCTGGAATAGCCTAACATAACTGGTGGTGGAAGCCAAATCAGTGACCAGTTTCAATTGAAACATGGCATGTTAGGCACATGGGGAATAGTAAGACCTATGAGAGGGAGAGGATTAATCACAGCTGAAGTTGTTGAAATGTGCATCCCATGTCTCTCTGTCTACATGGGAATCACACTACATGTTGCAGATCACAAAAGACATCTCCCATTCACTATATTGCCTTATTTTCACCATTTGGTTCAATTTGGGGTATTGGAATGATTCAACTGATTTGACATTTTTACATACACAACTGTGGGGCATTTGAAAAAAACCCTGACACCTCCATCTTAACCGAATGCTTGATCATAGGGAGGTCAACCAACAGTAGAGGTAAGGATGGAATTACTTCATAAATTATGTCAGAGATGTTAAGTAATTCTTGATGTTGGGGGCTTTGGCATTATAATCAGTTATGGGTATGTTCATGGAAAGGAAGCACCGATGCAGTGAAAAATTCTCTCAGCATGTAACACTTCAAAAAAGGTATCTGCCCAATCATTTTACACTGTTTTTATGCTGATACCATGTAGGGATAAAAAAGATAAACTTACACTAACAGTACAAAGACTTTTTATTTTATTTGACTTCGCACCTCCTTGTGCTGCAATTTTGTATAGCTGAAATGCCCAATTGGTGTTTATGTTGAAAATAAAAGAATAAATTGAAGTGAACTGTGTGTTTTGAGTGGAGTTCATTGAGACTTTTCATCACATTTTTGATATTTTTTGGTCTCTTTTGGATGACCCAAGCTTGAATTGAATATTTACTTCTAAAAGAAGTCAGGTGACCTGGTTCACTTTGCATAGTAGCTGAAATGTGACATGGAAAAACACACAAAGCTTATAACTGTGCATTATCTATTTGTTTACTGTGACTTTTCATTAAAATGGTCCACTATATCATATTGTGCTGCGTCTTTCATGATTTATTTGTTTTAGGCACTTATTTTGTACACACTGCAAACTAACACATTTTTCATCAGCATGAGGTTTGTAACTTTTAATGTCCTAACCTGCAGGCCCCACAAAAAAACAACTCTTCCTTTCTTCTGTTTTTAAGTCTTCTTTTCTTTGGCCCCCCATCCCATCCCATTTGGCAATCTTAAATGAGTTTGCTAATTTCACGCTGCTCCCCTCACTTAGCAGGAGTGACCTTTGAACCCCCCCTTCAGGAGGAATCTTCATCTTGCAGCTGTTCACATATCATGGCCAGGATCTGGTGCCAAGCTTGCATACCCTCTGGGATTTCTATAGTGTAATGAGAGTGGGTGGCTCTGTTTTGCAGCTTTAACCCTTTGGCTGCTGACAGAATTAGAACGTATAGGAATTCTGGACTGATATGTCAGTATGCGACCCTGCAAGGGTTAAAGCTGCTGTGTTTCATTCAGGAATCCCTTTTTTGACCACTGAGCTCCATGCAAAACTGATAGTATCCTTGGATTGGTAACCACATTACAAACATCACAGGGTCCATCCATGTTATAAACACCACGAAAATCTCTGGGCATTCCAGCTACATCACTATTAAGTGCATCACACTTGAGCCACCGATTCACTATAATACACATTTCTTCCAATAATGGGTGAGTAGATTTCCTGTGTCAAATCTTTTATTTTTTGTTTAAGCAAAACCTGATTATCAGACACCAAGCACTGTGGTGTCTTTGTTCATGCATCACAAGGTATGCTTTGTGTCCTGAGTGCACCTATCATGCTCTGCTTGGTGTCTGTGTTTGTAAGTCACATTTCTGCATTCAAGGCACTATTTTAGCCAGATTTCAGCAAACATTTTGCATCTGTATTTTTTTTTTGCTGTGCATTCAGTCCAGAAATCTCTTGTTTAAATGCTTGATTATTTTTATTTGATGGTGAGTTGCAGGCTGAACTGGTGATCTTGTGGGTTTTCATTGTTGCTGGGATCACTATTTCTGAATGCAGCTGGCCAAGCATACCTGGACAAATTAAATTTAAAAGCACAGTGTGCAAAGTGAGAGTTGTCCCTGACACTCTCCGCTCAGGAGTGTTTGGTCACTAGCGTTTGGCCATTTTGAGCACTATGTTCTCTTTGTTGTTTTGTGGATGTGGTTGTCATGGTCCTTTGTGATTTTATAATAAAATGTTTAAACTATGTACCTTGGATCACTATGTCTGAACATAACTAGCCAAGCATATCCAGACAAAATAATTTAGATGCTCAGTGTGCAAAGTGAGATTTGTCCTTGACACTCTCTGCTCAGGTGTGTTTGGTAACCAGCGTTTGGCCATTTAAGCACTATGCTCTCTTTTTTGTTTTGTGTGGGTGGGGTTGCTGTGGTCCTGTGAGGTTTTCTAATAAAAGGTTGTTTAAATAATGTTATCCAGGATCACTATGTGAAAACATAACTGGCCAAGCACACCTGGACAAATTAATTTAAAATTACAGTGTGCCAAGAATGATTCTGTCCTTTACACTCTTGTCCAGGTGTGCTTGGTGGTATCACATAATATGGGCAAGGTTATAATGGTGAAGTTATTTGGGTGAGTTAACAATAGCAACGTCAATTATGGTGACTGCCCAAGTACAGCAAATGGAGGATAAGAGCTACCACACTAAATCTGCAACCCCCACCATCTAAGTGCGGCATGGAGTTAGAATATAAAAAATAGGGGGCGCGGGAGGCAGAGCCCCGAGCATTAAACATGGAGACAAAGACAGATGGCAGACTTATGTGTCCATAGAAAGGCTTCAAGGATGGTAGTCAATTGTCAATCAATTGTCAGTTCCAGGTTTAATGATGGAAAGTAGCCGTTATGTGTGTTGCCATAGTGTGGGGTCTCCTAATTGACCATCGTTGTTATTGACTCACCGTTATGACATTCGCTCTTATTGCCTAGCCCATTTGACATGGAACCATGTTTGGTCACCAGTGTACAACCATTTTGAACACCACGCTCTCTTTGTTGTTTTGGGGGTGGTGGTTGTTGTGTCCTATGGGGTTTTTGTTCTGGTGTCTTTGACCACCAATATTCAGCAGTTTAAACACCATGATCTATTTGATGGGTTTTTTTTGTGTGTGTGGGTGTGTGTGGTTGCTGTGGTCCTGTAGGATTTTTGTAATAAAATGCTGTTTAAATAGTGTTACCTGGGATCACTCTCTTAACGTAGTTGGCCAAGCACACCTGGACACATGAATTTAAAAGTACAGTGTGCAATGTGAGATTCTGTCCCTGTCTCTCTTTGTTCAGGTCTCTTTGGTCACCAACATTTGGTCATTTTGAGTACCATGCTCTCTTTGATATTTTATATGTGGTGGGGTGTGGTTGCTGCATCCTTTGAGGTTTTTTTGCAATAAAATGTTGTTTAAATAATGTTAGCTGGGGTCACTATGTCTGAACGTAGTTGGCAAACTAGATCTGGGCAAATTAATTTACAAGTGCAGTGTACAATGTGAGATTCTGTCCCTGCCAGTCTTTGCCCGGCTGTGTTTTAATCATTAATCACCAGCATTTGGCCATTTTGAACACTGTGCTCTTTTTTTTGGTTGTGTGTGTGGGGGGGGTGCTATAGTCCTATGGGGGTTTCTGTGATAAAATACTCCTTGAATGTCTAGCCTCTCTCCATCTTCAATCTGTTGTTTTTCTGTACCATGTACAGCCTCTTTCCTGCAGTTTACTGTATTGTGTACTGTGTACATCATCTCTACCTCAGTCCATCTTATTGTGCTGGATGCGCATCATCCCAGGTATGCTGTGTCCAGTAGAATGAGAAGCTATTTCAGTGCATCATATTGTGTGTTGTGATACTTCTCTCCTTCATTTTGTCATATTGTGCACCATGTGCAGCCTCCCTACTTTAGTCCATTGTATTGTGCACTGTGTGCTGTATCTCTAGCTCAGTCAGTTGTATTGTGCAGGATATGCCACCTCTCACATATGCTGTATGCAGTGGGATGTGCAGCTCCTTCAGTATGCCATATTGTGTGTTTTGAAGCCTCTCTCCTTCACTTTGTCAAATTATGTATGATGTGCAGCATCTCTAACTCAGTCCATTGTATTGTGCAGGATGTGCAGTCTTCCAGATACTCCATCTCCAGTGGAATGCAAAGCTTCTTCAGTACATTGTATTGTGTGCTTTGCAGCTCTCTTCTACAGTTTGTCATATAGTGTACCATGAGCAGCCTCTATACTTCAGTTCATTCATCCATTCAATGTTGATACCATCCTCCTTCCTTTAGGAGTATTTTTCCAAGGTCAAGGAAGTTGGAATGCATTTTATTCAGCTGTTTCCTCAAATTCACAGATTTACTCTTACATTGAACTTTATTTTATTTTACGAAATGAGCAACCAGAGGAGAAGACCACTTGTGTCTGCAGCCAGTGTTAAAAGATACTTTGATAATTTCATGCCCATAGTCGGATAAGGAATTAGCTTGCCATTGCAGAAAAAAGATACAGAACAACACCAAACGTTATGAGGAAAATAACATTAAATTGAAGGGCTGCTAACAGGCATACAGGGGAAATAAGAACGGGAAGAGTTGTACTATCCATGACGAAAAAGCAAACCTGCAAATGCAACAGTATGAACAGAGACAGAAGGAGAAGTAGGCATCGGAGACTGTATAGTCCACTGTGCTAACAAAATGAACCACCACGGCCAATGAACAAAAAAACAGAGGAACATTGAGAATATTGAATGGAACAGAAAAGACCATTTTATGCATTAATGTCTGTACAGAAAAAATGTATATCAATGAGAAACAACATGTAAAGTATCAAGAGAAGCATACAGCAACAATTATTGAAGTTGCCACCACTACTGCCGACGCATGAACAATGATGCCACAGACCAGTACTAACCTTATCACAAATTATCCCCATTCAAACAGTGCCATCAGGAAAGCAGTGCAAAGGGCATAAGCAGGGTTATCTTGATTACCATCACACTTGGCTTCTATAATTGTGCAAATTTTATCTTCTGCCTCACTAGCCAAGAAGGCAGTACAGGAGAAATGTATGAACCCAATCTTTTGAATAAACCTGCAAGAGAAATTGGTTGAAGCTATGAAAGACAAATAGACGTCTCTAAAATGCCCCCAAAAAACAGGAGGAAAGACACTTGAGAAGGGAATTCATAAGTACTTTAACAATTCTAAGAAAATAACCACTTCTTACAGTCTGCAGGCAATACACTGGGGATCAGTTGGACAAGCATAATGACCATATCAAGAGGTCATAAGGAAGTAACCCACAAGTCAGCATTACCAGAAAAAACCATCCAGCAAGTGAAGAACTTCTATGAAGATGTAGCCATGTCACTGCCTCACAAGATGACATTCTCAAAAATAACAGGAAACTCAAAAGCATTCCTTGCCAAACTCCTTAGTGTGATTCATGTGGAGTTATGGAAGCAAAATCCTGAAACAACACTGGGGAGAATAAAGTTCAAAACTCTACAGCTACAGCACATCAAACTTGCACAGGAACAGATGTTGGAGCAATGTCTATGTGAGTACAAAGCTGTGGGCATTGAACTGTACCAATTATACACATAAGGCATTGGACTGCAAAGTGCTAAATATTTATAAGGTAGTTGAACTTCCACATGAAAGTGAGGGTCCTGGGCTTCAGGATGGCAGAATTTGCAAAGTTGGAGGTATGTCTCAGGAAAGCCAGAGCAGGGAGGGAGGACTGGGGGGAGTTGAGGAACAGTGGGCCCATAAAAGAGAAGCCATAGTGGAAGCAACAAACCCTTGTGTTATGCAAATAAACAAAGACAAGAGAAAAAGAAAACCACTATGGTCTTCAATGGTGGTGGCTGGGAAGGTAAGAGTCAAAAAGTTGGCTTTCAAAAAGTACAAGGAAACACAGAAGGAGAAGGACAGGGTAGTGTATCTGGATAAGCCGAGTGAGGCAGAGAAGGCAGTCAGGAGCGCAAAGGCACAAACAGAGGAAATAATAACCCGGGCAGTAAAGAAAGGGGACAAGATTTTTTATAGATACATTAGTGAAAGGAGAAAGACAAGGGATGGGATTGTAAGGTGTAAGGGGGAAGAAGAGGTGTGTGCAGAAGGGGACTTAGAAAAAGAAACAATCCTGAACAAATATTTTTGTTCAGTATTCACAGAAGAGTGGGAAGGTGAGGGACCACATATAAGTGACAGGAGCAATCAGGGGAGAGAGATGGACACCAGTCCATTTACAGAGGAGAGAGTTCTAAAGAAACTTGCAAAACTGAAAGTGGACAAGGCAATGGGACCAGACAGGATGCACCCTAGAATATTAAAACAGCTTAGGAAGGTGCTGGCAGCACCACTGGCAACCCTGTTCAATGAACTGCTAAAATGGGAGTGGTTCCAGGGGACTGAAGGAGAGCAGATGTAGCCCCTCTACACAAATGTGGGAGGAGGGAGAAGGAGGATGAAAACTATAGAACAGTCAGCCTGACCTCTGTGGCAGGGAAATAATGGAATCACTGCTACAAGAAAGGATTGTTGAACATCTTGAATCCAGCAGAGCACAAGATCTGAGGCAGCATGAATTCACAGTGGGAAGGTCACATCAAACAAATCTGATTGATTTCATTGATTGGGTGACCAGGGAAGTGGATCAGGGGGAGCAGTGGATGCGGCCTACCTGGACTTCAGCAAAGCCTTCGACACTGTTCCACATAAGAGGCTTGTAAACATGCTAGACAGCCTCTGAATGGGTCCCAAGGTGACAAACTGGGTTAGAAACTGATTCCGGTATAGAACACAGAGGGTGGTCGTAAATGGAGCTCAATCTGAGGAAAGGAGGGTGACCAGTGGGGTGCCACAGGGATCAGTTCTGGAGCCAGACCTATTTAATTTCCTCACAAGTGATATTGTGAAGGAGCTGGAAGCAAAGGTATGCCTTTTTGCAGATGACACTAAGATCTACAACAGGGTAGACATTCCGGGAGGGGTGGAAAAAATGAGGAGGGACCTAGGTAAACTAGAGGAATAGTCAAGAGTGTAGCAGCTTAGATTCAAAAAGCAAAGAAGTGCAAAATCATGCATTTGGTGCACAGGAACCAAGGTGAGGCTTGCATGATGGAGGGGGAAGGAGATACTGACGGCCATCAAAGAGGAAAGGGATCTGGGGATAATCATATTAGATGACCTAAAGGTGGTCAAACATTGTGCCAAAGCTGTGGGGAGAGCCAGTGGGGTACTGGGGTGCATAGGGAGAGGTATCACCATCAGAAGAAAGTAGTTGGGGATGCCACTGTACAAATCATTGGTGAGACCCCATCTGGAGTACTGTGTCCAGTTCTGGAGGCTGCATCTCCATAAGAACATAGGGTAGAGACAGTTCAAAGAAGAGCAACAAAAATGGTGCAGGGCCTGCACCAAAAGTCATATGAGGAGAGACTGGAGGACCTCAATATGTATACCAAGGAGGAGGGGGGGGGATATGATAGGGTCCTTTCAAATATCTCAAGGGCATAAAGAAGGTATAGGAGGGTAGCAACTTTCAGAAAAAGATATGTTCTGGAACAAGGGATCATGTCATGATGCTGAAAGGAGGTTAACTAAGGGGTAACAAGAGGAAGTATTTCTTCATGGAAAGGGTGGTGGATGCATGGAATAGCCTCCTAGTGGAGGTGGTGGGGATAACTCAGTAAGGGAATTCAAAAATGCATGGGATAGGCATAGTGGAACACTAGCAATAGGAAAGAGAACAAAGTCAGAGATCAAGTAGGATCTGTGGTTTTTGCAGCAGGTAGAGAAAATGGGCAGACTAGGTTGGCCAAGTGGTCCTTATCTGCCATCAATTTCTATGTTTCTTTGTTTCTATGTGCAGCAAGTTACCTTGCCCAAAAATTTTCCATGATGACTGTGTCGAGAAAATTTGTGAAAATTCTAGCACCAATGCTATTCAGGAGAAAGTTGTTGAAGTATTGAAAGGGCACGACAATGACATGATGAGGTGGTAGCAGTGAGATACCATAAATATTAATGTAAACAATGTGCAAAAAAAGTAAGAAAAGTGTTGAAAACCAGGACAACAACATTTTACCAGCTGGTGGAACTACTGAAAGAAGGCTTCAGGTTTCTTTTGCACTACCTGAATGTGGCATCCTGGCAGCAACACCAGTGAACCACATTAAAGGAAAATACAGCTGAGGAATGGGTCCTGATGGTTTTGGACTTTGCTGAAAATTATGCATGCCAGCATCAAGATGAGATCCAATTTTGTCACTGGCATCTCAAGTAAGCCACTGTTTACCCGGTAGTTTCTTATTGTCAGCGTGAGTACTGTGCATGCACAGGCACAAAATCTTTAGTTTCCATCTCCAGTGAGCTGATGTATGACCACAATGCTGTGTGGCATTTTGTGGAAAATGCCAATGATCATCTTCAAAAGATCTGCTTAATTGACATTACAAATGAGGTGTAGTTCGCAGATGACTGTGGGAGCCATTATAAATCCAAGTGGGCTTTCTATGACATCTCAGTGGCACCCACCAAATGTGGGTTTCAAATTGAACACACCTTTTCTGGATCCTGCCATTGGAAAGTTTCCTCCAATGGTGAGAGTGATGTCACAAAGTTGATTAACTCTTTCTGCAGTGACATCGATCAAAGCAATGTAAATCAGAGTGCAAGCACTTCACTGACAGCAAGTGCAGTGCCCTGACTTTTGCCAGCAGGGATGAACAGTGCAGTACCTCGGGCAGAAACTCAACTCATAGAAGGGGAACCACAAAAAATGACTGTCACAGCATGTAACCATCAAGAATAGGAGAAAGGAGCATGAAAGTGTAGTATTGTGAGGGGCTCTGCCCCCCCCGCATCCTCCACAACTTATTATAACCAACTCCACATCATTGCAAGGTGAAGAGAAGGCACATAAGTAGTAATGAAAGAATGACAGGACCATGTAAGCTGTGTGTTTACCAAGTTTACGGATACCATGAATGCAGTTCATGCCATAGTGTCATGAATCAGAAACATTCTCTATCAGGGAACTGGAAAAACAAAGGCTACAGTACCAGAACCCATTACACCTGTAACTGAAAGTTGACAGCAATGCCAGTAAGGTAGTCTGACAGCCTCCTCATCTCATACTGCTCTGGTACATTGGTTGGCATGACTTGAACAGACGATCCTCCACACACACCGTAAACACTCTACAAGACGCCGGGGAACTGTATGTGCCCAATCAGAACTGCACAACCTAAATCACCTACACACCCACATATTAGTGCCCCACACTTGCAGTGGCAAGAAACACCCAACTTAGCTCAATCACTTCAGACACACATGACACCACTCCAACAGTCATACACTCAACACTTACACACCTTGCTCACCCAGTGCTGTCTCTATGCTTCCACTCCACATACCCAGTGAAAGAAATCAAGGTAGGCTCAACAGCTTGCAGCAACATCCTGGTGACATAATGACTGCACCAGAAATCAGTCGGCACATTAACGGGCTACCCACAAAGTCTATAGCAAGTAGGACTGTGCAGTCCAGGCTAGCAGTCATTGCCTCACTAAAGACCTCTTTCAGTACTGCAAGGAGAACATGATGAGAGAGCCTTCTGGCGATGGTTGCGGCAATTTCAGAAGAATGTTCTTTTGGATGGATGACAAGGAAGTCAAAAGGTTTGATGGACAATTAAGAAGATGCTGGGAACCTGCAAAATACAAAATGTCATGTCTGTCACTGATGGTGTGATTGCATCCAAAAGTTATAGCTGCTTTTGCATGGCTTGTCAGAAAGGTTATGGCCTATGTGAAAATACCAGTTATATGGATACGTGGATGGGAAAGAAGCTTATAGATTCCCTTGATAATTTGCATATCATTTTTAGAACAAGCTGGACAACAATGTGCCCTCAATGTCTAATCCTGCCAGCACACATACCAGTACCATGCCAGAAAGCAATGCTTTGACTGCAGAAGCTGCTTCTGCCAGCACACAGATCACCACCATGCAGGAAAACATACCTTCAGCTGTAGCAACTGATACTGTCATCACACAGCCCATCACCATGTCTGGAAAAAATGTGTCATCTGCTTCAGGCTCCACCTCTAGTTTGGAATGGCAAAAAGCAAACAGCTGGACATAAATGTTGAGCACTTCTACACAATGTACTATTCAAGACCTTTTTTTGTAGGACAAGCCAAAACAACTGATGAAAAGAAAAAATCTGAGTCATGTTTTCTCCATCATTGTAGAGATGATGTCCTCACATGGCCACAACATGATGACCATGATATAATAAGTAAAAGGTGATATTTCACAGACCAATCAACATGTCTGGCAACCCACCTTTTAAACTTCCACCAGAGGAATTGCAAACAATCCCTGAAAAATATGAAAAACGGAAACAAAGGTGGAATTAAGTATTGCTCTGCAGGACTACTTCTAATTTAAAATTGGGCAGTCTGGACAACATTTTTTGACATTACGCTGCCAAGCCTTGTTATGCTTGTATGCAACTCATTAGTGACCCATACTTTTTAACACCAAGTTGTGTAAAAACTTTGTAGTATGATTCATGAGGGATGTAACCGAAGACACTGAGTGCCTCTTGTTATACTCATCACAAATCAAGGTATGCTATTTTTTTTTTAACCAGGTATAGCACACTAAGCTGAAAGCTTTTTTTCAGGAATGACCTGGGAGCACAAGGAGGTTAAGTGACTTGCTCAGGGTCACACAGTATGCAAGTGGAAGCTGTGGGATTCAAACCCAGGTCTGGTCTGCTGGATGTCACCAGATTTGCAGCTCAGAGCCTTAGACCACTGCGCTATACTGCCTATTTATGGACACAACCCGCTGGTAATAGAGTAATGGGTTTGTTAAATATGCCAGGATTGACAATAAAAGTCAGCATTTGGCTATAACATTGTACATTTGAGGGGGGGTAACTATTAAGGATTATGTGCTGTAAAATTTAGAATTGCTTAGTTTAAGGAACAGTTAACAGTTGTACTTATTGCTCAACATGTATTCAGTCATTGTAAATGCCTACTACTTTTTTGGGGGTTTGCCATACCATTTTATTAATTACATTGTTATTAGTAAACTTTTGTTTAACTTCAAACAGCTGTTTGGTGTCCTCTATTACATACATCATGACAGTTTGGTGTCCTCCATCACATATGCCACAGTAAGCATTCTTTTTCTCGGGTGTCTGTAAGGCAGTTACAGTATAGCACAACATGCCCACTTTTTACTGTCTAGATCAAGATATTTTGAAGTACATTTCAAATCTGATCTACTGTGGAATTTAAAATGTGATCTTCATTGCATGCTTTGGTACACCATTGTCATGAACATATCTTTATAAAATTTAGGGTCCTGCTTTTAGAGTTAGGGTTTATTTTAATCTATTTTTATTTTATTATGGGTTACTAAGGCATGTTATTGGCTGCCGTAAATGTATTGCCCACTATTTTGGATGAGTATCCCCTTGCCAGAAAGCAAGATTGTGGATCCTCCACCAAGTCCCAAAATTCTAGATGTCTGCAGCAGTTCCTCCTCAAATGGAGGAACTGTTCATACAGAATGCTTTCAAGTAAAACAGTTGAAAGCAGCTATCTGCAGGATAGTAGGAAATGTCCTGCTGTGTTTTATAGTAGCACCTGTATGTGCATTGAAGCCTGCTAGGATGCAATGCAGTGCAGTGTCACATATTTCTGCATGACAAAAGGGATTAACTGCAACTCAAATTGCCTTGTTTTCTGCAGTAACTCTTCTAAAGAATGCTGCAAAATTGAGTTGCATCCTGGAAAGCTCCATGTAATCATACATTTTTCATTCTGTTTGAGAATGAAAGAATTCCTATTTCTTTGGTATTTGTTTTATACGTGAATTGCAGCTTGAAGTCATTGTGATTCAGCCATTTCATGAACTCACTGGCCCCTTGCTTTGAGCCATCCTACAGTATATACTGACAGCGTTGTTGATGTACTTATACCATGCCATCATGTTTCATATAAAAGGATTTCAGATGATCTTACAGATAAATAACTCCTCCTGTCTTTCCAAGAACATGTTAAATACCAGGGGGACATAGCTCACCCAATCACTATTCTCTTTAATTTCAGTAGGTCTTATTAAAAACAAAGTAGTTGTATGTAGGGATATAGCTGAGAAATTCCATGTGGAAATCAACCATTACATCCTTGGAATTGGTATGTCAGTATATAAAGGATTCAATAACTGCAAGACCTTTATCATGTTTGATGGATGTATATAATAAAGCTCTGTCAACAGCCATTTGTATCCCTCTTTCCACTTCATTTTCTCATTTTTAATAATGATATCCATTGAGTCCCTGATGGGTGAGAGGAAGGCCACCATAAGATCTTTAAGAAAATAAACTGCTAAAACAAAAGAAAATCTCAAAAAATAACCTTATCCCTGACACTATTGACCAAAGTGGATTCCTAAGATTTTATGAAGTGGAGAAGAAGAGGAAATTGACCATAAGGATCCTTGTTTCTTCTGCTAACACCCACCACAGATAAATACTTTAGACCCAAATGTTTGAATACAGAAGTGGTGTTTAGCACAAGTAACATATAACATCTGTTATCCTCTGAATGTCTTTGTAGTTCTGTAAGATATTGGGTCCCCTTATAAATTGCTGTCATCTTTTGCTGTTCATCCAGGACATCATTTTCCACCCTCAGTAAGTTGTAGTAGGTATACACCTGGTCAACTGATAATGTTTTTTCAGTTTCACTATGGACTAACTGTTAGTATGTGGGGAATGCTGCATTGCCCACCATCACATGCTAAAAGGTAGTCAGTTTTAAATGGTGCCATAGTGAATAGTTCCTTCCTTTGCTTCTCCCTAGTAATTTATCCTTTATTAATCTCTAATGGTAGCTTTAGCATTACATTGCGACAATATGAAGGCCACCTCCCACTGCAATAAAGTACAAGGGAAAGCAAATATAATATTGGGGAATATAGAGCAGGACTTTATTACCCACAGGACTGGGTTTATTTTGTCATGTTATGACTCTCTTCTGAGGCCTCAACATCAGTGCTGAGTTCAAATCTGGAGTTCACTTCTGGAAAAGAACAGAGACTGATGGAAGACGCTCCAGTGGAGAGTCACTAAAATGATCCAGGGAGAATGTGTAAAATCATATAAGAAAATATTGGAGAACCTTAATTTGTACTCTCTGGAAGAAGACAAAGAAGGTCATCATGGAGAGCTTCAAGTTTTAACTAGGATAAAATAGGGTCAGCAAAACAGAAGGTTTTTTTTCCAAGTGAAAAGTTTTTTTTACTTTATTTTTAATCAATCTATCATAGACATGTCTCATGACAAATATTGCATACAGCAGACGGACCATCTGATAGACTAACATTTGGGAGAAATTTCCCTCAATCAAAGGATGCATTATGCATTTGCTTTATAGTGATACATCATTACAGGGAAATTACATTTTTTTTTAATTTCCTACATTAAGTCCATATTGTGCTGTTATAATGAGTCCATTAGCTACATGGCTTTTCTTGATGTAACAGGATTGTCCCGCAATCAATTAAATTGATAGCAACATCCCTGTATGGGACAGTTGGTGCCATGTACAGAAGCATAATGAAAAAGGAGAAAATACATTATTTAATAATAATCTTGCAGCAAACTTATTCAGATCTATATTAAAAAAAAACTCTGCCACCATCCCCCCCTTCCCCCCCATATCATAACCTACAGATAGGGAGAAAACAGGACAACAAAGGGAAAAAGGACCTAACCAGACTTGTATATGTTCCTGAGAGAACTTCTCAAAAATAAAAGACAAAGCTCAGAAGCAAGGCTGAAATTCATTCCCTTTAATTTAGGAAAGCAGCAGGTTCAAAAACATTAAAACAGTGATGGGTTAGTAACACATAGTGTAGTACAGTAAACTATAGTACATAAAAAGTCTAATATTGATAATTCTTCAGGGTACATCTATAGCTTCCTCACCCTCCGATTCCTCGGATCTAACTCGTGATTCAGTTGCTTTACCATCAGCCCACTTGCCGGCTTCAATAGGATCTGAAAAAATAAAAGTGTTGCCCTGGAAGATGATCCGAAGCCTTGCTGGAAAAATAATTGTATGTGGCACATTCAGTTCCCGGGGCACTCGCCTCACTGCATCAAACTGTTTGTGCCTTTACCATGTGGAGCAACTGATGTTTGGGAAGACAGGCACTTGTCTTTCATCTTGAGTTAGTGGTGCAGCATGGCAGGCATAACAAAGAATCTTGTCTCAAGCCCTGACTCCTGAAATGACCAGCATCAAAGTACAAGTGTCTTCTGAATTTTTTGCCCATCTATTGGGAGGGGGGGTCACCTGATATATCTTTTGACTCCCCAATTCCTCATGCACTCCCTCTGGCAATAATTTCTCCTTTAGCCAGTCTTGCATATTCATAATCAGGTGATCACCCTCTATACCTTCAAGCAGTCCCACTCTCCAAATGTTTGATGACCAGGATTGATTTGCTAGGGCTTCTAATCTAGCCCTGAGATGTTGAAATTCTTTAGCACCAAGAGCAGTGTCTCTGGTAGATGCATCGGCCTGATTACAGACCTCTTGCACTTCTCCTTTCAATCCGTCCACCACTGTTTCAAGAACCAGAACCCGACCATTAAAATCATCCATTTTCTGGTTAAGAGTGGACATAGATGCAATTAGTGTTTGTAGTTTATGCCCCAGAGTAGCTATTGTTTCTCTTGAACTAGAGGCCTCCTCGGACTGCATGGTTTCTTCTGGTCTGCCAGGCCCCTTGTTCTTTCCAACCCCACCAGCTGTTTTATTTTGTTTAGGATTACACATCTTGACTAATTTGAGGTCACTCTTTCCACTGGTGTAGTCCAATTTTAATTTATTTTAAAGCCTGTAAAAGGGAGGATTAGGGCAGATTTGGTGAATAGCTGCACAGAGCTTTGAAAAGTTACTGCTTGTTGCTCGGGCTTCACAGCACCCCCTTCCCAAGTGAATACAAATTTGAACACAAAAGATCATAACCTTAAACTGGAGTGGGACAAATTCTTAAAGGTAACCTTGGGACTAGCAATATAGCCTAGAGGTTAGAGTAATGAGCTATGAATGAGGTTGGTACACCCAGCAGAACTGGGTTTGATTCCCACAACCTTCACTTGTGTTCTGTGCAATTCTGAGCAAGCCACTTAACCTTCCCAGTGCTCATAGGTTACCCTTGAAAACATGCACTTGTGCCTAGTTGCCTTACCTAGTTACCAAAGAATACAAGAAAAAAATGTGAAGGAGTCCTTCTTCATGGACAGCATGGTTGATAAGTGGACTAGCTTACCTAGTGTGGTGCTCGATGCAAGTAGTGTTGCCAGATTCAAAGCTGGCTGAAACAAGTTTTAAAGAACTTATTAAAGGTAAGAATCAGGAAGTTGGAATAGAAGAGCAGTAATTACAAGGTAGGGTTCCAGGGCAGACTGTATAGACGCTGAGGCAGTGGGGGGATTCACAAATCACTTTGAAGGAGAAAAAATGTGCCAGTCCCCAAAATTTGTGCAACTGCGGAAAAAAAGGGGTAATTGCATCGTGTCATATACAGAAAACATCTGCAGCAGTGGAAAAAATACACTGTGGAGTGGGGAAAAATTAGTTGTGGAAATCTGAGTAAAAAAAATTACATTCAACGGAATGGCATATCCACTTAAAGGTTATTCTCAGTCACTTTTTCCCACAGTTGCAGAAAAAATGTTGCACATATGCTACACCAAGGAGAGTGAGGTGTAACTCACCTTGAGCAAAAGGCAGTGTACTAACACTTGGGAAACAATCACAGTGGGGGGTTCAATTACAAAGCAACAGCAATCCTGTGGGTTGCATTGTAGTATCAGTTGTTACAACACACATAGCACACATTGTAATTGACAGTCAACAAAACCCAGTGCAGCCCATAAAGGAGCCCAACAGGCAGTACAGGCAGAGGTGGTGACAGCCAGAAGTGCATGCTACAGACGCAGGCAAAAGAAAAAACTCAGAGAGAGAGACACACACCAAATGGTTACAAATTGCCATTAGGTGGGCAGTCCAGATGGTACAGGTGGTGCTATTGTGGTCCCAGTTGTGGAACTGGCTGCTGACCTCACTAGGAGGGCTGGTTCTGCTGCAACTTTTGCAACACTGTCAGTCTCCTGCTCCAGTTAACATGGATCATCTGTTGTTCCATCTGCTGGGCCATTTATAACAGCTACAGATCCACACATTTTCTGCACTTGCAGAATTTCTGAAGTCGCCAGTTTTGTGATTTTCTGCACCTGCAGAAATTTTGACTGGGAATATGCCACACTTGCATTTCTGCAGTTTTGCAAGCCTTTTTTTTCCACATCTGCAGTTTTTTTTTCCTCTGTGAATCTAGCCCTGTGTCTTTAGCTGTTCATACAGTTCCTTTGATGCAGGATCCAGTTCAAGTTTTTATTTTGTTGTACTCTGTGGAATCAATCATGTAAGGTTCATCTGTCTAAAAAGCCAGCAGAATGGACAGATTCCCCTCTGACTTTCAATTGGGGTATCCCATGTCTCAGCTTAGTCTCAACTTGGTCATCCCTGGATGTTCTTTTTATTCATATGTCTTTTGGGTGTTACAAAAATAATGTCGCAATTTTTTTTTCTGAAGGAATTTATTTTAAATAAATCAGTATATTTCGTAGCTTTTGTCTATAGATGGCATTAAGACAAAGGACAGGACCATCCTTAGTACTTAATTTATTTTTTCTCTTCTTTTGTGTAAAACATTTCTCTGTGTGAATTGTAGTGCTTATGAAAGGTATTAGACTAGCAGCACCATTAACTGAAACCCTTTATTGATTCACATGACAGATTCCTTTCAATTATATCCTTTTCATTTGTCACATTTTTCTAAGATTGTATTCTAGTTGCTGAAAATCAATACTGTCTTATTTGCAAAGAAAGTTATTTTAGTAGTTCTTTTTTTTTCTTTTGTAGAGCAGTTGAAAGTATCTTCATCAAACAAGATCTGTTTCAAAGTCCTAAGGCATTGACTCAGAGTGCATTTCCAGCATGCTTTAGGTTTTGGCCTCTCGACTCCAGTTGAGGAAGTCTTATCAATCCTCAGCCCCCCTCCCCCCCCTCAGGATCTAGCTTTTCTCTAAGTACTTTAGCAGTGCCCTTTGATTGCACCAGATATTCATTTCTGTTAATTAAGTCCTTATCCTTGGTAGAACACATTTTTAAGTGTTGCCTGATCAGTATTGTGGGACAAATCTTTTGTCTCCACAGATGTCCTCTGCATTGTATCTTCCCCTGGAACTTTTAATAGTGCTGGCTGAGCAAATGCAAAAGAGATGGCCCATCTCTCTCAAAGTAGCCAAGATAAAATTGCTTACATCCTGGTCATTCATTCCACCTATAATAATAATCTGGGGGGGTTATACATTCAACCAGCAAAACAGGGTCGTTTCCATTGCACACATTTGCTCAAAGTCTTTTACCTGTGAATGACATTCACCAAGGGGGCTGCCTGTTTTGTAGAACAGATCCATCAACTCTCACCTGATAGCAGGTATTCAGCATATAAAAGACTGACAGAAAAGCCATTTTTAAGTGATAAAAAGGAAAGAGAAATCAAGTACTGGTGCTGGGAAGTGCAGATAAAGGGCATGGAAGACAGCACGTTCAAAGCATATGAAAAAATCAGTGCATTCTGATGGGTCATATATGAAACAATATTGCAGGTTATATCCTTTGAAGCTGCATTCTATTGCCACAATTTATCAGACAGAAACAACCGTATAACTGGTAGACAACCCAACATTTTGCAGCTGAACACTACTTCCTCAGAGTGGGCCCTGCCTAGTCCTGCATTTATTTGTACTCATTCCTTAGATACAGAGGTCCTGATATTCAGAAGTTTGCGGGGACTTTAACTGGTGTTTGCCCACACAAACTGGGCTTTGCAGTGGAGCCAAATGTTCAAAAGGCTCTGTTGTGCCGGCAAACAGGTGTAGCACCCACACAAACCAAATGGGGGGGGGCATGTATATAGTGGGGCGGGGACCAGAATATTGGTGCAAGCTGATATTCAGCAGATTTGTATGGTGCAAGAGGGTTTGTGCAGTCCTTTTGCATTGTGCAAATACCACTGATGAAATCCTCCTCTCATGCCATACAATCCTAGCTGCAGCTGGAAGTAATGCTGCTAGTAAGCTAGTTGGCCTCTAGGGGAGCATAACCACACCTTTTGTCCATGGTACCCTACTCTAATCCCCAGCCCCATATAAAAAGTAAAATGCCTTTGTGCCAGTGGTCCACTCCCTCATATCACCAGCACCAAATGTATAAATATAATCACTGGTGCTAGTTGTCATCCCCCCCCACTCTGACCACCAGTCCAAAGTGTTTTAGTATAATCCCTGGTATTAGTAGTCCACCCTCAATTTGATTCCCAGCACTGTGGTATAAATATAATTCCCTAATGCCAGTGGTCCCCCCTTCCTCAGATAACCAGCCAAAATTATATAATTAGAATCCCTGGTGCTAGTGGTACCCCCTTCTCCCAACTGCCAGCTGGGATCAATAACAAACCATCCCTCATATCCAGTGGGACCTCCCCATGGCATTGGCACCTCCCCACTTCATCACATCCAGTGCATGGTGCCATGGGTGCCTATGGTGAATGGCACAGCCCTCCTCACACCTCCTTGGCTAGCCACCATATGTACAGGCATGGAGTGTGCTTTGTATCTGTAGGACAGGGACATGCCCTGTCCTAGAAATACTAGCTGCACTCCAGGCTTATACATATGATAAATGGCTGAGGAGGTGTGAGGAGGACTGTACCAGTCAACATAGGCACTCTTGGCACAGCACATACAGATACAGTGAGTGGGGAGTGCCGGGTGCGATGGGAGCATGGGACCACTGGAAACCAAGGATGGTTCCTTATTTAATTCATGGCTGGCAGTTGAGAGGAGGGGGACCACTAGCATCAGGGATTCTAATTATATACTTGGGTCTGTGGATTGGAGAGAGGGGGGACCATTGACACCAGGGAATTATATTTATAATATGGGGCTGGGGATTGAATTGAGGGACCACCAGCACTAGGAATATAAATTATATACTTGGGGCTGGTGATTGGTTGGAGAGGGGAACAGTAGCACCAGGGATAGCTAACGCTATCCTGGCCTGGGGGGTGACACCACGCTTCCTGACCCTTAGTGCCTTGCATGCCAAATGGGCTCATTTCCATGGGTATCTTTGAAAACTGCAGTTAGCACTTTGGCACTATCAACTCCTGATCCCAACTTCAGAGGCCATGTTGGGTGGTGCTCCCTGACTTAGCACTGCAGTGACATGTCCCTATATTCAGTCGGCTAGAGCATGACTGAATAGAGCATCCTGGAACCCTGGGCAATTGCAAAGTGCAAACATTTGCACTGTGCTTTGCACCTATTTGAATATTGAGCCCACAGTGTGCTATTCCCTTAATATTTGAATACCATCAGGTGCTGAATGATTATGGCTTCCTTTGTCAGTTTTAGCTTTACCTTTTTGTTTCCTAAGCCTTTGGTCTTGGATTAGTCTTCTGATCAAATTTGATAGTGTTTTCCTGAAGCTGTTCATCTATCCCCATTATCTCTGCCTTAGCAGCTATATGAAGTTGACCCTTCTCAGTAGTGGACATTCTGCTTTTAATTGTGCTGTTTTGGGCATTTTAAAATATACTATGCTGCCCTGGATTCATGTAGAGTAGAAGGGAAACATGATTTACTACCATATTTCAAAATGTTGCATTGGGTACTTGAAGTTCTTAAATTCTATACTTTGTCAGCCTGTATGGAGGAAGTAAATGAACACGGGAAGGACAGGAATGAATGTAAAGTTAAACATTACAATGCAATCATATTGTAGTGTTTTAGCACACAAACTTGCTACCCTGTGCTGGAGAGAAAATAAATTGCCAATTACAAAAAGCAATAGTAAAGGTTTGCTCTAAATAAAAATGAATGATGCGTTATGATAAATGTGATAGCTTTCAGCAGCACTAGTGAGCATAGGTGCAGCAGTCACAGTACAATGCCTTCATGCATGAATGCACATGGCTGAGATTGATTCAAACATTAAAATTGGATTTCACTAACAAAAAATGAAGATTTTGCACCAGTGTGCAAATAAAATGAGTACATTCGCACTAGTGCACTATTTTACAAGCATGAAGGCATTAGCTAAATGTCTGAGGCATCTACCAGTTTGGCCTAGGTGATATGGGCAAATTCACTTCATCAGCATAGGTCCTGCCTTTAGGGTGGATGTGGTGTGTGGTATCTTGCTGAGGAGATAACTGGAGGAAACTGATGGAACCAAGAAAATGATGTGGCTGCATGTCACCAACAAAAAGGATCATTCTGGTCTTTTGCTGTATACCCTGAATTGGAGGAGATCACTTTCATGGGGCAGAAGAGTCCTTAGAGGATCCACAACTGGTCGTTGACAAATTTTTTGTCGAACGACCAGACAGCGAAACCGGCAGGTCGACCGCATTTTGCAGTTGGCAGCCAGTTTCGTAGGTAAACAAATGTTTTCTTCAGGGGGGGCTTTGCCCCCCAAACCCCCCATGTGGGGGGCTGCGCCACCACACACCCCACTTAGGATTCTCAACTCTGAGTCAGAGCTGATTCGGCGGGGGTGCATGACCCCCAACAGACAGTGGCGGGTTCCAGTGGGTTCTCTACAGCAACGTGGCACTGTTGTCACTGTAGTGGACCGTGCAGTCGAAATGTCACTGATATTACAGAATACCATCCTCAGAGGTGGGGCTTCCCTAGCCCTTCTGGTCGGGTTGGGTATGTTCCCTAATGGTATTATGTCTGTAGTCTGACAGTAGTAGGGAGTATAATTATAAGGGTTGTAAAACCAATGTAGGGAGAGTGAGTAAATCTACTAGGAACCAGAATCAGTGGAGAGTCAATGAGATGGAGCAATATTGTATGTTGCCAGACACATGGTACTGTATATGGTCAAGAAAGGAAGTACTGTTCCAGGCAACTGGTTAAATAATGGTAGATAACAAAATATTAAAATAAAAAGTTGTTGTTAGCATCCTAGTTAGGTGAATGAACAATATTGACACCTTTGCAATTTACCTCTGTTTAGCTTCTGGCAACAATTGTTTTCAGAATGCACACTCAGCAGTAGTGTATTATGTTGATCTATATTGGAAAGGCTGTCTTCTCAATAGAAATTCCTTGAAATAATGTCTTAAATAAATGCTTGGATTCTCTCAAATTCAGCTACAGTGTATCCTTTTTATTTGCAATAGGTCAAATATATTAAAATTCATTTACAGTCCAAACTGAAATATATTTATACATAAAAAATTTTTTTTCTGAGAGTCAGACTGCCAGCACAGTGGCAAGGTGTCTGCTTGCAGCGCTGACATACCAGGTTCCGTGATGGACTCGGGAGTCGGAGGGCTAGCCGGAGGGAGAAGATTGAGTATCCCAGGGACTGCTTTCCTTCTCCTGGGGTAGGGGGGAAGTGTGTCCAGTGCTATGTGCACCTCTGGCAAAGGCTGAGGTTACTACCACTGCCAGCACCTCATGCAAGGGGGCGGGGTGGACACTGGCATCATTGCACATCCCTGCCCCCAGGGATCTGAGGCATACAAAAAAAAAATCCTGCTCATTTCATGACGGCTTCAGCCTCTGCCACTGCTCCCACTGTGACTAATGCCTGCTGGGGGGTCCCGCTCCCATGGCCCCACCCTGGGGGGTAAGCCAGGGCTAGAGACTGTGTTCTTTGGGGAGGGGGCACCTGCCCGGAAGCCCCACATGAGTGGGTAAGCTTGGGCATTGGGGGCAGCGAGCAGAGTGGGGGGCTGAACCTCAAGTTTGTGGTAGGGAGACCGATCAAAAAAAAAATATATATATATATATATATATATATATATATATATATATATATATATAAAATTCTGTCTCTCCTTGCAGGTGAACACATTTTAAAAATTGTTAAGGTTGGGGTTGAATATACCTAGGTATCATTTGTTCATATTATTTGATTATTTTAAATTTAATCATGTTTCTTCAGTTGTTAATGCTTAGGTTTTTTTTTTTTTGTATTTGTTCATGCCTCTAAGTGACGATGTACTAATTTAAAGCCAGGTAATGAGTGGGATTTTGAAAGATACAGTCTAACAGAGATAGCGATGGTTTCAATACCTACTGTAATAGTCTCAACCTATTAAGTACAAAACCTTACCTAATGGAAAATGACCAGTGAAGCTTGTTTTAAGGAGGTTATTATTTAAGTACATACAGATGGATAAATAAACATTTCTACTTTCAATAGATTTGGTAGGGACTATGTTTGTTTGAGATTAATAGCAAAAAAAAGATATGGACTACGACAATGAAACAATATTTAGAAAGTTAATTGTCCTATTGTCATTAATCTTGGGCTCATTTCACCCTCACCCAGGTCCAATTAATGAACTGGGTAACTCAAGTTTCTCTCTTCCCTCTAGTGCTAAGTATATTAAGTATATGTCTCCATGAATTCCATTGTTAAGAATTGCTCATTTAAATATTCAGAGCCTTTGTGTGAAATGGGGATCATATAGGGCATGAGTGAAACAACATAATTTTGATTTAATAGCATTATCTGAAACATGGTTAAGTGATAGGATAGATAATCAAGACATTTCATTACAGGGTTACTCTGTATACAGACAAGACAGATGTGGGAGAAGGGGGGTGGGTCAATGATCTAAGTTGCATCTAAATATAAAGCCCAAGAACTGCTTCTTTATTCAAGACCCATTGGCTGTGCCTTAACAACTGTGGACATCCTATTAGGATCTGAAAAACATATTGCTATCATCTTGATCTATATTCCACCATGACTCACTGAGAAGGGATTGGTGCTCTTAGCTAAAGTTAAAAATAATGTCATAAATAGAGAGTGAATATTACTTGCTGATTTTAATGACAGTTGGGGACATGAACAGTCTAATGGTGCTAAGGAGCTCTTTATAGAAATAGGTGTTCAGCAGTTAACCACAGATATTTCTCGGTATAATTATAAAATAGGTAACAACACCACACTAGATTGGGTAGTGGTCAAACAACCCTCCAGGGTTATTAAATCTAGGGTATTGCCAGATTCCATTAGGGAACACTGCCCAATCTATTGTGAGTAGTCAGCCAGAAGTGTTGATAGTATTTCATTATACATTATTTCCAAAATAAATTGTTTGTTGCTGTGTTGGTCCTTGTACAATAAGATGCACAAAATATGTAATATGATACCTTTCAGTGGACCAACAGAGATGTACAGAAAATATTTAAGCTTTCAAACTTACAAGGTCCTTCTTCAGAAAGAAAATGGCAGGTTTCTTAAAAAGAGCTAACTTTAAAATCAATCAATCAATCACTTTATTTAACCAGGCATAAACACCATTGAGCAAGCTCATTTTCAAGGTGTTCCTGCGCATTAATACAATACAGTATACTTCATAAGATTACAATTACGGTGGACAGCGTACACATTTTACACATGAATATGACAGATTAATGAAGTAATTAGATAAGAAACACAACCAGAGATGAGAAAACATCCTTTAAAACTCTAGTTCTGTGTAGGTCAAATGTCACAGACACACAGGACACACACACACACACACACACACACACACACACAGTCTTTAGTTTCTCTTGGTAAGACATTTAAGTTACATCAAAAAAAATTATAGACCTGCTTCTAGATAACATTCCTTCTCTGACATTTGACTGAATTTGTCAAGCAATCTTTAATGATTTTAAAAAATCCCAACTGAGAATTGTGAAACCTTTTGTTAGGGAATTTTTTTTGTTTGTTTGCTATTATATTCAGTGCTACCAGGAGAGGGCACTTCTATCTGATAGTCTAGTTGAAAATCTACCAGATGGCACTTGAGTACTGTAATAGGAACTGACCTTTTTCTGCAGGTATTACAAAAAGAATTTTAGAGGATTTTTTCCCTAAATCTTTTGAAGGATAAAGAGGGAACCTTACAAAATTGCTTGACAAATTAGTCTCTACTTCTGTACACATAACTAAAGTTTTAAGGCATGTTTTTCTGGTTGTGTTTCTTATCTAATTACTTCATTAATCTGTCACTTTTATATGTAAAATGTGTAAGTGCTGGAGTTTTAAAGTGAGCTCTTTTTTAGGAAACCTGCCATTTTCTTTCTGAAAAGAACTTTGTAGCTTTGAAAACGTAACAATTTTCTGTAAATCTCTGTTGGTCCAATAAAAGGTATCAGATCACCTATTTTGTGCACATTAATTCAAGGAATTTAAAAAGTCTTAATTCTGAGATCCTGACCATCACTTTCAGGGAGGGTGATTGGTCTTTATTTTTTTTTTATTTAGTTTTTGTTGACCGGGTAAGTGCACTAGACAAATCCTGCCTATTTTCAGGCACGACTCGGAAGAGGGGGATACAGATGAATGCCAACTGACCTTGAACCAGATTAGCTGTTGGTGGTATTTTAGTTAATGAGGGAAATTTGGCCAGGACACCAGGAAATTCCTCTACTCTTTTGATAAGTGCCATGGGATCTTTAACATCCACCTGAACTACCGCCATCCAGGAAGATGGGACCTCAGTTTAATGTCTCATCCAAAAGATGGCACCTCAGAAGTGCAGCACCCCTCTCATGCTGCACTACAGTGTCAGTACTGGGATATTAACCCAAGTGTCAGGTGTGGGAACTAAACCCATGGCCCTCTGATCTCCCGGCCTCAGAGGCAAGTGTGCTACCTACTGAGCCACTGACACTGACTTTCCTTGAAACTATCAAGAATATCGACAGCCTATTACAATGGTTTTGCCGACTATTTATCAAAGTTATTGATAAAGTTGCCCCTAAAAGAAGGATGCGAATTAGGGCAAAAAAAAAGTTGGTACCCCCTAAGCTAATCAATCTAATGAAAGAAAGGGACTAGTTGTGGAAAAAGTGTGAGGTCCCATGAGACCCTGTGACCTTAAAATATTATGCAAGACTATGCAGCAAATGTAAATTGACAGAATGACTAAAATTAATTTTTTCCAAACAGTTTCATGATCTGGGTGATCCTCAGACTACTTGGCAAATGGTAAATTCCCTGCTAGGCAGGGAAATTACAAAGGATACCATCACCTTACTGGATGGAACCAAGCCTATTACCGAACCCTGTAATGTAGCCAAAAGATTTAATGATTTGCTTAGAGACCATGATAAGTTCAGGGCTCTATTTAATGGAGAGGAATCAGTAAGTGAAAAAGAAACTAACAGTAAAACAAATCAACCAAAATTCTGTTTTCAAAGTGTTGTGCTTGAATTGCTACAAGATTATGTTTTAAATATATTGGTCCACATAAGGATTATAAGGTTTTGAAATTGGCTATTTTGGAATGGGCAACACCCCTTATATTTATTTTTAATTATGTTATTTGGTTCCTCTAAACTTTGTAAATTGGCTATTATTAAACCTATGCATAAAACAAGCAATGAAGAAATAGTTTCTACCTATCGACCCATTTCACTTCTGGCCTTTTTTTCAGAAATTCTTCAAAGAATTATCTTTGATCAAGTTGTGAGTTATCTGGACCAATATCTTATATTAACTAATGCCCAACATGAATTTAGATCTAGTCATAATACAGAAACAGCCTTGGCTAGGTTCACAAGTTGCATGCGTAGTGCCCTTGATAATGGGCACCATGCCATAGTGGTATTTGTGGACCTCACAGAGGCTTTTAATTTTATTTACCACAGTTTGATATTGAATAACTTGCTGGAATCTAATTTTTCAACTGATGTAACAAAGTGTTTCTTCAATTACTAACAGACAGGATACATAAAATGTCATTGCAGGAGTTGTCTCAGATGCTTACATTATTAAATGTGGGTCCCACTGGGCACAGTATTGGGTCCCAAAAAAAGGGCAAAGCTGTGGAATCACCTGCAGTTGATGTCAGGGAGAACCCAAAGAAAATTTTGAAAGCTTTAAATATCTTGGGGTAATTTGAAATAGTAATCTCACTTTTGAATCCCATGTTAAATATGTTACCAGTTTGATCCATCAGAGATTGGGGATTCTTTTCAGAATTCATAGAATCCCAATCCCAGAATCTCATAGACTGTTTGCCCATAGCCTAGTACTTAGTGTATGGGACCATGAGTTTATAGTTTATGCTGCAACAAATGACACAGTTGTTTCTAAAATGGAAGTAACTTTACAACAATGTTTTTCATCTTAGGACTATTATTCCAAGGAGAACACATGATTGCATATTATATAAGACAGCAGGCTGTCTTACTTTGGAAAATAGATGCAGACTAAAGATGGGTATTATGCAACACAAAAGAATCATTGGACAGCTCCTAAAACAGTTGTATCATTATTCCATAGGGTTATCAGTACCCAGGGAATAAGGTCACAAAGGAATTTTTTTTCAATATACCTTTATTCAAAAAAAAAAATTTAGTCAAAAAGCTTAAATAATCAGGGCGCTTACCTTTTGCAATTTGCTACCAAGTGAAATTATTTTCTGTCTGAAGATTAAAACCTTTGAAGTCAGATTCAAATAATGGCTCTGCACAAAATAAATGCACGTGTACTTAATGGTTTTTGTTTGTTTTTGTTACTATGTCTTTACATTTTATGTTATTGTTTCTGGTGGCTTGTTGTATTTTTGTACCTGTCACTTGTGAAAATGGGCATTATTGTTCATCAGCTAACAAGTATAAAAAAATAAATAAATAACAATGAAATGATTTACCAAAGTCTTGGATTTGTGATGCTGTTCAGAAACAATTAATTTTAGTAGCAATACCAGGGAACAGGAAGGTGAATTCTGAGAATTCTGAGAATGCAGTGTTTTCTGGGAGTTGTACTTCCTTAATACATTTTGCTAGATGAACAGTTGGTACAGCTGCAGTAAGACAGATCAACAAATTAGTTTGAACTAGGAATTCAAGCATAATTTGAACTGATATCAATACGCAAAACCAAATTAGTTAATTATCTGGAAGTAGCAGTTCCCAAGATGTTGCTGGTAATTTCCAGAAAAAATCAAATAACAATCTTTTGGATTAAGTAGTCTCAGGCCAACATGAGACCTCTCAGTCAGTGAACATTATTAAGTGTGGCAAAGGTTCTAGAAATGTACTGCAAATTGCAAGAACATGTGGCACCTTTCCTAGTTTTAAGAATAAGAAGAATACAAATAGCAGTTATTATATGTTTTGTGTTGAACAATGGTTTTATGTAGCTACTGCAGTTTGTACATGTTTATTTCCAGAGACTCTGTACTATAGCTCCAGCACTATGTGCAACATCAACAACAGAACTGCAAATGTTGGTGTAAAATGTGGAGAGGTATGAACCAAGAAAACACATTTTCTACGTAATTAGTATAGCCTAGAGGTTAGAGTAACAAGCTGTGAATGATACATCCAGCATACGTGGGTTTGATTACAATAACCTCTACTTGCACACTGAGTGACTCTAAGCAAGTCACTTAACTACCCCAGTGCTCCCAGATAACCCCTGAAAACAGGCAGTTGTGTCTAGTGGGTTTACCCAGTTCCCAAAGAATAATAATAATAATAATTAAACTACACCAACACACACACACACCATTTCAAAATTATACCACAGCCAAAGGTAGTAACAGTAATTTAAACAAATGTGTTAACACTTGTATCACTATAAATAGGAACATAGAGATAAACATTGCTTTCTTAAACAACTAGCAACCATCAAGCATTGATGTAAAAACTGAAATTACTGGGTTGATCAAAACAAAAGTAATTGTGCACAAAAGCCATAACAATGTACAGTATTTACTAAAATGCAGTTAAATAAATGACTGTAAACAAAATGTACTCTTCTAGGACTGCTTCCTGGCTCAATTAGTGGAAAAAAGACCAAAGATGGGACCATTCTTAACCCAGATCTGACCAACTGAGAGAGCATTGGAAGGTTACCTGTGGAAGAGCTGCTAGAGTCTCGCAATCATGATACATTGTTGTTCAACTTAACTCTGAAATTACAGAAGCAGTTGACCCAAACAACGGTCCAAGACTTCAGGAGGACTGACTTCAGGAGGTCTGAGTAGGAGGCAAGGGAGAAGCTTGTGGGGTAAAATCAGCTAGATGGGTCAGAAAGCAAATCAAAAGGAGCAACTCAAAGAAGGGAGACTAACTAGGAGCCTAACTGTAACTAAAAGCTGACTCAAACAAGTGGGCAAGTGGAAAAGGTATAGACCCCAAAGAAGCCTTGGTAGGAGGTGCTGCATAGTGCTGATTCAGCACTGCCTCCTGGAAGATGGTTCTGTACTCCACTTTAGCTAATAAAACCACATAAAACTATATTTCTGTGTGTGCCATCCTTTTTGTCTTTTCAGTCATGACCTGTTGTCAGTAGCACCTTTGGAGGATAGGTGTGCACTAATTTTTTATTCAGCTACTTGGGAGCAAATCAAATCAGGGGATTCTAACTGTAAATAAAAGCTGCCTCAAACAAGGGCAAGGGCAATCGGCGTAAGAGACCTATGTGGTTTTCCAGGAGTATTAGTGAAACAGTGAGGGGAAAAAAGCAGCCTTCAATGTGCACAAGGCTAACCCGATGGAGGCAAGCAAGGAGCTCTACACTGTCAAGACAAAGGTACCTGTATGTAATGAGTCATTTAGGCTCAAATAACCAGAAATATTTGCACACACTCCAGGGTAACAAATCAAATACAACAGTTGATTAAAAGAATCTGGGACTCTATCAGCAGGGAACTTACTCCAAGTAGTCAGTATATGGAAGCTTTATCAAGAGCTAGCTGAGTAATGCACAGTATTAAAAGATGCATTACTAGTAGGAATAAAAGCACAACTCTGCCCATATACAGATTCTATGTAAGACTGTATATAGACACATAAGGAAGGGGGAATTAAAATAAGAGCTTCTATGATGATTTTGGGAGCTCAGATATCTTAGCTATCCTGAAAGGTTAGATAAATTGAACCTTCTGAAATTAGACATGAGGAAAGCAAGTGGGACTTCCTTTTTTATATGATATAGAGAGAGATACTAAACTGATGGAGAAACTGAATTTAGAATTCAAAGATCATTAAATGTCACAAGGAGACATAAACACTTACTTAGGATACGTAACTTTTGAACAGATTTTTTTTTCTAGTAAACACTGAAGAGCAGTTTGCATGAGCTCCATGGCCTTCATTGTCTCTTACAAAGCGTATTATGAATCTTAGTATGGCAGTGAGGAGAGCCAAAGTGGAAGTGGAACTAAAGCTTGCAGAATGGTGAGAGAAATGGACAAACCATTCTTTGTTATGAAAAGATGAATGAACAAGAGGGAAAAGAGAGATTAAGACAGGGTGTGGCATGTGTGGAAGGGAGATGAGCAGTAAGCTGATATGTTCAATTAATTCTTCTGCCTGGTCTTCACAGTCAAAGAAGTGGTGCCTCTGCCAGACAGCAGAATCCAGGTATGATGGGAACAAATATGGAAATGGTATTGTCACAGAAGAAAGGGTGTGTAAGGGTCTAAAAGGGTTGCAGGTGGATACCATACCTCTGAAGTGTCCCTCATTAAGGAGGGACATCCCTCATTTTGCCCCTTAAAATTTATCTGACCCTCATCCGTCCGTCATGGAAAAGGTGCTGCCCACACAAAGGTGTTGCTGTAAATTCTGACTTTAAAGCAGAAACTATTAATATTTTAAAATACTAAATCCAAAATAAACTTTGTACAAGTAAACACTATGGGTTTCACAGTGTTCTGAGCTTGTATCTCCATGTTTGAGGATGTGTCCCTCATTCTGAGGGTCTGTGTCCCTCATTGTCCCTCATTTTGGGTGTCCAAAAATATCCATATCCTTCATTTCAGTGACAAAAGGTTGAGGGGTATGGTGGATACATCCATGAGACTGGATGGTTTGTACCTATGTGTACTCAACAAGCTGAGGCAAGCAATGCCAACACCACTACAAGACTTGCTGAACTGCTCAACTGAGATGGGCATAGCCTCCAGGGACTGCAGAATAGCAGATTCCTCTGCACAAAACAGGGGACAAGGATCTAGGGAACTAAAGACTGGTTAGTCTGACTTCCAGTGTTGGGAAGTTTCTTGATACCATAATTAAAGAGAAACTGGTCAACCTCCTAGAGTCCCAAGGGCTCCAAGACAGCAAACTGCATGGATTTTTAAAGTGGAATTTCTGTCTGACCAACCTGGTGGATTTATTTAATATCATGTCGAGCACATTGGCTAACAGCTCATCATTGGATGTCCTTTATCTAGACTTTGTCAAGACCTTTGGCTCTGTGCCTCACAGGAAGTTGGTAAAGAAATTGGGGGACTGAGGTGTTGGGGAGAAAGTCACTAGATTGGTAGGAACTGGCTGGGGCAGGCAGATGGTGGTACAAAATGGTACATATTTAGTAGTCAGAGGTTTATGAGCAGAGTCCAACAGTAAGTCAGTCCTGGGCCTGGTTCTCTTCAATGTGTTTATTTGTGACATTGCAGAAGAGATCCAGGACAAAATATATCTATTTGTAGATGAAAGAAAGACATATGGCAGGGTGAATAGCAAGGAGGGCAGTAGGGGTTAGAAAAAAGACCCGAGTTAATTGGAAAAGTGGATCAAAGTTCAGTAACTAAAATTCAGTGCCAAAAAATAAAATGGCATGCATTTGGGGAAAGGAATCCAAGGACTGAATATTAAATGGAGGGGATACACCTGAAACAGACCTCAGAAGAGAAGGATCTGTGTTTAAAATTAGTTACAGCTTCTGGACCTCAGACACTGTAATAAGATATATGGAAAAGTTAGGAGAATACTGAGGTGCATATGGAAGGCCTTTTTAAGCAGACAGTTGGAGGGAATCCTACCCCTATACAGGTCCTTGGTGAGACTCCATTTGGAGTACTGTATGCAGTTCTGAAATCCTCACCTATCAAAGAAAAGGACCACCTAGAGTGAATTCAAGGAACAACTGAAAAAAAAATCACAGCCAGCAGGGGTGGATTTATGCGAAAAAGATTGGACTTCTCAATATGAATTCACTGGAGGCCAGGGGAGAGAGAGGGTTGACATGACTGAAACTTCAAGAACCTGAAGGGTATAAACAGGGAGGATAGCCAGCAACTGTATAAGCTTAGTCGGGGTCCATCACAGGGGCCAAAATTATATGCTGACAAGGGGGAAATTTAGGAACCATATGAGGAAATGCTTCTTCATAGAATGGTGGAAAAGTGGAACCTTCTGCCGATGGAGCTGGTCAATGTCAATATGTATTTATTTCATTTTTGTTGACCAGGTAGTAGCACTAGACAAAATGTTATCTATTTTCAGGCATGATCTGGGAGAGTGGTGGCAAGCATTTAGAGTGGGCAGGTTAGACACATGGGAAGGGTGAGGTTGATGGGGACAGATTGTAGCAAATGGGAAGGGGTACATTCAAACAGAATTAGGGGATGATTGATCCTGTAGAGGTCTATCCAGTTCTATACTTTTTAGGGCCTAGGTAGGAACTAGGCAGACTGAGTGAACCTTCTGTCTGTTTCTATCTGTTAACATCTATGTCTCTATGTAGCGTTACTCATTAACAGCTTGTGCAGGGTAAATATGTAGACTGCACTTCCGGAGAAGTTTCACAGAATTTCACAATTTTCATGGACTTTCGTGTAATTTAAAAATTGGTGAAATCTTCAATATTCAGTGGAATATTTCAGATTATAACCTGTCTCTGGTACACATTCAATTAACTGTAAAATGTGTTATATATACTACAGGAGTATACTGAAAATAAAGATTCTGTCATTTGCCACAAAATTTCACCATTTTCCACAGAATTCCATGAAAAATACTGAAAATTATTTCACAACCAATGTGGTTGCATGTTGGTCTTCTTCCCAGCAGGAATGGAAGAGTCAAAGGCTTATGAACATAGAAACAGTCGAAGAAGCTAGCAGAAAAGGGTAATTTTGTTTGTCTAGTCTGCTCATATTGCAGGGTTCTCAACTTAAGCTACTGACAATGCCCCCCTCATAATCTGCCATTCCCCTCCATCCATCCCTTTCTTTACCTTTATTTTCCCCTAACTCTATCCAAGCCTCTCTTGAAGCTGCCTACCACCTTCGATGAAACCACTTCTTCCAGAAGTAAATTCCAGCTCACTACCACCCTCTTCATGAAGAAGTGCCTCCTAACCTCACTACTAAACCTCACCCCCTCCAGTTTGAGACTGTGTCCCCTCATGTTTTGGTTTCCTCTAAGCTTAAAGAGACACTTCTTATCCACCCTATTTATTCCTTTCAAATACTTGAAGATTTCGATCATGTCCCCTTTCTCTCTCACTCTCTCCTCTCCTTCAGGGACTACATGTTAAGGACTGCCAAACTCTCCTAATATGTTCTACCCTGCTGGCCCACAACCATCTTTGTTGCCCTCCTATGAACCGTCTCCAGCAGGTTAATGTCCTTTTTCAGTTATGGGCACCAGTACTGTACCCTGCACTCCAGATGCGGCATCACTAATGACCTGCACAAGGGCAGGGCAGTACTACCTCCTCTTGCCTGCTGTTGCTCCCACTGGCAATGCAGCCCAACATTTTATTTGTCTTTTCTGATGCTTTTCTACACAGTGTGGAGTGCTTCAGGTCACTAGCGATCATCACTCCCAGATTTTCTTTTCCTCCAATGCAGATACCTGAAACCTTTCCAGGCTGTACTCTGTCTTGGGGCTTTCAGCACCGTTAGGCACACAGTTGGACTCTCCTGCTTCTCAATGCACTGTGGAACAGCACCACTCTTTGCATGGCACTGTTTGCTTCTACCCAGCCAGAGGTGGTGCTACCTTTAATGTTACAACTGAATCAATCAGCCCACCTTTGCTCCCACACCTGTATAGGGCTCTTGAACCCTTCCATATTCCCCTCCCCCAGTCAGCAGCAACTCACTGGTTGAACCTGTCCATATCTTTCCACTCCCCCCCCCACACACTCATGTCAGGTACACTGCATACCTAAATATTGCAGTCCTACCAACACCTTGGAGAACTGTGTTTTACCCAAGTCACATGGTTATGCTGGAGACTGTGAGAATCAAACCAAAGTGGCTGTCCTCTGGTTCCCTCATAGACAGATGCACTATCTTTTAGGCCACACTGCCAACAAGAGTTTAGATAAGAACTATACTTATGATCTTCTACTCATTCTTGCTCTGAGCTACACTGCTTCCTGTGGTCCTGCCAGATTACTTCCAGTCCTGTCCATGACTCCCACCCCTAACCCTTCTTGCTCCAGAATACTCTGCTTCCTAGTTCACATTATGTACTTAGCCAGCTTTTTTCCATCTGTCCTTTTATTTTGTTCTGCCTGCTTCCTACCAGCACCCTCCCTCCTGCCACCATCCAAGCCTTTCCCTACTCCTCACACCTCTCCATTTCCACCTCTATACTCCCCCCTTCCCCTACCCGCTACTCCTCCTGCCTCCCACCTCTTTCTAACTCCCCCTAGCATCATGGTGCCTCCCTTCTCACATCCATTTCCTCCTGGCTCTACTTTATACATTTCTGTTTGCCCTTTCATTCCTCCCCTCCTACCTCTTCCTTCTTGCAACCTTCGATGCCTCTATTTCTCCTTCAAGCTCCTGCTCCCCCTCCTACTCCTCATGGCCCTTGATATTGAACCCAGCCCTGGCCTTGTCCACGCCCTCTCCTCTGATCTTCCCAAAAGTTTCTGAGTGGCTCATATCAACATCTGCAGCCTCCTTCCCAAAATTGATCTCCTTCAACTTCTTGTCACCTCTTTCCAACTAGATGTCCTAATTGTCTCTGAATCCTGGCTCTCCCCAAAATTCCTGACTCTGCCATCACTATCCCAGGGTTCACCCTTACCCGGGAAGACCACCCCTCTAAGGGCAGTGGTATCACAGTACTGGGTCAATATAGCGCTACAATAATAGCGCAGAAAAAAACCCTTGATGTAGAAAGCACAAAAGGATTTACAGCGACAAGGTTTAATAGCGGTAGGGGATTACCCCACCAGTCACTATATGCTATAAAGAAAGGGTGAAGAAGCCATGTGGTCTGATGCCTGGCTGAGCTGCTCCTGTGGTGGAGTGGCTAGGACACCAGCACATGTGAGGTATGGAGACCTGGGATCAGGGTTTGGTTCCCTCCTGGTTTCCGAGTATTACTACTTTTGCATGTGTTTTTTCTTAAAATAAAAAAAGAATTTTACTCCCTCCGAGTTTCTTCACTTCTCCAAAATCCACACCCCCTCAGAGTATGTTATCTTTAGTCCAGGGGGTGTTGGGGGCTCCTCCCCATGTCAGGGGTGCAGGGGTGCAGCCCCAAAAACAAACAGCCATTTTTAAGTGGTGTGTGCTATTTTGGTGGGGTCCGTGTTTTTCCCCATGTTGTTTCTGTGCACACTGTTCTCCTTGCAGCATTGATTGCTGTATTTGACATCAGCATTATGGCCACATGCCTGGTATTGCCATCTACCTCTCCTCCTCAATTCAGTTTTTCACTGCACTTTCAGTCTCCTCCCCTGCTGTCTACGAACTCCTCATCCTCAAACTCTCCCTCTCATTCTCTTTCCCTATCTACATGGCAGGTGTCTACTGCTGCCCTGGCTTTTCTGTCACTCTGATCTCTGATCTCCTAACTTCTATATCATCTCTCACTCATTCTGGTGATCAGCTCATCCTGGGTGACTTCAACATTAACTGTCTTTCCCCCTCCAACTCTAAATTTTGTGAAAATGTTAAATTCTTGCACCATATCCAACTCATCTCTACCCAATCCCATCTTAATTCTAAATCCCAGAACCAATCCCTCTTGGACTGGACCCTCACTAACCACCCTCACTGCATAAATGGCGCTGGCACCCTACTCAACACACTCAGTGATCACCATTTTATATACTGTGTGTGCAAAATTCACCGCCCTAAAGCACCCCCTGAAATTGTCCACCTTCGCTCCTTCCATTAGTTAGACCTTTCTTCATTTCATGCTGACCTGCTGTCTACTGATTGGTCCCCTATCTCTAAAGCCACTGATGTCAACACTGCTTTGGATTACTTCCACTCTAAGCTTATACAGATCAGGGATCAGCATGTTCCCCTTCGCAAAACCAGGATCTGAGGCTCCCACCACCTCTGGATCTCACTGGAACTTGTGGCTTGCCATCATGCTCATGGCCTGGTCTGGAAATCCTACAGGTCCTCCGGCTCCCCTGATGACCTTCATACGAAGCACACCCTGTGAAATTCCTGCACCAGGGCCACCAGGCTAGCCATAGCTGAGTTTTTCTCCTCATCTTTCCAGAGAAATTTAAGTCATTCCTCCAAGTTCTGGAAAGTTATTCATGCCCTATTCTCCCCTCCAACCCAGTCCAACCCCCAGTCTAAATTTTAGTTTCCCCTCAGCCTCTGTGGCCTCTGCCTTCAGCACTTACTTCACCACTTGTGCTCCTGCTCTTCTCTCCTCTCTACCTCCCACAACCTCCCTCCCTCACCCTTCCCTCTCCCTCACCATCTCCTCCCCTTCCTTTTCTCACCAGTTTCCCTAACCTCCACCCTGAAAGCTCTTCTAACCCTCAACCCCTTACAAAGCAGCAACCCTGATGGGCTTGACCATATGCTCTTTCACCTCTCTGCCCATGCCATTGCCTCTCCTATCACCTCCTTACTTAACCTCTCCTTCTCTCTTGCCTCTGTCCCTATGTCTTGGAAGCATGCTACTGTCATCCCACTGCTTAAAGGTGGTGACACCTCCTCTCCTGGGAATTTCCATGCTATATCCCTCCTTCCTACCCTATCCAAACTCCAATAGCACATAGCCCTTTCCCAACTTACCCCTTTCCTTGATTCCACTTCATTCTTCACCCCTTTCCAGTCTGGTTTCCACAGACTGCACTCCATTACTTTCTCCCTCCTCCAACACACAGATTCCATCCACACTGCAATGGACCAGGGTCTTCTCACTGCCACCATCTTCGTCAATGTAGCCAAATCTTTTGATACCATCTCCCATCCCCTCCTACTGCATAAACTGAGATTGGTGAGCCTCTCAGTCTTTGCCACAAATTGGTTCATCTCATACCTCACTGGTTGATCTGAATCTTGGAAACTTGGTGACGCCATATCTCCTCCCCTCTCCATATCCACTGGCATCCCCCAAGGATCTGTGCCTGATCCCCTTCTGTTCTCCATATTTTTAAATAACCCTTCCATCTGCCTGCTCATCAGTGTCCATCTACATGTAACTCCTAGGCAGCACTATTCTAAGGGCTACTACACCTGCCTATATGGCTATACACAGGTTGAGGGGCCTGAATTCTCTAATTAGGTGCCTCCACCCAGAGAAATGGTACTGGGGTTGCTTATCTGCTGTGGTATAGCCCTCTGGGAAGCTATAACCTCCTACCAACCTTCCTAGTGGCCTAATATCTAACACAGAAGTGAAGTCACACCCAGTTGGAAACAGTAATAATATGCTCATGCCCTTCACACTTACCACCAGGGCTGGACCTACAGCAGCTTCCCTGGAGACCACTGGTAAAGTAAGATCAGCAATACAAGCACACACTCTGAATGCAGCAACCCAACTAATAATATGCACACTAGTCATTAAACATGAAAAAGACAATCAGATTTATTAAGGGGGTATGAACAAGGAAGGGTCTGAATCTGGCCAAATGATTTGTATTCTGACTTAAATCAGGTTTTTCTGGCATGTAAATTAAGTTCTGATTATTCAGTTCAACAACACTGGGTACCCAGAATGTTATGCAGGCTAGTCTGAATCGTTGCCCGGTGGTCGCCAGCACTGGAGCTGATGTTGGGGCCCTTGGTGGAAGAAAAGGCAGTTAAACATGCAAACAACTAAATTATTTGTAATCCAAGCCAGTTGCCTCAGTCCTTTACAAACCCAAGAAAAAGTGAAACAATTAGATGGTGCCACAGATAATTTAAACCCTTGTTGCAGTTTGCTACCCTGATTGTACTCATGCTACCAGGAATTTGCTGCAAGACTGGTGATATGTAAACCTTGTGGTGATGATCGATGGGCAGGGGTTAAGCTGGACTGACATGACACACCTCCAGATGGTCACAGCCTCCATGATGTTGTTGTGCAGGGGGCCAAATCCCTGAGCCAGTCTCTCGCCAAAATGGCCTCTGGTGCAGGACTAGCGGCCTAGGCCAAAATGGCAGGGCCCAGGGAGGGTGAACAGTTCTTACAAAGTTCGTGATCTTCTGCTGGTGAAGCATCCAGCTGTTGTAACAGATTCGATCATGGGGAACCAAATCACGACCCATGAAACACATTCAGCACATTTAAATCAATCACTACTTCTGTAAACAGTTCGGATTTAGTCTGGATGCAAATTAACAGCTTTACCGCGCAAATCTTTCGATCCAAGTATACTCCACACACAAGCTAGGCCGGACACTTCAGGAACAAGTCTTTGGTCCAAATTACAAGTCACACTGACACTTTGTCTTCTCTCTGCTGCAGTTCCAGGCTGGAATCAGATAAGTCTGACTTCTGCAATAGGGCAGTTCAATGCAGGAGAAAGTGGCAGGAAGATAAGTCTAGCCTCTCCCCGATGATTCCCCCAGAATCTTTCTAGGAGCAGCCGCTCTAAGGCTCGAGTTGTTCACACTTCAGCCTCCAACTCTAACTGATCCACTGTTTCTTGGCAAACAGGGCATTTTCCTTGTAAGTCCAAAGGTTTGGTTGGCTAAAGGAGCAGCCAGTCAAAATAAGGGTTCCCCCTCCAGGTCTATTTGGGCACCAACTGGATAAAACTACGAGACTACAGAATTTCCTTGCCACAAGACCCCTTGGGACAGGATCCATTTTAGGTCCCCTGTGTGGTTTGATTAGTCCAATTACTAGAAGTTCAGGACCTAACATGGTGTTTATCATCCAAGTGTTCGAGCTGCAATCAAAGCAAGTTAGACAAACTTCCCTAACTTTAATGTAACAGCACAAACAGTAAAGAAGCACAGTTCCTAGGTGGGCTCCCTCTGTCAAGTAACAATTGCAGAATGGAGCAAAACAGATCACTGTCTGGCCAGTCACAAGCCCTAAATCACTCTGACCCAGCACAGACCAACTTCTAAACACAGATTAGCTATTCTCTTAAAGGGACAAGCACAGAGACTCAATATGGCACTCTCACGCAAAGACACAGAACTACTTAAGACAGGACATCAGTCTGACAGTGGGCATTAAGGAGCCCAGGAAGACATTATAGTGAACCCCAATTTGTAGGGGGGTTACATACATGTATGCAGATGACATTGCCCTGTTTATTTCTGGATCCTTTCTAGCCGAGTTGCATTCCAAGTTCCAACCTGATTTTAGCTCTGTCCAGAAGTGGTTTAGGTCAAATCTGCTTTCCCTTAATGCCAAAAAGATGGTTTCCATGTGCTTTGGTGCTAGACTGAGGCTTTCTAAATTTCAGTCCATCCCAGCCTTCCACATTCTTAATGGCGGCCCACTCGATGATGTATCCTCTTTCAAATACCTCAGTGTCTGGTTTGACTGGCATCTCCAATTCTCCCAAAACATAGTCATCATTTACAAAAAGCTCCACCCTAAACTTGGTGCCCTCTATAGGCACAAAAATTGCACCCCTTACCTGCATCCTAACCAAGATGATTCTCCCCATTTTTGATTATGGCGACATAGTTTATGGTGGTGCCAGTAAGTCCACCCTGGCCAGACTGGATCCCCTCTTCCACTCCTTCTGCTGTTTTGCTCTTAACTGTCCTTCCTGCTCCCAGCTCTGTACTCTTTACTCTGCTCTCTTCCTCCCCTCCTTGGAGGATCGTCGTCTAACACACTACGCCTCCTTCACATCCAATTTATGGTTTTCCTCCTTACCCTCCATCTTGTCCCCATACTCCCTTTAAAACTCTGGCTCCTGCTCCCTTCAGACCCCTTCCTGCAAATCATTTGCTGGGCAAGCTGCTTTCTCTTTCTGCATTCCTAAACATTGGAATTTTTTCCTTCTACCCTTTCGCTCTGCCTCCTCCAAATCCTCTAATCTCTCTTCCACGCTCCCGCACCTCTCCCTCCTGTCACTGCCCTTAAATGCGGCTGGCCCTAAACCGCTTTCTTCTCCTCCTCACCTCCTCCCCTTCTATTCTAACATCCAATTCTAATCTGCTGTCAAATTTTGTTGCCCTTATTAGTTCATATGTCTCATTTCCCTACCTGCCCGCTCAGACATCCTAACTGTATATACTGTATATTTATACTTCTATTTACTTGTACTCTGTATTCTTATTTGATGCACATCTGTATTTCATCATTTATTAGTATATCTGTACAAATTCTTTGTATCTACGTCTGTATTTTTTGTTACTATGTATCTAAACTGTTGTTGAGAATGTATTTATTTATTTTTTGTGTTCTCTTAGATTTTCCCTTCCCCCCAGGACGCATCTGGAAATGAGCTATTTAGCTCAGTATGTCTTTCCTGGTGAAACGCTTTAATAAATAAATAAAAATAAAATGACTTTGCATTTCATTGCATTGAAGCCAAGCTGCCAAGTCATGGACCACCTTTGTAGCTTTTCCAGATGATCCTACTTTAGGTCCTGTATCCCCTCTGTGGTGTCCATCCTCACACAGAGCTTCATGTCATTCATGAATAGGTACATTTTGCCCATAATGTCATCCCCAAAATAATTTATGAAGACATTGAACAGCACCAATCCTAGCACCAAGCCCTGCAGGCCCACACTGGTGACTTCCCTGGTGCTAGATAGCTCACCCCATCACCACCCTCTAGGTCCTGTCCCTCAGCCAGTTTTTCATCTATCTAGTCAACTTCCCTCCAACTCCAAGATCTGCCAACTATCTGATTTACCTGTGGTAGGGTACAGAGTCAAAGGCCTTGCTGAAGTCCAAGTAAATGATGTCCACCACTAGGCCTATGTCCACTGTTTTAGTAATCCAGTCAAAGAAGTCAGTCAGATTCATTTGACTCAGCCTCCTTCTCACATACTTATGCTGATTCACATCTTGAAGACCATTCTCATCTACATAATCCACCAACTTTCCCTTAAAGTATGGTCTCCACTAATATGCACACGACTGAAGTCAGACAGACTGTTCTGTAACTCCCTGGTTCATTGTTGGGACTGCTGTTATAGGGGGCGCTACATGTGCCAATCTCCAGTTGGGTACCATGGTTGACTCCAGTGAACTATTGAACAGGCCAGCCAATTGATCTGCAAGCTTCTCTACTAGTTATCTGAGCACCCTTGGGTTTAAGCCATTTGGCCATAGTGATTTGTCCACCTTCATTGCTGGCAGCCTTGTCCTCACCCTATCCACCTCTATCACAACATCTTTGCCCCTCATCACTTCATTGCTCTTTTCCTCCTAGTGACACTGCTTCTTCCTTTTCCCTGGTGAAGATGGAACAGAATTACTTGTTCAGTATCCCTGCTTTGCCCCATTCTCCTCCACCCACCGTTCACTTTTCCTTAGCCTAACAATCCCATTGTTCTTGTCCCTTTTCTCTCTAATATAGTGAAAAAATACCTTCTCCTTTTTAGTTCCCTCAGATAGCTGCAGTTCCTTCTGAGCCTTAGTCCACCAGACTACCTGACCTGCTACACTAGTCATCTTTAGGCAATCCTCTCTGTCTTTGTCTCTCTTGGTCCTCCTGAATTTCCTGTAGGCTAAATTATTGCCTCTTACTGCCAGAATGACATCAGTACTAAACCAACTGGGTGATTCAACCTTTGAGTTCTTCCTCTTGAACGTAACACAATCCTCTGTGGTATGCATTATTCCCTCCTTCATGATGCCCCACTATTGGACCAAACCCTATCCCCACAGATGCGTGTCAGAGGACCCCTTAGCAACTCTCCTATCTTTCTGAAGCCTGCCTTCCTAAAATCCAGGATTCTAGTCTTAGTTGGGGTCCTTTCCCTGCCTATGTTTTAATAGAATCTCACTGTTTGATGGTCACTTTCACCCAGGGGCTCCTTGACTGTTACATCCTGGATGTGCTTCCCATTCATCAGCACCAGATCAATGATTACTCGCTCCCTGGTGGGTTCTGTGACACTCTGAGTCAGGAACCCACTTTGCATCATATCTAGGATCACCTGATTCCTGGCACAGGTTGCGTCTGGTACCCTCCAGTCCACCTTGGGCAAGTTGAAGTCTCAGACTATTACCACAATTCCTTTCACTGCAGCAGTCAATATCTGCAAATTCAATTCCCCATCTCTTTCCTCCTCCTGGTTGGGTGGTATGTAAATCACCTCCAACCTCACCTTACTCCTTCATTTAGACAGTAACTGAATACACATTGTTTCCACCCTTCCTTCCTCTTGCTTCTCCTGCATATGTATTATAATCTCCCTCATGTAAATCGCTCCCTCCCACTTTTCCTACCATCCTGTCCCTCCTGTATAATTTATACCCAGGGATCAAGAGGTCCCAGTCATGGTTTGGTGTAGCACAATTTTTTTTCCACTCCCATCTCTGCCAACAACACCTAGAGGTCCTCCATCTTGTTTCCAATAGTCTGTGCATTCAGGGACACCACCTTCCACCTGGATTCTGAGCCTCCTTCCCTTCCCTTCCCTTCCCTTCCTTCCTTCCATCTGCCATTCTTGTTTCTCCATGTTGCTTGTGTCTTCCACCTCCACTGCTAACACCTTCACTTCCCCAACCTAAACCCTCCTTTTCCCCTCTACTGGTATAAGGGGGATGTCTGCTGATCTTCCTCTTCTGGAAACTCAAGGCCTGCAGGCTAACTTGCCCACCCTCAGTAGTTTAAATCCAGTTTATGGTTTATATATCCCTCCCACTCAGTTTGTCTCTGATGCCACTTGAGCCCCCACCATGGAAGAGCAGTCCATCTGGTGCAAAAAGTGTTTTATTTGACCACATCTCCCTCAGCCTCCAATATATTTGTACCCTACCTCCTTGCACCATTCCCTCAACTAGTCTTTTAATTCCTCTATCTTTCTTTTCCTGACCAAGCAGGCTCTCAGTGCTGGCAACACATCCATGAATGCCAGTGATCTGGCTACCTCCCTGCAGGTCTTCCCCATTGCCCTGAATCTATCTATTACTACCCCCTTTCCTCCCTAGCTATGTCATTAGTATGTTGGTGTATAACTACAACTGGTTTTCCAACTACCCCCTTCAATAACTCCCCAATTCTTGGGCACACCCTCTCAGCTGTCATCCCTGGCATACAAACCACCTTTCTAACTGTATTTGTGTCCCCTTCTTTCCCTAGTGAATACCTTTAATTATGAAATCCCCTTGGATTTCCACCCTTATGCCTCCTTCATTTCTCCCCTATCACATCCTTCTGTGTCTGTCATATGAGCTTCTCACCTACCTACCTGCTCCCCTCTGTCCTGGTTAACATCCTGACCTTACTCTTCCCAAGTCCTGCTTGAGTGACACCTCCATAACCTATACTTGCCCCACCATCTGTTTTCCCACCCCCTCCATGTCCTTCCCATTCTGGCTACCAACACACAATGTCTCGTTCTCCTCCTTTATTGCCACCCTCTCCCTTCTCTCCCCCAACCCTGCTCCACTCTCCATATTCCATCTTCCTTGCCAACCTTAAGTACCTTGAACAGTTCAACCCCCTCTCCTATACTACTTCCCCTGACTCCATTGTTTTAACCAGAGCTCCTCCCCCACCATTTGATCCCCCTCTTCACATCCAAATAGTGGAGGAAATCTAGTCTTTAAAGGTACCCTTTAAATGCTCCCACTCCTGTTGCAACCTTTGTAGTCTCACCCCTTCCACTACCACTGGCTATTTCCCCTCACTTGGCTTCCTGGCCTTTCGAGGTAAGGGTACCCTGGATCCATGGTGATCATCCTTGCCCCCTTCTTTGCCTTCTGACCTCAGTCCTTTGGGCATCCCATCTATCTTTCTCTTCCCTGCCCTACTGCTCTTACTCTCCACTCCATCTTCACCAGTTCCCATTTGAGCTGCTTTACTTTTGCCCTTACATGCTTCAGGTTCCTACACATTGGACAGCCCCAGTTCCCTACATCATCCCAAGGAAGACTGCCACGCCACAACAATTACAGCTCACCACCCTCTTCCCACTATCCTGATGCATGTACATGGTCCTATTCCCTCACATCCACCTGACCTCTCCCTCCCTTAACCCATCAGATATGTACCTCCATATATTAACTAGTTGGGGGTGCCTACAACAGCCTCCAAATCCCCTCGATTTTTCTATCCCTACCCCTTCTCTGATGCTCAGTACAAATGTATGCTGACCCTAGGTAGGCATCAGCTGCAATCCCCTTACAACAACTTACAGTGTATTTTCTGCCCTCCCTTTACACTTACCTGCCCTCCACTGACCAGCATGGCTGCAGTCTGTGGTTCTCCCTGCAGATGCTCTGCTAATGCCCTCAGATGCCACTGAGTCAGATGCCACACTCCTACTTCATGGTACTGATGCTTTGGGGTCACTTGGGTATATGGGTACGATATAAGGACTGCAGCCACCCTATTGGCTGGCTGTAGTTATGCTGTCCACTGGGACTGCAAATTGTGCCAGAATTCAGCCACTGACTTTCTGCCTTCAGCCCACCCTCTGGTGCCTCTTTCCTTCACCCAACTCCCAAACACAGCCCAATACAGATCACATTAAAGTAGTCACAAGAGCATTAAAGCAGTCATTCTTTTTGTTTGTTTATTTGTTTTTTAAGACACAGTAATGAACAATACAGGACTCAACCCTTCCTGACCCCTAAATCAGCTTTAAATATGTGCTGCTGTTGGCATTCGTTCACTCCTCCTCACCCACTGGCATCCTCTGACCTAGCAACCATGGCTCTCTCATGAGACCACTTGTCCTAGTGTTCTGTGCAGTTCTACACTGTGTTTTGAAGGGACAGATCTGCTGCTGTAGCTGCTTCATTTTTGTTTACTTAGAATTTAAAAGTGTTTTCTAGGCAATTATTTTTTTGCTTCACTTTTTAGTAAGTGATTTGTGAACAACTTGCTACTTTTGTGTGGTGGTTTTGTGCAAACACACTCTCCCACTTTTTGTGAAACACTTATTTTTTCACAATGATGTGTGATAAGAAAGGAAGTAAGAACAAAGGAAGAATTCGTGGACATGACGGACGTGGTTAAGTGGATAGTTTGACATACACATCATCAGGCAGTGGTGATGGTGATGAATGTGATGTTGGCATTGATAGTTCAGTACCCAGTCTGCAAACACAGAGTCCAAGTCAGAGGTGGGATGTAGAAATCAAAAACTTAACAATCCCCAGGGCCAGAATGCACGAGAAACATTTAAATCTGTGGTGGATGTGGCAGCATTTGTGCTGGAGTTCCAGTGCTCACAGGAGCTTGTGTGTGTTGCTGGATGTAAAACTAATGTTGCAACTAGTCAGTGGTAGTCATAAAAAAGTTTCTCAGTACTGAGGTATACCTAGGTATACTGAGGCAGAATGAGGCAGGATCACATTGCATTCAATGCAAATTGTAACTTGAGTGCCTCAGTGGTACCTCAGTGATACCTCGGGGTACCTCAAGGTAGGAAACTTTTAGATGTACATCTTTAATGCCTGAGACTGAGTTTGATGTGGAAACTGCTGCTGTGCAGCTAAGTAAAGTGCTGGTGGTGGTAGTGGTGAGGCATCTAAAGCTGAGTTCATTAACAATCCCCACTATTGTAATGCTTGAAGAGAACAGACATTGGTTTTGTAAGAATGCTGTGGAGTCATATGACCTGGGCCCCATTACCTACATCTCCTCTCCCTTATAGCTGTGTCTCTTGTTGTTAAAGTGGAGTCTCATGCCAGTTAGAGCAGTGTCTCAGATTCACCAGTGTCTACTTTTAGTTACAAAAGTGTCCCCTCACAGTTACAGCAGTGTATCCTCTTAGGAACACCAGTGTCTCAGTACACTATTGTCTACAGCACTTCCAAACATTTCTTTTCTCAGTTACAGGATGGTCACGTCTTAGTTACACCAGTGCTCCAGTTACAGCACTGTTCCCCATTCAATGTCTTTCTTCCCTGCTACATCAGTGTCTGTCCTCCCAGTTACAATAATGTGTCCTCCCAGTAAGGGCAGCAACTCCTTCTAGTTATGCTAGTGTCTCCCCCCAGTTATATGAGTGTCTTGCTTACAGCAATCTCCTAACAATTATGGCAGTCTCCTCACAGCTCTGGCAGTGTGTCCTCCAAGTTATGGCATTGTTTCCTCCAAGTTGTATTATGGTTTATTCCCAGTTATATCACTGTCTCTCACCTCCCACTATTAACAATGTCTCTCCTCACAGTTACAGTCATATCTCCTCCCAGTTACACTAGTGTCTCCTCAGTTACATCAGTGTCTCCTTCCATTTATAACATGGGACAAGAAGAAGTCGGGAACTGATTGGATGAAAGGCACCACATGGCTGTGTGTTAATGCATGTTCACAGCACAGTAGATGAGATGTGCCTCTGAGGGAGATTCCTGGGCAAATCTGCACTTGTGTAGGGAAAATAATTTTGCAAAGGCAGTCATTTGCAATCCTCGCTAAGCGACTCCCAGTATTACTGCGTAAGACAATGATCCCTTTGCAAAATTATTGTCCCCTACAAAAGAACTGCAGGCAGCCATGTGCAATCAATGCTAAGTGAGAGGGGGATCTGTGTTCCCCTGCCATGTCATGATGCCCTGCCCACCCACCCTGTGGATCACAGGGTACCACACAGTAACTGGGGAGAGGGAGTGCTTGGGGAGAGGGAGTGCACACAACAGTGCCCATTGCTGCTTCCCTTCCCATCCCATCCCTTAGCACAGAGACAAGAGAAATGTAGACTCAAACACAATGTGTCCTGAGAGACAGATTGTCCCGGTAATCCCTGTCATCATTTTGTCATGGCTCTGTAGTGCCTCTCTCTGCTACTGCTTCCCCTATGTTTCTTACCCCCACCCCAACTGAGACACACAGTTCAGTGAAAATATGCATTTTTCTGCACAGTGCTGTGGTGAATTCCATTACTGCCCCTGAACACCCCCCAATTAGCCCTCCCATGTATTGTGTTAATTCTTGGCAGCTCTCCACATATGTCTGGTCCCTGTTCTTGGGAGTCATGGTGCTGTGAATAGTGTCCTGAGTTCAACCCCCTCAAGTCACAACAGCCTGTCCACCCCCCATTTCCACGCCTCATCCTCTGGAGTCTCATAGCACAGAGGGTTGGAGATCAGCAAAATTGAAAACATCTGGCTCCCTCCCCTTCCCCTTCTCTCTCTCTCTCCTCATCCTTCATTTCCACATCACTTGGAATTTGGACCACTTCCACATCACTTGGACCTTGGAACCGATATATAATTTCCAACTATCCATCCTTCTCTTCCCTGTTTTGAACTCTCTGTTTTGAACTCTCTCAATGGCTGAGCATTTTAACCCTAGCTCTTGTGGCTGTCCCACATCCTAATCCTTTTGACGTCTCCCTATACCACGCACCCCACCCTTGATCCTGCTAGTACCACTAATCTCCCGAATCCCCTCCTTCATAAATAACCTCCTAGGTTAGCCTTGTAACACTGATCCTTATCCTGTATGATTATACATACTGTATATTGTGCTCTGTTTATATCTGATGCACCTTTTTGATCTCTACATGTATTATGGTAGAGTACCCCATCTAAGGTTAAATGGAGAAATTTTGCACCATAATAACTTTGTCACCATTCAGTGGATTTGCCTGAAATTTGGCTGGCACAGGGCATAACCATAGATCTTGGGATCTGCCAACATTTGTGTCAGTCAGTTATACAGCTGTCGAGTTATTGAGTGACATCTCAGAATGCATTTACACTTTTTTGAGCATTCTTTGCTCTAGCCTATATTTCGCACAGTTTGGATGACCGGTCCAAAAACATCAGGGAACATGTGGCCAGGGTCCCTGAAGTGCCTTTGGAAGATTTCGTGAAAAAATATTGAGCGGTTCAATAGTTATTCAAAAAACAATTTCCCCATTATATTCAATGGGAAAAGTTAGCAAAAAGTTTGGCAGTGTCGCAAATGCAGTTTTTATTATCGCAAATGACCCAGTCAGCCATTTTTTTTTCAGTTACTGATCACAGAAATGCTTGCCATTTAAAATTGAGACCCTCTAGGGACACAATTCATTTTGTGTTTACCTAGTCAAGCCCTGAGGATGCTAGCCATGTCTTTATTTTGTGGTTAAACACCCCAGAAATATTTTTTCCAAATTTTTGGGAAAAGTAGTGTCTCACCTATGACACTTTCATGATTCTTTTTGCAAAAATGTCACAAATCACAACACTACTTTGCAACACTATGGCCAAAATAACACGAATTGTTTGTCACACTGCTGCAAAAGACTTGTTTGGTCTTTTGGGCTGAAATTTGGAAGGAAGAAAGCCAACATCCAACAGATGTGCATTTTGGTAGTTTGGTGAAAAAATATTACAGGGTGGCAAAGTTACAGCACTCCAACGTTGATGCTTTTTCCCATAGGATAACATTACGGCGTCCGCTGCATTACAAAAATGCTTTGCCACCCTGCTGCAAAATAACGGTTTGGTCTTTTGGGCTGAAATTTGGAAGGAAGAAAGCCAACATCACACAGATGTGCCTTTTCATGGTGACAATATATTACAGGGCGGCAAAGTTACAGCACTCCGAAGTTTACACTTTTGCCCATTGGATAACATTACGGTGTCCGTCGTGCCTTTCGGGGCCCATATCTCGGAAACAGTGCGAGATATGAATTTTTCGTCAGAAAAATGCTTATCCCCCCAAGCAGTGGCTAAGTATAAAACTAACCAGGAAAGTCATAATTCATATGAAATTTTAATTTGTTTTCTACGTCATACGGTTCCTCAGATATAAGCAATTTACTATTCCAAGTCCTCATTTTCTGCTCCGAGGCCCATTATTCTGCATATATTCTTTGTATTCAGTGTCTTTTTCAATGCAGTTTTTGGGGAAAAGAAGGGTGTCCACTTTCGTTACTGTGCCACTTAATGTTTCCACTTGCGTTTCCATTACCGTTCACGTCACTGTTCCTGTATATGCCACCATGTGTGTTACGGTTTGTGTTTTCGTTTGTGCTTGCATTTGCATTACTGTTACCATTTGTGTTTCCATTACTGTTTATGCTTGTGTTTTGTTTTGCGTCACCCTGTGCATTACCATATCTGGTTGTGACCACCCTTCTGTTCGTGTTTGTGTTTGCGTGCCTCTTTCGTTCTGCCTCATCGTTGCTGTTACCATTACCATTTGCATTTCCAATTGCGTTACCATGACTGTGCACGTTACGGTTTGCGTTTTCATATGCGCTTGCATTTCTGTTTCCATTTCTGTTTCCTTTGGCGTTATTGTTGCTGCTACCATTACCATTTCCATTTCCAATTGTGGTACCGTGGCTGTGTACTTTATGGTTTGCATTTCCGTACACATTTGTGTTTACGTTTCCATTTAGGTTCCCTTTGCTGATATTGCTGCATTTACCATTACCATTTGCATTTACAATTGTCGTACCATGACCGTGCGTGTTACGGTTTGCATTTCTGTACGCCCTTGCGTTTGTGTTTCTGTTTCCGTTGGCGTTATTGTTGCTGTTACCATTACCATTTGTGTTTACAATTGCGGTTCCGTGACAGTGTGTGTTACAGTTTGCATTTCCATACCAGCTTGTGTTTGCGTTTCTGGTTCTATTTCCTTTGGCATTATTGTTGCTGTTACCATTACCATTTGCATTTCCTATTGCGGTACTGTGACCGTGTGTGTTACCAGTTGCATTCTGTGTGCGCTTGTGTTTGCATCTCCGTTTATGTCACTGGAAAAAATAGTAAATGGCCAACTAAGATCCTTCATCGACAGAGAAAAATTTAACTAAACCACCTTCAATACGGATTCAGAGCCAACCACAATACAGTTTCTGCATTAGCTAAAGTAACCAACGACTGGCAACTGGAGTTGGAGCATAAAAAGTCAGTATGTGCTGTGTTTCTTGACCTCAGCAAAGCATTCAACACAGTTGACCACGACCTGCTCCTCGACTCACTAAAAACACTAGGATTGGATGCTACTTCTCTAAACTGGTTCTCTGAATATCTGACAAACAGATACCAGCAGGTGAAAGTGGATGGCGAACTATCTACCCTAAAACTCTTACAAAGAGGTGTCCCTCAGGGATCCATATTAGGTCCCCTCCTCTTCGCAGTGTATATCAACAACATTGACAAAGAAATCAAGGATGCAAGTATTCACTTATTCACGGATGACACAGTGCTGTACCTGAGTCATCTCACACCAAAAGAAGCTTGTAGTGACCTACAAAAAGATTTCAACTTCCTGCAACTCAAACTAATCAATAAAAAACTGCTATTAAATGCTAAGAAAACTAAAGCCATGTTATTTTCCCCTGCAAACTACACAAGCGCTACTGACTCCCTTCCCTCAATAACCACGATGCTGGGAGAGTGCTTAGAGTATGTTCCAAAATTCAGATATCTTGAGGTCTGGATCGACTGTAAACTCTCCTTCACTGACCACCTGGAAGACTTGCTGAAAAAATTAATGCAAAGTCTTGGCCTTTTTTACAGGATAAGAAGACTTCTTACAGCAGATGCAAAGAAACAACAAGTCCAAGCCATGTTCCTGTCCTTAATTGACTACGCAGACTTCATATACAGTAGCTGTGTGGCTTCCTATCTTGGAAAATTGGATACACTCTACCACAGAGCTGTACGCTTCATCACTGACCTCTTGTTCTCTACCTATCATTGTGCACTATATGCCGCCACAGGCTGGACCTCATTTCACTATAGGCACAGCTTTAATGCAGTACTCTGGACACTTAGAGCCCTCAGTGGCAAACTCCCTCAGTACATCGTCGACTGTCTGTCTCTGATTGTGCCCAGGAATTATTCCCTTAGAAGCTGCTCACAACTCCTGCTAAATATACCCAGGGCACTCACATGAGTCAGGAGAGTCACCTCTGGATTCGCACTCCAATCAATATGGAATAAAACCCTAAAAATACTTAAGCTGAAAACCCCAGTAAGTACCCTTTTGTTCAAAAGGCTTTACTATGATGGCATTACGGAAATTTGCAACTGCTTTACCATGCACTAACTAACCTCCCTCCCTCAAACAGCATCCCCCCAGCTGAAATGTGTGCCTCTGCCTCTAGCATGCCCACCAACAGATCCACAGGATTTATTGCCGAACTACCATTCTTATTCTTTGACGCTCTGAACAGCTGCAGCCTGATTCTAGCACATGCTACCGCACTTGGGGATAATTATTGTCTTTTGCCCCAAAAAATATTCAGTCCCTCATCCATCCAACACCTCCCTCCACCCCAACCTCCAGGACCTTCCCATTTATGCCCCTCCTACTATATTCCTCCTCTTGCACTTAGTACAACAGCAGCTTTTCTCCTCCATATGTTGCCGCGTTTTGGGGCAAAAATCACTTTGTCACCGTTTGTATGGTCCTCCACCCTCCCAATCCCTCACTCTGCTCTTACAATTGGGACCTCTTCACTTGCGCCCCATTCCCCACCTCTCCCTACATTATGCGCTTGATATCTTCTATCTGGCATGCCTACCCTCTCCCTAACATTTCCCACTACATATTGCACAGTTTTTGGGCTTGGATCCAGCACAAGTTCATTATCCATGACTCCTTATAGTTCTATGTTCAATGTATATTACCTGTAAATGTGCATTTTTACTACAATAGCAGCTATTTTTATATTTGCTTGCACGCATGTGCAAGAAACATAGTGCGATGATCCAAAATGCAGTGCCATACAGTTGAAAGGGAGAGCACTGCTTGAGTGAGCAGTGTTCCCCCTCCCCACACACACGTGCACTCATGCACATTGCATGCTCATGTGCTCCTACCTCCCCCACGCAAACACTGTATGGCTGACGGGGGTGCCCAATCCCCATCAGCTCTACTGTTCCCCCCCCAGACTATTGGGTGCCACGCTGGGAGCCCACCCCAGTGTGGCAACAGGTCCTATGGCCGACGGGGGTGCCCAATCCCCCATCAGCTCCACTGCCCCCCAACAGCCTTCCAGCTGCCATGCTGGGAGCCCACCCCAGTGGCAAACATCCCATAGTCCAAATAAAAACCTGAGAGAAAAACCTTCCCTTGCTGCTGTCTTCACCCCCTCTCCCACCCGCACCCACCCACTGCGCACCCTGCCTCCCCACACCCCCACCTCACCCCATACTTACCTCCAGAGCTTGGCGCGATGATCTTCGGTGGACTGAGAACACGTCTGCACTCTTCAAAGCCGACCGCGAACTGAGGAAATGCCGGTAAGCTATATAATGTAATGAATAAGGTTTTTTTAACTTTGCTGCATATCTCAGGCATTTTTTGGAATTTTGGCACCAAATGTTCAACATGGGGTTTTTGGGACCCCTTCTCATGAATTCTTTCACTGTCATGGCATTAATCGGGCCCGAAGGATGATTTCGTAGTCACTGCATGAAATCACCGTTTGGGACTGATTAACAAAATGACAGTGCTAGTTTTCATAAGGTGGGCTCTCAAAAAGCCTATGTTGAAAATTTGGTGAAAAAATTCCTAAAAATGACTGTTTTACGAGCGTGCATTGCGCTGTTCCTACGCACGCTCGTAGGTTCACAAATTTTCAATATTTTCACTCCAGATTTTCAATTTTGCCATTTGACCACACTTCCTTATGAGTAGTACAGCTGTCATTTTTCACATCTTACCCAAAATGAGTTTCCGCGCATGTAGCGCACAATGACGCAGTCGGTGTGCGAACTCAATGTATGGGACACATTAAGAAAATCACAGTCACACTGTTCATGAGCAGAAGTGTTAAAATGGCTATGTTAAAAATTTGGTGAAAAAATTCTCAAAAAATGACTGTTTTACGAGCGTTTGTTGCGTTGATCCTACGCATGCTCATAAGTTCGCAAATCTTCAATACTTTCACTCCAGATTTTTAACATTGCCATTTTACCACACCTCCTTATGAGCAGTACAGCTGTCATTTTTCACATCTCACCCAAAACATGTTTCCGCCCATGTAGAGCACAATGGCGCAGTCGGTGTGCGAAATCAATGTATGGGACACATTAAGAAAATCACAGTGACATTGTTCATGAGCAGAGGTCTTAAAATGGCTATTTTGAAAATTTGGTGAAAAAATTCCTAAAAATGATTGTGTTATGAGTGAGCATTGTGCAGTTTCCATGCACCCTCATAAGTTCATGAATTTGTAATATTTCCAGTCCAGATTTTCACCAGTGGCATTTTTCCACACTTCCTTATGAACAATACAGCTGTCATTTTTCACAACATGGCTGAAATGTGTTTCCACACTTTCAGCACAGAAATGCGTGGTCGCTGTAGGAAATCATTGTTCGGGACAGATAAAGAAAATCACAGTGACACTGTTCATGACTGGAGGCCCCAAAATGCCTGTGTTGACAATCCGCTGTAAACAATTCCCAAACTAATTACATTACAGGTGCATGTTGCACAGTTTCTATGCACGCCCGTGACTTTACCAGTTTTTTTAATATTTTCATTGCAGATTTTCAACATTGCATTTTTTACACCTACCCATGAACAGTACAGCTGTCATTTTTTACCTCCTGCTCAGAATGTGTTTTTGCACCTGTGGTGACAAATGCCGTAGTCACTGTGCAAAAGCAGCTTTCGGCCAACAAACTGATATTGCCACTGTTCATGAGGTGGGGGTCACAAAAAACTCATGTTGAAAATTTGGAGTGAAAATACCAATGAATGCCTGAGGCGTTAGGGTTTCCGACCATAACACCCCACCCTGTAGAGAATGACAGGCATCAGGGCTGTGACTTGGGATTGTCACCTGCAATGCTCATACCATTCCACCCCCACCCACACCCTGCAGCCAGTGAGAGGCATCGAGGTGTGCCTTGGACTCTTCGGCCCCAAAGTTCACCCCATTCTCCTATACCACACCCATTTCACAATATTTCCAGATGGAATGGGGTGCGCATAAATGCCAAAGACCCCAAGGCACACCGTGACACTTGTCGGTGTGGTGTGGTGAAACGGCGTGGCCGTTATGCCTGATGACCCAAAGGCACACCCCAATGCCTGTCACTATCTGCAGGGTGGTGATGGGGTTGGCTTCAGTTTAATACTTCACTGCCATTCCTATTATGCAGCTCTGTAACTCCTACACTACCAGTGCCAATGCCAGAAAGCAAACATTCGGCATTGACAAATGCTTGTTACTGTTTGTACTATTGTAACTTGTCTTTCTGTATTATTACTGTAGGACCGCATGTCCACCTTGTAAATGAGCTTGCACAATGGTGCCCGCCTGGATAAATAAAGATATTGCTTGATTGTTCACTTTGGCATCACTTTACGCTTGCGTTTCTATTACAGTTTGCATTACCATTTACGTTTGCATCACCATGTGCGTTAACAGTTTGCGCTTGTGTTTGCATTGCACTTACCATTACTATGTCACAAAAAATCACCTGGTGGGGGCATGCGGCCCAAAGGGCCCACGCTCAGACCATCACATTCCATTTACTATTTATAGTACTCATTCTCAAAAAGAAGGGAAATTCATGGCAAAAAACTCCGTTCATTGGTCCTAACTCTCACCCCATCCCATGTGCAAACAAGCTAAGGTGGTGTAGTATAGGAGAATGGGGTGAGAGTTAGGACAGACGACCCCAACACATGCCCTGATGCCTGTTAGTGGGGGCGGGGTGCAAGGGGAGTGGGAATCCTAACATCGAATTTCCTTGCTTTTGTCGCTGTGGAACTACCCTAACTGATGCATTAAACAGAGTTTTTTGCAATGAAAAAAAATATATATATATATGTGCGTATATTTGTGTTTCATTTATAATTATTATATCCTTTGACCTATATCCTTACATACATTTCTTAATGTCTATGCCTCCTTCTGTTTACTTATTCTATATACTGTATGATTTCTTGTTTCCTTGGTATATTGTATATTGTATATTGTATTTTTCATTATATTGTTCTTATTGAATAAACCAGGTCTACCTTGAAAATGAGCATCGCTCAGTGGTGATCGCCTGGTTAAATAAAGATTTTCATTGATTGATTAATTGAAATGTGGCAGAGGTCCAATCCGCTGTCAGGCATTGCAAGTATGTGAAGTCCCAATGGCTGTGATAGACACAGTGAGACTCACAGGGGGATGCCATTGTCATGTATCCGCAGTGGCTGGAGTTTGGCAAACATTTCCAAGCAGTTATGATCCAGGTGAAGTGAGAGAGAGAGAGAGAGAGAGAGAGAGAGAGGGGGACAGCATAGCACCAGTGGTTGAGAGGGATAGACCCCGTATCATTGTCCTGTGCCTCTGTAGTGCCTTTCTCCACTGCTGCTTCCCCTCCATTTCTCTGCCCACACCCTTGGCTAAGACACACAGATGAAAGTGAAAATATGTGTTACTGGTTACTGCATAGCACTGTGATGAATTCTGACCAGGTCCAGTGGTTAGTGGTTGTGCAAGGTCGCAGAGAGAGAAAGAGCGAGAGAGAGGTACAGAAGGCGATCACATCGGGCGTGCCAAAGACTGAGTTGCCCTGCAAGATATGTAATATCTATATATTTTTTTCCAACTGCAAGGGACAGAGAGAGAGAGAGAGAGAGAGTGAGAGGGAGCAAATTGCTGCTAGTGACAGTGGGTAGAAAGTGGGGGTGGTCCACAGTAGTGTCACCTGATCCATGTAGAGAGGGTGAATGTGGACAGCAAGTGAGATGGAGAGAGAGAGGGACACAGCAAGCTCTGAGCCCCCATACAGTTCTGTCTATGTGTCTGTGTGCCTCACACTCTCTCTTCATTTCTTGATGTGAGGTGGTCAGGAGACAGTGGGATTCCTCACTGGGACATGCCATTCAGGTCGCAGTAGAGCAAGAGTGCAGTCCCCTTTAAAGAAAGGGGGAGAGAGAGAGAGAGAGAGAGAGAGAGAGAGAGAGCTGTTGTGCATGGCGCAGTGCTTCGTAGAGGCAGGACACAGTGCTAAGAGAGACCAGATAGAGCAGACAATTCAGCAATGTGGCAGAGAGATGGACAGCACACCAAAATATGATATCTGTCTAGTTCTTGGTCAAACGTTTATATCAGTGTGTAGCAAAAGAGCAAACGGTGATTGCTGCAAGGACAATGCTTTCTCCTAACTGGGTTCCACAGCACATTAATGACAGAAACGTTTGCAGTACTTAGTGCAAGTAATTAATCACCATAGAAGCATCAAGTTCCACTAACTAGATTATGTCATTATAGTACATAGCATTTTCCTCATTTCAAGTGTTACCAACAGTATTATGCACAAAAAATGTCACAAATCATGTCAGTACTGTGTTTGTAACAGTTGTATGTGCATAACAGAAGTCACATATGTGCAGGCAGCATTATTTGTTTAGGACTATTTTGTGACCTCGTGCCTCACAATGCACCCGGGTGTGTATTAATCCCCAGTAACAGCACGCCCAGTCATGGGTTATTGCTTACTTATTACAATGTCTCCACCCAGATATTCCAATGTCTTTCTCCTCCCAGTTATATCACTGTACCTTATCCCTGTTGCTGTGTTGTCTCTTTCAAGTAATAGGCAGTGTCCCCTCCCATCTATATTAGTGTTTCCTGCAAGTTACCAAACTGTCTTAGTTACAGTAGGGTCTATTACCTCATGGCAGTATCTCCTCCAATATACTGCAGTGTCTTCTCCAAGTTAAAGCAGTGTCTTCTCCAAGTTACATCAGGGTATCCTCCCAGTTATACAATGTCTCTACCACTTATAACAAGGCCTTGTAACTCCAGTTACAACAGTGTCTCTCTCCTCTTAGTTGCCATAGTGTCTCCTTTGAGTTACACCAGTGCCTCAGCAGTTATGGCAGTGGTTTCTCCCATTTATGACACTGTATCCCATTCTCCTTCCAGTTACACAAATGACTCACAACACAAGTTTGGCCAGTGCCCAGTTCCAGTTACAGTAGTGTCTCCTTCCAGTTAAAACACTGTTTACTCCCTGTTGCACTAGTGCCTTCTCCCAGTCCCATTTACATCAGTGTTCTTCTTACATACGGTAATAGATAAGAGAGCAGGGCAATCAATTCTATGGAAAACAACTCTGTAGTTTACAAACTAAATCTGCAGTACATTCCAAAATCCCATCATTTAAAGGGGACTAGAAACCCTGCTATATTTACTTATCCCCCAATGTCTTTCTTTTTTGATTCTGTTTTCTTTGTCTTTAAAACCCTCCAGCATGTAGCCCCCTGCTGTGCCATTATCAATGCTTCAATCAGTGATACCATTAGTTAAAATCAGACAGTGAATCATATGTTCATACTGCTACTTGCATAGACTGCCACAGTATATACTGTACATGCAAACAAAGCACATTGAGGAGCTGCTTCATTTTCATTTTTTAGCAGCCTATGCCAGTAGCAGCATCAGTGTCGGAAGCTCCTAACTGATTGTGATCAATGATGTTGCTGGTTAAAGCATTTATAAAGCCACAAATAGAGGCTATATCCAGAGCTGCTTTTAAGACCTGAGAGACAGAAAATTAAACAGAGAGAGGTATGGCATGAGAAAAGGGGATGCATAAATATGAATGTGGAGTATTGCAATGTTTCTGTTTCCCTTTTAAGTTGAATTTCACAAAAAAATGCTATCTCTAGTCGTGAAATTTCATGAGACGGGAAATTCTGACTCCTTCTAGTTAGGCCACTGTAGCCTCCCAGTTTTTTCCATCCAGTTTGACTAGTGCTTCTTCCCAGTTATACCACTGTCTCTCGGCTCATGCTAATTACAATGTCTTCCCTTACTGTTACAGTACTGTCTCCTCCCAGGTACTGTACACTAGTGTCCCCACAGTTACATCACTGTCTCCTTCCATTTTTTATAGTATGTCCCTCTCTCCTCCTGTTATACAAGTTTCACAGCACACCAGTTATGCCAGAGTCTCATCCAAGTAATTTTTTATTTTTTTTATTTATTTATTAGGATCTCGGAAAATACCTTTCAGCTAAAGTTCTTTACATAGGTTCCACATCAGTTGAGATACATAAGAGGGGAGGATATGTGGCCAGTGGACAGCTGACAATATTTACAATTGTAAACCCTCCCTCTGGTCCCCTGTGGTTACTAGAATACCATCAGTGTTAGTGCTAGGTAGGGAAGGCAGCTGGTGAATAACTAGTTCAATAGATGTTCACGTGCTTCCTCTCTGTTTACTTGGTCTCAGTTGAGTGAAGAGAGGTGATGTCATTTAGAACTCTTGCAGCAGCATAATATCTGTATTCTGCGACAATATCTGTATTCTGAATGTACTGTTTTACCATGTATTAACTGTAACTCCCTGGTCGCCCCTGAAAAAGGGACCTCTGGGGCCCAGTGGGCCTACCTGGTCATCAAAATTCAATAAATAAATAAATAAGGCATGGTAGCTAGCTGTGAGTAGGGAGTTTTAAATTTTTTAGTTATTCTGCAGTAGTCTGTGAGAGTAAGCAGTGGAGGAGTATGGAGCTGCAGGGTGGGCTCTGAGGAGAGCCTACTTTTTCTCACCCTAGTGCTGAGAAACATCTACCTGCCTTGTAGAAGTGGTGGAAACCTTCTAGCAGGAGTTCTGATTTCCTCATCCCCAGTGAGCTGAGGAGGACTGCAGAATGGATTTGAGTAGCAATCCCCTGATTTGATCCAGGACATCTGAAGCTGCCTTTTGTTTGACAATCATGAGTAATTCTGACTTTGGGTATCCCAGGAGAAATGTACCTGCCTTGTTTGCTTTTGAGGTGTGCTCTGACAAAGGGGCTTATGCACCCAGTTCTGTTTGAGACTCTTCTCATACCTTTTCCTAAAGTTGACTGACAATTGTGGAGTCCCCGGTGAGACGTAACACATTGTACAGAACTTTAATTTACACTCAGAAGTACTGTGTTTCTAATGCAGAATGTGAGAGTCATTCCAAGGTGCATAGTTCTGCAGTTTGCAAATGTTGAGGTGTAACACTGAAATAATGGCTGGGTATGGACTAGGAAGCAAAAGGTGGGTAATCCCCATCTGGAGTGACCAGTTCAGCACTACAGGTTCCGTAAGGGCACCTGCTTATTCAGGAGATGGTGGCCAATGCCTGAAGAGAAAGTTTACCCCCCTGGTGTGGGTTGTTCTAATTGTGAGCACCAGTGTGCTCCATCATGGCCAGTTGCCACATTGCCAAACCTCTAAATCCTATGCCATATGGGAAATGTTCTAAGTTGTGGCCCTTGCCACTAGAAGAAACAGTGTGCTCTGTTGTGGCCATTACCACTAGAAGATGTGTGTTTCAGCTGAGGCTTTGCCACTGAAAAGGGTTCGAAGTCCTATGCAATATGGGAAGTTTAGAGTTTCTGTCTGCTACAGATGTTGTTCTGCATTTCCTTGTGCCACAAAGTGTAAATCCTTGGGGGTCCACCTTTGCTTTTGTGTACCAACTTTGGAATAAAGCCACACTCTAGAACCCCAACATGGTTTACTGCTTCCTGTGTGGAATTACTGGGTACCCCTCTAGAAGTTCAGACCTGGTATAGCCCCTGGCAAAAGTTCTTTCCTCAGGACCTTGGTTTAGAAATGGTCATTTTGTGTTTCAGTAATACTTAATGCTTTGTACCCCCACCCCTCTCTTTCCCCTAGACAGAAATATATGGGAGGTGTGCTTACTAGTTAAACAAGTGGCTGGTGGGGGGGGGTTACACAATGTCTAAGGGAAAATGGCATTTACAATAGCAACAAGTAGTGCAAAACAACAATAGCAGAGTAAGTTGGGCTAAATACAAAATACAAAATAAACAATTGGAGACTCTGACTATACAATACAGAAGAGTATCAGCCCATGATGCCTAGTCTGACACATAGGGAGTAATGTATTAATAGCAAATATGGTGGTCAGGAAGGCAGGAAATACTACAAAGGGAAGAGAGGGTATACAGAAGGCCATGTCAGCAAAGTATACAGGGGAAGGCAGGATGGGAAGAAATAGAGTGTGGGTGAAGAGGGTGGAAGGGAAAGGGAAGGAGAAGCAAATTGGAGGTGTGGATGGGAGTGCAAACAGTCCAGTTAAAACAAGGAAGGAGGTTGAAGGACAGCTAAATGAAGGAGAGAGTGTGGGAGAGGAGAATGAGGAGCAGGATGAAGTGCTTAGAAATCAGGTAGGGGTGAAGAGGGTGGAATAGGTATATTAAGTGCTGAGGATAGTCCTGGTTAGTGTAAGCAGTCACAGGTGGCATCTGCTACAAGCTGTTGATGTAACTTCCTCTTAAATGAGCCCAGGGTGGAAGCTAAAGATATATCACTACTAAGTGAATTAAACCAAAGTGAAGCTGGATGAGCAAATGCCCTTTGACTTTGGGAGGTATGGCAATGAGGGATTTTTAAGGTCAGGCTATCTGAGCTTCTAGTATGATGCTGATTGTCGGAGGAAGTGAGAAGCTTCTGTACCCCAGGTGGCATAAGACCTAAGTTGACTTTTTTTGCCAGTAGACAGGTTTGGTACATGAGTCTGCCCTTGAGCTGGAACCAATTAGCCTCAGTGTACAGGTTGCAAGTGTGAGTCAAAAACGCAGACCCAGTTAGGAGGTGGAAGGCTTTGTTTAGAGCAGCTTTGATGTGACAGAGGGCAGTGTCTGTTGCTGCCCCATATATGACCAGATTGAAATCAATGACTGAGACAACTGAGCTATTGATAGCAAGAGAAAGAGCCTCTGAGGATCGACAAAGCTTGTGCCTATAGAGTGGCCCTATTTGCATATTGACTGCCTTGGCAATATTGTCAATGTGGGAAATATAAGATAAGGTACTGTCAATAGTAATCCCCAGGTACTTAAAGTTTATAACTAGCCCCAATGGGAGCCCACAGCATTATTGATAGTAAGTGGGTAGGTTCTGTGCCTATTTTGGGAGTTGGTGAATAACATCAATTTTGTCTTCTTACAGTTCAGTAAGAGTTTGTGGTTATGAAACCATTTTTCAACTTCAGCAACATGTTAATGTAGTTGGATATCAAGGGTCTCAGGGTCAGGATCACCAGCAAAGATGACAGCATAATCTGTGTATAATAGGATATGACCCTGGTAGGCATTCGGGAGTGCATTGAGGAGGATACTAAATAGGAGTGGTCCCGGAATGGACTCTTTTGGTACTCCTGAATGGACAGGTCTACTGTCTGAAAGGACTGCCCCAATCTTTACTTGCTGTGTTTGATTAAATAGATAGCCTCTGAACCAAGCCAAATTATCATGGGAGAGACCAGTAGCTGCAAGCTGGTCAAGCAAGAGAGCATGGTGCAATGTATCAAAGACTTTGGATAAATCAATAAAAGCCACATCTACGAGATGACCTTGATCGAAGTACTTATGTATGAAGCCTGTGAACTCAAGTAATGCTGTTGTGGTACTGGGTCCATGCCTAAACCCATGTTGTTGTGGGCATTGAAGTTGGTATTTTTCCAAGTAGACGACCAGCTGGTCAGCTACTATCCATTTCATGGCTTTAGACAGTGGAGGGAGAATGGAAATGGTTCAGTAGTTACTATGAAGGGTGCAGTCCCACTCTTATGCACTGATGTCACAACCACAGACTTCCATTTTTGTGGAAATTGTGAGTGTATACGGGATAGGTTAACTATGTGGGTAAGTGGGGCCAGGATATTATCAAGAGTAAGGACAAAAATTTGAGATCAAGGTTATCCCTACTGAGTCTAGCTTTCCCAAGCACCTTAAGGAAATATTTTTTGGCATCGTTTTGCATGGTGACTTTGAAATGGAATGGTGGGTATGAGGGGGTACAATCAGGGTACCTGAGGTTGTCATTTATAGTTCTGGAGGAGAAGAAGTCTGGGGGAAGACACCACTGAGATCTGTGAATGTGATGTTGAATGTGTTAGCAATGAGACTTGGATCAAGAGAAGGGGCACCATCAATATTGAGCATCATGGGAGCTAACTTGGGGTCTTTCCCTATGACTTCCTTCAGGTTGCTTCAGAATTTTTTTCCATTGTTCCAGGAGCGAGATAGGGCTTCTTGTAGCACTGTCATTTTGCTGCTCGGATAGCCCTAGTGCAGTCATTTCTTGATTTTTTATAGGCCTGTAGGTCTGTTTGTTTACCCATGGCATGGGCCCTGTGCCAAAGATGGTCCCCCAGCTGAAGGTGTTCAATAAGATAAAGTGTGATCCATGGATTACACTGGCCTTTTATTTGATGCTCTTTTATCAGTGTATGATTGTCACATGCTGCATTGAATTTGGAGATGAACTGTTCCAGAGCAATATCAACATCACAGATTGAGTAGACAGTAGCCAGTCTAAGTGGTGAAGGTCTGATTTCAGAAGCTCAAGGTGACCTTTAATTAGAGCCCTGTTAATTATTGTTGTGGCAGGGGGTTTGGCAAAGTTATTTGACCAACTGAGCAAGACAGGAGAGTGGTCACTGATTACATCGGGGAGAACTGTGGTATAGGAGATGTGTGCAGTGCGATCAGAAAGAACCCAATCTAATAAGGCACAGGTGCCGGTCCTGTAGTTCATTCTGGTTGGTGACTCAACAAGCTGGGTGAAGTAGACTGCAGAGACTATGCCCTTGAAGGAGTTTCTTTAACAGGAGAGCCAGTTAACATTGAAATCACCCAACAAAATTACTTCCAAGTTTAGACTCATACTACTTAGGCAGTTCATGAGTGCATCAAGGCCTAGGGCTGTCTGCCTTGGTGGGATATAAACAGAAAGCACGGTAATTGCTCTATTGTGGGCACCAAGGAGCACATTAATGGTGTGTAATTGCATGTTATCACTAGTGTTGGGAAATTACATAGCAAGACCCTGTAAGTTGTCCCTGAGGTAGATCGCACAACCACCACCTCTTTTAGTTAGTTTGTCCTGCCTGAAGACTGTGTAGCCTGGAATTTAGATAGATGTGTTTGGTATTTCGGGTGTAAGCCAGTTTTCAATGATGGAGACAATGTCAAGGCTGTGCTGTGAAACCCAAACTTGCAAGCTATCTAACTTAGAAAGGAGGCTGCGGATATTAAGTGGCACAGATGTAAGAGACCCAAATTTCGTCAGTGGGGCAGATTGCTGTTGAGGTGGTCCAGGGTTGGGATGAATGTTTCCTGAGAGTAACAGTAATGGCAAGTCTCCAAATATATTTCTTAAGTTGCTTGTTATTAAATTTGCAGAGCCTAGTACGAGTGTGACGTATTACAAAGTTATCCCGTACAGTGATGAGTCCAGGGAGAAGTAATAGGGGAGGTATCAAGGAGGGGTGGTAAGCCAACTGCTACCAAATAAGAGAAAAAATGCAAGGTAATATGTGCTCTACAGTAGTGAGCGTCCCTTTAGAAAAGCACACTGTCAAGGAGCAGTTACTTCAGAACAACACAGATTAAGCATGGAGGGTGGTGCAAAGAAAATGCAAGGTAATGCGTGCCCTAGAGTAGTGAGCATCCCTTGAAGAAAGGGCTACCTGGTGTAACCATGGATTGTAAGAGACAAATTAGGGTGGTACTGTGTGGGGGAGTAGTATTTAATAGAGTTTGGGGCCCAGGGTGAGTGGGCGGGACAAAATATAGTACTGCTAAAAGTTCAGCAGCACTGGCTGAAGCAGTGCCGGTTTAAATTGTGGTGCATCAAAACAAGGCTTGAGAGGAGATAGAATAAATACAAGTAGAGTTAACCAGTAAGGAGAAGCAGTGAAAGTAGTCAGCCTGTGAGGAGCCGAATATAGCCCAACTGCAGCCAATCAAAATGGCAGCTTTGGAGTTGATCTTCTTCGGCATTTCTATAGCATACCTTGCTCAGGGAGGGAAAGCAGAGAAGCAAGCATGGCCAGCTCAGTGTGGAGCCTGGCCGCAGAGCCACAGAAGAGCCCACTAAGGGCGGCAGAGTCCTGAAAAGAAAGAAAGAAGTCAGGGGTCAGGGCAATTAGGCAAAAATTCGAGGAGGCTTAATCGGTGGGAAGTGCTTGAGCAGGACAATAGCAGGAGGGAGGGAGGGAGAAAAAATGGTGTGGGAGAGAGAGAAAGCTGAATGTTAGATTGCGGGGGGGGGGCACACAGGACAAATGGTGCCAAAGGAGCAAGGAGAGAACAATGGAGTGGCCAAGTAGTCTGGCATAGGGTTCAGAAGTAATGGAGGATTGGCCAGTTAGACAAACAGGGAAAAACAGTAAAGGCTGGGGTCAGAGGGAAGGAAAATGGGAAGGTGGGGTACTCACAAGACCAAGGGTGAGTTAGCTGTGCAAGCTGGGAAACCGGAGCATAAAGGACAGGCAGAAGCACAGAGGAAAAAGGAAAGACAGAGGGGGGAAGTCTGGGTGGACCAGGGTCCGAGAGGGTGATAGACACGGAGGATTAGATGCAGACAAAATCTAAGCAATTAATTAACAAGGCATGAAGAACATTTAATTCTCTATGGGTGCTTGTAATCTGAATGCAAAAAAAATTCAGTGTTTTAAATTAAATTAAGCACAATGAACTACATAAAATTCATTAACTTAAATTAAGCACAGAGCAATAATTCAAAATACAGTTATGACAATGTCTCCTCCCAGTTACACCAGTGTCTTGGTTACAGCAATGTCTTCTTCAGGGTGCAGCAGTGTCTGTTTACCCAGCACTATTTTTACAGACCAGTGAGACAGAAAATAAAAAGAGAGATATATAAAATGGCCCGGATATTCAAACCGCGCCAGGCTGTGGTGCAAGCCTGGGTGCAGAGCAACTTAGCTGCGCAGGGGCGTTGACAGAATGATATTCAACGGAGCTGCACCATGGCACAGCAGCATTGAATATCGCACCCTGGCCACCCGCACTGCACATGGCGTAGTGGCACTGCACCAGCGCAAGTGGCCAGAGTGGAGCAGGGGGATGCGCTAGCACAAGTTCCATTGCGCTAGGTGCAAAACCATGATATTCAAAAGTGCACATGCAAATGGGGGCCATAATGCATACTAGGCACAAATGAGGCCCTTTGCATGTCATTATGACCCCATTTGCATGCAGGTGCGCCAATCCCTGGCAACTTGCACCTGGCACCCTGCCAGGCAGCAGCCATCGGGGACTGACACCCCCTGCACATCGTGGCAAAGCGCCCCACTGCCCGATCGTGGGCATATGTAGAAAATGATAATAGTCCAATATCCCTGGTGGTCCAGTGGATTGTTACATGCCCAATCGCGGGCACATGTAGAGGAAAATATTCATCCTATATCCCTGGTGGTCCAGTGGACCGCTTCATGCCCGATCGCGGGCATATGTAGTGGAAAATAATCATCCTATATCCCTGGTGGTCCAGTGGACTGCTCGCAGCCTGATCTTGGGCTTAAGTATAAAAACATACCGTCCAATATCCCTGGTGGTCCAGTGGATTGTTACATGCCCAATCGCGGGCATATGTAGAGGAAAATATTCATCCTATATCCCTGGTGGTCCAGTGGACCGCTTCATGCCCGATCGCGGGCATATGTAGTGGAAAATAATCATCCTATATCCCTGGTGGTCCAGTGGACTGCTCGCAGCCTGATCTTGGGCTTAAGTATAAAAACATACCGTCCAATATCCCTGGTGGTCCAGTGGACCGCTACATGCCCGATTGTGGGCATATGTAGAGGAAAATAATCGTCCTATATCCCTGGTGGTCCAGTGGACTGCTCGCAGCCCAGTCATGGGCTTAAGTAGTAAAACCGCCCATTATCCTGGTGATCCAGTGGACCACTCGCGCCAACAGCGGGCATAAGTAATAAACAGGAGAGTCCAATATCCCTGGTGGTTCAGCGGTAACCTCCTCACCAGCGCGCTGAGCCCCACTGCCCCTGCTCCCCCGTCAGCAGCGGCAGCAGCACCCCACCCACCTGCCGCCCTGCTGCCCGCTGACTGACAACGTACAGTAGGGCTGTATGCCCACTTGTCCATGGCGTGAGCCAATAGGTGTGCAGCCCATACCGTACTACACAGTCCAGCTGTGTGAATGGATCCATTCACATATCTGGACTGTGTAGTATGGTACAGGCTGCACACCCATTGGCTCACGCTGTGGACCAATGGGCATACAGCCGTACCGTATGGTGTCAGTCGACGGACGGCAGGGCGACAGGCGGGTGCTGCGCCGCCTCTGACTGAGGGAGAGCGGGGCAGTGGGGCTCAGTGGGTGGGTGGGAGGGGTATCACTGGACCACCAGGGATATTGTACTTCTCCTATTTATTACTTAAGCCTGTGATCGGGCTGCGAGCGGTCCACTGGACCACCAGGGATAATGGATGGTTTAATATACTGCTTAAGCCCGTGATCAGGCTGCGAGTGGTCCACTGGACCACCAGGGATAATGGATGGTTTAATATACTGTTTAATCCTGTGATCGGCCTGCGAGCGGTCCACTGGACCACCAGAGATAATGGACGGCTTAATATACTACTTAAGCCTGTGATCGGGCTGCGAGTGGTCCACTGGATCACCAGGGACATTGGACGGTATGTTTTTATACTTAAGCCTGTGATCAGGCAGCAAGCGGTCCACTGGACCACCAGGGATATAGGAAGAATATTGTATTTAACTTATACCCGTGATCGGGCATGGGAGGGGCGCCGCCACAAAGGTGCAGCCGGAGCTCGGGTGGCACACTTAGGTGGCAGCTGCCGTGTTGTGCCCTGCAATACGGCAGCTCACCTGTGGGTGGGCAGCCATTATTCATTTTTTTTTTGGCTCACCTGTTGCAGCTCAGGTAGGGGTTGAGCATGCATGGGCTCAGCACATCCCGGGCTGAATATCAGGATGTGTGGAGTATGCATGGGCACACCCCCCTTACCTGCACTCCGATGCATCAGGATTTGTGCCAGACTCAATCCCCTTTTGAATATCGCGCCGGGGTGCATCAGTGAGTTGAGCATGGTGCAACACTGTTGCGCCATGCTCAACCCTTCTGAATATCTGGGCCAATGTGTAAAGGGGATAAGTATATCTGAATTTGGAATATTGAAGTGTTTCTGTTCCCCTGTAACATGGAATTTCACAGATCATTCCATCTGTAGTCATTAAATTTCATGAGAGATGATTCTGACTTTTACAGAAATCTTGCAGGTAGATGTTATGTTTTACATAACACTACCAACAACCATAAAATTACTAACACATACTGTATAGTACATTGCAAAATAAATTTATGCCATAATACTGTGAAAGTAGATATGGGTATAGTGATGTTTCTAAGCTTTTTTGTCATGGAAATGATACATGGCTGCATTATTTTTTCCATATTTTCCTTTTTCCTCATCAGGCAGGCTGGGCAGCTATATAAGCCCGTCCCTCATTGGCACCATGGCCATCCCAAGAGTCTGAACTCCTTCCTTTCCGAGACTGGATGTGTCACCACTGCCAGCTGAGGGGGGCTTAATTAAGCCTCCAAGCCCCAGTTTTTCCACCAATTTTCTCCCCTTACTTCCCTGGAGCCCCCAGTGCAAGGGCATGCATGTCTATAGAGGCGATATGAACATATGAACATACAAAATTGCCAGCAGATAAAGGCCTAGAGGTCTATCAAGTCTGCTCTGATGTGCAGCTAGCACCGCTTATTCTGCAGCTACCCTTCCCTTCCACTCTTCCCCTCCATTGATCCTCCCCCTTGTCCTGTCCCATCCCCTTTTGAAGCAGTCCACTGTTCTACTGGATACCACTTCTGCAGGTAACACATTCCACCCAGCTACCACCCTCTCTGTAAAAAAGTGTCTCCTCATCTCCCTCCAGAACCTTCCTCCCTCTAGTATCATATCATGGCCCCTGGTGTCCCTCCCCTCCCTTACTTTGAACAGCCCCTCTGCACCTGTCTTGTTTATTCCTTTCATGTACTTAAAGGTTTCAATCATGTCCCCCGTCCCTCCTCTCCTCCAGTGAGTACATGTTCAACTCCCTCAGCCTCCTATCATATGATATGTCCCCCAGCCCCTTGATCATCTTTGTCACCCTGTGCTGTACCCCCTCCAGTAACTTAATGTCCATCTTCAGCTACGGGCGCCAGTACTGCATGCAGTACTCCAGATGCGGTCTAACTAATGACCTATACAGTGACAGAATCACCTCCTCCCTCCTCGAGGATATACCCCTTGCAATGCAACCTAGCATTTTATTGGCCTTTGCAGTTACCTTCCTACATTGTGCTGAGTTGTTCATTAACCCTGTAATGAGCACACCCAGATCCTTCTCCTCCTCTGTCTGGGCTAGCTTCCCTGCCCCCAGATGGTAACTCCTCCTTGGGTTCTTCACCCCAAAATGCAGCACCTTGCACTTTTTGGCATTAAACCCCAGTTGCCAGGTGTCTGACCAGGTTTCAAGCTTTGCCAGATCATCCTGCAACCCCTGCCATCCCCCTAGGTCATCCACCACCACTCCCATCTTGGTATCATTAGCAAACAGACTGATCTTGCTCTTGATGTCCAATGATATGTCTGCAAAGAATATCCCAAACAACACTGGTCCCAACACTGAGCCCTGCAGAACACTGCTCGTCACTACCTTTGGATGTGAGAGCTCCCCCACCACCATCACCCTCTGTTACCTTTCCTGAAGCCAGCTCCCTACCCATCTTACCAGATTGCACCAGCCCACGTTCACGTATTCCTTGGCCTGAACTGACCAGGCTCCTACTAACTGGCCTAACACCTAGCACCCCTTGATGCCTGCAAGACCATCACACCTCCACATGGTGGTGATCAAAGGCTGGGAAAGCTAACCTCCCCAATCTGGGAGAGAAGAGCTGCCTGGTGGCTGCTCAGTCCTCACCCAGCGCCTCCCCCCCGGCTGACCCCCAGCAACCTATGCTCATTACTGAACATGGATTGCCAGTGTGGTAGGAGGTAAGGCACCATCGCGTCAGCCCTACATGGCACCGGACCAGCTACCTGGCAGCATTAATTATTGAGCAGCTTTCCTAAGCAATTTTAAGCATCCATTAATCAATCATTTTTTTTTGTAATGTGCAAATAATCTAATAAGCTATCTCCAAGCACTGTGCAGTAGATGAAAAACCTTTTTAAATCAGAAAACACATATAACTATTTAGAATATTAGCACAAGGGCATAACATGAAAATACTTTAATGCAAATTTCTATCATAATATATTTAATATGCTATAGCAAATCATATGTGCAAGTTAAATGGATAAGCAAACCTTGAAGAATAAAAAGCCTATTTGCTGTATACACTGGATCCAAATGTTTAAACACTAGTTATCATGTCTTACACTTGGCTTTATTTCATTGAAAAACTAACATGGCATTTTTTTTTGTATGCTAATAATTACCCAAGTGAGAAACATTAAATTAAATTGTAAAGCTGATTTTAATAATATGAATCTGAAGCTTTTATTCTTCAATACACCTGCAGCTATCTGAAACAAAACAACAGCTTGTTCTTTCATTGAAATGTATACAGTATTTGGCAAATATAAAATGTTTAAACACAAAAACAGCTGCTACTCAAAAAACAGTTACCAGGCAATTCTCCCAAGGATTCCTTATTATTGATCTGTTCAAGAGCAAGCCTGCAGTATTTTAATACTATCACAATACCAGAAGAGACAAAAGAGCATGTACAAATATGAACAGCTGCAGTACAGCAATAATATAATTAGGCAAGAACAAAGTCTTTTAGCTATAGTCCAAATGAAAAACTAACTGCCTAAACACAGTGATTTATTAAATTCTTCATGCAAGGATTTATTTTATAGAGTTAACACTCAAGTAAAGCTAGCAGACCTTGGCATAAGTCACCCACACTTTCCTAGGCTCTTACAACTAGCTTCAGGGATACCATCAATGTCCTCTACTGTTTACCATTAATAATCTTTATTCAACATGCCTCATGAGATATAGTATTTACAAAATGTGCACTGGATTTAAAGCAGTTTATATTTCTTGCATGCCCATTTTCATAACAGAATGTTTCCCCATTTATTCTTTAGGACACAGTTTTTCTTAATCAAGGTTGAATATTCAATACCTGGCAAGGGAAGGCAATTTCACTTGCTGAGCACCCTATGTGGAAGATTTACATTAGCTTCACTAAATCAGCATATAATAAGTCAAATTCAACATACGAGATGTACACTAAACTACTACTCAAGGTAGAAATAAACAACTGTTTATGGGTCCCTGTTATATGCACAGTCAAATAAGTTACTCATCAGGCTACGTTTGAGTGTTCTCACTGAAGGGGGAACTCCAAAGAGAGAATGGCAAGGGTTGCCATCTCACCAGGGCTGCCACTGAGAAGGCCCGATCACCAGATTGTTTTATGTGAGATCTCTGGATGGCAAGCAGTAAATCCTCAGTGGACCTGAGAGACCTTCTGGGAGTATACCAGACCAAGTGGTCTTTAAGACAACCAGGGCCTGAGCCCTGAATGGATCTTTATGTTAACAAAGCAGTCTTAAAGACACTAGACTATTTAATCAGAAACAAGTGCAGCTGCCAAAGAACATGAGAAATATGGTCTTTGCATAACACTCCCTTCAGCCAGATTGGCTACGGCATTCTGCACCAGCTTTTGCTGGTACACTAAACCTCCAGATAGCCCAAGATATATCGCATTATAGTAGTTGATCCTCAAGGTCATGGTGGTATATACCAGGGTCACCATATCCTTTTGCCTTAGACAGGGACTAATCAGGGATCTATTTCTTAATTGGAAAAAATCCATTGAGGACTACAGCAGACTCCCTGATGTTCAGTCCCACTCACCTCAGCAGGTTACCCTCACAGGAACCACCTAACCCCATCATCCTCCTGCTATGTCTCAGTGATCCCTGCAACTTCCTCCCCCATGGTAAGGCCCTGTAGGGAGGCATCCTTGGGAAACAGAATTAGACATGTAGTGCTTGGTAGAAGCATAAGATCTGGTAGTTCAGCCACTGTCTTTCTTGCAGTTGATATTTTCCTCTTTTTCTGCCCCCTGAGTAGTGCCCGTTTTTTCCCCTACTGGTGGCATGCAAAGCTTAGAACTAGCCTTGTGTGTGCATGCAGTGTGGAAAATAGTGGAGTAACAAGCTTTCTGGCCTAATGCTGAGGGTTGCGGTGGTGGTGGTGGACAACGCTACCAACACTCTTCAGGCTGGGATGTGCTGCCATCAGCAGTGCTCACACCAGCTGGCTACCTTTTTGCCAGGGTTCTAGTTCTGCTTTATAACTGGATCAACAGCATGGCAGTGAGATGGAAAATATCCTTCCAACAAAATATATCTGGAGTTTTAAAAGGCTTTTGATACAGTCCCACATGGGGCAATAATACAGAGCTAGCAAAACTAAAATTAGAATAGTACAGTGAACGCAAAGTTGTCTCAGTGATAGGACCAAGACAGTATGCATAAGAGGATATTGTTCTGACACTTGGTGTGTGACTAGTAGGGTGCCACAGGGCTCAGTCTTGGAACCTCTGCAATTTACAATATTCATTACAGACATGGGGAACTACGAAACTAGTTGGATTAGCAAATATGCAGATGACACTAAATAGGCTTGGGTGGTAAACACTGATATGGAAAAAACAGTGTTAAAAACAGCATAAATAATATCCTAATAATGACAAAAGCATGGGGCATGAGTTTCAACAGGGACAAGTGTTGTGTCATTCATCTAGGTAACCAGCACCAAAAGACGACATACATCCTGAATGGATCTCCTCTCAGAGAATCAATAGAAGAAAAGGATCTGGGAATAATAATACATCAAAACTTGACTAGTTCATATCACTGTGAGACACAAATATCAAATGCTAAAAGGATAATTTTTTGTTTTTATTTTTAGTCTTTGGTAACCTGGTAAGGCCCACTAGGCACAAGTGCCTGTTTTCAGGGGTGACCTGGGAGCACTGGGCGGTTAAGTGACTTGCTCAGAGTCACACAGTATGCAAGTGGAGGTTGTGAGAATCAGGTCTGGTCTGCTGGATGTACCAAGCTCATTCACACCTTGTTCTTCTAACCTCTAGGCTATACTGCCTATTGACTGACTATATACTGACTATTAAAAGAAACTTCAGGAGCAGAACTGAGAAAGTGATAATGCCATTGTACAGAATATACATTAGGCCAATTTTGGACTATAGGAGCCCCATGTGGAGCCCCATCTCGGTGGCAGCTGTTGACAGGATTGAAAGAGTACAGAGACAGGCCACTACATTACTATTTAACATGAAAACAATTTCTTATCACAAAGGGCTAAGGAAACTGAATCTAATGTCCCTAGAGGCTAGAAGAATATGAGGCAATTTACTACTATGCTACAGTATAATACAAAACGATTACCAGTTTAGTGAACTAAATCTGGAATTTAAAAATGATTAGAAAGGAACTACAGGACACCAGCAACAGCTAAGATGAAAACATTTTATACAAATAGAAGAAAAGCATTTTCAACACAACAAATAATTAACCCATGGAATAAACTAACACAGGAGGTCATAACAAGCAAGGATAAAAAAAAATTCAAAAATAGACTAGACTCCTATGTATTGGACAGGAATGTTCTGTCCTATTGTGGGTAATTTAGACAAGAGCAATCACCTCCTCAGCTCCTTACACCTTAGAATGAACCTTAGTATATTTTCTGGTGAATTATATAGTTTCATTGTCAGTTAGTGACCCCTTGACCATAGCCAATGCCTCTGATGACTTCTTCCCTGACCTGGAGAGATTCAAAACTCCCTCTGTGGGTATCACTTCACTCCACTTTATCCCTCCTGAACCAGTGTTACCTTCCCCAAAGTTTCATTTTTAGCTAGTTACTCAGAAGGCGGTACTAGCTCTTTTAAAGAGGATGCAAGTGAAAGGACTGGCAGGCTTTGATAAACTTGAACCCAGACTATTGAAAATTGCTACTCCTCTTATAGCCACCCCAGCTGCCATGCTCATCAACAAATCCCTGCGTGAAGGACAAGTCCTGCAATGCTGTAAAACTGCCATAGTTATTACTGTACATGTAAGTAATGCAGTAGAACCAACTGAGCACTATCAGCCTATCTCTCTCCTCTGCTCCCTGACTAAAGAACAGGCATGATTGGTCCATAACCAGGTCTTTGACTACCTGGAGCAGATGCACCAGCGAACTGATAGGCAACATGACTTTAGGTGGCATCATGGTTCTGACACTGCCCTTGTCAACTGACCACTCATACCCTGGGTGCCATCGATAAAGGCCCACTCACTGGTGCAGTCTTCATCAACCTAACTAAAGCTTTTGAATCTGTCAATCATAGCCTTCTCCTATTAAAACTAAATAACCTTGGTCTTGATGTACTTTCTCTAAATTGGTTCTCTCACTACCTCACTGACAGATCCCAGCTTGTGAGGAGGAAGGGCCATCTCTCCATGACTTAACCTACCCTTGATGGTGTATCTCAACGTTCTATCTTAGGACCCTTGCTATTTTCATTATTTGTAAATGATATGCCAGGGAACTGTGGGGATGTGAGTATTCTACTATATGTGGATGATGCAGTGCTTTATAGGAGTTCCAGGGACCCCAGCTGTCTTAATGTCCAGATTCAATCTGATTATGTTAGAAAATTGGTTTAAGGCCAATAAGCTGGTCCTTGTTGTCAAAAAACAAAAGGCTATTTTGTTTGGGCCTAGGAACTTGGGCTTGGCTAGGCAATGTCTGCTTGCTATCACTACCTCTACTGGAGCACCAATTGAAGTAGTTAAGTCCACCAAGTACCTAGAGGCCTGCTTGAATCAGGAACTTGTCTATAGAGAACATATAGACTATATAACATTTATCACGCTCAAGGAAACTGGTCTGCTCTGCCAGCTTGGCAATTTTTAAAAGAATCAAGGCCCCAAAGTACCACTGGCAAGCTACTCCCCCTCTTGCAATATGGTGTCCCTGTCTTGCAGACCCTTAGGTGCTGTGAGCACAAGAAACTCAAAGTTCCATACATCACAATTGGGCACTATGCCACTGGTGCTCCATCCAGAGAACATCATTGTAATGTAGTTTATTCATTGCAAGAACTGGGCAAAAGTTGCAAATTCTGCTTTTACGGAACTTTCACAAAATTACAGTACAGAGAGTACATGTACTATTTCCTGTTGCCTGTATTATGTTTAGTACTGCATTATACAAGATGCAATGCATGCTTCATTGTTATGTATAAGTTTCTGGAAAATCTCAATAAAATCCTCTATGATAAAAAAAAATAAATGGAGCTAGGATAACTAAGTGAAGTTAGAAGAAAAAATAAAATTTGGGGAAGTACATTAAGGTGGATGATTTCTATCTGTTGGAAGAAAAGAAAAACAGTAAGCAGACCAATGACTTAAATCATCCGGAATGGCCAGAGTCAAAGGTTCAAAATTAAGTAACTCCAGATGATCAGGATTTCAAGAAATGTGAACCTCCAGATACTTCAATGAGCTTCTGTTCCAATGAACAGGAAGCAATGCAACAATATTAGGGGGTGGAGTATAATTAAAAAAACAATAGTTTGGTTTTATCCTTATGTAAATGAAAACCTGCCAAAAGTTCAAACTGATCTAACAACTGCAAAAGTGATGGAACAGAAAGACTAGGTTCAGTCAAAGTAAGCAGAATATCATCAGCGAACAGAGAGGAAGAACGTCTGATATGAGCTGACAATGTTTCAATATAAAGAGCAAACAAAAGTGGAGATAGGAGGCACCCTTGCTTAGTGCCCCTGCCCAGAGAAAAAGGAGAAGAGTAAAGCCCACTGACCTTAACCAAAGCAAGAGGAGATTGAAATAACTGATGCAACAAAAGGATGAACTGTAAAGGAAAACCAAAAGCTTGAAGAGTAGTCCAAAGCAAAGCCCAGGACATCCGGTCAGAGGCCTTCTCTGCATCCAGGCTGGCCAGGACCAAAGGTATGGAATGAATAGAGACATAATCCAACAAAAAGAAAATATGGTGCACACTATCATGTGATTGTCTAGTATGTACAAAATATGCTTGGTCCCAGTCCAGCAAGGTGAGGAGAAGGCCCTCTAGCCAATGTACCCCTATAGACATAAACAGCTTGTAATCTTTATTAAGGACAAAAATAGGGTGCTAAGAAGCTAGAAGCGAAGGATCCTTGACAGGTTTCAGTAGGGCCATAATAAGTGCATAATGCCAGGAAGGGGGTGGAAGGTTCCCATCCTGAAGAGAATGAAAATTATGCAAAAGAATTGTTGTCAAAAGTGGTGTTAAAGAGGCCAGTTTATAAAACTCAGAAGGGAGCCATCTTTACCCAGAAACTTCCTCGATTTAGCCTCTGTATACTGCAAGATAATTCCAGTTCAGAAATAGGAGGTAGCAAGCACTGAACTTGACCTGGACAAAGATTGGGAAGCTCTGCCTAAGATAGAAAAGATTGTATTCAGGATAGAAAGAGAGACTGAGCATCCAGAGTATACAAAGAAAATAAGACCTGAAAAGAGGAGCAATCTCCATACTGTTTAAGGTATATCACCCCATGGTAAGGTCTTGTAGTTTAACAATCATTGTGGCTACTCTATGAGCCCAAAGACGATGAGCCAAATGATGGGTGCCTGGGTTCATCCTTTGAAAACCTGCTGATGAAGGTAAAACAAAGCCTACTCCACCTTCTGGTCAAGAAACTTCTGCACTTGAGCCTGGACCTCCAAAACTGATAGTTTAACAAAGTGGTCCCCCTGCATCCAACATGTCTGATAGGAATGAAGGGAAGAATTTAATTCCTGCCAATTGCATTCACATTCCCAACACAAAGCAAATGCATGAGCTATTATTGTGCCTCAGAGAACAGCCTTAAGAGTGTCCCATAAAATACTGGGAGTAACCCCGTTTGCATCATTTTCTTGCAACAATTGGGGGATCTGAACTGATATTTTATCTAATAGAAGTTGGTCCTGTTTGAGACCCGGATGGAGATGCCAGAAGGTGGGGTGTTCAGGGCTCCCCAAGACAAAAGAGAAATGTAGCTGAGCATGATCTGAAAGATGAAATGAACCATGCTCTACCCCATGAAGTGAATCAGCATGCTCTACCATTGTAAATAAATAATCAATCCTTGCAAAAGTACCATGCCTAAATGAATAATGAGAGAATTCCCTGAGCATCAGATGACTAAACACCAAACATTGACTATTCCTACTGATTGAAACATTTGAGTAAAATATTTATTAGCTGCAGACTGGCAAGAAGCCTTAGGTTTAAAAGAATCCCAGTCCAGGGATAAAATAAGATTATGATCTTCTCCCCAAATTAACTGGCCCTGCAAATGATCTAACAAAATACAAAAGAAGGAAACAAAAGCCTGACAACCAGCATTGGGAGGGAAATAAGTGTTCACCAATGTTAAAGGGCAGCCTCCGAGATGACCAGTAATGAGTACATAATGACCCATCTTATCACTAACAGAAAAGTGGGGAACAAAGGGCAATCTGCAACAACATAACAGTAAAACCCCTCTTCTGCGGCCTGATGTATGGGAAGAAAAAATATATGATCAAAACCAAACTTAAAAAATGTATTATGCTCCTCGGATGATAAATCAGTTTCTTGCAAAAATATAAAATCTGCTTGTTGATGTTTAAAATATTGTAGGAGGCAATAGCATTTAATATAGTTATGAATATCATTTACATTATACGAGATAACCTTAGTAAAAACAACCATAATAAAAACATTTCAAAGGTAAAAAATAACAATTAAAGAGGGCTAACAGCCCCACACAATGACGCCCCAAAACAAAAATGTAATTGACTAAATATTGGCCTTCTACTAAACAATATAACCCTGTCCCAGAAAAGAAAAAAAAAAAAAAAACTTCAGCTGCCCTGAGAAACAATAACACATAAGAATACCAGAAACTATACAAGTAAGCATAAAGGTAGATTGTGCTCCATTCCAATAACTAGACCATTTAAGATCTGGTGATCCAGGCATCCCCTCAATATGAATAATAAAAACCAGACTTGAAAGTCAGAGGACTTACTAAAAACCCAACGATAACAAACAGTTCTACATAACAGAAAATAACTGCTATCCAAAAATGTAGATCCCAAAATGGGAGTCCAGATAACGAGTTTCCAATTACCCTCTCAAAAAGGAGGTAAACAAAAAAAAAAATATGAAATAAGCTTAGAAAGTTTCAAATACCAAAGTCCCCCCAAAAAAGGGTAGGAAAAAAAAAACACCTGCCAATGGGCCAACAAATAAAACCCTCAAACAGCCCAAACAACCACAGTAATTGTAGAACAAAGAACATAAGTAGACTTCCAAATTTGGGAGCCCCACCTGCAACCAGGCTCCTAAACAGTGCTGAGATACCCACCAATGCTGCAGGGGAAAAATGCCTGGCCTTGCCAGAGGTCCCCAGGTTCGCAAAGAACCAAACCTAAGGATGTCATAAGGATAGCTAATAAATGCTAGATGGAGAAATACTCATCATGGACGCATAAAGAATAAAGATGAAGAAAAAATAAATATGGGAAGGCACAAGAAGGCAAAAAGAAGAAAGAGAAAAAAAATAAAGAAAAAAGGGGGAGGGGAATGGAAGGGGGAAATGAAGAAAAAAAGGAAAAATAGGGGGGTTTAAGAGCTCTAACCACTCTATAGAAAGGCAGCCAGTCCTCGCCAACATAAAAGCCAAGGACCACTCACTTAACCCATTTAGCCCACCCCCTGAAAGGATATTTAACGCAGCACTGAAAAAGATATAAGTATAGATAAAAAAGGAAGTCATCATGCATAAGATTCACCAAACAGACAGAAAGGATGAAGAACATACACACATCCCAGATGAAAAGTCTAATGATAATAAAGAACCTAGCCCTAAAAGAAATGTAGCCCCCATGCTACTATTCTCAGCTGGCACCCCCCCAAAAAAAACAGTGCCCAATTCATGGCATGCAATTTGCTCTTGGCAGAATTACACAAATGGTACAACCACTAGCATTAGAGTGTATACCAGGCTCATTATCTAGAGGACAGGGGGTGGGGGTACATACTAAAAATAAATCTTTGTATTTAAAACCAGGTCCAGGGGAGAGGATGCTAGGCGTATGCTAGACCGAACTGCTGATGAGCCCCAACAACGTTCACACAGAAGCAATAAGCTGAATGTCCAAAACAGTAGCTGGGATTTTGCAGTATGGCTTTATTCACAGTTGTTACTTAAATCAAGGGTGATCCCCTCAAAATCTGTAATTGCAATACTGGTGCAATCTCTTTTGCAGGACACTTTGATAGGCAGTAATGTTTTCCACACAAAAAATCTCGATCTCTCTTCCAAAGTGCATTCTGTGGGCTGTGCCACACACTTTAACCATGTCCACACATTTTCATTTCCAAAGTGTATACCTGTGGTCTGTGCCACACACTTTAAACATTTCCAGAACACATTTCCATTTCCAAAGTGTATACCTGTGGTCTGTGCCACACACTTTAAACATTTCCAGAACATATTTCCATTTCCAAAGTGTATACCTGTGGTCTGTGCCACACACTTAAAAATCCTCCTGGCACATGGCCTTTGCCCAGGGAACACTGGTGCCCATCCATGAACCAGTTAGCCCTGCCTGAGACTCTAGATGGCATTCCTCTCATCTTTTGCCCCAAAACTGTCTCTGCCATTCCTTCAGGGTTACACCAAAAGAGTCTTCAATCCCTACGGATTTGCTAAAGACTCAAACTTCAACTTTAAATTCAGCAAATTTGTGGTGAGAAGTGTGATGACCAGTGTGATCTAGCCTTATCTAGGGCACAAACACCTCAGACAACTCCTAAGAGAACAGTCACAAAGTCTGTACTTACAGATTAGTTGCTCCTTCCTCCCAGGTAATGGAAAGAACAAAAGAAAGACACCGTTTCCTCTCTGGTATCTTGTCAGATTCTACTCATTGTCCTTCTTTAAGGCAGCTGTAAACTTCAGGACCTTAAGGGGTTTGCCCCTTGGATCCACAAGCCATTGCAGTCCCTCTCACTTCCCCTGGAGTGAAACTAGAGTCCTGCAGGCAAACATTCCCCACCACTTCAAGGGCAAATCGAGGATTTTACCAAACTAGGGTGAGAAATGACCAGGGCTCATTTTCAGAGCCCCACTGTAAGACCTCCTGCTACTCTAACACTAACTCAGACTAACTGCTGAACATTCTAAGTTTCCCCTGAGCAGCTGACTCAAAAACGGTTATGTTGCTGTGAGAGTTCTAAATGATAAATTATACAATGGCAAGAAATGTCCTGGACTCTGATTGGTCAATGTGTGCATGAGACAGTGATGTTATTACACAATAACATCACTGTATTGATTTTTTGGATGATTGTTAGCTACTTTTTGTTTTCAGAAACAAAGATACACTGCCTCACTAAAAATCTACTAAAACATTTTTATTTTTAATTTTTGTTTTCTATAACATTGAGCCATTGTATAATTGCAATAAGGCACTCCAAGGTGTGTGTTATCATGTAATAACATCACTCCTGGGGTGGTGGAAGCACTCGGCTTCACCTAGTGCTTCAACCCACCCCAGGAGTGACGTTATTACACGATAACACACACCTTATCATGCCTTATTGCTTAATTATCCCTCTCTCATGCTAGCTGAGTAAACAATGATGTCATTATGTAGGAAGCCCCTAATGAGCTCCCAACCAGCTGCCTTTTCTTGCCTACCTAAGACTAGTACTAATGGGATTTTAGTAACCCCATGGGGACTGGGTGGTTGCAGAAAGAAAAAGAATAACATTAAGGAAAAATAACAGCTAACAACCTAGAAATCTTACAAATGTAAGATCTTCAGAAAAAGGGAAAAAAACTTTAAACAAATCTACAAGATCTGCAAACACCCTAAGGGTAGCACAAATAATGAACTCTGTGTAACTAAAAGGCTGTAACCTCTATTCCAGCAGACAGGGTATCCTTCAAAACACAGTAAATAAAATGACATCCTGCTGAAAAAGAAAATAAAAATCTCTGCAATAAGAAAAAATCAACTGCCAGAAAAACATAGAAACATAGAGGTTGACGGCAGATAAGGACCGCAAGGCCCATCCAGTCTGCCCATTTCTTTTTCTACCTTATAAATGTGCCATCGGCCTTTGCTCTGTCAGTGGCCTATCTATTCATACTCATCTGTATTGCTCCTTTATGCCTAGCCCATGCATCTTTGAAGCCCTGCACTGTATTCATAGCCACCACTTCCTGAGGTAGGCCGTTCCATGCATCCACCACCCTTTCTGTGAAAAAGAATTTCCTCACATTCCCCCTTAATCGGCCTCCTTCTAATCTCATGCTGTGTCCTCTTGTCCTGCAATTTTTCTTATATTTAAACATGTTAGACTCTTTCACCTTGTTAATGCCCTTAAAGTGTTTGAATGTTTCGATCATATCACCTCTCTCCCTCCTTCGATCAAGGGTATACATATTGAGCTCCATTAATCTGTCCTCGTACATCTTCTGATGCAGTCTTTGCACCATTTTGGTTGCCTTTCTCTGGACTGCCTCAATTTGGTTAATGTCCTTGTGAAGGTGTGGCCTCCAGTACTGCATGCAGTACTCCAGATAGGGCCTAACCAGTGTCTAGTAAAGAGGGATTATTACCTCCCTCTTACGACTTGTGATACCCCTACTAATACACCCTAACATCCCTTTAGTGTCAATGGCTACTAAGTTAAGGTACACTGCCTTGAATCCACATAAAGATCGGGTGAAGTTTTACTTCACTGAGGACATTTTGGTGAAGTGGCCAAATTTGCCATCACAAATGATGTCCACTGCACCGAGCCCATTGTCTGCCCTATGATGTTCCATTTAGTAAAGCAGCATGAGTCTGTACTGTCCTTCTCCCCACCCACCTACCCTGTGCACCTGTGAGAAGCACACCATCACCGTTTTACACTCCACTACTCATCTGTGCTCTGCTTGTAGTCACCCATCCTGTGGACCTCCAAGAAGCGGACCAGCAAATGCTTCACATTGCTGTGCCTGTCCCGATTGGCAAGGAGCAGTGTGGCCACTTTTAGCCACAAATTGTGCTGTCAGTAAAAATGTTGAGGTGTGCTGCAATGCGCCACCCCAATGATCTGCGCTACCGACGCTACCTGTATTCTCCTGTGGTGGGTGACTCTCACACCAGACGATGTCAGCTACAGTCCATACATGGCCCCAGGACCTCTGTTCTCCTGCGGTAGCTGCCCTTAGGTGGTGACGAAGTCTGCTGCCAGACCATTCTCCATTCCACACTGCAGATCACACAGCTCCTGTACTCCTGCATGCTTTTCCTTTTGTCAGTCAGTCATGGTGGTCAGTGTCTGACACAGACATGCAGAGGGATAGAGTGGTGGTAGTGAGAGCAGCAGCAGAACAAGGTGCACAAGCAAGTGAGGCAGAGGGGAAAGACAGAGACTGAGGAGCAAGTGTTGCACACAGAGGTACAGCTACTGCTAAGCTGAAGCATCTCCCTGAACAGGGACAGTGAGCAATGAGTGCAATGTTTATGTGTCTCTCTCTGTCCACATGTCTTGCACCAGGTGTAACGCAATGGTTTCTCTTTGCCATTCCTTAATGACAGAGATAGACAGAGTGAGACAACCTGAATGTCCCTAAATGGACACAATGAGCAATGAGACTGGGACATGTCAGTGTCTCCCTCTGTCTCTTGACATGTGCAGCAGTTGTAATTATATGCTTTCTCCTTGCCATTTATTAATGATAGAGAGAAACAGAGGGCCCGAATATCCACCACTGTCAGGAGACTGCAGCTGTCTCAGATGGGCTATTATGTACAACAAATGTCAAAAATTATATCACTCCAATATTTCAGGCATTTGTATGTGCATGATAGCAGTCAGATTGCCATTATATGTTGGGGACTATGTTTCCAGGTGGCAGGATATAGTCATTTTTTGGCTTTTAAACAGGGAGAAACCCCCTTTATTTTGTTTTCTCCTTGTTTTGAATGTACCCCATGTTATAAGCCCAATAATCCACTCCAGGGTATGCAGTTATTGGGGATTAATCAACACCCTGGGTGTTGTGAGGACACTTGACCTGCGGCATTGTGCTTCACATTGCACCTGGGGTGTTGATTCCCCAATAACTACACACCCTGTCATGGGTTATTGCTTACTTCACCTTAAGAAATATTAACTATGCCATACCATAATGTGGCTGGGCAGACACAGATTACACAAATAACTATGTGACTCCTGTTGTAATGTAGAGAGTTGTGGTCAAGTTCTTGAGTCTCTGGGGAGCCATTAGGTACAGAGAAACCATACTGGATCCATTATTCCAAAGGTTAGGGACATGCTAACGAAGTTCATGCCTGCAATCAAGAAAAGTGCAGTCTGATGTTGTGGTGACCATATTCAAAGTCCCTGGTGTGTGGCACCAATCTGACTTCATGAACAAATGGAATATACTGCTGCACTATGCAGTTAAGGGATCCCCCTTGCAGACAGGGCACAGCAGCATATTCAAAGGTTTTGGAAGCACTAAGTAGCCTCCATCACAGGACTGTTTAGCACTGCCAAAACTCGACCCTTCTCTCTGTGCACACTGGTGTACAACCCCCACCACCACTAGCCAAAGGTTGAGTAGTGGACCAACAGCAGGAACTGTCAGATCCTTACAGCATTACTATACCAATGCAAATTCAGCCAAAGCTCTATAGTAGCCCATTTGTGGAAGTGTACACCGCTGATCTCCAATATGGTTATATTTCTACAGGTGCCCCATTGATGACCAGTTTCCCTCCAGTCACTAATCCATCCATAGCAATATTATCTGATTGGGTTCTTGTTGTCCTCCACATCCCAGTTCCCCATGCCATGAAGAACCAACAGGCTGAGCTCCTATCCTGCTCATTCTGAATCCTCCAATGCTCACCAGCCCTTTCCCCCAAATACCGATGCCACCATCTGTCATTAGAGATGTTAACCAGTACAGTCCCTACATTCACCACCTTGGGTGGGCACCATCTGAATTAGGCTGCAAGTTTGGGTCCACGGAAGAATCAAACACCTTAAACTTTGGGTGTTTGATTCTTTTAGACTGTGGTGAACTGTTAGGTGAAACAGGTGGACTTGAGGTTTGACTGGTTCACCCTGGTCAGAATGGCGTGGACCATGTAAACCAATCAAACCACAAACCACTGTTCTCAACAGAAACTGTTAACAAGGGCACAGTGTGAGTTATGGCCTTGTTTTGGAGCTATTCTGAGCCTGATGATGTGAGCTGGAGTGAAAACTAACTTATGCACTTGTTATGGGGCTGTTAGGTAGCTCAGGTAGGGCTTTGATTCACTTCTAGTTAGATTAGCTAGGAAATTCTTCAAGAAGTAAAATAAAATCAGAAAACCTTCAAAAGTTCAACAAAATTAAGAAATGCTAGTCCAGTAAACAGCAGGAATGCTGATGGAGGATATTTAGGACAAAAGAAGAACAAAAAAACAAAATGCTTACCTGGTGCCATGCCAGTGACCCAGGTTCAGGAGCATTCCCAGATAACCAGGGTCAGCAGGGGAGGAGAGGATTGAGCATATGTAGGACTGCTCTCCTCTCCTGGAGAAGGTGGGCTGGGAATCCCCACCATGTAGTGGCTGTCAGTGGAGACTGAGAGTGCTACACTCTGCAGGGATATGTGCTGGGGTGAAAGTGATGGCAGATGTCTGCAGGCAGGTGTGGGAGTGTGCCCATTGTGCACTGAAGTCATTGCACATCCACGCTTTTGGGGAAGGACCACCAGAACAAGAAAAAAAAACAGCCACTGGGAGGATGACGACGGACCCTACAGCAGGTCCCCCACTCCCAATACTAGACCCTGCCTACACCAGAGCCTCAGATTCCTCCTCCGCTCTGACCACCAACTAGATTCTAAGAAATGGCAACAAAAGAGTGGTGACCTTGCCTAGGGGGGTTATTAAAGCTGGGAGGTTGGCCGGCCAGAGATGGTAGGAGCTCCAGGGGACCTGGAGTGTGGAACATCTCAGGCGGGAGGTAGAAACAACTGACTCCCAGGGGTCACATCTGAGGGAGTTCTCAGTGTGACCAATGACTGGAGAGAAACAAAATTGAAAAAAAAAGAAGCTAGGTTGGGTCTTGTTGCAGCAGGCCTCTGAGACCAGGGGCTTGCCTGAGAAAGCTAAGAGGGGAGAGACTGGATTCTGGAGGAGTGTTCATGGGGCTAGCAATGGGAAGATGGGGCATGAGGAGACAGTTTGCCAGTACCCTTTTCTTGCCTTATCTCAGCAACGTAGCACACACTCTTTTGTCATCACACAGCTAGCATTTTAGCATGGCATACAAACAGATGACTGAAGCTTCTAGTAGACGCCTGACATGTGATTTTTGTGGGCCACTATTTATTACTGTTACTGGGAAGCAAGTGTGTGCCAGCTGGCAGCAAGACAGTGCCTGGCTACTGGTAGTTGACACCTTGGTAGCATCCCATAAAAATTTGAAATAATTCATCATTCACATTTCTGTTTGTGGCAGTTTAAAACTCTTTATGCATTCACCCAAGTTGCAGTTTTGATTGCAGCAGTTCCCTCTTCCTCCTACTCCTGAGTCCTGAAGCAACCTTTTGCAGTTTGAGCTGGGTAGCAGGCAGCAATTATATGCCATCTGATAGTGTGTTGGTGCCTGGATCCTGGTAGTTTGCACCTTGGTGGCAGTCCATACATTTTTTTAAATGTCTTTTCTTTTTGTGGCAGTTATTATATTGAAACTCTTCACATTCCCCCAAGTTGCTTCAGTTGTTGCCTCCTGAGTCCTGAAGTCTTTGTGTGTGTGTGTGTGTGTGTGTGTGTGTGTGTGTGTGTGTGAGTGTGTGTGTGTGTGTGTGTGTGTGTGTGTCCATCCAGAGCTGTGCTTTTGTAGTGTGATGTGGGCAGTGGGAAGAAAGTATATGCCAACTGGCAGCATGCTAGTGCATGGCCCCTTGTAGTTGCACCTTGGTAGCATCCCCCAAGTTGCTGTGGTTCATTCCTGAAACAGCCTGTGTGTGTCATCCTGAGTAGTGCTGTTGCAGTGTGATCTGGGGAGTAAGCAGCAAGTGTCTACCAGCTTACAGCATGCCAATGCTCAGTCCCTGGTAGTTGGCACCTTGGTGGCCTCTCATAAAAATAACAAAAAAATATTTATGACAGTTTTCAAATTGAAACTCTTCACATTCCTTCAAGTTGCTACTATTTCTTCTTCCCAAGTCCTGAAGCAGTGCGTGTGTGTGTGTGTGTGTGTGTGTGTTGTCCTGAGCAGTACTGTTGCAGTGTGATCTCGGCAGATGGCAGCAAGTGTGTGCCAGCTGGCAGAGAGTTGGTGCCTGGCTCCTGGTAGTCCTTAGTGGCATCCCATTGATAAAATAAAAAATAAATACAAATAAGTGTAACCAACCAGTCCCCTGGGGTTACTAGAATCTATCTCAGTATCAATGCTAGGCAGGGAGAGGCAGCTGGTGATTAACTAGTTAAATGGTTTTCACTTGCTCACTCTTCTGTTTACTTGGCTTCAGCTGAGATGGAAGTGATGAACTCATTTGGAACTCTTGCAGCAGCATAAGCCTTGTTCAGCTGTGAGAAGAGAGTTTTAGAATGTTGAGACAAGAGTCAGTGTGACTCAGTAGTTGGCAGTAGCAGCTTGCAGTTGGAGGAGTGAGAACTGCTCAGCTGAGGGTTCTGAGTTGAGGGCCCTGCATTCTCACTCTAGTCCTGGTATTTTTCAGTTTGCCAAGAGAAGTGGTGGAAACTGTCTACAGCAAGATCGCCTGATTTTCATCCCTGGAGGGGTGAAAAGGACTGCTAGTGGACGGATCTAAGGGGCAATCCCCTTTTTTGATCCAGGATGTTTTGAAGGTGCCTGAAATGTCTAACAGTGAGTAGGATCTAACTTTTGCTGCAGAAAACAAGTACCTGTACTGTTGTGTTCTCTGGCTAAATGGGAAGGCACAACTTTTCCTGTGAATTCAGAAGTGTGAGACTGTTCTAATTTAAAGTTGGCTGAAGTGTGTGATGTCCAGAAGTATGACTATAAAACATTGTTTGGGGCTTTAGTTTTTCCACTACCAATGTAATGTTTCCAATGCTGTATGCCAAAGTTTCATTCAATAAGCATTTTCAAAGTGTGTTTCCAAATGTTTAAGGTGTAACTCTAAAAGAATGGCTGAGTATGGATTTGGGAGTAAAGGGTGGGCAGACCCATATCTGTAGTAGTCAGTTCAGAAATTACAGGTTCAGTAAGGGTGCCTGGTTACTTTAGACAACTCACCAATGTCTGAAGAGAATGTTACCCCCTGAAGTGGGTTACAGATTCTTCTCTGATTATGAAAAATGGTGCTAGTCTTAGCAAAAAATGTGTGTTCATTTGTGGTCAGTATTCTATGTCCTACAACATGTGGAAAACAATTCTAAGTTGTTCTATGTCCTATGCTATGTGGGAATACAAGTCCAAGATGTTCTATGCCCTACTGAGGTGGGAGTACAAAGTGTTTTCTGTCAGATACAGTCAATTTGTTGTGCTACAAGTTCTTAGTGCCATGATGTATAAACCATGGGGGTCCACCCTTGCTTTAGAGAACATCCTTTAGAATAAAGTCACACTCTAGAACCCCAACTATGGTCTGGACATTTATGTTATTGCTTCCTGTGTGGAGTTACTGGATACCCCTCCAGAGGTTAGGTCCAGCATAGCCCTAACAAAAAGTTCTATCCCCAGGACCTTGTTTTGTAAATACCAGATAGGTTGAACTGCTTTTGTACACCCCATTCCTTGATCTCTAGAAAAATGAGCATGGTATACATTCCCAAAGCTAGAGTTGGTACCAATATTTCTAAATGTGTCTGAAGTCAGTGCCCAGTATGGGTGCCTGGGGTAGCTAACTGTGTAAAGTAGTGGGGGGTGGTTACATAAAAAAACCAAAATAAATCTAAAAAAATAAAGTCTTACTATGCATCATTTATCCTCCAAGTGACAGAACCCTGTCACAAACATTTGAATATACAGTAGAGCAACAGAAAGGCCAAGGTGTTAGTGGCATTGCATCATTCAGTCATATAAAAAAACACAAAGTGGAGTGGGCTTGGTCACAGACTTTCTGCCTCAGTGGAAACTACAAGTGCAGAGGAAGATGACAGTAGTGGCTGAACAATCCATAAAGTATCACACATTGTAGGAACCACTTGCAGTGGCACTGGAATAGTTTTAACCATTGTAGAAAAAAGGAATAAGTAAGGAACATGACAGGTAGTGACACAGACAGAAAAGGAGAAGAAAAATGATTGGGCAGAGTTTGGGTACAGGTATGCTGTACTAACTGTAGTTATGTACCCCATTAAAGTGATAAGTGATAGCAGCAGAAGTTCTGGGGAGCAGGAGGAGATGGAACAGGGGGAGCTCAACATTGGGCAGGCGCACATAAGAGATCAAAAAAGATCAGAAGTGGAGGTAAAAAACTAAAAATCAATGCTTGGTGAATAGTGTATGGTGCTTATGTATAGGCAGAGGTGCTGGCCAGCAATAGGGAATAGGAGGCCCAGCATTAAGGGTGAGAAGAGTGCCAGAGGAGCTGGGCAGGATGAAGGGTGTTTGAGACACTAGTATTTGGAGGAGTTATTCCCCCACATTGAACCTCCGTTAAAGGATCTCATTCAATGATTGGTGAATTGTGTATAGTGCTTATGTATACTTAAACTTTGGCCTTTCTCAGTTCCCACCCTCAGTAGAGGAGCTGGGTAGTGATAGGGAATAGAAAGCCCAAAAAGTGAGATTACCTCCTCCAACTCATGGAGAATGTGAACAGTAGTGCAGCAGAGAGGGGAAAAAAAAAAACATGTGGAGGAAATCTCTGAGGAACCATGGCTATTGAACTGCATATCCTCTGGGCATATTAAGAGGAGATAATCTTAGATGCTTGCCTAATTTATTTTTCTGGATTAGGGATGTATCTTTGGAAGTATGAAGAGGTCCATCTTCCAAGTCTCTTGAAGACATGGGCAGGAATGCTGTTTTTGGATGCTGATGATGCGTCCCAATCTGAACAGAATGTCCTGAGTAAGCATAAGGATTAAGTCTGAGTCATTGTAGGAAAGTTCTCACATACTCCATGAACCATTTAGTAATCACCTCTATGTGACTGTCAGAAGTCTGAAGAGGCTGAGAAGAATTGGAGCAAATGTGTAATTGCATGAGTTTATTGAAAACTCCTAATGGGCACCAACTATTATTGAGTTAGGTAATATGTAATCTGTACTCATTTGCACAGTCTGTTGGTCTTTGAAGTTTGAAGAAACAGGGTTTAATGATCTACTTGTTTTCCTAAACTGACAATAATGAGGAATTCAGGAGAGAAGGCTGATGATATAGCAAAGTCCCCTGGATGCAGGAACCTGTAGAAAGCTAAAGAAATGCCTGATTTGACCATATTGTTCATGGTAGGATCAAATGAAACAGCACGTATCAAGTCCAACAGGTTTTGAAATACAGATCCACTGACAGGAAGTCATTTAGTAGCTTTTGTGGATGATGCTGTAAGAATTCCAAGCAGTAGAAAACAGGACGTTTTTATCCCTCTGTAGAGACAATTGGTGAGACCCCATCTGGAGAACTGCGTGCAATTCTAGAGACCCCATCTCTGCAAAGACATAGACAGAGTGGAGGCTGTTCAGAGGAGGGCAACCAAAATGGTGCAGGGTCTGCACCAGTAGACATACAAGGAGAGACTAAAACAGTTTATACCCTTGAGAAAGGAGGGAGGGGGGACTTGATAGAAACTTTCAAGTATCTTAAGGGAATTAACAAAGTACAAGAGGGTAGCATCTTTCAGAAAAAGAGATGTGCAAGAACAAGTGGGCACAATTTGAATATAGAAGGGTTATGGCTCAGAGGTAATGTTAGAAAGTATTTTTTCACAAAGAAGGTTGTTGATGCATGGAACAGCCTTCCTGAGGAGGCTGTGGAGTCAAGAACAGTGGGAGAATTCAAGAATGCATGGAACAGACATATGGCAATTCTAGTGGGGGGGTAGGAGGAAGTAAGCTGTTGATTAACTAGAATTTGCAGCTTTTCCATCAGGTAAGGAAATGGGCAGACTAGATGGGCCAATCGGTCCTTATCTGCAATCAAATTCTATGTTTCTATGTTAGGAGGAGTTTGACTGCGGCACGGGATAAAACTGAAGACAGGGATGGACTTGACTGAGATAAGAAGAATTGGATTCCAGATAGAATTGCTTTATGGTTTCATGTGATAATTTCAAGGTTTGATGACAGTAGGTTATGAATGCAAGTACACGGTCGATAGTGAAGGAACTCCTGTGGACTGATTGGAAGCCACAAAATGAGAAATACATCTTCCAAGCAGTGGGTGTAAGTTGCTTGGGTACCAGGCACTAAGGCAAAATACATGAAGGCTTCAGCTTGCTGAAAATAATGTGCTAAGTCATGATGAGATGGGCAAATAGAGGAGAAGAAGTCATAATCAAGTCTGCTGAGGGACAGATGTGATAAAATTCCTGAAATTGAAATAAGAAAAAGAATCAGATGCTTCATTTGCATAGCCAGGAATATGAACACATTTCAGAGTAAAATAATGATATACAGAAAACCAAGTCAGCCTCCAAATAAAAAAATATGATGGAATGGAGTGAAGACCTGCTCTTATAGATAATGCCCACTGTTGGTTAATTGTCAGAAAAAAATAAGGTGGTCTACAGAGACCAGGTATGTCCCCATACAAATGCAGTGGCTAGTATAGGGTACAGTTTGAAGAGAGGTGACATCACTGAAAAGACTTAAAGGGAGGATATGCCAGGAGGCCAGGGAGCGGCAATCCAAAAATGCTCTAAGGCAGAAGCATAACTATGATTTGGTGACACATCACTGTATATCCTGAGAGGTAAGTCAGGAGATGGGTCTTTGTAGAACATCTGCTCCAGTGGGCAATAAATTGAGACCATGTAACTAGATCAGATTTGTCTACAGCAGTGATGTTAATGTGATGCTGCAGTTCAGAGATGGAAGATGCAAATGTTAGAAGGTAGGAAATAAATGAATGACATTGTGGGATTATCTGCATTATGAAATTGAGATATCCCAGGAGTTAAAAAAGTTTGAGTTTGGTGCAGGAAGAATGAACAGAAAAAGATTCCACGAGAGCTTGAATCTTTAGTTTATCAGGTGGTAATCTGGCTTCCATGCATTTTGTATCCAGTTCAATACTGATAAATTCAATGCATGTAGATGGTCCTAATGTTTCTCCTCAGACAGAGAATTGCTAATTCCTGGAAAAGATGGAAAAGTGCAGTAATGCCAGCAGCAGGAGGTGAACTAGGAGGATTAATAAGAAGGAAGTCATCCAGAAGATGGATGGTGGCTGCACGATGACAGACATTGAGTAATAACCAACAGATCATTTTAGAAGACATATTGAACAGTCTCAGGCTGTTTTTACAGCCAAAGGTCAACCAAATGGGGAGGTAGGAGCAGGCATCCCATTTAATGCCATATAGATGCCACAGAGATGGGTGAATGGGCAGCAACATAAATGCATCTGTAATGTCCACTTTTGAGAGTCAGAGGTTGGGGCCATGTTTAATGATTGTAATGGTACCATCAATGCAAACACAAGAGAGGAAATAATCATCAAATGGAATCAATAAATTGATACTAGGAATTGACATTGACTAAGATACAAATAAGTTAATGATTAGGCGATTCTTGCCAGGAAATTTTCTGGCGGCAACACCGATAGGTGAAAAATGGTGACTGCAAAAAAGGATGAAGGAGAAATATTTTTGGCAATTCTTTCTGTAGAAGCTGCTAAACTACCTTTGGATCCTTTATAGCAGACTGTAAACTGTGACATATGAACCTTCAGAGAAGCCAGAAAAGAGATTGAGAAGGATGAGACACTAGCACTTGAGGTAAGGCTTGTAAATTGATTGTAGTATAGGGATGAAGTGATTGTCATTGTTTGGAATGGGATACTACTGTACAAATGAATTGAGCGTGAGTATCACTACAAAGATAGCAGATATGAAGAAACAAACAGCCAGAGTCCAGGCAGCTTTCATCATTAAAGTTATTACAAATCAGTTTGCCTCCTGAATATTTAATGAGTCTGCCTCATCTATCCAAGTTAAAGCAGAAGTAGGCATTAGGATTAGCAATTGTGCAGGACAGCCTCAATGAGGATGCAGGAGTTGACCCAGCTGATCTATAACTTCTAACTGGAATGGTGATGACAGATAATGAGGACAAAGGGAAGCAAAATGGGCAAAGGGGCCACACAATGGGCAGAAGTAGACTTGCTGTCCAAAAAAGTGACAACAAAGCAGCCATTACCCAAGATGGCCTAGTTGAACTTTGCATTAAAATTAGCCAAAGCAGCTGCAGCTTTTGCAGAGAAGGACCGATGATTATAGTAGAAATGCATCACTCCATATCAAATACCTAGATCAACCAAGAAATATAAACATGATTCCAGTTCTTCACATCTAGAAGGAAATAAAGAGCAAAGCACATCACAATATAAGCTGAAAGTGAGAATGATTTCTGGTATAGTCAGTTTCTTCACAAGTCTGGGATCTTTCAACTTCAATAAAACAGAAACATCTCTGCAAGATACTATTCTGTTTTCAATGGTATTATGCAACAAGATGAGAAGGGATATCAGGTTTAAGTCCTTCCCATCTATAATATCCTTGCAAAGGTGACCTGGAATAAGATGAAGAGGACAGATTACCAGAGGAGGAGTGGCTGAGTAGCAAGAAGTCCTGAATTCTGTTGAGTTGGCAGATATGAAGTGGATAGAGTTTTTCTGGTTGGCATATTACTAGTAAAAACAGCATTCTCTTGGATATGGCTGGTGTATGGAAGGACAGCAGGTGCTGCTAAGCTGGAGGTTGGATTAGGTTGCGAGGGAAGGTGAGCACCAAGGGAATCGATTCAAGATTGTAGCTCTGACATGGATATTGTCAGCTGAGCCATAAATTCTCAAATTATGGATAAAGTGAAGCAGAGTAAAGTAAAGTGAAACTTTATTTTTATAGCACCTTTCCAAAGCTACTTTAAAATACACAGTCACTCCATAAATTAGCAATAAAACAACAAATACATATTAATTAAGAACAGTCAGGGAAGGCTAAAGTAAATAAATATGTTTTTAACATAGATTAGAAACTACTGACGGTCAGGTATTCTCTTAACCGATGAGGTAGAGAATTCCACAGCGTTGGTGCTGAAAAGAAAAAGCAAGAGCACTGGACATTTTTAAACGAACCCTTGGAATCTCTAGCAATCCCTCATTGGTGGATTGGAGAGGAAGAAGGGGGGACTAGGGAGTCAGGAGATCTTTCATGTAGTTGGGTCCCCATTCATATATGCTTGAAAGGTTAGCAAGCCAACCTCGTAGATGATCCGCCACTGAACAGACAGCCAGTTCAGTCCATGCAGCACAGGTGTAATATGACTGGTCCTTTATGTACCAGTCAATAACCTGGCTGCAGTGTTCTGCAGTAGCTGCAAGCAGTGGATATCAACCCCAGGAAGCCCTAGGTATAGGGGATTGCAGTAGTCAAGATGGGTGGTAATGAAGGCATGGACCAATGTTGGAAGGTCATCCGGGATAACCAGGTGTTTCACCCAGGCAATATTCCTCAGATGCTAGAATGAGGATTTAACGACCATTGACACTGAGATTTCAGGGTCAAGCCATCATCAAAAATAACATCCAGGTTACGCAGCCGGTCTGAGGTAGTGAGCTGAACACCATCAAACCATAGGCCCAATGCCTGTCCAGCCCACTGACCCACCCCCGGACAACCAGGGCCCATTACCAACACTTCAGTCTTGTCCATATTCAGTGTCAGCCAGCTAGTGCTCATCCAATCTTTGATTTTGGCGAGACAGTCGTTAAGCACTGAGACCACATCAACCTGTCCAGGTAAAAAGGACATATATAGCCAAGTATCATCTGCATAGCAGTGAAAACTCAAGCTGTATTACCTAATGATATCTCCCAATGGTAGAATATACACTGTGAACAACATGGGTGCCAATATGGAGCCCAGCGGGACCCTGCAGGACAGAGAGAGGGCATCAGAGGAATAAATTCCAGTGACCACTCGCTGAGATCTGCCCATGAGGAAGGATCAAAACCAATTGAGGACTGTTCCAGACAGCCCACAAAAGAGCTGCAAGGACTCTGAAAGCACACCATGGTCCACAGTGTTGAAGGCTACTGAGAGATCAAGAAGGACCAGAATGATACAATCCTTTCGATCTCTTGCCATTAGGAGATCATTTAATACCCAGACAAGGGCAATCTCCATGCTATGTCTCTTCCTAAATCCAGATTGGAGAGCTTCATAGACATTGTGGGTTATAGGTGATCATCCAGTTGCAATGCAACCACCTTCTCAATAACCTTACCCACAAAGGGCAGGTTAGAGGCAGGCCGGTAGTTAGCTGAACAGTCTGGATCCAAAGAGGGATTTTTAAAGAGTGATCGTATGACTGCCTCATTGAGGGGATCAGGAAAGACCCCCTCCCTAAGGAACTCCAGACAATTTCAGCTAAGACTGGGCAGATAACATCTACACAACCCACTAAAAGGGGGGTAGGGCCTGGATCCAAACTACAACTGCTTGGGTGAAGAGCCTGGACTATCTTCACAAAGTTCTATGAATTCCAGCCAGCTGAAATCTGTCCAGACTGAGTGCTCACAACCTCCCGTCACCCTCTGCAATCCCTTATAGGAAGAGCTGGGCCAATACCAGACCCGATGCTGGCAACCTTATCTGCGAAAAATCGAGTGAGCTCCTCACACTTAACCTGAGAAAAGGCTCTTCTGGATTGGAGACAGATTGGATTGCACACTCTGTCAACAGTTCAGAAAAGCTGAGCCGGTCGATTCTGCACCACAGAAATCTCCCTGGACAGTAACTCTGCCTTCTTATGGATGATTTCTGATTGATAGTCCTTCTAATGTTCCATCAGTCTAAGCCTCTTAGCATCCAGGCCGGACTTCTGCTATGATCTTTCCATCCTTCGGCCAACTTGTCTTACCTCCTTCAAGGAACCATCGAACCAAGCAGCAGGAATTAGCTGGGGGAACTAGCTGACTAGGTGCAGGATCCCTGGCAGGCTGAGATTTATCAGCTATGAATAAATCAAACAGTTCCTGTGTGTGGATTGAAGTTGAATGTGAAATGCCACATTTGTTTCAATTCAGACTAAGGTGGGGACAGTCCAGTCCTCTATGGAGCATTTTGATTCTGAAGGTCTTTTGCAAGATGGTTAACTATCTGAAGAAGTCTAAGGAGACCCTGAAGGACCTTCTTCAGGATGTGGGGATGGAGTGCTCTTAGGAGTGGTAGAAGCCAGAGTGGCAATATGCCACTTCACATTGCACTTCAGAGAATGAATCCCAGCAAAGGAACTTGAGACTTTTATGAACACTGGAAGAATAAGGGGGCAATGTACTCTCTCACAAGATTTTTGGGGAAGCATTCCCTTACAGAAATAATTATATGAAATGTTTTCATGTTGCACACATAAAACTACTCAAGTGATATGTGTGCTGCAAGTATGATTTAAATGTTAAACTGGAACTGACTACATGCATATGGCATGTGTGCAGCATGCAAGTGTAGAAAGCATGGTTTTTATGTTAAATTGGAAAAGACTGCATGCATGTGGCATGCTTTCAAAAAGCTAGTGGTCACTGATAACTGCACACATAAAAGTTAAGTAACTTGCTCAGGATCACACCATATACAAGTGGGGGTTTTGAGATTCAAACTCATGTCTTCATGCCTCCAAGTCTCCTGGCTTGCAGTTCAGTGCCTTTAATTACTAAGTCATACTGTCTGAATACATATGGCTTGCTTGTACTTCAATACATGTCTGAATATATCTGCATGCATGCAGCATGCTAGTAGCCACTGTTATACTTTTCAGTTTTCTTCTCTCCCTCATCTTAGTTTCACAGTTGAACTGTAGCACACATACCAATGGAAACACATGTGGTTCTTCCCAGCCCCAATACACGCACTTGTCCACAAAACCACTAAATTACTCATGTTTGGCCTGTACTCCTACTATTTTCTCTCCATAGTTTTGAATGCTTCCACCAAACAGACTTTAAGGTGATAACACAAAAGTAGAAATAACTCGACACACATCCACATGGACAGTCCCACCCCCCCCCGCACGCACACTATAGTGGGTATGACCATGCTGCTACAGACAACCCAACAAGTATAGATAAAAGTAAAAGTCTCTTACTTGAGTACTAGAGAGCCAGAGGCAGCAGTCTTTAAGAAATGATGTCCATGGGTCAGAGTGCTGGGGTGTACCCCATTGAAATGAATGGAGTTATTTTTTATTACTATTTTATATGTTATGATGGTGAGCTGGAGAATAATGAAGGCCACTGTTCTACTAACAAGGCCCTTGTTAGTTGAGCAGTGGCCTTTATTAATCTGCAACTCTCCATTAATAATTTATAGAATAGTAATAAAAAAAATATCCCATTCATTTCAATGGTGCACACCCCTGCAGTGTCCTTTGCCCTTTGTCATAATGTGCCTGAGCATGGGGATGTGGAGGTCAGCTTCATGGTGGGGGTGGCATTAGCTGGACTATAGTGGGGCCCCAATAGTCTGTGCATACCACACCGCTCAACTGTCCATGAATGCAAGGGACAGCTTTAGACTGTCTGCAACATCCCTAAAAGGTAAAACATATTTGTTTTGACTGAAAGATGATATGCAAATCAGGAAAAATTCCAAATGTATATGATTCATCTGTATATACCCCAGAGCAGTGCATTAGATTTGGGCTTAAACCCACCCAGTTACTAACCAATTATTTTCCTGGTGGATGGTCTGCCACTCAACTCGAAAGGACTTTGTCCTGATTTTTCTCCCAAACTCCATTACATTCAATACCCATCCCCTATGGGTCATGAAGCCACCCAAAGGTGAAGAAACATGAAAAACACATCAATATTTCAGTCCTTCCTCCTTTCCCGGTCCCTTTGTAAGAACATTATTTACTTTTCCTTATCTGGCCATATGGCCAGAACCTGCAGCCTGGCATAGTGTGCAATCAGCCCAGTTTTCAGTTCACTCCTCCTCCTCCTCTCTCCTTCCATCAGAAGCTGGATACTAGCACCGACCATCACAGGTCCCCAGCATGGTCTGTGACCAAGTTACTTCACCAACTGAGCCCACCCAACCTGTGTTGCTTACTTCTTGCTTGGTTGCTGCTGTGACTGCTGCTGCACTGCACTGATCAAGGCCTATGAAAACCACCCACACCACTGTCACCACTGCTGCTAAGCCTAGCTTGCTGCCGTGGGGGTCTGTGCTGTTTTTTTACTGCAAAGCAAGCCTAGTGTAGTAAGTAGGTTGACTAGCCTTGAGTTAGCTTCTAGGTTACCCTCTGCCCCTTCAGCCACCAAGAAAGATGGAGACTCAGTAAGAGTAGACAACAAAAATATTCTGCCACAGCACTGCTATTGAGAGTTCAGTGCTCACCGATTCCTCCAAGCTGTAGTGTGCAGTCTGTCTACTCTGTGGCAAGAAAGACAGTGTCGCACTTGCAAGACTCGTGCTTCTTTATGGCTGGAGCTGTTCCACATCACATGTGATGGTGGCGCCACTAATAGATGGAGAGAGTGGCCAACACAATACAGACACAGTCAAGTCTGGAGAGTACCTGCAGCGTAAGCACACACAGGCCAGGTGGGCACTTATTGTACAAAAGATTAAATCCAAATGTAATGCCATTATTGCCACACCATAAGAACAACCTAGGCACAAATATGGGGCAGGGACTGCCTCCCTCAGCCCTACCTAAATGGCACCATGCTTTATGGTAGAAATTCATTCCCAGGTGTTCTGAGGAACTGTATCTCCATGTTTCATGATGTGTTCTGATCATCATGTGGGTTAGTGTCCCTCATTGTCCCTCATTTTGAGTGTTAATGGCCCTTATTTCAGTGATAAAATGTGAGGTTTGGTGCATGCTTCTAAGACCCTACTCAGCACAAAGAGTGCTGAGCATGGCCATAGTGTATATGCTCAATACAGAATGATGAAATGAAAGTAAGTGAGCTGAAACAGTCATGGAGAAACACATTTGTAGCACTAAATATGCATAAGGGATTTGCATAGTCCAAAACAAAAAGGATAGACTTCGAAACACAGAGACCCCTCTCCGTACAACTGGAATGGGAGATGTCAGCAGGCTATATCCTAGGCATTTAATGCAGTAAGCAAACAATACTTCACAAATTAATGGCAATTTAATGACAAAAATCAAAAGCCATTAAGCAACTTGCAAAAGGATCAGAATGAATGAGTTTACCTAATTTTTATGGGAATTCAAAGAAAAAATTATTTTAATGGCTCTAATTGCTAGCAGTAGTATAAGAAATAGAAAGAAAAGTGTTTTTTAGATGAGACTTGCACCAGCTTAACTTCTCCACACATGGCAAGCGTGCAGCATGTGAACTTGATGTGACTTTTAAATGATGTTCACACCAGCTGAACTGCAGCATTCATGTCAAGCGTGCAACATGGGAACCTGATGTAATTGTTAGAAGATGTTCACACCAGCTTACCTGCTGTGCACATGTCAGGCTTGCAGCATATGAACCTGATTTGCTTTTTTAGACAGGGTTCATGTAGGTTCACATTGTGTTCACAAACTGCATGCAAACATTGCACAATTAAGCATGTGGCATGCATTCTGCATGTACACAGCACACCTATATTTCTGTAAGGGTTACCACCAGTGGTGTCAAGAAGGAGAATGAAACTCTGGCAGCTAGGGCCAGTTACTGAACACTCTCATAGACAAAACAGCTCCAGTGGGGCTGTGTTCACTTTGCAGCTTTGCAGGTTGCAGAATCACATCTCTGGCAGACAAAGTCAAGCCCAAATACACATATACCAGTTGAAGAACTGCTATATAAGTATGTGAGATTTGAGTCTGATAAATCACTGATGGATTGAATGTTGCAGACTCTGGCCTCTGGTGAATGATGTTTATTCCTACCTACACTCATAAACCTCCAGAAGGTATAAGTTAGGCAGATGGAGTCTGGTAAGGCTGCTGGTAATTGTTGTTTAAGGAAGAAGAGGCAGCAGACTGCGGCTTTTGAGTTGAAATGGAGGCACAGCATAAGAATACGGAGTCCTGAGTTGTTAGGCTAGGAGGCTGATAGCAGGAGTATGATCAGCAGAATGCTGAGCAGCAGAACAGCAGAAAAAAGCAAAGAAGAGAATGAAACATACAGAATAGGGAGAAGGCAGCAGTAACTAAGATTGAAAATTAGAAGCTGTGGCTTTAAGCTGGGTTGTGATGTCAGTCCACATCAAGAACCTGGAAAAATGGAGATGGCTCCTAAAATTGAATGAAATGGCTTCAAGGACAGAGTGAGATGGAGGGAAACCCCCAAAAATAAACCAGGAACCAACACCAATGAGGAGCACAGGCATAAGGGAGAAGAAACACTGAGCCCAGAGTAGAGAGGAGAGGAACAGAGGGTGACAGGAAGACCACTGACCAAAACACTGCAGGGGTGGTGAAGCTGCAGGAAATGGGAGGGAAAAGGTAGGGAGAAGGGCAGACAAAAAAAACAGAGAAGCACAGAAAGAGAAGAGAAGGATAGAGAAAGCAGCAGAGTATGATAGAGCCACCATGAAAGGGCTGAAGCACCAGCAGCAGCAGAAAGCAGCAGAGAAGGGCAAGGATAGGGTGACTAAAGAAGAACACAGGAAAAGGTGAATGAGCAAACAAGAAGCAGGGCACAGCCGTACAGACCAGCAGCAGCTGAGGAGTGTTTGTGACACACTAAGCATGGCTGATGGGAGAGGCTGAAATTTATTTGAGTTGTGGGAGTAGTTATTCCCCTACACTGAACCTCTGGCAAAGCCCTCCCAAAAGAATGGCCACAAAACAACAAGGGCAAATACAACAAGCATCTGAAATTACAGCAGATAAATAAGACACAGGCAAAACTGGTGGTGTAAGAGATGTGAAGGAAGAAGAATCATTCCCTGACCCTGAGAAGAACTGGTACAGGAAGAGAAGGAGGGTGATGATGTGGAAGCAGCCCACAGCAGCCACCCATTAAGGAGCACCTGAGACTGCTAGGAGGAAAGACCAAACCAGTGATTTTGATGGAGTGGGATTTCTTTCAAATGGACAAAGAATCATGGACACATGTAATGTATCTTTTATGTATGTAAAGACAGGCTAAGTCAGGGTAAGGAGGGAACATGGCTGGGAACATCTACTGTGAAAAGACATTTGCTGAAGTTCCACCAAACTCAGTATGAGAAGGCATGTCAATGCACAGCATAAGCAGCATCAGCACCACCACAGGGCAGTGAAGCTGATGATGATAATGATGATGGCCAGGGGTGACGAGAACATTAGAACACCAGATAGAGAGGAAGAAGAAAGTATTTCAAGTGATAGCTAATGCACAACTCCAGCATCTTCCATTCAATAGTTCTTTAGTCCATTGACTCTCACACCTATGAGGGGCCACAAATCATCAGCCACTTTCACCCCCAGGGTGGAATAAATAGAGAAGCCAACTTTCCCATCCAGGGAAAAAAAGTAATTCAGCTCTCACTAGTAAAGTGCCTGGAAATGGGTCAGAAATATAAAGTCAACAGACCAGAGGCACAAAAGTTAACAAGAGCAATCATGAAAATGCTAACCACCAACTTGATGTCATTTTCTTTTGTGAGCAACACAGGTTTTCTATTGCTAATACAAGTTTCAATGCCAAGGTATCAAGTGCCCAGGTGTACCTACTTTTCAACAGTGGCTCTTCCAGATTTGTATCAGATTATCTAAAAAACTGTGTCACATGGCCTGAAAGAATCATTTGTTTCAGCCGGTCACATCACCACTGATACGTGGAATAGTGGTCCGACTACTGATTACATGGCAGTGACTGCCTATTGGGTCAGTTTCCCCTCTTTATTCTCCTCCTCTGGGTTAAGTTCCAGCAGCAACAGTAAAAACAGCTGCAAGTCACTGACTCCCCCCCCCCCAACCTCAACAAACAAGCAGCTTTATGTATTGCTGGTCTTGACAATGACCATCATGCACAAAACTTGTTACACTTCCTTCAACAGATGTTTGAGGAGTGTCTCATGCCACACTCATTCACATCAGGTTTTAAAGTATCAGATAATGCACAGACCACTGTAAAGACAATTGATGATGAGGACTGTACACTTGTTCCATGTTTTGCTCACTGTATAAATCTGGTAGTTCAGAGATTCCTAGATGAGGAAGGAACCACTGAGAAGACATGTGTAGCTCTGGCCAAAGAAAAGGCTGTGGTCATTTTAGCCACTCTGCAAAGCACAGTTGTTATGAAACATTCAGCAGCAGAACCACCGTACCCTCCACCACCTGAAAAACAAATTGGCAACAAGATGGAATCCCACTTATAACATTATGGAATGGCTGCTAGAACAACAGAAGGCTATCCACCAGTATGCTGTTGAGCATGGTATTGCAAGGGAGAAGTAACTATAATCCCAAATCAGTGATACCTGATGGAAACTCTGCACTGTGCAGAAGCCCTTTAAGAAGACCACAAAAGTGGTAAGTCCAATAAAGCTGGTCAAAGCCAGGTACTCTCCTCTCACTGCCCTCATTAGTCTGTGACTTCTTCATAGGAAAACTCAGTTTGAGGAAAAGGAGGATACTACTGCTTTCAATCTAGTAGAAAGGATAAGATCACATTTCTGCAATGACACACACACAACTCAAAAAATGTTTACAGATGACCACTGCTTATTGGCCACTGTCTAGGACCATCGGGCGAAAGAAACATTTGAGAGATTCTTTATTGCACAAGAATGCAGTACAGATCAGCAATCCTATAAAGCCTGGCTTATTCATCTGATCTCTGTACCTATAGGCACAGGGCCAATACCGCGCATGGCAGAATGTCGTGCATAATTGCGTTCTCGCGATTTAATGAAATATTTTTTTCTGTGGGGTGCTCTTCCCACACGCGATTATGGGGGCTGTTCCCCTTGGATCCCCACAGGATTCTAACTCTGGGGGTCCAACACCGAGAGCCCACAGGTCCGGGGTTCGCGGATAGTGCCATACGCTAATAAGCGTACAACATTATGACCCGGTACGGTACCTATAGTACAACACAAGACCAGGAACACAAATAGAGCAGAAGAGCAATCACCATCATCCCTTTCAATCACAATGAAAGGCCAGGTGGAGGAGAGGGAATGGGGTTCCCAATGTGTTTCCACTGCTAGTACTGAATGTCATAAGAGTTCCTTATTTTTATTTCTGCGTTAACCTGCTACTACTACTGCTGCTGCTTCATCACCCAGAAAGATAGCCATTAATGACAGATGACAATGGGTACAACTGTCCAACTAGGTAGCCAGTCAAAATAGCGAATACTAAATAGCGAAAGTCAAAATAGCGAATGTCAAAATAGCGAATAACACAAAGTAGTGACTCATATTTACATTGCTCCGAATATGTCATTCTCTCCACCATCAATGAGTGGCATGGTGTTAGAATATTTAAAATAGGGGGTGTGTGGGGGCACAGTCCCCTGCATATGTCACAGGTGATCATGCCAAGAACAATTGTTAAGAGAACCGGTAGTAGTAGCTGTTATGTGCTTTGGCATTCGCTATTTTGATGTTCGCTATTTTGTATTCACTATTTTGACATGGAACTATCTAACTATGGCATGATGAGAAAGCATAGCGAATCACTTTCTGACACAGTGGTGCCTGAGGTGCTAGCAAACAATATGATGCAGGATTATCTACGTGAAGAGGTGCCACTAGCAGAAGCAGACAAGCCTCTATCATACCAGTACCAAAAAGACTATGTGTCCCTCTTTGCATGGATAGCTATTGAATACCTCAGTTGCCCACCCTCTAGTACATACTCAGAGAAACTTTTCAGTGAAACAGGCTATATTATCACCAAGAGGAGAGTATGCCTTTTGATCCAAAATGTAGAGGAATTTACTGTTTTAAAATGAATCTGCCCTTTTTACCAGTTTATGTATGATGAATCTCTTACACTTTCCGGCTGGCTAAAGACAGTGCAGGATGATGAGGCAGATGGTGACAGTTTCTGTGTCCAATAGGTTTTTTGGGAAAGAGAAGCCTACACACACACTGTGGGATGTTGCACTCTTGTCTTCACTCAGCCTTCTTCAGGTTATTATTTTGCGAATTTTTGGCATGTCTACACAGGCTGAATAGATGATTTGGGGGGCAACATTTACCATGAAACCAGTGCATATAGCACTTATCCATGGCATAATGGTAAGCCTTGTTGGGCACACAATTTCCAAAACAAGTAGCCCACTCTGTGGGCTGCTATACTGTTATTTACACTCAGTCTTCTTCAGATGAAGGCAAGGCAAAGCACATTTTATTTCTATGGTGCTCAGTCTTGGTGGCTCTGGGCATTTCACTGTAGCAAACAATTAAATAGAACAGAATGCAGTTAAAACAGTAAATAATAACCAGGTAGTAAATAAGCACAGCAAAAATGTTGAACAGCATCATCATGCCCCAAACCACAGGACAAACAAATGCATTTTCAAACAAGATTTAAAAATGGTCTTGGAGGGAGCACCTCTTACCTCCAGGCAGCCACTCTGAACACCCTATCTCCTGCAGACTTGAGATGAGACCTTGGAATAGATAAGATGGCATCATTCACTGACCAAAGGGGATGACCAGGAACATGTGGGGTCAGGAGGTCTTTCAGGCAGTCTGGACTCAAACTGTTAGTGGCCTTGTAAGTTAACAAGAACTCCCTGACGTTGATGCACCACAGCACTGGCAGCTAGTGCAGAGCATGGTGAACTGGTATGATATGCTCCAACTGGGAGGTACCAGCAACCAGCTGGGCTGCCAAATTCTGAACCGGCTGCAAGCAACATGGCAATTGTGTGGATAACCCCAGGAATAGACTATTACAGTAATTAAGTCTAGATGAAACTAAGCCATTCCCCTGTGCTGCTAGGTCAGTCAGCTCAATAAAGGGCTTGATCCAGGAGATATTTTAAAGATGGTAACATTCAGAGAGGACAGCCTCTAATGTTGGCTTGGAGTCCACAGTGACCCCAGGTTCCTGACCCTATCTACAGCTTCGAGATCATTACCTATTTTAGATGGTAAAAATTGTGCTACAACATAGTGCATATGAACCAAACTGACCCTGCTCCACCAGCAGCACCTCTGTCCTTGAAAGATTCAGCCTATGCCAGCTGGCTGCCATCTAGTCCTAAATTTCCCTAAGGCACTCACATAGTTCTCATACAACTGCACTTTCTTCAGAAGCACAAGATGCATATAGCTGGGTATCTATGGCATAACAATGAAAATAGACTCTAATGATCTCCCCCAATAGCAACATGTACACAGTGGACAACACAGAACCCAATATCAGCTCCTGAGGCACACCACAACAAAGTGCAGCACTTCCCAATGTGAAAGAAGCAAGTGTCACTTACTGCACCATGCCAGGTAAGTAGGACTCAAGCCACAGTAACACTGACCCTGCAAGTCCTACATAGTGCACCCGATGGGCCAACAGCACCCCATGGTCCACCTTGTCAAATGCCGAAGAAAGAGCAGGCAGAACCAAAATGGAACAACATCCATTATCCCTTGCAAGGAGAAGATCACAGTGTACCCTGACCAGAGCTGTTTCTGTACTATGATCAGGGCAGAAACTAGACTGTAAGGGTTTCTAAATGTCAAATTTCTCCAGGAAAATTCACAGAAAAAAACAGGAGGCTAATGCTATTGGAAAAAAGTCCTAGGGCCCAAAGCAACCACAATGTAGTATACTTACAAGACAGCTTAGCTCCTCAAGTAAGAAAACTGCAGACAAAACTCTCTGTGCCTTATATTCAAAAGTTTGCCCGGGTGCAAATCCTAGTTTGCCTGTGCAAACCAGTTTTTTTTTTGCAGATATCTTATATTCAAAAGCACAGTTAGCGTAGGCAAAAAGGTTTATGCGCCTGGGCGAACTGAGGTGCAATGCAAATTAAGGGGCGAGAACCTGAATATTGGTGCAGCCCAATATTCAGGGTGTTTACATAGTGCTATGGCATTTTGCAAGGTTTCCTTGTGCGGCAAAGTACTGCCGATTTAGACCCTGACTTACTCCCGTGCAACCCTAGCGGTTGGTGGAGGAAGTGCTGCAGCCCCCCTCACACCAGTCCTGGTCCACAGAAACAGTGTTCATGGTGTACAGTGTCCCCTTCGTCACCTGTAACCATGCCCGATATCCATGAAGAATTCCATGGTGTTCAGTGATCCCACCCCATCCACCCACACCCATGCCTGGTAATTGGACGCCCATTACATAGATATATATACATATATATATATATATATATATTTTATTTATATAGCTCTCCTTTCCGGGGGCTTAGAGCACTGCACAATTCACAAAACTTGAAACTGAAGTAAAAACAGCAGCAATCACCTTGCAGATAAATAAACAGTTAAAGTAAAATCAAAATAGGCTCTAAAACAGATTATACATAGCACATCTATCTATACGACAAGTCAGTCAATAAGCATAAAATTATTTCAGTAGTTACGTAGCTCATAGGCGTGGCTAAACAAAAAAGGTTTTAGGTCATTTTTAAAGGCTTCCACCGAGGGTGCCTCTCTCATAAAACATGGCAGTGAACTCCACAGGGCTGGCACGACCACTAAAACGGCCCAATTTCCTGAATGCTGCAGTCTATCTCTGGAAACCACTAGGAGGCAACCTTCGACTGAACAGAGAGAGTGGGTCAGGCAATGAAGAACCAGGAGATCTTGCAGGTAGTCTGGTCCTCGGCCGTTTAGGGCTTTTTAGGTCAGTAACCCGAACTTGAAGGTAATCCTCCACCTTATCGGCAGCCAGTGCAGTTCACGGAGAACAGGCATGATAGGATCAGATCTTGCTTCACCAGTCAACAACCTGGCTGCTGTATCCTGCACCAGCTGTAAACAGTTGACATTGCCTTCAGATAGCCCTAGGTAGAGAGCATTGCAGTAATCTTACCAAGATGTGACGAAGGCATGCACTAGGGTGGTAAGGTCCTTGACCGGTATCAGGGCACAGGTCTGGGTGGTGTTCCTCAGATGGTAAAAATCACTTTGAACAATGGCCGACACCTGAGCATCAAGTGTCAGGCTAACATCAAGAAACATGCCCAGATCCCTAACCCAATTGGAGGGGATCTAAGGGACACCTTCAAGCCTCAAGCCAGAATAATTCTAAAATCCTCCTCCATCCTGTGGATGCCCAGGATCTACCACCAGTACTTCTGTCTTGTCTGGGTTGAGTCATAGCCAGTTGTGAGACATCCAGTTCTGGATCTTGGCAAGGCAGGTGTTAAACAAAGAGGCTGCCATCTGCTTACCAGGTACGCAGGACAGGTATAGCTGGGTATCATCAACATAGCAATGAAAACCCAGTCTATACCACCTGATAACATCTCCCAATGGCAGCATGTACACCATGAACTGCAGATGTGCCAGGACCTAGCCTTGCAGAACTCCACAGAGCAGTGACATTTGGTTAGATGAGGATAATCCTATCTTCACCCTTTGCGCTCTGCCCATGAGGTAGGATCTAAATCAACTGATGACAGTGCCAGTTAATCCACACCAGTTCCACAGACCATCCAACAGCACCTCATGGTCCATGGTGTCAAACACCACAGAGAGATCCAGAAGAACAAGGATGGTACGCTCTCTCCCATTTCTCCCTATTAAGAGATCATTAAGCACCTTCACCAGGGCAGTCTTTGTGCTATGCCAGGCCTAAATCCAGACTGGAAGCACTCAAATGTGGCTGAGGAAGTGAGACAAGCCTTAAGCTGAACGGCCACCACTTTTTCTAAAATCATTCCCTAAAAATGGGAGGTTTGAGACTGGTCTGTAGTTGGTGAAAAAGTCTGGGTCCAGTGAGGATTTCTTCAAAAGGGGTCTCATCAAGGCCTCTTTCAAGGCCATCAGGAAGACCCGACTCCTCAAAAACACTGGACAATCCCAGCAACCACAGATCCAATCAGGTCCATACAGTCGACCAAAAGTCAGGTAGGACCTGGGTCTAGACCACAATGGGTAGGTCACAGCCTCAAGACTATCTTAACCACTTCCTCTACTCCAACTGGATCAAACTCATCCCAGACAGGAGGGATGCCCCGACATGTCCATGGCCTGATTCCCCAAGCTCCGTGAGTGGCTCTGGAGGAAATCTCAGTCCTGATAAAGGACTCTTTGTCGGCAAAAAACAGCAAATTCATAGCACTGTGTGCTTAAACTAGCTCCCCCAGTATGGAAACAGGCTGTGTGCAAAAGTCTGTCCACCATCCAGAAGAGCTGAGCTGGTCTATTTCTTGTTGCAGCAATCTCCCTTGACAGAAAATTCATCTTTTTCTAGGAGATTGCCCTCTAATAGTCATTATAATATAACCTCAGAGTCAATTTGTCCTCAATCAGTCCCGCTCTCCTACAGCATCAAGCCAACCTCCTGCCTTTGATCTTTAACTCCCTGAGCTCCCCATCAAATTAGGGGGACCTCAGATGAGTAGAAAATAGATGGGCATGGTCAGGTGCGATAGTGTCAAAGGCTGCAGCGACAGTTCTATTATAGGCTGCCACAGCCTCTTTTGTGCCTACCACACAAGCTGCTTACACACCCAATAGATCCAGCACTGCCTGGAGTCCACTTGGGGACAATCCCCTTAAAGGGCTGTACTGGACCATCTCCACAGAGGATGGACCCTCAGGGGTAGCCATCTGGGAACAAGCGACCACCAAACAGTGTGGTTCATGATAAACTTAGCTGTAGAGTCAAGCCATACAAAAGTGAAGGTACTGGACTTCAGGAGGGCTGATTTTGTCAAAATTGGAGAGTGCCTCCGAAAAGCACTAGCAAACAGGCAAGAAGGTAGGGTAGAGCAACAATGGGGAAACATCAAAACCACTATCACAGAGGCAACAAGCCTTTGTGTGAAGCAAATAAACAAATCAAAATGAAAGAAAAAAAAACACTCTGGTTCTCAAAAGAAGTGGCGGGGAAGGTAAGGGAGAAAAGGACAGCATTCAGGAAGTATAAGGAAATACAGAAGGAGCAGGACAGAGAACTGTACCAGTTAAAGCATAAGAAAGTGGGGAAGGCAGTCCAAATAGCAAAAGGCCAAACCAAGGAAAAGATAGCCAACTCAGTTAAGAAGGGGGATAAAACCTTTTATAGGTACATTAGGGAGCAAAGAAAGACTAAGGCAGGGATATTGAGGCTGAATAAAGAGGAAGGTGGTAGGGCAGAGAGAGACACTGAAAAAGCAGGGGTACTGAACGAATACTTCTGCTCAGTATTCACAATGGAAAAGCAGGGGAAGATACCTAATCTAGTCAATAGAAGCACTCTGGATAGGTGGGTGATATTAGTCCTTTCACAGAAGAAAGGGTTCTGTAAGAACTCTTAAAACTGAAGGTGGATAAAACAATGGGGCCTGATGGGATTCACCCCAGAATTCTAAAAGAACTAAGGGAAGAACTAGTAACACCACTGACTACCCTTTTTAGTAAATCATGGGAGGATGGTGTGGTACCTGAGGACTGGAGGAGGGCAGATGTGATTCCCCTTCACAAAAGTGGGAGCAAGACAGAGGCAGGAAATTACAGACCTGTCGGTTTGACCTCAGTGATAGGGAAAATGATGAAATCACTTCTGAAGGAAAGAATTGTTGCATACCTAGAGGCCAGTGGGGCACAGGACCCAAGGCAGCATGGATTCACAGCAGGAAGGTCATGTCAGACAAATATAATTGATTTCTTTGACTGGGTGACCAAAGTAGTAGACCAGGAAGGGGCTGAGGACATGGCCTACCTAGAATTTAGTAAGGCATTTGACACAGTCCCGCACAAAAGATTAATAAACAAATTAGCCTGCCTGTGAGTGGGTCCCAGGGTGGTAGCCTGGATAAAACACTGGCTGGACAACAGGACACGGTGGGAAATAGTATATGGAGCCCACAGTGGAGAAAGGGGGGTTACTTGTGGGGTACCGCAGGGTTCAGTACTGGGGCAAGTCCTTTTTAATGTCTTCATAAGTGACATTGCAGAGGGACTGGAAGGGAAAGTATGTCTCTTTGCAGATGACACAGAGATCTGCGACAGGGCTGACATGCAAGATGGGGTGGAAAGGATAAAAAGGGACTTGGGAAGGTTGGAGGAATGGTCAGAAGTATGGCAGTTTAAATTCAATGCAAAGTGCAAAGTAATGCACCTGAGAAACAAAACACAGGGGAAGAATACACAATGGGGTGTGAGACACTAACAACAAAAATGGAAAGGGATCTGGGGGTAGTCATATCAGATGACCTAAAGGTGGGCCAGCAATGTGAGAAAGCAGTAAGGAAGGCTGGTGGGATAATGGGATGCATAGGGAGAGGCATCACCAGTAGAAAACAGGAAGTTGTTGGCTATCTGTACAGACAGTTAATAAGACCACATCTGGAGTACTGTATAAAATTCTGGAGACCCCGTCTCCGCAAAGACATAGACAGGGTGGAGGCTGTCCAGAGGAGGGCAACCAAAATGATGCAGGGTCTGCATCAGAAGACATATGAAGAAAGACTAAAGGAGCTTAAGATGTATAGCCTCGAGGAAAGGAGGGAGAGGAGGGACATGATAGAAACTTTCAAATACCTCAGGGGAATCAACAAAGTCCAAGAGCGTAGCATCTTTCAGAAAAAGTGATGTGCAAGAACAAGGGGGCACAATTTGAAGATGGGGGGATGGCTTAGAGGTAAAGTGAGGAAGTATTTCTTCACAGAGAGGGTTGTAGATGCATGGAATGGCCTTCCTGAGGAGGTCGTAGAGTCAAAAACAGTGGACAAATTCAAAAATGCATGGGACAGACATAAGGCAAATCTAGTGGGGGGGTAGGAGGAAGTAGGCTGTTGGTTAACTAGGATCTGCAGCTTATCCATTAGGTAGGGAAATGGGCAGACTAGGTGGGCCAAGTGGTCCTTATCTGCCATCAAATTCTATGTTTTCATGTTTCTATGGGGACCCCAAACATGAACCTCACGGTGCTATGATCCGACTAAACAACCAGATCAATCCTGAGGTCATTGACCCCAAGACCCAGTGTAAAATCCAGGAACAATGTGTGTCCATGTGAGCGGGCCACTGAGATGACAATCCTTGACAGGCCCAGAACCTCCATGCTCTGGAGGAGGTCATGCCCAAATGGTGAGATTCCGTTGTCAACTCAAGCGTTGAAGTCCCTCAGAATTAAATATCTGGGGGATTCCCACATCAGGCCAGCAATAAACTCCCTGACCTCCTCAACTCCCTCTCCCCACCAGGTGGCCAGTAAATAAGAAGGATTCTGTAGCCTGTGCCAGGCCCCCCCCCCGCACAGCAACAATTTCAAAGGACCTGGTAGAACCCATAGCATCGCGAGGCCCAGGCTGGCTTTAAATCAAATGGCCACTCCCTCACCTTTGCAATCCTTCCTCAGGGTATGTACCATAGAGTACCTGGCCAAAATTGCAGCATCCAAATTAGGTGCAAAATTATCATCCAGCCAGGTCTACCGAGGAAATTAAGTCTGCCATTATAGCGGTCTTATTTCTTATTGACCTGGCATTGCTAAGCACAGCTCAGGTCAGATGGGCAGGAACTGCTGGATCAACAACCATCTGCCTGCTATCCAGAGTGGAGCCCTTAGGTATGGGGACCAGGCAGGGAAGACCCCTATCTAGTGCCCATTTCACCCCAGGGTGCCACCTGGGCATCACCACTCGAATCACTGACCCTCCGACAGTCACTTCTCTGCCCTTCTGCACAGACATCCAACCCCATCCAATCCCAGAATCCCTGCACCTCACATATGTTTTTGTGGGCAAAGGGGGGGAATCAAAAGGACAGAGGCTGTGCAGATGAGCCGGAGAATAACTGTAATAAAGATCAATGCCATTGACTCATCCTGACTGACACTATAAACTACAAATTCCAAATGCTAAAATCCCAGCTCTTACCAATAATTTGGTGTCCAGTGGTCCATACCCCCACCTGATGTCTGCCCGGTATAAAAGAGAAACATACCTGATGTGCATTGGTCCCTTCCTCCACCACATGCCCACCCGATATACCATAATACTATTCCCTAGTGATCCCTTCCCCAACCCAATGCCCACCTTATGTACAATAATACTATTTCCTAGTGTCTAGTTGTCCCTCTCCCCACCTGATGCCCACCTGATGTACAATAATACTATTCCCTGGTGTCTAGTGGTCCCTCTCCTCATCTGATATGAAAGAGAAATTGTCTTTTGCAAGGAAGTTTACCCCCCAAAGCAAAGCTCCAGACCCTTTCCCTAACAGTGATCTGTATCCCACGAACAGCCCATCCCATGGTGATGGTAAGTGGTCAACCCCACCTACGGCACCAACAAGCCACTTTCCCATTTCCCCCACCTGACTACTGGTGCCACAGTCACTGGACAGCGAGTGACAAAGCTCTCCATGCACCACCTTGGCTGCATGCCATCTGACAGCAGCAGGGAGTGCAATAGCCTGAATATGGCACTTGCCCTATAAATAAGCTGTGTGCTCCCTGCTTCTATTAGACAGTGGGCAGCAGAGGTGATATGTGGAGGGCTATGTCACTCACCATCCAATGACCGAGGCACCAATAGTCAGGTGGGGAAAATGGGGGTGGGTCCTGGTGCCATGGGTGATAGGAGCCACTTACCACCACCAAGGGATGGGCTGCGGGGGGTGTGCAGATTAGGAGCTGGGACTTCCTTGCAAAAGGCAATTTCTCTGTCATATTGTATCGGGATCAGGTGGCAGGAGGACCCACTAGACACCAGGGAATAGTATTATTTTACATTGGACAGGCATCAGGTACTGGGAAGGAACCACTAGACACCAAGGCTATTTCTCATTCACATCAGATGGGGATCAAGTCGGGTGTGGGACCGCTGGACACCAGGTATAGTTCTGTTTCATACTGGGTGGACATTGGTTGGGGGAGGGACCACTGGACACCACAAAATGGGTGTCTGACTACCTGACATGAGTGCAAGTGGATGGTGGGACCACTGGACACCAGGGATTTATGTATGAGACCTACGGGATAGCATCAGAGGAAGGGAGGAACCACTAGCACCAGGGATAGCTATTCTGAGACTGGACAATTGTGGGGGGGGAACCCACACAATCCAACCTCACTCACCATAGAAATTGGTCCATAATGGGCATGCAAATGGCCCTTTAGTGGTGCCTTGTTTCAGGAGTCATGTTGGTGCAGTGCTAAGTGGCTGTGCACTGGGTCAACATGGCCCTATATTCAGTCGAATAGCACCTGTGCACTATTCCACTGAATATAGCATCTTTGGGCACCCAGGCTACTGCACTTTGTGCATTTTTGAATATCGGACCCCTTACATTGTGCTGCAGGATGGGCTCTTTTATTAGAACATCAGCAGTAGCTCAGGCATTCTCCCCACAACTGGTTGCACGTTTAGAGAGTATAGTTACATACAGCCTCATTTAAAGACATAGTACTTGAATCTGTTAAAGTGACAATGCATGTGTGCAAACAATAAAATTATATGCAAACCAACAAACAATCGTAGTGCTCTAATCAATGACGTGCAATGCCAACAAAAAGTGCAAAAGTAAGTTGATACAAGTATCTTAAAGATTAGTGGGAAGATGGGATTGAAAAGGTAAAAGGTTGTTAAAGTTCATCAATGCACAGAAATACATTCTTTACTGTACTGTATAATCCCATTACTAATAGTATTATAGTCATGGCAGTTTACAAACAATGACTGCTTGTTAGTTGCATAATAATTTGTGCACTAGAAAACAACCTGACAGTATCTAAACTATATACGGCTTAAAAGAATCAGTTCTGGGGGTCAGGGTATAAAGAAATAAAGTGAAGGGGCATTAACCTATGAGATTCCAACAATACAGGTGCCCTCTACTGGCCATTGTTTGAAAACAGAACCACACAAAAGCTTAAGGTACCTTCTTTGCATATATTGCTGAATGTGACTCTCATGTTAGTTTTTACAGTCATCCAGTTGATTGTTGGTCATGACCATTCACTTTTGTGTATTCTTAAATTTTATGCCAACTGGTTGGGCTGGTGGGTGGGTGATCCAGCTGGAGGGCTGCCTGACTGGCTGGTGATCTGAGTGGCTGGAGGTCTGGCTGTATGGTGACCACTGTTGCTGTCTTCTGCTGGTTGCTGCACTGCCTAGGGATCTGGGTTGCTGGTAGAGGGTTTGTCTGGTGTCACTGTTGGAACATGCACTTGGGACTGGTCAGGTAAAGTGGCTGTTGACCACAGTAAGCTAAAAGAATGCTACACTGGGCTGGTGGTGCTCAGTGATATAAACATTCAGATTGTGACAGAAAAAACAGGGCGCTCACCATAACTGAACATTGGAGAATGCCATTCACTGTTTAATGTAAAAATGCAGTCATCTTTATCTTGAAGTGTCAGAAGCCAGACATGCCATGCTCCTGATGCATTTCAAATCATAGTGGATCCTTTGATAGAGGATCAACTAGGATCCAAAATGTGTCAGGTACATGGGATGTCTGGCTTCTGGTGCTTCTAAATAAAGATGACTGCATTTAGATGTGAAGCAGTGACTGGCATGATCTTCCATATTTAAGTGGTGGTGAGGGCCTGATTTTTTTCTGTCTTAATGTGTTTGTTGATCAGTTGCGTTCTGGCATGCCATTCAGCTGCTGCAGTTCCTGTTCTTGTGTTCACCTGTACAGTGATGGCAGCCCAGTTGTCATCATCATCTCGGTCATCACCGTGGCCAGCATCCGCCTCAGGTGTGCATATACTGTGTGCAATGACAATGTTATGCAGGATACAGCATGTCAGAAATATTTTTCATGCAACTGTGGGAGTGTATTGTAGTGCCCCCCTGATTTGTTTAGGTACCAGAACCACATCTTTAGGAGCTCAAATACCCTCTCACTCACAAAGCATGCTGTGTCATGTGTCTCACAGTACCTCCTGTCACCCTCTGTCTGCAGATGTCCTATGGGTGTCACCAGTCATGGCTGCAGATGGTACTCACTGTTACCTGTGGGAATGCAATGCATTAGTTAGCTTTTGTTGCATGGATGTATACAGTCAACTGTGAATTATAGTGCTCATCCAGTCTATGCCCTGCTACCAATTCATGCAGCCCTGCATATGGTAACCCCCTCATCACTGCTACCTCCATCTCCTCCCTTCTGCCCCATCTCCCATCCACCACACAGAATACATGCTGTAACATTAATGTGACAACTACTGCCTTGGATGTTGTATTGGTACATTTGCATATCAGGCTGCTCTCTGCTTATTTATGCCACGGTACTGCACACCTTCTGTGATGATGATCTATGTGGTTGCATGGCTCACTTCTGTCTCACACCACTGGCATGATATGTGACAAATTACTTGCTGTGACTGTGACACCTGTGTATCCAGTTTAGCAGAGTCATACAACACACATGTATGGGTCATGCACTTACCTACTAGCCATCCACCCTGTATGTCTCATACAGTCTATGGTGCCTATATACATGTGCATCATGACATGATCTGAGCTACTAGGTGACAGCATGCAAAATTCAATATTGACTGTGATGTACCACTTGCATATTCTTAGAGTGGTACCACTTCCTATTATATAGGCATTCTCATCAGTTGTTAGTGCCCAATACAGTATACATGCAGCCTATTGCATCTAGTACATATGGGAGGTGTGCAATACTGTTGAACCTCAACTTCACTGCCTGGTCCTGTGCATTCTGTGGAAGTCTGATGTGCCTTTGTATTCCATGTAGCAGTGCCTACAGGAGTTATTTGAGACACTTGGACACAGAGGACTGTGAGATTCCCTTGGTATCACCTGTTGACATTTGAAAGGTTCCAGTAGCCAGGAAACATAAGGCAGCATTGACCTTCATCTTCTCTGGTATGGAATGCCCCCTGTGTGTTCTACCAAAGGTCTCTTTTGACCACATTGCACAGTTCTATGATAGCTTATCTGTTGACCCATTATCATGCTTCATTTCATGCACTACTCATTTGTCAAGTAATTTTGTGATGTACGCCCACAGAATACCTTCATGGTATATCTACTTTAAGATCTCTTCTGTATTTGTGGTCTGCACTGCCTCTGTACCATGATACCATTCCATGCCTTTTGATGGACTCATCTCCACCTCCTTGCAGCATTGGCCACCTGTAGAGCCATTAGGGCCACTGCTCCTGGTATTGTTTGTATTAAAGTGTTTCATATATATGTGGCTTGTGCTCCTGTATTTGTGCCTTTGGAGTTGTGACTCAACTCTGCCTGCATGCTGTGGGCCTATTTATATGATCCACAGACACTTAAACCAGCTCTTGCTGGTCTAACACTGCATTCATTTTCTGATGCAAGGAGGGGCCTACGATCTTTGAAAATCCCAGTTGGCGATAGTGTGGCATTTATTTGAAGCAGACAGTTATTTTGACACAGGCAGGCTTGCACCATGGTCAAGGTGGTTTGATGCAAGGACCCAAGTATTTGATGCAGGGTGCATTAGAAAATGGAAAATTATGTAAGAATTGGCATGTGGTTGCTCTTGCATCATTCCTTATTGATGGAAGCACCTTGTGTCATAGTAAGCCCTTTGAAAATCTGGCCCTTATCTTTCATCTCCCTCAGTCTCAGAGGTATACCATAGGGTAGCATCCTCTGAACCCCCCCCCTTCCATAATAAAGAATCCACAACAGATGCTAAAAGGGAAGACAGTGACTATAATCTCCAATTCAAGAAGTGCTCTACCTAAGATGAATGCTCATGGGACAACCCACTTAATCCAAACAAGTCATACTTTTCTAACGTGTAGTAGTTTCAACTGGGGTAGAGCTTTGCTTTACCCAAGATTCCCACACATTGGTGTTCTGCGCACTCCTCAAATCAGATGGAAAAACGCTTTGGGGCCTAATTTGCACCCGACACACTCACACTAATTCTATGCAAGAAAACCCTGAAACAACACTAATTTTTAGGCTCTACACAGAAAAGGATTGACATTCTGACTTGTACAGTACTGTTGCTGTTTTGTATATAATTTATGTAGTACAGGAGTAATTAAAGTTTTATTGCTTATTATATCAATGCAGGTAATGTACTATTGGCCTTTCTGTCTGAATATATCTCTGAGTTCAAGGTTCAAGAAGGCTCCTCCTCAGCAGAAATTGTCTCAATGCAACGTGGGTCCCTCTCAATATACTAGTTAACTTTTCACCATTCCCAAGTGGCCTCACTAAATTGTATTATGCAGAATATAAGAGGGTTAAAGGTGTTTAATAGGTTTACATCTATGAGAGCACAAATAACTTTGCTTTAGGATACCAAACTTACTGATGCAGAGGTCACCAAGCTCTGCAAGGAGTGGGTGGGCAACGAGTCACACAGCTGTGCCCCATCATCAAAGGCCAGAGTGTCTATTTTATTTCTCTGGGAACTGGAATGGAAATTCTACAACAGTCCTCAGACACTGACAGCCACTGGGTGCTACTTAAATTAGACATCCTGAAGGCCCCCTCCTGATAGCAAATGTGTGTACACACAATGCCGACAAGTCAGCTTTATTGTATGAGCTGAGTCAAGCTATTGCTGACTTTTGGGAACCAGCTACCCCAGTCCTAACTGAAAAAGATTGTAGTCTATCCCTGGATGTGTGCATAAAAAAGTCAAATGGTTACAGTGAGCTGCACACCACCTTGTCTGCTCTGAAAGCCATGACGGCGGACTTTCCCAGACAGATACGTGGCATCTTCTCCTCTCCCAGGAATGTACCTATATCTGTTTCTTATCCATATACTCATGGCCCTGATTTTTCCATGATTCTGTGGTAACACAGATTGCCACAGAATGTAATGCAAACTGCAAAATAATATTCCACAGTTTACATGAACTGCAGAATATTATTCTGCAGCTTATGTAAACCACGGCATAGTTTTCTACAATTTGGAAGAACTGTGGAATACTTTCCCATAGTTTACATGAACTGTGGAATATTATTCCATGGTTTACATAAACCGTGGAACACATTACTATAGTTTACATGAACTATGGAATAATTTTCCATGATTTACATAAACTGGGAGATACTTTCCCATAGTTTATATGAACTGTGGAGTAATTTTCTGTGGCTTACATTAACCATGGAATACTTTCCCATAGTCTACACGAATTGCAGAATACTATTCCATGGTTTACATTAACCATTGAATATTTTCCCAGAGTTTACATGAACTGCCGAGTATTGTTCCATGGTTTATATTAACTGTAAAATATTCTCTCAGAGTTTACATGAACTGCAGAATATTATTTCATGGTTTACATTAACCATGGAATACTTTCCTGTAGTTTACATCAACTGCATAATAGTATTCCATGGTTTACATAACCATGGAATACTTTTTCATAGTGTACATGAACTGCAGAATATTATTCCATGGTTTACATATACAAGGGAATATTTTTCCATAGTTTACATGAACTGTGGAATATTATTCCATGGTTTATATTAACCTTGGAATAGCTTTTTGCAGTTTAGATAAAGAGTCAATATTAATTGTGAAAAACAAAATCTGGGGGGACATATTCATTGCCGTCCAGTTGTGTGTGCAAAACAGTGCCTAATGCAAATCAGATGTGTCAGCCAGCACTGTAGCAATATTCAAACAGTATGTGCGATCGGCACAGAATGCACATCCTGTATGAATATGGGACCTTGGTTGTGCAGCACAAAGCAGATGGCTGTTAAGGTGGGAGCAGCACATCCATTGCCAGGGCTGTACCCTGCCAATGGGGGAATGTGTGATGCATACCTGGATGTGCCATTCCCCCAAGGGTGATATTCAGCCAATATATGGTAATGAGCTCATTGGGCATGCATGGTGAAAACAGACTGAATGCATGCCCATTATGCGCTCATTAGCATGGCTGCACCTGGCTGACTGCACTGGGCCAGCTCCCTTCCAGCCCTGACTTTCATAAGCAAAGCGCCAGCCCTGGCAGTCAGGTGGTACACCCCTCGCATCCCTGCTCCCTATCAGTGGCACAAGCAGACTACCACCATGCCCTGATACCCATTGGTAGCAAATGCAACCCCTCCCATGCCCTGTCCCTGAGTGAAGTGGATGTATCCCCAGACCCCATTGCCATAGTGCAGGGTCCCCCTCCCATGCTCCAGCCCTGAGCGATGTAGACATATGCCCCGATCCAGTACCACATTGCAGAGGTAACTCCACCCATTCCCTATCCCCGATCACAAAAATACCATCCACCAACAGCAGATCCAACATGTAGTGGCCCCCCATCCCAACAGGACTGGTCCCCCAGCCCAACCAGAGCCAGCGAATGGCTCAGCCCTCCACACACTACCACGGCCAGCTGGCGACTGAACTGTCACTGCACTGCATTGTACATAGGATGCACATGAGCACATACTGAGGGCAGTGCATTACACTGATAGAGCAGTGGTGGCAGCCGTGGTGATTTGTGGAGGGCTGACCCAGTCACCGGCTCTGGTGGGGTTTTGGGGGGGCAGCGGGGTTGGGGGGTCCCGTCCTGACAGGATGAGGACTACTACACTATGGAAAGTCATGGCAAGTGTGTCTCAGTGTATGGACATTGGGGAACAGGGTGGGGTTCATTCCTGCCGTGGACGGGGATCAGGCTTGGTGAGGGGCACACAACACACTGGCAATGGGGGCAGGCACTGTCACCCCAATGATCGGGGTTTGGGGTCAGGAGGGGGGTTCTTCTGGACTAACAGGGCAGGCAGTCTGCTGTGCACCTCTCTGCACTACAGCAGTCTGCCTGTGGGTGGCTGGCCGACTTAGCCCAGCTTTTCCTGGCTTGTCTGTGTGTGGCACAGTACTGGCACATGCAGGGTGCATTCCCTATGAATATGCCCATGTGCGGTACATTCATGGGAATGTCCCCTCTGCATGTGCTACATGCTATGTGTATGGGCAATGGCCCATTTGCATTTGAGCCGCCCATCTCCCCCTATCAATATGGCACTTCAGCGCTTTTGGTGGCACATCTCAAGATTGTGCCGAGATGTTCCACGCATCTCCTCTGAATATGGGGGCCCTGTAGTTTACGTTGACTCTTCAGAGTAACCAAAGAAAATAATTTCCACAGATCATATAAACAGCAGAAAACAATTCTGTGATTTAAATTAAATTCCACAAAATGCTTTCTGGAATTCTTCAGAATTAAAAAAAAATATTCTGAAAAGCAATTTGGAAAAGTCCTGTCCATTAGTTTGGCTGCCAGTGTTTTATCTTAACAACAAAACTAGGTAAAGTTTCCCCTGTCAACTACCCTCCCTACCCCACCCTGAGAGCCTCCTGAGCCACCTTATTTGACTTACTAATATTTTTTTATCAGGTCCCATGCTGTGCGGTGATCCTCATCATTCTAATTTCACTGCTGGGCCTGAATTCTAGTTTCTTGTCCTAGAAATGTTTCGTGCGCAGCCACATAAAACACTGCAGGAGTAAGAAACTGTCATTTTGGCCTTGTAAAACTAAAAGGATAAGGATTGCTGTGCAGGATGGGAGCTAGTAAAAATATTACAATTTCAAACATGGTGATGCTCAGGGCTCTCATGGTGAGGTGGGGAGGGTGGGGAAACAGACATTTGGGGTGCATTCTTTACTATCTAATTCTTCATTTGTAATCACTCAGAAGTTAACTGACAACCTGTCCTGGTTTATTGGTCCCAACTCCAAAACAAGCATATTTCCCCTGCTTGGATACGGGGGGTGGTGGGGCAGAGTTGTCTGCTGCTAAAGCTTCCAATTGCCACCACAAACCTTCCAGATAAATAAGGAAGTTCTCTGGTAACAGGGATATTGCTGCAGAACTTAAACCCAAATTACCACACATAAATCAAGGTTCGCATATCCTGTATTCTACTTCAAGCAGAATTGACTTTTGACTTTCTTCCCCCAATGTTACAAAGGCAGTGGTGGCCTTCAGTATATAGCTGCTTTACCTCTCAGACTATGCACCTGTCACTCTGGCCCTATGATAGGGTTCTGACACCTAATGATCTCCATCCTGAAGGTTGGATCCTCTGCTTCTACAATACTGGCAGATTAAAGCATGGATCACAGTGGAATCAACCCCCAACTTTATGGAGAATGACAGTGGTGAAACCAGCATATGTTCCATCTGGGAGGCCTTTAGGCCATAAAGCAGGTGCAAAACATAGGTTGTGCAACACATCACACAGAGATAAAACAAAAATTGCTGGAGTCAAAATGAATGAGAAGGTGAAGCAGTACATAGTAGGGAGAGTGCAGCATAAAATGTGCAACTGTATGTGGAGATAAGAAGCATTCAAATCCAGCTCAATTCCCTTTCAACCAAGAAAGCTGGGTTGACTATCTTGAGAGCTAAATACAGATATCGAGATGGGGGAAATGTAAGAAAATTGTTATCTTATCAGTAATGCAAACCAAAGGCAGAATGGCCTGTCACTACTATGAATGAGAAACAGGGCACATTGTCCACTTGCCTAGAGGAAATTAACAGAATCATGAAAGATTTTTATTTATTTATTTTTTATTTATTTATTGAGATATCAGAAACAACATCTTTGAGTCAAAGACTCCTTTACAAAGGTTCCATGTCAAGGGTACAGTTACAACAAAGTGTAAGTAACATGCTACAGTATTACAATAGCAGTACATAATGAAAGTAACAACAAGGTAGCAAATACAGGCACTACTGATCTCATGAACAGACACATGCAGGCAGTTACAGGAGGTAACATTAAGTGCAAGCAGGACAGAATTGGGGTCCATTGTCCCGGATTCCTCCCTTTTCCCTCACAGAAAAACAGAGACCATTGTTTGTTGTTGTGCTCAGATTGGCAATTAATTTATTTATATATCATAATTCCATGTTCCATTTCATCATCTTTTATTATTGTACCTCTCACAATTTCATTTATTTTCATCCATATATCAATCTCTGATCATCCCTCTTTCGTCCTCTTTTTTTCTCACTCCAGGTGAAAACCTGGGTACCTTCTTCTTCTCCTTTTCTGTTAGATAACGGTGAAAACCCGAGACCGCTTTTTCCTTCAGCTTATTCCTCTTTTGTCTTATTCCTTTTCTTCCCTCCCTCCTTCCCCCTCCTCCCCTTTTTCTGCCATCCACCTTTGGCAGTCCACTAACCATATTAATATCTGCCATCCACCTTTGGCAGTCAATAACCGTCCTACGGACACCTCTGTCCACCTTTGACAACCCTACCATACAGTCCCTTTTGACTGTCTTTCCCTCTTGCTCTATCTTGTAGGGTGGGTGGGAGGAGGATCAAAACTCCAACAAAAAGTGGCTGAACCACCTTGGTGCTGTCCGTATGTACCTCCTTGCACCTCCCTTCCTGTTGCTTGGCCAGTGTTCTATCCCCTAGCCCCTCCCCTTCCTTTCCCCTTCCCCTTCTGAGCACACCATCCTGATGGAAAGGGAAGGGGTGCACCAGGACAACCTGGTCTGCCCCTTAAAGGGCAAACTCCATTGTCCCGGATTCCCACCTTTTCCCTCAGAAAAAGACAGAGACCATTGTCTGTTGTTGTGCTCAGATTGGCAATTAATTTATTTATATATCATAATTCCATGTTCCATTTCATCATCTTTTATTATTATAGCTCTCACAATTTCATTTATTTTCATCCATATATCAATCTCTGATCATCCCTCTTTCTTCCTCTTTTTTCTCCCCCCAGGTGAAAACCTGGGTGCCTTCTTCTTCTCCTTTTCTTTTAGGTAACGGTGAAAACCAAGACTGCTTTTCTCCTTCAGCTTCTTCCTCTTTTCATCTTATTCCTTTTTCTTTCCCCCCTCCCATCCTTCCCCCTTTTTCCCCATTAGCCGGTCTCCAGCTTGTGTTTTACGACTGGCTTTCCCCTTGCTTAGGGTATTGTTCTCCCATACATCAGGGAAACCTCATTCCTGATCCTTCTCTTCTCCCCCCCTTTTTTTTTTAATCTTCCGTCTTTTGCATGCCTTCTCCACGCTTCTATAAAACCCATAATTTCTGTATTAAACATGTCTATGGCTAGATCCAACAGGAGCACGCCATCTGACTTATAGAAATCTTCTACCCACTCTTCCACACCCCGCAGTATTACTTGTCCTCCCATCTTCCTTACCAGTGCCCCTACCCTTCTGTTCATCTTTCTCCTAGCCCTATCCATAGCTCTATGGCTGTGCTCCTGTCTCCAAACCTTCCTTGGTATCATATCCGACCAGGCAAGACTTACCTTAGGCCACCACTGCTGTATGTCTCTAGGTCCCTTTTTATCTGCATGTATGTGTCCACCCATGGCTTGCCCCTAAGGTCATTACCCCCTAAATGTATAATAATTAAGTCTGGAATGGGTCGCCGCTCCTTTAGCTCTTTCAAGGTGGGGAGCAGTTGTGCCCATCTCATCCCCCAGATGCCACGCCAAACCAATCTACTATGCTTCACCGCTTGGTAGAGCTGCTTTCCCCCAGCCTTTTTCTCCCCTCTCCTTTCTGCCCAATAAATATAAGAGTGGCCACAGATCCAGACTTCCATGCTCCTCCCTCTTCCTATAGGGTTTAAACAAAATAAATTTCTTTATATATGGTCTTAGTTTCTTTACCATAAAATCACCTCTCCCTGCCCCCCCATGTGGTTCCATCTGTAACAAAAACGTAGGTGATACGTTAGTCTCCATACTGCAGTGTTCGAGTGTATCTCTTACAACTGGCAGACTGTCAGTGCCCCTTTTCCAAAATATTATTCACAGTTTCGCCTCCCGCTGCCCACTGTGAGGCAGCCCCTATCCGTAGGGAGTGGAAGGAATAATTAATCGGCTCCGTCCCTAGAAATTGCATGCCTTTCTTGAGCAATGCTGTAACTTGATAACTTGTGACCCTACTCCCGTCACCAAGCAGAAATAATCTCCCTGTCCTATTCCCATGCTCTGCGGCAAGAGCCCATAAAGCCTGGACTGGGCACACTGCTCCCTCTACATGTTTCTTTAGTGTCACCATGCAACCCTCTCCCCTTTGATCCATCTTTGACCTCTTAATCCTGATCTGTTTCTCCTTCAACCCCCAGCTTATATCTTCTTATTCTAACCCCCCTTCCTTGTCTTGCCTGCCATGGCCTACCACCTCACTCACTCTCATGACCCCTGCAAACATTACAACATAAATCGTGTGAAATAGCTGGGCCTCTGCCTTCGATCTGCATATTGCCGGTAACACACCCTTTAGTTTCACCAGCCACTGTTCCCCTATCGGTCTTCTATTATCCACCGTCTCTTGTTTTAACCTACCCCATCCCTGCATCATTCTTCTAATGAACATTGATTTTGTCGGGTCCTTCCATCCTTTTAGACTGCAAATAACACTGATCCCTGCCAAGTAGATCCCCATCGTGGTGTGGGCTGTGCCTTTTTGCCATTGCTCTAAGGTGAACTTCCCCAATTGCTCTTCTGTGAGTGGCCTACTTACCTCCATATGGTGCGTTGCCCTGAATGTTTGAAACACTCACCAGGCCCCATCATAGGCCCTCAGAGTCCATGGTGCCCATGAACTGCGGAACAATGGTTCTGCTCCTTCTTGCCAACATTCCATATGTTTGTTGGTATGGACGTTTTTTGCTCCTTCGCTGTTGGTGCCAGCTTCCTGAAATGATCCAGCTGCAGACGGGAAAGGCTGTCAGCCAGGGTATTGTGTACCCCTTCTATGTGTTTTGCTCTGAATGACATGTTCAACTGCAATGCCCTTAGCACCAAAAGTCACAAAACTTACATGACTGTTTCTGACCTGGCTCCCCTGTTGTTTAGGACCTCTACCACTGCTCTATTGTCACACCAAAATGTCACTTTCTGATCCCGTAATTCTTCCCCCCAAATCAGGGTGCATGCCCAGATGGGCATGATCTCTAACAGTGTTATATCTTTTACCTTACCGTCCCTCACCCAGTCTGATGGCTATGGTTCTGCAAACCATCTGCCCCTCAGATAACCCACCATGCCTAGGCCCCCGGCTGCGTCTGTGTAAAGATCAAGGTCTGTGTTATACACCCATTCCTCCTGCTAGAAGGAGCAGACATTATAGTCCCTGAGGAATTCCTCCCATACTTTAAAATCCTCCTTGACTCACTTAGTCATTCATGTCTACCCAATGGTGTGGTCTAGTCCCTTCGGCTGTAACCCTTGCTAACCTTTTGATGAAAGCCCTCCCTGGCCCAATAGCCCTGCAAGCGAAGTTCAGATGTCCCAGTACTTGTTGTACCTGTTTTAATTGTACTCTTCTTCTACTGGTATGTATCTGAATCAGTTCCTTCAGTTTTTCCACTTTTTTGTCTGGCAGCCGGAATATTTCCCCCAGAGCATCTATCTCAATACCCAGAAATTCTAACACTTTACTGGGCCCTTCTGTTTTTCAGGTGCCAGTGGAACCCCTAGTTCTTTACACAGCTCTTGGAAACTGGCTAACATTTTTTCTGTCTCTCTTCTCCTACTGCCTATAAAAACGAAATCATCCAAATAATGAATCACTGTTTTATAACCCGTTCTTTCTTGAAATATCCACTGCAAACATGTGCTGAATGCTTCAAATGTCGCACATGCTATGGAGCAACCCATGGGCATGGCTTTGTCAAAATAGTACTGTCCCCCAATTTTGAATCCCAACAGGTCCCAGTCCTCTTTTCTAACCAGAAGTAATCTGAAGGCAGACTCTATGTCTGTCTTAGCCATCCATGCATCCGCAGTTGCCCGGATAATCCGTACTGCGTCTTCCAAAGTGGAATATGCATCTTTACTATACTCCTCGCTGATAAAATCATTCACCGACTCACCTTCCGGAAAGGATAGGAGATGAATCACCCTGTGTTCCCCTTCCTGTTTTTTGGGGACAAAACCCAATGGAGAAATCCTCATATTCTGCAGTGGGGGGGGGGGTATCATATGGTTCCTCTATTCTCCCTGCTGCTTTTTCCTTCTCTATTTTTTGTCTTATTGTTTCTTCCCTTCCCCTCACTGAACCCAGATTGTTCGCCTCTCTGGCTTGCCTTGGGCCATCACACTGCAACGAAAACCTGTGCAAAAACCTTTTTTAATCATCTCTGCTGTGTTCCTATTTGGGTATCTGTCTAACCATTCTCTCCATGCCTCTATCCTGATGGGGGTTCTAGCTTCTTTAAACTGCTCCCTTGTCCTCATTTCATTTTTCCTGCCAAAGTTTCCCCCTCCGCTTGATGTCTGTCCTTCCTGATCAATGATTCTGACTCCCCCTACTTGCATGTCCCCTGCCCCTCCCCCCTCTATTCCATGTCTGTCCTTTATAATCCTGCCCCTCCCAAAAAACTGTTGACCTGACCCTTGCCCCACAGATCCTTAGGCTCCTTGCCCCCATGTCATCCTGCACCTGCTCGCTGGGTGTAATGCCCCACATTTCGAGCATGCGTGCAGGAAACGGCATTGTGGCCAGCAACAAAAGGCCCTGTTGTAAGCCCAGCAACATCTCTGTGGTATGGAACCTTTTTTCCCAAACTCTCCCTCAGGCATGGCCTGATCGGTTACGTAGTCTGTCCACAAATCTAGTTGTTTCGTGTCCCATCTTACATCCCCATATGTTGCCATCCTCTGTCGAAAGAATTCGTCATAGTATATCCACCCCACACACCCTTTTGCTTTTGCTCTCCTTATTATCAAGGAGTATGTGATGAGTGGGATGCCCAACTCAGGCCTCTTCTCCAATGCTAATGCTGAGAATGTGGTGAAACCTACAAACCACCCTTCCCAAGTCTTCCCGTTGGTAAATTTGTCCTCCTCTTTCTTGCCTAACAAAACTACTGCTGCTGCCATTTCACTCTTTCCTATATTCTCTGTTTCCTCGTATTTTGCTGCCACTTCCTGGCTTACTAAAGTGAAAATATCCACATACTCCCCCTTCCATATATTTTTCTTATGTGGCCAATGGGACGTGTTCCCCAACTGTCATCCTTGGAGTTCCAATCTCTCTTGTTCCTTTGCCATCTTTTTCCTACTCCTCCTTCTTTTTCCTTTGGCACCTCTTTTTCTACCCTAATTTCTGCCAGTGCTGACTCCATCTGGCCCAAGCCCCCTGCCCCAAGTGCTGAAATGATTTGGCTTATGTACTGTTTGATGCTATCGCCAAGAGAGCTGGGTGCATTACCTGTGGCCTTGTCTGCTCGTTGCTGCCTGCTGTCCTCCTGGTGCCCCAGTATGTTTCCCCCTGGTTGAAGGGTTGGTTGCCCTACTAGAGGCTGTGGGGGAAACACTGTGTGCTGGGGATTTGGTCTGGGCTCCACTGGGGGAACCACAACCTGGTCCTGGGAAGGTACTGATGGTACTGGGTCTACTGGTTGCAGAGGTACTGCACTAGCCACCTTGGTAGGTCCCATTGTCAGTGGATGTACCCTGGTTGGGCTGTGTGGCTTCTCATATGGCCATTTTCCTCTGCTCCCTTTACCCTTCACCACTTTCCTTTTCTCCCCAGATCTCCCTGGTTCCTCCCCTTCCACCAACTCCCACATTCTATTGACTTTTTCTGCTAGTTCCAATATAGCCTTGTAGGTATCCTCTTTTGAAGGTCTGCTCTTCTTAGGTGCCATGTTCCTTGCTTCTTACCAACTGTGAAGATACTGAAGAAAAGAAAAGGAAATTCCATTATTAAAACTCTGCCTGGGGCAGGATCCCAAGTGGCCAGGCCCACTTCCCCCAGAGGCAGCCCCTGATGGCAACAAACGTACCTTTTTGTTGCCCCTTTTATACTCCTGACTTCCCCCGATCCATCCCTGTTCCCCGTCACCCTTTCCTGGGTCTTCTTCCATTGCTCGACCCACCTGGCATGTGATGTCACGCTGTATGGCTGGGCCCTTTTTACCAGTGCTCTGGCCTGTTCCTGCCCTCCCGTGACCTTCCAGGCCTAAACATCTTTTTCCTTGCATGCCCTCCTATGCCTCTGGCTGCTGGTCCCCCCGGGTCTATCCCTTCCCCCTCCACTTCATTTCCATTTTCCATCAGGCTGCGCCATGTGGCATCATCCCTTTAGGGCCTCAAAACACATTTTCTTTTATTTATTTATTTATTTATTTTTTATGCCCCCGCAGCTTCCACTGCCAAGCTCCTGTTCTGTCAGGCCCAATGTCTCTTTATGTGCCCCCCCAGCCAGCCAGCCTCTGACCCCCTGTGGCCACGCTGCCACCTTTCACCATATCTTGTGGCCTTTTTGGCCTGTACTTCCCACCCCCCACCTGCTCCCCGCAGGCCTCAGACTGCCTTCCCCCTGTAACCATGCCAGCTTGGGGCTGCCACCCCCCACTGCACTTTTAAACTCCTCGTCTGTCAGTTTGAGGTCTGTTGGAGAGTTGTCATCCTTTCTTCATTTGGACCGCATGGTCATTCGGTTGTGTGATGTCACGCCATGCTTATTTGCTGCGGTAGCCCAAAATGGCTAAGCCTCCGATCATCCTCCTCTTCCCAGGTATTTTGCTGTCTTACCGTCTTACAGTGTACACCCCCCCCACACACAGCCCCTTCATTGCCCTACTCTTGTTACAGACCCTGCTTGAATGGGCTCACTCGTGGCGTGTGACATCACGCACGTGGCCGGCGTGTGGGCCCCATGCTATCTCTGTGTGCCAGGCCTTCCCTACACAAGATAAACATCCTTCTAGGTGATGAGCAGCCCCCAAATCCCCAGTCCTTTCAGGCCAACGCTCAGTGCTGTAGCTCTTGTCCCCCTTCTTTGATCTCTTGCTCATCTTTTTCCATTTATCGTGAGGCCTGCTGCTGGCCACCACGCTATCTTCTCCTTCCATGAAACCTCTCCAACCTGCCTTGCTAGGCCCACATTGGGCTACCACCACTGCCTATGGTGCAACCCCCTTCCACTGGCGATGCACCCTTCACCACCATTCTTCAGTGTTTCACATCTGCTCCGCGACAGCCTTGTTATCGCTGTAACTCCACAAAGAAACCGGAGCCCCCATGCATTTTTGCCTCTTCTTCTGATAGGTCCACACTGGGCAACCACCACTGCCTTCAGCACAAACCCCCTTCCAAAATGGCGATGCACAATTCACAAGCATTCTTCGCCGCTTCATATCTGCTCTACCACAGTCTTGTTATTGCTGTAACTGTGCACAATATACCTTACCCCTTGTGTCCTTGTCTCTTCCTCTGCTAGGCCCACCAGGCAAAACACTGCTGCATTCAGTGCAAATCTCCCCAATTGACAATGCACAATTCACCACCACTCTTCAGCACTTCACATCTGTTCTACCCAGCCTCGTTATCGCTGTAACTTTTCAGATAAACTTTTAAAACAATGCATTTCGTTTCTCCTTTTTTTTAATTACACAGCCTTCTTGCAACTTACTACCCACTTAGTGTTTCTCTTTCTATTTTTTTTTAAACTTCAAACTTCATCAACCCATTAGATGTTTGTTTCCTTACCTGTTTTCCTGGTGCACAGACCTCCCAAATTAATATGCCAATCTGACGTGCTGCAGTTTAGTATAGGATCAAAACTGAAACTCCAGCAAAAGTGGCTGAACCACCTCTGTGTTGTCCGTTATGTACCTCCATTTGCCCCTCCCCTTCCTGTTGCTTGGCCATTGTTCTATCCCCTGGCTCCTTCCCTTCCTTCCCCCTTCCCCTTCTGAGCACACCATCCTGATGGAAAGGGAAGGGGTGCACCAGGACAACCTGGTCGGCCCCTTAAAGGGCAACCTCCATTGTCAGAGGTGATGTCCTTAGTTAAGTAGCAGGACCAAGTATAGGACCATTTTATGGGGAGTTATGAGGAATTTATACAGCTCTAAAAGTCCAATTTCTCCCTCTCGATTGGATGTTTTTCTCAAAGGTCTTTCTTTCCTCCAGCTGATGGCAGCCCAACAGAAAAGTCTAGAAGCCCCTCTCTCTTTTCAAGAATAGTGACTGCTATCTCCAGTCTCTGCCCTTACAAATCACAGGAGCTGACGGCTTCCTAGTGGACTTTTATCAGCTCATGGAGATATTGTTCCCCCCATCCTTCACAAGTTGTATTCAGAAGCCCATGGTGAATCAGTATTAACTCTGACTATGTGGGAGGCAGCAATCACTGTTTCCCCAAAGGAGGGAAGGCAAACTCAGCTGCAGCAAGCCACAAGCTTATTTCACAGATAAATTCTGATGTAACAATATTGGTTAAGGCTATGGCAACCAGATAAAAGAAAGTCTTCCATTCTGTAGTTCACAGTTCTCAGGTAGGTTCTGCGAAGGGGAGGTTTAGCACAAACCATCTTTGATCTCTCATTTTACTGATAGAGACTGCTGGCAGTATCCCATTCCATCTGATACTGTGGCTATAGATTTTAAAGCAGTATTTGATTCAGTGGAGTGGAGGTATGTCTTTGGTGGGTGGGTGAATACACTGTATACCTAGCCTTCTGTGAAGGTCCTAACTAACTCCACTTTCTCTCCCTACTTTTCCTTAAAGATGTACAACTATCAGGGGTACTCCTTATCAATTCTGCTGTTTGCTCTGGCCATTGGGCCTCTTGCAGGCTGTAAGAGAAAACCTGGCCCTCAGGGGCATTATGGTTGGTCCCCTTGATTTTACAACTAAACTATATGCAGCTGACTGCCTGGTGTCAATGGAAAATGCCCCAACCAGCATCTCCTACCCCATTTCAGTGCTACACTCCATTAAGAAATTTCTGGTCTTAAAGTCAAGCACAGCAATACAGAGATGCTAACTTTGAACCATCTATGCCAGTCTGAGCCCTTTTCCCAATGAAGGATGACATGGTCTCCAAAAGAAATCAAATATTTGAGGATCTGGGCCTCCCTAAACCTACCCAACTATGGTTAGGAACAGCATTTCCTCACTTTTAAAAACTCTAAGGATTGTGACTGATGGAGACATTTACATCTCTCCTTGGCTGGTAAAACCTCCACAATTAAGATGGTCACAACCCCCAACTTAATGCACTGTCTAGCTCATTAGGCACTTGACAGACCTCATCAGCAAGGTCACTGAAAAAGTGTGGAGAATTTTACCCCAAATTGCTAAGTTTTTTGGCAGAAAATGCAGGAAAATTGCAGAGGTTCAATATACATCCCCACTTCCCCCTAATATATCTTTTATTTTTTGCAGCATCTTATATTGATCACATAAATTGCTAGATAAATGTATTGCCACTTGTAAATGTTTTCAAGATGAAGAAAGGTATGTGTTTTTGAAATGCACTGCAAATTAATCATTATGTAACATATTTTTTAAAAATCTATAGACATCTGGGTCCTGCAGTACTAACTAGATTTTATTTAATAATTCAAAGTCAGTCCACATTGAACAAATCCTGAAACAACATATTTTTCCGGTTTCTAGATGTTAAATTATGAAGCCTGTTTAACAACTACTGGCTTTGGTGCAAGAAAAAAAAACACATAATCAGGGTGCCTAAAAAAGTGCTAGTAAAAAAATGTTTATTTTGTTAAAATAATTACTGTTCTTCATCAGTACTGTAAGTACATTTTAAAATCACATGATAAAAGGATTAAATAATACCAGTAGCTTTTTGTTACATCATACAATAGTTTTTAATACATGGAACTTTTGTTCTGCTCAGTTTGCAGTGATTTTACTTGGTTTCAATTATTTTGTTTTATTTGCAGGTAGCTGTTTAAACATACTTAACCTGTTCAGCATGTTTTCAGAAATGTTTGCTTTTTGTAGGCTTTGTATGTGAGTATGCAGTTGTGTCAGACTGACATGTAAGGAATTACTGTCGCCAACCCCCTCAGAAGCAAATTCAATTTTATAATTAGCAGGGCCATCCAAACTCATACATTTGAATCTCTGGGTATCTTAAGAACTATAATTATTAAATCTGGTATTATTTGTTCACACCTCTTTTCTTGTTTCCTTGTTTGTGACTTTAACAACTGTAGTATAGATACCATGGAAACATTCATACAAACCAAAAATTGGGAAAAGCTATACTATGTAAAACATGCAAGATGTATATGATAGTAAGTGATTATCCATTAGACAACTTATTTACATGTTCTAAATGTCTTGATAATCAAGAAATGTCAGTCCTTTTACAGCGGTTTAATAAAAGGATAAGTGAAATTGAGACAAGTCAGAAGGATACGGCATCTCACTTTCAAGTACGACTTCAAACTGACATATACCAATCTAACTTTATTACTACGCCTGTACTAAAAAATAAAACCTGCACTGATGTTCTTGCACCTATAAATAATACCTCTCCAACTAAAAAAAGGAGAAGGGAAGTAGAAGAAAGTACTGACCCTGAGGATGCTTGGTATCAAGTCCAACACTTGAAACATCAAAAAAAAAATGGGGGGGGGGAGGAAAGCCAAACCATTCAACCTTGAAATCACTTATTCGTTTGACCCCCCTAAATTTAGACATCACTCAAGAAGAGTCAATAGCTATGACTACTTCTGTTAAGGAAGTGATAATATCAGACTGCACTACGCTATCATATAATGAAAATCAATCTACCTACATGAATCAGAATATTAATTTAGACCCACCCTTAATATCTTTTGATACTACTTCTATCATTCCACAGCAAGTTGAGCAAAATATGGAAATCCAGGTTTCTCGGACTAATGAAACTGAAATATATGTCTTAGGTGACTCTATAATTAAAGGACTTGACTGTGCGATATATGACACATACAAAGCACATCGTACCCTCTAATGTTTTAGGGGTGCTAAAATATCAGATATTACAAAAATGATTAATTATGTTTCCAAAAAAAATCCTAGAAAATTAGTTTTAATTCACGCAGGAGCCAATAATGTTCTACACCAAAATCCTCAACATATCAAGCAGGAATTTGTTAATTTAACAAACAAGCTGGTAGATTTGGGCTGTGGCATTTTATTTTCTGAAATACTTCCAATTCCTAGAGCAACATACAAACAAAACTGTATATTAAAAGAAACAAACAATTGGCTCAGACAATGGTGCCTGAGGCAAAATCTTAAATGTGTAACACATTGGGAAGAATACAATGGAAACTATGACATGTACAGTCAAGATAGACTACATTTAAATAAAGTAGGGTCACAATTTCTCAGCCTCCAGTTTAACAACACAATAGATGCAAATTTAAACTATTAAATGGGAGGAGGGTGCAACTGTTATACACAAAACACATTCAGCAGAATATACTTCTGTAAGGAATATGTGGAACAATAATGATTGCAAAAACAATAAAAAAAAAACTAAGAAAAAAAAAGAAGAGGATATTAAAACCTGGTTTGAATAATCAAAAAAATCCACCAAGTCAGGAAGATACTACAGAAAGTGAAATTGATAATAACAAAGTTAAAGTTAAGGGAATACGAATTCTACTAACTAATGCTCGTAGTTTAACAAATAAATTAGATGAACTAAGATATATTCTTGCTAATAAGGAAATTGACATCTGTTGTATTACAGAAACATGGTTGACTGAAAATGATTGGAATTCTGATATAAGTGGTTTTACAAAATTCTTAAAAAACAGACAAAATGTTAAATGGAGGGGGGTTAGCTTTATACATATCTAATAAATGCAATTGTCATGAGATAATATATGAGGGCTCTCCAACTGAGACACTTTGGGCCAAAATCAAATTAGGCAATGAAACCTTAACTATAGGCCTTTGTTACAGATCACCTAATTTTAACCAGGAAGATAACCTAGTCTTCTTGAAACAGTTAGACAGTATCGAAGTGAAAGAAGACTTAATACTTTTGGGTGATTTCAATTTCCCAAATATAAACTGGGAAACACTTGATACTCACAGTACTATTGAACGGCAGTTTTTAGAAATTACATTTAAACATGGACTGGATCAGTTAGTAACTATACCCACTAGGAATAATAATATACTTGACCTTTTTTTTTACAAACACTGCTGACCTTCTCTCCACCCTTGTTATCATAACCCCTCTGGGTGACAGTGATCACAACATGATTGTATGTGACATCTTAAAACAAACAAATTATAACAAAGAAATAAGTAAGTTTAAAAATTATCATAAAGCCGATTATAAAAACATAAAAAAGTACCTGACTTCATGGGAATGGTTAAAAGACCTAGGTAATCTTGACTTCAAACATGTGTGGGAGACAATACAGACCAAAATAGATTACTGTATAAATACCTGGGTACCTGAGAGAATAAAATATGATAATAATAGCAAATGAAGAGTTCCCATGTGGTGATCTAAAGATATAAAGCGTATAATAAGAAAGAAACATTATGCCTATAAAAAATACAATAAGACTAAAAAGGCTTCTGATTGGGGCAAGTTTAAGATACTTGCCAAAAAAACTAAACAAATAATTAAAAAATCAAAATAAAAAATGGAAATAAATTTAGCCAAAGACATCAAAGACAATAAAAAACAGTTTTATAACTATATAGGTTCATTAAAACAAACATGTACAGGAATTGGACCACTAAAGGTAAATTATGAATTAATAACTAATGAAAAATAAATGGCTACTAAATTTAATCTTTATTGTACAAGGATATTTAATCCAATGGATTTTACTCATCAAGATACATTACAATCATCAAATATTAAATTATTATTTCTTGAACAAGACACATTAGAGGCCATTAACAAAATCAAATGCAATACATCTCCAGGCCCTGACAGTATTCACCCCAAGTTCTTAAAAGAAGTATCAAAGGAACTTGCTGGACTTCTTACTTGTTTGTTCAATATGTCTGTAAATAATGGGAAAGTTCTTCAGTCTTGGAGAGAAACAAATATAACCCCTATACATAAGGGAGGTAATAAACAGTTAATATCTAATTATAGGCCTATCAGCCTTGCACCACTTGTCAGTAAAATTATTGAATGGTTAATACATGTAAAAATTTCCAATCATCTTAAAATTTCCAATTGTACTGACATTTCCCAGCATGGCTTTACTACTGGTAGGTCATGTCAAACAAACCTTATTAGTTTTTTCGAACCTGTTGGATAAGGGCCTTCCAGTGGACATCATATTCTTGGATTTTGAAAAGGCATTCAACACTGTTTCCCATAAAATTTTGATCAAACAACTTCATAATATAAATTTGGACATGTACTTAATTCAGTGGATATCAGCATGGTTAAACAACAGACATCAAAGGGTGGCTGTATGAGGGCATAAATCCAACTGAAGCCCTGTCACCAGTGGAGTACCACAGGGATCTGTTCTTGGGCCTTTACTTTTTAATATATTGATAGCAAGTATGCAAACAACAAAAGAAATTTGGATAAATAAATATGCAGATGATTGCACATTGGGCTGTATTGTGAACACTACTGCATCTGCAAACACTCTCCAAGATAATTTAAATGAATTAACATCATGGGCAGCAAACAATAAAATGAAATTTAACCCAGCAAAGTGTAAGGTAATGCATATGGGGAACAATAATAAGAGACACCCATATTTTATTCAAAATGTGAAATTAACAATCACAACAGAGGAAAGAGATTTAGGTATAACTATAACTGATAACTTAAAATTTAACACCCATACCAATAAAACTATTAAAAAATTTCACAAGATTATAGGTTGTATATTGAGACATATCAAAAGTAGGGAATCATCTGTCATCTTGCCCCTATACACAAGTCTGGTTCGTCCACATTTGGACTATTGTGTTTCATTTTGTACTCCAACTTCCATTGGCTATTTAAACATGACAGAAAGAGTTCAACGAAGAATAACTGAAAGGATTGTTAATATATACAAACTTGATTATGGTTCTAGATTAAAATCTTTAGAGCTTTACTCTTTGAAGTACAGAATACTAAGAGGTGACTTAATATATACTTACAATGCATACAATAATGATTACTTGTTAAACACAATAGGATTGGAAAAGTTTTCAATAAGTAATCTCACTAGATCCCACAATTCAAAACTAAAATCATCCTTATGTAAAACCAATAAAAGATCTAGATTTTTTTACACAGAGAATTCCTCCAATCTGGAATACATTGTCTAGTAATATTATAAACAGTGAAAACATAGAACAATTTAAGAGAAACCTTGATAAATATATGGGTGACAAGAAATTTTCCTTCCACTGCTAATTTAGCTGGTGGCGAGTTCATAAATGGGCATGTGCCTTCTGAACTTGTATCAGTCTATGAATCTATGAAAATCCTTTTGGAATTAAAGTATTTATACAAGGAAAACCTACCCTACCATTCAAAAGCAAGCATTGTGGTCAATGCTTCATTTAGGCGAATGGGGCACTTTGCACCTCTTCTTACACCTATTGTTTCAGTCTCTGTGTCAGTAAAATGTTCTCTGATAGTCTTCTTTAACACAAATTTTAAGTGCTCAAGTCTACATATGCATGGCCAGAGGACTTTGAAAACAAAGCAGGGAAGTGAATCACATGAAAGCAGGGTCATATTGGATCCCTTCTCACCTCACACTGTATTGTTTTGGTCAAATCTAAATCTGTATACTAAATTGTTAGGATATCTGAGTAGATTTCCTTGAGAATTAAAATATTTTTATACATTTTCTATCAAAAATTCAATAAAGGTGCCAGCCCATTGGCACAGCAGTTGGATTTCCGCTTGCAACACTGGGAACCTGGGTTCGGGAATGGACTCAGGGTGCTGGAGGGCTGGCCAGGGAGAGAAGTGTGGGATGGGGACCCAGTGCTTGCTGACTCCTGGTGAAGGCTTGGGGTATGGCAACACTCTGTGGTCCCACTGACCAAGGTGGGTATAGGGAACACCGGCGTATGCCTTAACATTGTGAGACTTGGAGTGTTGGTATACATGGCTTTCCAAACCCAACTTACCCCTTTTTTTTCAGTGTCATGTCTTTCCTTTGAAACCCTTTTTTACTGTTCCCTTAAATCCCTCTTTTAGTAGACGGTCCTTTTGTTTTGTATTATTATTGCAGAAAAATCTGAGTTTTGGGGAGAGACAACAGGGCCATGTGGTGCTGCCACCCTCTCCCCTACATCTAGTTTAAACATCCCATTGTGATGTCAAACTTTTGTCCTAGTGCTCTTACACCTTCATTAGTCAGGTGCACTCCATCGTGCCAGAAGAGACCCCTGTTTCGGAAGTCTTTCCAGTTTCTGATAAAAAGGTGGCCCCTATCCAGGCACCAGCCATGAAGCCATGTGTTTAGCTCCTCTATCTCATGTTTGCAGATCTTTTGCATACCACCTCCTCTCTCCCATATAGTTTACCACCTTCTGACTTCTGGAGATTTTTACTAATAAGAAATTTGTCATCACCATGAAGAAATCTGTCATCCCCATTGCTGAAAGAGAATCATACTTGAACCTATCCTCCTCATACCATTCCTGTGCATGCATGTATATGCATGGCGTATAGCTACGGTATGAATGGTAAAGCACTGAAAAAATATAGGGTGATATCTGATGCTAACCCAGTCCCTAATGTTTTAAGTATGGTAAAAATTGAAGACCTCATTGAAGACCTCATTGGGGACCACTATTTCAGATGAAGAATAGTTTGGTCTATGGAAACTAGTCCACAGTGCCTTCCCAGACTGAAGAAGCTTACCAATCAAATAATAAAGTCCTGCATTCATGGTATCATACCCCAACTTAGATCCCTTGGTATCCCTAAGCACGACAAATGTTGGTGGTGGGGCACTCCAGGAGCAGACCTTCAGCATATTCTCTGGTCCTGTCAAATGGTCCATAATTTCTACCACAGTATTCAAACCTACTGCACACAAGTAGTAGGGTCACATCTCCTCTTTTCTCCACAAAGTTATCTCTTAAGGCTACCCCCATTGAACTTATATATTCCAAACCCACTTTTCTGTTGGTTGTTAATTCTGGGAATTGAGGCCAACTGACTCCTCCATAGGAGATGGAAGTCTGAAGACATTTCCTCAACTACAGAGTGGTTAGCAGTGGTCAGGACCTTATTCACATTACCGCAGATGTTTCACTTAGTTCAGAAAATGTCCATGCAGTTCAATTTGACCTACATCCCATTGCTCACCTCTCCCTTCAGTACAGCAGATACCTTACTAGTTTCTTGGAAGGATAGGAACCTCCAATAACCCCTGATTAAATGAATACTAATGTCAAAATTTACAAAAAAAAAAATATGCCGTGCAGAGTGTTTTGATTTGTAGCTGTGGTCCTAGAAAGTTCTTCACTTTATTTACTGAAAGGAGTTCTTTTTTAAATGTGCTTGCTGGTTTTGTGGCCCCTGGCAATCTACATATTAGTATTTTTAATTGCTCTTCTTGTTCCTATGATGCCTCTCGTCCCGTGCTACTGTGAGGCCTCCTGGACCATTAATTCAACAAGAGTTGTTCTTTTTTTTGTTAAGTTTACAGTAGTAGAGCTGTGATGTTAATTAACCTTCCTTGTCCAGGGAGCTCTAATGAAGGCTACATTTAGATGGTAAATGTCTGAGGGATAACTGAATGGACTGTTCTATAAGGAAACAACTAGAATCTTAAATAGTTATAGCATTTCTGACTTTGAGTGATTTGTGTGCCTTTTTAATTGTGTGTAGTTTAATAAAATTAATAGCTTTAAAAACAAAACATCCACTTCTGCTAGCTAGACTTAGACACATACTTAAAAAAAAACAGAAAGTCTGGATTATACAGGTATCCAGTTGAAGCCAGAATATCAGATTCCTAACAATCGATTGCTGCTGCACCAGTTATTACTCTCTGAATCAATGGGACTGGATGCATTATTGTCACATGAGACAGGAGGCATTGTGGGAACAAGAAGAGCCTTAACAAATGCTATCATGGAGATCCTCAGGGGCCATAAAGCCTGCAAGAAAATTTAGAAACAAACTCCTTTAGCTGGCCCGTCAGCGCAGTGGTTGGTGTTTCCGCTTGCAACGCTGGTGACCCAGGTTCAGGAATGGACCTGGGTGGCTGGGAAACCGGCCAGGAGATGGATGGAGTGTCCTCTGGACTGCTCTCCTTCTCTGGGGGGGAGGGGGGATGAAGATCCGGTGCACCATGGACCCCTCGCAGAGGAAAGGGGCTCCGCTGCAACTGGTGTCTGGACGTTGGGGGGGGCAGATGCAGGATGTCATTGCACATCCCTGCCGCCGGGAAAAAATAACATCCTTTTGGGGACAGAAAAAAAACCCAGCCAAGCACCTCCATGATGCCCTCCTTGCCACCTTCAATGTGCTCCCAGGCTGGCTTCCCTGAAACCCGAACACCGACATTCACGACATGGGTAAGTGCCGCGACCCCGCTATGGGGGTTAAACCAGGGGGCATAGGGGGAGCATAGCTCATGTGGGTGCAGGAGGCTGTGGGGGTCATGACAAGGGCTGAGTTCAGTGCTAGGCTGGCACAAAAAGCATAATAAAAAAAAAGAAGCAAACTCCTTTCAGCAAATAAAGGGAATAACTTACTAGGTGTACATCTACAAATCAAAACAATCTGCACAACATATATTTTTGTAAATTTTTACTTTAGTTCCCCTTTAATGGCTGGTGTTAGTTGCTCTCATCCCTCTGGATTGGTCAAGAATCTTCTACCTAAACTGGCCCAGTGGAGGAACAGTTGCTCATCCATCCCCCACGCTGTTTACCTGGGTTGAGGAACAGATAGGGTCACTCGGTGTGCTAGCAGAATGAGCAAGGTTCAAACGCTGTACTGCAGTTCTCCTCTTTTGGGGAGGGGGGATATCTGGTCCCACATCAGAGACTGCCAAGTTAATATGCTGATATGTTTTAACTCTGGGTCCTTTGAAAATAGGCTCTTGCCTAAAATATTTTCTATCTAATAAAAACTAAAACTAAAGCTGGCAGAAGTTAGGTGGGAGCACAGTGAGACAATAATCAGAAGGGAAGAGCTAGAGTGTAAAGTGCTGGCACACACATTCTTGCATTTCAGCACGGTGAGAAAAATGAGGAGGAAAATGGCCAGACTGTTACATGCCTGCACCTTCTGCAAGATTTCCCATGATCAGTGCAGCTGACCATCCACCAAATAAGGGTCTTGTGCAAGTGGTGGATAACTTGTGAGTCTGCGACATGGTCAGTGACAAAGCTGGGTGTGTGCCATTTGGCAGACCTGGGGGACAGGAGAATAAAATACTGACAGATAAAAAAGAACCCTTCCAGACACCTTCACTGGGACATATCACTTTTCTGACCCATAACGTTTGACTAGGGAATGGATTACAGTTAGAAACCTCTTTCCCTCTTCCTAATCCCCCTTTTTTTGCCTTTTTTATCTGTTTATTGAGATCTCAGATTACAAGTACCTTAGAGCCAGAGGCTCATTTACAAAGGTTCCATGACAAAGGGTTGATGGGAACAACAAGCTTATTCAGGATGCTCACAATACAATAACATACACAGGTTACTTAACAGACAATCGGTTACCAGGTGGTGCAATAAGAGTGATTGTTGTTTGCAAATGGTGTTGGTAAGACAAAACTCAACACAGCAAGCAAAAATCTTCATATCAAGCTATTTCCAGTATCTTAGTAACAAGAACGGCTTTGTCAAAAGGCAGAGGCCAAGGTGAGAGGGAGGCCTGAGGAAAGGTAGGAAAGTTAGGTGAGATTAGGCATGTGAGATGAGACATAGGTGGATAAGGGTGGGTTGATAAGGGCAAGAGCGGTGAGGGGGTAGCTAGCTCTTCTACACTCCCTTCCTCCATCCCTGGGAAACTGCTCCATCTGAAGGTGGCCTTTGGATGGTACTGTCCTGACATTCTTTCGCTGTTCTTCCCCATCCCCTCAGCCACTCTTCTACTGCCTGGCCCTTTCTGTCCCTCTTCCCCTTAGAGTCCATGTAATGGATGTGGACCTGATAGTTTCGTAATTTATGCTGGCTATTATTATGTATAGGTTTGTTAATGTACTTTCTCAGGGATTATCAAATATATTTCATTATCAAATAGTAGCTCAATTTATTACGTCATACTGCTCAGTTTATTAGAATGTATTTTCCAGAATTTAATGCAAATAGCTCTTTGTTACATGTCCATTGTGATGTTTGGTGTGCTGTTATTTCATGTGTTAGTTGCAATTACCTCAATAAAAAAGAATTCACTGCAGAAACAATCAGGGTTCAAAAGCTTAGTAGGGGCAATATTCCAAACAGCAGTATCTGATTGTTATGTATGATTAAATGTACCATTATATCACTAGGCCTGTTAGTGAAAGCACATACTTTTGTGATATTAAACCGTGGTATAACAATGGTGACAGAAAATGACACAGCTGATAATGAGTACCAAAAGCAATGGTAGTTATAGCTTTCCCATTACAACAGAATACTCTACAGAATACAAGGTCTGATGAGCAAATAAAGAATAAAAAACATTGATTTATTCCTGTCACTAGCCCTAGCTGTGCCTTTGTCTTGCAATTAAATAACATTTGAATTCTTCTCTATAATCTAGCAGTTCCATAGTACATATGATAAAATCCTTATCATACCTGATGCCTGCAGTCAGGTTTGTTGCTTTGCCATAGATCTAGTCTTTATTGTCTAGCAGAAAACATGAAGTTAAAGGTATCCTAGGGGTGTTCTGTACTTCCAGCAAGCCAACAGGATCTATTGTGGAAGGTATTATTTTTATTTGTTCTCATTAAATACTGCTTAAAATGTCATATTCAGTTCTACAGTGGTAAAGCCTGTGCTAAAAGACAGCTCAACTTCACAAGAGCTTGTCAATCTTTTTCAAAAGAGTAGACATCCTAATAACAAAGTTTCTTGGATATGTTGGATACATTTCATAACAGATCTTTCTCAAATAAAAAAAATGACATGAATGCACAACTGTCTTCTGGTTAGAGCACATAGATGTAAATCAAATTATAGGTTTGGATCATACCACAGGCATGGTCTTAATGTGAGACCCTAAGAGGTTGCTTCACCTTCTTGTGCATCAGTGCTCCCATCTGTAAAGTTAAGTTGAGGCAGGACCCCACATGATGCTGAGACACTGCATCTCAGATTGCTCATACTATCAAAATAAAGAATAAAAGAAATAGATTTCATAAATATTTGCAGTAACATTACTGCATGTATCCGAATGTAAATTTGGAGATTTACTCATCTATCGTGAATGTGACAAACATTAATACTGATGCTCACCTCTACACAATTAACCATAATACTACATAGCAAGAACCATGACATACAACTGTGGATTGTTAGCATTAACACTGATACTGATAGAAAATCATTACAAATATATTAGTGTGCATAGCTTTGACAGTTTATCTCAGTATGCTTGCACATGATGTTAACGTATTGTAGTGCCACTGTTATGTGTACTATGTCTATTCAAAGTGTTGCTTTTCTAAAAAATTTCATAATTGAAAACACAAAAAGTTTCAATTTGAACATAATTTTTTAAGCGTATGCTGACATTAGAATGAAGACACATACAGACATCACTGTAATATGATAAAAAAGGCAGCATGCATTTTTTTGTTGACATGTTTATAATAAAAATACCATATACCTGGCTCATAGAAATTCATTAAATACTTTATAGGCTAGACACATGGGGCCTGAGTCACAAAACCAAAAATTCGACACAGGGTGACTGTCAACCGGATTTGATGCAAGAGGCACCTTGCATCCAAACTTGCACCTCCTGTGATTCAAGACACTGCGGCAATCCTGGGACCCCTTGCAACACACAGGACCCATGTCATTCCTGCAGCTGATGCAGGAGTACACCATGGCATTAGGGGGCTTGCAGCAGATGGCAAGCTGCAAGATCCCTTTCAGTGGGAATCAGGAAAACCCCCCACAGAGTGCATTAGTGGACACTTAAGTGGACATTAAAGATCCCATGGCCCTTCTCGAAAAGGATATGGGAATTTTTCATTAAAACATAAAAGCAAATATGCACAAAATAGTGTTAATTCACACAAAATCATAATAAAAGAAAAGGAAAACATAAAGAAGTATTTCATCATACATCAAAACAAAACTGCCTGGCCTGGATATTCATTGCACCCCAGCAGGATATTGAAAGGGCTGCCCGGCGCAGCTCAAATCCTGATTCGCCGGGGTGCAATGCAGGGGGCCTGCCCATGCATATGCGGCACATCCTGATATTTAGCCCGGGATTTGCGGTGCATATGATGGCACAGCCCTGCACTATGCCGCTAGGGGGGCTTAGAGTTGAGCCAGTGCAGAGTAGGAACATCTCCCAGCAACCCACAGGCTGGCTGCAGTATTGCAGGGTGCAACACAGCAGCCCAGCCATGGGTGGCCACCCAACCACTCACTCAGAACATCATCCGCAAGCACACACTGAACTCTGGTGGTCAAGTGGAACCCCCCCTGCCCATAGCCACTATCGTATAGTATATGTTGAAAGATATATCCCTGGTAGTCCAGTGGCCCCCTGAGTCCCTGTGTCCCCAAAAAATAAAAGACATGTCCATCCCTGGTAGTCTAGTGGTTCCCCCTCCCACCCAAGTCCCCGATTCTCCAATCTATGTCATTATGACTGTCCCTGGTGGTCTAGTGGAACCCCTTGCCCATTGCTGTGATAACGGTAAAACTCTGTAATGAAATGCCCTGGTGATCCAGTGGCACCCCACCCCTCCACCCCACAGGGCCCTTGCCAGCCTCCCCCTCTCATTGGCAGGAGGCAGCATCCCCACTGCACTGTGCCAGCCGCCCACCAAATGACAGGTACAGTATGGGCTGTAAGCCCATTGATTCCCAATGTGGACCAATGGGCGCAAGGCATACTGTACTAGACAGTCCCAAATCTGTGACTGACTTCATTCACATATTTTGGACTAGCTAGTACAGTATGCCCTGCAAGACCATTGGTCCACATATGCCACCTATTCCATTTTGTCACAATCTGTTGTCCCTTCCCAATTTGATGTGCCCAATTATAACTACCCATATCCCCTTGACCAGTGTAAACTCCTAGCAGTTTGGAAGGTTCTAATTCTACCTGAACCCCTCCCACTGAGTGTGGTGTGCCTGGACCAATTTTTAAGAGTATACATTTACTTTTATCATTATTAATCGTCCCCCCAGTGACAGTCGATAAGGACTGAACGTATTTGTTCACCCATTTTCCCAATTCTACATCTGCAACAGTAAGAATTAAATAATTGGCATAGGTAATACATTTGATTGTAGATCTGTTGGAAAAATGTATCCCCAAAATTTTCGGGGATAAGACCTAAATCCTGATTAATGGATCCAGTGTTATTATATATAACAAAGGGCTCAGGGGGCAACCCTGCTTGACCCCTCATTTAATAGAACACTTCTCTGCCATCCACTTGTTATCATAAGGCCGAACAAAGGCTCCTCGATAGCATAATTTAATCCAGTCTATAAAACCCACTGGAAATCCATATTATTTTAAACATTCCCATAAAAAATCATGGGAAACATTATCGAAAACCTTAGACTGATTGACACTTATAAAAAACCCTTCTGCCATACCCTGTGCTCCATGTTCCATAAGTGCTCTGAGTAGAAACAGGGCTTCAGTAATTCATCTGCCAGGGACTGCACAGACCTGGGCTGGATGAATTATTGAATTTAATATCTTGGAAAGTCATGAACTAAGGATTTTAGCAAACATTTTTAAATCAGTATTTAATAAGGAACTCTGTCTCCAATTTTGTAAATCATTCCAATCCCCCTTTTTATATAGAAAAATTAAGAGGCCCTCCATACATTTGTCTATTTAACTTTCAAAAAAAGCCTGGAAAAATTATAAGAAGTTCCTGTGGAATTAATTGCAATGACTTAGAATACAATTCACTAGTCAACCCAACTGACCCTTGGGCTTTCCCCTTCCTTAAAGACTTAATTGCTGCCGTCAATTCTGATAAAGACAGAGGGGCTAAAAGATCCTCTGCTTGTTGTGGACTTAATTTTGGAGTGTCTGCTGCCCTTAATAATTGGTTATGAAACTTCTCACTGCCAGTATAAGAAGCCTGCTGTGCTCATATCTGTCTACTCATTTCTACTAAAGTACCCTTGTTCCCTATAACTATAACACCTTTTGAATCCAGAATTCCAGTCAGTTGATTTCTCTTTACTCGAACACAACAGTCTTCCAATGAAGTGGTTTGTTTTTTTTACCTCTGCATACCAAACCTTTGTTCCAAAATAAGTGTTGCATATATATATTATATTGTAAATGGGACATATCCTGCTTGATAGCATTTAATTGTTTTCTATTATTTCATCCCTTGTCCAGTTGTTCAGTCAATAATTTCTGAAATTGCTGTCTTAATTGTAAGTATTCAGTCTCCCTGCGTACGCTGTATTCCATAGCTGCAGTTAAAAAAAAAACAGTAATCAACTGTTTAGCATCATTCCACCACTCTAGGGGGGGAATCATATAAGAAGGCCACTGTAAGTCTGTCTTCTAGTATAGTAACCAATTCCTGGCAAATATTTGGTTTGTCCAACAAACTAGAATTCAAATGCCACACCCCTCTGCCCCCTCTCCTGGGTGGAGTGGCTGAAATGAAAATCCCTATCAGGGCATGATCAGAAGCTTCCATCATAACAGTCTCAAAGAAGGAGATCAGTGTTGTCTGAGAAAAAAATCAAAAATCTATCCTCGTTGATAGAAGTCCCCTAAAATAGGTATGTTTAGGTGTCTTTAAACAAGCTGCCTGTGCGTCCAGTAAACCAGCCTGTTTTACTAAGGCCTTTAAAAATGCTGTGTCACTATAAATTTTAGCTTTTGGCCCTTTGGTATCAGAGTCCAACAAACTAGTGTTGAAATCGCCACCAAATAATACTTGCTTGTTTGAACATAAATAGGGTTGTATCAATTTCTGCACTAAACTTTTCCCAACAAATCACAGAACCCACTTGCTTGAATCATAAGTCTCTTAACCACTCTCTCCTTGACTGGGCCCTCACCACACACTCCCATCGGGTCCTAAAAGCTGTCATCCTACTCAATTCCCTAAGTGACCATCGCATGATTTATACAGTACAGTAAGGAAAATATTCAAGCCCCAGGCACCACCCCCACGCATACTTCTCACCAGGTCCTACAAATCACTAGACCTTGCTGCACTCCTACATGATCTATCTAACACTGATTGGTCATTCATCCAACATGCTGCCTCCATTGACTCGGCACTGGAATTGTTCAAATCAAAATTTCTCTCAATCTGGGACTTCTATGCTCCTCTCAGATGAGCCCAAGTAAGAGGCACCCACCTACCCTGGGTAAATGCAACCATCATCAAACAACTCCACAATAGGGACAAGGCTGGAAATCTTAGAAGGCAACGGGAACACAGGCAGCACTCCATCACTACTGCACACTCAGAAATGTATGCACTAGGTTAATTCATCAGGCCAAAGCAAACTACTTTAAGGTCTCTTTCCATTCTAACCTCAACCACCCAGCTAATTTCTGGAAGACAATGAAATCGCTGCTCTCACCCCCTTCCCAACCAGCCACCCCTGCCCTTAATGTCGCTGGTTCCATGGTCACTGACTCAGGTGATGTGGCCTCAGTTTTCAACTCATTTTTCACAAACTGTGCCTCCTCCATTCTATCCACAAACCCGCACCCCCCAACTACCCCATGACCCCCATGCCACCCGCACCCAGGTCCTCCTGTTTCTCATTTCGCCTAGTCTCCACCGCTGAATTACTAACAGCCCTGCGGCTACTCATCCCTTCCAAAGGCAAATGCTCCTCCGGCCTCGACTCCAACATGCTATACTTATCTGCCCCAGCCATTGCCTCCCCACTGGCCTCCCTCTACAATCTCTCTTTCTCTCTCGCCAAAATACCAGCTGAATGGAAGCATGCTACAGTCATTCCTCTCCCTAAAGGTGGCAACCCCTCCTCACCAGGCCATTATTGACCTATCTCTCTGATCCATATTCTAGCCAAAGTTCAGGAACAACTTGTTCTCTCCCAACTCTCTGCCTTCCTAGACTGCTCCTTTCTCTCACACTACCAGTCTGGCTTCTGGAAATCGCACTCCACAATCACCTCCCTTCTAAGGTTATCAAACGACATCCTCACTGGCATGGACAAAGTACATGTCACCTCAGTTGTCTTCATCAACCTAGCTAAGGCTTTTGACATGGTCTCCCACTGTCTTCTGTTATCCAAACTCACCCTCGCAGGCCTCTCAGGTGGTACCAGCAGCTGGTTCTACTCATACCTGGCAGGGAGGCAACAAGCAGTTAGAATTGGATCACACACCTCTGCTTCACTCCCTGTCACAATAGGCATTCCCCAAGGCTCGGTCCTTGGCCCGCTACTCTTCTCTATCTTTCTAAATGACCTGCCCTCAGTGTGTCCTCTCTCATCCATACACATGTATGCCGACAACACTGTGCTATATGTCACAGATCCCTCCCCTGCCACAGTGTCATCCAGACTCCAGGAGGATTTTAATGCAATCCAGCTCTGGTTCTACTCTAACCAGCTATTTCTCAACCCAAAGAAAACTGTCTCACTCACCATTGGGACTAGTCAAAGGCTCTCTCGGGCCCCCCCCCCCACCTTCTACACTTTAGATGGGACTGACTTGGAGTCCTGCACCTCGTTCAGATACTTCGGGGTTTGGCTCAATCAGCAGCTAAACTTTTCTGTCCATATTGAAGCAATCCTCAAAAAACTTCACCCGAAACTGGGAGCCCTTTATAGAAACTGCATTTCCCTACCCACCCGAAAAGAAATTGTACAGAAAATGATTTTCCCATTGTTTGACTATGGGGACATAGTCTATAGCTCAGCCCCTAAGTCCTCCCTCACCAGGCTTGACCCCCTTTTCCACTCTTTCTGCTGCTTTGCCCTGGACCATCCGCCCATGACTCACCACTGTGACCTCTACAGGTCTCTAAATCTACCTTCCTTACAGAATCGGAGAATGGCACATTGAGCTAGGATAACAGCGAAATACTGGACCCGGTCCCTCCCCCCTTACCTTGCAACTACCTTGAAGGCCCAAACTCCTACTGCTTACTCTCTCTGTAATACCGACTCCAGGCTCCTCTCCCTTCCGCTTATGTCCTCCACCAAAGGCCAACAAGCTTTCAGGCACCGTATGCCTTACATTTGGAACTCCCTCCTAGCTGAGCTCAGACACTCCTCCCCCACTCAGCAGCTCAACCGTCTTCTCAGTCAGCATTTCACCACTGCCTGTTTGTGCAGCTAGCTCTGTAAGGCAGACGTTTGCCATATGCCTGTTGTTAGCCTGTCAATTGCTTCTTAAAGTTGTGGCACTTATTCTCAGTGTTGCTCTAGTTGCACTATTAAATATTCCCATGCCAAGAGGCATGTGTAACTGTACAATGTGTTTCTCTTGTTACTGCAAGGTGCTTCATTTTAATAATGTGTGTATTTTGTTTATTGGCTATCGTAATCCCCCTCCCCCAGGATGTATCTGGAATCGAGCGTTGCATCGCTCAGGATGCCTTCCTGGTGAAACTGTTATATAAATAAATAAAAGTTTCAACAATTCCACCCTCAGAGCTTTCGTTTGGGGGGCATAGATATTAATGATTCTGTAAATGAACCTTTCAAACTCCACATCTAAAAGCAAAACCCTCCCAGGGGAGATGTCCACCAATTCATGCATAGTGAGGTCAGGGTTGGAAAAACAAATCCCCACTCCACTACATAAATGCTTTCCAATTGACCAATAGGAAGTTCCTGAGAACCATGCAGTTTTAACTGTCTCCACATCAGCTACAGATCATAACCTGGCATCCTGTAAAAGGAAAATATAATGCATTGACTGCAAAATCAAAAATGTAGTATCCCTCTTTATCTCTGACTTAATGCTGTTAACATTTAGGCTTGCCAGCCTGAGAGGTATGTCCAGATAATTTTTAAGAAGTATCTTGTTTCCCAGCACTAACTCTAGTAATCCTACCATGCATCCTCATATTCCTCCGTGGCACAGGTAGTACCTGTCCTTCCTTTAGTGACTCTGGTTGATATGATTGCAAGGAAACATTAGAGTCTTCCTCCATCTGATCACTCCAACTTTGAAGTACCTTGTAGGTGTTACTTGTAGGAACAGCAAGAGGTGTGTGTGCTGTATTTTTTTTCTTTTTAGTCCCTTTCCAGCCTTTCACTACCTCTTGAGAACCCTCATGGTGCACATCAGAAGTAACCAAAACTTTAGACATGTTCGGCTTCTCACCAGGAGCCGGGGGAGGGGGAATGCATGTCGACTCTTCAAGAGGATCAGACTGGGTGGATACAGTAGGGGCATTTTCTGATGAAGGCAAAGGAAAGTCCTGCTCCATGGAACCACCTGTAGTTTCCTCTGGAGTTTGTTGTTCAGTTCTGGCAGGGGGGTGAGGCTGAAGATAGGCTCTCTCTTGCCCACGCGAACACTTGGCTCTATTTATATAGAATTCTTGCTCAAGGGCATCCTTCAAATTGTGAGTTGCCCAGGAACATGACCTAAAAGAATGCTTATTGTCCCAAGTTTGCAGTGTGCCCAAGTTCTCCACATGAAAACACCTAACCTGGTTGCAATCAGAATTCAAATGAGCGAGAGACTCGAGAGCCACATTTATAGCAGCTCTTCAGTTGCCACTGATAAAAAATAATTCCACGGTCCAATCCTAAAAAGAAAGAAGCTGGAAGATGTTGGAATCCTTCATCAGTATGCTTGAGTTGGACTCTAAAAGTCTAGCCCCTCATCCAGAACTAATTGTCATTGATAATAGGGTTGGATGACCCTGTATGTCAGCTCTTTTCTCCAATCAGAACATAATTTCATTCACCCTGACCCCTTCATTCCTGAAAAGAATCACCACTGTTTTTAAAGAGGATTTAGAAAGGGGGATGACATAAAACCCTTGCCTCACAGGGGAATCTTTCAAGGTATAATACAGTTTCCAGAAGTTATCTAGGAGAGTGGCAGAGCAGAAACTAACACCACAGTTACCGTCCCCTGGAGCATGAATAAAAGCGTACACTTCTGCCTTTGTAAATTTCATTGAGTCAATTAATAATGTTTTCCCCACAAACAGCCTGTCAGGTATTTTGCTAAATACACCTCTGAAACATATTCTAGCCGAAAAACGTCTTTTGGCTGCTTCAGCCGGCTGGCAAAAAAGACTAGTGTAACTAGGCATTCAGTTATTGTTATCAGCTAACTGTGCATCCGCCTACTGTTCTGTAAATTGCTCCACCCTACTGCAGTATGATCTTCATCTGTATGCCCCTGAGGATCAAAATGCACCTGTTCCGACTGCATGGTCGGCTGTCTCCTTGAGTCTCCCTGTGAGAAGTTACCTGGCTCAGCAGCGGCACCATCCACTGGTCCTTGTTACTGCTGTCTGTCTTCGCTGGCATCTGGTGTAGTTGTAGGAGTAGGAGCCCCCCCTTTTGCTGCCTTAGATGTTTCAGCTGTCTCACCCATCCCTGGGTCTGCAACTAAGTTTGGATTTAAGATTCTGCATCCATTATCGACAATGGTGTTATGTTTCCAGTCTGGAGACCCTGGGACCAAAATAGTGGTGTCCGGAATCCACTTGCCATCAGAAAAAAAACATCCAGCTTGTTATAACATGGTTTCAGACTCCCATTCAGTACTCATGGAAAAATCATCAGTCGAGACTCCAGAAGTGGTAAATGTCCCACTGTCATTCTCCATAGGTTTGCCCTGTGCATCTGCTGGTAGATTTCTCGTCGATTGAAAAGATACTTGTTTACTGGAGACTAGTTACAGTAGGGGCTAACAGCTGTCCTCTTTCGTTTCTTTTCCTCCTTCAGTTTGGTTTTGTTCATTTGAAACTCCTGCTCAGTTTCCTTCATCAAATCCAATAACTGTTGTTTTTTATTCTCCATTCTTTGTTGCAATTCTGTTTCTTTCCATTCGATATCATCCATAATAACATCAGAGGCATGAGTATATTGTTCCTTCTGACCTGATTCAATTTCTTCAGCCGAAATCATTTAATCCTCAGAGTCAAAATCTTCCTCCTGTAAATCCACATTGTCTAGATCCTTATGCTATGGAGCAGGAACACTTCCTGCCTGCTCCAAGGTCCAACCAGGACTGGCAGCAGCCATTCTACTTTAGCAAGGAACAGTGCCCCCTGCAAAGATTAGGGGAATTTGTTTTATTAAAACTTGAAAGCAAAAATAACAAATAGTGTTACATCACACAAAATCAAATATAAACAAAAATTAAAATCCAAAATTTAAATATTGCAGGCATACACCCGATATGCAAGAACCTAATAGAAAAATACATACAAGATGATGCTACTTCACACTAAATCATATAAGGAAAAAAGGGGAAACATAAATAAGTAATTCCACATATAGTTCCCAGAATCTGAGAATTTTACCAAAACCAGACCACCCCCCATACATACAAATTAGTGTTTCTTCACACAGTCTCAAAGGAGATCAATATTTCACCATATCAAAATGAAATTGCCTATATGGAACTTTAACCAAAATACATACCCAGTAGTACTCTCCCCCCCATGAATCACAAAAGGAATGCCAACCTATGTATTTTGTCATATCTGTAAACCATGATGGATGTAGTGTATACATCCACCCCCCACCCTGAGAAGTAAAAGGAATTAAATGAAATACTTACATACTACACAGTCTCACCTCGTGACATCACAAAGGAAGACTAATATGATTCCCACATATAACATAATGATCAATACTTATGACCTCCATATAAAGGACCAATTGCAGAGCACAGATGTTCAACAATATAAGTATCTCAATCTGAGTACCCAACTAAACCCTAACCCTAGAGGGGGAGTTGAGCATAGTAAATCCAGGAAGTCCTGATGGCAAGCAGAGAGTTATGCCCAGAGTGTGAACTCCTACAGCCTATACCTGCTTATTTGCAGAATTCCAGTAACCTTTACACTTCTCTATCTTAGCAAGCAACCTTCTGCTGTTAGTGGAAAAATAAAGGAAGGAAGGAACAGAAAGGGGGTATCTTAGATTTTTTCTGCCTTCTGTTTATGCATGGCATCACAGAGACTACTTACACTTGGTAGCTGCCCATCTCACAGAAGCCAGTGGATACTCCCCCACCAGTCCTGGAAAGCCTGTGCAGGAAAAAGAGACTTTTCATGATTCCTTATTTTCAAAATAGCTGCTTCTCCCATACAAAACAATTGGTCTTCCATGATAACTATCTGTTGTAAGGTTAAACGACATCTCACATTCCAAATGTAATATTTGAAACAGGCCATCATGATCCACAAGGTTTGCATATCATGAATGGACCATGCAGGTGGAATAATACCCCAAAATAAAAGAGGGCTCTGAAAGGGGGTGTCAATCCACTTGTGGCAACTAAGTCCCAAAACTGAGAAATGAAAGGACACTCAAAAAACAAGTGGTCCATGGTTTCAATGGTGGTAATGCAAGTGCTTCTAGGACAATATCTTTCCTCAATACCTTTAAGCTTGAGATTTCCCTTAATGTTTAATTTACAATGAACGGACAACTAGGTAACATCCCACATATGGGAAGGATTACGGGGACAAGTCAACATTTTTCCTATATTATCCCTGTCCTGTTTGGGTCTCATATCAAAGGATGTGGGCTCTAAAAATAATCTCCCCATGATATTTTCATATAATGCTTTCCTGGATAATGTCAGAACATGATCTTTTGTCAGTATCCATTGTTTAATTTTTCTGAAACTAGATTGGAAATAATCAGGTAAAAAATGCAGTGATCTTTGTTTTGGGATCTCCCCATGTAGAGGCCAATGCTGGAGTACAGGCACCATGGTGTCCCTCACCCAAGGAATCCACAGTTTATCTTTACTCAGGTTTTAAGCTTACATTCACATAGATGGAAAAATAGAATGGAACTGGATTAATCATGCTCAGACCACCTTGTAACTCCTGTAAAAACAGAATCCCTTTTTTGATGGGGTTGAGTCTACTACCCCATATACAAGTAAAAAAAACAACAACTATATAGCTTAGTTTCTAACTGCTTTGGGAGAGCACAAATCCTTCTAAGGTGTAAAAATAATGAGAGTAAGAAGGTCTTAACCATAAAAACTGACTTAGTCTTGGCCATCCTCCATTTATTCCATATGTTCACTTTATGTTGTGCCTGTTGTAATTTTGCCTGGCAATTAACTAGGGCCATATCCCCATGTCCAAATATAACCCCTAAAATTGAACATGATTCGGTAACAACCAGTATACCTATTATGGTATCTATAGTTGGGTCACCCTCCCCTATAGGCATGAATTTACTTTAATGAAAGTTAATTTTGGAGTTTTATATATGAGAAAAGGAAGACAAAATCTTACCAACTTGAATGCATGATATTTTGTCTGCCAAAATAAGACAGATATCGTCTGCATAAGCCACAGTCCTGCTCTCCGGATCAGTGCTGGAAAAGGATAAACCCGTTAGTCTGGCTTACTGATTGAGTTTTCATAGCAGAGGATCTGTTGAGAAAATATACAATAACAGGCTAAGGGGGCAGCCTTGGCACACTCCTCTCCCGACCTCACTCCCTTTCCCTATCAATCCATTACAATGAGGTTTAACAATGGCTTGTTTATATCAAGCCTGTATCCACCTAATAAACTGAGCTGGAATCCCATACCTTTGTAAACAATCCCACAAATGCTCATGCAATACACAATCAAATGCTTTGCATTGGTGCAGGGACAACAGAAATCCTGATACCTCCCCCGTGCACCCTCATTCCATAATTTCCCATATTAAAACTAAAGTATGGTTTATATATCTCCCTGGTACAGCACAAGTTCGGGAAGGGTGAATGAGAGTCCCTGCCACAATAGCTAGCCTATTAGTTAAACATTTGGTAAAAATTTTAAAATCATTATTCAATAGAGAAATCAGTCTCCGGTTAGCCAGAAGTGATATCTCTCTGGATTTATACAGTAATGTGACTAAACCTACATACATGCTGAGGGGCAAGGTGTTTGTAGAAAGCATGTCATTAAATTGCTCAACCAATTCTTCAGTCAAAGGCCCCACAATGTGTTTATACATTTCAAATGGTATACCATCTGGTCCGGGGCGGATCCTTCCTTTAAGGAGTCAATTACCCCCCAAATCTCTTGCTTAGTAACAGGTTGTACTAGACTATTCTGGTTTGATATACTGTAGATAAAAAGGGGAGAGCACAGTCACCAAACCACTGATCCCTTCCATAGTGAGGTCATGTAGGAGACTGAAACATCTGCTGGCAATGTTGCTCTATTTCCGATAAGATATCTGTTTTCCGTGTCACCACCCTACCCTCTGTTGTAAGCAATTGTGAAATAGATTTCTTCTCTTTTTGTGCTAGACCAAATTGGAATGGGTTTACATAATCTTGTTTCCCTTGTGTACCAAAGCGTTGTTCGGCTTCCAAGGATTTATACCTGTCATACTGCATGTCAGTCTTTTTTTGTTTCAAATCCGAAATTTGTGCTGATAGGTCCTGCTGTGTCTGGATCTGCAGAGATATCAATGAGTACAGCTCAGTATGGTACTTCCTATATGTATCTGTTTTATATTTCCTGTTAGGTTTCCCTAAATGTTTAAAATAGTCTTTGAATATCCACTTTGGACTCCTCCCACCAATCATAAAGATCATCATACAACATTCTTACTGATTTTCTAGCTTTCAACACCCCCTAAGAAACCATCATAAACCTGAGGGATGGTCAAGAGGGTGAAATTCATCCTCCAGTAACCAGGACCCCTTCCCATTGTCTCACAGTTTGATACAGTAAGAATGAGTATAGCATGATCAGATGAAGCTACAAGTATCCCCTGTGTACCTGTAATTTCCAAATCATCTGAAATAAACCAATAATTGATTCTGGTAGCATGGGAGACCCTAAAATAAGTATTTTGTGGTGTAACCCCAGGTTGTGCAAAAGTGTCCCTTAAACCAGTTTTGGATAAAAGAGCATTTAAACAGAATATGTCGCAAAAGGTTTTATCTGTGTGGGACCCCCTGTCTGTCTTATACCTACTACAGTTAAAGCTCCCCCCAAACAGCACACACTGAGAAGTCAATAAATGGGGCTGTATGGCCTGTAATAGTTTAATCCTGGACACCTTCATCTGTGGGGCATACACATTTATAAATCTAATATCCATGTTCTGAAGTTGAATATCAAGAAATAAGGCTCTCACTGGGACAATATCCACCTGATGAATTACCTTGGCCTCCACCATATTAACACAGATGCCTACCCTGCTACAGGGTTCATCTCCCATGGACCAAAGTATATCCCCTCCCACCCATGCAGAGCTTGCAACCTACATTTCTAACACAGAATGCAACCTGGTATCCTGAAAGAAAATAAAGTCATAAGAGGTTGAATCAAATTGTGCATAGGTTAAGACTCTTTTCCTTTCATATTTAATGCTGCTCACATTCAGTGATGTGACAGCAAGGTTGTACAGAGGGGGAGTCGCAGGATGGGATCATCAGCATTTCTTCCATACCTCAGCTCTAGTCCCACTTCATCGTGGTGTCAGTTTGGGATCAGGGTCATCAGATGGTAACTCCCCCTCAGACCCACCATCAATCACTAAAGAATGTATTGAGGTTGAGTCAGATTCAGTACCTGGGTTCCCCTCATCCACTGGTAATACATCATACTTATTATGGGACAGAATGGGTAAATCAGGGTTTTTCCTTTTTTCCTGTTTTTTTGTATTCTGGCTTCCACAACCTCTCACCACTTGAAATGGTTCCACCTCAGGAAGGGGAGGGGGGCATGGATGTGGAAGCTACCACAGGCTGGGGCAAAAACACTGTGACTTGGGTCACCACTTCCCCCATCAGTAGGAGTGGAATCAGTAAGAGCATTGACTGCCAGAGCCACCTGAGGAAAGGGTTGCAGGGCAGGCTGCAGGACAGTAGAGGGTTGAGTTTGAGGTGACATCCATCTTGTTGTTCAGATAGCAGTGTTTATATAAAAGTCCTGTATAACATAATCCCTGTTATCAGTATTATGGGCCACCCAGGGACACTCCATAAAGGAATGGTCATCCTCACACAAGCAACATTTTAGAGGCCTCCTACAGTGAAACATCAAGTGCCAAGTTTCTCCACACTGTGCACATTTGACCACATCACAAGTACAGCTTAAATGTCTGGGGAACCCTCATTTGTAACAATGGTGAGGTTGTCCTTGGTAAAAAATCAATCCCTTGTCTGGTTCAATATAAAAGCAATTTGGTAGGTGTTGTAAACCAGCCTCAGTCTGTTGTAAATTAATTTTCACCCTCCATCCACCATTCCAGAACCCTTCATCATCCAGTATGGTCAGGCCCCCGTGTTTTCTGTGATTCTGTGGTTGCAGCAGTGGCCGCAGAAATCAGGGCTGACTGCAGAAATCAGTGCTGGCCACAGAACTTGGGAAAACCAGCCATATGGCTGCAGAAATGCTAACTGTGCTATGTGATGATACAAGGCAAAGGCATAGCTACTGATATGTTAAGTATGCCATGGCATACATACTCATTAGAAGGGGCAACAAACTGATGCCACCTGCTACAAAGCTGAAAAACTAGTGGCCTCATAGCATCTTCACGCATGCTGGCTCTTGTTACATAACTCCGTCCAGCCAGTATTGTGGTGGGGGAGACTGACCCAAAAGTAGCAGAGCTTGATTAGGTCCACAGCAGTTATGATTTGCTGCTGTGTAGGTGTGACTAGCTCAACCATGTTAATTTTTCATTGTGAGGCTACACACAGTACATGCTGAATCCCTGGAAGATGAATTTGGAAGGAAGATCTGGTAGGCGAGCAGTAGTCAAAAAGTGAAAAGATTCAGTGGTGTCCATGGAGGTGGAATTGATCTCAATGTGGTGGCAGGTATCAGGGGAGGAGCTGACTGCAGAAATATGTGGCTGGCAGCAGACTGAGCAGAGGACTCAGTCCCCACTGATGGACATCGATCACAGTTTTGATTTGAGGGCTGCAGATCTATGTCTGCAAGTGTGAGAGTAATTTCTTGGCAGATTTGAACCTGCATCCTAAGTGGTGGCACCATGCTCAATTCTTAAGGAGGATCAAGTTGCTCAGCTGCAGTAGAGTTGGGGACCAGGGTATATTAGAACTGGGGTGAGCAGATAAGGAAAAAAAATCAGAATGGAGAATTGTATTGATTGCTGCTATACATAAGTGAAATGAGGATCACTGAATGAAGAACACCACAACCCCTTACGTTGCAGGGAGAAAGCATGTTAACCAAGGTTACTCCAGCTTAATAAGAATGACTCGCTTGCATTTTTTAGTGTGGTCCCCAAAAGAAAAATCACCAGTCAGCAAATCCTACAGACACTGCAAGTTACACCCTCCATCACTATTATAGGAAGACAATCCCCCCCCACACACATACACACAGATTTGCACACTACACTCAACATGTTTGTTGCAAGACAGTTCGGGTATTTCTAGTTTAAAAAAAAAATTATAATCTAAGAGAATGTTGATAAAACACAGAAAAAAATAAAATTGCTTTCAAGTTCTAATCTCTCTTTATTTCTGCTAACTGTAAATATAAACTAGAAGAAATCCAAGCAAGTTTTGCCTTCTGTGTAGTTTTAGCTGAGTGCTTATGTCCTCCTCCAATTATAACCTGGGAGGACAGCAAAAGCCACAAATTTCCAGAACAGATGACACTTCAAATTCGGGGTGGAAGGGAAAAGTCATTGAAAGAGAACACCAGGTTTGGGTTATTGTAGTTTTAATATTTGTGATAAGAAGACTACATAATGTTAAATGGCCTGCTGTTCCATTGTAGCGGAGTGGTTACAAGAAGGCAGTCAAAGGGTAAACTAAGACTTAATCCCCTTGAAGGTATGATGTTTAACCACAATTTATCTGCCGCAGAATGGCCGCAGAATCAGCAGTTGTTCTGCCACAGAAAGTATGAGATCCTGCCGCAGAAAGTAGGTCCACTTTGCTTCAGTAAACACAGGGCCCTGAGTATGGGCTCTGGGTTACCCTGCACCGTACACCTATTCTCAAGCCAGTACAGAATGTCTGAGATGTTTACTCCCTCATTACGGAACAATATTGTAATGATCTTGAATGTTTGTTTTATGAGGGGGATAGCCTGAAATCTAGAGCAGGCAGGGTGTGTTTTCAAAATAGCATACTGTACTTCTCCCAAAAACAATCTAAAATGGCAGATGTTCTAAAGCTAATGTCAAATGTGATTTCTCCAGGTGTGTGGATTAAGGCATACACCTCGGAGGGGGAAACCCCAGTGTCTGCTTTATTAGTACTTTCCCCACAAAGAATCTGTTAGGCATGTCTTCAGTGGACCCAAAAAATTATAAGTGCACAGCAAAGCACCGTTTTGCCAGTTCAACAGGTTTTTTGAATAGGATAGCATAGGTAGGAGCAGTTATGGGTACAGTAATATCAGTATCTGGCAGATCCCCCTTGGGAATATCCCACTCTGTCTGACCTCCTTGTAAATGTATCAGTTCTGCTACACTGCCTTCCAACCCTCCCCCAGCATTAGTCTGATTCCCTGATGGAGCATCAAAAACTTTTTCTTGGCTGAGGTTATCAATTGGGGAATAAGAGATGTTACCTGAGGCTGCTGCTGCTGGGGTCTGTCCCAACATATTAATTTGCTGTGAGCGATCCTCCTGTAGTGGTAAACCCATCATTCCTTCAGTATATGAAATACCTGCAATCATTTCCTCTGTGCATGGGGAGTGACCAGCTGACCCCCCAGTAAAGGAATTGCTGGATCCAGAACCCAAGTACCAGTGTTCGCCTGGATCCAACCTGCACCCTGTAGAGCCTTCCCCGGAGTCTATGGTGCCGATTCCATTTTTGGTTGCTGTACCGCAGGGAGCTGCTGTATTTCCTCCATAGGGGGACAAGTGGTCACATAAATAAACACTTTTGACTCATTTTCCAATGTCCGCTGCGGCGAGGTAGACACCTCCCACTTCCATTTCTTCTCCTCCTCCACTCTGTACTTAATGGCCAAATAATTCTGTTCCACTAATAATAACTCCTCTTGCATGCTCAATACTTTGGAAACTGTGTCTGTTGTGGTAATGGAAATAACTAGAGCTCCTGAAGACGGAGGGGCTGCTATCACACTTTCCCCTACTGTGGTGCCACTTGCACCTGGTTTTCCCATCTGAGATGGCAAGGTATTGGAGATGGAAAGCTGGCCAACAACAAGGTGCATTCCAGCCATCTCCCCCACCACATTTCTTGCAATGGACCAACCATCCGCAACACAACCTCCACTGCTGTCATCCTCCATAGTTCTGGGATCCTTGTCAGACAGAGAAATTGCGCCCTCTGTCCACAGAGTAGGGGAATTCTTTATTGAGAAAAAATACAACCAAACACTGTATACAGGAAAAACTCATACAGAAGTAATCCAAACAGCATAATACAAGGGAAAATAAAAACAAAACAGCTACAAAAAAGAAATGAAAAAATAGAAATATTGAGCAACACAATACAACCATAAATCTGAAAACAGTGGTCACTACGGTGTAGTGACGAGAATGCCTAACAAAAAAAAAAGCATACTAGAGACTGAAGTACGTCACATATCCATAAAAATTTCCTGTGGTAGACTTCTCCAACGTTCCTATGTGTCTCAGGTGTTACAATAATAGTGTCATAGCATAAAACTCTAATCTCTCGCTCTATCATCTGTACTATTGTTCTAAGATCAAACTGAAGCTGCTGAATCACATACCTACAATGCACCTGCCATAATATAAATTTAATACAGGTGAGGATCACTCTGAAAGTGCCTGCTTCTATGTCTGGAAAATGTCTAGGACATCCTGTCACGACTTCTTCATAAGACAATTGATGCCAAGCAGCATTTTGCCATTTAGTGCTCGAAGTGACCCAAACATCTCTAGAAATCATGCAATGTAGTAAAAAATGCTCTAAAGATTCCTCCACCTGAATGCAAGTCTGTCTAGGACATCATCTTTCTTCCAGTCTCTTATGTTTTGCATTCCCCTTAACCCCTAGTCTCACATGGCCACATAACTGCACAGTGTCCCACATCTTTGGAGGAATACATTTGTCTATCAAATACTCTCCCATTGCAGTATGTCAGTTATCATGTACACCAGGAAAACCAACTTCAATATTATGCCCAGCATCCTGTATGACCTCATATATTTTCTTCCTATCTGGGTATGATGCCTGGTTCAATGTTAAATCCCATTTTTTAATTTTCTCTACAACCAGCCCCGTAAACTGTGCCAGAGAGACATCTTGTTTCTTAAGGAGAGGCAGAGCCCGTGCTCATTTTGTCAGAAAATGCAGCAACCATAATGCAGCAATGTTTCTCCATTCAGCATCTACCGGGGACTGAAAATCTACAATGTTTTCCCCAAAAAACTTACTATAAAAAAACTAATAGGATTAAGGAGGCGTAATCCTTCATGCTTATAGTCCTTAACAATCTTTCCCTTTTAATGGGATTTAACCTAGAGCCTCAGATCAGAGTAAAAACCAAACCAAATAATTTAGAATCCAATCTAGGAGGTGGTGGATATATTACACAGAGATAAGCAAAAAGCAGTAACAGAAATGTTTTGACAATTATTACTTTTTTCTTTTTCGTTTGTTGCCATTTCAAAACTTTCTCCATACCCATGTCATTTCTATGTTACCAATTCAGTGCGGCCATGTCCCCTCTACCAAAATGAATACTCAAGACAGTAATGTGAGAGTCTGTTATCACAATATCTTGAATTACCTCTGTCCTTTTCATGCTGTTACTTAACCTATACCATTTACTTTTAGTTTGGTTAATCGAAGCTCCTGTGACATCTGAAAAATGCTGTATGCTATCCAAAGCCTGTTCCACAGATAAAATGTCAGGCAACATTAAACTGCAATCATCTGCATAAGCCATAGATTTTGCCAAGGAGTCACCAGAATGCAGGGTGATATGACATAATGTAGTGTCTTTATTTAGCAATTTTAATAATGGGTCAATACAAAAAACATATAATAAAGGGCTCAGGGGGCAGCCCTGTCATACCCCTCTACCAATTTTAATGATAATTCCCAAATTTCCATCAATTAGGGGTTGTGCAGCAGCCACCTTATATATAGTACCTATCCAATCAGTAAATTGTTGAGGTATCCCATAATAATGTAAAACATGATGTAAATAGTGTGATGTGGACAGCCTGTTCTGAGTGCTGTGTCATTTTTTTTTATATAAAATGTATTACTGACTGTCTGACTGTCTCAGCTGAGAAATCTGGTACTCTTGAAATGACCTCACTCACCCCCGCAGGTTTCAGCTGAAAGATGAAAGCCATGAGGGAATGCTGAAAACAGCATGTGCGATCACACACACACACAGGTTTTAGAGACAATGTGTTATATGGAAGGTCTTAATCAAGGATTCTGTTTGTCTGAGTTAAATACAGCTGTAGTTGCTATATCATAACCATTTTATGATGTTGGAGGAAAAACCCGGGTTATTACATACTGTGAGGAGCGTGAACGCCAGCGAGCTGCAGAGGAGAAGAGAGAGGAGCGCCAGAGGCAATACAAACTGGAGAAGCTACGACTCCAACCAGCGGCACCAGAGCAGGTAAGAGGCTTGGGTTTAACTGGGATTGCAGGACTGGATTACAAATTGAACTCCAAATTAATAGCCAAGTTTAAAGAGGGGAGGACATGGATGCCTTTTTAAATTCTGTTGAAAAAGTTTGTATTCAGGCTTAAATTCCTAGAGAGTCCTGGAGCTTCCAGCTATCCCTGCTACTTACTGAGAAAGCTCAGGATGCACTGGGTCAAATGGACAATGAGGACAGCAGTGATTACAGCAAACTAAAAGCTGCCCTGTTAAAAAAGTTTGAATTAACTGCTGAATCATACAGAGCTAAATTCCGTAAACTCAGGAGAAGCCCTAAAATGAGCTATGAGGAGCTAGCCACGAAACAATGTCAGTTTTTAAAATGTTGATGGGAATGAATTGAGGCAAACTCTGTCGATAAAATTGAAAATGTGATTTTATTAGAATAGTTTTATTGGGCTTGCCCAGCAGAGCTAAAAACCTGACTAGAGGACCAAGATCCCAAAACAGTGCAAGAGGCTGAACTCTTGGACTGCTATGCCAAGAGCAGACCTGCTCTGAGAGTGAATGGGGCAGGCGTGGCAGTGCAAAAAGGGAAAAGTGCACCTTCAGGGCAGCTAAAACCCTCACTGCCTCCACCGAAACCAGTTTCCCCCAGGTTTCAGTGAAAAGATTTCTCTGAAGTAAGAAATGCCTGTTGGTTGTGTAAAGAAACTGGGCATATTGCCAGACAGTGTCCCAAAAAGGTGAGCAATAATATACAACAGGGTGCTAGAAAAGAAGTGGGTTGTTTGTGTGTCCCTGGGAGCATGCCAGTGAACATGAAGGAACACATGCACCCAGTTTGGTAAATGGTGTGCAGACGCAAGGGTTAAGGTACACAGGGGCATCCCTGACATTAGTAAAGTGGGATCTGGTACAGCCTGGTCAGTTTATACCCAATAAATACATCACTGTACAGGACTTCGCGGGTGAAGAGAAAACATTACCACTCACTAGTGTTCTCCTAGACTGGGGTGAAACAGCGGGAACTCTGTAACAGGTGGCTGTAGCCAAAGCATTAGCAATGGATGTGATCCTGAGTAACAATCTCCAGCAGGGGATGGCACGTGCAGTTACCTGTAGCCAAGTGGCAAGGGAAAATTGTAGTTCCCTGAACCCCACAGAAACCAGTGTGGAAACTGCTGAGAAGCTGGTTCCCCAGGCTGTGTCTCCAGATGGGGAGATTGATAAAAAGGGGGTAGAAATTTCCCTGATAGCAAGTAACTACACAGCTAAGGAAGGTTACTCCCAAGAGGGAGGGGTAACCCATTGTCAGAGGGTTGGGATTGACAGTGATCCTGAGGGTCCTGAAGCTAGTGCTAGGGACCCTAGTTTAGCAACTGAAGGGGACCTGTCCCGTGCCTTGGGAATGTGTGATGGGTTTGCAGCTGCTCAGAGAAGTGACCCTAGTTTAGAGAAGCTGAGGGCTTGGGCAGACTCGGACAGCACACAGGGAGGTGACAGCAGACATAAGGTTTATTGGGAAAATGGACTTGTGTATACTCAGGCAGTACAGACAGAGGGAGGGATGCTAGGTAGGCAGCTTGTCATTCCCCAGGGGTATCGTGAGCAGTTGCTCAAAATTGCACATGATATTCCCTTGTCTGGTCATCTGGGAATGACGCGCATGATGCAGCGGTTGGCCCAGAATTTCTACTGGCCTAACTTCACCAAGCAGGTGAAGAAGTACTGCAGGTCTTGTCACCGGTGCCAAGAAATAGGGAAGGCAGGCAAGAAAACCCAAACAGCCCTGATCCCCTTGCCCATAGCAGAGGAGCCATTCCAGAGGGTGGGAATGGATATTATGGGGCCTTTAAATATCCCCAGCTCCTCAGGAAAGAGATTCATCCTGACTGTTGTGGATTATGCCACCCGGTACCCAGAGGCAGTCGCCCTATCCTCACTGAGGATGGACAGATGCCTTACTTGGGGATTTTCTCCCGTGTTGGGTTTCCACAGGAGGTAATCACCGATCGAGGGGGTTCCTTCATGTCGGACCTGATGAAATGTTTATGGGAGAAGTGTGGGATGGTGCAGAGATGCATGACATCATATCACCCACAAGCCAATGGATTTGTGGAATGATTCAATGGTACCCTAAAGTCAATGCTCCGGGCATTTGCTGAACAGCATGGGAGGGACTGGGAGAAATACCTTCCCCACCTGTTGTTTGCATACAGGGAGGTGCCCCAAGAATCGACAGGATTTTCCCCCTTCGAACTCTTATATGGATGCCGGGTATGTGGGCCCCTAGACTTGATCTGGGAGGACTGGGAAGGCAAGCACACCACCCAGGGAACTCCCATTGTGGATTACGTACTTAGGTTTAGGGAAAGGCTGAGGGAGCTTATGGGGACAGCCCAGTGCAACCTAGCAGCTGCCCAACAGAAACAAAAAGTGTGGTATGCCCGCAGAGCCAGAGCGTGCTCATACATGGTAGGTCAGGAAGTCATGGTCTTTATTCCGGTCCAGAAAGACAAGCTGCAAGCAGAGTGGGCAGGACCATACAAAGTGGTTAGGAAGGTGAATGACGTGAACTACATTGTGGAGTTACCTGACATAAGACAGACAGAAAGGATGTACCATGTCAACATGATGAAACCATATGCCAATAGGGCTGACATGGTGTTTGCCGTGTGTAGTCATGGGGAGGGGACAGACAAAGGAGACCCCCTTCTGGACTTGCTGGAGGAAAGCAAGTGGGAGTCCTCTGTGGAGGCAGTAAAATTGTATCCCCAGCTGGCCCTGGACCAGATTCAGAAAGTAAAGGAGGTTTTAGCAGACTTTGCCCCATTGTTTAGCACCAAGCCTGGACTAACCCCCTTAGTGACACATGGTGTGGAGACAGGGACACAGATGCCCATATGGCATTTCAGGTGTCAGAGGCTATCCAAAAGGACATTAAGAGGGAAGTGGAGGAGATGCTGGATTTAGGGGCAATCCAGAGATCCCACAGCCCCTGGGCCTCACCCGTAGTCCTTGTTCCTAAGCCAGATGGCTCAACTCATTTCTGTGTGGACTATCATGGACTGAATACAGTCACAAAGTCCAATGCCAACCTGATGCCCTGGACAGATGAACTCCTGGACAAGTTGGGAGGGGCGACCTACCTTACGACCATTGCCCTGACAAAGGGGTATTGGCAGGTAGAGTTGACAGACAGAGCTAGGGAGAGGTCAGCCTTCATCACCCCAATAGGCTTATTTGAGTTTAAAGTAATGTCTTTCGGAATGAAGAATGTCCCTGCCACTTTCCAAAGGTTGGTGAACCAGGTGTTAAATGGTGCTGAGGAGTACGCAGTGGCGTACCTGGATAACATTGCCATCTTTAGTACCAGCTGGGAGGAACACCTACCCTACCTTAGGGAAGTGCTGGACAGGATACAGAGGGCCGGGTTCACTGTCAAAGCCGAGAAGTGCCAGGTGGCCATGGGAGAAGTGGCATACCTCAGGCATGTGGTATGCCAGGGACAGCTCTGTCCTAACCAAATAAAGAGAGAGAGAGGTGATCCAGGTGGCCCAGACCAGAAACCCAAAAGCAGGTCAGAAACTTTCTAGGGACAGCAGGGTACTACAGGAAATTTGTACCCAATTACAGTGCCCTGGCTGCTCCCCTATCTGACCTGGCAAAGAAAAAGATGTCAAAGAAAATTACCTGGGGCCCAGCCTGTGAGGAAGCCTTTACCAGATTGAAGGAGGCACTGTGCAGTGCTCCTCTTTTGACAAGTCCTGACTATAGCAAAACCTTTATAGTTCAGACGGATGCATCAGACGTGGGTATTGGGGCAGTACTGAGCCAGATGTCCAGCCAAGGGACAGATCAACCAGTAGTGTACCTGAGCAGTAAGCAAGCGTACTCCACAATGGAAAATGAGTGTTTTGCCATAGCGTGGGCCCTAAAGAAATTAGAGCCATACTTGCATGGGCAACATTTTGTGGTGCAGACTGAACACAACCCCATGGTTTGGCTGATGCAGATGGGGAAAAACAATGGCAGACTGCTAAGATAGAGTTTTGCTTTACAAGGGTATGATCTAAATATTGTACATATGGCTGGAGAGAAAAATCAGAACTCAGATGGGCTGTCTAGGGTCTATGAGAAGTGAACTGAATTGGGAAGCTCATCCCATGTAGGGGATTGAACCCCCAAATTCAGTCTAGGTGGGGAGGAATTGTGACGTGGCAGCCAGTTCTGAGTGCTGTATAATTTTTTTTTATATATCAAATGTATTACTGATTGTCTCTGCTGAGAAATCTGGTACTCTTGAAATGACCTCACTCACCACCCCCCCCCCCAGGTTTCAGCTTAAAGATGAAAGCCATAAGGAAATGCTGAAAACAGCATGTGAGATCACACACACTGGTTTTAGAAACAATGTGTTATATGGAAGACCTTAATCAAGGATCCTGTTTGTCTGAGTTAATTACAGCCGTAGTTGCTATATCATATCCACTTTATGACGTTGGAGGAAAAACCCAGGTTATTACATAAAAGTGCGAAATCATACAGATGATTTCATGTCCTGGAAGGGAAACCTAATTATGAGATCAAAGTAGTGTCATTTGAGGACATGAATTTATGCTGAAGTTGCAGAATGTAATACTTTGAAAAGACATCCTGTTTTTGTATAAGATATGTATTTTTTATATACAATCTGACAAAGGAGGAGCTAGATGACATCACCAAAAATGGGTTGGCAAATACAGTTTGCTTTAAGAAATATTCTGTTTTACTTGGACATTTTTTATCTAGACTCTGACAAGGACACATCTGCGAGCACTTTAAGCAGGTATTTAGAAAGAGAGTCAAATCTAAGCACTGTAAGTAGGAATTGCACTGTTTAAACCTTGTTCTTTTAAAAGATTTGTATGTCTTGTGATATAACAGTTCTGTACTTTGTGTTTGACATATTTTTATCTATTTTTAGTAAAAACTCTTTTTAGAACTTACTTGGTTGGCCTTTGTTTTTCCTTCACTTGTAAGAGAGTATATATGATTATAGCAGACACGAAGCATAAGCTTGAATGGTGGTACCAAACTGGAAAGAGAAGCTTTTTAAATCTCAGGTCTTTATTACATTTTTTAAGGGTTCATCTCTGTATACCTGGTTAGGTGCCCATAGGCAAGGATATCTGGCCCCCCCAAAGACAGATATATCTGAGCCTGTGCATTGGGTGCACTAGCAAGAGGTTCACAGTTTGAATCCCTCCAAGACTTGAGACCAAAGGTTGATCTGAACTCACAAAACAGACAAGAGGGTTACCTTGTTCTGTTAAACTGTTCACAAGACTGTGCACAGAGGTTGGCACTATGGGAGTAGAGGGCCTGACCTGCTGAGTGGTTTGTGACAAACAGACATGCAAAATCATGTGAAAAGCTTGCTCTTGATCTAACTTGATCAAAAAGCCATCCAGTTCATCCACATTTCCCAAATTAATAATTTCCCTTAGCAGCAATAAATAATTTTTTATCCCTCTACCTTTGATAGAACATGTCTGGCCCCATTCAATGACATATGGTGCTACTTCACTAAGCTGAGAGTTTAAAATTTTAGTTAAAATTTTAATATCAGTTTTCATAATTGCCAGAGGTCTCCAGTTTTTCAAGAGTTCATGATCATTTTTCTCATAAATAAAAATCTGTGTTGCAATTCCCATTTCAGGAGGAAGTTGTCCAGATTTCAACATCACATTAAATGCTACTACAAGAATTTCAACCAATTCTTTTCTAAAGGTTTTAAAAAATTCAGAAGTGAGACCATCCAAACCAGGGGAGGTATCATTTTTTAAAGAGCTGATTGCTCTATCAACTTTCTCATGAGTGATGGGCAAGATTAAATTTTGATGAAGAGTTTGTGGAATAGGTGGTATAGTTAAACATTTGAGTAGATCCTGCATGGAATCATCTGATAGGAATTGATCAGCATATAAAGACTCAAGATAATGTTCCACAGTGTGCATAATCCCTTCCTGCGTAGCTACTCTAGTATCATCAACAGATAACAAACTATTTATAATTTTATTACCTCATCGAGTTTTATAACTTTCAAAAACACCACCAGCAACAGATTTACTAGGTGTACTAATTCTTTGCTCATGAAGTAGTGAAGCAGCTCTGGAATATTGCAATTTTTTCATGTCCAATTTCAATTGCCTGATTTGTGTAGCATAGTCCCCATAACTAGCCCGTGACAATATAAAAATGTTATATAATTGAGCTCTGAAAGTCAAGTATGTTTTATATTGATCAGTATATTTCTCAGTTGCAATTGTAATAAATTCTTTCTGTAATTCCATCTGTGTATGCAACCATCAGATCCCCAAGACATCATCTAGACATGCAATCGATTTTCTAGCATTCAATAACTGCTGAATTCTATCCTTATAATTTCGGTCCTGCATTAAGATATTGTTCAATCACCAATGACCTTTACCCCGTGGTAGTTCCGGAGATTTGAGACCAAGAGTTGAACCATCAAATGATCTGTAGTTTATATCAGAATGGTATGGGCTCGTGTTACAGTTAGCGTCAGAGATGTAAAAATAAAATCATTTCTAGTAGCCAACTGACCTTTATAAAACATATAGCCATCTGCAGGATGAATGGTTCTATAACCGTCCTGCAACCCACTCTGCTCAATTATCAAGTTCAATACCCGGGAATCACAAAACTGTTTAGTAGTCTTCGCTCCTCTATCTTTAATGTCTTGTACACAACCAAAATCCCCTGCCCACACTTCCTGCCTAGAAGTAAACAAGTAAGGTTTTATCAAAGTAAATACAACTATTCTCTCTTTCTTAGTCTGAGGTGCATAGCTATTAATCAGTTGCCAGGAGATGTTATTAAAGGAAACATCAAGCAGTAAAGCCCTACTAGGGTATAGATCTAATACTCTAGAGACTTTCATATCCAAACCGGCAAAAAAGAACCGCAACCCCATCACAAACTGAGTTACCCATTAAGTAATAAAAGGGGTTCCAACACCACAATTCACTTGCTGCCTTGATATCACTAATAGAAGACAATCTGGTATCCTGAAAAAAGCAAATGTCCAAACATGTCTTTCACCAGCAAGAAGGTTACAAGTCTGTGTTTAGAATTTTTTATACTATTCACATTGAGTGTAGCAATTTTACAGGGTTGTAGAACAGGCATGTGAGAAAATAGGAATCCCAGAGTGTACCACCTCTATGCCATTAGACCTTAGAATTTCCTAATCTACTACTCCGACGAGGTCATAGACCTAGCTGTTTAGTCTTACTTCTAGCCTCTAGTACTTTTTCCTCCAACATACCATATTCAAAGTCAGAAGAAACACCTGGTTGGGAAGAAATGGTAGAAGATGCTTCGGACTCACCCCGAGTCCTGAGGATCTAGAACATCAAAACGTTTAGAAAGTTGTATAGTCTGAGAAGATTCTGCAGTTTTAGGCTGTTTTGCCTTTGGGATATTCTTCTGTATTCCCCACCTTTTCGTTCTCACTTCTTGCATTGGGGGGGCATCATGACCCTTTCATTGTCCATCCCGAGTGCTTGTGCATCAGCAGAAGTCAGATCAGGGCCAGTGTGCTCCATATCTAGAAGATTCTCCCTCCTATCACCCATGTCTTGTTGCTCCATTGAAGCCTGTAATGGTACATCAGGTTGTTGTAATACAGTTAATCCATCTCCCTCCTCCAATAACAAAGGAGTACTAGATTGGGCTCGCGGTGAAGGTTCAACATGAAGTTTGCAATGTTTCTCAATACTCATTTTTTGTGCCTTATTTAATATAGAATCTTGGTCAGGCTGATCAGTTCTATTATGAGTGGCCTATTCACAGTTTCAGTAGCCATATCCACTTTCATTGCATAAATTGCAACGCAATGTATTAGTACAGTGTGCACTTGTGTTTCCAAAGTCCAAACACAAATTGCACTTCACCCTGTCCCAGGCATTGCTGAAATGTGTCAGAGAGCCACATTTAAAGCAACGTTTTGGCTGCCCAGGATAAAAGCAGTGCTCTCTGTCCTGACCTAAGAAAATAGAACTGGGCAAGTGTTTTTGTCCATGAGGTCCCATTCTGAGCTTGACTCTGAATTTCCAGCCTCCAGTCCATATATGTTCATCATCAAGAATGGGAGTAGGTTCCCCCATGAGGTCACACTGTTATTGTAGCCAGTGTTTAATATCGTTAACATTAATACCTTCATTCTGAAACAAAATCGTAATGAGCTTAATGGCTGGCTTCATAAGAGGGATCACCCAAAATGGTATCCATAATGCAGAATATTTCAGTTTCTCATAATTAGCCCCAAATCTATCCAACCCAACATTGAAGCTAACATCAAAAATGGTATCACCCGGAGCATGAATCAATGCGTATATCTCATTAGAAAAAAATGTAGCGAGTCCTTAGTCAGTTGTCTCCCTACATACTGCCTGTTAGGGTATTTGGCAAGGCCACCCAGATACTGCAAGTGAACCACGTTTTTCCGTTGTGCAGGGGAAGCAGTATGAAAAACATGCTCTTTGCACCAAAACTGAGCCCAGAGTTAAGGCACTGAGATATTGTGCGGTTCCTTGTTATGGGGGACGTCATGATCTAATCTCTCTCCCCAAGATGGAGTATGGCCTGTAAGGCCAACTATAGGATGTACAGCATTAGAGTCATTACCAAGGAGTGGGGGATGGGGTGTTCAGCCTCAGATCTTCAGCATACAAATCAAGATCCGAATCATTGCAACATTGTGTAGAGGTACCAGGAACCTGTAAATCAACATTACTGTCTAGCAGAGCTGTGTGAGGAACAGAATTCACCTGCCAGGACCCATTACCACTTTTTTATCCAGCCTGCCCCTTTCAAAGCAGTATCAACAGACTACGGAACAGTTTCAGGTAGGCAGTCCCCTCTTCCTTTCCTCAGAAACACAGTCGGTCTGCTACCTTCTTTAGTAATAGAGGTAAGTGGACTCACTGGCAAAGTGGTTTTGTCAAGAATAATATCACTAGATACATCAGGCTGGCATGTAAAACAATTCTCCTGTTGGGTACATAACTTAGGAGCAGAAGAATCACTTGCTGTGGGAGATACCAAGTGTATCACTGGAGACATGTCCATTTTGTGCTCTGCTATTCCTGAATCAATTACACAGCATTCTAGTGCAGGGGAAGGCAGCTGTGCAGTTGGCTCATTGGATGATATCGCGTCATCACTGTTTGGGCCTGTTCTGAGAGAGCTGTCAGTAAGCCGTCGCTGTCCTTCGCATTCACTCATTTCCAGGTCAGACTTTAGTGCGGAGTCAACATCTTTCTCTGAAGCTTGTAGGACTAATAAAAGATGTGTTCTTTGCTCAGAGGACAATTTCTGTACCAAACATTCCTCCAAGAACATCTCGTGTTCGAAATTCAAGGTCCATAGCAACTGAGGTATCCAGTAACTCATTCTGGATCTCTAACGCTGGACCTGCAGGAGTGGTGATCCATTCTCCTGCAGGGCACCAGCAGAATGACCACACACAGAGTCATCAGCCATCATGACAGTTTCTTCCCCTACCACAGAGTAGGGGAAGTTTATTGACAAAAAAACATAACATCACAAAACAATCAATGATACATCAAATGAAAGAGAAAAAGAAAAAACTTAAATCAGATAGTAATATTGGTACAATAGATCATTCAGCAAAAAGAAACGTCTCCATAAAATATCAACCTTAGCTTTAGTAAACCGTCAGTATCATTTTCTTTAACAGTCAATAAACCATTGTTTATCTGAGAAAAAATAGTGCTATTCAACATATATTGTTGATGTAAAACAAATTGGCAGCGAGCTAACCATAAAAAATACTGTATAAGAGAAAAAAACACATTCAATGTACTTTTATTATAATGCCTCCAGATCCCCGAATAATCCCCTAAAACAATAGATTGATATGAAATATGATTCAAAAAAGGCAAATGCCAATGAGTGGCAGCGTCCTGCCAAAAAGATTGGCTATGGGGGCCAGTAACAAAAAAATGCAACATAGTTTCCTCAGTATTAATGCAAGTAGGCCTAAGGCAGAATCTCTCAGTTATGGGTTTATATTTCAAATTACCCCGAACCCCTAATTTACCTTGGATGGACAACCACATAACATCCCAAACATGAGGAGGAATCCTGGAATCCAGTAATTTGCAAATAGCAAAACTCATTTTCGTGGGCACATATTCAGGGAAAACCCAAATAATCTTCTGAACTTCATAAACTATAAAAGCATAAAAGGATTTCCTTTGTATAGTCAATAACATAGGTAAAGATACTTTCCATTGAAATAACTTCTTAAGTGTTGAAGTGCCATAAGTTGGTAAAAGGTCTGAGAGTAAAAGTTTAGGGGGTAACCCTGTCCACTTAAGAAAATACTTAGACCAAAGAAATTGAGTCCACAATTGCCATGAAAAGGTAGCAGAAGACCATAAATAATTAAACGTCCCAAAAAAATATATAGAATGGTAAAAAACAACGGGATTAATCATAGCCAAGCCACCTTTGTGGATGGGTAAATAAGTAACATCCTGTTTCACAGGGTTCAATCTGTTACCCCAAAGCATCTGGAAAAAAAGGCTAAGGAGTCTGGTCTCAAGATGCAACGGGGGCGGATAAATGTAACATAGATATAAAAAAGCAGGTAAAAGAAACTGTTTAATAATCTGAACCCTTTTCTGTTTCCCAAATTTCCACCCTTTCCATCTATGTACCTTAATTTCTCCTACATGCAGCTGTCGTTCCCAATTATAAGAAGCCATATCACCTAGTCCAAACCAAATACCCAAAATCTTATGAGGGGCTGAGACTACCTGAATTCCTAAGATATCAGATAAGGCCGGGAAAGAATTATGTAAAGAAAAAATAAAACTTTTATCCATGTTCAGGACAGCTCCAGAAAAGGATCCAAAGTCAGAAAAAATCTGTAGGGCCGACCTTAAAGAGGGGACATCTTGAACCAATAAAGTAACATCATCTGCATAAGCGGAAATCTTCTCATGAGTTAGAAGGGGGGAAGGAGCTAAACCTATAATACTGGAGTCCCAAAGAATTTGTCGAATTACAGGGTCTAAAACAAAAGAATATAAAAGAGGACTCAAGTGGCAGCCTTGTCGAATTCCAATAGTTAAAGGAACATCCGTGCCAAACAAACTATTAACCATAGGAATAATAGTTGCATCAGAGTAAAGAAGGTGCAACCAGTACACAAAAGGTTTTGGAAAGCCATATTGTAATAACAGAGGAAACAAATAATCATGACGAACTTTGTCAAAGGCTTTAGCCTGATCCAAAGTAACCACAAATCCAGAAAGAGAGTGCTTATTAGCTGCTTCAAATAATTCTCGCAAAAGATATAAGTTATGCTGTATGCGTCTGTCAGGTACAGCACAAGTCTGAGCTGGATGAATAAGAAGATTAGCCACCCCCAACAGTCTATTATGAAAAATCTTCGCTAGAATTTTGTAGTCACTGTTTAGAAGACTAAGAGGTCTCCAATTAGTTAAAAGGTTTTTAGTCCCTGATTTATACAAAAAAAATAGTAGAGAGGTATTAAAACCAAAACTGGAAGAGGAGAAAGTTAACATAAAATTAAAAACCAAGGTAAGAAAGTGAACCATATGAGGCAAAAAACGTTTATAAAAATCATTAGGAATCCCATCAAGGCCAGGAGAAGTACTAGTATTCAGTTGGGTTATAGCAGTCTCAACTTCCTGCGAAAGTATGGGTCATATTAGGGTTTGGACCATAGTAGCAGGAACCTGGGGTAATGAAGCAGTAAAGCCAGACAACAGGGAAGAAGAGGATTCCGATACAGGGTGAAATGTGGCATCTACATGCTGCTGGACTACCTGTAGTATTTCTAAATCTGAGGTAACTATATTACCCTGTGGTGTAACCAGATGAGTCATGAGAGTGCTATCAAGCCGTTGTTTACAGGCTGCATAGGGATCTGATGCTGGTGTCTTTTTTATGTTGAATCTAAATTCCATTTCAAGTGATTTAGCCCTATCATACTGATAGGTTTTCATTTGTTTTTTTATTTCAAAAATTTGTGAGGCAAAGACATGCCTATCATGTGGAGGATAGGACATCAACTTGTATAATTGATTCCGAAAAAGAAGATAACGTAGATAATCAGAATTAGCCTTATGTCTACCAAAACACAGCATAAGGTGTTTAAGCTCTACTTTAGTATCCAACCACCAATGTAACAGTGAATCATAAGAACATATGACAGAGTCTCGGCATGCAAAAAAAAACTCAATACGAGAAAACAGGGAGGAAGAATCTAAAAGAGACATGTTGAAACGCCAACGAGTATGGGAAGAAAAAATCTTTGGAGGTATAGTGGATAAACTTAAAGAACAAAACAAAAGATTATGATCGGAAAATTCCGAAGGCTGGGAAATGCAAAAGAACGGAACCAAGTATTTGGAAACAAAAAACATATCAATGCGGGTAGCGTATATGTGTCTGTGATATGTAGCACCTATGTCTGTAACATGCAGACTGTGGAAGGTATCTTGTAGATTAGCACCTGAGATAATTTGAGTTAAGGCATTAGCATCACAGTAAACCTTTTTCTGTGTGTTATTTCTAAATTTAATGTCCAAGGAACAATTAAAGTTGCCTCCCAAAATAACCTGCTTTTTAGTATATAAAAAAGGTTTAAGGTCTTCAAACAGCTCAATTCTAGCCGACTTGAGTTTGGGTGCATAGATATTGAGAAATCTAAAAGCAAAATCCCCAAGGGAACAATCAAGTACTAAAGCCCTCCCTGGGTTAACATCAGTAAGCCTGGTGACATGAAAATGGGTAGATTTAAACAAGATCCCAACCCCATCCGCTGCTTCCAAACCAAAGGTCCAGAAGGAAGGGCCCCAATGCCAACGATTCTTAATCTGCTCCACCTCAATCAGAGAGGAGAGACGTGTTTCCTGAACAAAGAAAACGTCTACATCTAGGGTGCCAAAAAAAGAAAACAGTGAAATCTGTTTCTTATACGTTTTCAAGCTGCAGGCATTAAAAGATGCCAATTTTAGGGTAGCCATTTGTACAGCAGTCACATTCAGGGCCCTCCCTTCAAACAAGAACTAGCTTTTCGTTTTTTTCCCTTTTTCCCCTTCCTGTCTTTAGATAGCTCAGTGGATTTACTCTCCTCATCCTCAGTGACCAGCTCAGACCTGTGGGAAGTATCTGACTCTAAGTCAGAATCCCCTAAATCATCCTGAAGGGAGGAAAAAGAATTATCTGTAGGAAGAGGACACAGAGAGGGAACTTTAAGAGAGGACCTGGTAAATCTACGGCTTTTAACAGTTTCAAAAGGGGGGGGCATAGTAATATCATTCAGAGGTACAGATAATCCCCCGTTAGCATCAGTGTGTAGAGTGGAAGTAGGTACAAAGTCCCATATAGATGCCAGGGGAGGTTGGTGTAAAGGCACAGAAACAGTCAAAGGGGCTACCATAGGAGGATTAGTGACAGGGGCATTCGTAGAATGAGGGACAGGAAGGAGAGGACCTTGATGGTTTCCTTGTGCCTTAGAAACCAGGTCATCATGATCCCAACCCTCTTGCCTATTTTGTTTAGCCCATGGGCATTGGTGAAAGGCATGGCCTTTTGCATCACAGAGGTTGCACTGAAAAATGTTCTCACATAAATCCACCGAGTGGCCATAGCCACCACAAAGAGAACATTTGAGCATATCACAGGAGCTGCTAATATGTCTACGTGAACCACATTTATAGCAAGCCCTGGGTTGGCCGCTGTAAAAACAAACCCCCCTATCTTTACCTAAAAAAAAACTATTAGGTAAGTGGATGATATCAGAGTTCACCTGAAATAACTTAACCTTAAATTTCCACCCCCCAGTCCAAATACCTTCCAAATCCACTAGGGCTTCAGGAGGTCCCAAAACATCACATCTCTTTTGTAGCCAGTGGTAAATGTCACTGACATTGACCCCTTCATTACAGAACATAATTGTTACATACCTGATTTGTGGCCTAGTTAAGGGGATGGCAAAAAAGGGCGTCCATAAGGAAGTATTTTTAAGAGCAGCATATTGTTCCCAAAATTTCTCTAAACTGTTATTAAGCCTAAAACTAATATCAAAAGAGTCTTCCCCTGAAACATGGATTAGAGCATATAAATCAGAGGGAAGAAAATGCTTAGATCCCCTAAGCAAATGGTTAACAACATAATACCTATCCGGGTGAGTAGACAGCCCACCCTTGTACCTTAAACGTACTGCATTTCTCCGGGGGGCTTGCTCTAATTTATTTTTAAACAAATCTGCCATAGACATACGTTTAGAGCCCCCCAGATCAGTAGAATTCTGAGAAAGACCTTCCTTCCCCCCCGAGGACGTACTAGGGCCAGAATTGGCCTCAGACTGCCCCTGCATATGGTGCGCACCTTTACCCGGAGCAACAGTAGAAGAATCAAGTCCTGAAGAAATACCTGAGCTCAGTTCATTGGCATGCTTTGAAGAAGAGGTTGTAGGCCCGCTGTCCCCCCAGTTCGGGTCAGGAATCCAAATCCCCAAAGACGATCGCATCCAACCCGATCTAGCTAGGGTATCATCCGCCGACCAGTCCATCAAAAATTAGAGGAATCCGAAGAAAGCCCAAATTGTTTGCGCAGAACTTGTGAAGTGCTAGCAATCGTAGCCAGCGTCTGTTGCACAGCCGGCTGCTCAGGAAGGCCCGACCCCTCACCCGGAAATTCTGGCTGCAGTATAGGGTCCATAGTAGCACCAAGATTCAGTCCAGAAGAGGTCCCATCTAGCAAAGGCGTCTGTAAAGAAGCACTCCGGTCATCCACAAGAGGTACAATCTCCAGCGCATCCTCCCGAACTAGCCCACCGCTAGTGTCCTTGTCAGGTACTCTCGTCCTGTCAACATCCAAAGACCCACTCGTTGGGACATTTTCCTCGATCAAATCCACCTAATCTGTACCTGCAATAGCAGGAGCTTCCAGAGACACGTCCTGTGCTTTGCATGTCCATTCTCCGTCTGCCATACTGCAGCGTAGCCCTTTACTGGCCGCAAGCAGCCGCAGAGTAGGGGAATTTCCCCAGTGTCCTAGCCATGTTTCCCGTCATTTGCTAAAAATACCACCAACATCTTAATCTGGTTCTGCATGTTAGTTTGCATCTGTATCTTCCCCCTCTACCCCAGAATGAGGCTGAAAATGGGTAGAATTGTCTAGTCCTCCTTTCCCAGTAAACAAAAACTAACTAAATAAATAAATAAAATAAATATTCAAATGTTGTCTGGGCACAAAGCCTAGTTTGTGGGCACAAACTAGGTTTTAGGCAGATGTCCTATATTCAAAAGCCTGGTTAGTACGGGTAAACAGGGTTTGAGCCTGGGCAAACCATGGAGGGGGTGCATTGCAGATGGAGGGGTGGGGACCTGAACATTGGCACAGTCCAATATTCATTGTAATTGTGCAATGCAAGGGCAGTTTGTGTGGTCACCTGGCACTGTGCAAATACCACCAGTTCAGACCTTGGCTTACTCCAGCTCAACCCTACCAGTTGGCAGAAAAAGCACAGCACCCACCAGCACCATTCCTGATAAAAATATCTGTGTCCCTGGCATCCAGTGGTCCCTCCCCCCACATGATGCCCTGCCCGGTAGTGCGTATCAATGTCCCTGGTGTTCAGTAGTTCCTCCCCTACTTGATGCCATGCCCAATAGTATATATCAATATCTCTGGAGTCTCGTGGTCCCTCACTCCACCCAATACCATGCCTAATAGTATATATCATTGTCCATGGTGTCCAGTGGTCCATCCCCACCACATGATACCATGCCCGATAGAATATATCCATGTCCCTGGTGTCAAATGGTCCCTCCAACTGCCTGATGCCATGCCCGATAGTATATATCAATGTCCCAAGTGTCTAGTGGTCCCTCCTCACACCAGATACCATGCCCAATAGTATATATATCAATGTCCCTGGTGTCCAGTGATCCCTCCCACAACATAATGCTGTTCCTGATAGTATATTTGATTTGATTTGATAACATTTATTTTTTCACAGGAAACAACATTTGTTAGGACAAAAGTCCTGTTTACAACAAAGTCCTGCATTCTAAACCTTACACAATTATACTAAACACTTTACAAAACTTTACGCAAATACAAAACACAATGCAACATTTACATTAAAAACAGGTACACGATGATGTCAAATAATTAAATAAAGTAGTTTTAAAACTAAAAAGATTTGTATCTAATATATATATATATATATATATATATCCTCCTGGTGTCTACTGGTCCCTCACCCCAACCTGATGCCATGCCTGATAGTGTGTATCAATGTCCCATGTGTCTAGTGGTCCCTCCACTACCTAATGCCATGCCCAGTAATACATATCAATGTCACTGATGTCTAGAGGTCTCTTCTCCCACCTGATCCCTGCCCCCCTCCTGAGGAAAGCTTCCCTGGTTTGTCAATTCCCCCCGCAGTGATTGCTGGGCCACCACTGCAGTACGACATGCCATTTGAAATGGAAGTCCCCCCACAACAAAGCCCCAGCCCCTTTCCCAAACAGTGATAAGTGGCATCACACCCACCACCCATCCCTCGGTGGTGGTTAGTGGGCACCCTCCCATCCACTGAACTGATAACCCACCTCCCCTCATTCCCCCATACCTGCCTATCGGTACTGCAGTCACTGGACAGCAAGTGACACAGCTCTTCACACACCACCTCAGCTGCCCACCATATCACAGCAGCAGGAAGCAGGCAGCTGATTTATAGGGTGTTTTGCCCTATAAATATGCTGTGCACTCCTTGCTCTTGTCAGACAGCAGGCAGCTGGGGTGGTGTATGGAGAGCTGTGTCACTCACTGTCCAATGACTGCAGCACTAATAGGCAGGTACAGGGCACTGAGAGGGGGTGGGGTGTTGGTACCATGGGTGTGAGGGAGCCACTAATGACCACCAAGGGATTGGATGTGAGGAGGACTGTAGATCACTGTTTGGGAATGGGGCAGAGGCTTTGTTGTTGGGGGGACTTTATTTTCAAATGGCATGCTGCACAGTAGTGGCAGGTTGGTGATTGCAGTAGAGAGACTGACAAACTGTGGGGGCTTTCCTCAGTACTGGGACAGTGGTCAGGTTGGGGAAGGGACAGCTAGACACCGGGGACATTGATACAGTATATACTATTGAGCATGGCATTGGGTGGGGGGAGGGACCCCTAGACTCCAGAGACATTGATATATACTATCAGCAGCACCAGAGTTTTTCTACTGTCTGTGCTACCCTTCCCAATGGCCACCCCTCCCCCAGAGTTGGTATATTTAGTAAGGGGGGTGTGGGGGGGCACAGAGAAGTTGCTCTAAATGACAGTCGCCGTACTCTGGCATTGTCTTGATGCAGTGCCCTAGATGCAACACCAACATGTGGTAGATCTCATTCTGAAAGATGGAGATACAGAACTTCAGAACACAGTGGAAACCATTGTATTTACTTGTACTGATCTTAGCTCCTGAGAATTAAGTTCTACTATAAAGCAGGGGTGCCATTTACATAGGGCACAGGGGAGCAATTGCCACCCCCCGCCACATTTGTACCTAGGATGTTCTTATGGTGTGGCAGTAATGACATTCAATTTGGGTGTAATCTTTTGCACAACAAGTGCCCCCCTGGTCTGTGTTGCACTCATGCTGCAGGTGCACTCCTGACTCGACTGTATCTGTATTGTGTTGTTCAATCTCTCCACCTATTAGTGGTGGTGCCATCACATGTGACATGGAGGAGCTCCTGCTAAGCAAGAGCACATGAGTCACATGAGTGGGACACTGTCTTTCCTGCCACAGAGTAAACAGGCTGCATACCACTGCCTGAAGGATTTGGTGAGCAATGAACTTTCAATAGCAGTGTTGTGGCAGCATATTTTTGTTGATCTACTCTTAGTGAGTCTCCATCTTCCTTGGTGGCTTAAGGGACTGGCGGTGAGCTAGAAGCTAACTCAAGACTAGGCTACCTACTTACTCTACTATGTTCACCGCACACACACAAAAAAAAAAAAACAGCACGGGCCCCCACAAGGCAGTGAGCTAGGCCTTGCAGCAACAGTGACAGTGGTGTGAGTGGCCTTCAAAGGCCTTGATCAGTGTAGTGTGGCAGCAGTCATAGCAGTAGCCAAGCAAGAAGCAAGTAACACATTTTGGGTGGGTATGGTTGGTGAAGTGATTTGGTTGCAGAACACATTGGGGACCTGGGATAGAAACATTTAATTTTATGGCAGACAAGGACCGCTTGGCCCACCTAGTCTGCCCATTTCCCTACCTGATGGATAAGCTGCAGATTCTAGTTAATCAACAGCTTACTTCCTCCTACCCCCCCCACTAGAATTGCCTTATGTCTGTCCCATGCATTCTTGAATTCTCCCACTGTTCCTGACTCCAGAACCTCCTCAGGAAGGCTGTTCCATTCATCCACAACCCTCTCTGTGAAAAAATACTTTCTAACTTTACCTCTGAGCTGTCCCCATCTTCAAATTGTGCCCCCTTGTTCTTGCACATCTCTTCTTCTGAAAGATACTACCCTCTTGTACTTTGTTAATTCCCTTGAGATACTTGAAAGTTTCTATCATGTCCCCCCTCTCCCTCCTTTCCTCAAGGGTATACATATTAAGCTGCATTAGTCTCTCCTCGTATGTCTTCTGGTGCAGATCCTGTACCATTTTGGTTGCCCTCCTCTGAACAGCCTCCACTCTGTCTATGTCTTTGCAGAGACGGGGTCTCCAGAATTGTACTCAGTACTCCATATGGGGTCTCACTAACTGTCTGTACGGAGGGATAACAACTTCCTGTTTTCTACTGTTGATGCCTTTCCCTATGCATCCCAGTATCCCCCCAGCCCTCCTTACTGCCTTCTCACATTGCTTGCCCACCTTTAGGTCATCTGATATAATTACTCCTAGGCCTCTTTCGATTTTTGTTGTTGTTATTAACTCACCCCCTATTGTGTACTCTTCCCCTGGGTTTTTGTTTCCCAGATGGATTACCCTGCACTTCTTTGCATTGAATCTGAGCTGCTACGTATTTGACCATTCCTCCAACCTTGCCAAGTCCCTTTTCATTCTTTCCACCCCACCTTGTGTATCAACCCTGTTGCAGATCTTTGTGTCATCTGCAAAGAGACATACCTTTCCTTCCAGGTGCTCTCCAATGTCACTTATAAAGACATTAAAGAGGACTGGTCCCAGTACCGAACCCTGTGGTACCCCACTAGTTATCCTCCTTTCTTCACTGCGAACTCCGTTTACTATTACCTTTTGTGTCCTGTTGTCCAGCCAGATTTTTATCCAAATTACCACCTTGGGACCCACTCCAAGGCTAGCTAACTTGTATATTAATCTTTTGTATGAGACTGCGTCAAATGCCTTGCTAAAATCTAGGTAGGCCATATCCACAGCCCCTCCCTGGTCTACTACTTTGGTCACCTAATCAAAGAAATCTAATAGGTTCATTTGACATGACCTTCCTGCTGTGAAACCATGCTGCCTTGGGTCCTGTGCCCCACTGGCCTCTAGGTACTCAACAATTCTTTCCTTCAGAAGTGATTCCATCATTTTACCTACCACTAAAGTCAAACTAACTGGTCTGTAGTTTCATGCCTCTGCCCTTCTCCCGCTTTCATGAAGTGGAATCACATTTGCCCTTCTCCAGTCTTCAGGTACCACCCCATCCTGCCATGATTTGCTAAAGAGAGTAGTTAGTGGTGTTACTACTTTTCTACCCTAGTTCTTTTAGAATTCTTGGGAGAATCCCATCAGGCTCCATTGCTTTGTCCACCCTCAGTTTCAAGAGTTCTTTCAAAACCCTTTCTTCTGTGAATGGACTGGCATCAAACCCCCCTAGTCAGAGTTTCTCCCTTGTTTGGTTTAGGTACTTCCCCCTCCTCTTCCATTGTGAATACTGAGCAGAAATATTCGTTCAGTATTCCTGCTTTTTCACTGTAATCCTCTGCCCACATTCCCTCCCCTTTATTAAGTCTCTGTATCCCTCCCTTGGTCTTTCTTCACTCCCTAATGTACCTATAGAATGTTTTATCCCCTTCTTAACAGAGTTGGCTATCTTTTCCTCAGTTTGTGCCTTTGCTATTCTGACTGCCTTCCCTGCCTCCTTCTGCTTTATCTGATAAAGTTCTTTGTCCTGCTCCTTCTGTGTTTCCTTATATTTCCTGAATGCTATCCGTTTCTCCTTAACCATCCCTGCCACCTCTTTTGAGAACCATAGTGGTTTTTTCCTTCATTTTGTTTTGTTGATTTACTTCACACAAAGGCTTGTTGACTCTGCGATGTCTGTTTGGATTATTCCCCGTTGTTCCTCCACCCGTCCTTCTTGCCTGTTTGCTAGTGCTTTTCTGAGGCACTCTTTCATTTTCACAAAGTCAGCCTTCCTAAAGTCCAATACTCTTGTTTTTGTATGGCTTGACTCTATGACTGTGTTTATTGTGAACCACACTGTTTGGTGGTCACTTGTTCCCAGATGGCTACCCACTCCTAAATCTGAGATCCTTTCTCCTTCCCCATTTGAGAGTGCCAGGTCTAAGATTGCTCCCTCCCGAGTGGATTCCAACACTAACTGTCTGAGGCATGCCCCCTGTAGGGCATCAAGAACGACCCTGCTCTTGGATGTGCCTGCAGCAAAGGTACACCAGTTAATATCTGGCATATTCAGGTCCCCCATCAACACTATCTCCCCTTTTTCTGCCATTTTAAGGATGTCTTCTATCATTTCCTTGTCCATTTCCTCCTCCTTAGATGGGGGTCTGTACACAACCCCATGTGGATTGTGGTGCCATTTCCTGTCTCCAGGGTGACCCATAGTGACTCATCAACTTCCTGTTTACTCTTTAGTTCTGTTGCTTTAATCTTTTCCCTTATATAGAGAGAGCTACTCCTCCTCCTCCTCTTTTACCCAACCTGTCCCTCCTGTAGACTGTGTATCCTGGTATGTTGACATCCCAGTGATGGTCCTCTGTGTACCATGTTTCAGTGACTGCCACAATATCCAGGCATCCATCTTCCATCAAGGCCACTAGTTCAGGGAGCTTGTTGCACAGACTGTGGGCATTGGTACTCATCACCTTCCATTTATTTTGTATGGTCTTACCCCTTTTAGTCCCATCCCTGTCTTTACTGCCTTTTTCTGCATTTATCCCTGTCCTGCTCCCTACTGACTTCTCTACCATTGCGTTTACCTCTCTAAGTACTGTGTTTTGTGGGGGGAGACAGGGATTTCCCTTCTCCTTTTCAGTGCCTTCCCCTTGGCTAGTTTAAATGCTTGCCAATGAAGCATTTAAACTTGTCACCTAGGATCCTGGTCCCCCCCTGGACAGATGCAGACCATCATGCCAGTATAAGTCTCTATCCCTTCAGGTGGCTCCCCAGTCCACAATGAAGCCAAAGACCTGAGCTCCACACCAGTTTTTCAATCATTCATTGAATCCCATGGTGCAGAATACCCTAGCATCATCCTTGCCATAGACAGGCAGCACCTCCGAGAAGGTTACCGTGCATGCTACTTGTCTAAGGCCCCTCCCCAACTCCACAAACTCCTCTTGCACCACTCTGATTCCATTCACAGCCAGGTCATTTGTCCCTAGGTGGACAATGACATCCAGCTCCCTCCCTCATGCAGCTGCTCCCATGATCCTGAGGATTTGCTTTCTGTCCCTCCAAACCATGGCACCAGGCAGGGACCTTACCTCCTCCTCCTCCCCCACTTCTACCCCTAATGATTGAGTCCCCACCAGGAGTTGTTTTTCCCTGTGGGGTCTCATGCCACCCTCCTGTGGGTCTCCTTGTGGAGGTTTCCAGCATCCTCCTTGGTCTCCACTTCAGGTGCCTCCATAGAGAACCACTTCCAGAACAGCATATGAACTGTGGAGAGGTACAACTGGAGGGATGCACTCTGTTCCACCACACTCCTTCCTGAGCCCACCTTGGTCCAACCACCTCTTCTTGGCAACCTCTGAGGTAACAGTGGTGGCTCTGGTGGTCCCTGCATGGGGGAAGAGGTTTCAAGAATCCTAGCCAGGTCAGCCTGGAGATGGGCAACCTCCTCCCTCAGACCAGAGAGGTGCCTGCAAATAGGGCAGCATCGCAGCCTCCAGAATGTCTCTCAGAACACTGCTGCCCCAGCCATTGCACTGCACCACTCCCATCTTGTCTTATTTTGTCTCCCCTCTTCTGTTTCTCTGTATGCTTACTCTCTCCTCTCCTTACAACTCCAACCTTCCTGTTCTGGGACAGCAACTTTTTATATTCTTCAGTAGCCTCCTTCTTCCTTGCTCAGTGTTAGACCACCAATAGCTGGGGGGGGGGCTACTTTTTTCTTTTAGGGTTGACAAAACTAATGTTTCTCTATGATCCTTCCCTTCCTACTGCCAAACAGGAAGTTTCTGTTTTCAGTCAAATCCAGTGGCTATAAAAATAGAACTGGCTTGGGGAGATGGGTAGAGGGGTGGGATAGAGGGCAATTAGTAAAAAAAAGAGGCTAGCAACAGGAAGTTATAATTGGAGTCACCTGCTCTTATATTGTCTAAGCCACACCCACAATTAAGCTCTCTATCCTCCTACTGATTTAGCAAAGTAAGTTGATCCAGTACCCTTCCCAGCACAGAATGCACACCAACTTTCTTTCTTTTCTTTTTTTAACCCTAAATAAGACCCCTTCTACATCTAATAAAGTATCTGTCTGCTTAATCTCAACAGGCACTGACTCCTGCTGAGATAGAAGTATTAAATTTGTAAGAAAATGGTAGCTTCTTTTAGTTAGTTGCTTTCTGCTCTACAAGCAAGATTTCTGTCTTCCAAAGGCTAGCAACAGGAAGTTGTAATAGGAGTCACCTGCTTTATATTGTCTAAGCCACACCCCCAATTAAGCTGTCTCTCCTCCTGATGATTTAGCAAAGTAATTTGATACAGTACCCTTCCCAGCACAGAACACACACCAACTTTCTTTTCTTTTTTTAACCCTAAATAAGGCCCTTTCTACTTCTAATAAAGTATCGGTCTGCTTAATCTCAATAGGCACTGACTCCTGCTGAGATAGGAGTGTTAAATTTGTAAGAAAATGCTAACTTCTTTTAGTTAGTTGCTTTCTGCTCTACAAGCAAGATTTCTGTCTTCCAAAGGCTAGCAACAATTTACAGGATGGTCGGTTCTTGCATCCAGCTTCTGGCAGAAGGATGGAGGAGGAGAGGACTGAAAACCAAGCTGGTGGCACACTGGGCTAGGCCACAGGTTCTGGCCAGATGGCCTGGTAAGTAAAAGTAAATCATTTTTTTACAAGGGGATTGGGGAAGGAGGAAGGACTGAAATGTTGATGTGTCTTTCATGCTTCTGTGCCTTTGGTTTGCTTCACAACCCATATGGGATGGGTATTGAATGGAATTGAGTTGGGGGAGAAATTGGGACACAGTATTTTTTTTTTGGGGGGGAGAGGGGGCCAAACTTCAGCCAGGAAAAAATGATTAGTAACTGAGTGGGTATAAGCCCTAATCTGATGCACTACTCTGTGGTATAGACAGATGAATCTTATAAATTTGAATTTCTCCTGATTTGCATATCACTTTTCAGTAACAGCAAATATGTTTTACCTTTTAGAAATGTTCCAGACATTCCAGAACTTGCTGCCTAGGGGCTAACTAGCAATTGACCTCCACTGGTTGCTGGCTCCCCCCTGCTGAAATCTGAAATGGTGCCCCTGCCATAAAGTCTAAATTTACAGGATATCCTCTTTGTGAGCAGCATGTTTTCAATGAGGGATGGATGAGGGGTAGAGCAGTTTTTAGAGGTAAAATGAGGGCTGTCCCCTTGCATTCAAAGACAATTGAATGGTATGGTATGCACAGACTATTGCAGCCCCACTATAGTCAGGCTTATGACCCCCCCCATGAAGCTGACCTCCACAGCCCCATTCTCAGGCACATTATGATATAAAGCAAGGGAGAGTACAGGGGCATGCCCCATTGAAATGAATGAGGATATTATTTTTATTGCTATTTTATATATTATTGATGGAGAGTTTGAGATTAAAAAAGGTCATCGCTCGACTAACAAGGGCCTTGTTTGTAGAATAGTGACCTTCATTATTCTCCAACTCAACACCATAATATATAAAATAGTAATAAAAAATTACTCCATTCATTTCAAGGGGGTACACCTCAGCAGTCTAACCCACTCTAACTCTTAAAGACTCCTACCTCTGACTCCCGAGTATTCAGGTAAGAGACTCTTGACTTATATCTAAACTTGGTGGGTTGTATGTAACAGCATGGCTGTACCTGCTACAGTGTGTGTATGGTGGGGGGGCCTGGCCGTGTGGGTGGGGTGTCAAGTTATTGCTACTTTTATATTTCCCCTTTAAAGTCTGTTTGCATGGAAGCATTCAAAACTATGGAGAGAAAATAGTAGGTGTACAGGCCAGACAGAAGTATTAAGTACAGTAATTTTGTATGGAGAGAAAATAACAGGACTGAACTCCAGACAGAAGTAATTAAGTAGTTTTGTGGGTAAGTGTGTGTGTATTGGGGGTGGGAAGAACCACATGTGTTTCCATTTGTATGTGTGCTACAGTTCAGCTGTTTAGCTGAGATGAGGGTGGACAAGGAAACTAAAAAGTATATCAGTGGCTATAAGCATGCCACATGAGTGCAGATATATGCAGATTTGTACTGAAATGCAAGTGAGCCATATGTATACAGGCAGTAAAGCTTAGTGGTTAAAGGCACTGAACTGCAAACCAAGAGACCTTAAGACCAGGGTCGGAATCTCATCAACCCCCACTTGTATACTGTGTGATCCTGAGCAAGTCACTTAACTTTTATGTGTGCAATAATCAGTGATTACTTACTTTTTGCATGCATTCCACATGCATGCAGTCTGTTCCAATTTAACATAAAAAGCATGCTTTCCACACTTGCTTGCAGCATGCATGTCAAACGCATGCAGTCAGTTCCAATTTAACATTTAAATCATGCTTGCAGCACACATATCACATGGGTAGTTTTATGTGTGCAGCATGAAAACATTTTATATGATTATTTCTGTAAGGGTGTGGACTGAATATCCCTGCAGTGAATGGCTGTGAGGCTGAAGCTTTACATGTATCTATTCACTTAAATGCCATGTCTTTAAATTATTATTTCTGTTGATATTAATGATAGATAAGCTGGGTTTATGATAATGAAACAAAAATATTTTTATTCAAAGAAGCAGTCTTGTTGAATTGGCTAAAAGATAACATACCCATCCTTTTGGACTATTTTTCATACCTCTTAGATCACAGTGTTTTACATACATACTGTACATACATAGATGCCAGCAGATTAGGCCAATTGGTCTAATGGGAGGGTGGCAGCAAATGTTAAAGAGATGTAAGTTCGTTCACGGGGAGGGATTGGAGAAAAACAATGGAAAATGTACTGGGATGATTTCATAGGGATGGAATCCAGCAGAAAATGAGAGACCCCTTAAGACTCTGTTGTCAGTGGGCACTACCTGCCCTCATCCACACCTGACCTCATAACTAGTAAAAAGTTACTACTGCATAGGGAGGGGTATCTCCAACATGAGGATGAATGTCATGAGACCCCACCTGGAGTACTGTGTCCAGTTCTGGAGGCCACACATCAGAAAGGACATAGGGTGGAGGCAGTCCACAGGAGGGCAACTAAAATGGTGCAGGGGTTATACAAGAGGCCCTATAAGAAGCAAATAGAGGTATCTCAACATGTACACACTGGAAAAGAGGAAAGCAAGAAGGGACATGACAGAAGCCTACAAGTACCTCACAGTGCTGAGCAGGATGCAGGAGGGAAGTTTCTTTCAAGTGAGAAAGACCACCAGGAACAGGGGGCATGCAATGAAGCTTGAGGGGGAACTTAAGAGTAAAATGAGGATGTATTACTTCACTGAAATGGTGTTAGATGCTTGAAACAGACTGTCATCAGAATTTGTTGAGATGAAAACAGAGGAGGGCTTCAAGTATGCATGGGATATACAAAGGGGAATATTAATAAACAGGTAGGGGGGTCACCAGAGACCAGTTAGGGTCTGTTAAGGTTTATTAAGCAGGGAACATCTGAGCAGACTGGGTGGACCAAGCGGTTTTCAGCCAAAAAATTCTATGCTTCTAAAAAGGTAAACTGAGTGTTGCATCATGGGATTTACTCTTAATTGTGTTTCAGTTATCGAATATCAATGCAAGGTCCCATAAAAAAATTCCCATTTGCTGGATCAGGAGTCACAGTGAATATTTCTTCTGACCACTTTTACCACAAAAATTCAATCCAATAAATATTTTTTTTATAATGTGCACCTTATAGCAAGGATGATCACAGTACAAAGTAAAATACTACACAAACACAGTAATAAAAGCAAATTTTCCTCAACTATAAACAGAGTGTATAGAAACATCAAGCCTTAAAGGTCAAGGAGAACATATGAGCTTTTACCACTAATTGTAAAATGGGTTTGAAAAATCATAAAACCTGATTGGCTGAGGGCCATCTTTACCTGCTTAGTTGCCTCAGCACAACAGCACTGGATAAAGATCCAGCAGCCTCTTCACAAAAAAAGTTAATACTATCCACACATCCCTGACTGCCATCACAAAGATGGCTTCCTCCTTTACTCACTTAAAACCTTCAACTATGCCCTAAAAATAAAACTGCCTTCAATTAAACAAAAATATTAATTAAATGTTATTTGCCATCATAATTTTCTTCTTATAATCACATACATACATTTAAAAATGAAGTACCATGCTGGCCCGGTGGCGCTGAGGGTTGAGGCGCTGGACGCCACACCTTGCTCCACACCGGCGACCCGGGTTTGGGAATGAGCCAGGGTCATCAGGGGTTGGCAGTGGAGGAGACAGATTGAGCATCCATTGGACTGCTCTCCATCTCAGGGGAGGGGCTATCCTGCCTTGGTGCCTTGTCAGACTCTAGTGGTGGCTTGGGGCACTACAGGGCACTGGCAGACAATTGAGGGACCTGCTGTGGCTGACACTGGGGAGGATTGAGGGTGTCATTGCACACCATGCACAAGGGGAGAACATGGAAAATTGGTTCCAGTCACGGCGGCATGATGGCCGTCTTCATTGGGAATCGCTCGGGTCAGAACATGGCACCGGATCCTGATTGGGCTGATGAGTGTCAGGGGACTCTCTGCCTCCCCGCCACGGGGGGTAATCTGCGGGGATATGCCATGAGGCCAAGCTGGGGATCCTCAAGACAGTGGTCAGAATCCTGGGGTAGCCGTGACAAGGTAAGGCAAACTGGACCCAGGGAGAGAAAAAGAATAGTAAAAAAAAATAAAGTACCGCAGTACTTACAGTTTTAATTTCTGGTGTTTCTTTTTTTTTTTTTAGATCCTCTGTCGGCCTTCACCCTTGGTCATGGCCCCTGAGAATTCCACCCCCAATCTATTGCCACTAGCTCCCCCAGTTACCCCTGGCTTAACCCCCCAGAGGGCGGGGCCGTGGCACCAGACCCCCATATCCGAGCCCCGGGACAAGTATCTGGTCGGGGGAGTGTGGTGATCACAGGCTAATCAAAGCCCCTGGGAGGGCTTCACATTAGACATTAGACAGAGGACCCACCACCCTTGTTCCTTTTTTCATTTTTCATGGAGGCAGGGACATGCAATGATGCCAGCATCTGCCCCGCCTCCCAATGTTTCGAGCGCCAGTAACTTGAGTGACTCCTGGCCTCCGCCTTGAGTGCTTCTTGCGCCAGGCACTTCCCCACCCTCCCTCAGAGAAGGAGAGCCATCCATGAGATGCTCTATCCTTCTCCCCAGGCCAGCCCTCCAATGAACTGGGTACGTTCTCGAACCTGTGTCGCTGGCATCACAAGCGGAAATCCAACTGCTGTGCCGGCGGGCCAGCTAATTTCTGGTGTTTCTTTGCTGATCATGAAAATCCCCCTCTTATCCTTACCTGCTTATGAGGAACATCTCTACTGTTAAACTGTTACAACTACAACAGAAGCCCTGGTTTCAACTGAGGCCTTCTGTTGTTTGAGGGAATGGGTGAACATTCTGCAGTAGTACTGAGCAAAGAATTGAATTCTTGTATGTCATCCATAGAAAACATTCCATTTACTGAGTGTAGGAAAGATATGAACTACTGGATGAGCAACTATGCAAAATCAGTGAGTAGTTCTGCCATAGAGGGGTTCTGATTCCCTCTGACCTCGAGAGCAAAGCTCAAGAGGTCCATGAGAATCAGAATCACAAGGTCGCGGAACACACTGGTTGTACATAAATTTGCTCATCCTTTATTTTTATAACGTATAGTAGTGTGTGAAATGTACGGGTGGAGGTTCTTTCACTTTCAAAATGAAATTGACTTGTGCAGTCTCTAGAGGTTTCAGAATGCTGTGATATCACAGAAGGCTACAATCACTCTCCATGACCTTTGAACTATGGTACAACAACATGTTGAAAGGGATGGTAGTCTCTACAGAATAATGTTCTACTATACACTATAAACCAAAAGTAAGGCCAGAGATGGGAAGAAATGATATAAATAAGAAGGGGGGATGGTGAGGAAACAGGTAAATTGCGTGATTTGGGTAAAAGAGAAGGTTTAAGGGCTAATTTGGAAATAAAATCTGTTTAGCTGTGCATTGTATCTGAAAGTGAGATAGAATGCTAAATGTTGAGATGTTTTTGGACTATTTTTTAGGGGTGGATGAATATTTTAAAAAAATCATTACAATGCTTAACATTATTTATGTTTGTGTGTTTCTTCATCCCACCTTTTATAATCACAATAAGACATTCCAGGGTGTACTTTGTGGTGGGAAAACAGCACTTCTTGAGTGCCTGAAGGCCCTTGGGGATATCTTGTGCCTCACAACACACTTGAGATGTGCTGTTATCCCACCACAATGCACACCCTGTCATGTCTTATTGCTTAAAGCAGCAGTACAATGAAATTGGGCAAAACATTGGACCTTCCTTTTTTTCACTTTAAAAGAGTCTAGGTGTCTTCCAGTTTTATTCAGTGGTACAGTTTTCTAATTCCACCAACATTTGAAGATTTTATAAATGTTTTTGTATAATTTTTTCTCAAGAAAAAAAGATGGCCGTCACATTTTGCATAGACGTAACGCTGTAGACCTGGCAAGGGTTAGGATCAAAAAAATTTAAAAATACTCATGATAGGCAGCATAGGAGGTACCTAGACAATTACATTTGACAGGTATGTTAATATTTTTCATAACTGTAGCTGAAGCTATATTTTTTGGGAAAACATTTTGTGTGGCAATACTTCTTTAATCGTGCAGACAGCAAACAGCAGTTATAGTTAAAGCAACAACAATAAGAGGCTGTTACTGGGTGTGTGGTACTGACCAAAACATAGAAACATAGACTTTGATGGCAGATAAGAACCACTTGGCCCATCTAGTCTGCCCATTTCCCTACAGGGTAGGTTGCAGATCCTAGTTAACCAACAGCCTATATCTTCCTACCCCCCACAAGAATTGCCTTTTGTCTGTCCCATGCATTCTTGAATTCTCCCACAGTTTTAGACCTCAGAACCTCTTCAGGAAGGCTGTTCCATGCATCGACTACCCTCTCTGTGAAATAATACTTCCTCAAGTTGCCCCTGAACTGCCCCACTCTATCTTTAAATTGTGTCCCCTTGTTATTGCACGTCTCTTTTTCTGAAAGACGCTACCCTCTTGGACTTTGTTGATTCCACTGAGGTACTTAAAAGTTTCTATCATGTCCCCCCCTCTCCCTTCTTTCCTCAAGGGTATACATATTAAGCTCCTTTAGTCTCTCCTCATATGGCTTTTCTTGCAGACCCTGCACCATTTTAGTTGCTCTCCTCTGGACTGCCTCTGTCCTGTCTATGTCCTTGCAGAGATGGGTTCTCCAGAACTGGACACAGTACTCCAGATGGGGTCTCACCAACTGTCTGTACAGAGGGATAACAACTTCCTGTGTTCTGCTGCTGATGCCTCTCCTTATGCATCCCAGTATACCCCCAGCCCTCCCTACTGCCTTCTCACATTGCTTGCTAACCTTAAGGTCATCTGATATGATTATCCCCAGGTCCCTTTCCTTTTTTGTTGTTGTTACTAACTCCCCCATTGTGTATTTTCCCCTGGGTTCTTGTTTCCCAGGTGCATTATTTTGCACTTCTTTGCATTGAATCCTAGCTGCCATACTTCTGACCATTCCTCCAACCTTGTCAAGTCCCTTCTCATCCTTTCCACACCTCCTTCTGTATCAACCTTGTTGCAGATCTTTGTGTCATCTGAAAAGAGGCATACTTTTGTTCCAGTCCCTCTGCAATGTCACTTATGAAGACATTAAAAGGACTGGACCCAATGCTGAACCCTATGGTACCCCACTAGTAACCCCTCTTTCTTCAGAGTGGACTCCATTTACAATTACCTTCTGTGTCCTGTTGTCCAGCCAATGTTTTACCCAGGCTACCACCCTGGGACTCACTCCCAGGCTGGTTAATTTGAGTATTAATCTTTTGTGTGGGACTGTGTCAAATGCCTTGCTAAAGTCTAGGTAGGCCATGTCCACAGCCCCTCCCTGGTCTACTACTTTGGTCACCCAGTCAAAAAAATCTATTAGATTCATCTGACATGACCTTCCCGCTGTGAACCCATGCTGCCTTGGGTCCTGTGCCCCACTGGCCTCTAGGTACTCAACTATTCTTTCCTTCAGAGTGACTCCATCACTTTCCCTACCACAGAGGTCAGACTGACAGGTCTGTAGTTTCCTGCCTCTGTCTTGGTCCCACTTTTGTGAAGGGGAATCACATCCACCTTCTTCCAGTCCTCGGATACCACACCATCCTCCCATGATTTATTAAAAAGAGTAGCCAGTGGTTTCACTAGTTCCCCCCTTAATTCTTTTAGAATTCTGAGGTGAATTCCATCAGGCCCCATTGCTTTGTCCACCTTCAGTTTTAGGAGTTCTTGCAGAACCCTTTCTTCTGTGAAAGGACTGGGATCGACCCCCCTATCAAGAGTGCTTCTGTTAATTGGATTTGGCACTTGCCCCTCCTCTTTTGTGAATACCAAGCAGAAATATTAGTTCAGTATCCCTGCTTTTTCACTGTCCCCCTCTGCCCACCCACCGTTCATTCTATTCAGCCTCACTATCCCTTCCTTTGACTTTCTACGCTCACTGATGTACCTATAAAAGGTTTTATCCCCCTTCTTAACTGAGTTGGCTATCCTTTTACTCAGTTTGGGCCTTTGCTATTCTGACTTCCCTCCCTGCTTCCTTCTGCCTTAACTGGTACAGCTCTCTGTCCTGCTCCTTCTGTGTTTCCTTATACTTCTGGAATGCTATCATTTTCTTCCTGACTTTCACAGCCACTTCTTTTGAGAACCATAGTGGCTTTTTCTTTCATTTTGATTTGTTTATTTGCTTCACACAAAGGCTTGTTGCCTCTGTGATGGCAGTTTTGATGATTCCCCATTGTTGCTCCACACCTCCTTCTAGCCTGTTTACTAGTGCTTTTCTGAGGCACTCTCCCATCTTGCCAAAGTCAGCCCTCCTGAAGTCCAGTACCCTCACTTTTGTATGACTTTACTCTGTAGCTGAGTTTAATGTGAACCACACTGTTTGGTAACTTGTTCCCAGATGGCTACCCACTTCTAGATCTGAGATCCTCTCACTGCCCCCATTTGAGAGTATGAGGTCTAAGATTGCTCCCTCATGAGGGGTTCCAAAACTAGCTGTCTGAGGCCTGCCACCTGTAGGGCATCAAGAATGGCCCTTCTCTTGGATGTGGCTTCAGCAAATGTGCTCCAGTTAACATCTGACATATTCAGGTCTCCCATCAATAGTATCTCCCCTTTCTCGGCCATTCTAAGAATGCCTTCTATCATATCCTTGTCCATTCCCTCCCCCTGACATGGGGGTCTGTACACAACCCCTGTGCGGATTATGGTGCCATTTCCAGTCTCAAAGGTGACCCACAGTGCCTCCTCTCCTCCCTGTTTACTCTTTTGTTCAGTTGCTTTTATCCCTTCCTTTACATAAAGAGCTACTTCTCCCCCTCTTCTCCCCTGCCTGTCTCTCCTGTAGGTTATGTACCCTGGTATGTTAATATCCCAGTCATGGTTCTCTGTGTACCATGTTTCTGTGACTGCTACGCTATCCAGGCATCCCTCTTCCATCAAGGCCACCAGCTCAGGGAGCTTGTTGCCCAGACTACGGTGTTGGTACTCATTTCCTCCATTTCCTGATGGCCTTACTCCTTTTTGTCCCATCCCTGTCCTTCTTGCCTTTGTCACTTTCTCCATTTACCCCTGCCCTTCTCCCTATCGACACCTCTATGTTGGTGTTTACCGCACTTACTGTGATTTTTTGGGGGCTAGGATTTCCCTGCTCCTTTCCAGTGCCTCCCCCCTTGGCTAGTTTAAATGCTTGCCAATGAAGCATTTAAACCTATCACCTAGGATTCTGGTTCCCCTCCTGGACAGATGCAGCCCATCATGCCAGTATAGGCTTGCATTACTCCAGGTGGACCCCCAGTCCCCAATGAAGCCAAATCCCTGAGCTCCACACCAGATTTTTAACCACTGATTGAATCCCATGGTGTGGAACACCCTAGCCTCTCCTACGCCATAGATGGGCAGCACCTCCAAGAAGGTTACCGTGCATGCTACTTGTCTAAGGCCCCTCCCCAATTCCACAAACTCTTCCTGCACTTCTCTAATCCCTTTATTAGCCAGGTCATTTGTCCCTAGGAGGACAATGACATTCAGCTCCCTCCCCTGTGCAGCTGCTCTGGCAATCCTGAGGATTCGCTCCCTGTCCATACATGCCATGGCTCCAGGCAGGCACCTTACCTCTCTCTCCCCTTCCTCCCCCAGTTCTACCTTCCTAACAATGGAGTCCCCCACCAGGAGTTGTTTCCTTCCCCCTGCGGGGTCCCCTGCCACCCTCCTGTGGGTCTCCTTTGTGGAGGTTCCCAGCATCCTCCTTGATCTCCACTGTGGATGCCTCCATAGAGGAACCACACTTTGCCAGAATGGCATAGGAATTGTGGAGAGGTACAACTAAAGGGATGCACCTCTGTTCCACCACCCTCATCCTCCCTGAACCCACTGTGGTCCAACTGCTCCTCTTTCTTGGCAACCTCTGAGGCAATGGCAGTGGCACTGGTGGTCCCTGTATGGAAGAGGAGGTCCCACAAATCCTGGCCAACTCAGCCTTGAGATGAGCAACCTCCGCCCTCATCCCAGAGAGGTGCCTGCAGATGGGAGAACACCGCATCCTCCAGAACGTCTCCCGGAAGACTGCTGCTCCACAGCCACTGCACTGCACCACTCTCATCATGTCTTATTTCTGGCCCCTTAACTGTTTGCAATCCTTACTCTTTCCTCTGTTTTTTTTCTCTCTTCTTACTTTCTGCCTGTGTGCCCTTTTAAGCTCCTGATTGTCCTGTTCTGAGACAAGAATATCCTATATTTCTCAGTAGACCTCTTACTTGCTCAGAGGCAGACCTCCAGCAGCTAGAGCTGGCCGGAGAGCTACTCTTGCCCTTCTAGGATGGTGGGTCTTTGGTGGCTCTGTGATCACTCACTTCCTGCTCCCAAACAGGAAGTTCCTGTTGTCAGTCAAATTCTGTACCTATAAAAGTAGAACTAGCTTTGGGTGGGAGGGTGGAGGGGAAGGAAGGAGTGCAATATAGTCCCAGTAGAGAAGTCCAGTCACACAGCAGTCCTTTCTCCTGGTGTCTTCTGCCAAGCTACAAGCAAAATCTTTCTAAGGTAGTCTTTAAATGTAGCTTCCTTCTAGCTAAGCCACTCCCCCTACTTACTAGATCTTTCTACAAGTAATTTAACCCTCACAGCTATCAATTCCTTTCAATCACCTGAGATTTCCACCTAGATAACTGTTCAGATTACCATTCAGTTCAGTTAACTCAGACAAACACACACTTTTTTTTGTTTTGTTTGTTAGTTGTTTTTTTTTACCCTAAATTAAAGTTCCAAGTACAAGAGTTCTACTTCTTTAGTCCCAGTAGAGAAGTCCAGTCACACAGCAGTCCTTGCTTCTGGTGTCTTCTGCCAAGCTACGAGCAACATCTTTCTAAGGCAGTCTTTAAATGTAACTTCTTTCTAGCTAAGTCACTCCCCCTACTTACTAGATCTTTCTACAAGTAATTAAACCCTCACAGCTATCAGTTCCTTTCAATCACCTGAGATTTACACCTAGATAACTGTTCAGATTACCATTCAGTTCAGTTAACTCAGACAAACACACACTTTTTTTTGTTTTGTTTGTTAGTTTTTTTTACCCTAAATTAAAGTTCAAAGTACAAGAGTTCTACTTCTTTAGTCCCAGTAGAGAAGTCCAGTCACACAGCAGTCCTTTCTCCTGGTGTCTTCTGCCAAGCTACCAATAAAGGAACCAGGCACCCATTACATGGAAAAGAAAACCATAGGAGATAAGGGTTCAGGTTTAAAAACTTTATCTGGGGGATTATGTGCATCAGAGTTAAAATTCTGGAAGAGTCACCACCAACAAACAACATTTCACACAAAAAATCCTGTGCTTTGTCAGAAATTACACATGCAGCATGAGCTGATACCAATATGAGAAAGGCTTCAAAGAAGTAAGGACCACTTTCTTTTTTTAGTTGCCAACAACTATTCAAGCAAATGTTATTTCCCAAATCTCTGCTTTTACTTGACCAAAGCTGCACTCAACAAGCAAAACATGTCTGTCAGTCCTCAGATTTCAATATTTGGACATTCTTTTTACCCAAATATATAGCATTACAAGTACAACCAATTAATCTTGGCATCACTACTTCATTTAAGAAACATTACATGAAAAAAGTAAGTGAAATGGTGTCAGCTAGTGATGGAGTGAAGGTGCAGGATTTTATAAAAATACTTGGTTTTGTTAGACTAGATCTTTCAAAAACATAAATAATTGTTTGTTTCTACTTTTGATTTGGACATTTTTTCTTGAATTTCCTACCTGAGGTCTAGTAATTTATTATACAGTATAAAGCTTAAAGAGCTGGTGAATTAAGTGTTTATTTTTATTTTTTTAGATCCAGAGCAATGCGTTTATGCTGACAGAATATTAATGCCCTGTAAATAAATGTGTGTGTTATGAAAGTTTTGGTTTGGTTTCTGACTCCACATCTTCTGCTTGCAGAATATGTTCACAAATGGAGAGCTTGTGCACTTATGACCAGACAGTAGACATTACACAATAGAGGATTAAGCTATGCCATATATCTAATATCTCACAGTGATTTGCACTGACAGGAATTTGACAGACAAGATACATTTAGTTCTTAAACGTTGATTAGTACTTTTAATGAAGTACTACACTATTAAGTATATTTGTCTGTTACAGTCATATAATTTGTCTGTGTTTGTTCCACAGAAGGAAAAAATATTCAGCCAACATCTTGCTAACAAATAAAAGTCTACCAACATCACCTTGCAAGAAGCTATCTTGATGAATGCTGATCCAGGGCTAAATGGCAGTTTATTTCTATGAGGGTGTTACACTGTTCATAAATCCTGTCTTGCCCAAAAAAAAAAAAATAAATAAATACACATACGTGACATTCAATGTGTGCTGTATTTTGAAAGATTGGTGATTGTTCAGTGTGAGTGTTAGTGTGTGTGTGTGTGTGGGGGGGGGGATAGACAGGAGAGCTACTCTGAAAGACCTTGTTGAACTTTCTAAAGTTAGTCATTTTTCATACCAGACTTTTTTACAACCCTCTCAGGCATATGTTAATATAATTTATTACTGTTTAGTCCTACTGCAAAAGAAGTACCCCATTAGCACAGACATTGTCAATGCACAAATAAGACGCAACAGTGATCATATATTCAGTGCTGAGATATAGCTGATTCTTCATGAATGATGAATGCTGCATAACACATTCTACCTCTGAATTGGCACCATGGGCATTCCTTCATTGCACTTGGCTCTTGTTCTGCACCTTATTCCAACCACCATTTTTTTTTGTAGATCAATTTTTATATGATGATGTTTGAAATCAGGAATTCCACTACAGAGAGAGAGAGAGAGAGAGAACATCTCCTTAAAGCTATGTATCTCCCCCGCCCTCATTATGGTGATGTGGGGTGGGGTAGGGTGTATTGTTTGTATGAAGAGGAGGAGAGAAATTACATTGTTATCTCTTTTTCAGATTCCTTAAACACTTGTGGTACATCAAGTTGTTACATTCTCAGTGTATATTGACATCAGTACATATCAGGCTACATGGTCTTAATTCCTTGAGGTTCCTTGACTAGAGTTTTTTGTTTGACACTAATATTGTAAATTTATATTTAAATTATCATTTATATAGTACTGTCACTACACTAGAGGTTTTTGAAATTTCTTGGGCCTTATATCTAGCTTGAGAGTACAGCTGGGTGACAGGTCCAGCTTGGTTTTATACATCACCCAGTGTGCACTGATGTTTTTAAGAAAATTCTACTGGTAAATTCTTGTCTATAATGCAGACATGGAAACTTCATGAGCCCTAAAACAATCTTAGTTTGTCTTTAATCTGGGTGGAGGTTGCCTTTCAGTAATCACATCCTTATACAAACTGTGACACTCATAGCTTGATTTAGGAGTCATCTGCTTCAGCAGTGTTATCTTATGTCAATTAAATTTATATGCAGTAGGATTCTTTGTATGTGTGTTCCATCAAGCACCTTTGACCCAGGGTCCCTCCTGGCTGAAGGCAGTATGGTACTGTTAAACTTCTCCGACATCATCTTCTGTATTTTTTAAATGAGTATTTTAAACCAATGGGGATTTTTTTCTGTTTTTTTCTGCATGATCTAGCTGTTATAAGTATTGTATTTTCTAAACAACGGCCATTAGCTTCTGAAGAAGGACTGGTTGGTCTGAAAGCTAGAGCACTTTGTTCTTGTTGTTACATCTATGTTGGTCCATTAAAAGGTATCAAATAATCTGCTTCTGGATCTATTCTTGCAAGGACCAATACGGCAACTTCTAAATCTAGATTTCACTACAAACTAAGTAATGACTGTTACCCATAACATACAATCCTAGCTCAGCAAGTACACTTTACTATTTGAGACATTGTTCTGAGTACATTTATTCTGGAAAACTGATACAATAAAGCCTAAACAAATCATTATTTGGCTATGAACATATATGCATTTTGCATTGGTAGAGGTTGAACTTTTATGAACTTTTACACTGGTAAAAGCTGAACTAAGAAAAACTTTTTGGTTTCTGTTTTTTCTAGTCCTCTACTTGTTTACAAAAACTGTATGTCAGGCATCTTCTGCAACTTTTCTGTGTCCAGCTACTCTAAGCCCACTAAAAACATAGCCCAGTTATATAACTGTCTATAGAGTTCTGCCAAATCTGGTCCCATAAATTCAGATGCAGGGTTGTAGACTCCCAACTATTTTTTAAGCTTGCCTAGTAAGGTACTCACAATATTTAGCAGCTCTCTGCTTAGCCAGTCTGAACTGTATAGTCAAAGAGAAAAAGCTGGCACTTGGGAAACAGCTGGGGTATCACAGTTGAAAACTATAGACTGAGAATCAAAAAAGATCTGTGCATTCATCATATGCCCACTAATGATTTCTGTAGACTAAGAAGTCCTACTTCTTCAGGATTTCAAAGTAAACTTTTTAATTGAAACACAAGTAGATAAGATCATGGTCAGAGACCGGATCTAACAGACAGACAAGATGTTGATGAGAGACTGACATGTTATCTCTCTGTCATCTCATGTGTCTGATCTTGATTTTATCAACTTGTGTTTTAATTAAAAAGTTCACTTTGAAATCCTAAAACAGCAGGAGCTTTTATTGTATACGAGTCACAAGTGGGCAGATGGTGATTAGTACACTGACCTTTCTTGAGTCTCAGGCTGAACTGTATGTTTAAACAGTATTAACAGAAGCAACTGTAACTGGGTTGCTATGTCACTTACAGTCACTACTCCTGACTTTAAGGCTCAAACAAGGTTGAGAAGCATGGGCTCTGATTTGGATGGAAAGGGGATTCTTTCCCAGTAAAAGTTACTTAGTGAGGTGCCTCCTCCCAAATTTAAAGTGTGCCAGCTGTCGGTGTAGTACAACCCCTGGGATGGTGTACCTACCCACCTCCACTCACAGTCATCCCACACATGGATTACCAACCTTTGTTGCAGTATTCCAAAACACATATAATTATTAGCAATCTCTAATAATATGCTCACGGACAATGTTAAGCAACAACAGTAAAAGATTTATTAAATAGGGAGGGGAAGGAAAAGGGGATGCATGAATGAATAACGATTTGGTAGGATTTGATATGGCAGATAAACATGCAAGCAACAATAACATCCACAGCGCTCAACCCCCAATAACAACACCACAGTTCAAATAAATCCACCTCCCCACTGGTACCAGTGTTCCCCAAAGTCAGTGCTGGTACCCAAGTGAAGAACGACATTTCAGGCCTGAAAGGTGCTGCTGGCTGGCCAGCGTTTGTGCACTTTTCTGGATAAACTGATATATAACTCCCCAGGTTAGTGCAGACCATGCATTTGCTCTTCGTTCTGCAGCACAGACACACAGGGTATGGATCACAGCAACAGCTTGAGTCCACTGAGCTGGGACCTCAAGCAGTACAAATAGGTCTGCAGCTTACTTGACTGTGGCAGAATTCTTGCAGCTAATCAACTTCTTGCAGTGTGGCAGACTCTGGCAGCTTGTCACTTTCTTGGCTGCTTCCTCACATATGCTGGAATGGAACAGTACTGGGGACCAGTGCCACATGCCTACCTCACATGTCCAGGCATCTGACATCCCCAGGGATGATGATGGGTAATGCCTGGTTGTGACAATACCTGATCAGTTCCCCAGACTGTCCTTGGCTGGTAGTGACTCCTATGCTGGAGCTCAGGAATCACACAGTCTTTTCCACTCTGCAGCTAACAGACATAAATACCTGTGGAAACAGATATGGCTCACCCCCTCCCAGGGCTAGAGGTGGAAAACATTCTCTCAAGTGGTTCCCAAACTGCAAGTTCAAACTGCCAAACAGCTTTGGTTATTTTAAACTGGATTTCTGAGACAATCAGAATTTTCTGCAAGCATCTCTGAATTGTTTAACCCAGGTGACACTTAAGGGGTCTGGCAGGACACAGTCCAACCCTTCTATCAGGATGATGGGGTTTCTCTCAGATGACTGCAGGGCCTTAGCTACAATCAGCTCTTTAAACATACACTCAGGTTTTCCAGATGACAGAAAGCTTAAGGCAAATCTCCTCACATTTAGCTGTGGAAGCCTTAGGCCAACTTCCAAACTTTCTTTCCAGACACTGGCTAAGCTCCCTTCTCACAGAGAGCCTCATGCAGAACTACATCAAGCTGAATTCTCCCCCACAGTCTGAGGAGAAATGTGGCAGCATCTCATTGGCTGACACCACTGTTCCATCTCTAAAATTAATATGCATTGGGTCCACTCGACACCCGATTGGATGCAACTAAAGGCTCCGATTATGTAGTGCAGTCCCCCCACCCAGGAGCCATAGCAGCAGTCTTTCATGCTTCTCAAGAATGGATTGGATAAAAAAGGGACAGCGGTTACCAAGATGGCTTCCATCAAATCAGTTCACATGAAGACCCAACATTAAAGTATTTTTTAAGGGCTTTGGTACCACTTTAAAAGTCATTGTCCACATGCTACGACAGGTGTCCCTCTGTTCTGTTATCAGGTTGTGGAATGGGCATTAAATGAGTCCTCCTTTGCCAGTCACTAGCACCATAGCACTAGGTCCCCAGGTGACAGGCAGAACCACACATTCACAGGGCAGCATTGGCTGTTCTTAAAGTAACAGTGTACATAAGCACTAATTCAAAGTTTAATCTATTTTTCTCCCTCAAGTGTGTCTCTGAACCCCCACTTGTGTTTTCTGGGACCCCAGATGCCAATACACACAAAGGAGACACCAGTCTTGAGCTGCAAGTGCAGATTGAACACATTTTGCCATTACACTAACAGAATCTGTGAGCAGACTGCCAGCTAGCATGTTCCAGCATGAGCAAGCTCAAACGAGGGCACACTGAGCTGTGCGGCACTTCCCTGCTTGTCCAGCGCTAGCTGCACTGTGCCACCAGGCTGGTGGTTCCAACTATCTACCACCACTCGTCTGGACCCCCAGCAAAACAAGCACACAAAGGCTGACAGGAGCAATACAATGAGGCACCATGGACCCGGACTGGCAAGGCCAAACAGCTGGGAGGCAGACCAGATAAACCCCACTCATGGGAAGGTCACACAACTACAAGCCACAGTCAGGCTTTTGAATGATCCAGAGCAGCTATTTGAATAGCAATGTGTGCACAGCTTAGCAGCAAGAAACTACTATTTGCAATTGACCTGTTTTTGCCTCTAACCACATTAGCAGTTTTCTGTAGACTAAGTTCTTCATTTCTATATGGGTTCCTAAACACCTCCAGCACAGCCCAGCCTAGTTTTCTGTCTGCACATTAAAGAGTTGATAATACAATACAAGCAATTTATAGCAGTGTTTGAAAGCACCTGGACCTGCATTTTGCAGCACTTTATCATAAGCCAGTGCCTGGCTCATTTATATATATATAGCTATATTTGCACCTGGAAACTGCCTAATTTACTTCTGAAATATGCCCCTTCAACTGAGCTGGGTTTAATACCAAACAACAGCCATGATGTTTGAATTTTGATATAAAACAGCAATCTGAACATCCTGTGTTTACTTTAGACTCTGAAGCAGTTTGCATTTTCCCATGCAATGGCATTTGAACTTGCTGACCATATCTTGAACTGAGTTATTTAACTGTTTATTTGTTTATTTCATTTTTGTTGACTGGGAAAGGAGGACTAGACAATTCTGCCTATTTTCAGCTTCATCCCGGAGAAGTGAGAGATACAGGTGGTAACCAACTGAAACTGAAGAGCAGATTAAGCTGTTGGTGGTATTTTTAGTGAATGAGAGAAATTTGGCCAGGACACTGGGGAAATTCCCTTACTCTTTTCGAGAAGTGCCATGGGATCTTTAACATACTTTTGAACAACCACCAAAGCAGGTAGACAGGACCTCAGTTTACATCTCATCTGAAAGACAGCACCTCAGGAGTGCAGCATTCCCTTCATGATGCACTACAGTGTCAGTATTAGGATTTTACCCCTGGTGCCTGGTGTGGAGCTTGAACCCACAACTTTCTGCTCTTCCAGCCTCAGAGACAAGTGTTCAGCCTGCTGAGCCACTGATACTGTGTTTTCTGATTTCTATATTTTTGACACAAACTCAAGTTTTGTGTCTACATGCTCACTAATTTTGATTTATCTGAACTGTGGATGGTGTTGCACTGTTATTTGTCACAACTATATATGGAAAGTAAACTTTGACCTGCTACAGCCTCTGATTTTCTACATTTACTGTTGGTGTGGGCAGTTGCCTTGGAGGTATTTTGAATATCTCTGTAAAGTTGCAGTTTGTAATGCAATGTCATTTACAGTACATCACATCTGCAGCTGCTTCTATGTGAGTTGTGGTTGGGGTGGTGTGTGTATGTGTAAGAGTGTATATGTGTGTGTGTGTGTGTGTGTGTGTGTGTGTGTGTGTGTGTGTGTGTGTGTGTGTGTTGGGGTATACTGATCTATGATCCCAATAAACAACAAATTAATTAATGAAGTTGTAGCATCAGCTTTAGTATTGGAGGCAGTTTTGGTGCTGGGCAATTGATTTGGCAACAAGCAGTGCTTGGGAGGACCAAGGGAGCATGCATTCACTTAGGAGGACTCAGAGGGTGTTGTCAGGTGACCTTTGACCCCCTTCTTGATGGGCCTAAGTTTATATGCTGCTACACCCTCCCTGTAGTTGGAGGTGCCCATTAGAGCACTCCAGTGCTTTCACATTGTTTTTTTAAAGGCAGTCTAAGTGCATAGCTATTAGTTTTGAACATTTTTATTCCACAAGCAGACTGGAAGCTCTGACTAACATCAGTTCTGGTCCACAGAACATAAGAAGCAAGCCTCAGCAAGTGGAGGCAAGCACTGGGCATTGCTGATGCTGACAGAAGCAAGCTGCATCTGCCTGCATCCACCGAGAGGGTGAGGGAGGTGGCCGATCCTCTTGGAGCCAGGGAATAAATATAACTAAGTGAGTTAATAATAATCACTCATTGTGTACTATGCAGTGTGTATGTAAAGTGGAAGGGACCACTAATATGAGTGTCAATATGTTATGTTGTGTTTCCAGCAATATATATTTATGTATGGTGACATTTCAGGGCAATTTAAATGCACCTTCTGTTTCCTTATCAGTGAGCTAAAGGAGGAAATATAGAGGTTAACCAAAAGGTTGGAAACACAAAATGAACTAGTCATGCTGGAGAAATTCATTGATAATAGTTCAATGAGACTTCTGGATGAAAGTAATCTAATTGCATGTAACAATATAGCCCCCACCTGTGAACACTTACTAGGAGAAGAGGATAAAAGAATGAGTACTTCCATTAGGGGATCTGAGAGTGACACAGAAGAGAATACCAAGGAATGGAGTACGGTACAGAGTAGCACCAAAACAAGAAGGAGGATGGCCATGGGAGGGAGGGTAGTAGTATAGAGCTAGAGAACAGATTTGCTGCTCTTAGATACTGGAGACAGTAATGAAATGTTACTCAACAGTGAGAATACACATAATATGGTATCTCAGGCAGGATTCACAAAACAAGGTATTGTTACATGTGATAAAATCCTCAGAACCAGCCATCATTAGCAATAATGGTGTGAGGAGCAGACCACAGGAAGATATCATAGCATGGGGGAACTCCATGCCCAAACACTCAGTACAAATACAACAAAACACCATGGCTGGTGATGAATCCCCTGAATTAGCCATAAATTGGGATGATGTAGTAGGGTGTAGAACACAAAGAGACATCATTGTACTGGGGGACTCCATGCTCAAACACAAGGATGCAATAATATGTGAATGCAGGAAAGAATATACCATGATGTCCTCTCTCTGGGGTGCAAACATTCAGGATGTCAGAAGCAATCCGAATGGATTCCTAGAGGGATCCAAGATTCCTATTGTTTTCTTTCATCTAGGTACCAATGATCTATATGGAGAACATGAGAACTTGACATCCATAGAGACTCTGAATGGTAGAAAAAACATTGAGGGATACAAACTGTAAAGTTATAATTTCAGAAATTATTTCCATACCCAGGGCTAGTTGGAATATAACCAGGGGGATTAAACAACTTAACAGCTGGTTTAGTAGGTGGTGTACATGAAAAGGGTTTAGATTTCAGAGGAACTGGGACACCTTAGTGATTTTAGACTTTTCCGGAGAGATGGTTTACATCTAAATTGACAAGGCACCGGTTTCCTGGCAAAGAAGATAAACACTATCATCACAACCTATGTAAACTGAATGGTCAGGGGCAAATGGGATGGGGACACACCATCACAATAATGAATACACTGAGCAACAGTCTAGTGTTAAAATAGTTCATGATAAATGAAGATGTCTCCTTATTAATGCTTGGAGCTTAATTAGAAAGAGGGAGAAATTGGAATACACCCTGATTAGAGAAAAGATACAGATATGCACAGTTATCGAGACTTGGTGGTGAAAGGACAATTTGTGAGGGAGGAATATTGATAGATATAAATTATTTAGCAAAGATAGACCTGATAGAAAGGGTAGGGGAGTGGCCCTATATTAATCTTATTCCATCCAGGCTGAATCCATGGACATAGATGCAGATGCTATGACTGGACAAATATGGGTGAGATTGAACCCCATAGGTGGAAAAAAGTGTCAGGGGTGTCATCTACAGGCCACCATCTCAGGACATATTGGAGGTCATGAAGTTATATGACTGAATAAAATATTGTAGTTCTTCTGGACTTCAATATGCCTGGAATCAACTGGGTAGCTGCTGAGGGAAAATCATGTACAGAGAGGAACTTCTTGGACACTATTAATGGACTTGGACTGGAACAATTCGTTACATCAGGAACAAGGGGAGACAACATTTTGGATTTGGTCCAAAGCAATATGAATGATCAAATAGAGAACTGTCATACAGATGAGCCCCTATCAAACAGTGACCATAATATGGTAAATTTCAACTTTACAGAAGTTACAAGAAAGCTCAATAGCAGTAACAGAATCAACTGTTTTGAGAGAGTAGATTTTGATAGAATTAAATCTGGGACTGCAAATCTGAATTTATGAGCTTAAATCATGACCAAATGTGGGATGTATTGTCTAGGAAATTACTATACCTGACTGAGAAGTGTGTCCCTCAGACAATCAAGTGTAACAAAGCTGGGAGAATCCCTGGATGTTTTGATAATAAGATTAGAAGGTGCATTAGAAAAACAAAGAAAGTATATAAAGAAGTCAGATTATCAAACTCACCTGAAGCATATATTTTTTTTTTTTCCATATTCTTTTTACGCCTTCTAGCCGTCAGAAGCCCACGACATCAGCCCACTCATGCTTCCACCCCCCCACATTGGCCTCGGGCCCCCTCCTGATACCCCGTGGCTTACCCCCCACGGTGGGGCTGCGGCACTGGGCCCACATGCCGCAGACATGGGACTAGGTCAAGGGGGCTGACCTGGGGGGGCTAATTGAAGCACTTGATGAGCTTCATTAATGGCTCTCGGTGGCTTTCCCCATTTTCCTTTTTCTGGGAGGCGGGGACGTGCAATGACGCAAAGCGTCCTGCCCCGCCTCCAGTACGAACTGTTGATGTCGGCAACCGTATGACTCCCGGCCTCCGCCAGGGGTCATGCAGGCTCCGATCGCCTCCCATCCCTCCCCGGAGGAGAGCAGTCCATAGGACGCTCTCTCCTTCTCCCCGAGCCGACCCTCCAGCAATCTGGGTCGTTTCCGAACCCGGGTCGCCGGCGTCGGAAGAGGAAATCCCACCACTGCGCTGGCGGGCCGGCACACCTGAAGCATATTTATACTATAAGAAGTTAGCAAGAGACTGCAAAAATAAAATTAAAACGGCTAAATGAAACTTTGAGGAGAGGCTGGCAACTAAGGTTAGGGACAACCACAAAGCCTTTAATAATTACATTAGTCAGAATCATGTTGGAAATATATGAGTGAGACCACTAGAGAATTATGAAGGTACACTTGTCATGGATAAGAAGGGTTTGGCATAATTACTGAATACTTATTTTACATTGGATGACATTAGGCATAGGCTACAACAACTTAATCCAAACAAGGCACCAGGGCCGGATTGGATTCACCCAAGTTTAATTAGAGAACTGGCTGGGGAGTTGGCAGGTCCAATTACTAAAATTTTTCAGATGTCACTTAACAATGGATTTGTGATTAATAGTTGAGAAGAGGCAACAGTGCCCATCCATAAGAAAGTAAGCAGCCTGGGAAATATAATCCCATTAGTCAGACCTCAGTTTTAAGGAAGATGTTTGAGGGTTTAATTAAGGAATGCTGTATATTGAGGAACTCATTAGGAAATCCAACCAGGAGGATTCTCTCCAGCACAGTTTCACCAGAAGAAGATCTTGCCAGACAAATCTGCAACAGTTTTTTGAGGGAGTAAGCAAGCCACTTGACAGAGGGAACCTGGTGGATATTATATTTCTGGACTTCAGTAGAGCTGTTGAGACTGTCCCACATAAAGAGTTAATAGATGCCTTACTTGAGCCAGGATTGAGTACCTGTGTGGTGTCATGGATTCACTCTTGGCTATATGGTAGAAAGCAGAAAGTACAGATCCAGGGAACAGCATCAGATTGGGTCAGGGTGACCAGTGGGTGCCAGACGGGGAGCTGTGCTGGGACCTATTTTATTTAATATATATGTTTCCTCTATCAGTTGTGGTGAGGGAGTTTAGATAGCTAAATTTGCAGATGATACTAAAATTGGATCAGTTGTCCATAATAACCAGCAGGTAAACAGGCTGCAGAATGAGTTAAATAACTTAGAAGCCTGGGCATTGAAACATAAACTCAGATTTAGCATCGATAAATGTGCAATAATGCACCTGGAAAGATCCAGTCTGGGGGCACAGTATGTATTAAATGGGCATACTCTAAGGGTAGCAACAGAAGAAAGGAATGTGGGCACTGTGGTAACTAATGATCTGAAATTTAAATAACAATTCCGACAAAGTGCCAAGAAAGCTAATGCCATTTTAAACTGTATTCATAGGCACATCAGAAGCAGGGACAGAGATGTAATTATGCCCTTGTATGTTTCCTTGGTAAGGCCCCATCCGGAGTACTGTTCTGAATTTTGATCCCTGAATACAAGGTCAGAGATCAAGTCTCTGGAGAGGGTACAGCAGAGGGAAACAAGGATGATCTCTGGTACTGATGGTCTTTTCTATGAGAATAGACTAACTGCATTGCATTTATACTGATTAGAATATTGAAGGCTACGTGCAGATTTATCCCTATTGTTTAAATCACTATCCAGTAATGATCTGTGGGAGTGCCTGGGTTTTAAATTCAGACAGCAAAATTATAACACACAAGCACATGACCTGCAGCTCAAAGGAGAAACAAGTTCAACCAAGAGAATAGCTGACTGGTATAGTCAGAGGGTGATCAGTGCTTAAGGAGCTAAAGGAGGAACTAGCAGAGCCATTAGCAGAATTGTTTAGTGAGTCTCTGAGCACAGGAGAGGTCCCAGAAGACTGGAGAAGGGCTCATGTGATCCCACTCCACAAGAGTGGTAGCAGGGAGGAGGCGGGGAACTACAGACCGGTCAATCTTACCTCAGTAGTGGGCAAGATTATGGAGGCACTCCTTAAGGAAAGGATAGTGCAACACCTGGAATCCATAGGGGCACAGGATCCAAGACAGCATGGGTTTACAAAAGGAAGGTCCTGTCAAACTAATCTCATAGATTTCTTTGACTGGGTAACCAGAGTGGTGGACCAAGGGGGAGCAGTTGATGTCGCCTACCTTGACTTCAGCAAAGCTTTTGACACTGTTCCACATAGAAAATTGATAAATAAGCTAGGTAGGCTCGGGGTGGGTCAGAAGTTGGTCAACAGGGTGGCAAACTGGTTGACTGGCAGAAAACAGAGAGTGGTGGTAAATAGTATACAGTCAGAAGAGATGCAAGTCACAAGTGGGTACCTCGGGGATCAGTCCTGGGGCCAGTCCTCTTCAACATCTTCATTAGTAACCTTGCAGATGGACTAGAGGGTAAGGCTTGTCTGTTTGCAGATGACACCAAGATCTGCAACAGAGTAGATGATCCAGATGGGGTGGGCAGAATGAGAAGAGATCTGGATAAACTAGCAGAATGGTCAGAAGAGTGGCAACTGGGATTTAATGCAAAGAAGTGCAAAATCATGCACATAGGGAAGAGAAACCCTGAAGCCACTTATAGGCTGGGAGGGGAGTTGCTAGCAGTCACAAAGGAAGAAAGAGACTTGGGCATCATCATCACTGATGACCTAAAATCATCCAAGCAGACCTCTAAAGCAGTAGGTAAAGGCTAGGGGTTGTTAGGGTGTATTAGTAGGGGTATCACAAGTCGTAAGAGGGAGGTAATAATCCCTCTGTACAAGACATTAGTTAGCCCCATCTGGAGTACTCGTGCAGTATTGGAGGCCACACCTTCACAAGGACATTAACCAAATTGAGGCAGTCCAGAGAAGGGCAACAAAATGGTGCAGGGACTGCATCAGAAGACATATGAGGACAGATTAACGGAGCTCAATATGCATACCCTTGAGCAAAGGAGGGAGAGAGGTGATATGATCGAGACATTTAAACACCTTAAGGGCATAAACAAGGTGAAAGAGTCTAGCATGTTTAAATATAAGAAAAATAGCAGGACAAAGGACACAGCATGAGATTAGAGGAGGCCGATTAAGGGGAATGTGAGGAAATTCTTTTTCACAGAAAGGGTGGTAGATGCATGGAATGGCTTACCACAAGAAGTGGTGGCTATGAATACAGTGCAGGGCTTCAAACAGGCATGGGATAGGCATAAGGGAGCAATACAAATGACTATGAATAGATAGGTCACTGACAGAGCAAAGGCCGATGGCACATTTATAAGGTAGAAAAAGAAATGGGCAGACTGGATGGGCCTTGCGGTCCTTATCTGTCGTCAACTTCTATGTTTCTATGTTAGTGTCTGGAATGGACTGCCCATGGATGTAATAGGAAGTAGCTCTATGACAGATTTTAAGAACAGATTGGATATTCATTTCATGAAGGAAAGGATCTCGGGCTATCCCTTTGTGTAAAGGGTGAGCCTTTTAATGGGCCTATGGCCTAATTAGCTCATACGTAACCTATGAAACCTATGAATGAGAGACACAGAATTTATTAGAATCACAGAGAAACAGTGGCTCAGTAAAAACACAGAAAATTAACAGCATACATTGCTGTGTCTTTCACTAAGAAATTTAATGGCAGAACATTTAAGTAAACGTGAGCAGAATGAATGGACCATGTACAAAACTGAAACCAAAGACTGGAGAAACGCAAAAGTAACTGGAAAGTTAAACTACTGACTGTTTACTCATAAATAATGGCACCATTCTTATGACCACAAATACTGAAGGGACTAATCCCTGTCAGTTAGCTCTCAGCATATAGACTGTGTGAAGCAGACCACAGAGACTAAAGTGAAAGCAGACTCTGATTTCCCCTCCCCCCATATGCAACTTCCAGTTTCTCCATTTTTTATGGTGTTATCCACCTCTGTCCACACTGACAAGCTGTAAAAAGATAAAAATAAAGAAAATTACATAATGGTACTTGAAATAATATCAGAAAATGAAAGACATGTTAATTGTTATGCTGGTAGTTAATTACTAACTCTAAAAGCACTGAACTGATCCACTAGCTCTTTAAGCAGCTAGAGTACTGCCTAAAACTAATATTAGTTTTTAAATGCAGTCAGCCGTTACCTTTTATATATGAAGTACTTTTTCCTTTTCTTTCCCTTTATTTAATTAGAAGAATGTTTACCTGATATTAGTAGGGGTGATGTGTTGAACAGCACTCTGCCTGCTAGCTAACATATCTCGCTCTAACCCCCCCCCCCAACATCATCAGCACTGTGACCTCACTGACTGTTTCATCATTGCTGCTTAGGAACAGACACTCAGTGGATACTAGGTCTGTCATCTATGATGTCACTATCAGTAGGATCACAATAAGGATCAGTAAGATCACAATGCTGATTAGTGGAGGGATAGAGAAAGATATGTCAGCTGCCAGCCTAAGAGCTGTCTTGTACATCCAGCACAATTTTATCACATGGAAGACTCTCCAATGTGCAAAGTCAAAGGCAAAATGCTTCAGAAATAAAAAGTTACAACTGACTAATTCTTACGGCTCCACTAGCTCTTTAATAAATAGAAGCATTGTGCCCGTGTAGTTCTAAAACAGACCAGGAATAAAAAGGAATAAAAAAAAGTCTGAAGCCTGAGCTACAATGTTCAGCATAAGTTTAAAAAAAAGAAGCATGTCGGGGCTAGCCCTCTGGCGCAGTGGTAGAGTTTCCACCAACAGCACCACCGACCCTTGTTCAGGAATGAGCACAAGTGGCAGAGTGGCAGCCGGGGGGGGGGAATGAGTGTCCCACAGACTGTCGTCCTTCTCTGGGGTAGTGGGCTGTGGCTTCCTAGCATAAGTGACACACAGCGGAGGCTCGGTGCACACCAATCAGGGACCATATGTAATCAGGAGAAGGCATGGGTGGACATCTGTACGATTTGTGAGGAAGCATGCACATCTTATGCTGATGTCATTGCTCATTTGGCCCTCCTGGGGGAAACCAAAAAGTGAAATTCCTCAGAGCCAGCAGCACTGTGACACCCATGGACCTCTGCCCAAATGACACCCTAGGTGTAAGCCTCAACTGGGGTCTCAAGTGGATCTCTGTCTCTTCCCTTCCACTACAGGGGGTAAGTTGCAGGCTTCCCAGTCTAGGCAGCCTGGGGGGGGGATGCTAGGTGGAAGGTCCAGGTGCTGATAGGGGCTATATCCTCTCCATGAGCACTGGGTGCAAAAAGAAAGTTAAAAAAAAGAAGCATTTCTTGTCATGAATAGTGAGGTTTAAAGTTCACCCATAAATCATCTGGCATTCAAAGAAAATGTATTAAATGTCATGACCACTACCACAGGATTACAGGAGGAGCATATCAGGATAGGTTAACAGACCTGAATTTATTTTCACTGAAATAAAGGAGACTAAGAAGAAAGGATATGATACCTGTCTTTATCAAAGGTTCTTGTTAAATTCAGACTCCTCTTTAATCAAAACATGAGCACATGGGGCCATCTTAGCCTTACAAAAACCCAACCTCAAAGCAGGTAATGTGTGGAATAGCATGCAGAGGTCAAAGAATAATGACAAAATCCCTCTATAGCGGTTCACTCCCTAAAACAAGACAAGATTTGGTCAAAGCCACTACAGCTGCTAATGAATTAACTTGATAAGAACATTTCATGGGCTTAAACATAAGGATCAATTGCCATAGTCAGCTCTGTGTGTAAATTTCATTTTTGGTGAAGTTAGATCATTTATCAGGTTGATCATGTGTTTCCCATTTTCTAGATAGGGCTATTGTACTAACTGGATCCTAAATTATACTTGGTATCACCTCACCCAGGTCTTCAGTTTCTATGCGTATTTCCTTTGCACATATTTGCACAGTGTGAACTTGCTTGTTATTTCTCAAACTGAAACTGGGTTCTCAAACATTTTATTATTTTGATAGTTGGAGCCACCTACATAGGGCTGAGAAGATATTGGCTGAATCATTTTTTCTAGCAGTGTAAGAAAGTGAATAAGAATCAGGACCTAAAGTTGACTAAGAGAATATTTCATTGTATGGCTGACACATTTTTTTTATTTATATTTTATTCTTTTTGCATAATACTTTGTATACATACACAATGTCCCTTGCAAGGAACAACCAATGCGGTACATACTTGCAGAACAAAATACTTCATGATGTACAGAAGTCAGTGTCCCTCACTTTAAAACCTCTATTGGAGGGAAACCATGTGTCTACTTAGGAAAAGTTGTACTAAATGCTGTGGCATATAGCCCAAGAGTGCACAGATATTATCTTTATTATCAATCCTAGCATGTTTGGCCTCAGTGGTAAAGACAAATAACTGCTTAACATCTTTCACTGTGCATGCGCTATATTATGTTGTTATCTTGTGCTAAACCTCGTAATCTGTCTCTCCAAATGATGTTTGTCAAATGAATTGAGTTCAGCTTTTACCCTCTCGGTGACAGGAGCTGTGAGTTGAGTCAGTCTTAATAAATAAAAGAGAGTGGAGGAGTACTTGAAAAGCAAAAGCATAATTCCTCACAACATAGTATTGACTAACTTGGTTTCTCTCCCCTTTAACTAAGGTACAAAGGCAAGTCATGTTCGTTCATCTCTTGTTTATGTTTTAAAGTATGAAGTAATCTTTTCTTATTAACTGTGTTTTGTACCAAATACGAAAATCAGTTTGGGAATAAAAAAAGTCTGCCTGCAAAGCATGAGAGTGCTGGCCACAAATGATAGATTGCACTGATAACAAAAGCAGAGCTCATCAAATGTACTGAAAAATAGCAAAGGCCAGGTTGTCAGAACCATCAGTACTCTGGTTTGTGTTTTTTTTATCTTTTTGCATAGCATTGGAAATAAAAGCACAGTAAAGAACAAGATATTTTTGTATTAGTCCTACCCCTATTATTTTTTGTAAACTACAATATTGAAGCAATTGAGAGAAGAGTTCATATCATTTAAACTCCAATATTCAAGCAACTGGGAGAAGAGCTCATATTTTAGAATGTCATTGAGAGTTCTAGCTGGGTTGATTTTCAGAAAACAAAATGTGCTACCTTTGTGTGTCTGAAAAGGTAGGCAACTGCATCTTGTGGAGCAAGATTACTATTATGAATGTTTATTACCAGGAAGCAAGCTGAAGTAATGCAAGCAGTACAAGATGCTTGAGTTTATTTATTTATTTATTGGCTATTTGGAAATACCTTTGAGTCAGGGACTCCTTTACAAAGGTTCCACATCACAAATATTACAGAGAAAGACAGGTTACATATCAGTACAGCAGTACATAGTCAGGTAGTACAGTAGCAGTTGTGAGGCTAACAGACAAAAACTAGGGAAAGTTAGCACAAACACACAAAAACAAATAGCACATATGTGCAGAGCTAGTCGAGTGGGACACAGATTGTGGCAGGGATTGAAGGGGAATCCGGCCGCAGTCTATGCCGGTCGGTAAAGTGTAAGATAATTCAGTGGCAATCACAGTGGTTCGAGGACTGTAGGAGGTCTCTGAGGGCGGTTTTGTACGGTCCAAGTCTGTTCTCTTTTGCAATTGGAGTAGACAGACTGTTCATCCAGGACTGGGCTCTGCAGCTGAAGGATCTCTGGTATTGGGATGTACGGCAATGGGAGACAGAGAGGAGGTGCTTACCATAGCTACGAGTATGCTTGAGTGTCAGGGCCGGTCTTTTTAGTGGAGTGAGTCTTGTTGAGCAGAGGCCTAGGGCAATTTTTTTTTGCCATGAGGCATGTGTGGAACCTAATCCTGCTGTCAAGGTTCAGCCAGTTGGTATCGTTGTATAGAGATCATGTGTGAGTTAGACAGTCACAGCCCAAGGTGAGGTGGCAGGCTTTATTTAGGGAGACACGTAGTCTGCTGAGGGCGGATGAGTTTGCTGCCCCATAGATGACTAGGCCATAATCTAGCAGGGAGGGGACAGAGGAGGAGACAGCAAGCCTCAATGCGTTTGGGGTAAAGCAGTGTTTGAGGCAATACAGGATCCCGAGCTGCACATTGAGTGCAGTAGATAGGAGGTGGATATGTTGGTGGAAAGTGAGTGCAGGGTCGAGTGTTAAGCCTAGGTATCTGAAGGAGTCCACTTGTTCAAGGGGGGGTCAGGTTGGCAGTACATACTTGAGGACAAAGTTCTTTTCTAGTATTGAGTGGGTGGGAAAAGTACATAACATTAGTCTTGCTATAGTTCAGGACAAGATGATGAGAGGCGAACCATTTTTCAGCGGAACTAAAGGAGGAATGGAGGGAGAGGTAGAGTTGTATAGGGTCAGAGTTGGAGGAATAGAGTACGGCATCATCCGCATAGAGGAGAAGGTTCCCGGAGCAGGTACTGGGGAGGGAATTTAGAAAGAGGCTGAACAGTAATGGTGCGAGGATGGACCCTTGCTGGACACCCGAGAGGACAGGTAGCCTACTAGAAATGATGTCTCCGATTTTGACCTGTTGGGAGCAGTTTGACAGGTAATCAGAGAACCAGCCAAGGGCATCCTGAGAGAATCCAGTGTTGGTCAGTGCGGATAGCAGGAGCGGGTGGTTCACGATGTCGAACGCCTTAGTGAGATCAATGAAGACAGCCCCTGTGATTTGTCCTCTGTCTAAAGCGGAGTGGATGTGAGTGGTGAGTTCCAAGAGGGCAGTGGTGGTACTATGACCCTTCCGGAAGCCGTGTTGCTGCATACTAAACAGGTTGTATTTGTTTAGGTGGTCCATTAGCTGGTCTGAGACTATCCTCTCAAGGGCCTTGGATAGGGGAGGGAGAATGGAGATAGGTCGGTAGTTGTTAGGGGGGGCACGGTCCCCATTTTTAAATATCGGCATGATATGGGCAGATTTCCAGTGGAGGGGAATTTTCCTTAGTGTAAGGAGCTGTTTATTATTTGGGTAAGGGGGTCGAGCACCTCAGTGAGAGAGAGTCAAAGGAGTTTCAGGTCTAAGGTGTCACTGCTATACGAGAGTGACTTGAGTGCCCTTCTGAGATAAGGCTCTGCGCCCTTGGGTGAGATGCCGTGGGCGATGTGGGGTTGATGGGAGGGTGGGAGGTGTCTGGGGTGGGTCAAAGAAGTTGGGGAGAACCAAACTGAGGTTGGAGAAGGCAACATTGAAGGCATCGGCCATTCGGGCTGGATCAGAGGTAAGGCACCCATCAACCCTAATCTGGCTAGGGGTGGCATTGGGAGCTTCTCCACACAGGTCTTTAATATTGTCCCAGAACTTTCGTCCTGACCCCCAGGAGTTGGTAAGGGAGGTCTTGTAGTACTCGGCTTTTGCTTTGTGCAGGGACCAAGTACATTTGTTCCGCACTTCTCTATAGTTCTGTCTGTCAGCTGGTAGGCCAGTCTCGTTGGAGAGGTGCCATAGGGAGTCTCTGGTCCGCATGAGGTCCAGGAGATGTTCAGTGATCCTCGGCGCCAGGTTGCCTTTGGCCACTCTTTTAGTGATTGGGGCAAACTTGTCACAAATGGTGTTAAAGGCGAGGATGAAGAGGTTAAGGGCTCGGTCAGTGTCAGGGGTCTTCGTGATGAAGGACCAGTCCATAGACCTGAGATAGATTTTGAGTTGTGCAGGTTTTTCTGGGCCAAGTTTGTGCTGATAGATTAACCTGGGGGGGGGATTTGGGTGATTTGCACGTCCAGGAGCAGAGTACTGGGGAGTGGGCATTTGGGAGGACAGTAGTACTAGTGATTTTTGTAGGGCAGTTGGTGAATACCAAGTCCAACAGGGAGGAGGACCCGGAGCACTGGTTCAGTCTGGTAGGGGATGTGATGACTTGAGTAAGGTCCTGGGCAGTAGCAGTGTCTAAGAATTGAGCGGCAGCTTTGTCAAGCCAGTTAATATTAAAGTGTCCTAGTACGATTTTCTCAGCTTGTGGTGGAAGAGTGGTCAGGTAGGACAGAACAGAGTGGAAGGCCACCTTCTGATCCCTGGGAGGGATATAGACCATGGTGATGAGGGGGGGGGAGGGGGGATTTAGAGGTTCCCAGTGTGATTTTTATAGTGAGGGCCTGTGGGCCAGGATGCAGTTGAGGGGTGGGAAGTAGCTGTCCATGTAGGACCTCTTTAGTGTATACGGCGCAGCCCCCCCCACCTTTACCCTTTCGATCTGCCCGGTATAGGTTGTACCCTATGAGATTTAACGACAAGTCAGGGGTTGATGGGGAGAGCCAGGTTTCACTAAGCACAATAATATCTGGCTGGTGCTGGTGGACCCAGTCCTGGAAGGAGTCCCACTTCTTTAAAAGGCAGCAGACATTAAGAGTGGCAATACATAGTCCACTATTTGGGGGGTGGGCATGCGCGGTAGTTGCCGCAGGGCCAGGGTTAGGGTGCACATTACCTGACATAAGCAAGAGGAGGAGAAGGAAGATCCTGTGGATTGGGTGCCATTTCGAGGTCTTGTGAGGTAGTATGCTACCGGCCGGGGGCCCTTTAGGAGTGGGGAATGTAGGGATAGGGAGGCTAGCTAGTAGGGGTGTGGCCAGTAGTAGGAGACAAGGTGAGGGGACAGGAGGTAAAGGTTGGAGTCGTGGATGGCAAGGTTGGCGGTGATTGTGGGAGTAGCAGAGGGTGCTACTCATAGGGTGTTGAGAGTGGAAGAGAGAGCTGGAGGAAGTGCAGCAAGATAAGTGCAACCAGTACCGAAGGAGTAAGTGACTATGGATTCCTGGTTGAGGAGGACTCAGGGTTGAGTAGAGGTGACTGCCAGTCAGGCAGCCATAGGGGGTATAGAAGCGGTGTGTAGCCCAGGAGGGTGACAGGGGGAGTTGCTTGATGGGGTAGCTGTACATAGAACAGGAGGAGTAGCGTTAGCATAGTAGCCAGTACATGAATCATTGCCATGGGAAACCTGCAATAGGTGAGCTGATGCAGCATATGCCCCTAGTGGCTGAGTAGTATAAGCTGCTGATGGAGAAATGGGCTGATTGGTTGCTGAAGCCTATAAAAGGGTGTGCTCACCAAGGGTGGTGGCGAGGCGGTGGGGAGCCGATGCTTGTGTCGGGGCCTTCACAAGCTCTCAGGAATCCTAACTCTGCGGAGCTCAGCACCCGTACAGTCCTTCCTTCCGTACCTGAATGCTGTTCTGGAGGGGTTGGGGAGGGTTCTTCTGAGACCCTCATGACCTCCAAAATGGGTCCCATGTGCCTCGATTGAAGCAGTAGCCTGAGGAGAGAGGAGAGAGGTAGGCAAATTAAGTATTTTTTGAGGCTTTGTGGGCCGGGGGTACAGGGAGCTGAGTGGCGTGTTCTCACCTCAGTTTGCACCTCGCTTCCAAATATGCATGGGAGGGGAATCAGCAGATTAAAGTTCCCTAGTGCCTAGTCTGCAGTTTAGTGATCCATCGCAAGGCAAAGCTCACTGTCTCATTCAGTATTCAGCAGTTAAATTAAGCTCTCTGTCTCTATCAGTAATCAGCAGTAAAGCTCACTGTCTCATTCAGTATTCAGCAGTTAAATTAAGCTCTCAGTCTCTATCAGTAATCAGCAGTAAAGCTCACTGTCTCATTCAGTATTCAGCAGTTAAATTAAAGCACACTGTATCTTTCTGTAAATTACTTAAAGCTCTCTGTCTCTGTCAATAATCAGCAGTAACGCTCACTGTCTCATTCAGTATCCAGCAGTTAAATTAAAGCACACTCTCTTTCTGTAATTACCTCACAACTTAAAGCTCTCTGTCTCTATAGGCATCAGCAGTTTATATTAAAGTTCTCTAGTCTGCAATTTAAAGTAAAGCTCTTGGCAATTACATCGTATGGGTTTTAAATTAAGGTGGAGCATAGTAGCTTCTTCAGAGAACAATTTTTGGCAAATTACACAAGGGAAAAAGCTATCTCCACATCTATGCCGACTAGTAAATGAAGTGCTATCATTTAAAAATTGCACCTTCAAGCTCTCAGGAATCCTAACTGCATGGAGCTCAGCATGCCATACAGTCCTTCCTCCGCATATCTGTATGCTGTTCTGGGGGGGTGGGGGAAGGTTCTCCCAAGACCCTCACAACCTCCGAAATGGGTCCTGTGTGCCTCGACTGAAGCAGTAGTCAGAGGAGAAAGGAGAGAGGTAGGCAAATTAAGTACTTTTTGAGGCTTTGGGGGTGGGGATACAGGGAGCTGAGTGGCGTGTTCTCGCCTCAGTTTGCACATCGCTTCTAAGTATGCATGGGAGGGGAATCAGCAGATTAAAGTTCCCTAGTGCCTAGTCTGCAGTTTAGTGATCCATCGCAAGGCAAAGCTCAGTCTCATTCAGTATTCAGCAGTTAAATTAAAGCACACTGTCTCTTTCTGTAATTACCTCGCAACTTAAAGCTCTCTGTCTCTATCAGCATCAGCAGTTTATATTAAAGTTCTCTAGTCTGCAGTTTAAAGTAAAGCTCTCGGCAATTACATCGTATGGGTTTTAAATTAAGGTGGAGCATAGTAGCTACTTCAGAGAACAGTTTTTGGCAAATTACACAAGGGAAAAAAACTATCCCCACATCTGTGCAGACTAGTAAATGCAGTGCTATAATTTAAAAATCGTGCCTTCAAGCTCTCGGGAATTTCACTGCGCTGAGCTCAACCGCCCGTACAGTCTTCCTCATGACGTACCTGTATGTGCTGTTCTGGGGGGTGGAGGATTCTCAAGACCCTCCACGACCTCCGAAATGGGTCCGGTGCACCTCGATTGAAGCAGTAGCCTGTATGCTGGTCTGGGGGGGGTGGAGGAGCATTCTACCAAGACCCTCACAGCCTCCAAAATGGGTCCTGTGTGCCTCGATTGAAGCAGTAGCCATTTCCTAATGCTAGGCTATGAGATGATGATTGCATAAACATTACAGTTTGCAGTGCCACATTTGATTTTAATATATGTAGGTATGCAGCACACACACACACACACCCCAACACCATGAAAAGGTTTCACTCTGGCTATGTCAACTTATGGCAATATCTGATACAAGATCAAGTAACAGTATTTCACATTTTAACTTTAACGCCATTTTAGTTTGGGAAACCTTTGTCCATCTCTGGGTACGGGATCTGGAAGTTCACTATGGTAAAACAAAGTTGCTTGTCGGTAAACTGGCTGTGCATATTCGAGCATGATATGTATTTATTTACTGCTGTCTTGTTGGTGAATAGGATTATACTGTACTCATTTTTTTTTCTAATTTGCTCAAAATATCACATGCTGTAGCTGACAAAATTAGGATGAGGTTTAAGGTTGTTTTTTTTGTTGTTGTTCTCCTTATCTAATAGTTTTTTAAAAAATAAATACAAATATAACTCAAACTGAAACTTGATGGCTTTGGTGATAATAAACTAGCAGCCATGGGTAAATTGTCTTCATTACAATGTTCCTTCACAACTCACACTCAGTTTTGATAGGAAAACTGTTTAGCCTTTTAAGCAACATAACAAATATCCCTGATATCCAACGTGATCAGAACAAGAGCTGTTGCTTGTTTTTGAAAAATATATATATATATATATATATATATATACACCTGTGTTGCAGAAACAGAAGGTCACAAGTTTGTGTACTGCAAGAAGAATTTCGTTTTGAATTGCACTGTCTTTTTTTTGTTTGTTTTTGTGTTTTTGGTTTGTTATTATTATGAGGACATGACATTTTTACTCGCAGGGAACATTATTAGCCTAGGCACACTGCCTTATCAATTTCACAAAGTGTCATTCTTAAGGCTCAGTTAAAGGCTCACATTATTTGCATTTGGAATTAACAAACTGGTCTGTTTGCTGCATTTGTAGTATACTATTTGTACACCAGGCTTTCTGTCATATCTGTAACTTAGTGATAGTGATGTATTGAATATGTTATTCAGATAAATTAATTAGCTGAGCTGCTGTGAACCACATAACTCTGGAGTAGTGCCAGTTCTTTGAACCGATTGAATTAACATTGATCAATTTGATCTCTGACAGTCTCCCCCACCCTGTTTCTGGGCATGCCCCTTCTTTATACTGTCAACATCAAGTCAGGCCTGAAGTGACACACTATAGTGAGTGGAGGGTAAGCAGCCTTCAATCAGAGTGGAGTATCAGCTTCAGACATAAAATCATGTGGCGGCTGTGCCAATTCCTTAAACAAGTATTATGGAAAATACATTAGTCTGAGGATGCAAGCATTTTAATCTTAGTGAATAGTCCCTTATTTTTTTACCATGAAGATAGGTGCAAAAATGGGACAGTGTGATCTGCTGGTTAGAACACTAACTTAGGAACCAGGAGATCTTATGTTCAAATCACACCAGAGCCACCACTGTGTAACTTCAGGCAAAGCACTTAACCTCTAAGCTGCCCCTGTCCACAAGCTGTGGAAATAAGTAGAAGTCAACCCCATCCCACTGGAAAGGAGATGTTGCATCTCAGATGGGCTATCCTCTGTTAACTGATAGAGATGTATTTGTGTAATGAAACAAGTGGGACAGCAGCAGTCTTATTTACAGTGAAAGGGACAGGGAGTTGTCACTTTTATTGTCTTACTACACAAAGTTTGTTCAGTTCTGAATAAGATGGGATCTCCAGTTGTACTGCAGAGACTTCCAATCTGGTCAACAGAGTAATTTAGTTGCCACTAGCTAAACAGTGTTTAAGCAGTTCTGTATTTCGTTGTAAATATCGTTGTTCAGGTAGCTTGCCAAATCAATACTGCAGTTTCACAGGCTGCAGATCAGAATTCAATGTCTGGCAAATCATTCTGTTGGCCATTAGTCAAAATGGATACAGTTTTAGATTTCCATTTTAGACCCTGACGTGGTATTATTTCATTTTCTTTTTTAAAGTTCTAAGAGCCAGATTTAAACCTTTATATGCACTGATGGTTTTCCTGCTCATATAAAAGTTTTTTTTTGTTGTTGCTAGCAATTTAACTAATTAAACAATGTTATTTTCAGCACAATACTGAACTGCTTAAGCTAAAAGCTGTCTCCTATGCATGTAAATTACTACAGCTGCCAGTGAGCACAACTTGCTACCTTGTGCCGCCTGAAAGAGAGACAGTGTTTTACCAGCAGCAGCTTCAAGAAGAAATAGGTGTGTAATGAGAGAGCAGGTCGCAGGTGAGAGACAGACTACGAGCTCCCACAGAGAAAGTTGATTCAGACTGTAACACCCTCAAAACTGTGTTGGACTTTGGAGCAAGAAAAAAATCTGGAAAAAAGGTGATGAAAGAAAGGAAGAGAATACTGACTGTACTTCAGGGATTCAGGTCAGGAAAGCAGTGTAGTGAGAGAAAGCTGCCAAGGAAATCAGAAAGAAAACAAGATAAATGGCGCTCCCTAGAAAGATGCCCTATAGCAGAGGGCAGTTGATGAGATAGGCTTACTGTCAAATCAGTAACTTAGTGGTACCGAGGTACTGTATATGCTCAGAGAAATGAATTAACTGAGCTGCTGTGAACCACATAACTCTGGAGTAGTACCAGTTCTCTGAACCAATTGAATTAACATTGATCAATTGGATCTCTGGTGGTTTCCCTCACCCTGTTTTTGGACATACCCCTTCTTTATTCTGCCAACAGCAAGTCGGGCCTGAAGTGACACACTATAGTGTGTGGAGTTGTAAACAGCCTGGGATATGAGTGGAGCATCAGCTCCAGCTTCGCTTATCAATTCAGTTGGAGGCCATGCCAGTTCCTTGGGTTCAGAAACTGCTCTGGATTTGGATGTTTTTCTACCTCATTCTCCTCCTGGCTCATCCATCCCACTGAGCAGGTGTCTTTCACACATTGCCTGTTTGCTTAGGCACTAAGTTTAGGGTGTTTCACCACATCCTTAGCACATAACTGTACTCCAGGTGTAGTGTTTTGCCACATCCTCAGCCCATAAGTGTATTCCACATGTAGTGTAAGCTTGCTGAGGCTGGCAGTCTTCATAGAAGCTGCTGTTAACAAAAGCTAGTGCCTCCTAATACAACTGTACTTTCTTCTCTTAGCTGTTAGGGAAATAAAAGGGCAGCAATCAGCAAGTCACATTCTGCCTCCGAATCCGATACAAAAGTGAAAGAGAGAGCGCACCCGCGCGAAAGAGAGAACAGTGAGTACTACAGTCTGAGCTCAAGCAGTTTAACCTCAGATCTCAGCAACGTTCATCTTCTGTAAGTATTTTCCCCTGCAGCAATCCCCACAAATCACAAATTGCAATGATAGCAAAAGCCAATCACATCAAAAACAGTAAAGGCCAAGTTATCAGAACCACCAAAACTCTTGTGTGTGTGTGTGTGTGTGTGTGTGTGTGTGTCTGTCTGTCTGTGTGTGCATGCGCGTGCGCGTGTGTGTCTGTTTTGTATCTTTCACATAGAATTAGAAATAAAGGCACAGTAAGAGAACATGAGACTTTTTTATTAGTCCCCCCCCACACACACACACACACACATACCATTGCTTTTCTGACAGTTTTTTGTTTTGGGCTGACTGCTTCATTTAACTGATCATTGCTGAACATTTATGTGCTTGTTAGTGTTATATTTTCTTAAAGATCATTGGCAACCTCATTTAGCACTAGTTAATAAAAAGAATGGAATTACTGATCTGTCTGTCAAGGGTTGCCATCTGGAATATGGAAAATGTTTGTTTTTAATAACAACTATCCAGATCTGCAGATTTACAGTTTTAAAAATTGCAGGGAGCACGCAGTTACACTCAGACTGTACAGCATTTGGCCATAACAACAGAATGTGCTGTTACATCGTTTTGAAGTGGGAAGTTTGATGTATACTGCTGAGCTGATTAGGCATGCTTAGTGTCCTGTGTGGATGGGCAGGCATAGATCACATTTTCTTGCTGTCAAACAAAGTTCATTTAATTTCAGGCACACTGGGTGATCACGCTATAAACATGTCATCCTCTGATGAATACAAGGAGACAGATTCAGTTGTTTTCAGTGCACCAATAGAGACCTGTTCATATGAGCCTGTGTTAACAAGCGGTGGTGCCATGGCCAATACAGCACATGACAGTGACAGCAGTACATCGGACCTAGAGTCCACAGATGCTGACACAGAAGTTCCAGTGGATGAATGGTAATTTATTTTTTTATGCCATCTAAACTGATTTGTGGTTGTAAGCAATTGTATGTCCCTTGGTTCACAACACACTGGCATTATGCCCCTTTGCAATGCCAGACTGGCTGCGGTGAACTGCATTGATTGTTGACAGTCTGTCGAACGTCTTCAGCATGTTCTCATGTTCTTCTGTGTATATGTGCACAACTAAACAGACAAAGTTTGGGGTTCACATTGGATTTTGGTGGTATGATTACAATGTGATTTGGGTTGCTATTTTACTGACAGCTCATGTTCTTGTAGCATTGTGTAATAATAAGATCTGTGATAGTCGGGGAGGCTCCATTGCTGACTGTGATGTTACACACCTCCCATACATGTTTTTTTTTTTTAGTTACCATGCTGTGTTCCTGATTTGGTACATCACATCTGTTCACTTGTGTGGGCTGAGGTGCTTGAAGAAGAGCTCTCCATGTGTGCAGCTCACGGCAAAGCTGACTACCCATATATAATTATGTGTTGTTGGATATTCGTGTGTATCAGACCATTTTAGGGTTATCACATTAGGGTCAGTGTATGCGCTGCACTGTGAGTTTTGTGCATCACAAGTGATCAGACAACCATGAACTGCAGCCTTGTGTAGATTAGCTAGTTGTCTCACATTGATTGCTCTTGGTGTTGCACCTAACTGGACAGCCACTACCTCTGCTGTGAATGCACACTGTGTTTCATACAGTTTGTCTCCCCATGAGATAGCAAGTGTAGTGGCTTTATTACAGACTGCATGTCCTGCCTTTATAATGTGTGACACATTTATTTCTATGTGTGTGACCTCCTGTTTTTATTGCAGCCAAGGCTTGTGATTAATTTAGGTGGAAAGCGAGTGTACGCAGTACTATACCTTTGGTGGGCTGTAAATGTGTTATAGCACAATGTACAATCACAGGGCACAGAACTCCAGATCTCTTAGCCGAGCCCTGACAGCTTGTTATTTTTTTTTCACCATCAGTGGTAACTTTTTACCACCTTCCTGTATTTCCCCTTTCCTTATGTCTTCAATGTTTACATCACAGTACTTTATGGAAAGATATGTCATCCTTCCATTACATTCCTGTACTGTCTTCTTTGGATACAGTATGCTATCCTAAAATACCACCTCCAGCAGTCAAAGCCAACAATTTTGCACTGTCTCCTTCCAGCTTACATGCTAATAAATGTGTGAAACTCTCATACTGTATTATATGCAGCAAGAGGCATGCTGTGAGACATCCATCTACTACCACCATGATTGCAGTGTGTAGATATGGGCTCCGATGATAGCAGTGTAATCTTTGTTTTTTGTGTTTTGGGGGCTGTCCGGTTTTTGTCTTTTTTTTGTCCTTGTTTTCAATTACCTTTCTAGTGTCAAAAACTGTCTCTGTCTGTTGGTCGCTCATATGTTGTGCTTGCACTCGCACATATATGTCTCAAATCAAAGTCATGCTCTGCAGTTCAGAGTGGCAATAGCAGTACTTCCACTTATGCAGGAACAGCTGTGTCCCTCATATGCAGGTGTGTTGTGTTCCCCCCTTTTTTGTCTATGTGGATGCTGTAATTTACTATTTTGATTGGCATGAATGTAACACTGATTTTCATGAAGTCTACCATGGTCACTTTTCCAGATACCCAAACCACCCAGCTCATCAGACCACCAGAGAGGGACATATTTGCACTCTCCATCATACCCTTGCCTTCCCCATGCAGGAAATTCATGTGCAAATGCAACCACCATAGTGCCGGGTAGTATTGTGCACTGCCTAGCATCAGTGGATCAGGAACTCATGTCCAATGACCATCCCAACTGTGCCCTGGGGTCTTGACCATTGCTCACCCTCCCTGACCCTGGAACTTATGTCCATTGCCCACCCTCATCTTGGTGGAAAGACATGTACACTACCTACCCTATCTGGACTGAATAGTTAATTATATTGACCATTCCCCTGGTGCTGTGAACATTCATCCACTGTCAACCATGATTGTGCTGGAAACTCATGTGTACTATCCCCAGTCGGGGAAGTGAAGGGTGGTCATATCCATTCCATGTGATTTTGCAACAAACATCTTCACTGTGCCTTAGAGGTCATGTCTATTGTTCACCTTTCCCATGCCAGAACACCCTGGAACATTGCCTACCCTACTCAGGACATGAAGTCACTTCCATTGACTACCCTCAACAGACAGGTAAAGCCATGTCTGCTGACCTCCCTCGATGGGCTGGGAACCCCTCTGTATTACTGTCATGTCTTGGACATGGAAAGGATGTGCACTGTCTACTGTCACCATCATGACAATTCATTCCCATTGGACACACTCTCATTTCAATAAATATTTTGCATTGTTAAATCTCCCCTGGTGCAGGAATCAAGGTGCACCACCCATCTTCACTGTGCAGTGATGTCATGTTAATTGCTCACCCTCCTTGTGTTCAAAGGTCATGCCTATTTTGGCCATTCTCCCATGGCTAGTAAGTTATGTCCACCCCCCATCCTCACTGTGTTTGGATCCCCTGTTACACTTTTTGAACAGATAAATCATACCCAGTGCAAACTATCCATGGTCTGGAAACCGAAGTCCACAACCTACCTTCCCTGTGCTGGGAAGTCATGTCCACTGGACTCCTCCTACAGGCTGGGAACAAATGTGGATATGCCCATTTCCAGTGTCAAAGCTGTTATGTACAAAGTCCACCCTTCCCGCAACAGGAAGTCATGTCCATTGACATCAATAATTTGGCTGGACAACTCATATCTACTCATTACCATCCCAGGGAAAGAAGCTAATCTCCTCTGCTGACCATACTCAGGCATGGAAATCATATCCAATGTAAAATGTCACCATGAGGGGATATCATGTCGATGGCCCACACTCCCTTGCTAAGAACTGTTTCATAATGCCCAGTGTTCCCCGGATCAGGAACTGAGCTCAGCAACCCCCCATCACTGTCCCATGATGACATGCCCACTGACCACCCTCCCTTTGATGTAAACTCATGATCATTTCCCCATCCCATTCAGCGGGTAAATTATGTCCACTTCCCATCCTCAAACTGCACTGAACTCTTGTGCACTGCCCACCACCTTTTGTTCTGGAAGTGAGGTAAATGACTCACTTCCCCATGCTGGGAAGTCATGTCCACTGCCTACTTTCTATGTGCAGGGTACTCATACTCATGATAATCCTTTTCCATTGCTCACTCTCACCTGTCCGGGATGTTATGTACATTGCCCTCCCTGCCATGACTGTGTACCCTTGCTCATTGACCACCCTCCCTTGTTCAGGAAGTCATGTGAGTTGTCCACTCATCCTCTGCGCTGGAGACAAAATGGAGGAAAGTTGTGAGAGAGAATGTGCCCATGTTGTCTCATGAATTCAGCAATAACTTCAATCAGTGTTGAATTTGAGTTGTTCATTTGCTTTAAAATTATAATAACATAATATAATAATAATTATAAAATTAATAATTATAATTTCTCCATTCATATCTCACAACAGGTGTGAATGTGGTCACTGCTGCAGGATGCCCACTATCAGAGAGAATAGCTGCTGTACCTTCTAAAGTGCAATTACGTACAGAACAACATGGTAGAGTCTGACAGATTGGAGTGCACCACCAAGCATCCTGGCTTTCTGTCATGCTGCTTGGATATCTATTTTCTACGGTTTTCACTCAATTAATTTATCCAGATGGATGGACCAGTTGTGGATGATATCCCACTATATAAGTATGATGTGTTGTTACTTGCAGATACATAAATCACTTTAGTTGTGCTGTGAGGCATACGGTTACTATATGGTGACTGTGGAATAACTTCTTGTCACCTTTGTGTCTGTTTCTCAAATTTAGCACTGTATTGGGGGTGGTGGTGAGGTGCTGGAGAGTACCTGGCCCCATGGTTGGAGGGAAGCCCAATAACAGGAAATGGTCCTCTTGGTGGAATATAGCTTTTGAGAGGTGTTATCCCTGTCTCCCATTTACGTTACAGATAGACTTCTCATTTACTTTGTTTTAATCCTATGATAGGTACTCTCACATGTTTAGTGGAAAACGGGGGGGGGGGGCTCATCTAACAGGGACATTGATGTGTCAAGCAGCCACTGAGCATGTGTAGTCAAGGGCTCCTCATCCAGAACAGTGTGTCATTTCTGGAACAGAAACTACTCACAGGTCACTAGGGGGAATGGATGGACAGTAGTAAGTCATACTTCCCATATATGGAAATGTGGCTGGTTACTGTGATGGTCCCACGAACACCAGGGATAAACAGATGTCACAAGCTGTGACAGTGATTGGCCGATGAAGGGACAAGTGGTCAAAAGTAAAAAAATTACCCACATTAGTCTCACCTGCCATCTTTCTGGGCTGGGAGAGTACACAACTGGCATGGGAAATTGTGACAGTGACTCACTCAAGAATGTTGGGGAGATCGCTCCCCCAATGTATGCTAACTGTGGAGATGTGCCCATAATGAGCATTGAAGTGCCCAAGTAGTGTAACACATGTTCAACTGAATCAGATACATGTCTGTCTTTGTAACAGTACATAGCATCCCTGGATACATCAATGATATATCACGGTTTCTGTAATTCATATTTACATATCCATGTTCCTACATGTCATGGAATTCTCTCCACAAGCATGTAACTTGTAGGAAAACTTATGCAGATTACTCTCATGTTGTCAAACTGTGGTCTAAACATTAGCTTTCAACTGTATTCATGTAATGAGGATTGACACAGCCCTGTTACTACTGTTACATGACAGGATAGCTGACAATCATTATAAGTTACATTCAGTTTGACTACCTCCAAGAGGTTCCATGTCATAGAGGTGATTGCAGAACGGCGATTCACATTATAGTGAGTGTACATCACTGAAAAGCACAAAGGTGATGTACACTTGTCGGTACAAAACATACGGCAACTGAAACAGGACTTATGCGGGGGGGGCTGTGACCCCCACACCCCCCTGATTTTATGTAACCATCTCCAGGAGGGTGCATGTCGGGGAGGAGGAGAAGGTCCCCACCACCAAAAATCCAGTAGCAGCAATAAAATGCTTCCTGGCACCCAGCACCTGCTGCACCAAAGCTAGCCACTTTGACCACCACACCACATGGCTAGCTCAGCAGCAGCAGCAGGCTACATTACCCCAGACAAACCCTCCTCCCTATACCTCCCCTACCAGTCACCCTAGTAACCCTCCCTCGCGCATCTCTACCCTCACCTTCACATTCCGTTGCTACCCTTATAGGGCAGCTCACATGTGTAGCACTCTAAGTGAGTCGCTCTTTTCGAGAGTAGCTAATTTACAGTCACTATCATCACTGGATACCCCTCCAAGATAATGTTTTCTTATGTTCAATTCAAAACCTACTGAAAATTGACAGGTTCACAGCTGTAGTGGCTCAGTCAATGTAAATGCTATTGGCAACAAGTAAAAAAGTGGGAGCACCTTACCAGCGGTATACGATACAGTCCAGGACACACTCTTGCCAAACACTGCGGAGTGCTGACCTGCATTCTTTGCTTTTGGCAAGAGTGTGCCCTACTTAAAATTTATGGGGATGATCTTGCCACTGTCAGATTGTGGAACTGCGGAGACAGTTGCGCTTGTGTTCTTATACTGCAATGGAGGGCAACATCACATCAGTTACATGGTGTGGTTGGTGAGATAGAAAACATGTACAGTCCTGATCACAAACTAAGGCAACTTACTTTTATATCTCCTGATAATTTTGAGTGTTATAAGGAAGGTGCTGACTGCAGAGACACAAGACTCACTACATCGATGGCATCAAAGAAGTAGAGGCAGGCACAAGCATCCTTTCGCATAGCAGCACATGCTCATGATTCTGCCTACTTATCTGACTTTAGGTAAAGAGTAAAACTGTGACAATAGTAGCATTTCAGTCAGGCTGTGTCTGGTTTTATATATGTGACACCACATCATATCATTTTAACTGCGCTCGGCCAAGGAGAAGAAAACTGAAAGTGGCTGTTTACTGACTTAGCCTGGCAATGGCAGAATCAAACTGAAAACTTTCAGTACTTACTGTAAATACAGTTTACTAACTTAATGGTACATCATGACAATAGTAAGTTTTTCAAGATGGTTGTACCTCATTTTACATATCTGCCACAATGCATCAAGATGTACAGATGTTTGCAGTTAGAGCATAAAAACATGCAGGCCAAGTATGAACTAGGGCCAGGATTAATCACTGTAACAGGGCAAAATAGTGACCTGGTGGTTTTAATATTGGATGAACTAAAAGTGGGGAAGCAATGTGATAGGGCAGTCAGATGGGTGAATCGTCTACTAGTCTGTATAGGTATGGGTCTAACAAGTAGGCAGAGGGAGGTGATATTGACCAGTATTAATTGCTAGTGAGACCCCATCTCGAGTATGGGGTACAGGTCTGTATGCCTCATCCATGTGGAGAGAGTACTAATGAGGGAGTCCAATATTTTGCAAGGCCTGCATTGGTAGGCATACAAGGATAGACTAAAGAACCTTGATCTGTACTCCATGGGGATCAGGAGAGAGAGGAGAGGCATGCTTGAGACATTGAAATATCTACAGTGACTAAATAAGGTACAGGAATATAGAATCTTTCACTTAAATAGATGTCCAAAGAGTACAGGTGACAATATGAAGTTTGTGGTGGGAACAATGATCACATTGGAAGAGGAGAAAGTACCTCATCATGGTAAGGGTGGTATGACCCTGGAATAGCCTCCCCGTTGAACTGGTGGGGCCAACAGTGATGCATGGGTATCACACAAACTGGGGGGAGAGGCCAGAGTACGAATAGTGACTGGAGACACCATTGGTAGGGGAGAGAGACAGCAGAGCAGAGGCTGGTGATCATGTCCATTCTGTACTTTTAGGCAGGGAAAAGAATGTGCTGACTGAATGGGCCACATGATCTTTTTCTACCATGAATGTCTATGAGTCTATGACTCTATGTGATTCTATGTGATGTTGTGATATTGGCATCGCTTGGTCACAGTACATTATGGCACTACCTGTCAATGCCACTTTCAACCATGTAACATTTATAATGGACATTTGTTTTATGCTGGGGGGTGGGGTGGGAGGAGTGCTTCATAGTTTAATGTACAGGTAAAAAGTGCAACATGATACAATGCACTTCATGCCTTATGACAAAGAACTGACAATGAGTGAGTTATGGTTAGTCCCAACTAGTAACATTCATAATGTGGGCCAGAAAATCAGAAAATGCCACCTTTCAGGTTGATGTTTCATGGATAGTAGGCTTCAGACAACAACAGAAAATGGGGGGAGAGGGGGTTAAAAGGGAAAATTACCTGCTTTGGCCTATTGCATGTAGCCCCTAAAACTGTAAACATGTAACAACTGTAAACATGACAAATATCAACATTAGTAAAAGAACACAGTAACAAAATGTCCAGGGATTATAATCAAACCCTGTTCCAATCTGTGCCATGTCTCAGTGTCCTTATCATTGTAACGGTGGTTGTTGTGATCCCAAAGTTCGGTGGATGAAGGCATTATCCCCACACACTGCCAGACTTACACTTCTTCAGCCGGTAATAGACAAACACAGCATTCAGACGAAGTCACATTGTGGGATCCTGATTGCCTCGTTCCACAGTCTTGAGTGACAAAATAGAAAGGAACAATAAGGTATCGATGTTGTGTCAAATCTGAGAACAGTACCATCCAGCAAGTATGCTTTGGTGCCTCACAAGAGCTGCTTGTCATGCCCTTCCCCAAGCATGTTTTCTGCCATTTCCTCTACAGTATTTGCCCCCACCCCTCCAATTCTGTTATCCACAATCAGCAGGTGCTGTACTGCTTCAGTAACCCATTTCTGCAAAGGAAGTCACCTTGAGGTGCTATACCACTACCTCTGCATACTTTGTACACATCAAAGGCATCCTATGGAATCACAGAATTAGGTGATTACATGTGCCAAGATGGAAATTCCTCATTGTTTGTCACTAAGTGATGTACCTCTCCCTTTGAACAGCTGTTCTTCAAGTGAATGTGATCACTCAACTACTTGAACTATGCAAAGCTTTGAATTCTTCTATTCCATGGTAAACAATCACAGAATGTACTGAATGTGATAACGACAGATGACTGACAGGAGAAAAGCATCCATGAAGGGACTATGTCACATAAGCTATCCAAATAATTGTTTGTTGCTTTGAAAACTGTTAGAGTGTTCATTTTTTTAAAACATGCATGCTGACCCATCTGATATTTCCCAATAAGGCATTACTGTCCATTGGTTGTAGTAGGCTTACCACCAAGTCAGGGCTTGAAGGCACTCATTTTCACTTTGTGCCTTACAACTCTATGGTAAATTTAATTCTCTTGTTATTGTTTTTTCTGAGTTCCTGCCTGCTTTGTTTTTATTACCTGTTCCTTACTTCCTTCCTGCCCTTCCTGCAAACTCTTCAGCACAGTCCTGCCCACTCCCTGATCGTTTTCACACCTCACTGTTTATACTACCTCACACTCTGTTTATATGGGCCTTTGTTGTTTTGTTTCTTCTAATTTCTAAACTTCCATGTTTTGCTATCTATTCTACCCTTTCAGACTACCTTCTACTCCTTGATTTTTGATCTTTCTTATCTGTGTTCCTGTCTGGCCATTTTCATTACCATTTCTAGCTTCCTTTTATCTTCAGCTGACCTGTTTCTATTAAGTACCCCCCCCATTTCTTCTCACACCTTTTTTACTTTGCTACTTATATAGACTTTTATCTCCAGTCCCCTTTTATCACTTTCTTACTTCACTTCCCTTCCTGCCATATTTTTTTTTTTTGTGAATTGCTCCATAGTAGATATAAATACTGCTTATGTTGCTCAGTTTTGCTATTCACCTGAAGAAGAGACCTGTGAGGCCCTGAAAGCTTGTGTATAATTTCATCTTTGTACAAGACACTTGTTGGTCCAATTAATGGTATCAAACCTTCCATCGTTTCCTGTTTTCCAAGGACCAATACAGCAAGAATCTCTTTTTACAAAATCTGCCTTATAACTCCAAAGACTGAGGGGTTAAACATTGTACAGGCAATGCCATACCTTATTTGTTTATGGCACATACATATACCTAGCATACATATGTGTCCCCAACATTATTAAAACCATTTACCAATGTTCCATAGGATAAGTCATGACAGAGTGGTTAGTTAACACAGTTGAACTGGTGGTTTTTAGGGAGAGATCTGGCTAAGGATGTACCTTACTCACTTAATGACAAACAGTAGTTCAGGTGCTACTATGGTGGTTCACTCCCAATGGCCAAACACACTATTTTTAGAAACAGCCCTAATTACAAAGGTTTGCAGATTGAATGTAATAGTTTCAAGTGTAAGTCACTGAGCTAGGCTGGCCCTTCTGGCTGGAAGGCATAGTAGGACTAGTGTCAAGTGTTATGTTTACTGGTCTGTAGTCACATATAGGGTGGTAATAACCCTCATATACTTACATACAAAGGTTGACAATCACAAGTAGACTTACGTATTGCTCTTATTAAATCAATTCTTGTACTCGGAAACAAGAAGTTTCTTGTCAGGGTTTTGTGAATTCTGCCACCACTGGAACTGGTACAGTACATCAACTATTCCTAGTCACTGCATGGCAAGCTTGTATGTGGGATATTCCTGTCTCATCGTCATGATCTCAGTAATTAATTCAGCAACATAACCAGTAAAAATGGACAGAGTGCAGTTCTCAGTGAAAATTCAACAGCAGGACTGCCTATGAAGCACTCAAGGTATTGGATCAATAACCAAAGTTGAACATTGAGTGCTCATGGCAGGTCAGTCGTGTGATCCAACAGGTGACACTTTCCATTGCAAATATCAACTAGATATACCTTATTGCACAGGATCACATGATCAGTTGGTCATGTGACAATTAAAAGGTTGGTCAAGACAGTCATAAACATTTCAAGCTGGCACATTTCTTTTTTCCTTTTTGGTCTCTTCTTTTTACCTCCTGTTCAACACCTGGCTGAGGCCCAATCAGTCCTCTCTCAGTCATTCACATCCAGCTTGAATTCCTTTGCGTCTTCAGGTTCTGTTGCTCTGACCCATCCATGACTCATCTTAGTGAAACTCCATGGTTATGCCCTCCCCAAATTGGGGCTGCTCTTAGCTCCATGGTAAATGTACCCAGCTAATGCCACAGCATGCAGAGGTGAAGGATGGAGGAAATGAGGACCCAGGTGAGCAAGAACCAGCATTGGACATGGTGGCTGGAGTGACATCTTCCTCCCAGCCAGCAGAATTTTCCTTCATTTCCTTGTTTACCCCCTGGAGGCATGGATGTCCAATGACTTCAAGTGCTGGACATGCACACTCCTGCACCCCACCAGCAAATGCCCACCATCACCCCTACCCCTTCCCAACGTAGTCCTTAAAGCTGTACTGCCATCCTCCACTGGATGTCACTGTTTTGCCAGGACACATGGTCCACAATCTCCAGTAGATGAGAGCTGTCATCCAGATACTCAATCCTCTCCTCCCCAGCCAGCCAACAGCAACCTAGCTTGCTCCTGACCCCTGGTCACTGATGTTGTAAGAGGTAAGGCACAAGATGCCTCAGCCCTCTACACAACCATGCTGCCATAAAGCTGGTATTTTTCTTGATACAGGAACAATTTGAAGAACACATATCGCAAGATGTCATATGAAGGTAACACTCATGTATTATGGCCTTGAATGTGTGTAGTTATACCGTTCTAATCATCGTATGAATAAATACCAGAAAGCGGCCCTTGTAATACAAAAAGTTATTCAGTGGATACGTACTGTGTACCTCAACCAAGTGTTTGCATATCAGCTGCACACTGTGTTGTGATCAACAGCAGCACAGTACATACATTCCCCAGGAATGGTGCTGATACAGAAGCAGTAACAAACATTGTTGCCCTCAAATTTCCATGCTGAGGTGTTTGCATGAAGTTACAGTACAGCAAACGTCATGCATGACAGGAAGTTTAACTTCCCGGTGGAGTAACACCCCAAAAATCCACAACAAATGAAGGTATAGCTACTGAGCAACAGAGATGGGCATCACCATTACATGGACATCACAAGACTGAGACCCTGTTGTTGCTTTGTGTCTCACAACTGAGACAGAAACATTCTACTACTGGTGCTGCACATTACGTATACCTGTAGCAGCAGTGGTCTGTGACATGTGGTGCACAAACTATGTTGTATATCTGACTTTCTGTAATGCAGTGCAGTGGTACTATTTCAAATGTACCATAAGTAACTGGCACTTTCTCTTGTTTCACTACACCAAAACCACCTCTAGATTTTGAAAATGATACCAACTATTTCAATTCACTGTCCTGTGTTTTGTCCAGGGATCGGCATAAATTTTCATTGAAATGCATGGCAGCAATCATTAACCTTTAACAGAATGAGAGCATTGACATTTTCTAGGCTACACCAGCATGATAGAAATGTTCTTTGTCTACCCTTACATACTCCCCACCACCACCACACACAAACAGTCATATGCATTGACTGCCCCCCCCCCCACCATGAGCTAGTGTCCACTGGCCAAATTACCCAATTCTCAAAGTCATGACCACATCCAAACATTCCCATGCCGGTGACTCCTGACCAATGACCAGCCTCCAGTGGCTATAAATTCAGGTGCACTGCATATGATACCCATGGTTATGTGATGTAGTGACACTGTGACCCAAGCAATGTTACATGACAGGTTTGAGCTACAACATTGCTCTTTACACTTTCATAGTGCTTTGCCAAACAGTAATAGGGTTCATTGGCATTTAGTCAGAGAACTCTGTAGGCTGTGGTGCTGTATATGTCATACTGAAAAGTCACCAAACTGGACAAATGTAAGTAACACACTTAAAAAGCATGCCAAATCAGAGCATGACACAGTACTGTGTAGCACAGTGGTACTTTACACACACAATGCCATCACCTTTCTGAATGAATGTATGCAATAAGATGAGGGTTAACAAATAAGATTGTACCTGTCTGTGTTACAACAGGGGTGGATAACATGCACATATTGCACACTACAGTATCCATCTGTATGACTGATAACCAAAGTTTCCACCTGTCACATAGAACTATACCATAAGGTCAATTCTAGATGAGCAATTATGAATTTGAAGTCAGTCATTTTTCCTTTTTTTTTTTTGGGTGGTTGTTGTGGTTTATTGGTATGTCTTCCTTTTCCCCTCCCCAGTTTTTACACATTATCTGGCCTCTATGCTCCTAAAGAAATAATGCACACTCCAGAGCAAAATAAATCACTATTTTATGATATGCTTCCAGGGCAGAGATCTGCTCACAGGGAGAACATTTTTCTTATGTCTTTGCACAGAAGATTGGAATGCACAATACTGTGAAGCTCCTTGTGTGGCTTGCTTCCTACAAAGATTTCACAGAAAAAGATAGTTGTCACTGTAACTGCAAGAGGTAGCCTTCTACCATGGCATCTAAGTGTGTCAGCAGCAAATAGTTACGGGAATACCATTTCAGAAATAGGGTGAATGTTAAATAAAAAAACAGAGACAACAAAGCAAGTAGTACACTGGCCACACCCAAGCTCGGGTCATGATTTCTCCTAGGAGACTGAAGTAATTTAGACCCTTCTAATGTTGTCAGCAGGAAATACTCAAGGCAGGATGGTTTCTACGTTGATGAACATTTTAATTACAAACAAGGTACAGCACTCCACATTAACATTCAAACCTTTCCCAGTCACAATCTGATTATCAAGGCATTCTTGAAGAGCTGGGTGCTGGAAAACATGTTTTCTAACTAGTATGTTCATCAATGGTGACTCTAGCCTGTTTTGCTGTATTTTCAGTACAGATCCTTGCCATGGAGTTATTGATGCATATTTTCCTATGAGCAGTCAAACAAGACAACTCTATGTCAAATCAGGATGTTTCAGGGAAAATGTTAATGCTGGTGAACCTCCAAAATGTGAAATCACATTACCTGCCCTTTGAACAGTGATGCAACATCAGTTAAAAATGAATTGTATAATACACGGAACTGACGTGTACAGTACATTTTGTTTCAATGAATTAAGTGTAATTAGAGGCAGTATTGCCATGCAGAGTACATAGGACTATACGCCTGGATTTATGAAAACCTCATGTAAGTTCATATTGCAGTACGAGTGAACAAACAATTCATATCACAATATCAAACATTGATATGAACTGTAATATTGAAAAACTGCTTGTCTGGCTACCACAGCCTTCAGTGCACAATATACATGGCACACCACAAACAAAAAATGACATTCAGCACAACACAGTAGGCACTGTGGGGGCATATTTTGATTGTGGTTATGACGGTGGATGTTGTAGCATTGATTCCTCTGGGACTAAGAGCCACTGCATTAGGAATACGAGTCACGGAGATGACACGTATTATTCTCACAGAAAAATGTCATACCGATAACATCACTTTTTCATATGTAAAATCCACCAGCCCTGTTTTATCCACTTCTGTTCTTCAAGCTGACCATGACAATATTCCAGAAACAGTGGTCCATGGTTGGTATACATATCCACCATGTGATTTGTTATTGACCACCATGTGGCCACCACAAGATCACCATTGCCGCCACTGCTACTAGCGCAGCAGTAAAGGTGATTACTTGTTGACTCTGCCCAGTCTCCTAGAATCTTGCAGTCCTTTCTTTTCCTTTTGCCTCAATTTTTTTTATTCCAGCATTATGAAAGTTACACAGACAAAATACAGGGGGCTAAAAAGGAGAGAAAAATATCATTACAGTAGGGCAGGACATCAAGTTACTGTGCAGTACAATCATGACCTAGGCAAGAACTGTTTCATTCCTTTGGCAACATGCCATACATCAAACCAATGCTGGACATCATTCTTGTGTTCTCTCATATGTTTCTTGACCGAGACATATTGGTCGGTGGTCAGACTTTCTGTTTTCACCCCATGTGATTGTACTTTGGAAAGACATCTCTTAAAGCAGCAGTACTAGATAGAAATTGGATCTTTTGCAGCAGTTTGTTCCATGTGCTCTGTTGAGCACTTTACTGGCAATCAAAGCAGACTTTTGATAATCACTTCCTGATTATATAGCACTGCTGCTTTAAGACCTTTTAATTCCATAGCATTGTTTCTAACTTCATTGCACTGCAGACAAAACAAGGCCAGGGCAAAAGATGACAGAGAGATATAGAGCACAGAACTAAGAAACCATACTTCAGAATATTTAAAGTAGCTATGTGTCAAGGTCACTTCAAGAATGTCTGACATTCAGTCAGTCATAAAAAATACCTGTACTAGTTGTAAATCAACAACTTTTGAACATGTGAGGTCCATCATAGTACAGATCCCATACTTTGCTGTATGGCCTTGTGAGCAGCATCGTGTATTAAGACCCAACTTACATACATACTTTCATACATACTAGACTCCAGCAGAGTAGGCCTCTTGGTCTATCAAGTCTGCTTGTGCTTCAGCACACTGAATGGGTACCAAAGCTATCTACCTGGCTCCTGCCACTGTTACATAATCCCCAGGTCCCACCACCCCCCGGTAGCCATCCTCTTCTTCACCACTTGTCTATACTTATCTCACCCTCTCTTGAACCCTTCCACTGTAGCTGCCTGTACCAGCTCCCCAGGCAGCGCATTCCATGGATCCACCACTCTCTGTGTGAAGTACCTCCTCCTCCTTTCTCCCTTAATCCTCCCACCCTCAATCTTCCAACTGTGTCCTCTGGTTCCCCACTTCCACAAAAGTTCCCATCTTGGCTTACCTTATTTACTCCCTTGAGGTACTTGTATAGCTCAATCATGTCCACCCGGTCCCTCCTCTTCTATAGCAAGAAAAGGTTGAGCTCCTCCTCATATGTCATATCTGCCAGGCCCCAGATCATTTTGATTGCTCTCCTCTGGACCCTCTCCAGGAGTTGGATGTCCCTCTTTAGGTGCGGCTTCCAGAACTGCACACAGTACTCCAGGTGTGGTCTAACCAGGCTGTTGTACAGCAGCAAAATCACCTCCCTGCTCCTAGAGGTAATTCCCCCTAGGGATGCAGCCCCGCATCCTACAGTATTTGCCCTTACCACAGCCCTCCTGCTCTGCTCTGAATTATTCATGTTAACATCCACCCAGACTCCCAGGTCTCTTTCACCTTTTGTGGCCTGCAACTCCCCCCCTCTGGGTATACACATAGTTAGGGTTTCCACACCGTAGATGTTGCACCTTGCACTTGGAGGAGTTGAATTTCAATTTCCAGATGCAGGACCACCTCTCCAGAGTATACAGGTCCTGATGCAGGGCCAGTCTTCCCTCCTCCTCTTCCACCACTGCCTCCTGCTTAGAGTCATCTGCAAAGAGACTCATTTTGCTCCCAATACCTTCTCTGATATCGTAGATGTAGGCATTGAACAGGAATGGCCCCAGAACTGATCCCTGTGGGACCCCACTTATGACCTCCCTAGAAGCTGAGACCTCCCCACCACTACTACTCTTTGAGTGTGCCCACAAAGCCAATTTCCAATCCACCTAACTGTCAGCAGGGCTACCCCCATCCTCCCCCACTTTCCCAGCAGGCCATTGTGAGGGACCTAATCAAACGCCTTGCTGAAGTCCAGGAACAGGACATCCACGGGTTTCCCCCCATCAAGAGCTGATGTCACCCACTCACAGAATTCAACAAGGTTTGTTTGACACGATCTACCTGGCACAAACACATGCTGTCAGTTATCCAGGTACCCCTTGTCCTCCAAGAAACCTTCCATCCTTTCCTTTAGTATGATCTCCATTAACTTCCCCATCACCGATGTCAAACTGATGGGCCTATAGTTTCTGGGCTCTCCTCTTTATCCCCTTTTTGGATGGGCACAACATGCGCCTGCCTACAATCCCTTGGCACCTTCATCGTCTGCAGCAAAATGTTAAAGATATCCACCAGTGCTGCATCCAAAGCATCCGCCAACTCCCACAACACCCTGGGATGAATAGCATCAGGCCCCAGAGATTTGTCCTTGTTTAGGGACTTGAGGGCTTCCCTCTCCCAGCCGATAGGAATATCAGCATCTGCCCCCCCCACAACCGAACCACCTGCAGCAGCTTGCTGTTCAGTAGGTGCCCCAGTGAGCAGTTCTGCTGCTCCTTTTGTGTCCTGTACCCCCTTTTTTTGGAATTCGCCTGCCTCCTCCCTAGTGAACACTGAGGCAAAGTACCCATTCAATATCTCTGCCTGCTCTCCAGCCTCTTCCACCCACCCCCTGTCTGAACTCAACCTACTAAGCTGATGCTTGACCTTCCTCCTCTCCCCAATATACCTAAAGAAGCCCTTTTCCCCGCCCAGTATCCCCTGCACCAGCCTCTGTTCCTTCCAGGCCTTTGCCCCATCTCACCACTTTGGTGAACTGCCTAGCTGCAAGGTGATAATTTTCCCTATCCGTCTCTCCTCTCATCTTTTTATACCTACTGTAGGCAGCCTTCTTTTCCCTTACCGCCTCTTGGACCTCCTTAATCCACCAGCTTGGCTTGCAAGACATTCCTCCCTTGTGCCTCATTCTAGCACAGGACCTGGTGGCATCCTGTATCCCCTGCTTAATCTCCCACCTGCCTTCTAAGACCAGTCCTGGGTTTAGCTCCCTCAAATGCTCCTTGAGAATTTCCCCCATGCTCCTAAAATCAGCCCACCTTAAATCAACTATCATCATCCTTGAATGATCCCCCCCACACACACACTTTATGCTGAAACCAGGCTGTGTCATGGTCACTCCCAGCCAGGGGTTCTTCCACTACCAGATCCCGCACAAGATCCCCATCTGCTAAAACCACATCCATGATATGACCTTCCCTTATTGTGTTCACCACCTGCTGTTTGAGGAACACATCCAGAAAGCCATCCAGCAGCTTCTGCTCCCTGGCTGGCATAGTTGTTAGTGAAAGATGCCATTAGTACATCTTGGGAACAAGACCATACATGGAGCACAGCAGGGATCAAGTAGCAGGAGTGCATCAATGTGAAAGTCTGCAAGGAGATGCGAGGTATTTTCATGTGAGGAAATAAATTTAACATTTGTACTGGACTACCACTGGTAAATAAAATGCAGATGGCCATCAACAGATTGCTGAGTGGCAATGACCCGTGCCTTGGCTGGTTAACCCAGTTGTGTTGTTGGCTATTCTTTCACACCTGTATGATGACTACCATAGTCCAAAAATACTTTTTTTTTTAAATCAGCAATTCCCCAGACACTTTATTTATTACTTATTATTTGAATTTTGGTAACCAGGTAAGCCCACTGAGACAGAATGTCCCTTTTTCAGGGGTGACCATGGGGAAGATACAAGGGGAGGTACAAAATAAGACGATACAGAGTATAAGAATGTATAAAAGCAATTTGACAGTAAGTACAACTTTGTAAAATATAATAAACAGAAATAGCATGAGTTATGAATCGCTCAAAAATGACCTAAGAAGATAACAATAGTAAGAGAATACATACAAGGCACATAGTCAGTAATTACAGATGTGTAGAAACATAAACATGACATAGTGTAAATTATGAAATCAGTCAGGAATAACCTAAAGGAGAAAATTAAGTACAGAAAGACAAATAAATGTAAGCAATTGATATATGAGTAGGGTGCAAGACACAGTAGCTTTAACTCAATAGAGATGAAGAAAGGGAAAAGTGGGGCAAGACATGGTGCAGGAGAGCAAGAAATACATTTAAGGAAGAACAATGGGAGGAGATGACCACATGTGAGAGGGAGAAGAGGGGAAGGGTGAGCAAAAAGGCTAAGTGTGGAAAAGGGGAGAGGTGAGCAAAAGGCTATATGTGTGATAACCTCACATACAGATGCAGCATTGGGAGAAGACTAGATGGGAGGTAAGAGAGTGCTTGAGCATGGCTTCAACAGCAGTAGTAGGGCGCTTTCAAAACTAATAAACTTCCTTTAATTTTCAAGACCATCTGCTTCCTTCAATTCAGTCCAGCTGAAAAAAAGTAAAGGTGAATTACATAGTGAAGAGCTGTACAACATAATAAAGTGCATGAAACTGATGTAAACAAAGGAGGTTGCAAAACGGAGCACATTATCACACATTTTTCAGTGGAGACACCTTCACAGTCAGATTCACTGTTCAAATCTGAGGGGAACTTCCACTCAGGGCCACAGCAGGATTCTTCTGTGCCGATTGTGAAAAAACAACCTAATAGAAAAGCATTGTTGCTTTATTTGGCCATTTAATATGACAACAGAAAAAAAAACAACTGAACAGGTTCACTTAGATATGATAGAAACATTCTTCACCTATTTACACACCCACTGCTTCACTCAAGAGCCCCTCCTTGCACACATGCTCCTATTTTGAAAATCAAGTACTAGTCAGAGTTTTCATTGCTGGTGTTTCTTTGATGACAATGAAAAAAAAAACCCTCCTATCCACACCGGTTTGACAGAGTACTCCATACTCCTTACCTGGCAATAGATAAAACTGAGGTTCCTACTCCATCTGAAGCCTGTGTCTGTGTGTCTGTGTGCTTATGCCAGTGGAACACTGAAGAATTTTGATTTCATGTATTCCATGTAACCATTCTGTTTGGGGGAGAGGGAAAGCATTCTACAACTAGACTAATGTAGAGCTTTGAAGTCTTCTATTCCATGGTAAACAATCACACAGTGTACTGAATATGAAGAAAGACAGGTGACTGACAGGTGGAAAACATCTGGGGAGGGACTATTTTACATTATTTAGAAACATTTTATTCAGATTTTTGTGGGTTTGGAAACTTTTACAGTGATTGTTTTTTAGAAGTTACCTCTGGGCATGTTTTATGTAAGCAATAAGTCACGACATGGCACTGGTTGTACTAGGTTTAACCCACCGTCAGAAGCTAAAAGCACTCATCTTCACCTCATGCCTTACAACACCCCCGACTGTGGGGTAAACCTAGTACAACCATTGACCTGTCATGAATATTTCCACAAATATTGGTTAGACTACTATGCACCACCAGTGTGTTCTGCCATAGAGGGATTCGGATTCCCTCTGATGTTAAAAGAGAAGCTTGAGAGGTCCATGTGAATCAGAACCACGAGGTGACAGAATGTAGTGGTTGTGTGCTCATCCTGTATGTTTTATTGTGAATTTTTTTTAAATGTGCACACATATGCTCTTTCTCTGTCATAACAAAACTGACATGCTCTTTCTGTTGAGGTTTCAGCATGTGGTTGTACCACAGAAGGTATAATCACATTCCATAACCTTTGAACTATGGTATAACAGCATTTTGAAAGGGTAGGAATTCTATACAGAACAATGGTCTGCTATGCACTATAGATCAGTGGTTTACTCTTACTTAGAGATCTCACAAGCAATGTAAGACATTTCCATGAAGTGTACATATGCTGTCACAGCACATTCACTGCAGCCACAGGCGTTCATATGCACTACGTATCGACACCTCATGAACATTAACAACCTTGAACCTTGCAATTATGACATCACCATTACACAGACTTTATGTGCATTTCTGAAGTTTCACCTACAAGTAATCATGCAGGGGTCACCAGCAATTACATATTTCACATGTTAGTTTTTGTTCCAATCTCACCCTAGGTGATGAACGTACCACACATTTGTTACCACATCAAACTGCTACCAGCAATATCAGGACAATGACATACAGTACGTAATGGTTGTTCTGTTTGTGTAGACATGTGACATGGAGGAGTGTTGACATCTCCAAGGTCTGCGAAGTAACTGGAATCCTCAAAAGTGATAGGCTCTTCCTCCTCTATGGTTTCCACCTCTTCATCAATGCCAGTTTCCCTTGATTTGCTATGCAGCAACCCAAGCTCATTCAGAAACTTATTAACAAAAGAAAAAATGAAAAAAAAGATGACATTGGCTTACATTCATTGCTACATACTTATAGCTCCTCATGTTGTGCATATCTTATGTACCATGTATACTACAGAAATGCAAACATCAAGGGCTAGAGTCACAAGATAACACAAACTGCAGTGCAAAAGTTTGCATTGTACTTTGCGATTGCCCAGCTGGTGAAAAATGGTATACATAGTCGGATAGTGTAGGGCAATATCAGACTGTAAATAGAAGTAGGTAGAGGCAGTGGTAACCCCATTACCGCTACCTCCAAATGCAGTAGTATGGCCCTGACCTACATTCCCTGAAATGGCCCCACTATGAATAGCTCCAGTGTGTCACCTGATATTCACAAAGGCAATCATGCAGATGAGGACATTGATCATGCAAAGCACTAGCTGGCAATCTGCATGCTCTTTATGGGCTTATTTACATGGGCTGCAGGTGTCCTAGTGTGCACCCTCCCCACCCCTGCCCAATGAAGCCATAGAGACTGGTGGTTTAGTGCTCCCTTCCCTGTCCATGATTGCAGTTCCAGCAGACAAAAGAATAAATAACCTGGTAGTCTTGTGGCCCATGTCCCCTTCCCTGATGTCCAATCACCATCCAGTTATTGAACAGAACATGTCCTGGCAGTGTAGCGGTCCCTCCCCAGTCCCAGTTTCCTGATGGTCTAGTGGACATGCTCATTGAGGGATCAGTCTGCTGCCAGCCGCAGAGGTGAGAGGAGGGTTGTGATGATGACAGGCTGGGGATCGAGTTTGGTGAGTCAGTGTGAGGTGTCAATATCTGCCAGGTTAGGGGGGTCCACTAGACCACCATGGGAACTGGAGAAGGTAATAATACAAGGGATCAGGATGTTGGGGGGGCACTACACTTCCGATTGGGTTTGGGAGTGGTGGTGTGAGGTGTCAATGTCTGACAGGTTCGGGGGTCCACTAGATCACCATGGGAACTGGGGAAGGTAATGATATAAGGGATCAGGATGCTAGGGAGGGGGGAAGCACTGCACACTGATTATAATGTGGTATAAGCTTTAGAAGGGTCATTGGGCTGAAGGTGAACTGCTAGCCACCAGGGAGATTCCATGCTTGATGATGGGCCGGCGATCAGAGGACACAGTTAGAAAGGGTTGGTTGAATACCACCGGCACTGCCTCTCTTTTCCAGTATTTGTATCCTGGGACAGGACTTGTTTTTTTTTTTACCTACAGGATAGTGATCGGAGAATGGGGAGCGGGGTGGTACCAGTAGACTACCAGGTAGAATTCCTTCAGTATTGTGGCAATTGGTACACAGGGAAGGGGGAGGGACCACTACACTACACTACCAGGAAACATGATTTTTCAATAACAGGATGGCAATTGGACATTGAGGAAAGGGGTAGGGACCACTAGACAACCAGGTATAATTTCTTTACAGTATTTGCACGGCAATCTGAGAACAGGGAGGTGGCATGGACCAGTACAGTAATAGGTAGAATTATTTTCACTATCAGGATAATGATCAGAGAATGGGGAGGGGAGGACCACTACAGTAACAGGAATAGGATTCTTTATTATACGGTGCCAGCAATCACACACTGGCAAGTGGGGAATGAACTCTACACTATGGGGGCACAGTGTTGTGGATGTGGGGGTTGCTGCAGTACCTCCGGACATCAGTAGGGTTGTGTGAAATACTGCCAGGTGTCAATTGGTGGTATTTTCTTCATGCATGGGACCCCTGCAAAAGGCCCTTGCATGGAGAAAATGGTTTGTAGATGGCACAGCACCATTATGCAGGTACCCTCCCCCTAATTTAAATTGTGGCCCCCTGATCCTTTTGCCCCGGCACAAGCCCATTCTGATGGTGCAAACAGGGCTTTTGTGCATTACACTATGGCGGTAAACCCAGTTTGCACCATGCAAATGGGGTTTGCACAGGGTAAAGCTTTGTGAATCTAGTCCCACATGAGTTCTTCATGATATGACAGACATGTAATACTTTACAAAGCCATACACCATGGCTTATATCTTGGATATGTTATTGAGATGTCATGACGTGATGACTGTCCACACCTACAAAGGTTGTTACCAATGTAGAAACTTTCTGCAATGCACGCCTACAAATGGGAAACAACATATGTAACACTGACACCCATATTCACAGCAGAGTAAGTCAGTCAACTTCGGTGTGTTACTCAATTTAACTGGACACCCCCTTGGACACAATGCGGAAGGTATGCACCATCATGACAAAGAACACATCAGACCTGTGCATTACCACCATGTAATGCTCACCACCTCATTTTTGTACATATGTGCAATGGACATGTAAGTGGCAATGAGGTGCAAACATGTACAAATATGAGTAAAAAAGTTGTCAACACCCGCAATACGTCCGGACCCAAGCATCTCACTTACTTTACATGTGGTTGCACTGTACACCTGAAATCAGGTTATTTCTTACATTACATTTCCTCTAACACAATGTCTATTCTCTACCTCTACAAAAAATATCATAAAGAAAAAAAATAGACACCTACCTCAATACATTGCTTCTTCTGAAAGCTTTACTTGCGAGACTCATTGCCTTCTTATGGTGACTAGGGGAGATACTGGATAGGTCAGGGTACCTGGACAATAGACAGTATGGCTTCATCCCAGAGGAAATCATGCTAGACAAACCTTGTGAACTTCTATGATTGGGTGACGAGTTCCCTGGACCTGGGTTGGCCGGTGGACATCCTCTTTCTTGACTTCAGCAAGGCGTTTGACTCAGTTCCTCACGGGGACCTGTTGGATAAGCTGTGGGAAATGGGGGGGTGGAACAGATGATCAGATGGATAGGAAACTGGCTTTTGGAGCATACCCAGAGGGTTGTGGTTGGGGGATAGTCTCATCTCCAAGGAGGGTCATTAGCGGGGTCCCTCAGGGATCAGTCCTAGGGCCCCTCTTGTTCAATGCCTATGTCTCTGATATAAGGAAGGATATCAGGAGTGAAATGAGTCTTGTTGTGGACTGCTCGAAGCTGGGAGCAGTGGTGGATGGGGTGGAAGGAAGGGTGGCCCTACAGGAGACCTAAATGCTCTGGAGAGGTGGTCAAGGAAGTGGGGACTGAGGTTCAATGCAGGGAAATGCAGGGTACTGCACCTGGGTGTCAGAAACCCGGGCCAAGTTTATACCCTGGGGTGGAGGAATGCTGCAAGTCTCGATGGCTGAGAGGGACCTGGGGGTGGTGGTGGATGTCAAGATGAACAACTCTGAGAATTGTAGGAGGGCAGTGGCCAAGGCCAACAGGATGCTGGGATGCATCGCTAGGGGGATTATCTCCAGAAGGAGGGAAATGATACTCCCTCTTTATAACTGCTTGGTTAGGCCGCACCTCGAGTACTGTGTGCAGTTTTGGAGGCTGCACTTAAAAATGGACATTGCACTCCTGGAAAGGGTTCAGAGGAGGGCAACCAAAATTATCTGGGGATAGGGGGAAATACCTATGGAGAGAAGCTCAAGGAGCTAAATATGTACATGTTGAAAGACAGAAGGGACGGGGGGACATGATACAAGTCTTCAAGAACATGAAGGGGTAAATAGGGGAGGCTCAGTTGGAGTGCTCCAAAGGAAGGAGGGGGAGCAACCAGAGGGCATGTGTGGCAGCTGGAGGGGGGAGACTCAGGGAGGAAAGGAGGAGGTACTACGTCACTGAGAGGGTGGTAGAACAATGGAATGCGCTGCCCAGGGGACTAGTGGAGGCAGAGACTGTGGAGAGGTTCAAGAGGGGTTGGGGCAGGTACATGGGGAAGGGTTGTGCAGGCAAAGTCCAATGCAAGGGGACTACCCTGGTGTGGAAATGGAGAATCCCAAGAGGGTGGGGGGGACAGCAAGGTCAGCTCCCAGGGTGGGGGCTGACGAAAAGAGCAGACACGAAAAACTGCTAGGCCTACTCTGCTGGCATTTTAATATGTCAGCCATGGAAGGCCCTACGCTTCCATTCATATGACAACAGTCACCAAATTTTGAGCATAGCCATCTTATTACATTACCTTATATACGCCAGGAAAGGAAATTTTCGAATCTGCGTCCAAACATAATTCTGCACAACTGAAATTCCATTCCATGCCAAAGGTGCAAAAACACATTTTGGGCAGGATTCGAAAATTCACAGCTGTGACATACATGAGGATGGGTAATAAGAAGCCTATATTGAAAATCTGGGGTCAGAATATTTCAGATTTCCTAAGTTACGAGAGGGCATACCAAAATTGCAATGAATGGTCATAACTTTGGAACTTTTTTTATATTTTGACCACAAATTTTGAACATAGTCTTATTATGACCATACCTCATAAACCCCGTAGGTGAAAATGTTCAAATCCGTGGCAAAATGCCATTCCTTGCACAGGTCCAAAAACATGTTTCGGACAGGATGTGAAAAATGACAGCTGTACTGTTCATGAGGTGGTGTGAAAAAATTACTATGCTGAAAATTTGGAGTCAAAATATTAAAAATGACCAAAGTTATGTGCATGCGTAGAAACATTTCAACGATAAGCTCATCACTTTCGACCATTTTAGAATTTTTTCCTGATTTCAACATGGGCATTTGGGACCCCATCTCATAAACACTGGCACTGTCATTTTGTTACTCAGTCCAAAAAGGTGATTTCATGCAGCAACCACAAAATCACCTTCTGGTCCCAATTGATGAAACAAGAGTTACAGTGTTCTTGATGTGGGGTCCCAAAAAGCCCACATTGAAAATTTGGTGAAAAAATACCTAAAAAAGGCAAAGTTATGAACATAAGTTCAAAACACGTTTGAAATACATTATACAGCACTTACATTGATTCCTCAGTTTGCAGTTCAGCTTTGAAGAGTGCATACGTGTCCTGGTCCACAGAAGATGACAGTGGATGACCTCCAGAGGTAAGTATAGGATAAGGGGGATGTGGGGTAGCGGGTGCTCAGTGGGAGGGTCAAGATGGTGGGGATGATGAGGGACCATTTTAATTTTTTTCAGGTTAAATTAAAAAAAAATATGTCCAGGGACTGTTTTCTTTTGACAAGTCAACCAAATGAATATTTGGGGACACTGGGAGTGGTCTCCTCAGTGTCACACTCTGCTGGAAGAGGAGGAAGTAGGGGGCTTGTAATGCCGATATGGGGATTGGGTCCCTGATGTCAGCAGACATTAACAAAATGGAATGGGCTACAGGCAGGGACATCTGACATTGAGGGTGGGCATCCTGGAATCAAATTAGATGAATAAATAAAATAAATAATGGGAATAGAGGGTGAGAGGTGCCACTAGACATCAGGAAAGGATATGGGGGTGTCAGTGCCACTAGGGACAATGATCAGCGGGTGGGGGGGTGCCACTAGACACCAGGGAAAAGGGTGGCTCACAGCTGAACCTGCAGCTGGCAGCACGAGTTCCAGCTGTGGCTGCAGAAGTCAAGAAAATCCCGCTGTTCTCAAACAGAGAATGCAGTAGAAGTGTTCTTCTCAGTAACCTCAGCACCTGGGATTTCGGGTGCCCACAAAAGGTATTTCTGGCCACAATATAAAAAAACTCATCAGACTGTAGCTAAACAGGTCCCGTTTAGCTAAGTTCTAATGCTTCTTTTTTGTATTCCATAAATTTTTGCATGTTTTCTTCATTTTCGATCTCTCACTAACTGGAAAACAAGATGGCAGACACAGCAGAGCTCTGTGAAAACAAATGCTAGCTCTGCTAAAATACATTAGGCTCCATGTGACCCTCCATGCAAAAATGCAACAGCTCATGTGAAAACAAACTGCACTATGTGATTGGGGAAATATGTCATCCCCAGTGGACAAGGAGCAACGGCTGTTGGATGTTTTCCAGGACGCTTTCCTAAATCAGCAAGTAATTGACCCAATGAGGAGGGGCCATATCCTAGATGTGGTCCTGGCAGACAGCAATCTGGTAAGGGATTTGGAGGTGAGGGACCCACTGGCTGGGAGTGACCATGCCATGGTCTAGTTTTTACTAGACCTGGGGTGGGGTGGGAGGAAATCGCACATGGACAGAGCTAGTAGATTTTAGAGGTGCAGATTTTAAGAACATAGAAATTATCCTCCAGGTACACTTGGAGGGGATAAGGTTGGGCATGGATGCTGAAAGCAGGTGGGAAATTATTAAAAGAGGGATACAGAAGGCTACCAGGTCTTGCACATGGGTGAGACATAAGTTTGGTAGGACCAGGAAGCCATGCTGGTGGACTTGTGAGGTCCAGGAGACAGTGAGGGAGAAGTGGGCAGCATACAGTAGGTACAACCATTCACGTGGGGTTATGGACAGGGAGGAGTATCTTTTAACAGCCATGGGGGTCACCAGGATGATGAGATGGGCCAAGACAGGGATGGAGCAGAGGCTGGCACAGGGGATCAGGAGAGGGGGAAAGGTTTCTTCAGGTATATTGGAGAAAGAAGGAGAGTGAAGGGGAGGGTTAGTAGGTTGAGGTCAGGGAGGGGATGGGCAGAGTGGGCAGTAGAACAAGCAAAGGTGCTAAACGAGTAGTTTGCATCAGTCTTCACTAGGGACGAGGTGGGGGAGGAGCTGTGAAGGGGGGCACTAAGGGCAGATGTGGAGGAGGCTAGGGGCACTGAAAACCCGGTGATCAAGGGGGATCTGAGGGGGCTGCACAGTACGGCGTGTGGCAGGCAGAATGTGATGAGGAGGTGAGAGTCGGACATTGAAATCCCTGTTGGCAGGGTGTGGGAGGACCTCAACACCTTAAAAAAGGAGAAAGCTCCAGGCCCAGATGGACTCCATCCCTGGGCGATATGGGAACTGGCCACTGTCCTAGCTGCACCCCTGGCAGACCTTTTCAATGTTTCCCTACAGACGGGTAGGCTACCCCATGATTGGAAGGTGGCGCACATTGTGCCCATCCACAAGTGTGGTTCAAGGGAGGAGCCGAGTAGCAACAGACCTGTCAGCCTGACATTGGTGGTGGGTAAGTTGATGGAGGCCATCCCAAAGGAGAGGCTGTGGGCAACCTTAGTGTAATGGGGCTACCTGGATGTTTGCCAGCATGACTTCATCCTGGGCAGATCATGTCAGACTAACCTTGTGGAGTTCTACGAGTGGGTGACGATGGCGCTAGATCAGGGTAGGCTGGTGGATATCCTCTTTCTAGACTTTAGCAAGGCATTTGATTTGGTACCTCACACTGGGCTGCTGGTAAGTTGAGGAGAATGGGGGGTCAGGAAATGGATGTTTACATGGATTGGAAATTGGCTATCTGGACATACTCAGAAGGTGGTGGTGGTGGTGGGGTCTCGTCTTCCAGAAGAGTCATTAGTGGGGTACTGCAGGGATCAGTCCTGGGGCTGCTCCTGTTCAACACTTACAACTTCAAAATCAAAGTTGGCATCAGGAGCAAAATGAGCCTCTTTGCAGATGACTCAAAGCTAGAGGCAGTGGTGGATGGGGAGGAGGGTAGGGTAGCCCTGTAGAAGGACCTGGATGCTTTGGTGAGGTGGTCAAGCACCGGGAGCCTGAAGGTTAACACAGGAAAGTGTAGGGTGCTACACCTGGGGTGTAGGAACCCAGTCTAAATGTATACCCTGGGAGGGGATATACTGCAGGCATCGAGTGGAGAAAAGGATCTGGGGGTGGTTGTGGATGCCAAAATGAACAATTCTGAGCAATGTAGGAGGGCTGCGGCCAAGACAAATAAAATGCTGGGCTGCATCGTCAGGTGGATAACCTCAAGGAGCAGGGATGTGATCCTGCCTCTGTATAATTGTCTGGTTAGGCCACACCATGAGTACGGCATGCAGTTTTGGCGTCTGCATCTAAAGAAAGACATTGCACTTCTGGAGAGGGTGCAGAGGAGGGCAACTAAAATTATACTGAGTCTGGGCAATAGGCCATACGAAGAAAGACTGGCAGAGCTCAGTCTGTACTCACTGGAGGAGAGGAGAGATAGTGGGGATCTGATTGAGGTCTTCAAGTATCTAAAATGGGTATACAGGGTAGGCCTTTTTAAAGTCTTTCAGAGGAAGGTGGGAGGGGCCACCAGGGGGCATAGTGAAGGCTGGAGTGGAGGAGGCTCAGGAGGGAGAGAAAGAGGCAATACTTCACTGAGAGGGTGGTGGAACCATGGAATGCATTTCCTGAGGAGCTGGTGGAGGTAACCACAGTGAAGTGGATCAAGAGGGGCTAGGAAAGGTACAGGAGGAGGACAAAGCTGAGTAATATCATCTCTGGCGGGGGAACTCTGGAGAGGATTGGGGAAATCCTGAGGGTGGGGCAGGGAAAGTGGTTAAGGTACTCATCAAGGGTACTGATTCTCAAGCAGACTTGATAGACCATGTGGCCTAATCTGATGGTATTTTAGTATGTTAGTATGTGACCGTCCATGCAAAACTACAACAGCTCCTGTGAAAACAAAGGTATTTTCATGTGGAGCATCTAACTTTTCCTATAGGAAATAATGGGAAAATTAAAAATTGTATAAGTTTTGAACAGATGAATACTTTTTCACCAAATCTTCAAAAGGCACATCTGTGAGGCAAATGCTTTCAACTCTGAAAATTTCAGACCACAGTCTAAAACCTTTTCTGAGATAGAGGTGGACAAAGAAATGGGAACAAACACTTTCATTTAGGGATTGTTGACACTGTATCTCAGAAACCACACACCAGATTCATACAAAATTTGGCAAGTCAAGAGATGTACCTATAGAAATTATGCATGCCAAATTTGATGCAAATCCATTAAAAGGTTAAAAAGTTATTAAAGTTCACAAATTTGGCTTTAACATAGAACTGTGCACACCAACCCCAATTATAGTGGCACTACCGCACTACTATAATATAAAAAAAGACCCTGTCAGAAAAAGGTTTCCTGTTTCTGCAACAGGCACCCTCCTACAGCAATGGACATTTAGTTATAATTTTCTAGAATATCCTTGTCAATTTTCCTTTTCTTCTGTAACTTTTTGGGGTCCACATGCAGCAGTAGAAAATGATCCAGTGGACCTCTTATGTCACTCAGCAACTTATGAGCACACCACAGGCAGTCATGGACAGCAATTCTGAGTCTAACACAACAGTTATGATATAAAAGAAAATTATTTGAGTAACAAATTGTCAGAAACCGTAGGCTGCCATCACAAATGAAACTCCACAACAAGTACTGTATTATTGATTCAAAAAAGCCACGAAAGACTATGGCATCTAACCAGTCAGGATCGTTTCTCTCACTTCAGTTGGAGCAAGTGGCAACACACTGGGCTGGATATTCAAAGAGGTTGTGTCTGGCACAACAGAGATGCACCTGGCACAACCCCGCAATGTGCCCCAGTGCAATATTCAAATGGGGCACCTGAACAGCTAATTTATGCAGTGCATCTGAAGGGGCAAGCCCATGCATATGCGATGCAATCCGATATTCAGTCTGGGATGTGGGGCATATCTCTAGGCACAACCCCCAGATGTGACGCATACCTGGGCAAAAAGTTGAGCAAGGAAAACCCTTGAGCAAATGCTGGCCACCCACAGTTGGGTGGCTGTATTGCAAGGCACAACTCAACAGCTGCCAGCCGTGGGTGGTCACATGCCCAGCGGGTACACTGTCCACAACACCTGAACCCTTCCTGGTGGTCTAGTGTACCCTCCTCCCCTCCTGTATGCCTGATTGTGGGAGTGTGTTACAAATGAACCCCCCTGGTAGTCTAGTGGACCCCCTCCCCTGTATGCCCGATCACGGGCATGTGTTTTGAAACAATCCCCCTGGTAGTCTAGCAGACCCCCCTCACCTCCTGAATGCCCGAACACAAGCATTGCAATACAAAACCCTCCCTGGTGGTCCAGCGGTCCCCCACCCACCCATATGCCCGATCGCAGGCTTCCATAGTAGAATCACCCAGTGGTTCAGCAGTCCCCCTCCACTCCCACCCACAGAGGACCTCAGCCACCCAGCTCCCCTGTCATTGGCGGGCAGCTGTACCCCGCCCGCATACCACCTGGCAGCCCGCTGAATGGCAGCATACAGTATGAGTTGTACTCCTATTGGTCCACAGTGTGGACCAATGGGCTTACAAGCCATACTGTGCTACACAGGCACAAATATATGAATGTATGGGGGGCTGGGTGGCCAGGGTCCTCTGTGGGTGGAGGGGAGGGGGGACCGCTGAACCAACGGGTATCATGTTCTACTACAGGAGCCCACAATCGGGCATACAGGTGGGTGGGGGGACTGCTGGACCACCAGGGAGGGTTTTGTATTGCAATGCCTACGCTTGGGCATACAGGAGGGGAAGGAGGTCTGCTAGACTACCAGGGAGGCTGTTTTAAAAAACACATGCCCACTATCGGGCATATGGGGGGAAGGGGGTCCGCTAGACTACTGGGGGGTTGTTTTATAAAACATGCCTGTGATCAGGCATATGGGAGGGTCCACTAGACTACCAGGGGTTTGCTTTAAAATGCATGCCCATGCTCAGGCATACGGGAGGGAGGGGGTACACTCGTCCACCAGGGACCCAAAACCTGCTGCACGCAGCCACACAGGGTGGCAGGTGAATTTTGCCGGGCTGCCCTGCACAATGCATGCAAATGGGGCCATAATGACATGCAAATGGCCCCATTTGTGCCATGCATATATTATGGCTCAATTTGCATGCCCACTTTTGAATATCATGGGTGATGCACCCAGTGCAACTACATTTGCGCTGGAGCATTCCCAGTCCTCCCTGTCTGGGGAATGCATCAGCGCATTGCGCATTCTATGCCATATTTAGTGGTGATGCACCATGCCACATCACCTTTGTTAGGGAGGCAGTATAGCGCAGTAGTTTAAGGCTCTGAGCTACAAATCTGGAGACATGGGTTTGAATCCCACAGCCCCCACTTGCATACTGTGTGACCCTGAGCAAGTCACTTAACTTCCCTGTGCTCCCAGATCACACCTGTAAACAAGCTTTCAGCTTAGTGTGCTATTTAAGCAATAATGCCCGACAGGGTGTGTTGCGATGCTGGGATAGCGTCATGCCTCAGGTAGGTTGGGCACGAGGCCGCAGGGCAAAGTCGCCCAACAACTGAGAGGTGATGTTATCCCAAACGACACACACCCTGGAGGGCATTATTGCTATTCTACAATGCTCGTTGTTATATATAAAGTAAAATAAATAATTTTAAAGAGTGTTTTTATTAGGTGGAAAAATATTTTTGTTTCTTAAGAGGAGATGGAAGAAAAAGGTCATGATGATGCTCAGGAGCATCATCCAAAAGATCATATGCAGGTTCACAGTGAGGCTGAGACTAGACCCATGATGTTGTACTGATTAACATCACGGGTCCAGCCCAAGACTGACCAATCAGAGTCCAGGATTTTTTCTTGCCATTGTATAATTCTGGTTAAACAATCGGAGAGGAGAAAAAAATGTCACCCTGTCCTGGCCCCAGCACATCTCAGTTGCGCTGTGCCCCCCACTTGCACCATTGCCTGGCACAGTCTGAATATCCCACTCACTATGTACATGGGGAATACAAAACCCTCATAAGGATTCACAAAGAGATGTTTTTCATGCCACATGAAACAGTTACAGACAACATCAGAATCACAAAGATAACAAAATGAAATACTAAAAAAAAATGAGCAGCTGAATATGTCCTCTGTCAATTCTGCATAAAATCAGCTAGTTGCAGCAAACCATGAACCGGGCTGTCACCACTCACACTGACTATACAATCTAAACTTTCTTTTGATTGCATACAATAAATCACAAGTCTGGGACCATTCTAATTTGCACAGATAGCCATAACAAACAAGAAAAAAATGCTTTTATCACTTCAGATAATTGCTGGCCGTACGTTCACACTGCAGTAGATGACAGAACTGACAGGCAAAAGACTGCAAAGCAGAACTGGGGAAATAATTGCTTGGAAATGGATTACAACCACATGGAACACAGACAACTAAAGTTCAGACAAGCATCGAGGTTAGTAAAAGAATAAATTAAACATTGGCTGGATTGGCATATAGGACCATCACTCTCAAAAACACCGGCCACTTAACTAAGGTGCAAAGCAAGCGGCAGCGGGAAAATGTGAGGCTTTCCCTGACAGCTCTAAAATTACATCACAGCTGCACAGAACACTCCTGATTCTCAAATATAAACTGTGCAGTTTCATCTCTTTAATGGTACTGCCAAAAAAGCAACATAACATGAGAAGTACAAATTAAAGAACAGTAAAATTTACACAGGACCCAATGCACAGCACAACCATCACACAGCACTAGTTTATATGTAATAAAACAGCACGTTGCCAATTATTTTTAACTTTCACCGTTATGTTCAGTTTAGAATAACAAATACATTTGTAAATGGGTTGTATAAATTTCATCAGTCTTATAATGCAGACCGGATATGTTTCACAGTCCCAAGAGCGGCTGCTTGTTTTGGAGAAATTATGCCAAAGACAAGGTTTTATACTGAAAAGACTAACATATTAATTTTGAGAAAAAGAAAGAAAGAAAGAAAGAAAGTTTAAAACTGACTTTTTCTAAGACAAAGCTTTAAACTTAGTCATGTCCAGATATGAAAGCAAAAAAATATTTCCCTGACAGTGTAATCCTGGGAAAGCTCTTCTTCAGTCTTGTGAAGTTGATATTATCTTCAGGCCATCCACTTAGACATTTCCCACCCGTTTTGTTTTTCTCATGCCTTTTCTCTAAACATAAATTGGCTTTTACAAAGAAACTCAAAAGAGATGAGTGTCAGAAGCCAGCACTTCTAGAAACAATATATTTGGGGCAAAAATAGCGACAAAACTTCTAGTTTGTCTATGCAAGTGCTTCAGTTGATGGTAGCTTTTCTGGGCTGTGTAACAGAGACTGTCAGGCTACACTGCACTGACTGAATAGGGGACATTCCAGTGGGTGTTGAAAATCCCTTGTGTAAGGACCAGAACCATACTGAGCAAAGTGCATCTCTTTTCTCCCTCACTGTCTAGCACTACCAATCCTTGAAGCTTTAAGTCATACTTCCCTGTCTCTCACGCACTGTCTACCCCCCTTCCTCTCTCTCGAGCTTTCGTCAGCACTTTTCCATTAATGCTTGGTAGTTAAGGGTCTTAGTTTGCATATAGGCTGAAGAAGTTGCAGTAAATTCCGAGACTGGCAGTTGCTTTTTTTTTTTTTATCTCATCTGTTTATTCAATATGATTTCCAATCTCTTGAGTTGTTTCAATCCATACAAAATGGCTTGTGGGAGAATCAACTCTCAGCCATTTCCTGATATATTTTAGTTACTTGTACTATTCATTGTCAAATAAATTATCTTCATATGAAGTGTTAATGCACAAATCAGTAACAGGTATCAGAAATTAGTAGTTTTGATTGGACCATGGACATCTCTACTTTTTGTTTTCTGATGCTGAAACTAATCTCCAAGCTAATGTACTGCCTTGTGTATATTCCCGAACAATCTGAGTATGTGTGTTTCCATGACTTTCCCGGTTGCGACAAGTTTCCATGACAACACTTCACTTTTCAAATAAAAAGAAATGCACATCTGCCTCCTATTTCATTGTTTTACAAAAGAAAAATAATTTGTGTAGAACAGTGAAGAACTGCCTGAAGTATCTATGCAAATTTCCCATGAAACATACTGTATGTCAAGAGATCACATTCATTTTACATATAAATTTATCACTTTTAAAATCTTAGCAATTTTACCAGATACTTTCCATCATAAACTGGTCTTTAATCAATTAACTATAAATGTCTTATTTAGTTTAACGTGAGGACAAGCCCCAATCACAGCAGTTGCCTTGTGAACTGAGCATGTTTTCATGCACATTCGCCTGAATCACAGTCTCAGGATAGTATAACCCATGAAATAGACGGCTTCTTGATTCAGCATTTTATAAATGGGTTTATGATCAGTATAATAGTCACACTCTTTTTAGAGCTACTGAACTGACCCGATAAAGGAGGGAAAGCTGTCATTTCCTTTGTAACACTGGTGATTCTAACTATACTGATTTACAGTGTTTGCTTATCAAGTCTACACAAAGGAGTTACATGCAAAAAAAGGTTAGACTTGCAAGTAAAGATATTCAGAATATATTGCACTTTGGTACTCCACTTGAAATGAGGAAATATTCAGCTATGTCTAGTTTATTTGACTGGACTGGCTAAGATAAGAAGTGAAGACTTTGCACATATCTACTTGTTCATTTAGATAATTTCTATTAGTGTTGTAGGGGCTTGCCAGGATTTTGGCAGCACAGGTCTGTACATACTAACATACAAAAATGCCAGCAAATACAGGCCATACAGTCTACCAAGTCTGCTTGAGTGTGCAGCTCCCCGTATATTCTACTGAAGTTGGCCCCCCCCACCCCTTACCTGTCCTTCTAATTTATCACCCCTGTCTGCCACCTTTCCCTCCCCAGCTTCCCCTCAGTTTTGACCTTAGCTATGACTCTGTTCCCCTGTCTCTTAAAACTGCCCACAGATTTAATTGCTGTCACCTCCTCTGGCAGTGCGTTTCACCTTGTTACCACCATTTCCGTGAAATAGTGTCTCCTCATTTCCTTCCTGAATCTTCCACCCTCCAATTTCAGACTGTGTCATTTGTGTCCCTCCTCCCCTTTAATCTGAAGATGCCCTCAGTACTTACCCTATTCATGCCCTTTAAGTACTTGAAGGTCTCAGTCATATCCCCTCTCTCCCTTCTATCCTCCAAGGAATACATGTTGAGCTCCTTCAGTCTTTCCTTATATGGTTTGTCCTCCAGTCCAAGGATCATCTTGGTCTCCCTGCACTGCACCCCTCTGGTTGTTTGATGTCCTTCTTTTAATAGGGGCACTAGGACTGCACACAGTACTCCAAGTGCGGTTTCACCAGTGATCTATACAGTGGCAGGATGACTTCTTCTCTCATAGAGGTGTCTCCCCTGACAATGCACCCCAGCAACGTATTAGCTATAGCCACCGCCTTCATGCACTGTGCTGAATGATTCATATTCCCTGCAATTAGTAGCCCCCCAGATCCTTCTCCTCCTCTGAAGTGAATAACTGCACCCCCTCAGCCATTAGCAATTCCCAGGGTTTCTGGCTCCTAAGTGCATGACTTTGCACTTCTTAGCATTGAATCCTAGCTGCCATGTGTCTGACTAGTGCTCAAGCTTAGCCAGATCCTCTTGGAGTTCCTCCTCCCTTCCACACTATCTACTTCCGCACAGATCTTTGTAACATCTGCAAAAAGGCTGATCTTATTCTTAAACCCATCTGAAATGTTGACAATGAAGATGATAAATAACATTGGTCCTAGTACCGAGCCTTGAGACACCCTGCTGGTTACAGCTGTGGGAGTCGAGAGTTCTCCTCCTACAATTACCCTCTGCTGCCTGTTCTGCAGCCAGCTCCTAACCCATCCTACCAGTTTATCCCCTGATCCTAGGTTTCTCAGTTTACTAGTCAACCTTCCATGTGGCACCGAGTCAAAGGCCTTGCTGAAGTCCAGATATAGGACATCCACTGCACGGCCCTATCTACTGCCCTTGTCACCCAATCAAAAAAGTCAACCAGGTTGGTCTGACAGGATCTGCCCAAGACAAATCCATGTTGCCTATTTTCCTGGAGACCTTTTGCCTCCAGAAAGATCACCAGCCTCTCCTTAAAGCTCACCATCACCACTCCTGGGCATTCTGCCCACACGGAGCTGCTCCCTGCCCAGCCACCAGACAAACGATGCCCGCCCTCACCACTCCTGGGCATTCTGCCCACAAGGAGCTGCTCTCTGCCCAGCCACCAGACAAATGAAACTTGCCCTCACCACACCTGGGCATTCCACTCACACAGAGTTGCTCCCTGCCCAGCCACCAGACAAATGAATGTACGGGAATCTAAAACCTGATGCACCCAGCCTCTGCTCGGGTTTTAAACCTGGCACCATTTTCTACTTGCACTCTGCTCGCAGATTCAAGAACCCTGCTTCAGTGCTCCATTTTACATTCGTATTCAGGCTACTCTACTAATTTAAGTTCACAAGGCTGCTCAGTGCTGCTTTTAGCAATTTAATTATTTCAGCCTGATTTTAATCATTTCAGCCTGCAGAACTTAAGTATTTGAGCCTGCCTGCTCAGTGCTAGGAGCTTGCTGAAGTTAAACATTTTGAGCCAGGGATTTTGAATAATTTCATTCTATAATCTGTTATAGAAGTTTAAATTACAAAACCAGAGTATAGTCTTTTTTAGTGCTGAGTTCTACTGAATTTGAAGTTGAAGTGCATGTTTTCCACCTTTGGCTGCTATTTATTGAATATAGACGTCTAAGTGCATTTTTCCACCTTTGACTGCTACTTAAGTTGTACCACTATCCTGTACTTGTCTTTCCTGGATTTTTCTATCTACCTATGTGTATCTCTTCTCTATCCCCTAAAATCAGTCTTTCACTTGTTCTAGCTGCCCTATGTTCTTCTGTAATCAGATTCTCTACCTGCTCCTTTCCCCAAGCCACCCCCAACCTCGGCTGAAATTACTTCAATTTGCTTACCCCTATTCTCTTTCTCCTCTGCTCACCCTTCACTCTCCTGGGCATTCTGCCTACATGGAGCTGCTCCCTGCCCAGCTGCCAGACAAACAATGGTACAGGAATCCAAGACATGATGCACTCTGTCTCTGCACGTGTTTTAAATTTGGCACCATTTTCTACTTACACTTTGCTCACAGACTCAAGAACCCTGCTGCGGCACTCCATTTTACATTCGTATTCAGGCTGCTCTACTAATTTAAGTTCATGAGGCTGCTCAGCACTGATTTTAGTGATTTAATAATTTCAGCCTGATTTTAATTATTTCAGCCTGCAGAACTTAAGTATTTGAGCCTGCCTGCTCAGCGCTAGGAGCTTGCTGAATTCCCGATGCCACTACAAGGTATCTCCCCGACTACCCGCCCTATCTGGACACTTCCTTATATAGTTCTTGTGCTGCAATCTGATTGATGTACTAACAGTCTGATTTGCCATTGATTCGTTATATGAGCTAACCACTAGAGGGCCATTAAAGCCATGCTGTATAACCCTGCCCAGCTCTACTGCACCTAATTGCTGCTGATTAGTTAGAAAATCTAACCGTGTCACTTGTCTTATTGCCACCTCCCCCTATCCTACGAGCATCCTTTCTGCTCCCTACTTGGGATATTAACATTCAAACATTGGTCTCTCACTGAGATACCCAACCTAGGAACTTGTTCAAATGGTGTACATCCTTATATAACCAATAGTACTGCTGCAGTTACTGGCACTGTACCCTGTACCACCCGTACTTCAAATCAACCCCTGATCACCACAAACAACCTGGTCAGAATGACAAGACCAGTATAAAAAAGAATGAGTAGCACTAATAGCCTCCTTGAAAAAAACTAATCCTGCTGTTACTTTTATGCTCAGGAAATGTGGCGGTCAACCCAGGTTCCCTCTCCCCCCATCACCTCACCCACAGATTTCAGAACAGCCCCAGGCCTAAAAATAATGTTAATCAATGCCTGCAGCCTCAACTCGACCAAATAAATAAGGATCTGGGCCGCTCATACTTATCCTGATGTACTAGTCATTACCAAGTCATAGCTATGTAATACAGTCACTGACCAACAGATCGCAATCCCCTCCTATAATAGTTTTCGAATGGACAGACCCACTAGGGGTGGGGGGAATGTAGCCATCTAAGTGAATCAAAATGCAGTGCAACTGAAATACTATCTGAAACTAAGCCTAAAGAATCCAAATGCTTAGCACTAAAGATATTGCTTCCCTCAGCCGCATCACTCAACATAGTGGGCTGCTATAGACCACCATCAGGAGGCATGGAAATCTTAACAACCCTTAGGGGCTTCATTGAATCCAACACTAGTGAAACCATTGTCCTTGACAACCTGAACCTTGATTGGCTCATACCAAAAGCAAATGCTCTAAAGGAAATATGTGGAAAAGTTCCGGTGATGCATCGGACTGACTAGTGGTTTCCCTGTACAACTCCAACCACCCAATCTCACAATTCAGCTCAATATTGATATATATTGCTGATCTAGCACCACAGTGAATACCTGAAGGTGTAGGAGTACTGCAAGAGCATTGGGAAATGTTTTTCGTCTTCTCCATGGAGGTGGATATTAAAAAAATGCAGCCTAAGCCCACACCACCCGTAACACCCAAAAAGGCCCCGGAAAAAATGCGGGCCTCCAACTCTAGCTTCAGCACTGGATCCTCTAATGCCAACGGCAAGCCGCTCACTCTACAGTGGTTCTTGGAAGAGTTTAGGCCATTTCGGGAGGATTTGCACAAATTAACGTCAGATTGTGGCTCTTTAACCCAAAGACTGGAGGAAGTCTCACAAAAAACCTCAGACAAGTCAGTCCGAATCTGTTCGCTTGAGAAATGACAGGATAAATTCGAACTTGAATTAACTGCCTGCAGACAACGAATGGCTAAACTTGAATTAAAAACTGAAGACCTTGAAGGGCATAGTAGACGAAAAAATGTGGTAATAAAAGGGCTACCCAAAGGGGAAGAGGGGCATGATACTATCCTTTTTACCCAAAAGTTAGTGGAGAAGCTAGTGGGCCCCTCTCCTTTTGGAGCTATGTGTATTATCGAGAAGGTGCATAGGGCTTTACGTCCCAAGCCAGTAATACTCTGTTTTTTAAACTTTTTGGAGAAGCAGCATTTCTTACAGAAAATCAGAGAGCTGCAGGAAATTAGCTGGGAGGGGAAACTCCTAAGAATTGCACAAAACCTACCCACCTCAGTTCACCTCAAGAGAACAGCTTTTCATGCTCTAGTAACTAAGCTAATTGCCGCAGGCGTTAAGTTTAAAATGGCTTATCCGGCAAAACTGCATATTTTGATTGCTGGAACCTGGACTTCCTTTGAGGATCAAGAAGCGGCTTCTGTACAGCTCAAATCTGTTCTTCCTGATCTCTTTAAAGGTCCGTGATCGAGTTAAAAATAATGATTTGAAGCAGCTACAAAGTAGAAAAGGGGGGGTTTTGTACCCTTGGTGATGTTGTATGCCTTTGGTTTTGCCCTCTTGGATCCGCACATACTACGAGCAAGCTGGTTTTGCTGGGCTGATCACCTCCCAGGGTTTTTAACCACTTCACAATTTGTAAGGCTGTTCTGGTATGTATCCAGAGAAGATACAAACAAATGGACTGATTGTTGAGGTGACCCTCATTTTGGTTGTAGATTGGCTCCCTTTCCTTAATTCAAGAAGTTTTTTGCCGATTGTTTGTCATTCTGACACTTTACAGTTTTCACCACTAGAGGGAGCCCTGTCTCCACAGCTGATCAAGGGCTAGCAGTACTGAGACGAGTTTAGCTACTTGTTCCTGATTACATCTACAATCAGCTGTTTATGGGCATCCCGATATGGTACCTTGTTCATTAGGCGGTTATTGTGGGGATCTGTTACTTAATAATGAGCTTGCTAATTAATTGATACTAGTGTAGACACCTCATTTATATAAGATGTTCATAGCTAATTGAAGCACTTCGGGAGATTGAATGGTTTCTATATTTCTTCTCCTAAAATTTAATGTGTAAACTCTTAGCTGAATTCTAAGCTAGGGCAGGATATTATTGTTTTATTCGTTTGCCATAAATCTAGTTTTCTGAAAGTAGTGGCTGACACAATTTCCTGAGCTGCCATGATCAAATTATTTAATTTATTTTTAAGGCTGCCTTCTTCTGCATACTTATTGATATAACTTGCTAATTTCTTTATTTGATTTACTAGTGGTTAGTTCCTGCTTAACGGAGCCAGATGTTTATGTTATTCTAATAATTGATATGTCTTAGGTAGGTATTCTATGCTGGTAAAATGTTAACGTTATTGCTGTTTGTTATTAACTGTTAGATTCTGTTTACAAGTCTATCTAGATATAATTAGTTAGGGTGGTTGGAGTGGGGGGATGTTCTAGATTGTGATGCAAAAGGTGGAGCATAGAAAAGGGGTAGGGGGTGGGCAGGGTTTGGGATTTAAAATTCCTACAATTTGTATTTATTTGTGTTGGTTGTTGGGGCTTGGGGGGTAGTGGGAGGTTTGTTTCACACAGAGATAACCTACAGGGGCAATTATATGATATCTACTGTATACTTTACCCAGTTCTTGAATTTATATGTCTGGGGCACTAAGAGTACCTACTTGGAATGTTAGGGGGGCTAGAAACAAAGTTAAGCAATACCAGATTCTTAAACATCTGAATCTTTTGAAAGCAGACATTGTTTTCATATAGGAATCCCACCTACTTAACTCTGAGGCAATTAAATTACACAGATTGCAAATGGGTCAATATTTTGCAGCGGAGGACAATACTCAAAGTCATGGAGTCCTGGTATTGTTGTATAGATCTATCCCATTCTTACCTAATCAAACTATTGTAGACCCAGAGGGCAATATATACTAGTAAAAGGGAAGCTTCACACTACAGAAATTATACTGGGTAGTATATATGGTCCCAACATTGACACACCTAGTTTTTTTATGCACCTTCTCAATGTCCTCACCCCTTTATCGCACATCCCTATTATTATTAGGGGTGACTTAAATCTTGTTTTTGACCCATACCTAGACCACTCTAGTAGATTCAGTAAAGAACTCTCTCCTGCACAATGGGCATTATGAGACCTTTTAGATGGGACAGGTTTGACAGATATCTGGCGTTTTCTTCATCCTGCTGATAGAGAATTTACTTTTATATCCCGATTCATCGTTCATCTTCCCGTATTGATTACCTTCTTATTTCACAAGCCCTTATCCCTGGAGTGATGGATTCATCCATACTCTCAGGTCCACTTTCTGACCATTCTCCAGTATCTTGCCTGATTTCCCTTACATCTTTTCCCATTAAAGAAGGGCTCTGGAAGGTCAACAATCAACTTCTTAAAAATCCAGAACATGTTAAATATATAGCCGAACACATCATAATTTTCATCGACATTAATGTTAACTCTACTGGAAACCCAGATATTGAATGATGTTCCCTAAATGCTGATTTACTAGGCTTATTGATCGGGTTAGCTTCCAAGAAAAAAAAATCAGAAGGAACACCTTCAGCTCTTATTATCCCAAATTCGCTCCTTAGAAAATTTGTTATCTCCCCAATCGCTGGACCAAGTTAGACATGATTTAGTGAGGTTAAAAGATTCATACTTGAATTTATTAAGGGAAAAGGTAGAATTTACTATCCTGAAAACTAAGGCATTCCATTTAGACCAAGGAGAAAAAGCGGGTCATCTTTTAGCCCTTAAACTCAAACAGCAAGAATCCTGTAGATTTATTTTGGCCGTTCATTCTCAAAGTGATGATACCCTAAAAATATCCCCAATAGACAAAACCTCTGAATTTCAGAGCTACTATGCTGAATTATACAGTCCAATGAGTGATCCCCCTTCTTTATCGCAATTAGATTCTTACCTAGTGAACTCCTTTCTGCCTTCACTTTCAGATTCCCAGAAATCAACACTAGTTGATCCTTTAACCTTAGGAGAAATAATCAGAGGAATTAAAGCTCTCCCCTCAGATAAGACGCCTGGCCCAGACGGTTTCTCATCCAATTTTTATAAAGTATTTGCCCAGCAATTGGCCCCCTCTCTTCTTTCATTATTTCAACATATCCTTTCAGGTCAAGATTCTGATAAATCTCTGTTTGAAGCCTTGATTACTTTACTGCCTGAGGAAGGTAAACCCCCTGGAAGGGTATATAGTTATAGACCAATTCCCCTCCTTAATCAGGATGTTAAAATATTAACAAAACTTTCAGCAGATTGGCTAAGCCCTAACTTGCCGGATATTATAGGACCTGAACAAGTGGGTTTTATGAAAGGCAGATCCTAGGTGGACCACCTTCGTACTCTTGCGCATGTCTTCTCGGCTTCCAGGGATGCCGATTTTCCTGCTGTTTTGATCTCCCTGGATGCCGAGAAGGCATTTGACAGAGTGGATTGGAATTTTTATTGAGGTCACTGGTGGCATTTGGATTTCCCCCTAAATTTGTAGAATGGATAGGGGTGCTTTATAAAGCCCCGATGGCACGAGTTGTTTGTAATGGACTGGTTTCTGAACCTTCCCTCTACATGCTGGGACTGGGCAAGGTTGCCCATTATCCCCCCTTTTGTTTAATATTTATTTAGAACCCCTTATTCGTAGGATTATGGATAGTCTGGATGTACAGGGTATTACCATCCATCACCAGTTAGTTAAGGTATCGGCTTATGCAGACGATTTGCTCCTTCAGTTATCTCACCCTAGTACCTCTATTCCTGCCTTGCTTTCAATCCTTGAGGAATTTAGCACTATGTCTAATTGTAAATTAAACAAAGATAAAACAGTGTTTTTTCCCCTGAATCACAAAGTGATGAATTAAGCTATCTCAACTGTAGGTTTCACTTGGCAACCCAATTCCCTGAGATATTTGGGAAAGTTTCTTTCTAGGGACACAAATAGATTTATAAGAATGAATCTAGACCCGCTTATAACTATCATTAGACAGGATCTTAAGAGATGGTCACTACTCCCTATTTCTCTCTGGGAGAAAATAAATATAGTCAAAATGAATGTTTTCCCACGTTTATTCTACCCAGTTAATCTCTCGAATGTGTGGTTGCCCTTGGTCTGGTTTAAAAAGATACATAAGATATTCAAAGACTTTCTCTGGGCAGATAAGAGGCCCCGGATAGCTTATAACAAACTTACAGAGTCGAAAATAAAAGGTGGGTTGCGTCTACCACACATAGGCCTATACTACTGGGCCAGTCATGCAAGTAAGTACTTGCGTTGGATGACACCTGAAAACCCCCCAGTACCACACTCATTCACACCAACATGGCTTAAAATAGAATGCACCCTTATACAAGAACATGGGTTATCCCCTGCTTCACTTTTACACGCTAACCTAAAATCTTTGCCCCCACTATTAAAATGCAATCCCATCACATTATCCATTAGAATCTACTCCCAACTTTGCTCCTTTTTGAAATATAGACACACAGTAGATTCATCTTAGCCTTGGTGGGGGAACCCTAACCTTACAATAGATGGTAAACCTCTCCAATTGAAATGGATCTCTCAACTAGGGGATTACTCTATTACCTTTTTCATGAAAGATGGCAATGCATGGCTTTCATCACCTGAAATTCTGAACAAAGCTCATATCCCAAACTCTGCCATTTTTAAAGTATTTCAACTATGACACTTATTGCTGAAGGCTTTTGGAAATGTTCCTCCCATAATCCCAAATTTGTCTTGCTTAACGGAACTAACCCCCCTGGCAGGCCTACCTCATGCTGTATCCAAAATGTATGGAGTGATCCATGTTTGGAAATGGCCTTACAGTTTTGGTCTGACACAATACTGGTCCTCTTTGTTTCCCAATGTAGAGATCAACTGGTCTTTTCTATGACAGAATTGTTATAAATTTGTTATACAAGGCAGGTTCCGATTAACACAATTTAAAATTCTACATACCATCTATTACTCCCCCCATAAATTAGCTAGATTAGGACTGCTTCCATCTCCCACATGCACAAGATGCCTTCAGGATGAGGGTAATCTATTGCATATTTTTTGGACATGCCCCAAGATAGTTCCTCTCTGGAATGCTATCATGTCGAAAGTTGACCCCTTACTAGGCCTCACAGACCTATTTACTGCGGAAATTTGTATATTGGGGGATTTTTTCTCCATTTCAGCTACTAACAGAAAATATTATATAACCCTCATTGCTATGTCAGTCAAAAAATTGGTCCTGAGGCACTGGAAAGATACAACTGAAATCCTTTATACTGAATGGTTACAAGAATTATTGGCAAATCTTAGAATAGAGAGAAGACCATTGCTAGCCTACATAATAAGCCTAAAAAATTCCCCAAAATATGGTGTCCTCTCGATGCTCTGCATTCTCTCCACTCGTCCTAAAGGTATTTTACTATTGGTAGATGGTGTTATATTTTGTGGTTAGGCTCTGTGTGTGTGGGTGGGTAAGGGTAGGAAGGGAAGGGGGTGGGGGAGAGTTGATCTGTTTATCATTGCATATTATCCTAATGTCTACATACATATATACATGGATCTTCTCTCTGTAACTGTAAATACTGAATAAAATTTTGAATTGCAAAAAAAAAAAAAATAAAGGAAATATGTGATGAGCTTGTTTTTTCTCAGCTTGCAACTGAACCCACTAGGACCAACAAAAAAACACAAGAACAATAGCTCAATCATTGTCCTAATCCTCATGAGTCACCCACACAACATTAAACTCCCTGCAGTTTTCCACAGTGACAGGAGTGACCATAATATTGTCATTTGCACACAAATCCAGGACAAACGCCCCTCCTGCTCAAAATTTGTAGCTAGAAGAAACTTTTGTAAGTTTGAAACCTGTAACTTTCTGACTGACCTAAAATGTGTAAACTGGCAAGATTTCTAACTGGCCACCTCTGTAGATGTAGCCATCTCCATCCTGAACTCTGTCATTACAAATCTGGCTAACAAACATGCCCCATTTGTAAAGCGCAGATTGAGGAAGGAGCCTTACCCGTTCTTTACTCCAGAATTGAAATCCATCCTGACAAGGCGTGACTAACTTTGGGCCTGTGCAAGGAAAACCAAAGCCGCTGCAGACTGGCAGGCTTTCAGAGCTTCCAGAAATGCCTGTACCAAACTTATTAGGACCGCCAAGGCCACCTACTACGTAGAAACTCTAGAGGAGGCCAAGGGCAACTCAACTAAAATTTGGCAGATGCTCAGAGCAGTCGAAGGCTATAAATCACCCCCCTTCCTTACCAACAAAATTCACTATGGATGGTACCGTGATAACTGACCGAGGTACCATCCTATCTAAGCTGAATGCCAAGTTCCCCACAGCAGGTCTGACATTTGACTCATCACCTGCAGAGGGGCTGGTTGGCAACATCCCGCCCCCCCCTTTGGGCAGCCATCAGTCTAAGAGACTCCACGTCTCCTTTCAGTTTCAGTTTGTCCAAGCTTCTTATAAGCAAGTTGAGATTCTCCTCAACAAATTAGACACTAGGAAAAGTGCTGGAGCTGACAGAGTTGAGGCCTTTTTTCTAAAATTAGGAAGTCATCTTCTAGCTGCACCCAGCATGCATATATTCAATTTAACTATCTCCTCATCCACCATTCCTACCTGCGCACATTCTTCCACTATTTAAGTTGGGTGACCAGAGCTACCTCAACAATTACAGACCCATTTCAATATTGCCAATCTTGTCTAAAATGATGGAGAAACTAGTTCATGCCCAGCTTAAGGAATTCATAGAGAGCAATTATTTATTCAACCCACTGCAGTCTGGTTTCAGGCAAAACACAGCACTTTTTCAGCCCTGGCCAAAGTAACCAATGACTGGTTTACTGCTGTTGACGCCAAGCAATCTACATGTGCCATGTTCCTCGACCTCAGCAAGGCGTTTGATACAGTGTACCACAACTTTCTTCTTTCCTGCCTCAAATTTCTGGGCATGACTGGTCTGTTCCTAAATTTGTTCTCTAGCTGCCTAACAGGTAGGCAGCAATGCATTAAAGTGGATGGGCTCTAAACCATCACTTTGTGACTTCAACCAACTGTAGCTCAATCTTGCTCATTCAAAACTGCTATTAAATGCAAAGCAAACAAAGGTCATGTTCTTCACCACCACCCACCAGGCCATGACCGTAAGTATTCAGAATTCTCCCCTTCCCATCACAACTATCTTTGGGGACATCCTAGATGTACTAGATCAATTCAAATACATGGGAGTCTGGCTGGACAGCAAATTGTTCTTCAGTGCTCACATAGACTGTCTTATTAAAAAGCCAAAAGTGAGGTTGGGGTTCCTGTATAGGAACAAATCTCCCTTTGTAACAGATACGAGATGCAGATTGGTGCAAGCCACCATTCTCCCCCTATTGGATTATGCAGGTATCATATATAATTGTGGTTCTGCAACCCACACCCACAAGCTAGACACTCTTTACCACAGAGCACTGCACCTTATAACAAATGCTCCATCTAGACACATCACTGTCACCTCTAGCAAACCGTTGGCTGGACATCCTTAGCCTCAAGGCGGACACTTCATATTGGCCTCTGGACAATGAAAATGCTCTGCAACAAACTGCCAGAATACATCTACTCACTTATGCTCAGATTACACAGCAAATACCTACTAAGGAACTCTGAACTTATTCTATTGGACTTACCCAGAGTGCGCATAAATCATTGCAAAAGTGCCATTAGTTTCATTATTCCATCAGTCTGGAACATACTGCAAGTGAAACTTAGACTCACTGGGCTTGGCCCTGTTAACTGTTGCAAGACGCTGGCCAAAAAAAGCCTTTTACATAGATTGCCACCTTCCAAAGAGATAAACACCTTCCTACCTGACTCCTGCTACCAGACTCCATGTCTTGGCTCCTGCTCCAGGCTCCTGCTATCAGCTTTCATGTCCCCCTCCACCTTAACCACTCTGACATCCTTACATAACAGCCCCACTACAAGCACTCAGGCCCCCTGAACCCCCTCTTACTTCTAACCCTCCCCTACGTCACCAATCCCCTCACTCTTCCCCTTTTCCCTGTCCCCCAATTCACACTATGCCACCCTATTATCTCATGCACTCTGGCCCCCTTTTCCGCTCACTTCAACCCATCTACAAGCCTCCTACGTGCTGATGGTTATAACCTGACCTATGCCTTGTAACACTGTCTGCCACCATTCATGCTGCTAACTTCAGTCATCTTTAATTTGATACCAGTGTATGTATTGCTCTTAGTTATATTACTTTTTACACGTATTGCACTTAACTGCCTGCATTGACAGACTGCCACTACTGTCAGCACTTTTCTGGTGTTACTGATTCCTCTATCTTTGTTCCGTGACCTGTTTGTATGAATGTTATATTTTTACCCTTATTATGGTACCCCCTAGAAGTATCTACCCAATGTGAGCATTGCCCTCATACCCTGTGGTCATATAGCCTTCAAACCACAAATGTACTACCTTATTGTGATCTTACTCCATTGGAACCCCTACTTACTCAAGCTACCTGTGTTTGTACTGTTTATGTATGTTTTTATTAGTATTATACAAACTAGGACCTCCTTGTGAATGAGCTTACTCAACGGAGTTTATCCTACAATAAACTTGAACTTGAATTAAAGATAGTCTCCATTATCTTCCCCACAATGGAGGCAAGGCTAACTGGTCTGTAGTTGCCTGGTTCGTCATTTGGGCCCACTCTTATGGAGAGGCACCAAATGTGCCATCCTCCAATCCTAGGGCACACACCTAGTCCCTAGAGAGGAGTTGAACAAGTCTGCCAGTGGTCCCACCAGGACCTCTGCCAACTCCCTCAAGACCCTTGGATGCATGTTGTCTGGCCCTGGGGCCTTATCCACCCATAGGGACCTAAAGCTCTACTGTACCCTACTCACTGGTATTTCCCCATCCGTTAACCCTGCTCCCCCTCTGCCCACCCCACCTTTCCCCTGCGACATAGGCTCATTCTTCTACCTGGTAAACACCAAACAGAAGTACTCATTGAGTGCTTCTGCCTGCTCCTCCCAACTTTTCTGCCCACCATCCATTATTCTTGATCCTGACAATCTGATGTTTACAGCTTCTTTTCTCCCTTACGTACCTGAAGAAATAATTTTTCCCTTCTCCGATCCCCTGTGCTAGCCTTAGCGCCCTTGAAGCCTTGGCTGCCCTGACTACTCTACTCGCCTCTCTGGATTTCCCCATATACTCTTCCCTGTCCTCTTGTCACTTGAATCTCTTATAACTTCTGAAGGCAGGTCTTTTTTCCTTCACCTTCACTAGTACCTCCCTGCTCAACTAGCTCAACATTTTGGTCCTGGTCTTCTTACTTTGGATCTTTGTAGATGAGTTAGTGACCTCTGCCAGACCCAGCTTGATGATGGCCTATTTCTGGTTGGCATCCATGTGTGGGCAGATGTTGCCAAGGTGCCCGTCCAGTATGCCTCCCATCCTGCCAAAGTCTGCTCTTTTGAAGGCCACTACCTTTGTCTTGGCTCTGGCTGCCTCCTTACTCAGATTGTGGAAGAACCACACTGTGCAGTGGTTGCTTCCTGTCAGAGGGTCCTCCACCCTTAAGTCCTGGACATGCTCCCCATCCATCAACACAAGGTCCAGTATGTTTCTCTCCCTGGTTGGCTCCATTACCCTCTGCATCAGGAAGCCATCCTGGAAGGCATCCAGGAGGACCTGTTCCTTGGCACTCAAGGTAGCTGGGAAGCTCCAATCTACCCCTGGCAGATTGAAATCCTCTACTATAACAGTATTACCCTTACCACTGAACCACCTTATTTGATCCCCCAACTCCCTGTCAATGTCCTCATTTTGAGAGAGTGGCCTGTGCACCACCCCCAATCTAACCTTCCTGCCTTTTGAGTTTTGGAGCTGTACCCATAAGACTTCAGCCCTGCCCTCCTCCCCCTCTTCCCTGATGCATAATTTCCCATCCATTACATAAATAACCACCCTCCCCTTCCCTTTTTTTCTGTCCCAGTCCTGGTATGTGTGTCTTTTGTTATGTTAACTTAAGTGGTTCAGAGAACTGGCACTGCTCAAGAGTTATGCAGTTTACAGCAGCTCAGCTAACTGATTTCTCTGAACATCATATACAGTACATTACTACCACTAAGTTACTGATTTAACTGGAAGCCTGCTGTACAAACAGTGTACTACAAAGGCAGCAAACAGACGTTTTTGTTAATTCCAAATGCAAATAATGTGGGATAAATGTGTCCTTATTGTTAAGTGTGTATTTTTTTTAATCTGACATAGACGTGAGTGTGACTGATCTCCTATTATGTGAGTCACTGTGAATGAAGGCGTGTTCATCTGTCATTTTTAGGGCTGCAGTGGGTGGAGCCCTACAGACCTCTTGCTATCAGAAAAAAGGGAGATTTTTTCCAACCGATCAGTGTGGAAATGCGTCACAGTCTCCTCCATGTCTGTGAAGCACTCCAGACTGTCCATTAGCCATGGCAGAGCACTATTTTTCAAAGCTCACAGTGGAACACAGCGTAGTCTGCTGTGTCCAAGATGGCCGACAAACTGTATTGCACATGTGTCAGTGGCCATCTTGGACTTCCTCGAGACTATGCCGTGTTGCTACCGCGTCTTCTTTTTTTTTTATATACTGTATATACATTTGCAACCCCACCTGGCCCCTCCTCTCAGCACTCTCCACCCCACCTCACCCCAAACATAACAGTGACACTGGGGTGCCCAGTCCCCAAGTGTTGTGATCATGTTCTGTTGTCAGCTCTTTTTTATCAATTTTTCCTCCCCACCTGACCTCTCTCTCAGCAACCCCCTCCTGAAACATAACAGTGAAACTAGAGAGCCAATCCCCCAGTGTTGTGATCAGCAATCCTCACTCCTTTTTTTCCTGTAAAAAGAAAACCATCCATCAATGTCCTTTGTGTCCATTCCTGTCCCCTGACCAAATCCTCCCACTCAGCATCCACCACCCCGCCCCCCCCAAACTCTTCCTTATCCAGCAGGGGTCCAACACCCAAATCCTCTTTGGACCACAGGCATGTCTTCACTATTCAAAGCCGGACCACGAATGGTAGAAACAGGCATGCGGTTCAATGTATTTCAATGGTGTTTTGAACTTATTGGCATAACTAGGGCATTTTTTCATATTTTTGGCACAAATTTTCAACATGCCTTTTATGGGACCCCGTCTCATGACCAATTGCACTGATATATGCCAAATCTGTTCTGAAAGGTGATTTCACAGTCCCTGCATGAAATCACTTTTTGAGCAGGAGTTGAACATTTTCTCTGTCCTTGTTCATGACGTGGGGTCATAAGAAGACTATGTTGGCAATTTGGTGTAACAATATTAAAAACAATAAAGTTATGAACCTACATTTAAATTTACGAACACAGGCTCATGACGTTGGTAATTTTCAATTTTTACCACACATTTACAACATAGCCATATCTTTACAGCACCTGATAAATGTGACAACTGTCATTTTTCAAATCCTGGCCAAAATGTATTTTTCATATCCCGAAAGATGATTTCGTGGTCTCTGCACAAAATCAGTTTTTGGACAGGAGTTGAACATTTTCTCTGACCTTATTCATGAGGCAGGGTCATAAGAAGGCTATGTTATACATTTAGTGTAAAAATATATATATAAATAAAACATTATAGATCTATGTCACCCCACATCTCCAGGACTTTTCTTGCCCCCCCCCCCAGGTTCCACATAGTGAGACATAAACTGTGATCAGTTGGAACAGTCTGGTCTGTAGATGAGGGGTCTGCTGGGTACTAGAATCAACCTACTGCCTTGATGGTTCTTTTCCACCATTTTTACTCCCTCCCATTGGAGTCAGTGGTGTCAACACGCACATGCATGCATGCAACAGCTGTGCACATGTGCAAGCTGGCACACTCCCCCACCCTAACTTGGTGGACACTATAATGACTCCCACACTACTGCAGGAGGCACTTGTCCATAGGCACAGGCAGCCGCCCTTTCCTCCAGCCAGCCCTCCACCACCCAGGCTTATTCCCAAATCCAGGTCACCGGCATCGCGAGTTGTAGATGCATTACCACTGAGCTGATGGGTGGGCTAATCCAAACCAACTTCTTGCTGTATAACTCCAACCTGTTTTTTGATGCCTGCTTATAACTTAGACAGCATATGCACAGTAGCAGTGCATCACTTTGACACTAGATTCTGGAGTGAACTTTGGAGGCTGGCGCTTGGGTGACTGTCTGCAAGAGATGCTGCTGATTGCAGTACATTCCAGCAGGGGATGGTCTGGTGTACATTCTGTAGGCAAAATGACTCCCAGCAGTAGGCCCTGGAGCTTGTTACTCCAATAAGAGGATACCAGTATGTGCAAGAGATATGCCAAATGCAATTCATCCCAGCACAGGAGGATCTGGTGTACATTCTGCAGCCACAATAATCCCAGCAGTGGGCCACGGAGCTTGCTACTCCATTACTAAGATAGCAGCATGTGTGAAAGATGATGCCAATTCAATGTGCCCCAGGAGGGTAGGGGCTGGTGGTGTATTCTGCAGCCGTTGTGTCCCACTTCAGTGGACCAGAGAGCTTGTACATCCATTAGGAGGATAGCATGAAGTTGGACAGCTGGCCCCAAGGGGCCTCAAGGGGCCGCAAGCCCTAGCTCAACTGGTAGAAGGGCTCTGATGGAGAAACAAGGACAAATGGGGCACCCCTATTGCCTTCAGTTTGACAACCACTGGTACACCCTGACTTCCCTACGTGGATCACCACTGTGATGAGAGATGACAGGGCTGGTGGTTGCCAAGGATAGATGGGGTGGGGTGGTGGGGGACCAGCATAGGGAAAATGAAGAGTAAAGTAAAAAATAAGCATATGTGTGGTCTGGGGCACTTTGGGTCAGGTTGCAGGTATAACAGAAGGTAGTCAATGATAACAGCCTAATTTGTTAAGGTCAGGGGTTGAATTACTAGTGGGGAAGACTTCAGATTTTCTGCCTTTCTTTACAAGTTCATTAAGTTACCCCCCCCACACACACACACACACACATATGCACCATACATCTGATGCTTACACAGTATAGATATCTATCTATCTTTCTATCTATATACATAGCCAAACTGAGATGCAATATCTCCTTTCCAGTAGGGTCCTGCTTCTACACATTTCCACAGATGAGGGTAATGCAGCACTGAAAGGTTAAGAAAACTGCCCCAAATTACAGAGTGAGTATTTGGCTCCAGCTGAGCAGTTGGGTCTGAGATCTCCTAATTCCCATGTCAGTGCTCACACCACTAGACCATAATGCCTTACAGCCTCCTAATTCTCTCTCACCACATTGCCTCAGAACTTTCACTGGTTACAGCGCAAGCTTGGGGACCAGTAGCTCAGTTTAAAGTGATGCACATTGGGAAGAGGAACTCAAGAGTGCAATATAAAATGGGTAGAGTGGTTCTGGAAGGAACTACAGAGGAAAGTGGCCTAGGGGGTCATAATACAGGACAGCCTTAAAACAGCACACTGTATTGTGTTGTGTTTATATCCATGGTACTCCAGTCCTACTGTATTGGCGTAGTGGGCAAAGCAAACAGGACACCGAGGTGATTCTCCCACTGTACTGGTCACTGATGCGACCACAACTGGAATACTGTGCAAGGTACTGAAATCCACACCTGAGGAAAGACTGTGCCAAAGTGGAAGCAATACTGTGCAGGGCAACCAAGATAGTCTATGGACTATGGGGCAAGACATGCCAGAAGAGACTACAGGACTTGAACATGGACACCTTTGAGAAAGGGAAAGAAAGGGGTGACATGATCAAGACATACAAGTACTTGCACGGGACAAACAGGGTGGATGCCAAGGAACTTCTCTCCTTGAGTTCAACTACAGTGACAATAGGGAACTCGAACTCACGGGGACAGGATGGTCAAAAGGGACATCCATAATCACTTTTTCACATAAAGAGTGGTGGACAGTGAACAAGTTACTGGAGGAAATGATATGGGCCAGACCAGTGAACAGTTTCAAACATGTATGGTACAGGTATATATGGTAAGTTAGAAAAGGTAGGCAAAACAAAGGGGATGGATGGCCTCCAGGGCCAGTGCAGAATACCTAGGTAGGGTGGACAGACAGGATGGGCTGACAGACTTTTTTTTTGCCATCACTGCCTATGTATCAATGGTTCATTAAATAAAGCTTTCTGTGGAAACCAGTTTAAAAAAGACAGCAGATGGACTGATGGTGCAGAGGGGAGCACATTGCACTACCATGTGGGAGACCTGCTAGCTCAAGTCATGACTCTGGGGAGAAGAAAACAAGTGGAGAAAATTAAGTTGCAAAGCAAAAGCTGTTTTTTTTTTGGAGTAGCCATCCATAACTGTGTGATCTAGGGCACTTTGAAGGCTGCAAGTATTTAATCTTGGAAAGGAACACTGAAAATGGAAAAAATGTATTGTCTAGTAAATTGTAACATCTGAAACATCTTATTTATGAAAGCACATGCTGAAGTGGGCGATACTGTAGCACTCCATATTCCCTTTACACACAACTTTTATTTACGCTAAAACGTATGGTATGTTGATGTCAATGGGCCCTATGCACAAATGTGCAGAGTGCCTAAGCGTGCATATTTGTGGCAAGTAGCCACCCTTCACGCACTGCACCCACTTGCCATGGATGCATGAAAGGGGTGATCATCCTGTATGCATCCAATCCCCCAGCTGCATGAACAACAACATGCCAGAGTGGGCAAGGAGGGTATGCCAGCACTGTGTGCGATTCACAAAGGTGTGTAGTGCTGCTCACAGGGTGGCATAGGGCTTCGCAGGCTATGACGGGGGGACCCTGCTGTAACTGCAGTACATGCCAGAGTGCTTACAGTAACTGCCACTGGCAAACCCACTGGCCCAACAGCATCACCTCCCCTGTCACATATGCCAGGGCTCCATTCCCACACACATCAGTGCCCCAGGCCTGACCCAAAGCAAAGGCATCCTCTCAACACAGGCAGGTCCCATCCCCAGTAGTCTAATGCAAGGCCTCACCCACCCCACACATGGCAGCCCTGTTATCCATTGTGCCGAGACATGACCCCACCCCACACATGTCAACCATTACTCAGGTAATGCACAAGCCCCCCCAGCACACACACACAGATGCCCCAGTGCCGATGTTGCAGAAGAACCCACCCACCCCCTGCACACACAGGTGCCCTGGTCCCGGTGATGAATATGAACCCTCCTGGCACACACAGGTGCCCAGTCCACACTATCCCATTCCCAGACCCTGGAACCCCTGCCCCCACATTGGTGTTCAGTGGTCTCCCCCTGCGGCACCGACAACACCCCCAATCCCTGTACCTGCATGTCAGTGCTGTGGGTCCAGATAGCCAGAAGCATAGCCCTCTTCACACCTCCACAGATGCTGGCCATCCAAATTATGCTGGGAGCATGATGCCTATATATAGGCAGTGTGCTCCTTGCATCATTTGGACAGCTGGCAGCCCAGGTGGTGTCATGAGGGCTGAGCTGCTGGCCATCTGAAGCCACGGCACTGACATGCAGCTACGGGGATCATGGGATAGTGTTGTCAGTGCCATGGGGGTGGGGGGAGACCACTGAACACCAATGTGGAGACAGGGGTACCAATGCCATGGAATGGGATAGTCTGGACTGGGATCCTGTCTGCGGAGGGGGTTCATATTCATCACGGGACCAGGCACCTGTGAGTGTGGGGGGTGGGGGTTCTTCTTCAGCACTGGGACCAGGGCACCTGTATGTGAGGGGGAGTTCATCTGCAACAACAGGACCGGGGCAGCTGTATGTGTGGGGGTGGGGGGTATGCTTATGCGTTATGCGGACCAGGGCACAGATGTGTTAGGAGGTACTGTAACCTGACAGGGATGGAGCTGCCCTGTGTGCTGGGGAGTCTTATTGGGACAGCTGGACTATGGGGCATGGGTGCATGGGTTCAGGTGACTGTGGGTGGTATTTACTCACCCAGACCTGCCTTTTAGCATGTAACAGGGGGTCCTGTTGTGAAGTATAAACAATCACTTCAAGATGCAATACCCCCCCATTATTTCTTTTCACTCTATCCTATCCTCTATATTATATTTCAATATCTATCCTATACTTTCTTGTCAGGGTGGCCAACCTGGCAATCTTCTATCTATCCTTTACTGTCCCTTTTTTTCTTTTTCTGTCAGTACTTAATTGCATCTTGTTAAAATAAAAACAATACTTATATATTGAAAAGCTATGCTCAGCAAACCTTCAGTGGCTACTGGGAGAAGCACTCCAACAAGCTCAGTGTCCCAAAACAAATGTCAAGAAGGAGCTGTTTCATTTGTAAACAAAAGAGCCTCTAAACAGCAGAGGGCTGAGTTGTGAAACAAGTATCTGCTGCAACTTCAGCTAGTAAGTTAAGAAGCAGTGACTGTAAAACTAAGGGAAACTGGAAAAAAAAAGGTATTGTACTAAAATAAACTGTTACCTGAGTGCCCATGTTAGTTGCAGAGGTCCTTGTATAGGGCAGGTAACTCATGAAATGGCAGCTTATATGGTCTCAAGGAGGAGTGATGTCAGAAGGGGAAGGAGCTAAGCTAATGCTCTGACATCATAGTCCTATAATTAAGTCTATATTTTTGTTTTAGGACCTTGTGAGGAAATAAATGCTTATTTGGGTAAACCCTCAAAGTGCTAGAATGATACTAGTTGGTTTTATATATATATATATATATATATATATATATATGCTTGAAAATGCCATTGTTCATTTTAATTAAGATATCACATGATTGATGAGGTCACCCTGTGGCATTATAAAAGGTTCCTCTAGGAGAACCAAGAGAGATAGGTGGTCAGTAAGGTTCTGGCCAAGGAGAGAGAAGGTTCTAAGAAGAAATTGTGCAAGTTTTCACATTGTCTCAGAGACGGGAAAGAACTCAGGAATTCTGTAATTTTTTTTTATTTTTTGCAAGAATTATCTCCTGATGTTTGAAGAGGTGTGATGGATTAACACCATTTATTTTTCCTTTCTGTATATATTAAATTTAGTATTTTAGTTTTTTTTTCTTCTTTTTGAATAAAATGATAAATGCAGACATATGCATTTTTTATGCATCCTATCTGGTTGTATGATCTGTTTATTGGGACCCACACTACCACATAGCACAAGAGATCCACTCCGGGACTCAGGAGGGGCAACCGATTGGATGCCTGCCTGGGACAGCTATTCTGCCCCCAGCTACCCTGTGCAGTCCTGCACACTGGGGAGGTGGGGCCACGGACAAGTGCTCCACGGGTGCATGCGGTAGTGAATACCGTGTGCCTGTCCAGGGCTGCGGAACTACGTGGGCAGGGTACTTGCCTCCGGCATGTACTTCCTGTCCGTTCATGCATAGGCACCAGTGTCAGTGTTGTGACAATGACGTGCCTACACTCCTGGCTCCCATGATTCTGGCAGTCCTGTTCTGCTACCAGCTAGTGTAACAACCGCAAATGTAACTAATTAGTCAGAAACTAATAAAAGTACTAAAACATACATTGATTTCTGCTTTGAATTTACTGGTTGGCATGGCTGTTTTTTTGTTAGTTCACATAAGTTGGAGGACTGTAGCCCCACACCCCCCAATTTTAGCACAGGAGGGTGTGGGGGTAAAGACCCTCAATGTAAATAAACTGAAAATAAAAACTACAGAATGTAAATTTGCGTTACTTTTTTATTATTGGTTATTAAGTTTAGTATGCAGTCATAGCAGTAGGTGGTAGTGAAGCAGTTCATTAGCTAGAAGACATGCAGGAGCATAGGAGTGTCAACATCACAGTGTGAATGTTGACATCAACATACTGTAGCTTTCCATTTCCTTTTTTTTTTTAATTACTGTTTATGCCCCCCTCTTCACCGATACCTCACTACCTTCGGGCACCATGAGCTGGCCCCAAGTCCCATCTGCCGCAGTTACTCACCTCCACTAAGGCTTGGCTATGTCCCCAGGCAGGATCTGCATGGGGTCGCAGCACCCTAAAATTCCACATTTCATCAGGTGAGTGCTGCAACCTGGTGAGTGATGGAGGTCTGCAGAGCTCCCATTGGCCATCATCACGGAGGCGCTGGGGTCATTTTCCTTCCTGTTTTCTCCCCCAGGGACATCACATATGTGGACATCAATGCAGGCCCCACACATGCCTGAGCATGCATCCACCTGCCTACATCAGCAACATCCCTGCCCAACTATCCAGTTACCGGCCGCTGCTTTTTGTGGTTACCCAGGTGGCAGGCTTGCAGTGGAGAATGGAACCCTTTCCTTCAGAGGAGTTGAGCATCCTCTGAGACACTCACACCTCTCCCCTCCCGGCCTGCCCCCGACAACCCAAGTCCATTTTTCCATATCCTTTAACGTTAATAGAAAAGTAGCATAAAGGGGGTCCAGAGTGCTACAGTATTGCCATGAAATGCAGAGTTGCTCTTTAAAAAAAGTAAGACACAAGTTATGAACCAGCAGGACACAAGTTATGAACCAATTAATAACAATAAAATCAGACTCCAAGCAAAAAGTGTATATTGCAGGCTGAACATGCAGTATGTGGCAAATCACATACACACACACACATACACACACACACACACACTGAAGTACACATGCACAAATTACCAACAAAACAGTACAAGTAACATAATTTTTTCTTTTGTATTTTCAGCAATCAGAAATTGTACATCAGCTGGATTTGGAATACATTCCAAAATTCAAACTGAGCACAGCACCTTTTATATAAATAGTCACATATATTCAGAATCAGTTTAAGGCATGCCTTTCAGAAACAGGAAAAAACACCAAGCAAACGGAGGCAAAAATTCCTCCATAAGCATACACAAAAGAGATATTTTCATGATCAACAAAACAAGTTAAAAAAAATACATCGATCCCAGCCTTTTATATTATTTAATGTAATGTATTTACACATGCAAATGCAAGTTTAATCAAATGAAATACAAAAAATTCCCCTTCACACACACACACACACACACACACACACACACACACACACACACTCCAGCAGTTAGTAAATTAACACACTGTGAAAAAAAAAAAATTAAGCATTCAAGATGACAGACTCTACATGGCAGATTCAGTTTAAAAAGAGTTTTTTTTACATACTTGCAACTTGTGAATCCCAACTAATCCATGTTAAGTCCTGAAAATTCAGACACAGAGGAAGTTCAGTATCTTGAAAAATGCCCCCAAAAGGGTTTTGGGAGTTCACAAATGCTTTTGGGGAAATGCTCCAAAGGATTTGGGGAGTTGTAGTTTTTCTTGTGAGTAGAGTAACAGAAACATATTAATAGGTCAGTTTTAAAAAGTGCCCTATACATTACAGAAAATAAATGGGGGATCAATATAGGAGGCCCCTCTCAGAGAACCACCTTTTTTAAAACATTTATTTACCCAAGATAGTCAGACTGAGGCACTTTCAGTTTTGCATAGGGAAAACTGGAAAAGACAGCTGACTGTAGTCTTCAGTTATGATTCAGTGAGTATTCAAAAAAATGTACTTTGAAGAGGATTGTAGATTTATTTAGTAATTTACTCTTAAACAAATAGTTTATTGAATACGTCTTAGAATTTAGTATTCTTAGCGATTGTATTATTCTGTTGATGACTAAAGATGATTCAGAATTACTCTAATTAGCCTTTGAAGACAAGTTAATGACATCATTAATACTAAATTTAGTATTCTATTTCGGTGGGGGTTGGGGCCCTACCCATTATGTAAGTGGGGCTGTGCAAATCAGACCCAGGTCTCCAGGTTTGCAACTCAGTACCCTAAACCACAGCACTATATTGGTGTCCCTGTGATTGTGAGGGACAGCCTCAGAACTGTCATGTCCCTCATCCATCACTCATATAAAATATGCTGCTCACACCTGTAAATTTTGACTTTATGGTAGAAATCAGGTGCAAGTATTTGTCCAAATACAATGGTTTCCATTGTATTCTGAGCTTATATGCCCATGTTTTAGGATATTTGCCTCATTATGAGGGTTTGTGTAGTGCCCCAAAGGGCTCCATGTAGTAATGGCACCAAAAGGAAAGCCTCTCCTTTCAGATCATATGGGCTCAGAATAGGGGCCATGGGCAAGAAACACCCCCTTCCCTTTTTACAGCAGTTCATGGAGTTGTAAATAAAAAAGAATGGTTTCTTTCTCTGTCTCTCTTACATAGAAACATAGACTTTGACGGCAGATAAGGACAGCATGGCCCACCTAGTCTGTCCATTTCCCTACATACAGGATAAGCTACAGATCCTAGTTAACCAACAACCTATTAATTCTTACCACCCACAAGAATTACCTTATGTCTGTCCCATGCATTCTTAAATTCTACCACAGTTTTAGACCCCACAACCTCCTCAGGAAGGCTGTTCCATGTGTTCACCACCCTCTCTGTGAAAAAATACTTCCTCACATTGCTCCTGAGCCGTCCCAACTCTATCTTCAAATTGTGTGCCCTTGTTCTTGTACATCTCTTTTTCTGAAAGATGCTACCCTCTTGGACTTTGTTGATTCCACTGAGGTACTTGAACATTTCTATTATGTCCCCCCTCTCCCTCCTTTCTTCAAGGGTATACATATTAAGCTCCTTTAGTCTCTCCTTGTATGGTTTCTCTTGCAGACCCTGCATCATTTTAGTTGTCCTCCTCTGGACTGCCTCCATCCTGTCCATTTCCTTGCTGAGATGGGGTCTCCAGAACTGGATGCAGTACTCCAGATGAGGTCTCACCAACTGTCTGTACAGAGGGATAACAACTTCCTGTTTTCTGTTGGTGATACCTCTCCCTTTACATCCCAGTATCCTCCCAGCCCTCCCTACTGCCTTCTCACATTGCTTGCCAACCTTAAGGTCATCTGATATGATTACCTCCAGGTCCCTTTCCATTTTTGTTGTTGTTACTACCCCCCCCCCCATTGCATACTCTTCACCTGGGTTTTTGTTTCCCAGGTGCATTATTTTGCACTTCTTTGCATTGAATCCAAGCTGCCATACTTCTGACCATTCCTTCAACCTTGCCAAGTCCCTTCTCATCCTTTCCACACCTCCTTGTGTATCAACCCTATTTTGCAGATCTTTGTGTTATCTGCAAACAGGTATACTTTTCCTTCCAGTCCCTCTGCAATGTCACTCATAAAGACATTAAAAAGGACTGGACCCAGTACTGAACCCTGCGGTACACCACTAGTAACCCCCCTTTCTTCAGAGTGGACTCCGTTTACAATTACTTTCTGTGTCCTGTTGTCTAGCCAATGTTTTACCCAGACTACCACCTTGGAATGCACTCCTAGGCTGGTTAATTTGTTTATTAATCTTTTGTGTGAGACTGTGTCAAATGCCTTGCTAAAGTCTAGGTAGGCCATGTCCACAGCCCCTCCCTGGTCTACTACTTTGATCACTCAGTCAAAAAAGTCAATTAGATTCATCTGACATGACCTTCCCACTGTAAACCCATACTGCCTTGGGTCCTGGGCCCCACTGGCCTCTAGGTGCTCAACAATTCTTTCCTTCAGAAGTGATTCCATCACTCTTCCTACCACAGAGGTCAAACTGGCAGGTCTGTAGTTTCCTGCCTCTGTCTTGCTCCCACTTTTGTGAAGGGGAATCACATCCACCTTCTTTCAGTCCTCAGGTACCATACCATCCTCTCATGATTTGTTAAAAAGGGTAGTCAGTGGTGTCACTAGTTCTTCTCTTAATTCTTTTAGAATTCTGGGGTGAATCCCATCAGGCCCCATTGCTTTGTCCACCTTCAGTTTTTGTAGTTCTTTGAGAACCCTTTCTTCTGTGAAAGGATTGGGATCGACCCCCTATATCAGAGTGCTTCTGTTAATTGGATTAGGTACCTCCCCCTCCTCCTTGTTTGTGAATACTGAGCAGAAGTATTCACTCAGTATCCTTGCTTTTTCACTGTCCCTCTCTGCCCACCCACCATCTATTTTATTAAGCCTCACTATCCCTCCTTTTGTCTTTCTACGCTCCCTGATGTACCTATAAAAGGTTTTATCCCCCTTCTTAACCAAGTTGGCTATCTTTTCCTCAGTTTGGGCCTTTGCTATTCTGACTACCCTCCCTGCTTCTTTCTGCCTTAACTGGTACAGTTCTCTGTCCTGCTTCTTCTGTGTTTCCTTATACTTCCTACTTATCTTTTTCTCCCTAACCTTCCCCGCCACCTCTTTTGAGAACCATAGTGTTTTTTTTCTTTCATTTAGATTTGTTTATTTGCTTTACACAAAGGCTTGTTGCCTCTGTGATGGCAGTTTTGATGTTTCCCCATTGTTGATCCACCCTCCTTCTAGCCTGTTTGCTAGTGCTTTTCTAAGGCACTCTCCCATTTTGCCAAAGTCAGCCTCCTGAAGTCCAGGCACCTCACTTTTGTATGGCTTGACTCTGTAGCTGAGTTTATCGTGAACCACACTGTTTGGTGGTCACTTGTTCCCCAGATGGCTACCCACTTCTAGATCTGAGATCCTCTCACTGTCCCCATTTGAGATTATGAGGTCTAAGATTGCTCCCTCACAAGTGGGTTCCAAAACTAGCTGTCTGAGGCATACCCCCTGTAGGACATTGAGAATGGCCCTGCTCTTGGATGTGGCTGCAGCAAAGGTGCTCCAGTTAACATCTGGCATATTTAGGTTCCCCATCAACAGCATCTCCCCTTTCTCTGCCATCCTAAGGATGCCTTCTTTCATATCCTTATCCATTACCTCCCCCTGAGATGGGGGTCTGTATACAACCCCTGTGCGGAATGTGGTGTCATTTCCAGTCTCTAAGGTGACTCACAGTGCCTTCTCTCCTCCCTGTTTATTCTTTTGTTCCATTGCTTTTATATCTTCCCTTACATAGAGAACAACTCCTCCCCCTCTTCTCCCCTTCCTGTCTCTCCTGTAGGTTGTGTACCCTGGTATGTTAACATCCCAGCCATGGTTCTCTGTGTACCATGTTTCTGCAACTGCAATGATATCCAGGCATCTCTCTTCCATCAAGGCCACCAGTTCAGGGAGCTTGTTGCCCAGACTATGGGCATTGGTACTCATTACCCTTCATTTCTTGATGGCTTTACCCCTTTTTGCCCCATCCCTGTACTTATTGCCTTTGTCATTTTCTCCAGTTATCCCATCCTTCTCTCTATCGATGTCTCTATCTTGGTGTTTACCTCACTTACCACCCTAATTTTTTTGGGGGGGGCTAGAATTTCCCTGCTCCTTTCCAGTGCCTCCCCACTTGGCTAGTTTAAATGCTTTCCAATGAAGCATTTAAACCTATAACCTAGGATCCTGGTTCCCCTCCTGGACAGATGAAGATCATCATGCCAGTATAGGCTTGCATAACTCCAGGTGGATCCCTAGTCCCCAATGAAGCCAAACCCCTGAGCTCTGAACCAGTTTTTCAACCACTGATTAAATCCCATGGTGTGGAACACCCTAGTCTCACCCATGCCATAGACAGGTAGTACCTCTGAGAAGGTTACCGTGCATGCTACTTGTCTAAGGCCCCTCCCCAACTCCACAAACTCTTCCTGCACTGCTCTGATCACTTTCTTATCCAGGTCTTTTCTCCCTAGGTGGACAGTGACATTCAGCTCCCTCCCCTGTGCAGCTGCACTGGCCATCCTGAGGATTCACTGCCTGTTCCTCCAAGCCATGGTGCCAGGCAGGCACCTTACCTCCCTCTCCCCTTCCTTCCCCAGTTATACCATCCTAACAATGGAGTCCCCCACCAGGAATTGTTTCCTTCCTCTGTGGGGACCCATGCCAGCCTCCTGTGGGTCTCCTTTGTGGAGGTTCACAGCATCCTCCTTGGTCTTCACTGTGGGTGCCTCCACAGAGGAACCACACTTTGCCAGAACAGCATATGAATTGTGGAGAGGTATAACTGGAGGGATGCACCTCTGTTCCACCACCCTCACCCTCGCTGAGCCCACTGTGGTCCAATCACTCCTCTTTCTTGGCAACCTCTAAGGCAATGGCAGTGGCCTGGTGGTCCCTGGGTGGGAGAGGAGGTCCCCCAAATCCTGGCCAACTCAGCCTGGAGATAAGCAACCTCCTCCCTCAGCCCAGAGAGGTGTCTGCAGATGGGACAGCACTGCATCCTCCAGAATGTATCCCAGAAGACTGCTGCTCCACAGCCACTGCACTGCACCACTCCCATAATGTCTTATTTCTGGTCCCTTAAGTGTTGTTTTAAATACTTACTCTTTCCTCTGTTTATTTATTTATATATTTATTTATTTTTTCTCCCTACTTACGTTCTTCCTCTGTGCCCTTTAAGCTCCTGATCTTCCTGTTCTGAGACAAGAAGTTCCTATATTTCTCAGTAGTCTCCTTACTTGCTCAGAGTCAGACCTCCAGCAGCTGGGGGAGGGGCAGCGGAGAGCTACTCTTTTCATTCTAGGATGGTGAGCATTTTGTGGCTCTGTGATCACTCTCTTCCTACTCCCAAACAGTAAATTCTGTTGTCAGTCAAATCCTGTGCCTATTAAAATAGAACTGGCTTAAGGTGGGGGGGGGTGGAGGGGAAGGAAGGAAGGCAATATAGCCCCAGTAAAGAAGTATAGTTATAACAGCAATTCCTTCCTTTTGCTGTTCTCTGCCTGCTCTCTGACAGAAGCTATCTAGGGCAATTTTTAAATCTGTTTTAACCTGGCTTCCTTCTAGCTAATCCACTCCTCCTACTTTCAGCTCTTTCTACACCTAGTTAATTGCACAGATAACAATCCACTTCAGCCAACTCAGACAAACACACTAACTTTTTTTTTGTTTTTACCCTAAATTGAAGGTCCCAGTATTAGAGTTCTAGGTCTTTAGTCCCAGTAGAGAAGTATAGTTATAACAGCAGTTCTTATTTTTTTTTTTACAGAAGAAGTAGTAAGAGCACCCACAAAAATCAGAGAGCGCAGGACTTTGATGAAAAAATGAAGTCTTTTTATTTAAATGCAAAACTGCATGTTTCTTTTTTTATTGAAAAAGAAAAGTTTTTCTAACATTGCACTAATACCGCACAGACATGAATACAGCACATAATACAATGTATTATCTTATAAATATCTCATTTTGATTAAGTATAAGAAATAATCTTAGGTTAGAATAAGATTATGTATATACAATACTCATCATAATGTACAATAGCCAGTCAAGCGACTGGCTGCTTTTCTGTACGGTATATAAAATAAACACAATACTTATAATAAAAACTATATAACCTACTTATGTTGTAGAGAGATACAATGGGTTTATTGCATGCAATATAATTTAAAGTCAACTATGGGGAGAGTCCAAGGATACCTCCTGATCCTCCAGATTGTAGGAAGTTAAGATAGTCCTGCCAGCATATTCTAAATTCATTAGTTGATCTAGGGCCAAATAAGAGAGACATTCCAGGGATGTTATGTGAGTTAGGCTGTTGAAGATGTCAGTAAGCGTAGGTATTGTCTGTGATTTCCAGTGAGTTAAAATTAGATGTTTGACCTGCATGAATAATATCTGCAGCCATCTATGTTGATGTACAGACAGTTTGATATCTTTATTAATAATCCCTAGAATAAAATATTTAGGGTCAAAAAGTAGGTAGCACTTTACAATATTAGAGGCCAGATGATGGACAGACCACCACAGTGTAGAGATGGGGTTACAAAGCCATAGAATATGAAGTAAATTCCATTGGACGAATTACATTGCCAACACTGGTCATTAGGTATTAATCCCATTTTGTGAAGAAGAGAGGTGTTCCATACCATAGATGGAGAATTTTATATTGAATGAGTACACTACAGACATCTCTAAAGGTACTGTGGCAGACAGTCCAGCATTGCTTCCATCGAGAGTCAGTTATGTCCTCTTGTATTGCTAAGCTCCATTTAGTTCTAGCTGAAAGCAATTGATTAGGTAGATTGTCCCTGATAAGTTTATATATTTTGCTAACTAGTCCTGATGAGGTGTTCACCCATGCAGTAATATTCAAGGTAGAACACGTTTGTATATGGATTTATTGTAATATAGGGGATAATGCAGCCCGGATTTGTCAATATTTCCAGAATTCCTGTCTAGTATACCCCAGATGGCCTGAAGATTGGTTGAAGAATTCAATGTATTGCTATTCTTGATTAGAATGTCTCCCAAAAATATTATATTTTTATGTTTCCATGAATTGCAAATCACTGGTTGATGATCTAAGGTTATACGCCAGTTTCCCCATATGAGAGTATAAAAAGCAGGACCAGGTCAGTTTTTAACCATTTATGTAGTTTAAACCAGTAATAAACTGATGGAGCAATCGTGGGGTGTTTCCTGAAATTTTTTGTCAAAGCGTTGAAAATAAAATTAGTGAGGGTGTTTCCTGGAGTCAAGGAGGCTTCCATATCAAGCCATAGAGGAGATTCATTAGTAGGTTTACTAAACCATTTTGTGGTTTGTGAGGCACGAAATGCCCACAAACAGGCCAAGAAACAGGGAAGAGTAAAACCACCCTGGGACCAATGGCCACGTAATTTGTTTCTCCTGAATCTTGGGATGTGACCTTCCCAAATGAAGTTCCCAATTAATTTATCAATTCTGGAGAAAAAGACAGGGGGTAGAACTAACAGTATATTAGAAAAAAGATACAATAACTTGGAGGTAATAGGCATTTTTATTGTATTTATTTTACTGATTAAAGATAGTTTGAGGTTTTTCTATCTCTCTTATTTTTTTTTAATTATGTCCCTGACTGCCTGCTCCATTATAGAACCCCCCCCCCGAGAAAGCAGAGTGAGTCAGGGTGTGGTGGCTGTTAGTGAGCTGAGCTGTTGGATAGTGAAGAGTCCAGGGGAGTGCTTTCAGGCACCACAAAGAAACGTGCAGCTGGGAGCACTTTCAGGTGCCCAGAAGTAGAGGGAAGATGTCCCCTAGCCATGTTTCAAGGGAGTGAGGGGTCGCAGGTTGGGAGCATAGATTAAAAGGCTTATCTTCTGTCCTCCTCTTGTCCATCATTGCAAACATCGGGTCCCTGTTGTTGCAGTGGTCCATAGGTGTGTCAGTAGATGCAGATTCAAATCTGGCAACTGTGTGGGCTCTGTTTAGCCCTGTTTGTTGTTTTGTGTGTTTTCTTTTAAAATAAAATAAAATTTTCCTGCTGGTAGCATGGCCAAGTGGGTGGTTGCATTCAGAAGAGAGACAGAGCTTCAGGTGAGAAGTGCAGCAGGGCCCCAGAGATGTCCTCTCTACCACCTGTCTCCTGCCTGCAGCCAGCCTGCCAGCACACACTTCCTCGCCTCCTCCTCTTCTTTACTTCTCCCCAGCCAGGGCAGAGAGTTTGCCCTTCTCTCCCCCACTACACATGTTGCTGTAGGATTTCTCTTTTACTATGAAATGGGAAGGGGGTACAAGGCCACCACTGGAAGGATGTAAGTGCAGGTCCATACATGAGAAGGTCACTGACTGGGTATGGGGTTGCAGTTCTCTGCATTGGGAGGGGAGGCACAGGCTACTGAGTGGGGAGGGGAGTTTCATGCTAATGCATAGAAAAGGGTAGAAGGTTGTAGGCCCCTGCATGGGGATGTGTATCAATAGGGGTTCCCAAGCACCCTAACAACACCTGCATCAGTGGATAGCAGGGTGTGGGGGTGTTCCAGCTGCAGGGAAAGTAGTTGGCAGGGGGTAGCCAGCTGGTCAGTGGGTGGAAAGTGTGGGCTGTGTGGGTCCAGCTGTGGGGGGGTGATAATCTGTGTACTATGCAGCCTTAAGTGTTGTGGAGTGATCCAGGGATAGTGTGCAGGATTAGGGTATCCCTATTATTATCATATTTTGACCCTTATCCACTCTACCTCCCGCTGTAGGATTTGTTTTCTACTGCGTGGAAATAGGGGTACATGGCCGTCATTGGAAAGGGGGTGCCCCGACATGTCCTTCCCTGACAGTACCCCTCTATCCACAGCCCTTAACAATACCTCCCTCCATCCATGACCCAACACTAAGCCCCTATGCCACCTCCTTTCTCCATGTCCTCCTCCAAAGACCCCAACATCCTCTCTTCTTCTACAGTCACCTTCCAACACTACACTCTCTTCTTCTATGGCCCCTCAGGCACCTTCCTCCCTCCCTTCCCATCCCTTCAGACAACCCTCATCCCTGACCCACCAGACACATCCATCCCTGGCTCATTGGATACCCCTGTCTCACTAGACATGACTACTGGCCCCCCTTCTACACCTCTCACCCTGGCCTATTTTTCTCCCTCCTCAGCCTCCTGGATGCTCCTCTCTCACTGAACACCTGTCTCTCCTGAGCTCCCCCCAGATATCTCACTCCCTGGCCATGGACACCCCCTTCACTCTTGAACCCCCTGTCACCCCCTCTCTCCCTCTCTCCTTGGTCCCCTATCTGGGACTCTAGACACCTCCTACCTCCTTGGCCCTAGGACACTCACCATGCAGTGCTGTATGCCCCAATGTACCGAGCTCTTGCAACTACACCTCCTGAGTCCACCACCCTCAGGGTTGGGGGGTGGCTGTGCTCAGGAGCCTGCCAGCAGCACTGGGAGTGGATGGTCTCATGAGCCTGACACAAGAGCTTGGAGTGGGTGGGCTCAGAATCTTACTGCTGGAGGGGGCTACAAAGCATGCTGCCATGTTGTGAGGATGCTGCCACTCACAAAGTCCTATGTGCACAAGCAACACAGCAAATGCAGTAAGGGATACAGAACACAGAGCTGCGCAGAAAAATCACACTCAGTCCACAAAATACATCACAAAAAACCAAAGCATTTAAGAAAACTCTCCATTTACTTAGAGCCAGACATGCTATAATAGCACAGTGCCTAACTAACCCCAGTGGTTTGGATCTGTCACATGGCTTTTCATCAGGGACATGACTCTTCATGGAGGGGGGCCCTGATGATGGGCCACACTATGGACTTGAAGTGTCAGGGCTAGTTTGGTGCTGTGCTGTCATATCAAGTTTGTGTTGCTCCATGGCTCAGGAGGGCCTCAGGAATCTAAGTCTGTTTAATATAGTAATATGAATGGGGAGTTGGTGTTGGGGGGATTCACTAGATTACAGGTCTATGATGGCATGGGCATTAAGGGGCACTTGATAGTTTCATGCAAATTAGTCCATAATGGGTATGCAAATGGCCCCTTAGCTCCTTACGTGCCCAGTGGACTCATTTGCATTCAAAGGCTGAATATGGCCCTTAGGTGCCCTAGCACTATCCCCATTAGGGCTGCACTATCATTCTTGAGCTCCTGTAGGGAATGTCTAGCCCCATGTTGTGACATCACAAATCATAGTCACTATGGCCTGTGCTGTCATGGCACTATATTCAAACAGTTAGCAAGTGCTGGTTCAAGTCTGTTAACTCTCTGAATATTGCACAGAGCAGTCTGTGAGTTATGTGCCACACAGCACTCCTGTCTGAGTGGCAGTAGTGGCTGGATCTGACTATGGGGCCCATTTGGTACTTGCTAACCAACTGTGGCTTGATGTAATAGTGCAGTGTCAGTGGCTCAGTAGGTAGCACACTCGCCTCTGAGGCCGGGAGATCAGAGGGCTGTGGGTTCAGTTCCCACATTTGGCACTTGGGTTGATATCCCAGTACTGACACTGTAATGCAGCATGAGAGGGGTGCAGCATTTCTGAGGTGCCGTCTTTTGGATGAGACGTTAAACCGAGGTCCCATCTGCCTGGATTGCTGGTAGTTCAGGTGGATGTTAAAGATCCCACGGCACTTATCGAAAAGAGTAGGGGAATTTTATTGGTAATAAAGTGGGCTTCATTACAAAAAACAAAACAACTCAATAAACAGAAACAATCCAAACAAGGCAAAAATCAGTTAACAGAAGAAAGTATCACAATGTTTCCAAACAATACAGCTTGAAGTAGAAAAAGTAAGAAGTCAGACTTTTTACAGAACACAAAGCAACCCTAATATTACAAAATACTTCATGAATGGAAATAGTTTTTGGTGTAACACTAGCAAACATCTGGCTGCCATAAATAATAACGAATAATAGCAAAATTATATATAAACTGTCAACATGATACTTTCTATTAAGCAGGTCATTCGTGCAAAACATAACATGTTCATAAGAAAGAGAGGCCAACAAGGGTTCTGCCCAGTTAGCAGATAGGGTAGACCAGACTCTCAAGAAAAGGGCATTCACAAAATAAATGTTGCTGAGTTTCACAAACATTGAGGCAAGAGGATCTAGGACAATATCTCAAAGACAAGGCTTTATGCTTATGATTGTTGTTAACTCCTAGTCTATCATAGTTGCATAACCATACCATATCCCATAAATACGATGGCAGCCGTTGATTTAGCAGTTGGTGGAGTACCCAGGGAGACGTCCAGAGGGGCAGAACGGAAAACAATCTCCTCCTGAGCCTCCAACCTCCAAAGTCATATAGTTGGGGTCTAGATAAGATACAAAAGTCCTGAGGATGAAGACACCAGGTCAAGGCCATCTTAAAACTCTCTTCCCATAAGAGGGATCAGTTGGATTGGAAATAACCCTTTATAACGGGCTTGCCAGTTATCAAGGCAGAGGAGAACCATGCTAAAAATAGGGCTTCAAAAAACAGTCCCTAGTTTCAGCACTTTCCCATAATTATAATGAAAAAAGGCTGTAAAAAAAAACAGCGGGGTGGATCATACAGTCCACTTCCTTGGCCGAGTCTGTAAGTATTATGTCTTTTAATGGGGTTTAGCCTGGATCCCCAATCCTTTGAAAAAATCCCGTTAATCTGGAAAATAGGGAAATGGGCGGAGACACATAACAAAGATGCAGGAAAATCGGTATAACCAGAGTTTTAAGGAGCACAACCCGTTTCTTCTTCCCAATTAAATGCTTTTCCACCCATTAATCACATTATCGCCTTTTGTAGGGCAAGATTCCAATTATAGATATCGGATCATCACAAACAAAAAATACCTAAATACAGAAAAACAGTAGTGGATACAGAAACACCAGCATAAAGGCCGTACTAGGGAGGGAAGTATGCCCTAGTGGTACACAAATACTTTTGTAAAATTTATCTTAGAACCTGAAACAGAAGAAAATGCCTGTAAAACCTGAACAATATCCTCTTGTTTCGTGGAAGAATCCACAACCAAAATTAAATCATCCCATAAGCTAATATTTTAAGTGGTAAAGGAGGAAGTACAAGACAACCCAATAATCTGTGGGCAAGAAAAAAGGCTCTCAAAGAGTATCAATAAAAAGGTATATAATAAGGGACTTAACAGGCACCCTGATGTACCCCACCGGGCCAGAATAGTAGGACGGCCTATCCAGCCTGTTCACATTAGGATCAATACAACATTCCTATATAATAAATCGAAGCCAGGAAAGGAAGCATAGGGAACCCAAAAGCCTTCAGGGCTAGAAATAAGAACTCATGAGAGACTGTATCAAATGCTTTTTCCTGGTCTAAACTTATAATCCATCCTGTTACAGCATTTTGTTGTCCCAGAGTAAACAATTCTCTCAATAAAATCAAATTGTCAGAAAGATGCCTGCCTGGGATACCACAGGTTTGAGTTGGCTAATCATGTGTGATGCCAAAGTAATCATTCTAGATAAAAGAATTTTGGCAAGGATCTTATAATCCACATTACAGACTGATTGGTCTCCAATTTGTAATGTCAAAGGGATCCTTTTTCTTAAACAGTAAAATCAGTAAAGCGTCTTTCATAGAAGTAGCCAAGGCATCAGAATGTAACATCTCATTATAGAGAATAGTTAGAACCGGAACAAGATCAGCAGAAAGTCTTGAAAAAATGGGGTTAGGCCATCAGACCCTGGAACAGAATGTGATTTTAAACTAGTAATGGCCGCTAAGACCTCTGGTTCAGTAATGACCCAAGAAAGCTTGTTTCGATCAGAGTCAGCTGAGGTAAGGACAGTGAGCGAAGAAAATGATCCGCATTGTCAAGGTCAGCTTTAGTGCCAAACATGTTGAAAACATAATTTTCAACACAGTGAAAGCAAATCCTCAGGTTTCTTAAGTAACTCCCCGATGGAACAATAGAGAGGTAATTAATTTAGCTTCAACTCTATCTTTACAGGCCTTAAGCAGGTCTAAACAACCTTTAGTAAGATGAGTGCCAAAGCAGCCTCCTAACCCAAAGAGTCATGCGATTATACTGAGGATAACCTCATTTTAACGCTGACCTCACTAATCTGAGGCTAAAATCATGAGTAGTAGAGCTAGCTAAAAGAATAGGTGCTGTAGCTGATGCCGTAGTGACAGATAAGACAAATATTTAGTATTCTGTTTTTGCCGCTACCTTCTGAAAAACTGTTTCCACATAGCTTAGATTCCTCCCCACCAATCCATCCCAGTATCATAAAATCAACTACTGACAACCGAGCTGTAAACTCTTTGTGCCAAAGTTTAAGAAAAAGAGGGTCATTAAGTAGAAGAATCATTAAGGCGCCAACTGGCTTTCTTACATCTAGGAGCAGAGTCCCAGGAAAAAGTGGCACATAGAGGCAACGTGATCCGAAAATTCGGTAGCCACAGTTGTACAGGAAAGTAAAATCAAAATCTTAGATAAAAAAGAAAATCTATCCTAGTATGTAAGGACCCTTTAAAAAGTTGACCCACCTGTTTTATGGAAATGTCTATAAACATCCACAAGCTTGGCCATAGAGACCACACTATTTAAAGCTACAGAGTCACAAAATAACTTGGAAGTCTTTAGGCCTCGATCTGTTTGATGTAGGCATAATTGAAATCCTCGACCCATAGGAGTAATCTGGATGAAAAAAGGTATGGCTTAATTTGGTGAAAAGGGAAGCCCTCTGAGCCTTGGTTTTAGTAGCGTGGGTCCCAATCATCTGAAATCTCTCAGATTTATATGAAATCTAATAACAAAGCTCTACCATGGGAAATATCTACAAGTCTAGAGACTGTAAAATTAGAGCTGGAGAACAATATCCCGACCCCATCACAAGTATCAGGTCCAACAGACCAAAAAGAAGGGCCTGCAGTCCATGCCTTAGAGGCCTGGAATAATTCCCCATGGGTCTTTAATCTAGTGTCAACAAGGCAGATAATGTCACACTGTAAATCAGAAAGGGTTAAAAAATCCCCTAATTTTCTCTTCCCTTTAATGCTGTTCACATTTAAAGAGCAGATCTTTAAGGAAGACAGGATTTAAGTAATAGTGTGACTGACTTAAATAGCTGCCTAGTACGTTTTGCAATGGGATCCGTATCAGCCCTATCACCCCCATCCGGGAAAGAAAGAAGAGAGGAGGAATCAGTATCCTCACCCCCCGAGTCTTTGTCTGAAAAATCTGTGGCTAAAACCGCAAATTTGTTAGAGGTTTGCCAGTTCCGTGCAGGGGGTTCCTTACTACGAGTAGCAACAGCTAAACCCTTCCTAGTCCGTTTATGGGTAACAGTGGTAAAACTAAAATTATCTCCCCCTTGACCCGAGGAAGCATATCCATATCTGGAATAACGGGTGTAGTATCAGGGAAACCACAATGGCAGTAGGAGTAGGTATAACAGGAAAAGAGGGTTGGAAAACTGGAACAGAAGAGACATCTCCAACTACCGGAGGAGGGTAACCTCTGGATTAGAGGAAGCTAGACTATGGGCAAGTGACTGTTGAGCAATAGTAATAATGCCATCATGAGAGGACAATCTTCTCTGTTATGAGAGGCCCAGGGGCACCTGCCATGCAGTGGCCAGTCCCATCACAAAGTTACATTAAATGAATTAGTACATTTAGCTGCAATATGACCGTATTCAAAGCAGTGGCTACATTTAAGGTATCACAAGCAGAACTTAAATGGGCCATTGACCCACATTAAAAACAAGGACTTGGGTTGTCCGGTAAAAAAATGAAGCCCTTGTCTTTACCTAGAAAGAAAAATTAGGCAAATGTGGTGGGCCAGTGTTAGTGGAAAAAGCTTATACGGACCTTCCAACTGCCATCCCAAATCTGTTCAGAGTCTAGATTGGGGTAGGCCTATTCAAGACTTCACAGCGTTTGTTTAACCAAAATAAAATGTCTTCAATGTGAACTCCCTCATTTTAAAAACAACAGTAATGTTATGAATGGCAGGTTTGGTGAGAGGGATGGCCTGGAAGGGACCAAATGGGTGTAGTCTGAAGTTTGTCATATTGGGCCCAGAATCTATCAAGCCCAGACATTTGTTTAAAACTAACATCAAAATTGGAATTACCTATATTAATCAGGGCAAAAATCTCAGAAGAAAAAACTTCATGGAACCCTTAAGGAGGTTTTAGCTATATACAAACGATCTGGTGGGAGTTCTAATCCACCCTTATAAAGCAAATTACTGCATTCCTCCTAGGTGCAGGTTCGCCTTTGGAGGAAAATAAATCAGTAAGTTTAAATGTTGAACTTTTAGGTGCAGCAACAGTAGGTAACAAAGTAGGTCCTGAGAAAACAGTAGTGGGTTCAGGTACAGTAGAAATAGACTTAGAAACAACAATAGTGTCACTAGTAACAGTAGAAGAAGAAGAGTCACACCCGGGTTCGTTGGAGCTCAGGTCATTATTCTTAGCAGAGTTTTGAAGCATATTAATGTAGACAGGGTCCTGAGAATCAGGAGTCCAAGTCCCTTCAATATCTCTTTCCCAGCCAGCATGTAATAAAGCTGACTCTGGTGACCAGTCTAAATCAGTATTTTGGCCAGATTTAATTTTTTGGGGAATAAAGAACCCCTCGTTTGGACCAGCCAGGTTCCTGTGTAGCTGAAAAAAATACTGTGGGTTTCTCCGAAAAGAACGGAAGCAGTTGTAGCGCTAAAGTCACTTACAGAGCAGGGAATAGCTGCAGGGATTTCAGAATCTGGCTTTTCCGACGTCGGTAGTCGAAGTGGGTCATTTGAAGTAGTCTGAGAAACAGCAGTAGCAGGGGGCTGAAGAGAATTCTCCACAGCAGGAACAGAAGCCGAATCCATCGGTAGGCCATCGACTGGGGGCTTTCCAATGCCGACGTCGCGAGAAGGAGAACAAGAAAGTGGCGTCCGAGGTGATGCCTGCGCAGAAACTCGCAATGCCGAATCTAAAAGCTGCAATTGCAGGACTAATGCCTCGCGCTGCTCCTGAAGACTGGAACTGAACGCGGAGCCACTTTGCACATCAGGTAGACTGGAAACAACTTCTTTAGGGTCGTTTCGAAGAACGGAGTCAAATTCAAAAATAGTCGTATTACTAACATCAGCAACAGCAAGACATGCATCTGGGGCCTCTTGAGAAGGTAGCACAGAGAGGAGGCCGACTCCCTGAGCTAACAGCGTCCATCTCCTCCAGGGATCATGCGAACTGGCCATCTTGCAGCCAGCAGCAAAGGCTCCACCTACTCAGAGTAGAGAATTTCCCAGTGTCCTGGCCAAATTTCCCTCATTCACTAAAAAAAAAAAAATGCCACCAACAGCTTAATCTGGTTCAAGGTCAGTTGTCATTCATCTGTATCCCCCTCCCCCGGGTCGTGCCTGAAAATAGGCAGGATTTGTCTACTGTACTTCCCCGGTCAACAAAAGCTAAATAAATACATAAATCAACAAATATCAACATTTGTACATTCATATAATCATTAAAGATCAACAAAGAAATGTGGCTTTATGTGATAATCAATATTCATCACTTGTAAATGAAGCAGCTCTTTAAAATTCACCAAAACAATGGACCTAATGTGATCATTAATAGTCATCAACTGAAAATTAACCAAATCATGAAAAATTACTATTAAGAATTTGATAATTTTAGTATTTGTGATGATCAGATCACCTTCCAAGAAGATGATCAAAAATCATAAACTTGCTTGATGATCAGATGATGATAACTGGTGAGTGGAAGTGATCGTTCATGTCAGCCAACTGAAGATCATGATTTATGTTCTACCAATTTGACTGGGGAAGGTTTCCAGCAATTCATTCCATCTGGCTGACCTGGGTGTCTATAGCCTGAAATTATTGCATGGTGGCTATTGTTGCAATAAGCCAGTGAGACATAACCCCTTGATTATTAGTATGCACAGGATATAGAATAATTCCCACTGCTCAGCGGATTTCAACCCTGGGATTTGGAGACCCAGTAGGAAGTATGTGTATGTTAGTGGGTTGTGTGGCTCCACATCCAGCTCAGCTTTGTGTGGATGTTTTGCCAGTAACCCCATATGTGGCGACAGCTTCTGAAAAAAATACTGGTGATCTCCCCACATCCCACATCCCCTCCAGCTATCACTTATGCCTGTTGGGGTGAAATGGGAGGTGATTGTGGGTGTATGGAAGAACTTTACCAGTATCTTCTGATGGTATACCTGACAGGATGGAGAACATGTCACTCTACAGCTTCTGTGGAGTATCTTTAACAAGTCTTTATCAGCAATTGGTACTTCTGCCTCTTTCTGTCATTTATGCTTAACTTCATCAGTAGTCATCTCCCTGCACCCCCTTAACAACACATTAATCATGGAGATATATTTCCCAGTGTTGTGGCGTCATATGGTCCAGTAAACAAAGTTCTCCCATTTGGGGAGTTCCCCCTTTATGTTCTCCAGTAGGGCCTCTTGACAGGATTTAGTGTCATACCTGAAGATATCTCTGTTTGGGATTCTATACCTTTGTTAAAGTTTATCAGAATATTGGCAGGTATCCCTTCCCACCAACTGGTTAATGGTGATAAGACCAGCTTTGCTCCAATGCCTGTCATCTTTGCCTAATCTATGGGGTGTGAACTCTGGATCCCCAATGATGACTATCAAGGGCCCTGTGTGGTTCAGAGTGTTAGTGATGTGTTTGAGCTTCAGGGCAACTTTCGATGAGGCCTAGGCCAGGGGTTTTGTATTCCCTGTATGAGTGGTGCAGTGAGTTACATGTGGAGAAGGGCATATGATAGTCAGGGGTTGCTAGTATTATTTTCCAAACTACCATCCTGTGTCAAGTTGCTATTTGCAGATAATCACTAACTGCCACCTGTGCTGCCCAGTAGTACAGTTAAAAGTATACCATCCGTAATCTGCCTTTTTCCCTATGGAGGACCATTGTATTCATCCTGTGATTTGTGCCCTCACCAAATAAATTTGTTTACAGTTTTTTTTTCAACTGCCTCCAGAAAGATTCCAGTATCTGAATGGGTAGTACATGGAAATAGAACAGGAGGCTGGGGAACACAATCATTTTTAGTGCTGCCACCTGGCCTCCCAATGAGACTGGGAGTAGTGCCCAAGTGCAGAGATCCTCTGTTATTTCAACCAAGTTTAAAATGGGGGAGGGGTGTGGCTTGGCAGCCAACATGGACACAGCTTGAGTGCATAGCTCCCTTCACCCCTCTGAATATTCTGTATCATCCTGCTCTACAATGCCAATTTACCAACACCAAACCTTCTTCCTAAAACTGCCTGGCATACTACAACTCGAATGATCTACTTCTTGCTAACAGAAATGAGACTTACCTACCTGAAATGCCTATGATTCTTTTTTTCTGGCCTGCAGCAATGATGCGTGGGAATCCAAGGAGCAGCATGGAAACCTGTGCAGAGGCATCCACCGACAAAACCCAAGGAGATCTGTGGGAGAAAAGGGAACTGTTCACTATGCTCCTATTGGAAACTGAAGAGCTTAAAAACCTGAATTTACAATCCAAACAGGACATTACCCACATCTCCCAAACAGTAACAGAAAACGAAAGGCATATATTTGTGCAGGGAGACACAACAGACCACACTGAAGCACGCATGAGGAAACATGCCCAATTTATATATCACCTCACTGATAAACTTGACCTAGAAAATTGAGGGCAGCAAAACAATCTGCATTTCGTGGGCATTCCAGAGGGATCGGAAGGCTGGGATATCATTATTTTCCTCCAACAGACCTTACCAACCATATTGCAGTTTCAATGGCTTGCTCCCTTGGAACAGGAAAGGGCACACCAGTCGCTGGCCCCCCTCATCCCAAATGGGGACAGCAATCCAGACTGATCTTGGCCAAATTCCTACAGTTTTAAGTAGGGACATGACATACAAATATTCTCTGATTTCTCACCAGCTCTGTCTGAACACTGCAGGATGTTCACATGGGTCAGACATCTGCTCATGGTCATTCAAGTATCCTACAGCCTAAGATACCCAACCATACTAAAAATAGAAAGGGGGCTGGCTCATCAGAGCAGTGGTTGGATTTCCGCTTGTGACGCTGAGTGACCCAGGTTTGGGAACAGACTCAGGTCACTGGAGAGCTGGCCGGGAGGAGAAGGCTTGAGCGTCCTACGACTGCTCGCCTTCTCTGGGGAGGGGGAGAGAGGGGACACAGCTCACTGTCTACCGCCTCCTGGCGGAGGCCAGGGGAGCAGTAGTGCAAGCGAGCCCCATTGCATAAGGGTGTGGTGAATGTCAGCATTAGCCTAGACGTCCGTGGCACACCATGCCCCCCCCCCCCAGGAGAAAAGCAGAAACTCAGCTTCCTGGTCGGCCAGATGATGGCTGCAAGTTCCTGCTGAGTCGAGTGCCCTGATGCCCCGGTATACACCTCAGCAGCTCTTGGGGACTGACTGAGAGTGTGCTGGTTTCTCCTCCTGGTGCCTTCCTTAGAGGAGAGGGACCCATCCAGCGAAGGGATATGCTGGGCCATTCCTGGGATGGCTGCAATGTGAGGTGAGTGGAAGTGGGTCAGGGCGAGAGGGTCGAGGGGGGTCCTTGAACAGCCAGAAGGAGATGCAGGCCAGGAAGCAAGGAAGGAGTAAAAAATAAATAAATAAATAAAAGTAATGAGGTCCTTCATTCCTTTTCGAACCCCAAAACTGTGGAGAGCTTCATTCTCTGATTGTAGCTGGAGGCACAATTCACAGATTGGCCAAGATTTGGGGGTTCCCCAGATATGGACACTACCCCAGAGCAAGTGAAATAACAGCCCTCCCAGGCTAACCCTTCTGCAGATCTGAGGCTTACATCACAGGGCTGTACCGATGCATGGCTCCCAGTTTCAAAAAATGTAACAGAGGAGGATCTGGATGCTGAGGTAAAGTCAACACGAGCCCTGATCAGCATGACTGTTCCCCCAAGAAACCTCAGATGATCCTACGACAGAGAGCCATTTAACAGCAGCTCTGAGGTGGAGGCCCTTAGAAGCTGGTACACTCCATTGCAGCAGCAGCAAAACCCTTTGTCCTCAGAGCCCAAAGCACAGCGGTACAGCACTACAAGCTTGCAGAGCACCACCCAAGAACAAGAACCAACACACCCTTTAGTGCCTGGACACTAGAAACCCTCCGAGGATGGATCGGAGCAATCCTCCTCCTATGCAGTAGTAGTTGTGGCTCTGTCTTTCTGCACCTTCGGCCCTGAGTGATGGATGCTGCACATGCAAGAACTCGGGGCCATGCATCCTGCTGAAAAAGAAAATACCACTACGATTGTGGCATTGCATTGTCTGGGCCCATTTGTTTATGTTTAAGTGAGGCCCCACCTGCTGAGCTCCTCTTAAAGGGGCACATGCACTTTTCCACCCATGTGGTGGCAGAGTGTAAGCAATGAGCTTTAACACTCACATTACAGTGACCATTAGTGATCCTCCTAGAGGACAACTCCCTGAAGGTTTCAGTTTTGTATGTAATCTAAACATATAATTGTTTAATGGTTTAGATGCATGGGGGTCCTCACTCTATACAGCAGAGCTCATCTGAATGTCTTAAAGTTTAGGGCTCCCAGGACACCATGCAATATACACAGAGCCTGGTGGACTGGGGAGTAATCACCTGTGTGGATACAGTTCCCTGGGAGCATACTACAAAAAGGGACACCCTTCTGTAATCCACCCCAGCTCAGACTTAACCCTTGCTCTTATTCCCTAAAACAAGTCCATGGCTTGGATCTTAAGGCTGGCACTCACCTTTACCACAGGGGTTAGGGCAGGGGGAAAACATGACAGTTTACCCAGACCAGTAGCTAACAGAGCAATAAATGGAGAAATTAATATTAGGGTATAGGAAAATGAAGCTCATTGCTCCTACCATACCCTATCTGCCTACATAACTACACTTAGGTACAAGCTATGCCCTCCTACAGCTACCCCTGGAACTGTACAGCTGCGAGGGAACCTTTAAACCCCTTCAGATAATGGGGGATATACATCCGGCTTTGGATCCCACATTAAGTGCAACCCAACCAAGCATTGGGGAAACTGTCTGATGTAAGCACATGCTCACTCAGCTTGTGGGGGGAGTCCATACCTGAACAGGCATTTATGCTTGGTGGCACTTGAGGCCACCGCAAATGAGGATGCCTGATTCTAGAGATACAGATAAGGATTCACATTTAAGATGGTCTAACAGAATATACAGTTTAAGGATTGTAAATAGTTGCCCCAGTTGGGCTTGTTTTTTGTTCAGTGTGACTGTGCATCCATATATATCACAATTAGCCTCCTGATATACATGGAGTTTCATCTCTTGGAGTTTCTGCACCTACCGCAAAGCCCTATGTCAGTTATTCTCACCCACATGCATGATATGATGGCAGACATAGTCTTCACATCCTGAAATGTTAGGGGTCTTAACTCGCCCATCATATGCAAACAGATCATATCACACTTAAAAAAGCTGCACACTAAGGTGGCATTTCTCCAGGAAATGTAACTTTCCCATTTGGATTCCTCACACAGGATCCCACTATGGACAGATCATTCAATCCCACTGAACCGCACACCAGAGCTAGAGCGGCTGGAACTCAAATGCTCTCTGAACATGCCCTCATAGATGTGTGGTGGCTACTGCACCCAACTGTCGGGGACTACACTTTTTACTCCAATGTTCATCATTCATTTAGCCAACTGGAGTACTGGTTAGCTAACCTTCAGATTACCCCGACAATCACTGACTCCACAATCCACCCCAGGGTTATCTCGGACCATGCGCCAGTAGCAATAATGATCAGTTGGGGCCCCCCACATCCTAAATCTGCCAATTGGCACCTGGATCCACTATTGTTTAAAGACCCCAACTTTACCCCCTGGTAAAGACAAGAAGTCTTAGAGTTTCTGTCGTATGATAACTCCAGTGTCTTGGACAATACTTTGCTGGAGGCATTGAAAGTGGACCTGAGGAGGAGAATCATTGGGTATGTCTCGAATAGCAGGAATCAGAGGGAACTAGAAATGATGCCTTTAGAAAATAAATTTAAAGAACTGGAGAGCAGGCATCAGGCTAACTCCTCAGCAGATCCTAGAGAAATGCTTGACACTAGAGTAAAGTTTAATGTACACTACTGTAGGAACATATGAACATATGAAGAAGCCAGCAGAAGAAGGCCATTTGGTCTATCAAGTCTGCTCATATTGCAGGGTCTGCAGCTTGAGCTAATGTCCCTGCCCTTCCTCCCGACTCCTCTCATCTTCCCTACCCATGACCCTTAATTTCCCCCATGACTATCCCAGTCTCTCTTAAAGCTGCCCACTGTCTTCAACGAGATGACCTCTTCATGCAGTGCATGCCAAGTGTCCACCAAACTCTGTAAAGAAGTGCTTCCTGACCTCTCTCCTAAACCTCCCACCCTCCAGCTTAAGAATGTGCCCCTAGTGCTAAGGTTGCCACTCAGCTTAAAGAGACTCTCCTTATCAACCTTATTTATCTCTCTCTCTCTCTCTCTCTCTCTCTCTCCTGTCTTCCAGGGAGTACATGTTCAGTGCCCTTAACCTCTCCTCATATGCCTTACCCTGTTGACTCACTATCATCTTTGCAGCCCTCCTCTGGATCTTCTCCAGCAGGTTAATGTCTTTTTTGAGGTGAGGGTATCAGTACTGAACTCCATACTCTAGATGCGGCCTTACCAATGACCTGTACAAAGGCTGTATAACCTCTTCTCTCCTACTACTGATCCCTCTAGATATGCATCACTGCATCTTGTTTGCCTTTGCTGCCACTTTCTTGCACTGCATGGAGTGCTTCAAGTCACTAGTGATCAACACTCCCAGGTCCTTCTCCTCCTCTGATGCAGGTACTCAGACTCCACCCAGGAAGTACTCTGTCCCAGGATTCTTGGCCTCAATATGCATAACTTTGCATTTCTTGGCATTGAAGCCAAGCTGCCAGATACTGGACCACCTCCCCAGCTTTTCCAGAACTTCCTGTAGATTCTGTATCCCTTTAGATGTGTCCACTCTCCCGCAGAGCTTGGTGTCATCCACAGATCACAGATAGGCACAGTTTGCCCTTAATTTCATCCCCAAAGTCATTGATGAAGACATTGAACAACACCGGCCCCAGCATAGAGCCCTGTGGGACCCCATTGGTTACATCTCTGGTACCAGATAACTCTCCCCCACAACCACCCTCTGGGTTCTGTCCATCAGATAGTTTTCCACTCATCTGGTCAACTTTTCCCCAACCCCAAGATCCTCTGACTTCCTGATCAACCTTTTGTGGGACACAACCTTGGGACTGCTTTTGTGGAGGGGCACTACATGTGCTGTTCTCCAGTCCTGTGGTACCACACCTGACTCCGGTGAACTATTAAATTGGTCTGCTAGTGGCCCTGCCAGTCCATCAGCCAGTTCCTTTAGCACCCTTGGATGTACTCTGTCCAGGCCGGGTGAGTTGTCCACTCAATGCCAGCAGCCTCCCATCACCTCCTCACTCTCTATCCTCTCTATCACTGAATCTGTGTTCCCCTCCCTCCCTGCTCCTCTTTTCCCTCCTGAAGGCACTGGTCCATCCTTCTCCCTTGGGAAGACGGAACATAAGTATTCATTTAGTATCTCTGCTTTCTCCCCATTATCCTCCACCCACTTCACCCTTTTCTTAAATCTAACAATCCCTTCCTTCTTGTCCCCTTTCTCACTTATATATCAAAAGAAAGCCTTCTCCTCCTTCTTAATTCCTTCAGCTATCTGCAACACCTTCTGTGCCTTTGCTCACAGGAATTCCTTACTTGCCTCACTAGCCAGCTTTAGGTAATTTACCCTCTCCATTTCTCTTTTGGTCTTCCTGAATTTTCTATTGGCCAACATTAATACACCTCAAACATACTTTCTGGGAAGGGGAGGAGTCTGGTAAAATTATTTCCTATCACTTAAGAAGACAAAGGGCAGAAAGGTACATTCCAGGCCTTACCAACTCTCAGGGGCAGGTTTGAACCTCACAAAAGGAAATATCCCTAATTATGTCTTACTTCTGCTCTGACATGTATGCATCAACTAACCCCCCAAAATGCTGGGAGACACCACAATTTCTAGCTTCACTCAATCTCCCAAAAATGTTGCCTCTGTAGACCCAGGAGTTAGACCCATAACCTTAGAGGAAATGGAAAAAGCTATCCTTAGCCTAAACAAAAACAAATCTCTGTGGGGGGGGGGTGGCTTTCCCATAGATTTCTACCAAGAAATCAAAGATGTAGTATCCCCCTCTTGCAAAGAGTCTTCACAGACTCTCTAGCTGTCCAAAAATCACCCCACTCTGAAGGAAGCAATAATCACCATACTCCCCAAGAAAGGCAAAGACCCTCTCTCTCCAGTAGTTACCGCTCTATCTCCCTGATAAATGCAGAAGCCAAAGTACTAGCAAAAATCCTGACATTCAGATAAGAAAAAGTGCTCCTGACATAATACACCCCTCTCTGGTCTGCTTTATGTGGGGAAGGCTAAGCTCGGACCACCTTAGTACGTTCCTCAACCTTAGGGAGGTAGTCAAATCCCTCCCCACCCCCAGCGGCGGCTTTAACAATCGATTCTGAGAAAGCGTTTGATTCTGTGGAATGGAAGTACCTATTTGAAGTACTGCGACACCAGCAGAATAGGCCCCTTCTTTCTTACATGAGTACAAATGCATTATACATCACCTATTGCAAAAATCCTAACAAACAGTGCTCAATCTAATCCCTTTTCTTTAGGCCGTGGAACCTGACAGGGATGTCCACTCTCCCCGCTTCTTTTCCTATTAGTAATCAAACCCCTTATGGCTGCACTGAGAGCCAACCCTGTAATTGAAAGCATTCAGGTTGTAACTGCTGAATACAAATCTCTTTCATGCATGGACAACTTGCTTGTACTACTCAAGGATCACCCAATAGCAGTTGCACCACTCTGCCAAATGCTTGACATGTTCACGAGCATGTTGAGGCTCAAAGTCAACCATAATAAATCTGAAGTTCTATCTTGTTATCACCTCTGCAGTGCAGCACTGTTCCAGAACACCAACTGGATATGGGCATCAATGGGTATTACTTATTTAGGCATAAATATAACCCCAATAATATCAGAAATATGCAAAGCTATCTTTACTCTTTTGCTAACCACACTCGCTGCAGATATTCATAGATGGCAGGTGCTACACCTCTCCTAAACTGGATGAATTGCAGCCCAAAAGATGATGCTGACACCAAACATTTTATACTTGATGATCCAAATCCCCATTCACATTCCTGAAAAATGGTTTCACAATCTTAACCTGGAGCTAACCAGGTCCATCTTGTAAATGAGCTTTCTCAATGATGTTCACCTGGATAAGTAAAGATTTTGATTGATTGATTGATTAATTAACAAAATCATGGGCAGTTTCAATGGGAAGGGAGACCCCTATGGTTAAGCAGGGTGAAACTACAGAAGCATTGGAAGGAGGGGGGCTGTGGCTTACCCTACTTCTCCCAATACCATATAACCTTCATTTCAGCACAGACACAGCAAAGGTACCCACATAAAGAGGTGACACCACTCCAAGAATGGAGATAAAAGGTCACTTAATGGGAGCAGAATCCTCCTGGCACTTACTAAAGACTTTTGGTGCTATCTTCAGATTAGGGCTGCAGTCATGCACTATATACACCATGCATCCAAACACCCAGGGGGACAGCAGGGCACAGCCATACAGACATGGATTAGGCACAAAAATGGCAGGGCTAGGACCATTTATGGATACCCAAGAGATGAGGGCCCTCCACTAAGGAGTGCTGCAGAGATGCATGGGAAAACAAACTAAATATAACCATACCAGAACCTTACTGGCAAACATGTTGGTCTAAAGTGCATATTGCTAGCAGGGACACAAAAGCTCAGCTGATTCAGCTTAAAGTCCTACATTGATGGTACAGAACCCCAGCTTTCCTACACCAGCAGAGAGTCTTATCTAATAACAAATGCTGTAGATGTCAGAATGGCAGTGGTTCCCTCTCTCACATATTCTTCTCCTGCCCATAAATCAGACCCCTATGGGGTCAGGCAATACAGTTCTGCCAGCAGATACAGAAGATACTGCCCCCCTTCTTGTGCTTTATATGCACCATTTGCCATCTTAGGGATGTCTACCTCCCCCCAGCACTGTCACAGACCTCAGATACATTTAGGGATATCAGCTACCATTGTGGTAAAAAGACTCCTCCTTAGGAACTGGAGAATGACTATTGTACTGACATTCAATGAATGGCTGCAATCAGTCAGCCAATTAGGCTCACTGAAACATATATCATATACCACCATTAGTAAATAGTAGTAGTAGTAGTAAAATATTGATTTTTATACAGGTTAATACTTTAGGTCTGAAGACCTATTTTCAAAGTAGTCCTGTTTCACATTCATACAGTTACAAAGCATATATAATTCTGCAAAGAAAACACAGACAAATATAATAAAATGTTCCTAAAACTTCCTACTTTTGCCATAATGAGGCAACGACAATACAATTCATTAATCATAACCATTATACAAACATAGTCAAGACAAAGTTAAGATAGTAATACATTTACCTATAAGGGGGAAAACAAAAAATTTATATTTCTTCCCCAGCATACAAATATTATTTGCAGGTACATTCTACAATAAAGTTTTCATTCAATCTAGATTTAAATAGAGATAATATTTCAAGATTTCTTATGTGTGGTTGAATCTCATTCCATGTTTTAGCAGCCTGAGTTTGTAATTTCATACTTCCATATCTAGTTTTCATTTTCGGAAAGTTTATTCCCCTAAATTTGACTTTCTTTAGTATATGTTGATTTAACTCATGGCCAAATTTGATGGCCATGTTATCCCTAATTAGACCATTTTTAACTTTAAATAGAAAAATAGAAAATTGTCTTTTATATCGGATATTTAACCTATCCCTTTTCAACTTTCCATACATGAAACAAAGATGGGTGTTATAATTACAACTGAGGGTAAACCTTGCCAACCTGTTATATGATTTAACCAATTTGTCCAGGTGAATTTGCTCAGCAAGGTTATAAACCAAATTGCCATATTCCAGCATGGGCAATATAAGTTAGATAGTGATTTTTTTCACAACTGAATGTTTAATATCTGGGAAGACTTACGAAATGCTCCAATCCTATTAGTGACCTTTTTGGACACACTGTGTATGTGACGGGAGAAGGTCAAGGAGCTATCTATTAACACTCCCAAGTATTTATATGATTTTGTGGTAACTAATTGTTTCCCACTTCTTGTTAGTATTTCTTTTGCATTTTTTATATTATTTCTAATCCCTTTTTGCTTTTTACTAAAGTACATGACTTGCATTTTCTTTTCACTCAATACCAATTTAGAAATCAAAAGCCATTCTTGAAGGACATCAAAATTGGCTTGCAGCTTAATCAGCATTTCTTCTTGGGTTTTTCCTGATGCTAATAATATAGTATCATCTGCATAGAGACAGATATGAGTATTTTTTATATGAAGTGGCAGGTCGTTCTCATATATCAAAAATATCAGTAGCCCCAGGATTGATCCCTGGGGTACACCTCTCATAATATTGCCTATTTCCAAATAATGATTATCTATTTCAACTAATTGCTTCCTATTTTCTAAATAAGAGTCAGACCAGTTCAGGGTCTTAGGAGAGATCCTGATCCTCCCCATCCTCTCAAACAGCAACTGGTGGTCCACTAAATCAAAGACTTTGGACAGGTCGACAAACACCGCTCCCACGGACTCCCCCCATCTTAGGCCATAGCTACTTTATCTACAAAGTCAGTGAGTGCACTGCTAGTTGAATAACCAGCCCTAAAGCCATGTTGGAATTCAGTGAGTTTGGAATATTTTTCCAAATACTCATACAATTGGATATGTACCTTTCATTTCATTACTTTTGAGAGGATGGGGAGGACCGCTATCGGCCTATAGTTAGAGGGGCCATTTACATTTCCACTTTTAAAAATGAGTACAATTTTAGCTATCTTCCAGATTTCTGGAAATGTACTCTCCAATAGGTTCTGATTTAATAACTTAATAATTATTGGAGTTAATATATCTACTGCATCTTTGATGAATTTTGATTCCATTTTATCTAGACCACATGACTGTTTGATATTCAGTCTTTTAATTTCACCCTAGACTTCATCTATAGAGATTTCTCTGAAATAGAACTGGGGAGAACATACCACAAAATCCTTTGATCTAGAAAGATAGTCTGGAACATTAACTGGGATGTCTATATCTGGTAAAGAAACAAAATAGCTGTTTAGTACCTGCGCTGTTGCTTTCTTATCTAATAATGCTCCTCCTTCTTTTAACATTTATATTAGTTGTTTAGTTCTTAGTGGTTAACAATATCTTTTATAATTTCCCAATATTGCCTTGGATCTTTCGTATTTTCAGTTTTGTTATTATAGCATTTTTTCCTGGCCTGCTTTATAAGTCACTAGCATTCTTTTTGATTCTGTTTATAATTATCCCAGTACACCCTGTGTTTTGTTTTATGGGCGGCTTTCTTCCAAATCCTATCCCTAATATGGATCTTTTTTCTTTAAATATTCATTTACCCAGGGGAGATGCTTTTTTTGTAACTTTTTAATCTTAAAAGGAGCGTGTCTATCACAGACACTTGTAAAAGTTCTAGTAAATTCTATAACCCCCAAATTTACATCAGGTATTAAGCTCAACCTTTCCAGATTTGTGTTTCCCAGATCTCTAATAAAGAGTTCTTGATGATAATTTGCAAGGTCCCTCCTAACTATGACCTTCCCCACTTTGACAGGTTGATCAAAAATCATCTTACATAATACCAAGTTATATAGTCACCTAAATGTGGAGGCTGAACTTGACAACATTTTGCATGAAGTCCTTTTGACAGGAACACCAAATCAAGAATGTTACCCTGGCTATTTATCCCAATTTTTCTTGTTACCTGGGTTACCATCTGTTTTACATTTAACATTTCAAAGCTGTTCTCTAATTTTAAACCCCTAGGCAGATCCCAGGCTGCATTAAAATTCCCAATAAGGACAATATTTTTCCCCTCTGCCAGGGAGGCTATTTTTGTGACCAAAATTTCTAAATTTTTAACATGTACTTTTGGGAGGGAACAAACCACACCCATAAAAAGGTTAAATTGACAAGATTCGACACAAAGACATTCAATGTCTTCTATCTTTCCCTGGAATACGGAATTAAATAATCCTATTTTATTTTTGATATAAAGAAGGAACCCCCCCTCGTTTTCCTCTGTCTTGCCTGAAGAGTGCATACTCATCAATAATACCCTCACTATCCTGTTCTTTTTGAGTCAACCAGGACTCAGTTATGCATATTATATCAGGTTTTAATTCTTGTACCCACATCCTAAATTCCTTCACTTTGTTTTTTATGCTTTGTACATTATTTAAAACTATTAAGTCTGACTGTAACTCAGTACAAGGACCTGGATATATTTCTATGTTTCCTATCAAAAGCATAGCAAAATACCATGCATCAAAGTCGACTGAACTACAATTTATCATATTCTGACATCTATATTTAAAAAAAGAACATTTATATCGATTAAACACGTTCCAATTATACTTAAAAGCATTGCGTCTCATTTTAAATGTAGTTGTAAAATCTAAAGGGGCTGATATCAATCATACTGCGAGCCTATGCTGAAACTTGTTAGAAATCAAATCAGTTTTAGTTGATTAACTTTCAGTAAGCTGTAATTGGCATAACATGCTGAGCAATACACATTTCAGCAAAATGTAAACATTTTTAAGAAGTGTTAAGACTGCGTTGCAGTTAATAACTATCTAGGACAAATATTTTGTTAAGTTCTAATATACAAAAGCTAACTTTATCCCAGATGTATCCCTATTTAGACACAAACATATCCTAAACAGGCCAGATTTTAGTAGACAAAATGTTTATACTGAGTGGCGCCATTCACGCTCGCACTTGCACGATAGCAGAGCAAGCATTTTAAACACAATCTGCCCCTCCTTCTCTGCTGATGTTTTTTCCAGATAGCTGTCCCTTTAACCTGGTGGCTAGGTCTGATGCTGGAAAATACCAGGAGATGATACCGGGAGTTCAGTACTGCAGAGGGAGCAATGGCACAAGTCTAAAATGTCTATGAACACACTAGCAGGTACAGACAGGAAGCACAGTCACAGAAATGATGGCATCTGATTATTTCACAGCAGCGCAAGCATTTTAAACACAATATGTCCCCCCTTCTCTGCTGATATTGTTTCCAGGTAGCCACCCCTTCCCTCACCATGGGCAAGTTACCCAAGTACAAAGATGTTTGGTCACCATTTCTTCATATACAAGATGTTAATGGATAAATATGTGTCATTATTAGTTCAAATCAAGATCAGGATTAGATGGTATAGACTTTTAGAACATGTGTCAGTCTCTCTCCTTCAGGGAGATGACCACTGTCCAAATTGCCTCTGATTATGTAAAGTATTATGATGTAACACTATATACAATGAATAAGAGTACTGGTACATTCTCCATTTCTGTTTTGTGTAACACTGTGTTGTATTGTTGTAAAGCTGGAAAATTCATCAATAAAAATGTTAACTTTAAAAGAAAAAAGTTTAAAATGGTTCAGCCTAAGTAGCAGGCTCAAACTGGGGGTAATCAGGACACCTAGATGCCTAATCATATCACAAGTTGCCCATATAAAGGGGAAAGCTGTCTTAAAGCCATATGGCCAAGTGTTGGATGCAGTCATGGCTTCAGATATTTGGAAGTTTAGTTTGTGGCCTGAAAGGAGACTATATTGCTCAAATTGTTTAATCAGCACTGGGGTTTAGTTGGTGAGGTCCCTCAGAAAAAAATAGGTAGTCATCCATATACAGTGTGATATTCTGCTCCTGCCCTCACACCACTATGCCTCTAATTTTGTCATTGGATAGCACTGTGACTACTAAAGGCTCAATGCAGAGGGCAAAAAGTTGAGGTGATAAGGGAGACCTTGTCTAATTCCCTGGCCCAGCAAGAATGTGGGAGAGGTTATCTTATTAACTTTGACAGTGGACACTGGAGAATTGTACAGAAAGGCTGAAAAGACCAGAAAGTTTAGACCACATGCCATTTTCCCAGTGTTTCTTGCAGGAATGCCCAGTCCACCTAGTCAAAAGCTTTTTCCACATACATTGAGATTGTCAATTGGAAGTGTGGATTCCCTTTCTGGGAAGAGAGGATGTTAAGGAGGCACCACATATGGTTGTGCAGGTTCTGCCATTTAATAAATCCCTTTTGATCTGGGAGGACTAGTGTTGATTCCTACCAATTCTTGTAGTCTGGAGGCCATGGTGGAGGTAAAAATGTTTAGGTCCACTGAGAGTAGGAATATGGGGAGGTAGGAGCCACAGCTTATGGGATCTTTCCCAGGCTTGCGTATTACTGAGATCTGTTTTAAGTGCCATGTACAAGGCATCTCCCCCCCACTTCATGAAAAAAATGGGTTAGCTTGGGAGAGAACAGTTTCTTGAAGGCTTTGTAGAATTCAAAGGTATACCTGTCAACCCTGGGGGGGGTCTTCCCATTTTTCAGTTTCAGAATTGTGGCATGAATCTGTTAAGGTGTTATAGGGAACTCCATCCTATCCTTATGTTGTTGGGAGAGGGTAGGTATTTAAAAACTTAGTTAAATACACTTCTATTTTTCGCCAGTGGGAGAGTGCCCACTCCTTCCTGTATAGTGCCTGATAATAGGCAGCAAAGGCCTAGGCTATTTGTTCCAGGTGGGAAACCTCCTGCCCCCGGGTGTGTCTCCTAATTTTAAGTACTGTCCTACTTATTTCTTGCTTTCTCATTTGCCAAGCCAGGAGTCTCCCTGCCTTACTTCTGGCCTCATAGTGGAGTTGTTGGGTGAAACACAATCGCCTTCTATTTGTTGCTTAATAAAGTTGTTAAGCCTCTGTTTACACTGCTGAATCTGAAGGAGAAAGGTGTTATCCATTGTTATCTTGTGGGTTGTCTCTAGATCAAACAGTTCCTGCCCTAAAGCAAGTTTTTGAGCCATTTCTGTTTTTCATTTCCATGAGACATATTTTATGATTTTGTCTCTCAGGGTGACTTTAAGACCATCCCACCCATCTGCCAAAGTAGTGTCATCCATTCTTATTGTCATGTAAATATTGCTTAATATCTGTTAGATCACATTTTAGAAGTCAAGAATATTTAGTAAGGAGTTATTCATTCTCCATGTTGGATTTTTACAGGTGGGTGTGATGGAGAGATCTAAAGGTGTCAGGGTACTGTCAGATAATGTGACATTACCAATTGATACTTCTGGGAAGTGTGTGCCTCTTCTGTGGAGACACAAAAATGCAGGTCTATTCGAGAATAAGATTTCTTGGGTGCTGAGAAGATGTAATCACGATATGTTTGGTGTACAGGCAACCAGATCTCCTCCAGCCCTAGTTCTTCCTTGGTCAGCCTGCATAAGGCCCTTCCTCACTCCCAAATCTTGCCCCCCCCCCTTTCTGTTAGTGGAATTTTTTTGTCAACACCAGGGGACATTATATTGTCAAAGTCACCTCCTAACAGACAGATGCATGCTGGGGTTGGTGGGAACTTCAGCAATATCTTCATCAAAAATGCCTCCCATTCTGCTGCAGAGTTAGGGGCATAAACATTCAGCAGGGGAAAGGGAGTATTGCAGTATATTCCTTCTAAGTAGACATACTGCCCTTCTACATCAGTCTCTACTCTCTCTCTCCACCTGAAATGGGAAGTTTGTCTGGACTAGGAAGGAAACTCCCCTTTGGTTAGTTTGAGCTTCACAAGAGGAGGAATACACTTGCCCCACTCAGAAGTGCACCAGTTTTCTACAATCCCCTTAGGACAGATGTGTCTCCTGGAGTAGGGCAAGTGAAGCATTTTGTCTGTTTAAGTCCTGCAAAATTCTGCTTCTCTTTGTCAGAGTACCCAACCCTTTTATGGTATAGGAAATTACCCTGAGGTCAGCATGTATAGCAATGACTTGCCGAATACCTGTCATAATCAACAGTAACATATTTAGTGAACAAGAAATACAACATGTTAGCAATAACTATAAACAGTAACTTTGATCAACAGAACCAAAAGTCCTTCAAGGTGTAGAATCCCACACAGAGTTTGTTTAAGATGGTAAATGTGAATCTGTGTGCACAACCATTTGGTAGTGTACCACCAGGGTGCCTTGTGGATCCAAGTTGCCAATCTCTCTCCCACACTTGGTCCACGAAAAATGTCATCTCATCCACTAACCCTATGCTTGTGTTGGTGAGGTATTGCAAACAATAGTTTGTAAGTGTGTATCTCATTTCCAGTCTTTTTTCTCCACAAATTAGTTCTGACTGCTATAACTTTAGGCCTGTGATACCCATCAGTGTCCCAGAGGAGCGTTGACTCCTCTCTGCCCACAGTTTTTTTTTTTTTATTTAGTTGTTTAACCAGGTGTAGCACACTAAGCTGGAAGCTTTTTTACAGGAGCGACCTGGGAGCACAAGGAGGTTAAGTGACTTGCTCAGGGTCACACAGTATGCAAGTGGAAGCTGTGGGATTCAAACCCAGGTCTGGTTTGCTGGATGTTACCAGATTTGCAGATCAGAGCCTTAGACCACTGCGCTATACTGCCTACTTAGTGATAGTGATGATGCTCACCTCAAGGGTCCTTAGAAACAGAGAATAGAGAAGGGTCATGGGAGTGAGGGGTGGGGAGATTTTGTGGATCCCTGAGGTACTAAGGTAGATTAGGAGGGTAATCTGTGTCCCTGGAGGTGCATAATGGCAAGCATCTACTCGTTATTAATTTTTTGGGAGGAAAGGGTAGCCTGGGTCAGGAAGACCAACATTTCTAAAGCATGATTTTATCATACTTAAGTGGGGTAGTGTACATCTTCTGTCTGTTCGAACACCCTTGCTAGCATCGCTGGCCTCCTCTCACCCTGTGAATACAAGTTGGGGGGAAAGGGACACACAGCCACTTAGAGTTTGGGTGATATGCTCAGATCTTAAATGAATGAAAAAATGGATGTCTGGATCAGAGGGGATCTGGGTACACACCACATTATTGTACTGTTCCTGTCCGGTCACCAACTCTTGCATGAAGCTTTGTTGGGTTCAGGGGATTTGATTAAAGCTCCAAACCAGTCAGGTCACTATGGGTGAAGTGCTTTGATGGTGTGCATCAGTCAACTATAATCCCTTCCTGCAGGTTGCCTCCATATGGTGATCCCCTCCTACTCTGTCCAGCCCCAGAATTGGAGACACTAATTCAACATGGTTAGAGTAATGAATCGAGATCGTTTCAGGATCTGAGCAAGCCAGGTTGATACCCCTCACATCACTCCCTCATGTACAGTGTAATTAGGTGCTCTATGCCACCTGCTCCAGCATTCTCATCAGCTATGCACCCTGCATGCCTGTCTGTCATCCTCCCATCTCCCAACCCCCTCTGCAGAGGGGCATTCCATTAACAAGTAGGCCATCACAGCCACATATTGCTGCAACTCCTGCTCCTTCAAATGGAGAGCTGTGAGGGAGAGTATAGGGTAGGAAAATGGAGTGAGAGGTGTGGTAGAAAAGTCAAAAGTGAATGTTCCTGCTGCAGAATATGGTATGCCATGAGTCTGAAGTGGAATCCAGTTTTGGAAGGGGGAAGGAGGGAAGGAGGAAACTAACCACCAAAAGTGAGATTGTGGTAAAACCACTACCCCATGTCTGTAACACATGGTCATCTCACTCTCCAAGCCTACCTTCAATCAAGTTCAAACTAAGACAATGCCCCACCACCACCACTGGTGCACCCATCACCTGAGACATACACAGGATAGTAAAAGGGGAAATGAGTAGAAGTCAATGTTTTGGAGCTATTTCTCTGAGCAAAACAGTCATTTGCAGGTGCAGAGAGGCAGATTTGTCTTTCTGTTCAGCATTAGTCTGCAGTTTCTCTCTCAGTATGCACCAAAAGCAGAAGGAGTGTAAATATGACCAGCCAATGCCAAATTAAAGTCTCACATTCCACATCACAAATGTGGAACTCAAGGGGCCCAAATGTAATTAGAACAGTATCTCAAAAATATGTTTAGCTCATAGGTTTTCTTCCAGATTGCTGCTGCTAGGGATCTCATCTGTGGGTGAAGAATACTTAATCCCAGGCTTCATGTAGTGTCCCAGCATGACCCTTACAGATTTTGGTGTTTGCAGTGGCTCATGTATTGTGCTTCATTTCTCTTTCAATGACCACCGTGTGGATGATTTGCTCTGGAGGGAGTGTTATACTGAGCTATTTGAATAGGTTCCAGCTTCATCCGAGCTACAGAAGAATTTCTGCCCTATTTCAGCCACGATGGGACGCTGGGCTTGGGTGATAATCTGTGCATTCTTGCCTATTGCACAGAGTTGTTTCACTGCTCTCAGGAATTCAATGCCATTTGTCCATGACACAAGGTGTAAAGTCATGGTCTAGGTACAGTTAGGTGTCTCTGAAGAGTCCTTCTCTTTTGCTGCATGCAGTGGAATACCACAGATCTGGGTACAGCCCCTTTGTAATTTGGTCTTGGGGCTAGTGATCAACACATGTATCAAATGCCTAGTGAGAGATCTGGAGGGAGCAACAGTATTTTTTTGAGAAGGGAGCCAATTTAGTCCCCCTTTTAACATGGCAATAAATATATCTGGAAATATCAGTTAACCATTGGTCAAAAAGCAGCATGTAATGGAAAGCTAGCGGGATTAATTCCCTAGTATTGCCCGTTGTTGCAGTACCTTTTTAATCCACCTTCAAGTTGCCAATGGTTAACTGATACTCAGATATATTGTATCCTGTATAAATCAACTGCTGATCAAAAGCTTGGTGAGACTCTGAGAGAGAGAGAAAGACAGACACAGTGTTTTTGCTGCTTAGTTCTTCTTGGTGCTCCAGTCCCTTCCCACCCCCCGTCTCGCGGTCCTCCGAGCATCCAGCGCATAATGTGTCTCACGGTAATAGTAGCGCACGGTATTTCTCTAGCTATACTCACTGACTGTGAAACGTATATTTTGTGTATTCACACACGGAGAGCTAAAGAGCAAAATGTCCCTCGAAATGGCACTCGGCGCACACATAGCACATTCTGGTGCAGGAACAGAGGTGAGGGCAAGTGGGGAGAGACAACTGCTGTCAGCGTTGTGTCCCGAGTACACCGTTATTGACTGCAAATGTTGGGGGGACTGCATTGGGAACAGTTGCATGTACAACAGCGTTTTTAAAACAGTGTAGAGGCTTCTCTGTTCAACAATATTACAAAGGAACAATACGTACCTGTATTGCTTAGTTATAATATTGTGAACTCCTCAGCTTAGTTTTATGTGCATATTCAGTAGTGCGTTATGGGAAAGGTATGAACATTTGCAAATCTTGAGTTACAGAAATATGCAACTTTTCGTACTTTACCCTTAATGTACTACTGAATATAAAGAAAAAATTAAAGCGACGAATTCCGCAACAGTGGTTTTAGCCAAGAAACAATTAGTTTTTACCATTTATCTCTGTTTTACAAAAGGATGCTGCAAACTGTGTTAAAATTGCAGTCACATGCTTAATGAATAGCAACTATTCAACATGCATGCGAACAGTTCCACATATATGTAGTCCGTAAAACGTTTATTCTTCACCACCAGAAACAGTGTTCTGAAGCAATATTCTGATTTTAGATGAGTTTTGGATTAGTCATAGATTGCACAATTTTTTTTAATTATACAATTTTTTAACCAGCATTTGCCATGTTACAAGCACATTAAGCCACTTGAAAGGAGGCTTCTACTAGAAATTAATACATGGTTGGATGGTTGGGGCACTCGACGCCTTGACCCTTGAGCTCAACCCCCCCACCAACCATACATTAATTCCTAGTAGAATCCTCCCTTTCTGGTGGCCTAATGCTTACATGTCTTCGGTTTCTGCCCCCCTCTGTCAGTCCACATATGTGCAAGTCACTCCTTTGGTGTGGGATTAAAAAGGTTCCGGTTTCTCTGCTATTTCCACTCCTGACAGGACAAGTAGAGATTAGAGAGGGGATGCACTGTAAATTTCTGTCTGGGCTGCAGTCTTGTGAGTCCCTGTTCCATGTCTGTCATTCACTGCTTTACTTTCGGTATATCTTGTTATGTGGTGGACAAGCATTCTTCACATTTTTATAGGGAGGACATTATATTCCTTAGTTCAAACACCAGTGATTTCAAAGTTAGTGTGAAATTCTCATTGCTGTCAAGGCCTTCTGGTTGATTGGGTGACTCACTAATTGCAACTGATGAGACAGTGCCAGGTCTTGTTTGTATGATCCATTGCACCTCCGGAGCAAACTTTGTAACTTTCAGTTTTATTGTTTAGAAAACATGTCTCTCTGTGCCTTGCATTGCTCCAATACTGTTTTTTTCAGTAGTTTTGCAGAGGATTAATTTGGATTTAGATAGGGATGAAGACAGAGATCAAATTTAGCACTACTGCATCTGAGGTGACGTCACTGGAAGTCCATCCCTGGCAGTTTAGCATTACCTTTCCCCCCAACCCAGCACTGTTAAAACCCTCCTTTCTCAACCCATCCACTGAGCAATCCCCAACCCCTGTCAGTCTTTAACTCACCCATCCATCCATAGGTAAGCTGCCATCAGGTCCTCAGACACTGACCAGCACAGACACCCCTGCTCACCACCTTGACTAACTGCTGTGTGACTAATAGGAGAGTGAGAATGTGCATGCTGTAGAAACAGTTATTTTTACAGTATGCATGCATTATCTCTTTGTCAGTCAGATGCCTTCTGAGGTGGTGAGAGGAGGGTCTGTGCCTGCTTATGTCTGAGGAGCAGATGACAGTTCACCTATGGACTGGTGGATGAGTAGGGAGCTAATAAAGATGTGGGTGTTGAGTGCTCAGTTGGTGACCCATGGAGGGATGGCTTTAACAGCAATCCTGGAGGGGATAACACTAGAGTACTATAGATGGGCTTTAGGACATTTCTGCAACACCAGACTGAGTTAGTGAGGGGGTCAATAAGACTGCCAAAAAAGGCTTATGCACATTTCCAAAATAACAACAGAAATCAGGTAAGGAAAGGGGTTCCCTTGGCTTCAAGGGAAGGGCTTTAATACAGTTTCACAGTACTGACAAAATTCAGTTAAGGTAGGGGTCCACCAGACTGCCAGGCAAAAGGCTTTACTACAGTTCCACAATACTGTCAGGGACTGGGTGAGGAAGGGGTGTCCATTGGACTGCCAGTATTTGGACCTTTATTGTGCACCACACCAACTGCAATTGGGGGTTGAGGGATGCACCAATCTGCCATAGACTGGATCTACAATATAGACCTGTACTAACCAAGATTTGTCAGGTGGCAGCAGGGGTTGCAACCATTATTGTTTCTGGGGGGCAGGGGATCACACACCACTATGTGCATTGATAAAATCAAGGTTTGATAAGTATTTCATGGGCTGCCTTGGTAGCCTGTTGCCATCTACAAAAGCCTTTGACTATAATAATGCACCCTATAACAATGCATCCTGTAAGTAAGAGAATATCCTTATTTGCAAGGTCACAGAGGTGTAGTCTGTATCTCAGCACTACCCACAGTTCACAGTTCCAAGTAACCCTTTGGATATGGTCCCCACATCACCCAGATGCACTGAATCTGGTTAGCTTAATGGTATGGTTGATTACACCGTGATAACATTCATAATATGGGGGTCAGTGTGTGTCTCACTCTACCTTTCTGTCACAAACGCTATTATACTGTATGTTTAATTATCCAATAAATTATTTAACCTTAAAATTTTCAGTCATGTAGAACCTAACACTAACTAAAAATATTTGTTCAGCATGTATATTTTGAAAACCATCACACATCTGGTAGATCTTTAAAACCATTGTGTAGGATTTCTATTTTGTAAAAATCCATCATGCAGCATGAACATTTTGGAAGCCATCATGCAGTACATTGATTATGAAATAATTATATAGAAACATAGAAGTTGTCAGCAGAAAAGGGCCCCTTGGCCCACCTAGTCTGCCCTAAAAATGTTCCTACCTACTGTGTTAACGCAGACTCTACTCGATCTCTGGCCTTGCCCCCCCCCAGCCCTACTACTAAGGATCCCTTGTGTCTAACCTCTGCATATTTGAATCTTGCTACTATTTTGGTACCCACCACCCCTACTGGGAGTCTGTTCCAGACATTCACCACCCTTTCAGTGAAGAAATATTTCCTCACATCCCCTCTGAGCCTCTCCCTTCCAGCTTCCAATCATGACCCTTTGTCCTTGAGCATCTCTTTCTATGTCAAATGCTACCTTTCTGTACCTTATTATTACCCTTGAGGTAGTAATTCCCCCAGTCTTTCCTTGTAGGGCTTCTGATGCAGGACACGTACCATTTTGGTTGCCCTCCTCTGTACCGCCTCAGTCTGATCTATGTTCTTCCTGAGGTGGGGACTCCAGAACTGGACACAGTACTTGAGATGTGGCCTCAGCATCAGTCTATACTGTGGTAATATCACCTCCCCCTTTCTGCTGGTATACCTGGTATTTGCTAGGAATCCTAATAACGGCTCCTAATAATGGCCAGTAAAAAAACATTAAAATGGTTATGGCTGACAAACACAATACCCACTACTGACTCCTGGAGGGCAACAACACACAAAATATATAGAAACATAGAAGCTGTCAGCAGATAAGGGCCTTCAGACCACCTAGTCTGCCCCGTTACCTGTATCACCTGTGCACCTTTGTTTCCTGCTGGTATTAGGTTGGCCCCCTCCCCCTATCACCAGTATCCCCTTAAGCCAATCCAAAGCTTTTTTAAAACCAGTAAATTGTTTCTGCCTCCACCGCCTCTGCTGACAGTTTGTTCCATTTGTCCACCACCCTCTCTGTGAAGAAGTCCCTCCTCACATTACCCTGAACCCCAACCCCAAGCTTCATCCTATGCCCCCTTGTCCTTGAGGAAATTTTTCTCTGAAATATTGTATTCTCCTGTACGTTGTTCCTCCCTGTGAGGGACTTACATGTCTCAATCATAGTCACCCTATCTCTCCTCTCCTCCAGGGAGTACATATTTAGTTATGCAGCATGTAGAATTTGAAAACCATTATGCAGCACAAATATTTTGAAAACCATTGTATAGATGTTAAAAATATTCATGCAGAAGGTAGATTCTAAAAAAAATAATCAATAAAAATAAATAAATAAATAAATAAAATAATTGCCAGGGATTCCTGTGTATTTTCTTTTTATTTAAAAATACATAAATACTACATTCATGCTTTTTATAAAAATTGAGTATTTAATCTGTAGCTTGTATTTAATGATGGCTTCTATTTGAGGACAACTTGTTTTGCAAAATCAAATGTTTAGAGAGGAAAAATAAAACACTATACATCCTGGTTATGATTGTATTTATAGTTATTGGTCTACTTCACATCAAAATAAGTAAAATAAACATGAACTAAGATTGTAAGTTAAAAAAAGCTACAATAATAATTCTATTTATTTATTTTGTGAGTTTTTGTTAACCAGGTAAGCACACTAGGCAATCAATGCTTATTTTCAGGTATGACCCAGTACATCACATAAAAAAATCCATACAAGGCACTACATATGGTAAAACACATTATAATTCATTAGGCAGTGAGGGGAAGAAACATGAAACATGACATTGCATCATAGAAGTCGGATACATGCAAGGTGATGCATTAAGCTGGATACTTTGTAGTACAATAAACAATATAGGGGATACATATATTAATTAAACATCATGTTATAGGAAAGGAAGCTTTAGGAACAATGTCTGTCCACTTAAAGCTAGGATGTAAAAGTTCTGTACCATGATAATAGATTAACAATGATTGCACAAATGAGTGCCATACAAAGATTGCTCAGAGACAGCTGTATAGACATAAAAATCACAGAGCGTCCCACACAGTGTTTTGTCTTATATGACTTCAACCCTAACTACGATTGCTTGTATTTGAATGCAGCTTTTATTAAAAATATTCATTTTTGACCTGCAACTTGTATTTGAGGGTGACTTCTATTCAAGGATGGCTTCTATTTCATGAAATATAATAGTTAGCTATGTGTTTCCATGAACTGAGCATGTGTAAACAATAAATAGTTAATTACTTCAAAATGAATTAAAATGTTTTCTCCAAACCACCAAAAGGACCTATGGATCCATAGCATTGAATAAATCTGTATCAATAAAATGTTTTTATTTTCAGTATTAAAGTGGCATAGTAGTGCCACTATAATTAGGGTTGAGTAGGCTGTTTAATGTTAACCCCCCTAACTTTACACTTCAATAGATTCATCACCATTCAACAGATTTGCATGACATTTTGTATGTGTGGTCTTTTTGGCATGGTGTCTTCAAGTGGCAAGCTTCATTCTGGTAGGATATGCATATTCTGGTAGGATATGCAGATTTAGAGATCTGGATAGTGAAAAAAGTAAAAACAAATTGGTTATTTGTTATTTTTTTGTCATCGCCTAGTGCCCAGGTGGTTTGGAATTATGCTCTAAAACATTCAGTGTTGAAGGGCTTGGTCCAAAGTTGTGCCTTTCACTGTTTTGGTGAAATAAATATGACTCTATTCCAGAGTTATAAGTATTTGAAATTTTGGTTCAGAGCATGCTCAGTATGATCTTTTGGATAGCTTTTTCCATACAAAATGGAAACTTGGGTCATACAAAAAAGATTCTATTTTGTAGGGGGGTAATCTTTTTTTTCATGAGAAAAAGTTATTTTTTTCATATGGCTGCCATCTTGTTTTCCATTACAAAAATCAAAATCCATTAAAATGGTATCATGGAAATACACTAACATACATATCTCACTAACAGTGCCCCAGTTAGTGGATTTTGCAGTTTTGTTTTTGACAAATTATCCATAAATGTGTTTTTTAACACATTTGGAAATATCTTTTCATGAGACAATTTTCTTTCTTCATATGGCCATTTGAAACAAGAATCAGCTATACAAAACAAGATTGCCTTCATATGAAAAAATAAATTGGACATAGTTTTTTTCCTCATTATTTTTTCATATGAAGACAGCTTTTTTTATGACACAATTTCACAAAAAAGATTCCTTCATATGAAAAAAGAAATTGGACTTAGTTTTGTTTCATTCTTTTTTGGTATGAAAGAATCTTTTTTCATGAGTGTGACACAATCTCATGAAAAAAGATGCCTTCATAAGAACAGAATTTGGACTTAATTTTTTTGACATTCTTTTTCATATGAAGGAATCTTTTTTTGTGAGATTGTGTCATTCTCACAAAAAAAGAATCCTTCATACAAAAAAGGAGTTTAGACATAGTTGTTTTCCATATTTCAAGTTTACAAAATCATAACTCCATCAATATTTGTAATTAAGGGCCAATCTATATATCAAAAGAAAGGTCTTAATGAGCATGACAACACAAATACATAACACCACCCAAAAATATAGGTGCCATGTATAAAAAACATAAAAATAAAAAATATTTAAATTCTCATAAGATAACACTACAACTTCAACAAGCCATAAGTCCATCAATAACATAGTTAAAGGACAATGCATATACAGTGAAGCTTGCCAAGTCTAAACCAAATACTGCAGTGTGCTGCAGCAGAGTTACTGCAGTAAACAAAGCAATTTTAATGGAAATTAATCCCTTGTGTCATGCAGGAAACTGTGACACAGCACTTGATCCTGACAGGCTTCCCAGTATATAAAAAGGGGGCAATGAGTACTATAACACTAACAAATACTCACCCCCTAAACGTTCATGGGGTATCCATTATATCCAAAAAGTGCCTCCAATTTTCACCATGGTGCCAAATCCACATTGAAAATCTGATTATCATCAAAAATGCACCAAAGGTGTACCTAGTCTTTCACTAAAAACATTTCTAATCTCAGAGCAAACCAACTAACATTTACTGACTTAATGGTAAAAAACCATGAAGCACATTTTTGCCTATATACAATCAACCACTGGGAGTTAAAAGGCACACATAATATATATTTTCCCTTTGAAGTTAGGCCCACAAAAAAAAACTATGACAACCAAATACATAAATTGCTTTTTTGGAGACATTAAAGTTCATGGTCTGGAATGCTTCTATAGCCAGATGTGTGTGTGTGTATCTCTGCAGGGATGGAAGATGCACTTCTCTACACAAATGAATGAGGATACAATTATATTATCTCGAAAAGTAAGGAAATTAATTCCAAAAAACTTTGTTAATTTGTTAACACACCAGTTAAGGATCAGATTACATCAACAAAAGTAGGGAAATGTGGAGTTAGGGTTACCAACACTAACACCCCACCCCCACCCTGCAAGCAGCAAAAGGGAAAAACATTACTGTTTTGCCTATCCTGAATCTTCCCAAATCAGGCCTGGGGTCTTACTTGGGGTTATCAACACTAACGCTCATTCCATTCTCATACGATCTGCACATCTCAGTTTATTTGCTGATGGAATGAGGGAGCATTATGGTTGATAACCCCAAGGAAGAACTGAAGGCTGATTTGCAAATTCAGGATAGACAAAAACTATAATGCTATCCATTTGCTGCTAGCAGGTGTCAGTGGGTGTTAGGTTGAGTTATATATATATATATATATATATATATATATATATATATATATGTAAGGGTTGAGTAGGCTGTTTAATGTTAAACCCTTTACTTTTCACTTTAATAGCTTCACCACTGATGAACTGATTTGAATGAAAGTTTTCTTGCTTGGTCATGAAGGCAAGATCTCTTGCAATGCCAAGTTTCATTCTGGTCAGATGGCCAGATTCTGAGATCTAGAGAGCAAAAAAGTAAAAAAAAAGTCAGGGTTTTTTGCTGTTTTATGTCATCACCAGCACACAGATGGTTTGGAATTTTGACCCAACATTTTCAAGATAGAAAGGGCTTGGGTCAAAGTGGTGCTTTTCATTAGTTTAATTAAAACATATTAATCCATTCCAGAGTTATAAGGATATGAAATGTTGGTTCTGAGCATGCTCGTTAGGGTCTTTTGGATAGCTATTTTATACAAAAAAAGAGTTTGGGACATATGAAAAAAGATTGTATATCAAATGGGGGGTACATTTTTTCATAACATTTTTTTATATGGCTGCCATCCTGTTTCCATTTAAAAAAAATGAAAACCCATAAAAATCACATCCTGCAGAGATGCCAACACATGTATCTTGCTAATCAGGACACCCTTAGGTGGATTCTGCCATTCGTTTTTGGAAACAAATCTCCAAGAAATGTGTTTTTAACACATTTTAAAATCATTTTTTCAGGACTTGATTTTTTTTGTATGGCCATATGAAAAAGGAATTGGGCCAAACAAAAGAAAAAAAACCTTCATATGAAAAAAGAATTTGGATTTATTTTTTTTTCACAAGCTTGATTTTTTTCTATGAAAAAAATATTTTTTTGGTTGAACAGAACCTCACAAAAAAGATCCCTTCATAAAAAAAAATTAGACTTAGTTTTTTTCACATTACTTTTTCGTACGAAGGAATCTTTTTTCATATGAACAACATAGCCTCACAGAAAAAGATCCCTTCATACAAAAAAATTATTTGGTATTTTTTCGCATTCTTTTTTCATATGAAGGAATCCTTTTTACTTATTAACGGCGCAACTTCATGAAAAAAGATCCCTTCTTATGAAAAAAGAATTTGGACTTAGTTTTTTTTCCCCCACATTTAAACTAAAACAAGCTGTAACTCTGCCATTGTATGCAGTTAAGGGGCAGTTTATATATAAAAGTAAAGGTTGTAATGAGTACTATAACAGATAACACTCCTCCAATAATTTAGAGGCAATATTAAAATAAGAAATCCAATAGAATAACACTGCAATTTTAACAAGATGTAATTCTGTCAATCTTTGGAGTTAATGGACAATGCATATACCAACAGAAAGGTCTTAATTAAGCAATAAGGCATGACAAGGTGTGTGTTATCATGTAATAACATCATTCCTGTGGTGGGTTGAAGCACGAGGCAATGCTGCGTGCTTCCACCACCCCAGGAGTGACGTTATTACATGATAACACACACCTTGGAGTGCCTTATTGCAATTATACAATGGCTTGAAGTTATAGAGAACAAAAAATAAAAATAAAAATATTTTTAGTAGATTTTTAGTGAGGCAGTGTATCTTTGTTTCTGAAAAAAAAGTAGCTCCAAACAATCATCCAAAAAATCAGTACAGTGATGTTATTGTGTAATAACATCACTGTCTCAGGCACACAGTGACCAATCAGAGTCCAAGAAATTTTCTTGCCATTGTATAATGAGTAGTACACCACTGGGCCCTTGATAAATAAGAATTGAAAATTGTCCATCTCTACAAAACAAAAATTACAAAGAAACATATATACCCTACTTTTCTGGATGAACAGAAGTGCAGGACCTACTGGGTCCTGTGCTTCTACATCCAGATACACATGTGGATAAATGGATGTATGGAACTGCAGAGCCCAGAGGGCCCTGTGCGTTTGTAATCACATGGATGTGTTCAGGACCTGTGTGAAGGACAGTACGATTCTACTGTCTTAAAAGGTAAGAAAATGCACAGCAAAAAGTGTCTTAATATACCAGTTAGGGTTAAAGTGACAGAAGTAGAGAAATGTGGTTCTAGGGTTTACAACTCTAGTTCCCCAACCCCACCTCTAAGCACCAGTAGGAAATAAATATAATAGTTTTCCCTGTTGTCACTCTTGGCAAATCAGGGGGTGGGATATTCCTTAGGGTTCTCAACCTTAATGCTAACCCCATTGTCATATACTCTTCAAATATAAAGATCTGTGTCTCCTCATATAGTGCCAACAATCTCTGTGCCCTGCATGAAGAAAACAGATCACATCTGACCTCATTTGTGCATGGAATGGGTAAGCATTAAGGCTGAGAACACCAAAGAACACCGCACCCCTGATTTGTAGAGTGACGACAGGGAAAACTGTAATATTTTTTTCCTTTTGGTGCTTGGGGGTGGGGGTGGGGAAACCTTAATGCTGCATTTACCTACTTTTGTCATCTTAACCCTAACTGGTGCATTAATGAAGTTTTTGTGCAATTAATAGTATCATACTATCATAGTGTTTTACAGACAAAGTATAGGCCAAGGCCTCTCAAGTTTGTCCATTGCCAGCTCAGCTGTTGAGATTACTGTTGTTCTCCATGTACAGTGAAGCCCGCCAGGGTGAAGCACAGTGTCACAGATTTACTGCATGACAAAAAGGGACTAACTCCCATTGAAATTACATTGTTTGCTGCAGTAACTCTACTGCAGAATTCTGCAATGCTGTACTTCATCCTTGTGGGCTTTACTGTATATATCTTATCTATTTTTAAAGCTGTGAAAAGAGTTATCTACCACCTCACTTGATAAACTGATGCAAGCTTTAACCACCCTTTTGGTGAACCAGTGCACTCTTTTTCCTGTCCTGTATCACTACCCTTTCAGCTGGTATTTGTGTCCTCCTAAGATTGTTTCATATTTCTTCTTTTGAATGCATAAACATTCAGATAAGTCTCTATCCACGATTGCCTTATATACCATACAAAAATGTAAGTCCAATCTTATTCTCTTTCCAATGAAAATAACTTCAGTTCCTTCAATCTGTTTGCATAAACCATTCCTCTAATGTTGTACATCATCCTGGTTGCCCTTCACTGGACTGCCCCCAATCAAGCCACATCTTTCTTTCTATATGGACACCAGACCTGCACATTGTACTCCAAGTAGTGCCTTACCAAAGATGTTAATGACAGTACCATCACTTTCCTATCCCTACTCACTAAGTTCCTTCTTATACAGGATAGTAGTCTATTTCCCTTTTTAATAACACTATCACACTGAGCATCACTTTTTAAATTATTAGAAAGCCATACCCCCAGATCCCTTTTTTGCTCACTTTCCCTCAGAATTTTTCAATTTATCTCATTTGTAGCCAGTTTGTTTCTTTTTTCAAAAGGCATTACTCTGCATTTGTCAGGGTTAAATTGCATATTTCCCTTATATGCTTATTTGCTTAAGGGCTCTAATTCCTTTTGTAGTGTTCCTATTCCTTCCCAAGTGTCCGCCTCACAAAATATATTGGTATCATTGGCATATCTGGCCATCCATTCACCCTCAGTACACTGCATATCCCCCACATAAACATTAAACTGTGTAGGACCTAACACCAACTGATGCAGTACCCCACTGGTCACCTCCCCCCAATCTGAAATATATCTGTTTACCCTGATCCTCTGTCTCCTTCCCTGTAGCCAGTTGGCTATACATCTCACTATACTGTGTGTGTGACATGGTGTCAAATGCCTTGCTAAAATCCATGAACACTGCATCCACGGGAATACCTCTATCTAGTGCCTGATTAATAGGTTCAAAAAAAAAGGATCTGCTGTATAAGGCATGACCTCACAGTCCTAAAACCATGCTGACTTCTATCTATTCTGTTGTTCTCTATCAATGTTTCTATTTGTTCTCTTAGAATTTTCTCCTGTATTTTTGCAACCACTAATGTAAAACTGTTTTTTTTTTTTTTTTTGTCTCTCTTATTTCCTTTTCTTTTGTAGGTAGGGATAGGGGTATTGCACACTGGGGGTTGTCTGTGATACAAACAGTATCAGTGTGACCCTTCCAGTCACCTGCTAGAACTCCCTTCCTTAAACTACTGTTACAGATATGGGTAAGAGGTCCCAACAGAGGATAAGCTAGTTCTTTTGGCACTCTAGGGTGTACATCATGTGGTCCTGTGGATTTACTGAGGTTCAGTTCCTGAAGGTATTTAAACACTTTCACCCCACTTATAGTAAAGTCCTGCCTTTCATTACACTCTATTTGATCTGTTTTTTACTGTGCTTTGGTATATACAGAACAAAAAACTGGTTTAGTTTACATGCAATTTCCTGCTCCTTTACCGTCTCTTTTCAATTTTCCACTAATGGTCCAACCTTTCTTGAAGTTTCTTTCTTAGAATTAATATAGTTAAAGAACACTTTTAGATTCCTTTTTGCCTTTTCTGCAATGTTGTTTTCTTGATTCCTTTTGGCTGCTTTAATTGCAGATTTACAATCTATTTGTGCTTTTTTTAATTCCTCCAATACCTCCTTGCTGTTTAAGTTTTTTGCTTTCCTATATTGTTTTTTTTTCTTCCTCCATATTTGTCTTTTTACCTTTCATAGTCAGCCAAGCTTGTACCATTCCTTTTCTGTCATAATTTTTTTATTAATTTGGATAAAGTGCAATTCCAGCTGTTTAAGTTTGCTTTTTAACATGTCTTACATTTGAGTTAGTCCTTGATCTTGGAAATCACTCTCCTAGTTACAGTCCCTTAATATACTAAACATGTCACCAAACTTTGTCTTGGAGTAGTTCCTTCTATATGTAATGCCTCTTTTTGTTAGTATGTTTCTTCTTATCTTGAACTGTACCATGGTATGGTTGCTGTTACCCAGCGGATTCCATACATAGCAATCTTTCATGTCACCTGCTGCATTACTGAGAATTATGTCTAGTATATTCGCATCTCTGGTTGGCTCTTTGACATGTTATGTTAAATTATTTTCTCTTATGATTCTCATGGAATCTTTTTCAAACCTGTTGTTAGCTTTTATTGTTTGTCAGTTAATACCCAGTAAGTTCATGTCCTTCATTAAAATCTAATCCCCTTTCACAATCATTTCTCCAATATCATGTAACAATAAATCATCTATTACTTTAACTTAATTTGGTGGCCTATAAAATATATCCAAAGGCAAAATCTTGTTTTCCCCTATTTTTCATTTTAAGCCTAATCTCTTCATGATCTTGTCCTAATGGTTCACAAATTTCTCACCCCACGATACTATACTAAACATAAACTGACACCCCACCCCCTCTTCTATCTACTGTATCCTTCCTATAGATGTTGTAACCTTCTATTGAGTTTGGCCATGCATCCTTGTCTGACCACCATTTTTCAGTTATTCCAAATACATCTACCTCCTCAGTTTTTAATCATGCTTTTACTTCCCCTATTTTATTGTTCATACTATGTACATTCTATAGTATGCATTTCCAATCTTCCCTTATGGTGCTTTTTTTAAGTGTTTTTAATTTTATATTTGTTTTGGTGTCCACAGTTTTCACACTGATACTGTTTGTATCACAGACAAACCCCAGTGTGCAATACCCCTGTCCCTCTTCTAGTCAGTTTATATAGAATAGTGGATGGGTGGCCATCCACAACAAGGCTGTGATTCCATCAAGGTTGTTGATGACATCATGGAGACCTCAAGAGTGAAGCTGGAGAGGTCTCCATGATGTTTTCAACAACCAAGATGGATACATAGCCATAGCTGTGGATGGTTAACCATCCACTACTTTTTATAGTATATGGTTCCTGACTTGTGTGTCTTTTTCATTTTTTTCCCCAAGTTGATGGTTACCTTCGTAATGCAATGCTGCTCCCATTCCATCTTGTCCCGCTCTCAGGTTGGCTTCACCCCATCCCGCTAGTTCGGCACCACTTAGTTTAAGAAGACAAAAAAAAACCAGCGATTCACTTTAGTGACACAGAGCCTTGTGAGGATCTCCATGTCAAGAAGATGAGGGTCCCCCGACCGGCGCTTGCTTAATCACGTTGCCATGTTCCACATTTTTTTCTCCTCAGAACGTTGTTAAGTAAGCCAATCAGGTGACAGGGCAAGGCAAAAAAGTTGTTGTACTATCGATGTGATGTCAGACCGATAGTACAACAATTTTTTTGACCTTTGAACTATCCTACAACAAGATTTTGAAAGCAGCGGCTTTCTATTCATTGTAAGCCCTAACCATATACTATAAAAGCCTATTTACATGCAGATTTGTTCTCTCTTTGATAATACCCTTGTACCTTTAATATGTAAATGTAACTTGTAGAACAGGGCTTTACAGTCCTAAAAGTTACTTAGTGATAAAAATAAAAACTTTTATATATCTATCTATCTAACTATTCCTCCTATACAGGTCTGCTGCATTTTTCAATTGGTTCCAATTTCTTCAGAACCTGATATTTTCCCTTTTAGCCAATATCCTTAGTCATGCATTAATTTTTTTTATTGCCCTTCATCTGCCTACTCCTGCCCTTGGTACTGGCAGTATTTCTGAAACTATAAGGGACATTCTTTTGTTTTTAATTTCCTCCCTGTTTCTTCAAAATCCTTCTTTATTTCTTCATCCAGTCTATTCCCAATATCATTCACTCCAATGTGTATTGTGACTATTGGTTTTTCCCTGACCCCCTTATTAAGCCCTTTCAATCCTTTATTTATATCTAATACCTTCACCCTTGATAAGCAGCATACAATAGTAGTTTCCTTTCTATCCTTACAAATGACTGAATCAGTATATCTTAGTATGAAATCCACTAGTACCACAATATTTTCTTTTCTATCACTGTTTCTGTATATCTTATATTCTCCCTTTCTTGGACCTTGTCTTCCTTCTCCTCTATGCTACTTAATAACCCATATTTATTTGTGGTATTTACTAGGTGGCAGTCTGCTACTTCCCCCTTTCTCTTCTGCTGACTCTTGTTACAAATGCCCAGGTGCTGTCAGTCACTGTATCCTCTGTTTCCTCTTCCTCTCTTTTCAGCTTTGATCCAACTGTAGCAGTTAATATTATAGGGGTGCTGTAGCACCTCTATAGTTAGGGTTGAGTTTGGTACTCAATGTTAAACCCCTAACTTTGCACCTTAATAGCTTTGGCAGCATATGATGAAATTAGCTGACATTTTGCATATGTTGACTAGTAGACGAGGTCGAGATCTGTGGAAGATTTTGAGATGGCAGCTTGTGCAGTTTCTGAGATCTGTGTATGTCATTTACCTGTAGACATCTAATTTTATTCCTATACTTAACACAGGATTTTTCTTTTTTGCACTGACCTACAGACTTCACAGAATGGAATTTTTTCCCAAAACTTTCCAGGTAGAAGCATGCTGTGGCAAGGTAGTACCTTTGAAAGGTGTCATGAAACAATTATTAAACAGTTTCAAAGTTATAAGGATTTAAACTTTTGTTTTTTTCTGTTCTGAGCACACTTAGTAGGGTTTTGAGGATAACGTTCAGATATGAGATCAAAAATTAGGTGTTGCTGGGCCATTTTTGATTTTGTGAGATGTTGTGCTCATGTCACCAAATATTTTTTTTTGTTTCATGACAGCCGTCATCTTGTTTCTCACATCACTAACAAACAACTAATTAAAACGTTTATTACAGCAGCCATAAACAAAAAAAATCTACCTCATTAGAACATGCTGTTTCAGATTCTGAGGCTTGTTTCAGTCAGTCATGATTATACATATTTTTTACATATTTCTTCTAGCCATATTAACATCTTTCCTGTTGTTTGAACTGTGACTGTCTTTTTCTGTGTCACATCATGAAGGTGGTGCAAAACTTAATTTAACTTGCAAAACGTTTTTAATTGAGATTAAAAAAAGAGTCAGTTGGAAACACATTTTCATTGCCCAGCATACTTTTTGGTTTTGCAGCAAAAAATTGGTTTCTCAGCATGAAATTTGATTGTGCACCATGATTTCTTGTTTCGCAGCACAATTTTTCATTTTGCAGCAGAAAACTGGTTTCTCAGCATGACATTTGATTGTGCACCATGATTTTTTGTTTTGCATCAGAAAACTGGTTTCTCAGCATGAAATTTGTTTGAACAGGATGGGCCCAATTCTCAAAAGGTTACGTCTGGTGTAATTTGACTTGCACCTAAAAAAGTGGCGCAAGTAGCAAGTTACTCCAGCAGTTGTGACATTTGGTATTCTGCAAAGCAAACTGTGACATGCTGCAGGCTGCTTGCACCAAAGTGGACTTATGCCACCAGATATGCCCTAAACCCCTTTTGACATGGCATTAGGGGGCTTACAGCAGCTGTTGCACTCTGTTCTGGAAGGGCAGCAACAAAGTCCCCAATGGCACTATTCTAGAAGACCCACCAGTAGACTTCCATCAATGAACAATTACACCAGCAAATAACTGGTGTAACTTGCATCCACTAAAGGGGGATCACCACCTGCCCTAAACAACCAGTATGTGCCACCCCCAGCCACAATCCTGCCCCACATGACAGTCCCACAGGGCCATGGAACCCTCCAACTGTAATAGCCCCCACCTTGGTTTCCCATCAATGTGTACAAAGGACTATGGGGCCCCCAGCCTTCAATCCCCAAATATTGAATATAGACACCCTGCAGGGCTAGCACCCCCCTCCATGCCCAGTGTCACATGTATAGTACTGGACCTGCAGGGCTAGTGCCCCCACATCCCAAACCCCAGACTTGCGATATGCGCAGTAAAGTAAGTACATAGTCCCAAACTCCCTGGTAGTCTACTGGCCCCCCACCCCCACCTGAAGTGCCAGCCCACCCACACCCCCTCCTGACCCATAGCCAGCCAGTGGCTGGCACATCCCACATCTCACCACCATGACCAGCCACTGACTGAGCTCTGTATGAGAGCATACTACTGTAAATAGTACACGCTTAATGAAGAACTGTCATTCATTGAGCATGTACTACTGACAGTGGCAGTGGCATGGCATACTGATCCTCGCTGAGCTGGCTGTGGTGGTGAGAGGTGGACTGAGCCAGCTGCCAGCTGGCTAAGGGCTGGGGAGGGTCTGTGGGGTAGGATGGCACTGCAGGCAAGGATTGGGGGACACTAGACTACCAGGGATATGGGATCAGGTCAGGTGGAGGTTTGTGACTTGTGGGGGTTCTGGGAGCAGGCAAGTCCTGTGGGGCATATGTTTAGGAACAGGTTCAGGGGCTATTTGGTTAGTAATGGGGGTTGGGGGAAGTATCAGGCCCATTGGGGCTATGGAGTTTGTGATGGAGGGGCACTTGCACTCTACACATCCAGACTGCAGCTTGCGAAATACCCTGCAAGTACTCCTTTTATTGGGCATACCTGTGGGAATTTTGCAAGTTGCAGGACTTAGCCACGGGAACCCTGCCCCTTCTAGAATCAGGCGCAGGGTCCTTGTTGCAACTGGATTTGGTGCAAGTCACCTTTGGTGGTGACTTGCGTCATTCGTCTAAAATAGCCCCCCATGACTTTCCCTTTCAAAGCAGAAAATTGGTTTCTCAGCAAGACATTTGATTGCACACCATGGTTTTTCATTTCACAGCAGAAAATCCGCTTCTCAGAATGAAATTTGATTGAACATCACAGTTTTTCATTTTGCAGCAGAAAATTGGTTTCTCATTATGACGTTTGATTGCACACTGTGATTTTTTTTTCACAGCAGAAAATTGGTTTCTTAGCATGGGAGTTGATTGGACATCAGAATTTATTGTTTTGCAGAAGAAAACTGGTTTCTCAATATGAAATTTGATTGCACACCAGGATTTTTTGTTTCGCAGCAGAAAATGTGTTTCTCAGCATGAAATATGATTGCACACCAGGATTTTACATTTCACAGCACAAAATATTCTCAACATGAAATTTCATTGCACATCAGAATGATTCATTTTGCAGCATTAAATTGGTTTCTTGACATGAAATTTGCTTGACTTAAAATTTGATTGCACATCATAATTTGGGGTTTTATGACTCAAACTGGTTTCTCACCATGACATTTAATTGGGCATATAGGGAAGACAGGTTTTCTCTTGGCATAGGGCCCTCCACATCCACATCAGTAGGTGGCAGAGGGTCCTGTGCATTAGCTGACAGATGGACCTCTTCCCCTGTGTGTCTGTATCTGCAGCTACATGGAAGTGCAGAGAACATTCTGCCCTGCACTTCCACAGTCAAGCTGACAGCCCCATGATTTCTTGGCATCTGTTGCTGCACAGAACTGCAGGGCATGTAAGAACCCTGCACTTTCATAGGCATATAAAGTCTTCCTTTCTTCCCTTGAGCCCTGGGCATCTGAATGTCTTCACACAGGTCCCAAATGGACCTGTGTGAATGAGGCTATGATTTCACTTTCTCAAAAAGAAAAGAAATCTTTGCAAAAAAATGTGTTAATGCACCAGTTAGTGTTCAAGATAATGCCACAAAGTAGGGAAGTATGGTGTTAGGGTTTCCAACATGAACCCCCAACCCTCAAGCAGCAAAAGGAAAACACATTAGGGTTTTGGTTCTCTGGAGTCTTGGAGAATCATGGTAGGGTTCTACTTTGAGGTTCTCAACTCTAATACCCACCCTGTTCTCTCAGCAAACAAGGTCAGATGTGATCTCCTTGCTTCTCACAGGGCTCTGCAGGCCCTGTGTGAAGAAAGCTAGGACACACTGTATTGGAAACATGTGTCAAGACATACTTCTTTACCTTTCAGGAGTTTATCAGTATGAGGAACTGGCTTGGAGCTATACCTTGTGCTTCAGACAGGAGGATACTGGCTAGGGTTAGGGGTGAACATTAGAGTTGACAACCCCAAGGAAGACCTCACCACTCCCTCTCCAAGACTGCAGAATCAAAGCCATAATGTTGTTTTCCTTTTGCTGCTTGAGGGAGTGGGAAGTTACTTTTCTGGCATTAACATGAATCTTAACGGGTGCATTAAAAAAGTGTTTTTGCCAAGAATATATATACAGCATAAATAAGAAACGTCCCAGGTGAAATTGTTCCTTTAATCTGGGGGTCCTAAAAAATGTTGAAGATGTGCCATAAGTTGGAATTTATTTGGATGTTTACAGGGTGAAAATGACAGACCTTTACCGAGAACAGCAATCTCTTCCTGATTTAAAACAAGTGCATTAGAACAAGTCACAATGTTCAAGCACCTGGGAGTAACACTGAATAACACCCTCTCATTTGGTGCACATGTGGACATCATAGTAAATGCAGCCAAAAGAAAGCTTGATCCCTCTACAGACACAGGCACAACCTTACCAAGGAAGTTAGGTGAGCTGCAGTCACTAGCTCACTCCTGCTCATCATTGACTATGGGATCACTGTCTATGGAGCAGCCTCAGACACCACCCTCAGCAGGGTCAGGCAACTGCTGAACAAAGCCTGTTGATTCATTCTGGATACCAACAGGCTACCACACAACTGCACCCTACACTCTTGCTCCAGCATGCTCCCATTACAGGAAAGAATACAATTCCACACCTGCATACTTAGGGAAAAAAAGGACTACTGGGCCTCTTATCTATTGGGGTACAGAACCTTCTAACACCTAACGGAAACACATACCTCACTAGGGCCATGACTAAAAATGCCCTAACATTCCTTTCTGCAAAACAGTACAAGTGTCGCTAGCCTTTGCTGTTAGAGCCCCCTCAGTGGCTAAATGAGACCCCAGATGTCATACTAAGCCTAAATAAGATTGGACTGTGTAAGAAGCAGCTTAGACATATACTTGCACCCTCAGTCACCTGTAAATGCCATTGAACCACTCCCCAACATAACAACAGTGCTCAAGGAGCTGCCTATAACTCCAAAATAGCCTCTTCCTCTTCTCCCCTCTGACAAAGCCCTGGTTGGTGCTATCTCTGAAATAAAAATAAATAGTATTTATAATTGTAATGTAACTCAATACTTGGCTGTTGCTTCCTGTATCATTGTTACTCCCTCTACATCTTGTAGAACATAAAAGTATACCTATAACTTGTAATCAATGTGGAGCCTTTGTAAACAAGCCTATATGCTCAAAGGTGTTTGTCAGAATCAATTATATAAACAAATAAATAAATAAATAAATTGAAAAATAAATAAATAAAGCTCTTTCACTCAGATTGGAAACAACTACACTCTCATGCCTCTCTAATTGGCTGCACCTCATCCTCACCCTCTCCCTCTCCCTCTGCCTCCTCCTCCTCTCCATCCTCCTCTAGGGGTGGTTGATATACTTCTTGTTCTTGTTTCTATACAGACCCCTAAGCATGCGTGTGATATTGATGTGGCCATCCTCCATAGTCATGTCTATCTCAATTTGTACCACAGGGTGCTCTTATTGTAAAAAAAGAAGGTATGTGTGCCTTAAATTTGTGTTTCAGTTATCCACGCCAGTTGTTAAGATGTACTATTAGTAACATTTATATGGATATACAGTAATTTGAATATATTAATGCAAAGTTTTTATAAACATTTCTGCATTTAAATAGTAGAAATTGATACAATTTGAATATGCTTTTACAAGACTTCTCACAGAACAATTCTTGCATTTAAGTTGTAGAAGGTAAGTTGGTAACACACACAAGCACTCTTTACTTATAGGTATAGGATACATATCATTTTAGTTATACATTAACTACTTTTGTTTGCATTTAATAACATATTAAAACTGACATTGATGACAAATTGAAGAAGAGTCCATAACACTGGTGCACATATATAAAGCCCTAATATTGATGGATTATTTACATTTTATAAAAAAAAAACATATGTTTTATAAATCAATTGAATGTTAATTTCCTGATCTCAGTCAGGAAAGCCGAGGTATGGGCTTTGACATAAAGAAATTATTTTTTCTTATTTGTAGATTATTTATCTTTGTTGTTATTATTTTTATTTTAACATTCAGCTTCATTGTTCAGGAACCTTGGTAAAGTATTTTTGAGAGAGTTATTATATTAAAATGGTTGACTGCATGTTATTTAGTCTCTTAGATAGCCTTTTACAAATATGATATGATATACATTAAGATATTGGACCACAATCCATCTCTGCATTTGTTAGTGTTCACTCACTGTTACCTATGATTAAAACATTTGCAATATGTATAAATATATTTAGAATGATTATAGGAATTATCTTGGTGTTTCTTCTTACCTGTATTTCCTTGGAATACCGCAGAGTATTTACTTTTGTAATATATTGGTGTATTGAATTCTCTACAACATTGTTATGTATCTTTTACACATAGATCCTTTACCCTGAAGAAGCCCATGAAGGGCAAAACATTGGGCTTTTCAGTGGGGATCTTTGCTGGACATGTTTAATGAGTAAAATACAATAAGAATATACATTTGTTGGCATGGCTAGTCTCTCAACATTTATTGGATGAACGTTCACTTTACCAGCCCCCAAATTATACACATCAAAAGAGAACATTGAAGGGAACCAACCCATGACTATTCTTGTTTGGACATTTTGTTCATGGGTACTGCAAAATATCCAGTCTGGGTGGGTGGGTGGACTTTTTTCCTTTGATGGAATTTTGAAGCTTTTTGTGAGTTCAAGTTTATTGGACTCCAGTGGTTACAGGTTGGAAGTAATTAACATCTTGATCATTTGACTTTTCTTTTGTAAATTTATATAAGTAATACATAACTTTTAACACTTATATTTAACTTTTCAATATGCAGTTCACTGGGGGCAATTCTTCACCACATGGTGATGGAAAGCTTTCTGGAGAAAGGCTGCAGTTTGTAAACTAGGCTGCCTACCTTTGGATGCAGTTAGACTGAACAAAATAATCGGTTTTCAATTATCTGAACAAGAAATCATTTAGAAATTGGCTCTAGTGAAATAGAGCTCCATTAAAACCTGAGGAATTAAGGAGAAAGGACACCAAATTTGAGTGGCACATAATTACATTGGGGGAATAACTCCATTGTGAGCATATCGTCAAGGTGCTTAGAGTGTTAATAGAACCTAATTTGGGAATACAGTCAAAAATATTGGATGAACACTGGGAGGGCATTAGAAAGCAATGTTCAGTTGATTTCATGTATGCCCTCATTAAAGACTGTGTTAGAAGGCAGGATTATTTTATCTTAAGGAATCAAGAAGGTTCAGGATCAATTAAGAATTAATCAATCAATCAATCAAACTTTATTTAACCAGGTGTAAACACCATTGAGCAAGCTCATTTTCAAGGTGGTCCTGAACATCAAACAAGTTACAGGCATAGGTAAACAAAAACACACAATGTACACGTGAGAGATCAATCAGGCCAAAAATATTCAAGGATAATACTGTTTCAAACAATTAGAACAAACACAAAAAACATTGTACATATGTGAGATAAATCAGGTCAATATATTTCGGGACTGCACAGTTAAATGCAGTTAAGTGAATACTAGACAAATAAGCATAAAGGGTAAGAAGCTTAGACCCTGGGTACTCACTGGCTTATGAAGGTCAGTACATACACTACTATAAGTAGGATGGTGTGTATTCTATTATAGAACTTGGGAGGGGGAGGGGTAGACAGAGGGGTAGGTGGGATAAGGGGAGGGGTATAGAGAGGGGTTAGTGTGCCAGGCAGAGGGGTCAGAAGACAGAAGAGAGGATACAAGTTCTGGATACCCCCTAGTGGGGGATGGGGGCTGAGCATAACTAAGTGTCAGAATAAACATGTGGGACACCAGAGATTAATGGAGCATGGTCACCTAAAACAGTTGCAGGTTTCCTTCAGGTACTTAGCTACTAGTGCTTTGAAGGTGAATTGGCCGGGGGAGGGTTGAGAGCTTTAGAGATCTTTGCATGGTATTCCACAGGGAAGGGAAGGAGAAATTAATTTCAGCTGAGCCATGGAATGTTTTCTCTCTGGGTATCTGAAAGCAGAGTATAGAGAAGCGTCTTAAGCCATACAACCCCTTGGTACACTCGAAGAAGCTTGAGATGTATGCATGAAGCTTATCAGACAATGCTCTATAGAACCAGAGGAGAGCATTTATTTTTCTCCTTATAGGAAGTGAGGACCATCCCAGCTCGTGGTACAGCAGGCAATGGTGGGTACAAGAAGGCAGATTGAGGATGAACCTCAGTGTCTGATGGTAAAGAGTGTTGAGTTTACAGAACACTGAAGGAGGACAATTGTTGTAGAGGAAGTCAGCATAATCCAGTAGGGGCAGGAATATAGATTGCACTAGCCTCTTTCTGGCTTCTTTGGTAAGAAGATGCTTAATGCAGTAGAATATGCCTAACCGTTGTCTTAATTTTTTGGTGACCTCATTCAGGTGGCACAGAAAATTAAGCTTGTTGTCCAGACAGAACGCTAGGTTTTTAAAGTTATCCACAGTTTTGAGGGGTTCGCCCAGTAAAGTTAGGATCTTAAGGTTACAAGGTGGTCCTGGGGCTGCCTTCGGTGAGAGGATCATGGCTTTGGTCTTTTTGGCGTTAAGTAGGAGCTTATGTTTAATAAGATTATGTTGAAGAGAAATAAAGTCTCACTGTAAGTCCTCATAGGCCATGTCCAAAGAGGAGTTAGAGGTGTAGAGGACAGTATCGTCCGCAAATAAGTTTACATTAGCTGTGCGCAGTTGTGAGTCAAGATTATTGATATAGATTGCAAATAGGATTGGGCCCAAAATGGAGACTTGGGGAACACCTCACAGTAATGTTTTCAGGGGAGACAATTCTCCTAAGGCTTTAACTTGCTGAAATCTGTTAGTAAGCTAGCTGGTGAATGATTTAATAGCAGTACTATCAAAACTGATGTTACTCAGAACATTAAGCATAATGTTGTGATCCACAGTATCCAAGGCCTTATTAAGGTCAAGGAAGAGAGCAAACACATACTTCTTAGAATCCAAGGCAATTTGCCAGTCAAGGGTTACTATAGCAAGGACAGAGACTGTGCTATGCTTGGCTCTAAAACCTGATTGAGCAGCGTTTAGCAGTTTCTGCGAGTCCAGATGCTCCCTGACTTGGGTGTTAATGATTTTTTCCAGTAATTTTGAAAGAGTAGATAGTAGGGATATTGGTCAATAGTTGTTCATGTCGCTCGGATCCCCAGACTTGAACAAAGGGATGATGTGTACAGTTTTCCACGATTCAGACAGCATACCTTGCATCCGGGAGGTGTTGAATAAATGGGCAATGGGGGCGGTCAGGTAGTAATGGCCAATTTTTAGGAAGAAGGGTTTGATATTGTCTGCACCGGCACTCTTTTTTGTATCCAATGACAATAGGAGGTCCTCTACTTGCTTGAAGGTTACAGGACAGAAGCTGAAGGAGGAGGAATAGCACTGGTTAATGTTAATGATGGAGCTAGAATCAACAGTGTTGTCCCCATGTAGGCTGAGCTTACTGATTGGAGAGGTATCGAAGGCCAGCCCTGCAGTGGCAAAGTGTTCATTAAGTTGTTCTAATATATCAGCTTTGTCAGTAAAGATAGTGTCACCAGACACTGTTTTTGGCTGGAAGGGAGGCATCGGTGGTATGGCCTTCAACCTCTTTGAGGATGATCCAGAACTTGGCAGAATTGTTTTTGTTGTCTTCCAGTGCTGTTTAGAAATAACTAGCTTTTTCAGACCTAATTAGTTTGGTGCAGGTATTCCTAGAGGCATGCAAAGCAAGCCAGTTGGCTTCCGAGTGAGATTTCCTAGCTCTTTTCCACAAGAAGTCTCTATCCTTGAGGGATTTCTTCAGGGAAGGAGATAACCAGCTAGGTGGTCTTTTCTTAGACTTGATCAGCATTAGGGGGATGTGTTTATCTATTAGATGCTTTAGGAGGTTGTGAAAGATATTAAATGCCTCACTGAGGGAAGGGGCTAGGTAAAAGTCCTGCCATGTAATGTTGCCCAGGTCATACAGGAAGGTGTTCTGGCAGAAACTTTTCCAGCACATTTTCAGTTTAAATTTAGGGGCTGACTTTATTTGGGAGAGTGTCTGATGCAGGCAATGGCACAATGATCATTGAAAAACACCCCGGTGTATGAAATGTTATGAGGTTTGTTAACTAACATGAGGTCCAGGAGGATGCTTTGTTCAGGGTTTTTTCTGTTGGGTCTGGTGGCTACAGGGATTATTTGTGCCAGCCCACATGTGTCACAGAGGTCCTTAAGCTTCTTGGAGCTCTCGACATTCCAGTTTTGATTGAAGTCCCCCATTAGAATGCACTCGGTGTTGGCCATGTCAATCAGGCTTTAGAGATGGGGTAGGAGGGCCATGCCACCAGAAGGCAGTCCATAGCATGCAGCAATAAGGAGTGCCTTATCATTGGAAAGAGTTAGTTTTAGAGCCAGGCATTCAAATTCTTTAGCCTTAGAGGTGCAGTCAATGACTGTGACAGAGAATTTGATCTTGACATAGATTACGACCCCCCCCCCCGATGGTATATCACAGCAGAAGGTACTGTAACCTGGTATAGTGATTGCTTTGTCTGGGGTCAAGGGCATAAGCCATGATTCTGAAATCATAAAGAAGTCAGGGGATGCGTGTAAAATCCATGTTTGAATCAGGTCAAGCTTCTTAAGTAAACTATAGACATTCACGTGAAGGAAGCTGATGCCCTTGTATTAGGGGAGATCTGCAGGGGTGTTCAGAGAAGCAGGTGGGCCTGGGTTTAGCTTAACATTTCCAGAGCGAAGTAGGAGAAGCAGTAGAAGTTTCTTGAGGTAATGGAGTAACCTACTGAATAAATGCTTATTACTCCGCTTGGTGTGGAGAGGTTTTGCGGAGGCTGATTCATGGCCACTAGGATAATTTGTTAAGAAGAGCACATATATGAGTGTTTTAACCATCAGGTTATGAGGCACTCTAACATATTCACTGGATAATGCTTGGTGAGAGGGTAGGCAAGACAGTAGAGAGGTCATCTCCAAGTTGTGGTGCCATGTGCTGCTATGAGAGAGCAGAGCTGGGCATCCATCTAACAAGGAGCACTGGCCTTAGTGTAGATGGGCAACTGGGATGTGGTATAATGCATAGGTTAATAGGATGAAACAGACAAGCAGGAAGGAATCCTCTCGTGGCATTGTTTAGGGTGTCGTATCCTATTATGAGGCAGTAATGGTAAGGGAGACAGAACCATTTTGTAAGGAGTTAAGATAAGAAGGCAGGGCTGGCGGGGGGTGAAATGTTATCAGTTAGGCGATGCTAACCAAGCATAGACCAATAGGAGTGTAAGGGGTTGGCCTAGCTCTCAATGAAATAGCATTTAATAGAGGCCAGGGGTCAAGGCAGGAGGTGTGGGACAAAAAACACACTCTTGAATCTAGAGTGAGTGGCAGGCACCGGGAAGGAAGAAGAATAGGCAGCGGAGAGCAAAATCTCCAGGTGGCCAATCACAGCAAAAGTCGTACGGCAGCAGCCAATCAGCAGAGTTCAAAAATGGACTTCAGCCAATCGAGACCCCAGAGCTATTCCCCGGAGTGGTCTGTAGTCTTACCCAGCTTCTTGGGCTCCATTGCGGGCAGGTAAAGGGAACACAGCCAGCTGACTTCTCCAGCCATGAACACAGAAGTGTGGTGGTGTCAGACCGATCAAGGACTCCAAGAGCTGAAAAAACAAAGTCAGGGGTTTAGTTTATGGACAGGCAGTACAATGAAAAATAAAAGAAATAAATCGAGGGGCAGGGGAGTGCAGTTCAGACAATGGGAAGAGAGAAGAAGCAGATTGGGAGGGGGTTGGTGAGGGCAGGAGTCCAGATAGCAATGCCTATTGAAATTGGTGCCACTTTAGCCCAGGGAAGAAGATTAAGTGGAAATAGAGTTAGGGGAGAGTGAGATCTCTAGGGAGAAGGTCTGAGAGAAAGAGAAAGAAAAAAAAAACCAGAGTTAAAGGAGGGACAGGGAGTAGAGTTTTTACACTTTAGCACAAGCTACACAGTAATAGCAGTTTTCAGCCTACACATATCCCCTAGGTTAATCTACATAAATCACACTGTAAAACATTCCCCACAATAAAAACTACATATCAGTTTGTTTTTTTTTAAAACACAGTCTTGAATGTAGAGTGAGTGGCAGGTGCCGGGAAAGAAGAAGAAAAAGCAGTGAGGAGCAGAATCTCCAGGTGGCAAATCATAGCAAAAGCCGTATGTCAGCAGCCAATTGGCAGAGTTGAGAAATGAACTTCAGCCAATCAGGGCCCCAGAGCTATTCCCCGGAGTGGTCTGTAGTCTTACCCAGCTTCTTGGGCTCTGTTTCGGGCAGGTGAAGGGTGCACAGCCGTCTGGCTTCTCCAGCTGTGACCGCAGAAGTGTGGAGGCATCAGCCCGATCAAGGGGTCTGACAGCTGGCTTCTTTGGCTCTATTGCTGGCAGGTGAAGGGCGCTAGGCCAGCTGGCTTCTCCAGTTATACATTAAGGCTGAGGGGGAACAATTAAAAAGAAAAAAACATTAGCTGACATTAAGAAAAGATAGGAACAATTTGAGAAAGAACTAAAAAAACTAAAATTCAAAAAAATTTAAGTGAGACACTAATGACTATCACTAGAACTGTGTCTATAATTATAAGGTGAGTACACAAAATTGGAGTAGAAGAGAAGAGAGTGACTCAGATAGCTCTAGAAGTTATACAGTACCAGGAGAACAGACAGACCACCAAGTTGCAGACATGATTATCAAAAATGTATTTTTTAAATCAAGGGCAACCTAGGTTATAGATTGGAATAGACATGAATACAGAGGACAGGCCACATCAATATCAGACACAAGCTCAGGAGCCTGTATATGAACAAGAGCAAGAAGTATATCAACCACCCAGAGGAGTAGAGAGATGTGGAGGAGGCAGAGCGAGAGGTTGAGAGGGAGGTGCATCCAAATACAGAAGGAGGAGGAGAACATAGTTGTTTTCAGTCTATGTGATAGAGCCTTAAATCAGTAAAGGTCTATCATTTTCACCCTATAAACATCTGAATAAATTCCAACTTATTACAGATCTTCTAAATTTTTTAAGAACCTCATATTAAAGGAACAGTTTCATGTTGAAACACTGTAGGATCCTGTCAAGGAAGTGAGACAGGCACTGCATCACAGATCTAATTATATACCACTGAAGAGTAGAGACCATAATTTAGAGGCTTTTATTTGCAAGTTTTGAGTGATGTGGATCAACTTTTTCAAACATCCTAGACAACTCTCACCACAATACAAAACATAGGCCTTGGAAACTTAGAAGCATGATAGCATTGTTATAAAGCCTGCTGACAAGGGTGGAGGCATTGTAGTCATTCAGAAGGAACAGTACATAAAGATGTGTAAGGATCTCCTTAAAGTTACAGATAACTACGAAAAACTGGAAGGGGACTCCACCCATATAATTTAACATAGCATAAAGCAAGTATTAGACATGGAACTGGAATTAGGCCATTTGCAGAAATGGCAGAGTGAACTATTAGAAATTTGTTTGCAAAAATATAATTTTTTTACGGGTTACCCAAAATACATAAAGACCCTACTAACCCCCCAGAACATCACATAGTGTCTGGAAAAGATTCCATCCTTGAAACTACAGTGTATTTTCAGTTCTGCGAACTACAGTCACAGCCATAGATAAGTTCAGCTATTTCCAGATATTTCACAACATATCTGGAGAGATTCTCTCTGGTGGCCCATAGTGGTACTGCAGGCAGACAGGAAATTTCTCCATAGGTATCACAGAAGTGTCAGGAAATATATGACCGTGTCTATGACTGCAACTGTATTATGCCCAACCAGCAGTACACCTTATGGCTAACTACATTCAGCATACTAATGATGTTTTGTTGCTCCTAAATGATCTTAATTCAACCATACAGTGTGATGACATTATATTATGTAGTATGGATGTAAATGATTTATATACATCTATACAGCATGAGGGAGGGCTTTTCAGCCTAGAGGCTGGATTAAAAAAGAATCCTAATGAAAATATGCCAGCCATAAGCACCCTTTTAGAACTTGCAAGATTACTATTGCATAAAAACTATTTCAGGTTTGAGGTGCAATATTACAGACAAAAGAAAGAGACTGCAATGGGCAGCACAATGGTGCCTATATATGCAAATTCATATATGGATAAGACTGGGGCACAGTTAATTTTAAACCCTATGTGCCACTCATTTTTTTTCCACAAGATTTTATACTACTAAAGCTATATTGATGATCTACTGATCCTCTGGATTGGTACATATGAAGAATTACAGGAGCTTTATGAGTATGAAACTCCTTAACAGACAATCTTAGATTTACTATGGTGGCTAGTGATCAACCAGTTCCTTTTTTGGATTTGCTTATTTATAAACAGGAAGGTAAACTGGAAAATAACATTTATAGGAACAAGGCTTGCAGAAATACTCTGTTACATGAATACAGTTACCATTCTAAACAACTCAAGGATAATATTCTGTATTCTTAGATTATACACAGAAACTGAAGTGATGAACAAGGAATGGAACAAGGATTTGAAAATATGACACAGATTTTTATCTAGAGGGTATTATAAGAGAACAGTACAACAAGCTGTTGCCAGTGCTAAAAGGGGACATGATGTGACAACAACACAGAGTGGGGTTAAAATCAAATAGAATGATGTTATCTCTGGAGTTTTCAGCATTCACTGAACCTGTTAAGAAAATTATTAATTCTAATTGGAACATTCTGGGATCTTTGAACATATCTGAATTTAAAAACAGACCCATAATAGCCTTTAAAAGAGTAAGTACACTGAAAGATAGACTGGTACACTCAGAACATAAGGGATCTGAACTCTCTGCTGGACAGTAGCTTTTAGGACTTTTACAGCCTGGGATGTACCCTTGTGGGAGATGTAGCCATTGTGACAACACTTCAAAGGAAAGAGAGATTGTGTACCCCAATAGGTACAAGAAGTATCAGATCAAATAATTTTTAAACTGTGATTCAGACCATGTTATTTATGTTTTGACTTGTCCATGTTCTAAGTACTATGTGGACAAAACCATTAGACCCCTAGGGGCCTAATTCATAAAAGGGGCTATGATCAGCACAAGCTGTGGAAAACAGCAGCCTCTGCCAAAGCCCTGTGCACCAGGGACCCTGCACCAGATTCTGGTACAGGTGGGGTCCCAGTGCCTAAATTCCCACACTTATGGCAACCTCTCCCATGCAACAAATGCCCGGCGCATGGGAGGGGTTTGTTGTGATCTCCTGCAGACATGGCAAGCAGCCTTGCCCCCATCCCTGGTGATCCAGTGGTCCCTTGCCCTGCCTGGATTATGCCCGTTATTATGTTTAAAAATATATGTAACCCTGGTGGTCTTCTGGCCCCTCCCTCACCCCGATATGGTTGGTATTGTACATTCTGAACTTCATTTACCCTGGTGGTCTAGTGGTCCCACCCCCCAGCATGTAGTTACCCCTCCCCCCAACTCATACCCAGAGCCAGCACTGTACACCCTTCTCACATCACCTCAGCCAGCTCTGACTGAACTGTCACTGGTGCTGTACTACAGTACAGTACTGGAGCCCATACTGTGTTGTAGTACAGTGCTCAGTAATAGTTCAGTCAGTGCTGACCAGATAGTGTGAGGAGAGTGCCAGTGCTGGCTTAGGCATGTTTGAGGAGAGTGGGGGCAGACCATATGCCAGGGAGGGACTACTAGACCACCAGGGTAAAGGAAGTTCTGAATGCACACCAGCCATATCGGAGCAGGGAAGGACCACTAGACCATCAGGGTTAAATATAATTTTAAACAAAATAACAGGCATATTGGGGTGGGGGGAAGGATCACTAGACCACCAGGATTATATATGATTTAAAACAAAATAACGGGCACATCAGGGCAGGGGATGGAACGCTAGACCACCGGGGTTAAATATGTTTTGAAACAAATTAATGGGCGTATTGGGGGTGACGTGTCTGTTGGAGGAATGTGGCACAGTGCCCCATCAGGCTAAACCCCTCCAGAGGATATTGTTCCAAGTACCCTTAGACCAGCTCTGGCTGGTCTAAGGGTACTTAGAAATTCATCCTCTGGAAGAGTTCTGTGAATCGCATTTATGGGGTTGTGTCAGCTTATGACTGCAACATGCCCCCCTAGCACCAGATTGCAGCCCATATTTGGGCTCAGGGGCAGCACAAGCCCCGTTTGGGGCAGACAGCCTGCAGTTGATGCAGGCTGATTTTGTGAATCACACAGGAGGCAGATTTTGTGATGCATGGTACCAACTGTGCCATTAATGTTTGGTGCAGGCACCTTGCGTCATATTCAGTGCTTTGTGAATTGTCCCCTAAAGTTTAGCATCAGTGAACATTAAAGCCCATTCATACTGGACATGAGGGCTCCCTTGTGGCACAACATTTTGTCTAGGTGAGACGTACTGCATCCTCTCTCCTCTTTTGGACAATCAAGAAGGTAGATTCCTCTATCCAGGGGGTGGGGAAATGTTACAAGGCTTTGAAAGATGAGAAAAGCTTTGGATTTACACATTTAATACTGTTAATGATAGATTAGGTATCAATTAGGATGAGAACTGGTCGGCCTATTGGTAAACTCACGTATACCATATTGTATAACTTCTCTCATCCTGGACCTCTGTAGCCTCCTTCATGACCATTAGTGATTATTTATTATTAGAATTTTCTCTGTTAACCTATGTCATCCATGTTATTTTCCATTTGAACTTCTACGGATGTCTAATGGAACTAGTGCATCTAAAGCCCTGTCTTAAGCCCTTGTAGTATCAATATTAAAGCTTTTAGGCACGCATCCGTGGATAATTCACTATCTAAATGCTTGGAGAATTATAAGGAGCTCACAACATCTAGAGCCTTTTATACCCCTTATATGCCCCAAAGCAAACCTAGACCAGTTAATTCCTAACAGAATGGATCACGGGTTCTTAGTGTGGGGAAGACTATGCTTACTATATCTCTCACAGGTCACAACTCAGGGGAGTGTACAGTCCTTTATTGAAATTCAAACCCAATACAATTTACCTTGCAGGGACTTCTATAGATTTTTAAAGCTTCACCATTATTATGATTCCCTGCCTGTCTCGACTCGAACACCCGTACAGGTACCCCCCCGATCAGCCTTCAAATCTGACTGAATAACTCCCACGAGCAAAGACACCTACTCTCAGCATATTACCACTCCCAAAAAGCTCAACAGCTAACCATTACTGATAACATCAGATTCCAATGGCAAGAGGAGGTAGAATACCCCATTACTCCAGAGGAATGGTAGAAAGCATGCCAATATGTCTCTAAGGTAACCAGCTCCCATCAGTGGCATGAATACGCATTGGAAAAACCTTATTAGATATTTCAGAACCCCTATAATCGCCAGTCACTACACCCATTTGGTTCAGCAGCCTGCTGGCATCAGTGCGGAGAGGTCAGAGTGACCCATTCACATATTATGTGGACCTGCCCTAAACTTCAACCCTTTATAATAGCTCTCCAGGGTAACCTGCGAGAACTCTTTGGTCCACAATTTCAATTAACTGGGGAAATATATCTTTTACTATTAATCCTTAGAGAACTAAGAAAACCCTCCATCAGATACCTCCTCTACCTTCTCCTTATGGCGGCCAAGAAGGCCATTACAAAGGTATGGTTAACCACAAAAATCCTAACTATTCAAGATTGGTGGCAGACAACTAAACAGATATACTACATGGAGCGGATAACTCATAACATAAATGATCAAGGAGATCAATTTAATTCCAGATGGTCCTGATGGTAGTTATATTATATGCTGCAAGATGACTCCTTTGTCCCCTGAGTCTCACTACTGGGGGAAATAAGCTCTTAAAATAACTATAGTCATACAGGGTCCTTTCTAGACCCTCATATCTGACTACCCGTCAACTACCCCCTCCTTAATCCTACTTTACCAGTATAAAATAACCCCTCTTAACACTTTCTCATTTTCCCTCATGTAAAAACTGGGATGGGATGCTGCGGGGACTCTCACAAATTATCCTCCCTCTGTACCCCTCTACCATTCCTTTCCCTTAAGTGGAGTGGTTGATGGGAGATAGGATAATTCTTCACATCTAGGAGCACAGAATGGGTCACTAACTAATATGAAATCTCATTTTAAGCTGTAGATCAGGTGATCTTCTTTATTCAATATAAATTGCCATAGATAGATCTCTCATAATGAGCATGGAGTATTTTGATCCTTCTCTCATTTTTATCTAAATTATTAAAGCTAGTGTAATAGAGACCTCTGTCATAAAGCTATAAACCTACTGTATAAATGCTTTCTGGAATTGATTACATAACCATATGTAAAATCTGGATACTGTAAAGTATGATATGTCAACTATGTATGCTAAAAGCTCAATAAAAATTAATTATAAAAAAAAAACTTGGTTACGTAAGTGTATATCTAAGAAAAACGAGGAAATGGTAAATAAGATCAACGGTACCATCAGTAACAGGTATGAATATTGTACATCATATTGTCTACCTTGGGGCCTTGATGGCTGGAAACCTATGGGGATTATATCTATGTTTTGATGGTGAGGGGATCACTGTTGAAGTAATTTTATAGTACTCACCTTGACAGGGTACACCAGGAGTACTCCAGAAGGCCAGATCAGTCCAAAGGTCAACAAAGTCAGATCATGTTAACAGGGCATCCTTGGTGATCAGGGTTTCTTAGACTCCAGTGGATCCGAACCACACCTCATCTGGAAGACAAAGAAAGGAACCACAAAGTAACATAGTCCTGTGCCCAGCCATCTAAACTATATATTCCAACCTTGAGCTATATAAACAGTACAATTCATTACAGCTATGTACACTGTGCAGCCTATGTTCTTCTTCTGAAACCACTATTGACTGATTAAGTTTTTAAGAAATGTATTAGTGCATGTACAATAAATTAAACATGGGGTGAAATAAGCAACCAAACCTGGATAAATCAGCCCCAGCACTTTGAGGTATGATAACTCTTCAGCAGGAGGTGAGCACCTGGATATACTGATGCCTGGCTGATGCTTGATATCTGCAGTGTGATTGGAGGCTGCAGTTCATGCCTCCTAGCTCAGCGGCATTTAAATAGAAGCAGAAACAGCATTCCACTCAGTTCAGTTTGACACCTGCCATATAAATGAAGGAACTTTATGATAGTGAGTGTTACATGTAGCGAATGGTGATGGACTCTATAATATTGAAGCTGTAAAGCCCTGATTATGATTAGGGAAAAGTATATAACTAAAAACATTTAAATATTAATGGGATGTTTTCTTGTGTGGGGAGAGCATTTTAATCATTGAACAGTGCCTGATGTTAGTACACAATGCTCTAAAGAAGGAGGTATATGTGGCTATTAAATTTGTATTTTATAAGAACATAAGAATTTAATGGCAGATGGGGACCCAGTGGCCCATGTATTCTTTTTTTTTTTTTTTTGGTGCTATCTGCCTTTCCATCTGCCCTAGCCCCGACAGCATACCTTGTTCCCTGATCGCCATGCCCCTGCAGATACCCCCTGGCTTACCACCCAGGGCAGGGCCATGACACCGAACTGGCCCGTCTAAGATGGGAGAAGTTGCCGACAGACCACCGACATTGCCTTCCCTGGCTTCACCCCCCAGGGTGGGGTTAAGGGTTTGTGGTGCCATGGGTCTGGAATAGGTCGGCAGGGAGGCGGGGAACCATGGAGGCCAGGCAGTAGGGTGGGCTTTATCCTCGGCAGACCACTATTTTTTTTTTCTGTGGATGCTGCCCCAGGGGCGGGACGTGCAATGATGTCCAGCATCCGCCCCACCCCTCAACATGTTGGTGCCTGGTCGCTTATGAGTCCCCCGGCTTCCGCTAGGGGTCCGTCATGCGCCAAGAACTCTACCCATCCCTCCCCCCAGGGAAGGAAAGTTGTCCATAGGATGCTCAATCCTTTTTCCTCCAGTCAGTCCTCTAACTCCCAGGTCCATTCCTGAACCCGGGTCGTCATTATCACAAGCAGAAATCCAACTGCTGCCCCAGCAGGCCGGCTGGCCCATTTATTCTGCCCATGAACCTATCCCCCTTCCCTATAATTTGCTATTTTTGTTTACACCAAAATGCCACTCCCATGCATGTTTAAATGCAATCACCATCTTTGCTGCAACCACCTCTGGGTGCAGGCTGTTCCTGGGGCTATTACGCGCTCCATAAAAAAGTACTTCCTGATACTGCCTCTGAGCCTTCCCCCATCAGGCACAGGTTGTGCGCTGTTGCACATGCCTCTCTGTTTGCATGGAAGAGGTTGTCTACCTGAACAGTGTTTATACCCTTGATGAATTTGAATGTTTCCATCATATCCCCTCTGTCCCTTCTCTGTTCCAGGGAGTACACATTTAGGCCTTGGAGTCTAGACTCATATGGCTTGTGATGGAGGCCCTGCACCATCTTTGTGGCCCTTCTCTGAATTGATTCCAAACTCTCTAGGTCCTTCTTCAGGTGGGGCCTCCAGAGCTGGATGCAGTACTCCAGGTGTGGCCTCACCAGGGATCTATAGAGTGGAATGATCCACACCAGTTGTAAGGATTGTAAAGGTGTACTCTTAGTAACATTTACATGGATATAATTTGAATATACGTGTGCAATTTTTTTTAAATTCCTGCATTTAAATAATAGAAATTGATACAATTTAAATATACTTTTCCAGGACTTCTCACAGAAGAATTTTTGTATTTAAGTTGTGGAAGGGACGTTGGTAACAAACACAGACAATCTGTACTTATAGGTATTGGATAAAAATAATTGTAGTCACACATGTACTACTTTTATTTGCATTTAAGGTTTGCTGTCACTACGGTGAGAACTTTACCATTATCAACACTACAGCGACAACAGCGCCAGGTCACTGTAGTGTTGGCGCAGGACCCTGGCACTGCTTTCTGAGGGTATTGCACCTCCTCCTTGAAGCAACTCCAAGTTGGAGTTGATTAATTTAGTAGTGGGGGGTACAGTGGAAAAGCTCTCCTAAGAAAACACAGTATAGAGTGGCTCCCTTTGTACTGACTGCAAATGCATTTGACGTCAAGGAGTCACTGTAATGTCGGTTGACAACGAAATTGTCGACCGACTGTCATAGATACGTATTTCATAACATTAAAACTGACTTTGGCAACAAATTGTAGTAGAGTCCATAACACTGGTGCGCATATATAAAGCCATTATATTGGTGGATTTTGTACATTTTTATAAAAATCAGGTAGGCATACCTTCCCCCATGCACCCCTAACATAGAACTGGAAGCGCTCCTTGACCTAAAAAAAACTCCCTTCCCTGCTGTCTTGAGTGGATATTACTTGGTGACTTCAACATGAATTGGCAGTCCCGTTAATCCAGTGTTTCCAAAGAAGCCCTGGCTGGACTTGTAATGCATTAGGTCATCAGGGATACCACCCATATGAAGTACAAAACTGGCTATGAATCCACTCTTGATTGGATCATAGTCACTAACCCTGCCCTAGTGGTTGATGCTGGGGTTCTTTCTGACTCCATTAGTGACCACTGCATCATTTTCTGTAATTGGTCCACCAAAAGCCAAAATAAGGAGCCCATAGAAATATAGAATTTGATGGCAGATAAAAACAGCTTGGCCCACCCAGTCTGCCCATTTCCCTACCTAATGGATAAGCTGCAGATCCTAGTTAACCAACAGCCTATTTCTTCCTACCCCCCACCTAGAATTGCCTTATGACTGTCCCATGCATCCTTGAATTCCACCACTCTTTCTGACTCCACAACCTCCTCCTCCGGAAGGCTGTTCCATGCATCCACAACCCTCTGTGTGAAAAAAATACTTCCTTACATTACCTCTGAGCCTCCCCCCATCTTCAAATTGTGCCCCCTTGTTCTTGCACACCTCTTTTTTCTAAAGATGCTACCCTCTTGGACTTTGTTGATTCCTGTAAGGTACTTGAAAGTTTCTATCATGTCCTCCCGCTCCCTCCTTTCCTCGAGGCTATATAAATTAAGCTCCTTAAGTCTCTCTTCATATGTCTTCCGGTGCAGACCCTGCACCATTTTAGTTGCTCTCCTCTGGACTGCCTCCATCCTGTTTATGTCTTTGTGGAGACTGGGTCTCTAGAACTGCACGCAGTACTCCAAATGGGTCTCACCGCTGTCTGTACAGAGGGCCAACAACTTGTTTTCTACTGGTGATGCCTCTCCCTATGCATCCCAGTATCCCCCAGCCCTCCCTACTGCCCTCTCACATTGCTTGCCCACCTTTAGGTCATCTGATATGACTACCCCCAGGTTTCTTTCCATTTTGTTGTTGTTAGTATCTCACCCCCATTGTGTAATCTTCCCTGGGTTTTTGTTTCCCAGGTGCACTACCTGCTCTTCTTAGTGTTGAATCTAAGCTGCCATACATTTGACCATTTCTTCAACCTTGCCAAGTCCCTTCTCATCCTTTCCACCCCACCTTGTGTATCAACTCTGTTGTAGATCTTTGTGTCATCTGCAAAGAGACATAATTTTCCTTCCAGTCCCTCTGCAATGTCGCTTATAAAGACATTGAAGACGACCGGTCCTAATACTGAACCCTTCGGTACCCCACTAGTAACCCCTTTTCTTCAGAGTGGACTCCATATACTATTACCCTCTGTGTCCTGTTCTCCAGCCAGTTTTTACCCAGGTCCATCTTGGGACCCACTCCCAGGTTGGCTAACTTGTATATTAATCTTTTGTGGAACTGTGTCAAATACCTTGCTAAAGTCTAGGTAGGCCATGTCCACAGCCCCTCCTGATCTACTACTTGGTCACCCAGTCAAAAAATCTATCAGATTCATCTGACATGACCTTCCGCTGTGAATCCATGCTGTCTTGGGTCCCAGCCCTCTGGCCTCTAGGTACTGACAATTCTTTCCTTCAAAAGTGATTCCATCATTTCCCTATCACTGAGGTTAAACTAACAGGTCTGTAGTTTCCTGCTTCTGCCCTGCTCCCACTTTTGTGAAGTGGAATCACATCTCCCTCCTCCAGTCCTCAGGTACCACCCTATCCTCCCATAATTTGTTAAAGAGAGTAGTCAGTGGTGTCACTAGTTCTACCCTTAGTTCTTTTAGAATTCTAGGATGAATCCCATCAGGCCCCATTGCTTTGTTTCCCTTCAGTTTTAAGAGTTCTTTTAGAACCCTTTCTTCTGTAAATGGGCTGGTATCAACTTCTGTATCCAGAGTGTTTCTATTTTTTGGTTTAGGTACCTCCGCCTCTTCATTTGTGAATACTGAGCAAAAATATTTGTTTGGTATCTCTGCCTTTTCACAGTCACCCTCTGCCCACTCCCCCGTCCCCTTTATTAAGCCTCACTATCCCTCCCTTGGTCTTCCTTCACTCCCTGATGTACCTATAAAAGGTTTTATCCCCATTCTTACTGAGTTTGCTATCTTTTCCTTGGTTTGAGCCTTTGCTATTCTGACTACCTTCCCAGATTCCTTTCACTTTAATTGATTCAATTCTCTGTCCTGCTCCTTCTGTGATTCCTTCTACTTCCTGAACGCTTTCTTTTTCTTTCAAACCTTCCCTACCACCTCCTTTGAGAACCATAGTGGTTTCTTACATCGTTTTGTTTTGTTTATTTGCTTCACACAAAGGTTTGTTGCCTTTGTGATGGCAGTTTTGATTATTCTCCATTGTTCTTCCACCCCTCCTTCCTGCCCATTTGCTAGTGCATTCCTTAGGCACTCACCCATTTTGGCAAAGTCAGCTCTCCTCAAGTCCAGTACTTTTGCCTTTGTATGGCTTGGATCTACTGCTGTGTTTATCGTGAACCATACTGTTCGAAGGTCGTTAGTTCCCAGATGGCTACCAACTTCTACATCTGTGACCCTCTCTCCAGCTCCATTTAAGAGTACCAGATTTCCAATACAAGTTGTCTAAGGCATGCCTTCTGTAGAGCATCTAGAATAACCTCACTCTTAGAAGTGGCGGCTGCAACTGCACTCCAGTTAACATCTGGCATATTCAGATCCCCCATCAGCAACATATCCCCTTTTTCTGCCATTCTAAGTACACTTTCTATCATTTCCTTGTCCATTTCCTCCCCCTGAGAAGGGGGTCTGTATACAATCTCTGTGTGGATTATAGTGCCATTGCCTGTCTCCAAATTGACCCACAATGCTTCTTCTCCTCCCTGTTTACCCTTTTGTTCTGTTGCTTTGACTCCTTCCCTTATGTAGAGAGCTACTCCTCCTCCTCCTCTTTTACCCTCCCTGTCCCTCCTGTAGATAGTGTATCCTGGTATGTTTATGTCCCAGTCATGGTTCTGTGTGTACCATGTTTCTGTGACTGCCATGATATCCAGATGTTCCTCCTCCATCAAGGCCACTAATTCAGGAAGCTTGTTATCCAGACTACGGGCATTGGTACTCATTGCTCTCCATTTTTTGATGGCTTTACCTCTTGTAGCAGCATCCCCCACTGACCATTGTACCTTGATCTTTTCCTCATTTAGTACCCTGTTTTGTAGGGGGAGGCTGGGAATTTCCTGTTGCTTATCAGTCCATGTTCATCCTTTACAGACAACTTAAAAAAACTTAACCTTGATGACTTCTGACCTTCTAAAGCTCATGCGAAAGAGAAAAAGCATGGACCAAATATAGAAAATCAAAGCTTCCCAATCTTCTACAGGAATACAAAGCCCTACAAAATAAATGCAAATCTGAGGTCAGAGCTGCAGAAACAAACTTTCTCAGGGACAAACAACTGGGTGCTAGGGTCAACTCTAAACACACCTGGAGAACACTCAACAACCTACTAGGAAAAGGTCACACTGCCGAACAAATATCGCTCAATAATGATGGAAGTCTAATAAGTGAACCAAGTGAGTTAGTCAATCTTTTCAACACTTACTTTCGGCGACCTCGACATATACAAACAAAATAATATGCATCTTATTGACACTAGCCTAGCTACTGCATACCCGACTCCCCCCCCGCACAAACAACCCTTCCACCCCCACAAATGCTACTTCAAATATTTTATTTTCCTTTGCTAATGTATTCACCTACCTAAAAATGAACAACCCGAAGCACAGGCTGGGCCCTGATGATGTTGACTAATGCATCCTGAAGCTCATCTGTGTATCTATCACCCTCCCCAAATCAACATCCTCAACCACTCACACTGCACTGAGGTATTCCCCAGCAAGTGGAAAAATGCCACTATAAAACCATTCCACAAATCCAGCTCTAGAAATGTCATTTGTAACAACAGGCTAATCTCCCTCCTCATGACCTTAGCCAAAATTATTGAAAAAAATCATCTTTGATCAAACCATGATCTTTCAAGATACACACAAACTTCTCACAGACTCACAGCATGGGTCCCAAACCGATCACAATACCGAGACCACCCTAGTAAGGCTTACTAATTTCATGGAAATGGCCAGTGCCTACGGTTTCTACACTGACCCAGTGTTTGTAGACCTAACAAAGGCCTTCAACCTTGCCGATCATAAAATTCTCCTCCACACCTCATCCAACCTAAATTTCTCTGCTGAAGTGATAAAATGGTTTGAAATTACCTCAGTAATCAGGCACAGAGGACTACAATAGTAGGCCAGTACTACGAAATTAATCACATTAAATATTGTGTTCCTCAGAGTACCATCCTTGGACCTCTCCTATTTTCTCTTGTAGTCAACCCCCTCCTCCCGATATCTGTGCATCCACAGAGCTTATCCTCTGTGCAGAAGACACTGCCTTCTTTTGCAAGGATAAGAACCCCCTCTCCCTTCAGAACAAACTGCAACATGACTTCAGTAAACTATACTCCTGGTTCTCCTCCCATGACCTGATCCTCAACTCAAGGAAAACTAAGGTGATGGTATTCTCAGGCTCTAGGAAGTCCCTAAATTTTCAATTTTACTCTTATAGGCAGCTGCGGTAACCCAGTTGAGACAGTGACCACCATCAAATACCTGGGCATTCACTTGGACTGTCACCTGAACTATGAGCTACACACTCAGCAATTAATGAAAAAATTCACCAAAGACTTGACATCCTACTTTGACTAAAACATGTCCTCATACCTGAAACTAGGGCCTTGCTTGACAACAGTTTCCTGCTCCCTATTTTAAACTATGGCTCCCTCATATACTCAAACACCATCTTGCAGAAAAATCTAGTTAGATTAAAGACCGTAGGCAGGATTCACAAAGACAGACAAAAATACTGCAGTTGTGGGAAAAGGCCTGCAGCACTGTGGGAATGCTGGTGCGGGATATTCTGAAAGAAAAATTATGCTCATAGAAACATAGAAACATAGAATGTGATGGCAGATAAGGACCACTTGGCCAACCTAGTCTGCCCATTTTCCTACCTAACAGATAAGCTGCAGATCCTATTTAACCAACAGCTTACTTCCTCCTACCCCCCCACTAGGACTGCCTTATGTCTGTCCCATGCATTCTTGAATTCCCCCACTGTTCTTGACTCCACGACCTCCTCAGGGAGGCTGTTCCATGCATCCACAACCCTCTCTGTGAAAAAATACTTCCTCACATTACCTCTGAGCTGTCCCCTCTCTATCTTCAGCTCATGTTGAGTTCCACAAAAATCCCCACAGTTGCAGAAATTCAGCAGATGCAGAAATTCCGTAAGTGCTGAAAATCCACAACAGTAGATCCGCAGCTGTGGAAAAGGCTTAGGAGGTACAACAACAGTGATCCAAATTAGGTGGAGCAGCAGACTTTAACAGTCTTGCCATAGATGTAGCTGAAAGTACCCACAGAGAGACCAGCAACCATTCCCTCAACTGGGACCACTGCAGCACCACTGGTATCAACAATACCATGCACCACATTGGCTGTCTGTAACTGCTGGTCATGTCTCTACCTGGAGTGTTTCTATTGCCTGCTGCAGTAGCACTCACTGCAGGCTGTTCAGTATCTACTACCTGTGGGGCTTCTTCATGGGCTGCAATGGGTCTGGTGGTTGCTGTTTGTTGTCATTCAATGACAATATGTACTGGCGTTACTGTAACTACTGCCACTCATATATATCCACTGGTTTACTATTACTTGTGCCTGACCGCTACTATAATTGTATTTCAATTGTTGGGGCACTGCATTTTGCTTTGGGAGTGTTACGCCTCACTCTCATGTGTGTAACATTTTTTACACAACTACGGAAAAACTGGCTGAGAATAAGGGGATACGTGATGGGCAGCTATGTGATAGCTGAAATATCAGCATGAGTGGCAAGTGAGCTCAGGGTCATCACGAGTGGCTCCGTGTAGCGTAGCCATGAGTGATTTAACCCTGATCTCAGTTGCCACTAGTGCTGATATTTCAGCTATCACATAGCTGCCCAGCAAGTATCCATTTTATACAATAGAGTGTGTTTTGTGCTGTTTTTTTTTTGTATGATGGAGTTGTCACACTGTGATGATGTAATCACAGTGTGATAACTGGAGTTGTCACTCTGCAGTGAGAATACCTGTTTTTATCTAATGGGTTTCTGTTCACTCCTTTTGTATAAGTAAGTAATAAGCCATGACAGGGTGTGCATTAAAGGATTTTAACGCACGACCCAGTGGTGTGCTAAGGCACGAGGCTGAAAGCCGAGTGTACTTATGATCCTGGGAAGTGCATTAAAATCCTTTAATGCACACCCTGGAGTGCCTTATCACACTTATAAAATATGCCACCATCATAAAAGAATTAGTTTGATGTACTCTGAAAGGGATTAAAATGTATTTACTATTTTCAAAAGTGTACAATACATTACCTCTAAAACATCTAAAAACTGAAAAAAGTAGTCCCTATTAATGCATAAAATAGGATATGTCAGCAATAGGTTAACTAGTACAGTACTTTGCAGTAAAAGTATTTATTAGTAGAGTTGGTTGAAAATAAATCCTTTCTCTGTCACATGTAAATTTGATCATATAAATGCACTGTAACATCTGTAAATTTGTAAGACATAAGCAGTGTTTAAAACTTAATTTTCATTACACTGTAGTTATATAGTCTCATTGAAGGCAACCTTCTCTTCATTTTTGTGTTTTACTTATGTGCTGTGGTCTAGTACACAAAAGGAAAACTGCTATAGGATTGAGGTGAAAGGTTAGTAAGAAAAAAAAACGTTAAACCTGCCAGATTGCCTTTTTTTGGGTGGGCAAGGAGGGTGGATTTCACCTGAAAACTCCCATATAAGATTCAAATGTACATGCTTTTAATAACAGTAGCAATATATTTGGGCACTTTGGGTCTGCCTCTGCCTATTTAACTGTGTTTTCCCACCTTTTCTTTTTGTTTATAAAGTATTACTGTATTGTCTACTTTCTTCATTCTATTTTTGTTTTCTGTTTTACCCACATTCAAGACATAGAATGTTCATCATGGAATGTTTACCATGGAATACGGGGATTCAAAATTCTGCTCTGTTCCATTTGTAGAATGTTACTCTCCTGACATTCTGTACACACAGACAAGAAATGCCTGTTTTAGAGCCAGAGACTCAATTATATCACTATCAGGGCAAGCATGAAAGATTTCACTGATGAGCAGGTAAAGACAGAAGGGGGATTTTTCACTGTTAGCAAACAGACAGTTGTAATGAAAACTATAAACAATACTTAATATTTCTAATTTGTTTATGTGTGTAAGGAGAGTGTGATGAGCAGGGAAACAACATTTCATTAATTGTTTTATTTTTTATTTAAGGTACTTTTATTTTTAGGGCCCAGTTGAAGTTTTTTTTACAGTGTAAATGTAGCAGCCATGTTTGTGATGGAAGACCGGTTCTGGTTGCAGGGGAACTGATGGAAGATAGTTCTGGCTGTAGGAGAACTGATTTGTTCACTGTGTGATGTGGTTTAGGACCAAGATGACTGTGTGTATAAAGAGATTTAATGTACATTCAGCTGATGTCTCTTGGCCAATGAGATTTCTAGATTTTTTCTTGCCATTTTATAATAGCCTTTAGGGGGATGTGCCATACTTATCAATTACTTTTTTCCCTCAGGAACTTCTGCAGCTGCACTTTTTTCCACAGTCCGTAGTGTATTTTTTCTGCAGCTGTGGAAGTTTTGTGTATAGCACTCAGAGCATGTTCCCCTTCTTTCCAACTCCATGGAAATTTTGGGGACTTAGGGAAGGTTTTGCACCTTTATACTTGGATTCATACTTTGAATTGTAAGACAACAGAAGGCATAAGCCTATATAAGTTGTCCCCAGTACTCAGTGGAGGTAACCAAAATTACCAACTGAAATATGGTAGTCTAACTTAGCCTTGAAGGTGTTGAAGCAGGATGCACCAACCACTTCTTCCTTCAGTTTGTTTTGTGAATCCCCTCTCATGTATCATAGCACCATCTGATTTATCACAGTCCTCCCCCTTAGGATGCACCACTGTGATCTGTACAAGGCTGCAAACTGGCTCCCCCTGAATGATAGATCTGACAGCAGAATTCTCAGTTTTCTTTAAATCCAATTGGGCTCCATGCCTGGCAGCATCTCCTCCCTCTTCAATAAGTCTGTACACAACAGGACCACCAGGCACTCCAGTACCCACACCTTCCTGATTCCTCACTGTCATATCACCCAGAGGCAACACTCTCTCTCCTACAAAGGTGCCAAACTTTTTAACAACTTTCCCCCATCTTTGGTCCTGTGTAATACACTTACATTATTCAAAAAACAATTGAAAGCCCACATTTTAGACAAACACAAATGTCCCTGATCCACACTCTCAGCTCCAATCTCTTCAATTTCCTGCACTTCATACCAGACATATTTTGCCTTTCTCTTTAAATTTAATATATAGTTATGTTATCTTTAACAGTACCATCCCTTTTATGTTCTGTCCCCTTTATATGACTGTTATTCCTGAAGATCTGATGTTCACCAATATGTGTTATTGTACAAATTTTATATGATCTCTCATTCCAAACTATGTTTCATTTACCAATACGTATTATTGTACCAATTTTTGTCACTGGACACATGTGAAAACAGGCAATTTTACTCACATACATTTCCAGTATAAACAATAAAATGAATGAAAGAAATTAAATAAAATGAATGAATGAATATTTTGTAGGAATCAATTGATTGACCCTTAAAGGTCATTTCCTGGATATGAGTGACCACACACATTCAGGAGAGCCTAGATATGGGCTTTGACATTATGAAATGTTATTCTTATTTGTAGATTAATTATCTTTGTAGTTATTAATTTTATTTTAACATTCAGCTTTACTGTTTATGTAACCTTGGTTTAGTATTTTTGAGAAAATTATTAGATTAATTGGGTTGACTGCATGTTATTTAGTCTCTTAGACAGCCTTTTAAAAACATGACATGATATACAGTACATTAAGATGTTGGACCACATTCCATCTCTGCACTTGCCAGTGTTTACTCACTGTTACCTATGATCAGAAAATTTGAAATATGCATAATGATTTTTAAAATGAGTATAGGAATTACTGGGGTTGTTTCTTCTTAACTGTATTTCCTTGGAATACTGAAGAGTGTTTTCTTTTGTAATATAATGGTGTATTAAATTTTCTCTGACATTGTTATATATCTTTCATACATAGATCCTATACCCTGAAGAAGCCCATGAAGGGCCAAACATTGGGATTTGCAGCGGGGATCTTTGCTGGACATCTTTTATGAATAAAATGCAACAAGAATATACATTCATTGGTTCATTGGTGTGGCTGGTCTCTAGACATTTGCTGAAAGAATATATGTGTGTATATATATATATATATATATATGTGTGTATGGGTGTGTGTGTGTGTGTGTGTGTGTGTGTGGATGTTATACAGGCACGGTCATGCCCCTATAGTTAGGATCAAATGGTCACATCTATGTTAACATTCAAAATTTTGCACTTTAAGAAATTCACAACCATTTAACAGATTTGCATAACATTGTGCATGCACCATCAGGGCCCCACGATCTCTTGATGTGCCAAGGTTTGTTCCAGTCAGATGTATGGATGCGAAGATAATGAATGTCATTTAATGTGAAAGTTACCATTTTTGGTGAAAATCTTTATCACACCGCTGCGCAGAAATGGTGTGGTATTGTGGTATGCAACTTTCAGGGTAGCAAGGTCATTGGTCACACAAGTGCCTTTTGAAGGACAGTGAAAAATATATTAATCCATTCAAAAGTTATTACATTCAGAAGTTTCTCATTGTTTTTAAAGGGAGCAGTTTGATGTCCCTCTTGGCAAAGAATTCTTTGTCGCAAATGGATAATATTTTGTTGCAAACTTGTAATCCTTTGTCGCAAATGGGGAATCTTTTTCTATGCTGCCACCATCTTGTGTTTTCTTAATGAGGCAAACAGAGTTCAAGAACTGAAAAAAAAGTGTTTTTTCAAGTAACCAACACCTGTGTTGTGCATATTGGGATCTATCGGATTCTGCTGTTAGTTGTTTGGTAAATCTTCTGGAAATGTGTTTTTTTGGGATGCCGAAAACATGTTTTGTGAATTGAAAAAAAGAGACACAAAACAGGATCCTTTTTCACAATTTGCAAGAAAGGATTATCTGTTTTTGCTAAATGTGGAAAAGGAAATTCAAAAAGGGATCTTATTTTGCAATGTGTGAAAAACAACAGAAAAAACACATTTCTAGGTTGGAGAATTGGGTGAAATGGCCCTGATTATCAGAACACATGTGTTTTTTGTTATCCCTGTTGTCTAGTGGCACCCCCACCCTCCGATGCTGTCCCAATATATTAATTTTAATTTCCCTCAGGTCTAGTAGAACCCCTTGCCCTTCAATTGCCATCCCCTTTTAATTTGATTGCTCCCTGGTGTCTAATGGCACCCCACCACCCTCCAATCACCATCCCTGTTTCAGTTTACTGTTTCCCTGGTGTCTAGTGGCACCCCCACACTCTGATTGCTGTCCCTGTTTTTATATAATTACCCTGGTATCTAGTGGCACCCTCCCCACCATCTGATTCCCCCCTTTAGTTTTATTTTTTCCCTGGTATCTAGTGGCACCCCCCCCACCTACTGATGGCTTTCCCTGCCTAAATAAAATAAAATGGTCCTCGTGTGTTGTTTTTTCTAAAAATAAGAAAATGGTCCCTCACCAATCAGACACCACCACCTCCCCTCAGCACCCACCACCCCACCCCAACACACCCTCACTCACCTGAACCAGTCCCAGGTTTGGGATCCACTCTCCCAATCGAAGACACATCTTGCTGCTGGAATCGGTGACTGCAATATGGGAAACTAAGGTAAATGCAGTTCTATTCATTTAAATGGGGTTTTCAACTTTGATGAATAACTTAGTAATTTTTGCGTATTTTGACACCATATTTTCAACATGGCCTTTTGGGGACCCCACCTCATGGACAATTTAGTGGAATTTTGGAAATCTGTCATGAAAGGCAATTTTGCGATTACTTGGTGAAATCACCTTTTGGGCATAATTTCAAAATTTTTACTGCCTTTGTTTATGAGGTGGGGTGATAAGAAGGCTATGATGAAAATTTGAGGTCAAAATATCTAAAACTGGTGAAGTTATGCACATGTATTTACATTTATCTATGCTAGGTTGTAACTATTGTAGCTTTTAATATTTTCACCCACATTTTCAACATAGTATTTTTTTTCCATCACCTCATGAATGTGATAGCTGTCATTTTTCAAATCCTGGCCAAAAGACTTTTCTCATATCTGGCACAGAATGATGTTGTTGTGGCAAGGAATGATGTTTTGGTGGGAATTTGAAAATTCTCAGGTCACCGTTCATGAGGTGGGCTCATAACAAGGCTATGCTGACAATTTGTTTGCTGTTTTGGCTGCAATGCCTCCACAGCAACATGCATGTTTGCAACTATGGAGGGATGGCAGTGCAGGGCTTTCTGGGCCCTGCTCTCTCACATGCAAATAAGGATATGATTATGGATTGATGGGAGTGCAGGGTCCAGAGGGCCCTGGGCTCCCACAGGGACATAAGGATATGATTATATTATCTTACAAATTATAGATGAATGGGATCACATGGATCTCCAGCCCCTGCACTCCTACCCGCAAATGTGAATATGATTATACTATCTCAGAAATTAAAGAAATTATTTACAAAAAAACTTTGTTAATGCACTAGTTTTGGTTAAACCCCCAAAAGTAGGGAAATGTGGCATTCAGGTTTTCAAACCTAACATGCCACCCCCACACTGCAAAAACCAACAGGTGGGGAGAGAGTTTTACCATTGTCAGCTCAAATGTTCAGTCCATATTTATATACTGTACCCTTCTCAGCTTGCTTACATATGAAATTAGGTTAGCATTAGGGCTAACAATGGCAAGGCACATCCAACACCTGTTGGTTTCTGCAGGGTGGTGGTGGGGTGTTAGAGTTTGAAACTCTAACACCACAATTCCCTACATTTGTGACTTTAACCCTAACTAGTGCATTTATGATGTTTTTTTCCAATATATATATATAGGAGACAAAGAACCTCTGTGTGCAAACACTGAGGCAAGGGTTACCCCAAAGGGCATTTGGATGGGAAGCCAAGTTTCAAGAAAATACAAAATCAGACATGCCCACACAATGCAAAGCATCATGGGCTGCATATGCAAATCACCACAGAATGTTATGCTGGTTCAACTTTAAGCAGAATTGCATGGTGCCGAAAGGCCTCTCACACAGTTTGCAAAGGGTACTAACAGATGACATAGACACATGTTTCTTCCTACCATGACTCATCAGTATGCATCGTTTGTTTGACACCCCACTGGAATGAACCAGCAACCCTAAAATGGTCTGTCTGGGTTACGTTGTGGCAAACCCATTAAAATAAAAAACTATTTAAAAGACAAAGAACCTCTGTGTGCAAACACTGAGGCAAGGGTTACCCCAAAGGGCATTTGGCTGGGAAGCCAAGTTTCAAGAAAATACAAACTCACACATGCCCACACAGTGCAAAGCATCATGGGCTGCATATGTACACATCAGACAGAATGTCATGCTGGTTCAACTTTGCTTACAGAATTGCATGGTGCCGAAGGCCTTCTCACACAGTTTACAAAGAGGCAAACAGATGCACATAGACACGTGTTTTGTCTCTACTATTTGACTATCAGTATACTTTTCTGTTTGACACTTAGCTGAATGAACCAGCTACCTTAAGATGAATCTGTCTGTTATAATAGATTTAACCCATTAGGTAAAAAAACTATTTAAAGACAAAGAACCTCACACAGAGGTTCTTTGTTTTTAAATAGTTTTTATTTTAATGGGTTCACACAACATAACCCAGACAGACTGTCTTAGGGTAGCTGGTTCATTCCACTGGGGTGTCAAACAGACGAGGTATACTGATGAGTCCTGTAGAGACAAACACGTGTCTTTGTCATCTGTTAGCACCCTTTGCAAACTGTGTGAGAGGGCCTTCGCACCATGCAATTCTGCTTAAAGTTGAACCAGCATGACATTCTGTGGTGATTTGTATATGCAGCCCATGATGCTTTGCATTGTGTGGGCATGTGTGATTTTTTGTATATATATATATATATATATATATATATATATATATAGTATGCAAAAACTTTGTTAATGCATCAGTTAGGGTTCTTCTACAATGAAAAAAGTGAGCAATTTGATTTTAAGGTTCACACCCCAACCCCAGCTTGCCCCCACCAACAGGCATCGGGGTGTGCATTTGAGTCATTGGTCCTAACTCTTACCTCATCCCATGTGTAAACAAGCTGAGGTGGTGCAGTGTAGGAGAATGGGGTGAGATTTAGGGCCTATGACCCCAATGTACACCCCGATGCCTGTTGGTGTGGGTGGGCTGGGAGTGGGGTGCAAGTGGTGTGAACCCTAAAATCAAATTTCCTCACTTTTTTCACTGTAGACAAACCCTAACTGATGAATTAATGAAGATTTTTGCATAGAATTTCCTTACCTTGTAAATGTCGGGCCACATTACACACCCAATGACTAAAAAGTAAATTGACAACAGCAAGGCCAGCCACCAAACAAATATTGATCTAGTAGAACAACTGAAAACGCTGTCCACAAAATGTAAAATGCACCACACAATATCTCTGCAAAAAATATATTGTCTGACACATAAGCACCGCAATTAACATCTACAGGACATGCTGTCAACACCCTCCAAATTTCAAGTAAAAAGACCAAACCGTGTCTGAGATATAACATGTCACAATTTGAAATTTTCACTTGTCAGAGTGGCACAGTTCCACACCTGTTGATATTTAACACACGCAACAACTGAAAACTACATCCATGACACTAAGGCTAGGTACCCTATCAATTTCAAGCCACCAGCACAATCCAAAACACTTTCCACAGCACGTAAAGTGCATCATGCAATAGCTCTGTAAAAGAAAATTTCTCCAACACATAAAAATCATAATTCACATCTACAGGACATGCCATAAACACCCTCCAATTTTCAAGTAAAAAGACCAAACTGTTTCTGAGATATTCAATCTTAAAGATTGGTAAAATTTCCCATATCTATTCCATTATAAAAAATATGACCATCTTGTCCCCACTCACGATCAAAGATGGCAATCAAAGAATCTCACGATCAAAGAATTTGCAGGCTCATGATCAAAGAAATTGCTCACTCGTGAACAAAGAGCGAGGAATGAGATGGTCAGATTTAAAAATGCATTCTCTTAGTCAGGGGTGCTCTAAAAGTGAAATGAGGGTGGGCTTTGCTTAGGGGGCTTCATTCTGCCCCAACTAAATAAAAAAAATCATGTTTTGAATATCCCTTGTAGTCTAGCAGGCCCCCCATCATGATAGAATAGATTATGACCTATAATTCCCAGGTAGTTTAGTGGCCCCCCCAATGTGTATTTTATAAATATTGCTTTTCTGTATTCCTGGTAGTCTAGTGCCCCCCAATCTGTATAAAATTATTATAGTTGTTCATATTACTAGTAGTCTAGCTTCCGATCATGATAAAATAGATTACAATGTGTAATTCCCTGGTAGTCTAGTAGTCCCCTATGTGTATTTTATAAATATTGCCTTTCTTTATCCCATGTAGTCTAGTGCCCCCCAATCTGTATAAAATTATTATAGTTCTTGATATCCCTGGTAGTATAGCGGCCCCCATCATAATAAAATACAGAAGGATCTGCAATTTCTCGTAGTCTAGTGGCCCCCCCCCCACCCAGCCATGCCAGCCCACCCAGCACCCCCACCTTCCCAGCCAGTGACTGGCACAGCCCACCTCTCACCTTCACAGCCAGCCACCGACTGTGTGTATTAGGAGTGCTAATGCAAAGAGGTGCTCAGAAATAATTTCTGAGCACCTCTTTCCACTAGCGCTGCTAATATACCTGTAGATTTTTCTCTACCCTTCAGTAAAAATGTGGCTCTGAAAGGGGCCAAAACGCATAAATTTAACATTCTGTGACTCAAAAACAAACTGATTTCTATAAAACTATTTGTGTTGTTAGACCATAGGATCGGAATGAAGCATACCAATTTTTGCAGTCCGAGGGACAGATATTCAAAACTTTGCCCTGGGGCTAAATTAGCACTGCCTGGCAGGCAAACTTAGCCAGGAGCACAAAGCAAGCTATATTCAAAAGGAATAGCCTGGGGCAAACAGCTTCTTAATATAGCATGGGAATGAGGTTGGGCAAACTGGGCTGGGACTCCAGGGTAAACATAGCCATGGAATAAGACAGCTCTGAATATAGCAACCAGGAAGTGCAAACCACAACAGCAACACAGTGCACAGCGAGATGAAAGTAGGTAGAGGTGAACTATGTGGCCAATGTGTGTGCCAGCAAATGCGTGGACCCAGTACAGCTGCAGGCAGCAGCGAATGTGAAAGAACAGTTTTCAAAACCATATAATATTCCCCGAACCGTTAGTGCCACTCTAACATGTTTGCACAGCTTTAGCATGGAGCTAAGCCATTTGCCTGGTGAAAACATGTTTGCCCGGCTCTAAACTTTGCCATATTCAGAAGTGACATGCAAATGAGCCTACTTAGGTAGTCTCTGGGCAAACATTCAGATTAGCATCCCATTATGCCCTGATTTGCATGCAGGTCCCACAGCTCCATCTGTAGGTCAGCCTGGAAGTACAGGGGCTGGCCGGGCCGGGTCTGGCCACAGCTCCACCTGTAGGTCAGTCTGACAGTGCATGATGATAGCTGCAGGCTAAATGTATGCAGTCCAGCATAGCAGTGTGTACCCCAGGGGACAACACAGCATAGGCACAGGAGGTGGTAGTAATGCATGCAACTGTCACACTGTAGGGCATGCTACAGTGCACAGTGGACACCACAGTAGCAGGGGGCCAGTAGTGTGAGGGACACAGCAATGCCTAGGGTGTGTAAGGTAGTGATGACCACTGCACTGTACACAGTGACAAGCCCACCTTGCAGGTGCATACTTTTAGTGGACAATACTGTCACACTGTTGTGTGACCCACAGATGCTGCACCTCTGGCATGGGATGCTCATAGTGACATAGACATGGCTGGCTGGGTGTGCTGTGGTGTATGTACAGTTGTGCAGTATGTGACTGGGGAAGCATGTACAATCAGACAAGCACACTGGTATTGGGTATTCCCAATACTGGCTCATGTGCACTGCATGCTGTGTCCCAGCCTTGTGGCCACACCCAGTCTGTGGTGAGGCCTTGCCACCAGTACACCCTCCCCTCAACACCCACCATGCTTACAGTGCTGCATGTGTGTGCTGGCATCTGTTGGTCAACAAAGGCATATGGTCTGCACGTGTGTGCTGTATGGCACACTACCATGGTGGCCCCTGGGGGCCAGGTCACCACATACTGCCTGGCATGGCTGGGACTGGAGGCAGCAGATGGCATCATTGTGGTGCCTTCAGTGAGCAACATGTTTCCTCCATCTCTGGCTTTTTCTCTGTGTCATAGTCATATGTTAGGAATTACTTTGGGGCCAGCTAATGGCGCGCTAATGCCGTGCAAGGCCACAATGTCAGGCAAAGCTGTTTGCCCAGAGTTAAGACCAGATTTTCCTGGGCAGTAATTTGTACCACACAAAGGGTCATGCTAAGTCACGCTAAGCACCTTAGCATGGCACTAGTCACTGAATATCTCATGGTGCCTGTATTCATGTTCATTTTGTCCCTTGAATATATTATGGTTTGCCCGGCGCTGATGCGGTTTGCGTGCACTATTTGGCCTTTTGAATATAGTAGACCCGCGCTAATCCCTCACAAATGGTGTGCACACCGTGCAAAGCTTTGAATATCTGGGCCCTAGAGTCTAAAATGATCAAGTTATCATCATTTGAAAAAGGTCTTTTTGTAAGTAAATCCCAACCCAACCGTGATGTGCAGGTACTATCAAGCCTGTATTATAGGGGCACAGTAGCGCCTCTATAGTTAGGGTTGAGCAGGCTGTTTAATGTTAAACCCCAGTGTTAGCACCTTAATAAATTTGCATCATATGACAAAATAACCCAAACTTTGGCAAACATGATGAGGCTCCTAGGGTCCCAAGACATAAACATTTTTGTGACAGTATCTTTTTTAGTTTTCAAGATACAGAGTGCCAAAACATGGAAAAAAAATGGTTTGATTTCCCTGTACTTAACATTGACTATTTTTTGCTCTCACCTATGGTGTGAAATTTTGTCATGAAATTTTCAGGGTTGAAGAGGTCCATGCGAAGGGTGTGTCTTTGGAAGGTTTGGTGAAGAAATAGTATATGGTTCAAGAGTTATAACAATATCAGAGTTAACACCCTGATGTGAACAGTAATAAAAGACAGCAACTGCTTATTTTCATGATTTACCTCATAAACGTTAAAAATAAAATGATCATAACTGACTATTTTCATGATTTACCTGTCCTGATGAAAAAAATACCTTTCGTGTTGGCTGCTATATTTTTTTTCTCATTTCAAACTCACAAACATTGAAAATGCATACAAATGATCTCTAAAAAAAAAAAACACCTGAACTTATGTAGACGGGACTCATTTAGCTTGATTCTGGTGCTTGTTTGTCTTTAAAAGCTCACCAGAATACCTTTTCTGGGAACCTCAAAATTCAGGGTGCCCTGCTTAGTGAAAGGAGTAATTCAACTGCATTTTCTGTATAAGAACAGTGGGACATTCCTTAACTCTGCAGCTGCGGCCAGAAGTTATGCTGTGGGCTACAGTGTGAGTGGTAAGCCACTGATCCCCTGTTTGTCTGTCTCTGTCTCTTTCTTTCAACTCTACCTATCTGTCTGTCTGTCTGTCTGTCTGTCTATCTATCTATCTATCTATCTATCTATCTATCTATCTATCTATCTCTCTATCTATCTATCTATCTATCTATCTATCTATCTATCTATCCATCTCTCTAGCTATCTATCTATCGCTCAGCTGTGGGTTATAAGTGGAGAATCCAGTAGTTTATAAGTGAAGCAGTGTAGTGCTTCATTTAAAAACCATCTGATTTTTTTTATGTAATTTTAGTCCCAGTCAGTTAGTGGTTAGTAGTAATATGGAACAAACTTAGAGAGGGTACGTATTGAGTTATAGTAGGAGCTAGCCTTTTTTATTTTTAGGTAGAGCCCCATTTTCGGGCATGGAGCTTGACTGAATTAATTAATTTCATTGACTGGCACAAGTCTGGTACGTGTGTTTCCGAATATGGTGATGTGGAAGCAGGTGCTGTTTTCCTGCCAGTAGAGGTGGTTTGTAGTCCCACTGAAGCAGCAGGAGCAGGTGCATGAGTCCCCTCTGCTGGAGCTGGTACGTGTTTCCTAATATGGTGATGAGGAAGCAGGTGCTGTTTTCCTGCCAGTAGAGGTAGTTTGTAGTCCCACTGAAGCAGCAGGAGCAGGTGTATGTGTTCTTGCCTCTGGTCAGTGATGCAGGAGCCGGTGCTGTGTTTCTGCAGATGTGTGTGCTCCAGCTGGTGCAACAGGAGTAGGAAGTTAACAGACCATACAGGCAGAGGGAGAACTCTGTTCTACCATATCCGCCCCCAAAAAATTCAGGGCACATATCTTAAACAAATCCAGGGGTGGTTGAATACAGGAAATGATCTGGATCCGAAACGATTCAGGTTTTCTTTTCTTTTTGCAATTTAATAAACTTTATTAAAGATTTAACATATTTCAGATCACAAATCACACAATAGGTACATCAAATAAACTGGTAAACAAACATTCCCGACCCTTCCCCACCCACAAAAATGTCATCAGACCAGGATACATATAATAGATAAAAATCAGCTAAGACAACCCCACCCATCCCCTTCCCCCAACCAAAATCCTCCCAAACCATTTCCCAACTGTGAGCTATATACCAAGAAGTACAATAAGTACATTAGCTAGGACTCACGTGACTCTTTGATAAAAATCTTAAAGTTGACTATGATACCATTTCGTACAGTCTTGGTTTTGGGAAAGAAAAAATATCACACAGAGCACACCCTACATCTAATCCCCTCACCTCCCAGCTGAAAATTGAAAGAATGGATCCCACCTCTCCTGAAAAGCCAATGTAGAGTTATATTGTACAGCAATGGCTCTTTCTTCATTCAGTACGGTATGCATTTCTTGGAACCACTCACGAAAAGTAGGTTGATTCAGGTTTTCAGGGTGGCACCAGTTGGACTGCCCCCTAACTCACTAGAAAGGACTGGTGTATAATATTTATTGAAAGCCTACCTGTAAAGTTCTAAAATGTATGCTCTCCTCCAAAAAAACACTCTTGCTAAATGACTGGGGTTCTGTAAATTGCAAAAGTGTACTTTGCTTGGTTAGAGGGCTCTTGCAAATGCCATTCAATTGTTCTCCATGTGACTAAATTATATCACTTTGGTGGAGAAAGCCTTGAATGATATTTAGCTGGCATCTGCAAAGTAGTAGAACCAACTGCAGTGAGTTTGAGAGGGTTTGAGATGAGAGATATCTGAAGGGTCCTTTGACCATTATTTTATACCACTTGTTGGCATCCAGTTGACATTGACAAATGAGGCTTAAGGCCTTCTCTGTAGGGAGGTACAAAGAAGATTATTTATTGTCCACCAACAGCCTTTTTTCCTTGCATTGACCAGAATGCCCAGCCAAGATGACCCCTCTCACCTTCCCCAAAAAATAAAATGTAAATACTTTCTTTGGAGGATAACGTAAGAAGGCAATAATTAGTTTGTCAGATGTGTTTTTAAATCAGGTACTTATTAATGTAGGTAATATCAGTGTGATAGGTTAAACTATGTAAAATGTTTTTCATATAGTATTGAGTTTTCAAACTTTGTTTGGCAAGAAACAACATTATGAAGGTTGGTTTCTGTAGCAGACCAGTTCCTATTGTGATCCTAGTCAGGAAGTGTTTTGCCACTCTCATGCATTGGGGGCCAGGAGCTACAAATGAATGGATTTACTTGCTTCCTATTTGTTCATGCTGCCTGTAACGTAGTGTAGTGATTCAACTGGCTTGGCCAGTAACTGTGCTTGAGGTGGGCTCCAGTGAGGAACTGGCAAAGCCCTCAAGAACACACCAGGGAAGGTATTATGTATGTTTTCTTGAGCGGCAGCAGAAGCAGGTATAGTATAGAGAGTGAGAGCATGAGTATCACCAGCCCAGCTAACACATTAGAAGCACTGGCGATGGATGGGGCTGATGCAATAGGGAATGCTGCTTTGGGCTTCAGTTTCCGATCCCTGCTTGCATAGCTTAATTCCCTGGTTTTCTGTAGTGCACCACCTCTAACATCTGATCCCTGTTTGCATACATCAAATTTGCATACGTTTTTTAGATAAAGTGCCAGAAAAAAACATTGAAGAGCCCTGGAGATGGGAATTAAAGTTATGCAAGTGCAGGTGCAAAAACTATTGACAGCCCAATGAATTATTTTAGGCAGCTCTCTTCTAAGACTGCCCCCACTTATCAATTCCAGAATGCGTGTTGTACAGCACTTGAAGCAGGGTAAAAGCAACCTTCTGCTGAGGCACTGCTGGTAGTTTAAAATCATGGACTGCAAGGTGAAAAGCAATAAATAGGGAATGAGACTCATTTCTATTGTATATGAATAAGATTAACTAAATCAAGTGATTCTAAATGCCATATGTCATGTAATTTATATTGTTCTATCAGTTTGATAATCATTTTCGGTTCTCACATCACTCAACACTGACATGCACTGGGCAACCATAAAGTCAGTGTGTTGCATCAGAATGCAGTTAGCTGGGAATGCTTAAATATCATAATTAAGTTAAATGGATTTAAGCACAATGGGTAGATATACACCAGAACTATTTCACTGTCCCAGATAATGTGTTGCTCACCTATGTTTTTTTGGGGGGAGGGGTCCTGTTTGTATTGCTGATGTATGTAACCCCCCCCCCAAACACACTCAAGCACCCACAACTCCAAAGGAAAAAAAACTGCACACTGGTAACAATATCTAATGCAAGTGTTACCATGGTGGGTCATTGTTTAATTTTGTTGTAGACAGTACATACATACACTCACACAAATATATATGTTTGTGCTTTTCTTCAAAGTGGGAGCATAAGCCACTGCAGTCTAAAAAAAAGCTCCAGAACAAGCAGCGAATTCTGTCTATAGGAATCTAAGGCAGTGTCCATAATAGTTTCAAAGGATTTAGCAACACGGCTGTAATGCTGCTAGTGCCACTCACTTGTTAGTGTCAAACTTTCACATTATAATGCAGACTTTAAATAATGCTTAAACAGGTTTTGTACTATAAAGTTTTTAAATTCAGAAATTTCAGAAAGCAAATATATTTAGAAACATAGAAACACAGACTTTGACGGCAGATAAGGACCGCTTGGCCCACCTAGTCTGCCCATTTCCCTACCTAAAGGATAAGCTACAGATCCTATTTAACCAACAGCCTATTTCTTCCTACCCCCAAAAAACTGCCTTATGTCTGTCCCATGCATTCTTGAATTCTCCCATAGTTTTAGACCCCACAACCTCCTCAGGAAGGCTGTTCCATGCATCCACCACCCTCTCTGTGAAAAAATACTTCCTCACATTGCCCCTGAGCCGTCCCCCCTCTATCTTCAAATTGTGTCCCCTTGTTCTTGCACATCTCTTTTTCTGAAACATGCTACCCTCTTAGACTTTGTTGATTCCACTGAGGTACTTAAATGTTTCTATCATGTCCCCCCTCACCCTCCTTTCCTCAAGGGTATGCATATTAAGCTCCTTTAGCCTCTCCTTGTATGGCTTCTCTTGCAGACCCTGCACCATTTTAGTTGCCCTCCTCTGAACTGCCTCCATCCTGTCTATGTCCTTGTGGAGATGGAGTCTCCAGAACTGGACGCAGTACTCCAGATGAGGTCTCACCAACTGTCTGTACAGGATAACAACTTCCTGTTTTCTGCTGGTGATGCCTCTCCCTATACATCCCAGTATCCCCAGCCCCCCCTTCCACCTTCTCACATTGCTTACCAACCTTAAGGTCATCTGATACGATTACCACCAGGTCCCTTTCCATTTTGTTGTTGTTACTACCTCCTCCCCATTGTGTAATCTTCCCCTGGGTTTTGTTTCCAGGTGCATTACTGCACTTCTTGCATTGAATCCAAGCTGCCATACTTCTGACCATTCCTCCAACCTTGCCAAGTCCCTTCTCATCCTTTCTATGCCTCCTTGTGTATCAACCCTGTTGCAGATCTTTGTGTCATCTGCAAAGAGGCATACTTTTCCTTCCAATACCTCTGCAATGTCACTAATAAAGACATTAAAAAGGACTGGACCCAGTACTGAACCCTGTGGTACCCCACTAGTAACCCCTCTTTCTTCAGAGTGGACTCCATTTACAATTACCTTCTGTGTACTGTTGTTCAGCCAGTGTTTTACCCAAGCTACCACCCTGGGACCTACTCCAAGGCTGGTTAATTTGATGACTAATCATTTGTGTGGGACTGTGTCAAATGCCTTGCTAAAGTCTGGGTAGGCCACGTCCACAGGCCCTCCCTGGTCTACTACTTTGTTCACCCAGTCAAAGAAATCAATTATATTCGTCTGACATGACCTTCCTGCTATGAACCCATGCTGCCTTGGGTCCTGTGCACCACTGACCTCTAGGTACTCAACAGTTCTTTCCTTCAGAAGTGATTCCATCACTTTCCCTACCAGAGAGGTCAAACTGACAGGTCTGTAGTTTCCTGCCTCTGTCTTGCTCCCACGTTTGTGAAGGGGAATCACATCAGCCTTCTTCCAGTCCTCAGGTACTACACCATCCTCCCAAGATTTGTTATAAAGGGTAGTCAGTGGTGTCGCTAGTTCTTTGCTTAATTCTTTCAGAATTCTGGGGTGAATTCCATCTGGCCCCATTGCTTTGTCTACCTTCAGTTTTAGGAGTTCTTTCAGAATCCTTTCTTCTGTGAAAGGACTGGGATCCACCTTCTCTCCAGAGTGCTTCTGTTAATTGGATTAGGCACCTTTCCACTTCCTCTTTTGTGAATACTGAACAGAAGTATTCATTCAGTATCCCTGCTTTTTCACTGTCACTATGCCCACCCACCATCCATTCTATTCAGACTCACTATCCTCCCTTGTCTTTCTCGCTCCCTGATATACCTATAAACGTTTATCCCTTCTTAACGAAGTTGGCTATCTTTTCCTCAGTCTGTGCCTTGCTATTCTGACTATCTCCTTGCTTCTTCTGCCTTAACTGTACAGTTCTCTGTCCTGCTTCTTTGTGCTTTACCTTCAACACCATTTCTTTTGAGAACCATAGTGGCTTTTTCTTTCATTTTGATTTGTTTATTTGCTCCACACAGAGGCTTGTTGCCTCTGGGATGGCAGTTTTGATATTTCCCCATTGTTGCTCCATCCCTCCTTCTAGCCTGTTTGCTAGCGCTTTTCTGAGACACTCTCCCATCTTGCCAAAGTCAGCCCTTCTGAAGTCCAGAACCCTCATTTTTATTTGGCTTGACTCTGTAGCTGAGTATATCGTGAACCACACTGTTTGGTGGTCACTTGTTCCCAAATGGCTACCCACTTCTAGATCTGAGATCCTCTCACTGTCCCCATTTGAGAGTATGAGGTCTCAAGATTGCTCCTCATGAGTAGGTTCCAAAACTAGCTGTCTGAGGCATGCCACCCTGAAGGGCATCAAGAATGGCCCTGCTTTTTGATGTGGCTGCAGCAAAGGTGCTCCAGTTAACATCTGGCATATTAAGGTCCCCCATCAACAGTATCTCCCTTTTCTCTGCCATCCTAAGTATGCCTTCTATCATATCCTTGTCTATTCCCTCCCCCTGAGATGGGGGTCTGTATACAACCCCTGTGCGGATTGTGGTGCCATTTACAATCTATAAGGTGACCCACAGTGCCTCCTTTCCTCCCTGTGTATTCTTTTGTTCAGTTGCTTTTATCCCTTCCCTTACATAGAGAGCTACTCCCACCCTCTTCTGCCCTCCCTGTCTCTCCTGCTAATAAGTAGGTTGTGTAGCCTGGTATGTTAACATCCCAGTCATGGTTCTCAGAGTACCATGTTTCTGTAACTGCTACGATATCCAGGCATCCCTCTTCCATCAAGGCCACCAGTTCAGGGAGCTTGTTGCACAGACTATGGGCATTGGTACTCATTACCCTCCATTTCTTGTTGGCCTTACCCCTTTTTGCCCTATCCCTGTCCTTATTGCATTTGTTACTTTCTCCATTTACGACAGCGCTTCTCCCTTTGACATCTCTATGTTGGTGTCTACCTCACTTAGTACCCTGATTTTTGGGGGGGCTAGGATTTCTCTGCTCCTTTCCAGTGCCCCCCATTGTCTAGTTTAAATGCTTGCCAATGAAGTATGTAAACCTATCACCTAGGATCCTGGTTCTCCTCCTGGACAGATGCAGACCATCATGCCAGTATAGGTCTGCATCCATCCAGGTGGACCCCCAGTAGCCAATGAAGCCAAATCCCTGAGCTCTGCACCAATTTTTCAACCACTGATTGAATCCCATGGTGTGGAGCACCCTAGCCTCATCCATGCCATAGACAGGCAGCACCTCCAAGAAGGTTACTGTGTATGCTATTTATCTAAGGCCCCTTCCCATCTCCACAAATGCTTCTTGCACTGCTCTGATCCCTTTCTTAGTCAGGTCATTTGTCCCTAGGTGGACAATGACATCCAGCTCCCTCCCCTGTGCAGCTGCTCCTGTGGTCCTGGGGATTCATTCCCTGTGCCTCCAAGCCATGGTGTCAGGAAGGCACTTTGCCTCCCTCTCCCTCTCCCCTTCCTCCCCCAGTTCTACCTTCCTAACAATGGAGTCCCCCACCAGGAGTTGTTTCCTTCACCTGTGGGGTCCCATGCCATCCTCCTGTGGGTCCCCTTTGTGGACATTCCCAGTATCCTCTTTGGTCTCCACTGTGAGTGCCTCCATAGAGGAACCACACTTTTCCAGAATGGCATAGAAATTGTGGAGAGGTACAACTGGAGGGATGCACCTCTGTTCCACCAGCCTCACCCTCCCTGATCCCATTGTGGTCCAACCATTCCTCTTTCTTGGCAACCTCTGAGGCAGTGGCAGTGACTCTGGTGGTCCCTGGGTGGGAAAGGAGGTTCCACAAATCCTGGCCATCTCAGTCTGGAGATGAGCAACCTCCTCCCTCAGCCCAGAGAGGTGCCTGCAGATGGGACAACACTGCATCCTCCAGAATGTCTTCCGGAAGACTGCTGTTCCACAGCCACTGCACTGCAGCACTCCCATCATGTCTTTTTTCTGGCCCCCTAACTGTTATTTGAAATACTTACTCCTTCTTCTGTTTGTTTCTTTTCTTTTTTTTTTTCCCCTACTTACTTACTGCCTCTATGCCCTTTTAGCTCCTGATCTTCCTGTTCTAAGACAAGAAGTTCCTATATTTCTCAGTAGTCTCCTTACTTGCTCAGAGTCAGACCTCCAGCAGCTGGGGGGGACGGAGAGCTACTCTTGCCCTTCTAGGATGGTGAGTCTTTGGTGACTCTGTGATCACTCACTTTCTACTCCCAAACAGGAAGTTCCTGTTGTCAGTTAAATCCTGTGCCTACAAAAGTAGAACTGGTTGAGGGGAGGGAAGGAGGGCAATATAGTCCCAGTAGAGAAGTTTTAGTTATACCAGTAGCTCCTTCCTCCTGGTGTTCTGTCTGTTCTCTGGCAGAAGCTATCTAGGGCAGTGCTTAAATCTGGTTTTAACCTGGCTCCTTCTTTCTGAGCCAATCCCCCTACTTTGCAAATCTTTCTACACTTAGTTAATTGCACAGATAACAATTCCCTTCTGACACCTGTGACAAGCACCTAGGTAAGTACACAGATAACACAGATAACAGATAACAATGCACTTCAACTACCTCTGACAAACACAGTAACTCTTTTTTTTTACCCTAAATTAAAGGTCCCAGTACAAGATTTCTAGTTCTTAGTCCCAGTAGAGAAGTTTTAGTTATACCAGTAGCTTCTTCCTCCTGGTGTTCTGTTCTCTGGAAGAAGCTATATTTAAAGCATTTAATCAACATCTGCATCTAAGTATTTCAACTTTGTGCACTATTGCCTTATGTTCCACAGACTCAGAAAGCTACAATCTCAATGAACAATGAATATACTCTCAACCTGTGATTTCCTGCTCGAAAGGTAGTGTGATTTGGGCATCAGGTCTACCTATCCTCCCATTTGACAACCCCTGCTAGAACCCAAACTCTTCACTCCATGAACACTAATTTGCTTAATGTTCTACAGGTTAAGACAGCCAATAAGTACAAGGTCTTAGGTTTTAGGAACTTAAACATTTGTAGCTCCTTATAGCCTCACATTCAGACTGCATGTTACTGTACCTCCAAAGCAAGGCTTAAGGAACATCTCTTTATGAAAACTACCAATAGCTGTCTTTGATAGTCTGTACATCATCTGTCCTGTACTTTTTTTTTATCCTATGCTCTCCTAAAGTTGTTCTCTCATCTCCCTTGTCATCTCTGTAAAATGAACTCTGCCCTACTCACCTTACCTGGTCAACAAAAATAACTAAAATAAATTCCAATTATAAGTAAATCTATGTCAAATTTATCTACGGGTGAATATTATATAGCACATTATGCAGGTTATGCTGCAAGGAAGTAATATATTTAGTTATAATATAAAGTAGTGTTTTCTTTTCTAATGCAGGCAGCAGTTCTATGCAAAAAACAAGTGCCAAATCTGCAGTATTACCTAGAAAAGAAGAACGAATAAAAAGACTAATGTTTTTCTCATTTAAAATTCTAATGAACTTCAGCAGGTTGAATACCTTTGTTTTAATGAAAGGAGCTATTTTAAATTACTTCAGAGCCCCTTGTCTAAAATGATTCTTTCCCAAGAGATACAGGTCTGCAGAGAAGAAATTATTTATTTGTTTTCCAGAAGAACAACAGTGCTGAAATCAAAGACATTTCACCATCAGTTATTTGTGGTAGAATTTGGCTAAATGCCAATGAATCACATGTTAAAGTGCAGAGCATTTATCTACCCCAAGTACTTAAAATATAAATGCTAAGGAGGATTAGAAATGCAGTGCCCTATCCACTAAACTTTAGCATCAGCATAAAATCTATATTTGGGCACATTGGTAGGTTGCATCCAAAAATGTCATCCAGCCATGATTTAGTGCCTGTGCATCACACTCAATAATGCTGCTGGCATTTTCCAGCTGGAAGGAGCTTCTGCTTAAGTCTGACAGCTAAAAAAGGGATTATGAGTCATGCACAATTTAATTCATTGCTCTACTCTCGCTGCCTGCATTTCTGTCAACTCCATTATTTGTTCTTCATGCCCCTTAGTACATCTTACATTGGGGTACTGCTTTCTTTTGTTGCTATGCAGTTGTATAAAGACCCTCACCAACATCATCCACCCCCCCCAAAGGACCAGTTTTAGTTGTGGTAGAGTCAGCATACAGTAGTTAGTTCAGAATTACATGGTCACAAAGGAGTAGGGTGGGGAGCCAGGGAAAGTGCTGGAAATAATGATATGGGTTGCTAGAAGAGCGCATCATAAACAACAGCCAGTATTTTATCCCTCATAAAGACCCTACCACCACTCATTGCATGCACCTCTACAATGAAGTACCATTAATAAAATGAATAGTGCATACTCACAGAAAACATCAAGATGCACCCATCCTGCCATGAGGTGTTAGTGCAGTAGATGAACACCCTCTCTCAGGAGTTTAACAGTGCTACCTCTGCAGTAATACCAAGAAATGAGGTACAAACTACTATAAGCATAAGGTAAGGTAAGGTAAGGCAATCTTTATTTATAAAGTACCTTATACCGAAGGCTCAGAGTGCTGTACATAAAACAGATTAAAAAATGCAGACCAACTAAGACATAGCATCAAACATTTTAAAATGTAATCAAATATGAACAAACAAAATGCAGACCTAAAAATAATTAGCTGGGGAACGCTTGTTCAAATACATATGCCTTCAGAGAGGCTTTGAAAGCCTTCACCATGCTGGGCATGTCAATATTCCCATGAAGCGAATTCCACAGTATTGGAGCAACCACTTCAAAAGCTTTGTCCCCTGAGAGTCTCAAATGGGAATGGGGACAATGAGCAGGCCCACATCGGTGGAGCAGAGAGGTCAGATTGCCACTGCAAAGACAGCCAGTACAGAGCCTGCAAGACTAGTGTGACATCGACACTCCACAAAATGCCCACTACCAGCTGGGCTGAAGCATTCTAGACCATCTGCAGGCATCACATCAAACTTTCAGATAGCTGTAAGTAAAGAGTGTTACAGTAGTCTAACCTTGAGGTGACGAACGCATGGATAGTCATCACCTGATGTACAGGAGAGAGATGCAGTTTGATCCTGATGATGTTTCAGAGACGGTAGAAGTCAGATCAGACCACCACTGACATCTGTTGTTTTAGTGTTAGCCTGCAGTCCAAAATGACCCCAAGATCCTTAACCACATCAATAGCTACAAGAAATTGGTCACCCACTAAAGGAAGAGACAGACCTCTCACCGCTGATGATCCCCAGTGGCCCAGCTCAATCACCAACACCTCAGCCTTTAATGGGTAGAGACATAATCAGTTTGAGGCCATCCAGCCATTTATCTTTGCAAGACATCATCCCAGCACCAAAGCCGCATTATCCATGCCAGGAAAAGAGGACATGTGCAGCTGAGTATCATCTGTATAACAGTGAAACTCAACACTGTACTGCTATGATCTCCCCTTGGGTACCATAAAATAGATCCTCTACTTGCACCTTGTTCAATCCTGTGAGGTACTTGTAGGATTTAATCATGTTCCCTTTCACTTGCCTCTCTTCCAGGAGTACATGTTGAGTTCCTGCACCCTTTCCTTGTATAGCTTCTTGTGTAATCCACTCACCATCTTGGTTGCCTCTTCTGGACCACCTCAACCATTTCAATGTCCTTGTGGAGGTGCAGCCTACAGAACTGGACACAGTACACCAGGTGGAGCCTCACCAGTGAGCAATACAATGGCAGCATCAACTCCTCCTCTTGCTAGAAATTTCTCTCCCAATGCATCCCAGCATCCTGCTAGCCATTCCCACTGCTTTGTCACACTGGCCATCTATCTTGATGCCATCAGATATGATGATCCCTAGGTCTTTGTCTGGCTTGGTGACTGTAAACTCCACTCCCACCATCTTATACACAACCCCTGGATTCCCCAGCCCTAAGTGTATAGCCTTGCACTTTTCAGCATTGAAACCAAGCTGCCACCCCTAGAACATTCCTCTAGTTTCCTAAGATACCTTTGGACTCTCTCCATCCCTTCTTGAGTACCAGCCCTGTTGCAAATTTTTGTGTCATCTGCAAACAGACACACCTTACCCTTAAGCTCCTCTGCAATGTCATTTATGAAGACATTGAAGAGGACCAGTCCCAGGAACAAACTCTGTGGCACCCTAGTAATCACTCTACTATTGCCTGAGTTACTACCCCTTACCACCACCTTTTGCCTCCTATCCCTTATCCATTCTAATACCCAGTTTGTCACTTTCTCTACCTCCCCCTAGGCTGCTTAGTTTCTTCATTAGTCTCCTGTGTGCACAGTGTCAAAAGCCTTATCGAAGATCAGATAGGCCATGTCCACTGCTTTCCCTTGAGTCTCCATTAACTTCCCAATCACTGATATGAGACTGACTGACCTGTAGCTGATGCAACTGCTAGTTGCAATAAGAGAGGCAAGAAGGAGGTAGTACTCAATGGTAGGAATGGGAGTTGCAGGCAAGTGGGAGCAAGTGGTGGAGGGCCATGTATGCAAATGCAAGGAGTCATGAAAATAAAATTTCAGACCAGGAGAACATCATGGCAGTAGCAGACCTGGATATTATGGCCATTACTGAGTCATGATGCACAGGCAGCCATCACTGGGACATGGTCATATGAGATTACATTCAGTTCAGGAAGGACAGGGTGGGCAGGAAAGTAGGACGGTATGTGCAATATGTAAGGAAGGGTATCATAGTGATATAAACACTTGGAGAAGGAGGGGTTTGAGGTACTGTGGGTCACCGTGGAGACAGGAGTTAGAGCCAGTATTCATACTGATGAAATATACAGACCTCATACATTGGAAGAAACTGGATAAGGAAGAGGGAGAAACCATCACCACAAAATAGGGAGGTGCTGCTTATGGGGGACTTCATTCTACTGGATGTAAATTGCAGCTTCCTGCCATGGCCTCAGGTAGAAGCAGGTACATCATAGAGTCCCCGCAGTGGGCATTTCTCAGCTAATGTGTTAAGGAACCTACTTTGTGATGAGGCATTACTGGGCCTGGTGCTTACTAACAGGGACAGTGTTGGAGACATCATTGCTTTAGGCCACCTAGGGACCAGCAATCACTGTACAGTGTGGTTCAACATAAGGATGACAGCAGAAGCAACCACACCATGATGAGGGTCCTGAACTTCAGAGGACAGATTTTTTTTTTAATTGGTGACTGTCTCAGAGACAGCCTAGCACTGGGGATAACCTGGGTGGGGCAGTGATCAATAGGTCAAATTAAGGAAAAGCATAGTGAAGGCAACATACCTCTGTGCAAAAGAAGTGAGAAAAAAAACAGGAGAAAAAAAGAGAATGCTATGGTTCTCATAGCAAGTGGCTGCAAAGATTATGGCTAAAATGGTAGCATTCAGGAGGTACAAAGAGTTTCAGAGGGAAGAGGATAGCGTAGTGTACCATGAGAGGCAGAGGGAAGCAGAGAAAGTGGTGAGGGGCACAAAGGAGCAAACTGAGTAAAGAATAGCCACAGGGATAACTTAGGGGACAAGATAGTACATTAGTGAAAAAGAGGAAGACGGGGGTTTGTGAAGCTTAAAGGGGAAGGGGTGACTATGCAGAGGAGGATCAGGAAAATCAGATATCATGTTACTTCAGTTCAGTCTTCACAGTGAAAGGGGAAGGGATGGACCACATAAAATTATCAGGAACACTGGGGTTGAGGAGGTAGACACAAGTCCATTCACAGAAGAGAGAGTCCTGAAGGATTTTGTGAATCTAAAAATGGATAAAATTAAGGGACTGGACAGGGTACACCAAGGGTGTTGGTGGAGCTCAGGGAGGTACTGACTATACCTCTGATAGACCTATTCAACAACTCACTTGAAGTATTAGTGGTTCCAGGGAACCGAGGAGGGCAGATGTTGCAGCAGGGAGGAGGCTGGCAACTATAAGCTGGTCAGTCTGAAGTCAGGTAGGGGGAGTTAATGGAAATGCTTTTAAAGGAAATACTAATGAAGTATCTTGAATCCAAGGCAAGGCAATGCAAGGCACATTTTATTTAAAAGACGCCCATCCCGGAGGCTCTGGGTGCCATACATCAATCAATAAATACAATATATCACAATAATAATCAATTTAAATACAATACTCTGAACAAGTTAAAACAGAATTTGCTCTGTAATTAACTACCCTCAATTTCTGCTGCATGTAAAGCTTCCAATGCCGGTTAGCATCAGATTTATCTTTACTAAAAAGACAGGTAAGGAACTTTAAAGCATAGTCCGGGAAGGCCTGATTAAACAAAAAGGCCTTGAGGCGGGCCTTAAAAACATCCACAAATGGAGCGTCCCTAACAGCCAAAGGCAGAAAATTCCACAGGACGGGGGTGGCAACACTAAATGCTCTGCCACCTGCAGTTTTTAGCCTCATCCTGGGAATAGCTAGGAGGCCCCTAGAGGAGGAAGAGCAGAAGGAGTGGACCGAGGCAACTGGTTCAAGAAGGTCCTTAAGGTACCCAGGGCCAAGGCCATGTAGGGCCTTAAAGGTGAGCAAACCCACCTTAAAGAGGACCCTCCACCTAACCAGCAGCCAGTGCAGTTGACGCAGCACCGGGGTAATATGACAATATTTAGACTGTCCTGTCAACAGCCTTGCTGCTGCGCTCTGCACCAGCTGCAGTCAGCACAGGGTATCCCCAGAGCCCCCGAGATAGAGTGCATTACAGTAGTCAAGCCTGGGAAGTCATGAAGGCATGCACCAATGTGGGGAGGTCCAGTGGTGGAACTAGGGTCTTTATCCTGGAGATATTCCTCAGATGGTAGAAGCTGATACGGACAATGGACACCACCTGAAACTCAAGTGTCAAACCTCTGTCAAGAATAACACCAAGATCATGCACCCTAGAGGAGGCCTTCAATGGTACAGAGCCAAGACAGAGTCATTTCTCTGCACCAGAGGCCAGCCTATCACATCCTCTGTTCGACTCCACCACCAGTACCTCCTTCTTACTGGGGTTTAGTCGCAACCAACTGGAGGCCATCCAGTCATTGATTTCAGCTAAGAAGCTGTTTAACACTTCTACTGCATGAGATATCCCAGGAGCAAAGGAGAGGTACAACTGGGTATCATCAGCATAGCAATTAAAACCCAGATTGTACTTCCTAATGATCTCTCCCAAGGGTAGCATGTACAGGGCAAACAACATCGGTGACAAGACTGAACCCTGTGGAATTCCACACAACAGGTTGACAGAGGAGGAGGAGAAATTCCCCATCACTACCCTCTGCCTCCTGTTAGATATAAAAGACTCAAACCAGCAGATAACAGTGCCGGCAAGTCCACAGAATTCCCTTAGGTGGACAAGTAACACTCGATGGTCCACCATGTCAAATTCTGAAGAGAGATCGAGGATAACAAGAATTGTCCCCTCCCCTCGATCTCTAGCTATAAGGAGGTCATTATGCACCTGAACTAGCTCAGTTTCTGTGCTATGCCTTGCACAAAACCCAGATTGGAGTGGCTTATACAAATCATAGGCCACAAGATGCTCCTCAAGCTGAAGCTCCACCACCTTCTCAACAATCTTACCCAAAAATGGGAGATTGGAGATAGGACAGTAATTTGCCTTGATGTCAGGGTCCAATGATGTTTTTTTCAGAAGGGGCCTCACCAATGCCTCCTTCAAGACATCAGAGAAGACCCCCTTTTGCAGAGAACACCGGACAATCGAGGCAAACACTGGGCCAACAGAGTCAACACATCTCATTAAGAAACAAGTTGGCACCAGGTCCAGTTCACAAAAGGTGTGCCGAAACTTGGAAGCAATCTGACTGACATCAGCCACCACCACCGGTCTAAACTCACCCCAGTCAGGTGGAGTGCTCTCTGGTCACCGATGGCGACCACTGTCTGTCCAGATTCTGGTCCACTGGTGGAACCTCCTGCCTGATGGCAGACACCTTGTCTGATAAGAACTGATCAAACTCCTCTCATAATGCGCTTGAAAAAGCTACCTTCGCTGTAGATAGGAAGGACAAAGAAGCCTGTTCACAGTCCGAAAGGGCACAGTCGGTTGGTTCCTCCTGGCAGCAATCTACCCGGACAGGAATTCTGCCTTCTTACGGTTGATTGCCCCCTGGTATGCACAATAGTGCACACGCAGGGCCAGTTTGTCTACCTCCAGGCAGGATTTCTGCCAGCAGCACTCTAATCTCTAGTCTTCACCACCTTGAGCTCCCCATCATACCAAGGGGACCTCAAGTGAGAAGAACAGGGTCGTACATGGACTGGTGCAAGGGAATCGAGCGCACCAGAAAGAGCCTTTTTATAGGCATCCACTGCAGCACACGCACCCCCAACGCATGCACTGTCCACACTAGATAGGTCAGTCACCGCCAAAAAATGTTCGGGGTCAACACCTCAAAGGGTGACAACTGACCATCTCTGCAGGGGAGGGCTACCGGTGGGGCCCCAAACCGGAACTTCACCATGCAGTGATTGGACCAAACGACCGTATCAATGTTGTGACTATCTGTCTCAAGCCCCAGTGAGAACACCAAAACCAACTTGTGGCCACCCTGATGGGTCACGGTAGAAACTTCCTGCGCAAAGCCCAAAGATAACATCATCCAGAGGAAGTTATAACCAAGCTGAGAGGACTCATCCTTGGCCCAAACATTGAAGTCCCCCAACACCAAACATCTGGGGGTTTCCAATGTTTCACCGACGATGAATTCAGTCACTTCCTGCAAGAAATCTCCCGCCACCCCTGAGGGGTGGTAAATCAGGAGAATCAAGCAGCCTTCGCCCGGACCCCCATGAATGGCCACACATTCAAAGGAATGTGGTGTTCTCACTGGGTGCACTGTGAAGCCTAGCTCAGATCTAAAACAGATGGCTACCCCCCTACCACTGTGTTCCACTCTGGGGCAGTGCACTATGGTATACCTGTACGGGATGGCAGCCTCTAAAACTGGGCCAGCATCATCACCAATCCAGGTCTCCGTAATGCAAGCCAGATCTGCTGAAGAAACCAAATCCACTATAATTGCAGTCTTGTTTCTGACCAATCTGGCATTGCAAAGCACTGCCCTCAGAGGATAAGTGGACAGTGCAGCCTTTCTGGCTGCCTGCCCACTCGGTCTGGTGGGAACCCTGGAGACAGGAACTAAACACATCTGGCCTCTCCCTAAGTCCCGTCCAATCCCAGGGCACCTTCTGCACCCCACTACCTTGAACCAGTGAGTTACAGAGCCCGAGGCAGAATGGATTTGAAGGTAGGGGAGGACTGTCAGATGAATCTGATTGATTTCTTTGATTGGGTGACAAGAAAAATGGATCTGGGTGTGGTGGAGGACATGGCCTATGTAGATTTCAGCAAGGCCTTCAACACTGTACCACATAGGAGGCTCATAAATAAAATGTGCAGTATGTGGGGTCAGTCCTAAAGTGGTAAATGTGGTACATAACTGGTTGATGGTTAGACAGCAGAGGGTAGTGGTAAATGGCACTCACTTGGGAGAGGGGAGGGTGACAAGTGAAGTACCACAGGTTCAGTACTGGGACCAGTCTTCTTTAACGTCTTTATATGTGACATTGTACAAAAACTGACAGGGAAGGCTTGCTTCTTTGCAAATGACACCAAAATCCATGATAGGGTGGATATTCCAGAGGGGTGGAGAAAATGAGCAGAGACATGAGAAAAATCGAGGAGTGATCTAAGGTAAGGCAGCTAGATTTCAATGCAAAAAAGTACAAAATCATGCACGTAGGGTATAGAAACTTGCAGGCAGAGTACAAAATGAGAGAAGAGGTATTTATAGTCACAAAACAGGAGAAGGACTTGAGGTAATCATGTTGGATGACCAGAAGGGAAGGTGGAGAGGCAGTGTGACAAGGCAGTAGGTAGTGCCAGCAAGATGCTGATGTGCATAAGGTAGGTGTATCACCAGTAGAAAGAGGGAGTTGGTGCTACCAATGTATAGATCATTGGTAAGGCCCCACCTAGATTAGTGTGTCTAGTTATGAAGACCACATCTCAGGAAGGACATAGACAGGGTAGAAGAGGCTGTCCAGAGGTGGGCAACTAAAATAGAGCAGGGCTACATCAAAAGCCCTATGAATAGAGCCTGAGGGATCTCAATATGTACACCCTGGAAGAGAGGAGGGAGAGAGGGGGGGACATGTTTGAGATCTACAAATACCTCACAGGGGTCAATAAGGTACAGGAGGGGAGTATTTTTACAGGGGAGAAAGTGCACAAGAACAGAAGACATGCAATGAAGCTGGAAGGGGAAACTTTAGTAGGGATGTGAAAATGTACTTCTTCACCGAAAGAGTGGTGGATGCCTGTAACAGTCTTCTGGTGGAAGCAGTGGAGATGAAAACAGTGATGGGCTTCAAGCATGCATGGGACAGACACAAGAGAATCCTGGTAGGGAGACAATGGGAGAAGGTCACTGGAGATCAGGTATTGTCTTCAGTGTTAGTATAGGTATAGAAAAATGTGCAAACTAGGTGGGCTAAGAGGTCTTTATATGCCAACAAAGTCTGTTTCTAAGAAATGATGTGTCCCTATTGTCCCAGTAGCTCCAGTTGTTCCTGATGTGCCATTGCCTCCACTGCCAGAGCCAAAGGATGGTACAGGGAATCAGACCTCCCCATGGGACCACCACTTCCATCCAATAAAGAGGAGCTCTGTCACAGGTAGCACAAGTTGCCGGTGTGGGCTTTCTTCAGTACTGTACATGAAGACAACAACATAGTGAAATGTAAAATATGATAAGCTATTTTTCACTAGGTAGTCACTTGGCTGGCAACATATCCACCTCAACACTAGGCTCCAGCATCAGTGGGAGAAGCACTGCAAAGCTACAGAAAGAGATAACTGTGCATCACGTGATTCCCTCTGGTGACCTGCCATTACTAGTTTATGCATTTGTGACATCATGGCTTGACTAGTGCAATGCCCTTCACCAAGAGCTACCAGGGGTTGATCTTCACTGTCTGTGGCTGGTGCAGAATGCATCAGCCAGGCTACTGTCTGATACATAGATGCATAGAAACTGTCGGCAGATAAGGACCACCAGGCCCATCCATTCTGCTCATTTTATTACTTGTAAAAGTGGTTCATGGCTCTACATGGTCATTGGCTGTAGCTTTACATTCCTATCACTAGTGTTCCTTTATTCCTGTCCCATGCAAGTTTAAATCCTGCCACCTTATGTGCAGACACTACCTGCTGGGGCAGGCTATTCCATGCATCCACCACCCTCTCAGTGAAAAAAAAACTTCTACACATTTCCTCTTACTTGGCCTCCCTCTAGTTGCATGTCATGTCCTCTGGTCCTGGTATTCTTTTTGAACTGTAAGATACAGTAGTTTCCCCTTTAACTTTGTTTACACCCTTGAGGTACTTGAACATCTCAATCAAATCACTCCTCTCTCTCCTTTGCATCAGGGTGTACATATTGAGGTTCATCACTATCTCCTCATAAGGCTTTAGCTGTAACCCTCTGATCATCTTCGTCACCCTCTTCTGCACCTGTTCCATCCTATTGATGTCTTTATGAAGGCGTGGCCTCCAGAACTGCACACAGTACTCCAGATGAGGCCTTACCAAGGTTTTGGACAGTGGAACTATTACCTCTCTCCTCCGGCTAATGATAACCCTCCCAATACAACCTAACTTCCCACTTGCCTTCCCTACTGCCTTGGCTGCCTGCCTGGGGATTTCAAGTCAGCTGTGATAATGACCCCAAGTCCCTTTCCTTTCCTGTAACTGTCAGCAGCTTGCCCCCCCCCCATCCTGTAGCTTGTTCCTGGGTTTTTACTCCCCACATGCATGATTTTGCATTTCTTTGCATTAAACCTCAGTTGCCATGCTTCAGACCATCTCTCCAGGTTTCTAGGTCCCTTCTTATTGTTTTCACCCCTTCTGGCTAATCTACCATGTTGCAGATCTTGGTATCATCTGCAAACAGGCAAACATTTCCCTCCAGCCCATCTGCAATGTTGCTGATGAACACATTGAAGAGGACTGGCCCGAGTAACAAACCCTGAATTAACCAGCTGGTGAGCTTCATTTCATCTGAGTGGGTTCCATTTACCACCACCCTCTGTTTTCTTCCCCCTAGCCAGTTGGTAACCCATCTTATTACCTTGTGGCCAACCCCCAGACTTCTGAGTTTGTTAACCAGTCTTCTATGTGGAACAGTATCCAAGGCTTTGCTGAACTCAAGGTAGGTGATATCTACCACCACCACCCCCCCAGTCCACTGCCTTTGTCACCCAGTCAAAGAAATCAATCAGACTTGTTTGACAGGACCTTCTTGCTGTGAAACCATGTTGCCTGGAATCTAGGGCTCCAATGGCTTCCAGGTACTCCACTATCTGCTCCTTCAGGAGTGACTCCATGATCTTCCAGACAACAGATGTAAGACTTAGTGGTCTGCAGTTCCCTGCATCCTCTTTGCTGCCACTCTTATGAAGAGGGACAACATTTGCCATTTTCCAGACCTCTGTGACCATTCCAGTGTCCAGGGACTCACTGAACGGGTCTGCTAGAGGGACTGTGAGCTTCATGCTCAGTTCCCTCAGGATCCTTGCGATGTATGCCATCTGGACCCATAGCTTAGTAAGCTCTTCCAGGACCTTTTCCACTGCAAAAGGGCTGGCTTCTACTATCTTCCCTCCATTCCTTTGAAGCACAGCTGTGGAACCTGCCCTTCTTCCTCCACAGTGAAGACAGAAAATAAGTATTCGTTTAGGATAGATGCTTTTTCCATGTCTCCCTCCATGCACTCCCTCCATCCCCTTTGAGTTTAGCTATCCCCTCCCCATGGCCCTCCTTCTCTCACTGATGTACCTAGAGAATGTCTTGTCTCCTTTTTTAACAGACTGAGCTATTCTCCATACCATTTGATCCTTTACACTCCTTAAAGCCTTTCCTGCCTCCCTCAGACAACTAGGTCTTGTCATATTACACCTGTGCTGCACTCTCTGCACTTGCTTTTTATCCAGGTGGTGAATCACCATCAAAGTTGGTTTGCTGACCTATAAAGCCCTATATGGTATGGGGCCTAGGTACCTGCAAGATCTTCTACAGCCGTACCACCCTTATCACCCTCTCCGGTCATCTAAGGAGAGCCTGTAAGTGGTTCCCAAGGTTCTTCTGCAGTCATCTGGTGCTCAGTCTTTTTCAGCCACTACACCCTCCTTGCTGAGCTTCTACCCAGTTAGAATAGCACTACTATAATAGCACCAGGAAGAACAGCGGTCTGTACAGTGCTACCGCAGACAGTGATAGGGGATTAGCAGTGCTATGTACTAAGTACTCCCCAGGTCACTGTCCAAGGTACTAGAGAAAACTACAAGGGCAGAAGAAATTAGGAGGCTGCCAAGCTGCTCCAGTGGCATGGAGGGATAAGGCAAGAAGCAGCTTAGCAGGTTGGTGGTGAAGACCAGCATTCTAATCTTGGTCTCCCATTAGTTTTCCTTGTGGGGTCTTTCTTGTTTTACAAGAGGCTGTAGGGCCCTGGAAACAGTATTCCATGACCCCACATGTTTCTTCTTTCCCTGAGATCTGCGCCCCCCCAGAGTAAGAATGTTAACGATCTGGGGGTGTGGGGGGGAAGAGCCCCAGATAAATGTATATTATTGTTTGTTGTTGGCACTGTGTTGTGTGGCGGCACTCTGTTGTGCTACTGTTCTGAAGAGCACTGTCAATATGGATCTGTTCTGGATGGCGTTGTTATTGACAGTGCTCTTCTGACCTAGTGCTGGGAAACTCACTACTATGGTCGGTTAGAGAGGGCTCCCTTGGTGGATGTCTTCAAAAGGGATCTGAAGATCTTTTAATATAGCAAAGCCTTCTATTTCTTAATTTTAATTTTATAATAAACTTGTTTATTTTAAGTATTTTTTACTGAGATGTTGTCCTCAAACTTCAAATTTTATAAGTAGTTCTATATTGTAGGTATGCTTTATTGGAATTTTGTTTTGTTATTTTCTTAGTATTCTTTGTAAAGCACCTAGAATCACAATGAGATAGAGCGCTCTAACAAATAAAATAAAATAAACTAACGTTTGGTGGTCATCCTGTGCCACAGGGGAACACCCAGAAAGAGGCAACATGGTGTCTTTTCCTGAGGTGATCAAGAAGGGGAGTGGGGCCAGCAGCTGGACTCAGGTGCTTTGGGAGACAGCACCTGAGAGCCCAGCTGCAGATCTTCATCCCCCCCCTTTCTCAGTGTCTTCTATCAAAGCTGAAGCAGTGAAATTCCACAATGAGGTGAGGGACCTCAGTCACTGAGTTTTGTTGAAGGAAGACATGCTGCAGATGATGCTAGACAGCCAACGTCTGCTTTTGGTATAAATGGCTGAGTTTCATCATGATGCACCCTCTGTCCCACCCTGGCCAAAGCTGTTAAACTCTGTGTCCTGGCATCTCCTATTTAACATCTTTGTTCTGTCTTGGTGATATACAAAAATAAATAATTAAAAAAAGTCCTCTTTCATCTCTTTCTCCATTCGGTCCTCTCTTGTCTTGATCTGTTTTGGTCAGCTCTCTGACTCCTGAAAGATGAAAAAAAAAATTATGATTTAATGTTCTGCTTTATTCTTAATTGTGCAGTTTTTGCTCTTTTACTCTCTTCATGTACTACTGTTGTTGTCGTAAAGCAGTGTGGACTAAATGCTTTGTTCCAGTCACCCTCCCAGACCAAGATGCTCCACAGTCTCTCTTTTTACTCACTTTAGGGGGTGGAGCTGACAAAGTCTTAGTAACTTCCAACAGAAGGAAGAAGGTCAGGTTAGTTGGTGTTTTTGAGGAGGAAGACTAGGTTTGCTTTTGAAAAGCACCTAGTGCCACCTGAGCTCTTTTCTTCTAGGTTCATTTTTAACAACAGAGCAAGGAGCAACAGTATCAGAGCAGGGAGAAACATTAAGGCTTCTTTTGGCTAAGCAGTTTAATGCTGGGATACTGTTTTGTTTTGTACTTGCAGGTTGTGCTTACAGATTTCATTACTGTTTTTTTCTTACAGATTACTGCGTTATTGTTCTCTGTTTCAAATTGTTTTTGCAGGGTATATTTTCTTTTAAACTATTAAAAGGTGTTCCTACAGGTTTGTTACTGTTTTGTGCTTACAGATTAATGCTTTTTTTTCTCTGATTCAAATTGTTTCTTTGCAGGATATATTTTCTGTTAAATTGTAACAGGTTTTGCCTACAGCTTTTTGTTACTGTGTTGTACTTACAGGCTTTATAGTTTATTATTTTTCTTCGGCTGAAATTGTTTTTTGCAGGGTGTATTTTCTGCTAAATTGTTACAGGGTGTGCTTACAGGTTGATACTGTTATGTGCTTACAGATTACTGCTTTATTTTTCTCTAATTCAAAGCATTTTTGCAAGGTATATTTCTGGTCAATTGTTACAGGTTGTGCTTACAGGTTTTGTTACTTTTTGTGCTTACAGGTTTTACAGTTTGATCTGTCTTTAGGCTCAGCAAAGTTACTGTTGTGCTTCTATTTTGTGCTAACAGGTTTTTGTTTGGGGATTAAAGATTTTGAAGTCTCTTTCTCACATTGAAGGAGCTAATTGCTTTCCTTCCACAGCTCTTCCAGGAGATTAGGAGTGTAACTGGGAGATGGAGCTGACAAAGTCTTAGTAACTTCCAACAGAAGGAGGATTTAAAAGGTCAGGTTAGTTGGTGTTTTTGAGGTGAAAGACCTTGTTTGCTGGCCAAATCACCTAGCTTCACCTGAGCTCTTTTCTTCTAGGTTTGCATGAAAGGACAGATCAAGGAGCAACAGTATCACAGCAAGGAGAAATGTTAAGGCTTCTTTTGGCTAAGCAGATTTAATTTTGGGTTACTATTTTGTTTTGTGCTTACAGGTTGTGCTTATAGGTTTCGTTGCTGTTTTTTTGTTTACAGATTACTGCTTTGTTGTTATCTGATTCAAATTGTGTTTTGCAGGGTATATTTTCTGCTAAATTGTTACAGGGTATGCCTACAGGTTTGTTACTGATTTGTGCTTACAGATTACTGCTTTATTTTCTCTGATTCAAATTGTTTATTTGCAGGGTATATTTTCTGTTAAATTGTTACATGTTTTGCCTACAGGTTTTTGTTACTGTGTTGTGTTAACAGACTTTACAGTTTACTGCTTTATTGTTCTCTGATTGAAATTGCTTTTTGCAGGCTATGTTTTCTGCTAAATTGTTACAGAGTGTGCTTACAGGTTCATACTGTGTTGTGTTCATTAATTACTGCTTTATTTTTCTCTGATTCAAAGTGTTTTTGCAAGGTACATTTTCTGGTAAATTGTTGTGCAAGTTGTCTTGCTGAAAGGAAGGACAACACTCAACAGGGTGGTGGGTCAGAGCTATACCTGATTGTTTCTGGAGGGCACAGGCTTGGTCCCACCCACACTTCCCTTCACCCTGCCCACCCCATGTGCATCATTTCCTTTATACCATGGGTTCTGACATCCCTTCCCCAAAAGGGAAAAGGACCTACACCTGTCATAACCTTAGTAACCCAGCATGCTGCATAGGGGGTAAATCCTTGTACACACTCTCACACACTAACAAAAAAAAGGAAGGGAGAGAGACATGTGGGGAGTGGTGCAATGTACTTGCTGTTGGGTGGCAGTCTTCTGGGAGATGTTCTGGAGGCTGCAATGTTGCCCTATTTGCAGGCACTCTCTGGTCTGAGGGTGGAGGTTGCACATCTCTAGGCTGGCTTGGCAAGTATTCAGAAAACCTCCTCCCACAGCCAGGGACCACAAGAGCCACTGCCATGGCCTCAGAAGATGCCAAGAAAGAGGAGCAGTTGGGCCTTGGTGGGCCCAGGGAGGGAGAGGGTTGTGGCACATCCCTCCAGTTGTACCTCTCCACAATTCGTATACTTTTCTGGCAGAGCGTGCTTCCTCTATGGAGATACCTGCAATGGAGAACAATCAAGATGCTGGAAACCTCCACAAAGGAGACTCAGAGGAGGGTGGGATGAGTTCCCACAGGGGAAGGAAACAACTTTTGGTGGGGGACTTAGTTGTTAGGAGGGTAAAACTGGGGGAAGGGGGTAAGGGAAGTAAGGTGACTGCTGGGTGCCATGGCTGGAGGAACAGGAAGCAAATCCTCAGGATCATGGAAGCAGCTGCAAAGGAGAGGGAGCTGGACATCATTGTCCACCTCAGGAGAAATTACCTAGCTTGCAGTAGGATCAGAGCAGTGCAGAAGAGGTTTGTGGAGTCAGAGAGAGGACTTAGACAAGAAGCATGGCTGGTTACCTTTTCAGAGGTGCTGCTTCTCTATGGCATGGGTGAGGCTAGGGTGCTCCACACCATGGGATTCAATGAATAGTTGAAAAACTGGTGCAGAGCTCAGGGTTTTGACTTTATTGGGGACTGGGGGTCCACCTGGAGGGATACAGGCCTATACTGGTGTAATGATCTGCATCTGTCTGGGTGGGGAAACAGGATCCTAGGTGATAGGTTTGACTGCTTTATTGGCAAGCATTTAAACTAGCCAAGGGGGAGGCACTGAAAAGGAGCAGGGAAATCACAGCCCCACCACACATAAAACAGGGTAGTTAGCAATGTAAACACCATGGCAAAGAACTCAATAGGGAGCAGGATGAGGTAAATGAAGAAAAAGGCAGTAAGGACAGGGAGGGGGATAAAAGAGGTAAGGCCATCAAAAAATGAAGGTTGATGAGTACCAATGCCCATAGTCTGAGTAACAAGCTCCCTAAACTACTGGCCTTGATGGAAGAGGGATGCCTGGATATTGTGGCAGTCACAGAAACATGGTACACAGAAAACCATTACTGGGATGCCAACATACCCACAATCAATAGGAGGGATAGGGACAGTAAAAGAGGAGGAGGAGTAGCTCTCTACATAAGGGAAGGGATCAAAGCAATGGAACTAAAGGGTAATAAGGGAGGAGAGGAGGCTCTGTGGATTGCCCTGGAGACAAGAAATTGCACCACAATTTGCATGAGGTTTGTATACAGACCCCCATCTCAGGGGGAGGACAGGGGCAAGGAAATGATAGTACGCATCCTTAGAATGGCAGAAAATGGGGAGATATTGTTGATGGGGGACCTGAATATGGCAAATGTTAACTGGAGCACCTTTACTGCAGCCACATTCAAGAGCAGGTTCATTCTCAATGCCCTACGGGGGAATGCCTCGGACAGCTATTGTTGGAACCCACTTGGGAGGGAGCAATCTTAGACCTGGTACTCTCAAATGGGAACAGACAGAGAGGATCTCAGATTTAGAAGTGGGTAGCCATCTGGGAACAAGCGACCACCAAACAGTATGCTTCATGATAAACACAGCTGTAGAGTCAAGCCAGGGTATAGGACTTTTGGAGGGCTGACTTTCACAAAATGGGAGAGTGGTTCAGAAAAGCAATAGCAAACAAGCAACAAGGAGGGGTGGAGGAACAATGAGGAAAATCTAAACTGCCATTACAGAGGCAACAAACCTTTGTGTGATGCAAATAAGCAAATCAAAATGAAGGAACAAAATACTATGGTTCTCAAAAGAGGTGGCGAGGAAGGTTAGAGAGAAAAAGATAGCAATCAGGAAGTATAAGGAAACACAGAAGGAGCAGGACAGATAACTGTACCAGTTAAAGCAGAAGGATGCGGGGAAGGCAATCAGAATAGCAAAGACCCAAACTGAAGAAAAGATAGCCAACTCAGTTAAGAACAGGGATAAAACCTTTTATAGGTATATTAGGGAGCAAAGAAAGACCAAGGCAGAGATAATGAGGTTTAATAAAGGGGAAGGGGTGGGCAGAGGGTGAAAGTGAAAAAGCAAGGATACTGAATGAATACTTCTGCTCAGTATTCATAAAAGAAGAGGAGGAGGGCAGGTACCTAAATTAATAATTAGAAGCACTCTGGATGGGGGGTGTCTATACCAGCACATTCACAGAAGAAAGGGTCCTGAAAGAACTCATAAAACTGAACGTGGACAAGGCAATGGGGCCTGATGGGAATCACACCAGAATTCTGAAAGAACTAATGGGAGAACTAATGACACCACTGATTACCCTTTTTAGCAAATCATGGGAAGATGGTGTGGTACCTGAGGACTGGAGGAGGGTGGATGTGATTCCCCTTCACAAATGTGGGAGCAAGGCAGGAAACTTCAAACCTGTTAGTTTGACCTCAATGGTAGGGAAAATGATGGAATCACTTCTGAAGGAAAAAAAATGTTGAGTACCTAGAGGCCAGCAGGGCAGAGAACCCAAGACAGCATGGATTCACAGTGGGAAGGTCATGTCAGAAGAATCTAATAGATTTCTTTGACTGGGTGACCAAAGTAGTAGACCAGGGAGAGGCTGTTGACATGACCTACCTAGCCTTTATCAAGGCATTTGACACAGCCCCACACAAAAGATTAATAAACAAAGCTAGACAGCCTGGGAGTGGGTCCCAAGGTGGTAGCCTGGGTAAAAGAATGGCTGGACAACAGGACACAGAGGGTAATAGTAAAGGGAGTCCACTTCGATGAAAGGGGGGTTACTAGTGGGGGAACCACAGGGTTCAGTACTGGGACTGATCCTCTTTAATGTCTTTATAAGTGACATTGCAGAGGAACTAGAAGGAAAAGCATGCCTCTTTGTAGACAACACAAAGATCTGCAACAGGGTTGAAACCCAAGGGGGGGGTGGAAAGGATGAGAAGGGACTTGGCAAGGTTGGAAGAATCATCAAAAGTATGGCAGCTTAGATTCAATGCAAAGAAGTGCAAAGTATTGCACCTGGGACACATAAACCCAGGGGAAGAGTACACAATGGGTGGGAGAGGTACTAACAATAACAAAAATCGAAATGGACCTGGTGTAGTCATATCAGATGACCTAAAGGAAGGCATTGAATGTGAGAAGGCTGTAAGGCGGGCTGGGGGGATACTGGGATGCATAGAGAGAGGCATCACCAGTAGAAAATGGGAGGTTGTTATCCCTCTATACAGACAGTTGGTGAGACCCCAACTGGAGTACTACATGCAGTTCTGAAGACCCCATCTCTTCAATGACATAGACAAGATAGAGGTAGTCCAGAGAAAGGCAACTTAAATAGTGTAGGGTCTGTACCAGAAGCCATATGAAGAGATACTAAAGGAGCTTAATATGTATACCCTTGAGTAAAGGAGGGAGGGGGACACATGATAAAAACATTCAAGTACCTCAGGGGAATCAACAAAGCCAAGAGGATAGCATATTTCAGAAAATGAGAGGTGCAAGGACAGGGGGGCACAATCTGAAGATGGGGGGATGGCTCAGGGCAGTATGAGGAAGTATTTTTCATGGAGATGGTGGTTGATGCATGGAATGGTCTTGCTGAGGAGGTTGTGAAGTCAAAAACAGTGGGGGATTCAAGAATACTTGGGACAGACATAAGACAATTCTGGTGGGGGGTAGGAGGAGGTAGGCTGTTGGTTAACTAGGCTCTGCAGTTTATCCAATAGGTAGGGGAATTGGCAGACTGGGTGGGCTAAGTGGCCCTTATCTGCCATCAAAATCTATGTTTCTATCTTTCTTTAGTTTTAGTGCACATAAATGCACAAGCACAATATATAAAATTCTCACTTCCCAACATTGTCTCCAGAACAAAAGTTATTTTTTGATGCTATGTATGTGCTTCCAGTATTCCCCAGGTCTCTCTTCCCTTCTGTGTTGCCTGAGTGGGTTTTATAGACTGCACCTAATTAACATTGACTGCAGATCTGTTTGATTAGCTCCCTGCCTGACGGCTTGAGAGAGAAGAGCAATGGCCGCCACACGATAAAGAGCTGAGGAGTAGAGAGTGTAGCAGGAACTGCATAAGGCTCTTTTTTCATTTAGAAAAGGTATGCCACCTTTAACGTTTACCATACCTGTCTAATTTGCACTTCTTTCCAGTCCAATTTTGTGGCCTGCTTTGTGTGGCCCTTCTGCTGTCCATCTTGTTCTCTCTCCATAGGCTTGGCGTGCTGTGGAGGAGTAGCCTACCTTGGAGTGTTAGGAGAGTAAGCACTGTGGAACGTAAATGACTGCAGAGTTGCCACACCAGAGGAGTTTACTGAAGATTGAAGTTTGAGAGACCTACATTCACATTAATACTACCAATAGATGGGTCAAAGAGCTGATGAGCTGGTGGCCTGCAGGACGGCGAACATGTGCAGGCTGGGGAAGAGACGATGAGTGACATGATAACACAGACACCTAGCCATGGACTTGGATCACTTTCTCAGTGTTTTGAGTGTTTTTAGAGCTCCAAATTCAATTAGTCTACTGGTTTTGGATCTGTAGATTTTTTTTTTGCTCTTCTCACATCAAAAAGAAGCTGTTGGAGTGGGTGTCAAGAGGTTATATGAGGATACTAGAGGTACTAGTCGGGTACTTGGGTTTAGTTTTGATATTTTTTTTATTTTACTTTTATTTTACTTTTGGGGTGGGGTTTTAGACCCTTGCATTCAAAAGTTTTAAATACACCTAAAGCGCATACCGATTGGCTAATTCAGCTACTTGATCACCTTGATTCTTGGTCACCAGGTGAAGAGTTCAAAAAGCACATGCATGGCATTCACTGTGGTGCAGTTCAGTTGGGCACATCATCCATTACGGTTGTCGAGCTTTTTGATAGCCAAAATTGATTTGGCCTATAATACAATGCACAACGGAAGGCTCTGAAAGTTTGGAATCTCCGTAACCAGATAAAATAGCTTAAACTGAAGTGAGAAGCAGAGCTAGGTGATTTTCTGTGTGTGTTTTATTTTTCTACTGCTACATGTAAGCGCGATATAAAGATTGGGGTGATTGATACAGCTGATGCAGCAGTAAGCTTGTTATTGAGCTATTATTGAGTTTTACCCTTGTTTTTACCCTGTACCTCTACTAACCTCTAATTTTTAGAAATTTTAGAACAGTTCTCCAGTTTATATTAGCATTTTTAGAAGTTTGTTGTATTTTTTGATTATGGACACTGGATGTAGAGGTATTGAAGTGTAGTCTGTGGTAGCACGTGGACTAACAACGGGAAGACTAGAAGGATTTATTTATTGGATAAAATATTTGGAATTATTGCCTGATTGAAAGAGCCCTGTTAGAGATTTTAATGCTATTTTTATTTTATTTTTAGACAACAGATACTACAACATTTAGAATTAAAGTTTTTATTGGAGTTCTTACTGAATGGGGGTGCTGGAATTACCTGTACTGAAGGCTACTCTTCTAGTCCAAGGGAGCTAGGCATGACAAGCTACCTCAGCACAGGAAAAAAAAGTGGCTGTTGGTGCCTTGATTTGTTTCTTAGAAAATGGACCAGCTAATGTATTTTTCCAGATTTGTATATATGCCAAGGGGACATCTGCACCAGAAGTTTGTTTTCTTGGATATTTTGAGTAATTTTCTCAAACAGTTATCTGCTTACTGAAGGACATTGAACTGACATTAGAAGTGATATTACTATTTGATCTCATATGAATTTATTGGTGCACTGAAGACAAACTACTGACTGACATAAAAATATATAACTTCTGTTTTGAACTGTGGAAACTGTGGAACTGTGAAATACTGCACTATTTTGCATTATTAAGATCAATGGAATAGTGGAAGTCTGCATTATTAAGATTCCTCTCTCTACTATTGATATTTGTGTATGTATTACAATATAATTCTGGTAATATAGGCTTATTAAGTATAGTAGGCTTATATAATAAGTCTATTAAAAGGGGAACAAGAATGGTTAATACTAGACAACAAAGGAAAAAAGATCCTCAAATCTCGCCTTTAACAGCTGAAAGCAATTTAATTAATAAAGGATCTATCAGGCACTTAGAATCTACAGAACACTCATTAAGCAATAAAATGTCTGTCAATATGACCTGCACAAAGCAGACAATTACAGAACACTTAAACGAACCCAAGGAAGTCTTATGTAATAGTAAAACTTCTACTACTTCCAATAAATCTAATTTATTAGATAAACTAACACAGAAAATCTCATTAAGAACTGCTGTTAAAATGTTTGAGGCTTTAGAAACAGTAGATACCTTGAGGTGAACTGAAGTAGTAGATGAAATCTCTGTGTCTGATTGTCCAAAGTTGAGTAACATCAAATAACTTAGTAATCAGGGTTTATTGGGAGAACAGGAAGCCTCTGATTCCTTTAATGCAAGTGATACTCAAAATGAATGCTACAGTGAAAACAAGTTCACATCAGTTAAAGGGAGAAATGAGAGTTATCTGGACAAGGAAAAGACAATCCTAGAGGAAGTATCCGGGGACCTGCAAGGAATTATTACTGGTTTTAAAAAATTTGAAAATCAAGGTGCTAATGATTTATGCAAAAAATGTAAGGAAAAAATGGGGATAGAATCAAAACTGGAAGATGAACAACTAAGTGTTTATCAGACCAGCTCACTGAGTGAAAAATTAGTTAATCTTCTATCAAAATAACAAAATGCTAATATCTTTTTGATGGAACAATTATTATTAAATAGGGATTTGATGGAAATGTTGAGAAATGAAATAATACACAATAGAATACCCATCATAGAGGAATTGAATGATAAGGTGGAGAGTATTAAAAAGGAACTAAAATGTGGGAAGAAAAGGATAAGACCAGAATTTGATAGTATTCATATTCCAGAAAGCCCGATAGAGAGAAAGAAATCACATAAGAATAGTAAATCAACAAAGATTACAAAGGGAAAAAAAGAAAAAAGGAAAAGAATCAAAAACAGCATGGAAAAATATTAAGTCAGTTGATAGAGGTCGCATCTACTGCCACCAATAAGAATCAATCGAAACCACCAATTAACATTAATAAAAATCAATCAAAGACAACACAACAGAATTCATTAGAATGTAAGGAGCTTCGTAAGTGGGAGGAACAGATAGAGTTAGAAAAAGGAATAAGTGGTAAATTAGGTGATCAATTGAACCATTTACAGGAAGAAGTTATAATGCTAAATAAAGAGCTAGAACATTTGAATCAGATAAATGGGGAAATTAAAGAGAAAAATTATACTGAATCTCTGGTATCTAGAGATCTGAGTAGTTTGCCATTTGCTGAAACTTGCCCATCCAATACTGACTCTATTAGAACGAGATCAACATTAGTACCTCCAAGAAAGTGGAGATTACAGATAGTACTCCACTAATCAAAATCCTGGCCCCTACAGGATGATTCTTAACTGAGGTAAAGGATCAGACATTTTAGATTAGTAGAAAAAATGAAGGAAGTACTAGATGTATCCATCAATCCTGCTGAAATCATTGATATCAAGAATACAGAAAACCACACAGCAATGCTATTAGATATCTATATTGAATCATCTAGGACAGCCAATTATATATGGCTAAATCCTTGCCTAATTAGAGATCAAGAATTTGTTGTTACCTTTCCCAATAGGCATCCGTATAATACTGCTCAAATGCTAATGAAGAAGTTAGAACAGAAACCTGTTGTACTCACTCTATTTGGGCTTAACTATCTCTATAAAGAAACAAACTGGAAACTGAGTAGGGAAATATGTAGTCTTTTCAGAAATTTCTTTCAGATACAGATAAGTGGGGGTGGTATTACCAATATAAAATGTGTTGGAACAGGTACTCAAATTGATATTGTAGTAAAAAAATGAAAGAGTAATGAATCAAATTTTGGAGAAGTTTCCTATATTGGACTCTATGGGGTTGAATCTAATAGAAACCAAATTGTTGGACAATAGATCTGGCATACAAAGAACAATTTGTGATAGAACAGGGATAACTATGAAGAATAAATTACATTCAGTAGCAGGGTATGAGGACTGACATATAGAAGAAGCTATGAAAGTTCAATTCCCACTAGAGTCCACAATAGCTTCCACTTTAGCAACAACTATTAGAAATGATGAGTATTTTCAGTTTATTACACGGAATATTGCAGAAATTAAGGAAAAGCTCCAGGATATGATTTGAATTGATTATATATCAACATTCAATGCAATTTGCCTTCAGGAAACATGGCACGATGCTTCAGACTCAACTGAGCTAAATGGTTTCCAATTAAAACATATCCCTGGTACTAAAAACTCAAAAAAAAGGCAGAAATTCTGAAGGAATAGCATTGTATGTAAATTTAAGTAACATCACATCAGTTAAATGTATTACTTTAAGTAAATATTTTATAATAATTTTATTGTATTATGAAAGTCAAAGTTTCTTGGTTATGACAGGATATATTCCACTGGAGAGGTCTCCAATGTTTAATTTGCATATATGGGAAGAACTAAGGAATCTACTAATTGATACCAAAACTAGATATCCGGATGTTGAAATTTTATTAGCTGTCGACTTAAATGCTCGCATAGGTACATACGATGGTTTGGGAGACAATACATATTTCCAGTCAGTGGTTCCACCATATGACTGGAATAAAAGAATCACTAAGGACAAATTAGTTAATAAATCAGGTTTGGAAATGATTAAAATTCTGAGGGAATGCAATCTATATCCCCTAAATGGTAGACTCAGTGGAGACCTTGAGGGGGAATGTACCTATATTTCTCCTAGGGGAACATCCCTAATTGAGTTCATATTTTGGACAGGTACTCCTGCCATATGGAAAAGTTTAATTATAACTTCTAGAGCAGAGAGTGACCATCTTCCAATTGTTCTGACTAGTAATCCTCAGAGAAAGAATCAGGTTTCAATAACACAACAACCTTTTAGTATAGAAATTAGAACCAACAAAAAAATAATGTGGAAAGTAGATTCTCCCTTGAATATTTCACATATAGTTGAGAAGTTGTTCTTAATAGAAAGTGTAGAATCTTTAAGTAAATACAGTTTAGATCAATTAATCACAAAACTATATCTACTCTTTGAAGAAATAAGGATCAGTTTAGAACATATAGTTAATATTAAAAAAAGAAGTAAAATGGGATGGTACGACCAAGAATGCATCAAATGTAAAAAGATATTAAGAAAGTGAAAAAAACAATATATGGGAAACAGAAGCAAGAATCTTCTGAGTTTAATAAATCAAACAAAAAAGAATATACATTTTTATGAAAAAAGAAGAGTTCTTTAAAAATCTTTGCAATGATATGTTGATAGTAATTACAAATAAAGATCAGAAAAGATTTTGGCAAGTAGTAGCTAGAGATACAACCAATTATAAAGAAGGTATGGATGTTTATATAATATAAGAAGAATGGCTAACCTATTACACACAGCTTTTTAAGGATTCAGAAGATAATGATGATGTTGTCCTGTGTACCGGCGTAACCCAATCTATAAAAATAACTAATATTGAAACTTATCTTGCCATAAATTCACTTAAAACTAAAAAATCTCTAGGGCCAGATAATATACTAGCTGAAGTTTATCAGTGTAATGCTGGTCTATGGAGCAAAATATTAACCATACTATATAATTAAAGTATACAAGACAATAAATATCCTCATACATGGAAAGGAACACAGATAATTCCAATACACTAAAAAGGACGAAAGGACGATCCAACCATGTATCAACCAATCAGTCTATTAGACAATAACTTAAAGATATTTTCTAAAATAATACTTAATAGACTCAGAGAAGCAGTCTATGAAGCTGGAGATCTATCACCTTTCCAATCTGGGTTTCGAAGTGATTATTCTACAATGGATAATCTCTACATTCTGACGCATCTACTGGAGAAATATGTCCATTTAAGAAAACAAACATTGTAAGCAGTTTTCATAGATTACTCAATGGCTTTCAATACTGTACATAGAAAGGTGTCATGGGAAAAATTAATAAAATATGGCATCAATATAGATTTGATAAATATAATCAAAACTTTATATAGTAACACTTGGGCACAAGTAAGAATTGGAATAACAGGACAACTCTCAGCTAAATTTTAAATTAATAGAGGTGTTAGACAGGACTGTGTGCTAGCTGCACTGCTTTTTGCTCTATATATTAATGATTTGTTAAATGATTTAACATTTCAAAACTCAGATTTGCCAAAAGTATTAAATCAACATTGTGCAGCTCTTGCTTACGCAGATGACTTTGTACTTTTTTCCCTAACCAAGAAAGGACTTCAGGATAAATTCAAACTATTAGAAGTCAAATCCAGAGAATTAAAGCTTACAATAAATCTAACTAAAACTAAAATGTTAATATTTAGCCCAAACAGCAAGAAGAAGATGGGGTTATGGACATTAGCAGGAGAAAAAGTTGATACTGTAAAAACATATACATATTTTGGTGTGGTTTTTTAGTGAAAACTGTCGATGGTACTGACATTACCAGAAATGTCTGGAAGTACTAAAAAAACTCAATGTTGGCTCTTACATGTTTTAACAAAAGATATGGGGGACTGAGTATTAAACTGTTAATAACAGCAATAAAATCAAGATATGAAAGACAGCTATTATACGGGATGGAAGTGTGGGAAGTTACACACATGGAAAAACTTGCAGCACCAGTCTTTAAGTAATTAAGAAATATAATGAACGTAGGACATTCTTGTCCAGCCCCATATATTAGATTGGAATTGGTATTAGTAGATGTCAGAGCACTATGTGTGGTAAAACAGATTAATTTTTGGATTAGTTTAACAAGATTACCATCACACAGAATATCAGTCATGTGCCTGAAAGAAAAGCAGATGTGGCTGCAGATGGGATACACAAATGGATACTGGCTAGCTAAAGTTGCACAACTACTAAAAAAATATAAATTAGAGATATTAGCACAGTATGTAAAAAAGGGAATACTAATAAGTGATAAATATAAAAAGTATGTGACCAAGAAAATAGCAAATTATTGGAAGAAGGAGGATCTGGAATTAATTAAAAATTCATCATATTCCAAATGTTTTGCTAAGAACAACTTTGAATTTGGATATAAAATATATCTAGATGTACTTATTGACCCTCCTATGCGGATAATTTTTACAATATATAAATTCGAGTTATTCGATAGTAGCCTCTTAAGACGTAGATATAAAAAAAATGACAACAAAAATTGCAGTTGTGCAGTTGTGGGAAGGGAAGATCTGATCCATGTAATGTGGTACTGTGCTTGGTATGACAAAGCTCATCAGTATTGTTTAGGTTATTTTATTAATAATGGATATTATATGGATATAGAAACTTTGACTTTCATTTTGCTGCATACCCGGGATGAATGGACTATAATTAGATTTGCTAAATTATTCTCAACAATAGATAAAGTCAAAAAAAGAATCAACCATACATTAAGTGTGATGGGTTTTTAAAGATGCAAGGGAAAGCCTCTAAACCTATTAGAAATATTAAGCTGGATTTTATATATATGTAGAAATTTGAAAGTTTAGATATAGGGCAATTAGATCTTCTTTTTAGTACTCTGTATTAAAAGTGTCTAAATCATCTCTTTTTACTGAAATAATATGCAATTCAATATGATATTTATGTATAACTATTTTGTATGAAATTGTGTCTGTCTTTGAATATTTATTGACTGCTTTTTTAAGACAAACAATAAAGCATTTTCATGATGGCTATGTATGTGCTGCTGCTGCTGCACTGTCAGTCACTGTCTTAGACTAAGTCGTTGAATATGACCAGAGTTCCTCTTGTTAAAGAGGTTAGTGTACATAAATGAACAAGCACAATATGTACAGTTCTCACTTCCTGACATTGTTTCCCAAACCAGAATTTTTTTTCCATGCTGAGGTGTATACGGTGCTTCTGCTGTGCTTTGTCAGTTAACTCCTCAGATTAAGACTCTATAGTCACTGTTGTTTTCACTTTCCTGAAATATTCTCCAGAACCAGAAATTCTTTGTTTCTAAAATATGGTAGTGCTGCTATTGCATTGTATAAGGTGCCCTCTTGGACTAAGTCCTTCCACAGCAGTAAACCATCACTACAGCAACAATTTTATAGTGACCGACACTACAGTGACAACAGCGCCAGGTCACTGTAGTGTCGGCATGGGACCCCAGCACTTTTTTGTGGGGGTATTGCACCCCCTCTCCAAAACAACTCTGACTCAGAGTTGATTATTATAGTACCAGGGGATGCAGGGGGCAGAGAATTCACATGGGGGTTCAGGGGGCAAAGCACTGGAAGGAAACAAAGTCTGCAGTGACTCCCTTTATGTCAACCACAAATGCAGTTAACATAAAGGAGTCTCTGTAACATTGGTTGACAACGAAATGGTTGATCAAACATCATAGATCCCTCCACAGCCACTGTTGTCATGTCTCAAACCTTTCTCCAGAACAAGACATTATTTAGGCTCAAAAATATGGTGGTGCTGCTGCTGTTGCACTGTCCCACTCACCATCTCAGACTAAGTCTCTCCACAGCAACTCTTGTTGTCATTTCCTGAAATTTTCTCCAGAATCAGAAATGATTAATGCTGCTAAAATATGGTATTGCTGCTCCTGAGGTGAGCTCAGACTGAATCTCACCACGGTCACTGTTGTACTTACTTCTCAAAATTTTCTCCAGAACCCGAGATTATTAATGTTGCTAAAATATGGTGGGTTTTTTTTTCTGCTGAGCGGTGCCATTCACACTCTGGGAGTGAGTCTCACCACAGCCACTGTTGTAGTTACTTCTCAAAAACTTCTCCAAACCCAGACATTAATTATGCTGCTATTATGGTGCTGCTGCTGCTGCTTCATTGTGTTGGTGGCCCTCTTGGACTGAATTTCTACATAGCCAACTCTTGTTGTCACTTCCAGAAAGAGAAGGTGACTGAACTTAGACTTTAATTCAATCCACATTGTGTTGCACTTGTTAAAGGAAACTGAAAATAAGTAGTAAAAAAAAAACTTTAGGAAACAATACTTACCATCACTTTGGTGATGGCCATGCCTTGAAATGCCGTGACATGGCCACATATACAGGAGGCAGACGAGGAGTGCTGCTTGCTATAGGAGACAGTAGGACAGTAGCAAGAAACCTGTGAAGACAATAGAAAATTATTTAAACTTCAGTCAAGTAGCCACTGATACGGTCACATGGCATATCAGTTGTCCACTCCCAGCTGTCACCTGTTAAAACATGAGTGAAACTATTTTTCCTGAGATGGCCACTGTTGTGGCCATATGGTAAATATATTGTCCACCCCCAGCCCTCCCCTGTGAAGACATGATAGATTATTTTACCTTAGTGTCCTCTAAAATGGCCACACTGGCCACACAGTATATCCACCATCCACTCACAGTCTTATTATACCTGTCACCTACAAGAATACAAGAGAGACATTAATTTTTCTCAGTTGGCCACTGTGAAGGCAAGACAGCATATACATTTTCTAGTTGTCAACTCCCAGTCTTGCCATACGTGTAAACTGTGAAAACAACAGAGAAATGAATTTTCCACAGTTGTCCAATGTAATGGCCACATGGTATGTCCAATGTCTGCTCCCAGCCTTAACATATCTGTCAATTGTGAAGACAAATTTGAAATTATTGTTCCTTAGTTGGACTTTGTCATGGTGCACCTGTGAAGAGAAAACTAAAAATATCAACAAAAAAAGGAGAGATACTTAATTGTACATAAGTGATGAATGGGCCATGTAATGGCCCAGTGGTGCCCCATAGGTGGAGGAGAAAGTGGCTGCTGTCTGCTGAGAAAGAAACAGCAAAACAGTAGACCTGTGAACACAAGAGTGACATTATTTATGGTCCAAACCATTCCTTTCCATTTGTACCTGTGAAAGGAAAATGAAAATAAAAAAGTAAAAAACATAAAAATGGAATGATACTTATTGTCACATCAGAGATCAGATGCCATGGAATAGCATGATCATTCCCACAAGGTGAAGGAGGTGGCTTATTGGCTAGAGGCAAAGGTAGCAGGGCAACAGAAGCAGGTGTCATTTACACTGATATAAGAGTCTGGGTCTGGTAGGAGAGGCATCAGATGGAGGCAGAGTTCTATGTTGTTGTTTACTGATGATGATCAGAGCAGGCCAGAGGAGAGGTGCAGCATGAAGAAGACAATGCAGCCTGTTCACATTGAATGTGTTAATCATTTTCCCTGGGATAAAAGTTCAAAGGCCAGATTTTCAAATGACCCGACATGACCCAGAGACTAAGACCCTGTGCACAACTCCCTAGTGCACAGAAAACCTTCCTGCATCTGCAAAAGTGCTGTTTTGAGCAATTTATGTGCATGGGAAGCATTTCCCTTTTTTGCAGTTGCACAAAAAATGTTATACTTGGTAAAACCAGGCATAGTATTTTTTTGAAGCTGTGCAAAAAATATGTGCAAGCTGCCATACATTGTGGAAAAGGTTGCAAAAAGGCAACCATTTTGAAAATTGAACACGTGGAAAAAAATTGCAGTTGCACAAGAAAATCCTCCCTTGCGCAGCTTTTTTCTGCACATGCACAAGCCCCATGTTTGGCTGGAGATGCATCAGTTGGAGGTAGAATCCCATGTTGCTATTTATAGATAAGGAGCAAAGCAGGCTAGCGGAGAGGATACAGCTTGGGTCGGGCAAGGCAACAGTTTCACATTAAATGTGTCTGTCATTTATGCTAGGTTAAAAGTCTGGGTCTGGCTCGAGAGTTAGAGAGGCACCAGAGGCCTGCATGAGACGTTACACATTAACATGTCAAACTGTACAACTGTGCACCAACATGATTGAGAAGGCACTGGCAGTGTGAAAAAAAAATTAACATCTCAAGAAACACGATTCAGAAATTAAATGTATGCAATTACAAAAATTAAAACTATTCCAGTTACATTCACTCATCTTTCCTTCTCTGACAGCCAAATAAATCTGTCCTCTGCTCTTCATCCTCTGCTGTGAATACCCTCTCTACATTCAACACATGGGGATTTTGCCTCTGTTAACTCCACATCCTCTGTATTTGATACTTGTCACTCCCCTACTTTATCCTGGTGTGCCAGTGGTGCCCACAGGGATGCACCTTTATTTGGTGGTATACTGTATGTGCACTTTTCTGTTCATTAAATGTCGACATAGTGACATTTTGGGGAATAGGTTTGTACCAGTGTATATCTGTGATGTTTGCCCCTGCTACACTGAACATACATTCAGAACAAGCACTGGATGACAGACAGCTTACGTATGTGTATGGCATACTAATGCTTTACTCCAATTAGCAAACTAAAATGATGAAGTATGATTCTCTGATGATTTCTGAAAATTGATAATCAAAAATCCCTGCTGTTCACATACAACAGAAGAAGATTCTGTCCTTCAGAGAGCTTTCCCCTTTGTAGCAAACTAATGTTTTCTAACAATTAATTGGCAGACTGAAGGGTTCCAGCAAATACCAGGAGGTCAGCAACGTTTAATTCTAAAAGTTAGCAGAAGTGATCAAATGAATCTGCTGTTTATCAAATGGTTTATGAGGGGGGTCATTTGAGTGATGAGATTTTTCTGTTCCTTGGGGTACACTAGCAGGATGACATCCTGGAGAAAACTATATTGTTGTTTAACATGTGTTTGGTGATAAAGCAGGAAATCATATATCATCCTATTTCAACCACAATGTTTTATGTGCAAGAGGCATGTGCTGAGACATGGTACAGTAGCTCTCTCTATAAGGATCCTTTTTCATTGTGAGAGGGAGACAAGCGGGGGGGGGGGGTTAGTGTGTAGTTTACATGTCGGGCCAATGGTTTGAGCCTGCGAGGGGGAGAACTCTCCTTGGGTGTTCAAGTTCTCCAAAGACAAGAGACAGCTCATTTTCCATATCTTTATCTGCATATTTGATCTACCTATAGGACAGCTAAGTTTGTGTTTTATGGTTTAATTCACTTTGTTTTCAATGTTTTCTCCCTTTAGCCCTTTTGTTCTGTTTTGCCAATGTGGAAATATATTGTGTAAATAACATAGTTCTTGTTTAGCACAATATACATACTGGTTGTGCATTTTAATAAAAAGGGTATAGTCTGTGAATCTGTGTGGTAGCTGTCATTCTGAAGAGTCATGCTAAATCTAGTGTAAGCAATTTGAAAAACGTATTCCTTCCTGATTCAAGGAGAGGAGTGGAGTGAAGCTTGATAAGGCAAAGGTCATACTTCACCTGGGTTCAAGCAGTCAGCCTTGGCTTGATCCAGGGGGACTCATGACTGGGTTAATAGGGTTCAGGAGCTCAGGGTGCAACACCTTTGCTCAGGGTCATGGGTGGCTGCAAGGACACAGTGTTAGGTGAACACAGGTGAAGATCTGCAAAAGCCACCTACATGAGAAGTGTATGTTGGGCCATGAATGGATGACATTATCACATCTGGTGGTAGTGTGTAGGATCTGTGTGAAGTGTGCAAGTACCAGCTGGCTTTTGGTGTTTACTTGAAGGGTGCTTGTGTAGTGTACACAGACACCTTGAGCAAATCCTCAGTATTGCTCACAATATCTAATCAGTCATAAAAACATAGTGCACCAGCAAAACTGTTTTTGTTGTTGTTGTTGCCTTCACCTTCTTTGGGGTGCAGTCAATGATCTGGAAAATGGCAGCAAAGGTGCTGATTGATTATAACAAGCTGAACCCAGAACAGCTGCGAGAGTTATGCACCAGAGAGAACATTAACTGTAAGCTGCTTAGTGAAAAGCAGCTCATAGGGGCCCTGTATAAAATGGACCAGGAAGAACAACGGGTCTTCTGGCCACAAGCTGCAGGTGAGTTGGAGTTCCAACAGATAGCAGTAGATGTCTGTGAGAAGGAGGAGTTGAGTAAGGAGGATGGTTCAGAGCCAGTGCAGCTGCAGCCCCATAGCAACCACAGGCACGACAAAGGTAGCAGCAGCCACTATAAAAGGAAGAACAGATGATGTTGATCTGGAAAAGCTGAAGTTGCAGTTTGAAAGGGACAAGCTGCAGGCAGAATTCCAGCTGCAAAGGGTGGAGATTGAGGCAGTCTGAACTGGAAAGGAGGCAGCTTGAGGTAAAAAGGAGATAGACCAAGCTGAAACAGAGGCATCAACACAGTGCAAACATGAACTTAAGATGGAGCAACTATGTCAGCAGTTATATGGAATGGAAGGTGGGGTTGACAGTTGGGGGGGGGCAGCACACAGTCTTAAACCAAATTCTAAAATGTTTCCTCACTTTTAGGAAGAAGATGATTTAGATGCCTTCCTTCATATATTTGAGAAAATGTGCATACAGTCCAAATTGGACAAGGGAACTTGGGCCCTCAGTCTAACCCTTTTATGTTCTGGAAAGGCTCTTGATGCATTTTCCGAAATGAATGCACAGGACAGTTGGGTCTATGATAACATTGAAGACATGTTGCTAAAACATTATAAATTGACTGTTGATGTAAATAGATTGAAATTTCAGAGATTTAAGAAACAGAATGAAGAAAGTTATATGGAAATGTGGCTACAGCATTCCAATTTGCTCAGGAGATGGTTAGAAGTTGCAGAAGCATGCTCTGCTGAGCAAAGTATGTAGGTCACTCTGTGTTACTGGAACAGTTTCTCAGGTGCTGTCGAGAAGATCTAAGGGTGTGGTTGGCTGACTGGACCCCAGGTTCAGCCAAGAAAGAAGCAAAAATTATTGGTAGGTTTATATGACAAATAGGACGTTTGGTAGCTGTAAGAGTGTTGAGGGAAGGGCAGCTGGGTTTAAAAGCATGGGCATGACAACAGGGCATCGTAAAGGGAACAAAAGCTGAACCTGAACCCAGAAAGGAGCACACTCAGTTCTCCAAAATGTAAAGAGAGTGGGGAAATGGAAATGTTATATGTGCCGACAAGTGGGGTGGATCTACTACGAAATCCCAACAGTCACTCGCCTGACGTACAATAGTCCGACTGTTTTCCCAACAGTAGAAATTTGACAGCAGTAGAGATGATTTTACGTTTTGGGGGGCTTTGCACCCTGCACCTATCATCCTTAAATATATTCACCCCCATTGCGGGCAAATTTCTACTGTCGGGCAAGTGAATGTCGGGAAAATGGAGTTGGGCTATTGTACGTCAGGAGAGTGACAGTTGGGATTTCATAGGACTCCCAGTGTGGCATCTCTCTTAAAACAGCCCAGCACAGAAGACCCAGGGAACAGGAGAAGCAGAAGGAAACCATACTACCTCAGGGTTTCATAGTGTTAATTACATAAGGGAGAAGATAAACTCTAATTCAGCGAAGTACATTCTCCCTGTTGAAATTAATAGGAAGCTTACACAAGCTTGGAGAGATGCATGAGCTATGCCCACCATAGTGCATCAGGATTTAATTATACCTGAACAGGTCCTACCTGATCAGTTTGCAGAGGTAATGTGTGCAGTGGTTCCAACTGTGCCAGCCCCATTGGCTTGAGTCTTCCTGAGTTGGGAAAGGGCCCAAGGGATGGAAAAAGTCAGGGTTAGTGAAGACCTTGATGTAGCTATGCTTTTGGGGAATGCTCTAAAATGCAGAGGTGAAACTGTGTGTGCAGTTACCTGGAGTAAGGCTAGTTAATTGAAATCTAATGGAACTGACAGCAGGAAGATGGGCTACCCAAAGCATGTCAGTTTGCTCTGACTGTGCTGTAGTACAGGTTGGCACTGTAGCACACAGGAGGCTGAGAGGTTTGACAGTCCAGTCTTAGTGCCGGCTGAATGCTGCTCAGTGGAAACTCCAAAGGAGGGTGCTGTCTTTCAAGGAGTAAAGCACACAGGTTAAAAAGGTGCTTTAGTGAGTGATGAATCCTTAAAGGATCTTAGGGAACAGGCACACGATGTTGACCCTGACCAACAGGGTAAGAGGTAGAGCAGAGTGTATTGGGAGAATGTCTTGCTTTATTGTGAGTGGGTACTGCAGAAGAGTGCAGAGGAATGGCAGACATGCAAACAGCTGGTAGTAACTAAGGAATTTAGGCAACAGCTTCTCAGCATTGCACATGAAATTCCACTTGCAGGATATGTGAGGGGAATGGAACAAGCAGAGGTTGATACAAAATGTCTATTGGCCTGGAGTTTTGAAAGATGTGGCTGAGTATGGTCACATTGTGATACACATCAGAGAGTAAAAAAGCAAGGGGACAAGGGCAAGGCAGCACTAGATACTTTACCCATAAAAGAGGAATCATTTTAGAGGGGTGCTGCAGATATTGTGGGGCCTCTAAGTGTGCTATCTAGCTCAGGAAAGAGATATATTCTGGTAGTCGTTGATTACGTCACCAGTACCCCAAGGCTGTGGCAATATCAGGCAGAGAAAGTGGCAGAACTGCTGGGGATCATCAGCTGGGTTGGATTTCCTGAGGAGATGTCATCTGACTAGGGCGCAAACTTCATGTCAGCTCTAATGAGGATTTTTCTGGGAAAAATGTGGGGTACAGCAGCAGCTTGCTTCACCTTACTACCCACAAACCAATAGTCTTGTGGAACACTTTAACAGCACCCTCAAAACATGCTTAGAGCTTTTGCAGAGCAGTGTGGGAGGAGGTGGGACAAGCATTTCCCCATCTCGTATTTGACTATATGGAAGTCCCATAGGAATCCACAGGGTTCTCACCCTTTGAACTCCTGTATGCATGCTGGGTGAGTGGAACCCTAGATTTACTGTGGGATGAAAGGGAAGGCAAGTTACCTCTCCCAAGAGAATCAGTTGTAGAATATGACTTTACTCTTCAGGGAGAGCTTAAAGAAGGTCATGGGTCTGGCACAGGATAATCTGGCAGCTGTGCTGCAGAGGCAGAAAAACTGGTATGACCATATGGCCAGGCAATGGTAGTAAGATGGATATCTGAACTGAAGGAAAGCTGTAGGGCATGTGAATCTTCTTTTTTAAGCAACATCCATCTGTTTATGACTTGCACATTGTGAAAAGTAGGTTCACAATGGCATTTTCCATTTGGTGCATGGTTTGGACAGAAAGCAAAGGAAACCAGCATTTTCAACAATGAGAATGGGAGAAGATCAATAGCAATTATCTCTGCCATGGCAGCATTTAATTTCTTGGATATAGACATAGAAACATAGAAGTTGACGACAGATTGCTATGTCCATCTAGTCTGCCAATTTGTTTTAGACCTATTTTGACACTCTAGTTGCCCTTTGAAGTCAGGGCTCCCTTATGTCTATCCCATGCATTCTTGAATCACCCAACAGTGTTGAACCCGGCAACCTCTTGGGGCAGGCTGTTCAAAGCGTCCACCACTCTTTCTGTCAAGAAAAACTTCCTGGTGTTGGTAGAGAACCTCCCTCCTTGCAGCCTGAGGTCATGTCCCCTGGTCCTGGAGCTGTTCTTGAAATGAAAAAGTTCCTGTGCCTGTGCCTTGTTAATGCCTTTTATGTACATGAATGTCTCAGTTATGTCCCCTCTCTCTCTCTTATCTGCTCCAGGGAGTACATATTCAGTTCCCTAATTCTTTCCTTGTAGGACATGTACTACAGACCCTGAATCATTTTTGTTGCCTTTCTCTGTACTGTTTCCACCCAGTCAGTGTCCTTCCTGAGGTGAAGCCTCCAGAACTGCACTCTGTATTCCAGGTGAGGCCTGACCAGCGATCTATACAATGGTAGTACCACCTCGCTCCCTTCTTGCTCATGATTCCCCTCCCAGTGCAGCCCAGCATTCTGTTGGCCTTCATTGTTGCATTCTCACACTGCTTACTAACCTTCAAGTCACCTGAGATTATGATTCCCAGATCTCGTTCCTGATTTGAGGCTGCCAGTCTTTTGCCTCCTAGGTAATACTCTGTTCTTGGAATTTTCTTTCCTATGTGCATGACCTTGCAGTTTTTGGCATTAAATCTCAGCTGCCACACTCCAGACCATTCATCTAGTTTCTTGAGGTCAGCTTCCATCTTTACTAACTTCTTCAGGGGTGTACACCCTGCTACGTATCTTGATGTCATCTATGAACAGACACATCTTCCCTTTCAGTCCATCAGTGATGTCTGTTATAAAAACATTGAAGATCACAGGCCCTAGCACTGAGCCCTGGGGTACTGCGCTGGTCACCCTGCCTTCCATCGATTGCGCTCCATTAACCTGTACCCTCTGGGTTCTGCCTTGTAACCAGTTTTGTACCCATCTGACTATTCTGTACTAACCCCTGTGTGGTCAAGCTTCTTTACAGCCTTCTGTGTGGAACCAAGTTGAAGGCCTTACTAAAGTCTAGGTAGACCACATCTACTTCCCCATTGTCATCCACTATTTTTGTAGCGTAGTCAAAAAAACTCGAGCAGATTTGTGTGACATGACCTACCTGCTGTGAAACCATGCTGTTTAGGGTCTTGTCGGCCTCTAGTTTTGAGGAATACTATGATCCTCTGTTTGAGTAATGTCTCCATTAGTTTCCCTACTATAGAGGTGAGGCTCACCGGTCTGCAATTACTAGCCTCTTTGCCACTGCCTGATTTGTGAAGTAGAATCACTATTGCCTTTTTCCATTCTTTGGGTATCACACCTCACTTCAAGGATTTCATGAATAGAAGTGCCAGAGGGGCTGCTAATTCTGCCTCCAATTTCTTAAGGATTCTGGGGTGCATCTCACCTGATGCTATGGCTTTGTCTGCTTTTAGTCTATGTAGCACCTCATGTACTTCGGCTTCTGTAAAGGAACTCGTGTCTACCCCGGTCCTGGGGTCTTGGGTTTTTTCAGGGCTGGGCCATTCTCTGGGGGCTCTTTGGCAAACACTGAGCATAAGTATTTGTTGAGGATTTTGGCTTTCTCTGGCTCATGTTTGGTGCATTTCCCTTCTACAATAGTAATCTTTACTATCCCTCCTTTTGTATTCCTCCTTTCCCTAATGTATCTAAAAAATTATTTGTCTCCTCTCTTTGCCCCTTCTGCTATCTTTTCCTCTGTCTGGTCTTTTGTCTTTCTAATTTGTTTGTTTGACTCTCTCATTTTTTCCTTGTATGACTCCCAGTCTTTCTCAGTTTTGGGTTCCTGGTATATGTTGTACACCTTCTTTTTTTCTTTGTGGTAGCCACTTCCTTGGAAAACCATAGAGGATTTATTTTTCTTTTTGCTTGGCTGACCCATCTGGCACATTGATCTGAGGCAGTCTTTATTGCGTCTTGAGTCTCCCGTACATGACCTCCACCTCCTCAGCCTCCATTTCCATTAACTGGCTGCTTATGTTGCTCTGAAATCTATCACCTTTATCTTTGAGTGGCTGGTGTCCTGTGTTATGTTTACCTTAAAGCTTATCATGCGATGGTTGCTGTTGCACATATGACATCCCTCTTCGATATCCTTGATCCTTCCTGAGTTTGTGAGGAAAAAATTGAGAATGGCATCTCCCCTTGTTGGGTTTTTAACAAGTTGGCACAGTCATGCTCCTTGTAGTGACAATAAGAAGTCCCTACTTCTTGTTGTTGATGCCATTAGTGTGCTCCAGTTAATATCTGGTAGGGTGAAGTCCCCCATCAGTATTACTTCACCTTTATCAGAGCTGCCATTAGTGTGCTCCAGTTAATATCTGGTAGGGTGAAGTCTCCCATCAGTATTACTTCACCTTTATCAGACATTTTGTGGATTTCCTCCATTAGGTTTTTGTCTGCTTTATCTCCTTGATTTGGAGGCCTGTACATGATGCTGATTCTGAAAGGTTTTCCCTTGCCTGTGTCTACTGTTAGCCACAGTGACTCGAAGTCCCCAGATTGCCCTTTTACTTCTGAGGCTTTTATTTCCTCCTGAATGTAAATGTATATGCCCCTTCCCCTCTTTTTTTGCCCTGCCTATCTTTCCTGAACAGATTGTAACTGGGAATGGCCATATCCCATCCGTGGTTTTCCATGAAACATGTTTCTGTTACAGCCACCCAGTCCAACCTTTCAGTTTCCAAGATGGCTGTTAGATCAGGAAGTTTGTTGGTTAGGCTCCTAGTATTTGCAACCATTGCCTTCCAGGAATGTACATTCTCTTTGGTGCAAGGTTGTATCCTCTTCCTGGACTGCTCTAGTTTGTTCTTTCCAGCCAAGAGATTATGGAGGTTGCTGGTTCGGGCGGATGTTGGCTCTGATTTGTTTTCTGAGGATGTATGTGCGCATTTGGCATTTTGGGGAGTGATGACCAGCCCACTGACGGCAGGGGTGTGAGCTGCATCATACTCCCCTTTATTTAGTTTAAACTACCTGTATAGACATTGGCTTGTTGTCCGAGTGCTTGCACACCTCTGTTTAGGTGCAATCTGTTGTATTTAAAAAAAGCTCTTTCCCAAAAGTTGTGCCAGTTCCCTGTGTAGTTGTATCCCTTGTCTTGGCACCAATCACACAGCCATGAGTTGAATTTGCCTACTTCAATCCCTCTGACTCATTTGGTGCTTTTTCCTTTTCCCCACACTTGCAGCACTTCTGTGAAGGCCAATTTGGACAGAAGAGAAGAAAGTTTGTCAGCCAGGTCCTCATAGTGTTTCTTGGCCTCCTGAACTGTGTGATTTGCCAAGTCATTGGTACCAAGGTGTATTGTTATATGTGTAACATCCCCTGATTCCTGCACAATTGTCTTTATGCGGTTAGTGTTCCTGCTTGCAGAGGCTCCTGGTAGACACTTTGCCATAATGTCACTTTTAACATTTTGTGTTAGGTGGTCTTCCACTCCTCTGATCATGGAATCCCTGATTATGAGAATTTTGCTTTTGTTTATATTTGTGTCATTTTTATTTTGAGTTTTAGTATTTTTGTTGTTATTGCATTTGGTTTTGGTATTGTTTGTTATATTTTGAATATTAGCATTTTTGTTTTTATCGTAGTTTGTATTGGTTTTAATTGGCGTGTTAATCTTTTTTCTTTACCTTTTATTACTTTGTCTGTGGTTGGTAGTAAACCTGTTTTTTGCTTGGATGGCTGGGAAAAGATCCTGGTTTTTGGCTTCCTTCCTGGGCCTCCTATGAGGCCTCTTTTTTCTTACCACCTGCCGGTCTCTGGGTCCTGCCTTGAGTCCTGCCCCTTGGCTGACATGCTTGTACTGCTGGGGGGGGGGGTGTTGTGGAGGTGTGCTATGGAGTTCCCTATATTGGAGGTCATATATTATAGTACAAGCATTCTGTAGTTGGGCTGCAAGATTTGCTATGGTGCAGCACGCATGGCAGGGTCCTGGTTGCCGTTTGTAGATACTATTGTACAGTGCACCACAATTTTTTGCAACTGACAAGGTACATGTTTTGTTTTGTTTTAGTTGAGAGATAGTGCTGATTCCTGTTTCTTGTCAGGAAGCATGGACAAAAAAGAAAACAGAACAGTGAGGATTTTTTTTGTTTGTTTTGGGTTTTTTTTTTGTACCTTACTACCTCCTATCAGGTGTTGTAGGTGGTGCTACATGCCTATAGAGCAAGAACACTCTGGAGAAGGTGTGTGGGCGTATCCTGTTGTTCCCTGTATGCTGTAGAACACAATCAGGTAGCTGTTGAACAGATGAGGTCTAGCTTGTACTCCTGCAAGGTAAGAAGGAATCTGGTTACTAGCTCAGTTGTTCTGCCCTTTGACTTGCAACTGCTCCGTGGAGTCCCTGTTGCTTGCAGTATTCCTGCAAGGGGTTACAGAATGATTAGGGAAGAATGTGAATTTGAATGTATTTAAAATATGATTGCAATCACCTTCAAAGAGTAGGTTGAAGTACAGTACAAAATATGGAAAGAGGTCAAATGCATCACATATTTACCATTTATTATTATACAGAAGTCCAAAAGGTAAATCCCAAATACAAAACAAATGAATACCATATATCATCATTGAGCACCCACTTGGCATGCTGGTGACCTGAGTTCAAGCTCCGAGCCCAGGATGTCAGGAGTGGAGGCTGGCAGAGAGGGTGATAGAGCATCCATGTTGATTCTATCCTCCTGGGGGAAGGTGCTGTGAATCACCACTCGGACAGAGACACCTAGTGGTGTGTGGAACCTTACTAGCATGGGTGACCACATGTCAGCTGACTCAGAGCATTGCAGCAGTGTAAGCGATCAAGGTATGGGAAGAGACCCAGAAAACAGAAGCTAGCAGCCCATCTTGGCCTTCCTGATGATGGCTGCCTAATCTTTTACATCACAGTCCCCTTAGCACACTGTTCCTGCCCTACCAGCACTGCATACATTGGAGAACCCCCCCCCCAGAAATGCTACTCTCCTCCACTCCCACAGGGAGGGGGATCTCCTGGCAGGAATAAGATGGACCCTCCAAGGACACAGGGACAGACTGAGGACTCAGGTAGCAAGAAGCAGCAGCAAAGGGTGATATGAGTGGACATATAGGGATATTGAGTAGCTATAGGACTGGGAAGTTGTGATGCAGAAAAAGGCTCAAATAACATATTGCAACAGGTATTAATAAATACATTTTCACACTAAGTCATAAATTACATCAAATTACATATTTCATATGGTCATATTAGGTACTGTACTTTAGATTGCTTTGATACAATGCTGGTTATAGTTGGCTGATTCTTTTTGGGTGGGTACATCTAGGAACAGTTCTGTGTGTGCCCTCTCTTGGTCATATGTCACTGACGAAGACAGTGTCAGGAAACCTGTGACATGTTTGGGGCATTTTGTCAGGGTGATACTGCTCTTGTTCCTGCTGCTCCTGCTCATCTGTGATTTTACACTTTCTGGGGTACTATTGACCTTCTCCATGTACTCAGCTGGTATTTCATCCACAATATCATCCGCCTCATCTCTACCTCCAAATCCCAAAACCACCTGCAGACATTTTCCTCTGATGTGCTTGCCACCAAGGCATATGTTTTACTTAAAGATTAGTATGCTGAAGTCGGCCCAGTGACTCTGAAGGTTGAGGCACTGAACACCTCATCTCATTTCACACCAGCGACCCAGGTTTGAGAGTGAACCTGATTAGCTGGAGCCGGGGAAAGAAGGTTTGGGTGTCCAACAATGGATCATCTTCTCTGGTGAGGGAGGAATGAGGGCTCCATCAATAGTATGCCTCCTGGTGGCAGCCAGGGGGTATTGCACCAATAGACCTCAGCATTTGCCTTTGATGGGATGTGGTGGATGTCAATTTGGCATGCACAGGAGTTTGACAGCCCCCTGGACTTCACTGCATGTTCGTGCTCACTTTTGGGGGGTGGGAAACCAAGCATGAGGAACAAGGAACAGCCCTGATATCTGGGAGGAGGGTGACATTGCTCCACAGCTCCACGCCCACTACTCGATCTTGCCATCCTGGGTCCCGACACATGCAATTTTCACCTCTGGCTGCAGGCCATTGGATTTCAGGTAAGGAAGCACTGAGCAGCAGAAGGTGGCCCTACCTTAGAAGGCACAAGCCAGGGGTGGCCTGCAGGTGTGTTGCAGATGGGTTGGAGGCTGGGGTCCCCAGGTAGGGAGGTCACGGCAGGATAGGAACAAGATAGAAGTCAACTAAGGGAGTCCTCAGACATTGGCAACTGGAGGTAAGATAGTTGAAGAAAAAAAAAAAGATTAGCATGCTTCTCACCTGTGCCAACATGAGATCCTTTCTTTCCATGATTCACTCAGGCCTGACAAATTTGCAATATCGTCACAGTGTCATTTTTTGGGTCAGTAATAAAAAAGTCCAACATAGGGGATTTTGAAGGATGACCAAACTTATATGGAGCACTAGTTGTGGAGGCACTGGCCACTAGACCCACATTTGTTTCTTTTCTTTGATGAGTGTCATCCAACATCTTTTGAGACACAGGTTGTCTACTGTTCATGAAAAAAAATTGAGCATTTTGCTATGTCCATTTGTTTTTGTTTTTTTCATGCTCCTTCAAAGGATCGATGACAGTGTCAACCTCACCTTCACCCTTCATTCCCCACTACTGTTTTTTCCAGGACCTCCTGTTGTTTATTTTCCTTAGATGGCAGTGGCACTCAAAAATTCACCCTTGCATCATTTTCAGACTCAAGTCAAGTAATACCAATCATTGGTGACTAATTGTCAGATTTTTCAGCAACACAGTGTTTACTCACTGGTGTTGATGGGGTTAGGGAAATGTTTGATAGCAGACCTTGGCTCTGTCTGCCTTCCTCAACTATGAGAGCAGCCAACTCAAGTGTGTACACATTTTAACAGAGTCACTGCCATTGTTGACTACAGATATGCTAATATTTGCACCCATACTACGCTTATGTTTGTCTCTACTAGTGGTTATCATTGCCTTGCCTGCTTTTTCTGCCTGCCTACCCTCTCTTTTCCCTCTACTGCTCATGCAAAGGTCATAACATGTAATTGTGTTGTGGTACTAGTGGTTTGGACAATAATTAAAAGAACAATACTACAAAAATAGTAATAAAAAATACAATAATTTAAACAAATGTTACAAAATGAATGGAAAGCTTAATAGTGTAAATAAAACAAATTAGAAACATTAAATATTACAATTCTACAACTAACTGCCAGAATCCTGGACAGTCTTAAGTACTTTAGCAACACAGGAACACTGAGAGTGCACAAATTATGAGACTTGACACAAAATAACTTTGAGTGACAGCGAAGGATCTGTGACACAGGCACAAGAACCCCGACCAAGATGTCTGCTACAGAGCTGGGAACCCATTGAAAAGCTGACCATGATGTGACCCCAAACTGACCAGCAACATCATGACACATAATGTGGGGGGGGGCTGTGCCCCCCACCCCTATACAGGGGGAAGTGCCCCCTGCATCCACCATCCTATAGATATCTAACTCCACGCTGCACAGACAGTGGAGTTAGATATTTACCTCCCATTGCCCTAAAGTGTCTCGACACAAACCCCCATCGCTACCGATTTAGGCACGGTGGGGGTTTCACTGTGGGGGGTTCACTGTGTGGGTGTCATTGTAGTGGCAGCATACTGACAGAGAATGAACTGAAACAAAGCCTGTGACTGCAGATAAGAGACTGGCCTTCCCAACATACACAGCAGTAGTCCAGCAGAGACAGCAGCACTACAGAAAAAGAAAGGAAAAGGTAACTAAACTGTAGTTAAAAACGTTCAAAATTTGGATCTACAGATGCAGAACAACAAATAAAGTTATGATTTAAAGGAACACTGTTGACCCCATTTGGCATCAAAGTGTCCCTAGTTTAAAAAAACACATTTTATGATTGTTCTTATGCTATAGAAACTGCTGATGTAGCTTGTTGTTTGAGCCAGACTCCTTTTTCCTTTTAAAAAGTAAAAAAAAACCTGAGTGTCAACCATACCGGTGTTACCACACCAAAACATGTTTGTTTACATTTCTTGACCAACTACAACTGCATCTTTCCTGGACTCAGGAACACCCCCCAACACTATCTAGCTACTCATTATGCAGTAAAAACAGAGGAGACTATTGTATCACAAGTGGCTGCACTGTTTGAGAGTGTTTCTAATATTCAGAAAGTATGCAGTAAGCTTAGGTAAACAATTTGGAGCAAAACAAGGCTGTGTAAATCTATACATTCCAACGCATTTCAGTTGTAATAAGCAAGGAGGCAGATTAAACAACCAGCATCGTCAATACATTTTTGAGAAGGTAAGCAATCATCTGTCTAGGATTCTGGCACTTAGTTGTAGAATTACCACCTTCCTCTCTTACCCTCCTTTAACTCCCTTCCTCTCTCCCTTTTCTAATCTGCTCACTGCACCCACTGTTGCACTTGTTCCTAGATCCTTGCCTCCTACCCACCTCTCCTTCTGCTTCCCTCCCAGTTACCCCTCTACATCCACTATCTCTTCCACTTAACTACGCTAACTGGCACAACTGGCAGCAACTCAGTTTTTCCACTCCACCTTTCCCTTTGACAATGCCCTTATGGCAGCTTTAATTCCTGTAAATATTGTTTGTTGTGACTCATCATTCTTAAATGCATGCTTGATTGTATTGTTCAAACTATTATTTATATTATCTGTAGCTTTTAGACCATGTATACCCTGTACTGAACTTTGTATTCAAACTGCTTGCCTGCTAATCTCACACAAACTTTATTTCTATTCTTTGTATACTGATGTGGAACCTTTGTAAAAGAGCCATTGGCTCAAACGTATTTATCCAAAATTCTAATAAATAAATAAATGTGTGTTTTTACCTAGAAATAATATGATGAAAAAAGGTTGACATTGTCCCTTTAAAAAATAAACTTTCAGTTTATTTGATGAAAACCAGACAAAATCATTCAAACTGACCTCTAAGTACACATACAGATCTTATCTCCTGAACACACCTCCCATCACTGCAGACAGCACAGTTCTTGGGGTCTATTTCCTGTCACATGGTACAGCAGCAGCACTGAATGACTCAGCCTTTTTGCAAAATTACAGTGCACGTCACCAGCGATTTTTTTCTATTTGCAAACTTACAGAGTTACCAATACCATAAAATTCAACATCATGAAGTGCAAAGATCTTGGCGAAGTTGCAGAAACTTATGAATTTATTGTGAATCAAAGTTTTCCCAACTTTGCACACCTCTAGTTAACATCAACTGGCTGGATTTGAAACTTTATTTTATGAGAATGCGTTTACATTTTTCAAATGTTGTCTGATAATGCTTTAATGTATCCTCAAGCTTTACAATATTACTATACTACAAATTAGAAGTGTGATACAGGACTATTCACTCATGGACAATTATATGTCTGTGACAAAGTAGACATCATTCCCATATTTGTGAATGATGATTATAGTATGCACTGCAAGCCCATTAGTCCACCGTGTGGACCAATAGGCTTGCAGCTGATATGTAATATGTCATTCAGTGGGCAGCCATAGAGGCATGCAGGTGGGTTTGCTGCCTGCCATTGACCGGGAGCTGGGTGGGCTGGTGGTCCTGTGGTGGGGGGGTGGGGGAAATGTTTTGTTCAACTTTACAGGTGATCGGGGTTACCGGCGGGGTGGGAGGTACCACTAACCTACCACAGAAATAATATTCAAATTTACAGGAGATCGGAGGTACAGGAGGGGAGGGGGTATCACTAGACTACCAGGGATCTTACAATAATATTAATATACCAATCGGGGTTATGGGCAGGGAAGGGGTACCAATGGACCACCAGGGATAGGAAAATGAAATTTATATGACTATCAGGGATACAGGTGGGGGGAGGAGCCACTAGACTACCAGGGACATATGTGGGTGCTTGTGAACGGTGCTCTGGGGGGGTATCCATTTTTTATGGGCTCAACTTTGTGCCCAGGTATGTGGCGCATCTCTGGGTTGTGTCAGCAGATATGCCACACATCCCAGGCTGAATATCGGGATGTGCCGCATATATATATGGGCACGCACCCTGGAGATGTGCCACATACATTCTCTTTGTGCCCCAGTGCATTGGGAATTGCACTGTGCAATTTCTCCCTTTGAATATTGCCCCAGGGTGCATTTCTGGGATTGTGCTGGTACAACCCATTTGAATATCTTGGCCAATAAGTAAAAAGTAAATATTTCACAATTATGGCATTGGAATGTCATTTTCACTTCTTAACTGAAAGGGATCCATTGTTAACATGTGCTGCAAAAGAATGTTCAAGAGCAAACAAAATTGTGGAAGTGAACTGAAACTGGAGTAGATTTTTCGTGAATTACTGAAATTAGCCACTTTTCCTTCCAGCAAAAGGATGCTGAGTTTCTAGTATTCCATCAGCACTTTACCAGAATGATGCAGCACTTTCTACACTGATAAAATAACACATTCATGTTGCCATCCTTGTTAAAGTATACTATATCCCAAGGATTACTTGGCCCTCCGTAGTTAATGCCCAGTCCACAATCTGGATTTAGATCTGGCTAATCCTGGTAAACTACTACAAACTTGAACCTTCTCTAAAACTCCACATTCACAAAAAGTTCTTTTTTGCCTCCTTCATCTTCACTTTATAGACATAACAAGCTAACACAGATCCCTTCACCTCTCCCCATATCACAGAAAATGTATTCAATGAGCTTAGTGTTTTATTTGCCTCTGGATTCTCAAACAGGTGAAAATGGTCATGGAAGTAAGTCCCGTGTTGCAGTCTGCCAATGCAGGAAAAATCTCCACACCTCTAGTTATTCTGATTTTCAGCCTGTGCTCCACACAGGCAGCCAGCACAGCTACAAAGTATACTATGCTCAATCCAGTGAAGCATAACTTTTTGGTGCAACTGTGCCAAAAAATGGATACAACCAACCGAAAATTGTACAGCCAGTCCTCAATGGCAATGTGATTGAAAATATGGCACATGCAAAAAAAAACTTGCAAACTCTCAGTGGTTTTCCACATGGGTAGCAAAATGGCCCTTTTTGAAAATCTGGATACAAGTCTAATGCTGTGCAGATCTGGATCCCCGAATGCTCTTCAGATTTTGTTGTTATTATGGAAATATGTTTTTTCACCATAATATCTAACTGTGCTGTAGCTCTAATTACCTGTCCTGGAAAGCAGACCATATCAAAATGTGTGGAGGAGTACTAATCTGTTCCTCTCAAATGTACAGTGTTAAAGTGTCTTAACAGTCTTTGCCTGGGTAGGAAATATTACCTCTTCAAATGTCCACTGCCAATGTAAAACCACTCCTTTTAGCTGGTTGCTAACACCTCTCCAAAGTGAAAATGGGAAGATTAATTACTCTTTTAGTGTCTTTATCCCCTGTTGGACCCTTACACGTTATGAGTAACCTTAATTATGATTGGATCCCGTATTCTTAATGTGACTGTCCTACAGGATTTAATCAATGGCCTGGGTCAAACCAAGCTTATCAACAACTTCACTAGGTTTAACAATAACAATTTTTTCAGCTCCTCACTGCTCAACCTGATTTTTACTATACAACTGAGATGTTTAATACCTACAGAGTCCAAGATGATTTACTTAGGACCATCATAACCTGCTATATTCTTAAAAATAATCAAAGCACCAGTGGTACTGAGCAGCCCCAATGTGTGCATGTGTCATTTTTGTGCAGCAAAAGACACATATACATGCTACATAATGTACATGCAGATGCTGCACAATACAGAAACATACATGAATGCATGCAAGCACACATATACACCTCACAAAATAAGCAAGAATACCCCACACAATACACATACTCTGTAATCTGAACTGTTTAGGGTCTCTGGAGTCAGCATTATCTTTTGTGAGTGCTGTGCCTCAGTCAGAGCCCTATGTGGTGCAGTGCAATGCTACCACCATATGAATGATATGCACACTTTGAATTGCTGCCCTAGTTGCCAGCTATTGTACATCCAACCCACCTGTCATAGTAACCAAAAAAGACTGAAGCCAATACTGATCCTCATCCCCATCCAAATGGGCTAATGAGGACTGTAAAAGTATAATTTGGTGTTTCCTCTAGTTTTATTTTGCCCCCCCCCCACACACACACACACTTGATGCCCTCAGTCTCCATCCCCAAGATGTTTCATCTTATCAGATAAAGTGAGTAGAAAAATCAATACTTAAATAAACAGATCAACTGACAGCAGGAAACTCAGTTATGCAGCACCACAACATGTCTGTATGAATAAGTGCTCACTCTGCTGGCCCCAGCTGTTTTTATTTCCCAGCAGGGTGATTTTGTGGAATTGGATATCTGTAAGCATTAGTAGTGAATTTGTAACATTCTAGCCAGCAATAGCATGGCACTGAGCTATGCAAGTTCAACATTCACCCAGAGAGGTTGAAAAAGTACAGAAAGTTTTAGACCTTTGCATGAGCAACAGGTCTTACACAACATCAATTCTGATTATAAAAAGAAATAGTCTTGGGGTGCTGTGTGCTTTCTTTTCACTAGGGATAGCAGCCCATGCTAGTAAATTTCCTTAAATGGCCTCCAATCTGCTTCCCCTGGAGTGCTTGATTAACTGCAGTTGGTTGCTCTTACTAACTAGCCCCAACCACTCCGCTTTGGCTATGGCACTTAAAGGATTACTCAGTGCTGCCTTGTACTCATTGGTAGTTCTGTGGCTTGACCTAATCCTCCTATCAACCTCTCTGCTGACTGTGCAAACTTTACATGGAGGCTCCACCACAATCAAAGATAGCTTTTACCTGCAACCTGACCTCCTATTACTAACAATGCATGGATTACATAATAAGTGTAACTGTTACAAATTGTTTAGCTATTTGAGGTATCCATGAGTCAGACCTAATAGACTTCTCATTACTAGGGCTCTGCTAGCCCTTCTATTACTTTTTGCGGGGGATATTGAGTTAAATCAGGATCCTTGCCCACGCAACTTTAAGATTTCCACTCCATCTGACATAGGGTGGTCCAATTTTTGTGGCTTTCTCCTTGTTCAGTTGATCATTTGTATCTTTTGGCCCAAGATGCAGGAATTGGAAGGTTGAGTTGACCTGTATTCCCCTAACTTAGTTGCAATATCTAAATCTTGGCTAAAACCCTTTGTGCTTCCCCATGAGGTTGAGTTCTCTGGCTACAATACTTTTAGAAAAGATAGAGTGGGACAGAAGGGAGGTGGTGTCCTTATATACACAAAGTTCTTACTTAATGCTACACTAGTTAAACTTCCAGCCCTAGATGGGTCTGACTCTGAGGCCATTGTTGTAAAAGCACTGCTTGAAGTAACCAAATCTCTTCTTGTTGGTTGCATTTACAACCTCCCACCCCACCCTGGGATGGCTACCCCTGTTCTTGAACTCTCTGTCAGTCAGTTTCTAATAAGCTATTACATGACTGTATTCTGTTTGGGGATTTCAGTATTGGTTGGTCTGCAGATTTAGGCCATGGGTCAAAGTCAGATTTGCTCAATGCCAGACTAACCCAGGTAATCAGTGTGGTCACTAGGCTTAACAGTAAGTGTAGCAACCACATGTTATTCAATTGGGCCATTGTCTTTAATCCAGGAAGGATCAGAGCTGCTGGGATCTTTGCTGATTCTCACAGTGACCACTCCCATATCTTCTGCATGTAGAAGAACAGTGCCTCTAAACACCCTTCCAGGATTCTTCTGGCCCAGGATTGCTCTAAATTTGATCCCTCCTCCTTTCTGTCTTCCTTATCTGACATCAACTGCACCACTATAAAATACTTGCCCACTATGGAAGCCACACTAGACTTCTTTGTAAATTACCTCCTGTCAGCTGCTAATCTGCATGCCCCTTTTAAGATGATCAGGGTAAAAGGGCAGCATGCTAAATGGCTAACCCTTGCCCTAAGGAAATGAATAAAGTTCAGAGATAAGGTGTGGGAGCTTTTCAAGCCCACAGGTCTCATGGAGGATTGGATTAAATACAGGGCACTTAAAAACACCTGCCAAAATGTTCTTAATAGCGCCAAAAGACGTTATCTAGCCAAACTGTAAAACAAAAATCTATCTGACCCCAAGAAGTTCTGGGTAGAAGTAAATACCCTTCAGAAAGGATGCTCTATATCCACAGGAATTGATATAGAGGTGAAAGATCTGATTATCAGTGACCCTTTGATTGCAGCTAATGCATTTAATAACTTTTTCATGGATCTGGAAAGGTTTAAAACTCAATCTACTGGTTCCACGTCCTGTCACCCACATCTATGGAAACTGTGAATATTAACCCTGAGTTCACTTTCAATTGGTCACTCAGAAGTAGGTATTGACTCTCCTACAGTGACTAAAGGCAGAAAGCTCTGCACATTTTGATAAATTGGAGCCTAAACATTTAAAACTTGCTGCCCAGTTATTGCCTACCCAGTTGCACTACTCATTAACAAATCCCTCCTAGAAGGGCAGATTCCTGAAAGCTGGAAAACTGCAATTGTTGTGCCTGTGCACAATGGCGGTTCCAATGAACTGGTTGAGTGCTAATGTCCTATTATTCTCCTATGCTCCACTGCCAAAATACAGGAATGTCTTGTCGAAAACCAGGTTTTGGACTTCCTTGGACAGAGTAATCAGTTGTCAGAGAGGAAGCATGGCTTCAGAAGGCACCATGAAATGGGAACTGCCCTTGTTAAACTGATCTCTGGCATCCTGGATGCCATGGATAAAGGCCAGTTAACCATAGTAGTCTTCACTAAACTCAGTGAAGCATTTGACTTGGTCAGCCGTAGTCTACTACTACCAAAATTAAAGCAGTTTGGACATGATGCACTCTCCCTCTGATGGTTCTGTCATTACCTTACTGGCAGGTCTCAATCAGTCAGATGGAAGTACTCCCTTTTCTCAAAAAAACTTACCTTGGATGATGTCCCCAAAGGCTCCATACTGGGCCCCCCTACTATTCTCTGATAGTGAATGATATGCTGAAAAACTGTTGGGTGGGGGCAGAATTATTGTACTCAGATGATGCGGTCCTCATTACAACTTCTTTTGAGCCCAATGCTCTCAATTCCCAGACTGCCAGTGACCTCCATGAATTAAAAAATTGGTTTGCAGCCAACAAGCTTGTCCTTAATGAACAAAAGACCAAGGCAATACTGTTTGGCCCCCAAAACTTAGGTTGCTCTAGGCAACATCATCTCCCTCTGTTAGCCACATCTGGAGCATCTATTGAAGTAGTAGAGTCCACTAAATACCTGGGGATTACCTGGACCAGGAGCTTTCCTGTAAAATCCACCATGACCATGTCACTAAAACCCTACACCAAAAAATAGGTTGACTCTACTATCTCAGCAATTTTTCTAATGAGGGACACTTGATTTGCTATTGCTACAGGTACTCTCTTTCCCCTTCTGCAATATGGTGCCCTTGTCTTGCTATCCTTGACATGCTGTCTAAGCTCAGATTGCTCTACAATAAAATCAGACACTTTGCTGCATGAGCCTCACCCAGACAGCACCCCTGTGAAGTGTTATGCTCTTTGAAATTGACATCATTAGAAGGTCAGTTAGAGTAACCTTTCCTCTGCCTGGTCTTTAAGATTGTCAAGGGCTCCTCCCCAACCCCCACTCTCAATGACATGCTAAAAGTTAAATGCTCAATGAGAGTCCTATGTGCCTTAATTAATACCCTATTGGACACACCTAAAGTTGAGTTCTATGTGGGAATGTGGTCTTTTGCCACTTCTGCACCTCACACATGGAACACCCTACCTTCTGCCCTTTGAGATTACTCGTCACTTGGGGGATTTAAAAAAGGCCTTAAAGTTGTCCTGTTGGAGTGCAGCTTTTGTGCCTGCAATAGGTGATGCATCACTTGGGATAATGTGTAGACTATGCTTACTTTTCTGCTCTTATTGTACCCTGCGGAACTTTGCCTCACTATCCTGTGTAGTCAATGATTGATATTAATACAATGTCCTATATTTGGCTAAATGTATGTTTTGTCTCACTGATAATGCACTTGTCATTGTACCAAGATAAGACTGTGATCTGAACTTGCGCTTTGACTATGTGCTGTTGATTGTGATATATAATTAATTCTGGGTCACCCCTGAAAAAGGGATGTCCCCGTGGGCCTACCTGGTTAATAAAATTAATAAACAGTAAATAAATAAAAACTGCCTTATCAAACATTTCCTGGATTGGCTGTATGTCTTAATAAGCTGTCAGCAGAGTAGAGAGAATACAGAATAAATATAAATTACTTCGCTAGCTAGCTACACCCACAGCTCTTTACTCCTTCCAAAAAATGGGCATCTGCTACTTGATGCTGCTCCACACCTCGTTCCCATGTAGCATGCCGCAGCATCCCCCAGAGCAACATTGTTACAAGAAATAAAAGTGCAGGGAAGGCAAACCACTTAGTGGTAGATTCGTCATTGGTACAGCACTAATATTTAACAAATGTCCAGTCTTCTGCTATCAGCATTATCGCTATCAATCATTCCTCTCCATCCAGCCAGATCTACAGCATGGTAGATCATAGAAACATAGAAACATAGAGGTTGATGGCAGATAAGGACCGCAAGGCCCATCCAGTCTGCCCATTCCTTTTTCTACCTTATAAATGTGCCATCGGCCTTTGCTCTGCCAGTGGCCTATCTATTCATACTCATCTGTATTGCTCCCTTATGGCTATCCCATGCCTGTTTGAAGCCCTGCACTGTATTCATAGTCACCACTTCCTGAGGTAGGCCATTCCATGCATCCACCACTCTTTCTGTGAAAAATAATTTCCTCACATTCCCCCTTAATCGGCCTTCCTCTAATCGCATGCTGTGTCCTTTTGTCCTGCTGTTTTTCTTATATTTAAACATGTTAGACTCTTTCACCTTGTTAATGCCCTTAAGGTGTTTGAATATTTCAATCATATCACCTCTTTCCCCCCTTTGCTCAAGGGTATACATATTGAGCTCTGTTACTCTGTCCTCATATGTATTCTGATACAGTTCCTGCACCATTTTGGTTGCCCTTCTCTGGACTGCCTCAATTTGGATAATGTCTTTGTGAAGATGTGGCCTCCAGTACTGCATGCAGCATTACTGATGGGGCCTAACCAATGTCTTGTAAAGAGGGATTATTACCTCCCTCTTACAACTTGTGATACCCCTACTAATACACCGTAACATCCCCCTAGCCTTACCTACTGCTTTAGAGGTCTGCTTGGATGATTTCAGGTCATCGGTGATGATGATGCCCAAGTCTCTTTCTTCCTTTGTGACTGCCAGCAACTCTCCTCCCAGCCTATAGATGGCTTCAGGGTTTCTCTTCCCTGTGTGCATGCTCTTGCACTTCTTTGCATTAAACCCCAGTTGCCACTCTTCTGACCATTTTGCTAGTTTATCCAGATCTCTTCTCATTCTGTCCACCCATAGAAACATAGACTTTGACAGCAGATAAGGACCACTTGGCCCACCCAGTCTGCCCATTTCCCTACCTGCTGGATAAGCTGCAGATTCTAGCTAACCAACAGCCTACTTCCTGCCACCCCCACTACAATTGACTTATGTCTGTCTCATGCAGGTTTGAATTCCCCCACTGTTATAGACCCAACAACCTCCCCAGGAAGGTGGTTCCAAGCATCCACCACTCTCTCCATGAAAAAAAAATTCCTCACATTACCCCTGAGCCGTCCCCCCTCTATCTTTAAATTGTGCCCCCTTGTTCTTACACATCTCTTTTTTTGAAAGATGCCACCCTCCTGGACTTTGCTGATTCCCTTCAGGTACTTGAACATTTCTATCATGTCCCCCCGTCCCTCCTTTCATCAAAGGTATACACATTAAGCTCTCTCAGTCTCTCTTCATATGGTTTTTGATGCAGAAGCTGTACCATTTTAGCTGCCGTCCTCTGGACTGCTTCCATCCTGTCTATGTCCTTGCATAGATGAGGTCTCCAAAACTGCACACAGTACTCCAGATGGGGTGTCACCTACTGTCTGTACTGAGGGATAACCACTTCCCATTTTCTACTTGTGATGCCCTTTCCTATGCATCCCTGTATCCCCCTCGCTCTCCTTACTGACTTCTCACATTGCTTACCAACCTTTAGATCATCTGATATGACTACCCCTAGGTACCTTTCCATTTTTGTGGTTGTTAGTACCTCCCCTGCTATTGAGTACTCTTCTCCTGGGTTTTTGTTTCCCAGGTGCATTACTTCACTTATTTGCATTGAATCTAAGTTGCCATATGTCTGACCATTCCTCCAACCTTGCCAAGTCCCTTCTTATCCTTTCACGTCCCCCTTGTGTATCAACTCTGTTACAGATCTTTGTATCATCTGCAAAGAGGCATACCTTTCCCTCCAGACCCTCTGCAGTGTCACCTATAAAGATGTTAAAGAGGACTGGACCCAGTACTGAGCCCTGAGGTACTCCACTAGTGACCCCCCTTTCTTCGGAATGTGTTCCATTCACTATTACCTTCTGTGTCCTGTTTTGCAGCCAGTTTGCTACCCAGGCTACCACCCTGGGACCCACTCCCAGGCTGGCTACCTTGATTATTAATCTTTTGTGTGGGACTGTGTCAAATGCCTTGCTGAAGTCTAGGTAGGCCATGCCCACAGACCCTCCCTGGTCTACTACTTTGGTCACCCAGTCAAAGAAATCTAATAGATTCATCTAACATGACCTTCCTGCTGTAAATACATGCTGCTTTGGGTCCTGTGTCCCACTGGCCTCTAGGTACTCAACAATTCTTTCTTTCAGAAGTGAATCCATCATTTTCCCTTTCACTGAGGTCAAACTTACAGGTCTGTAGTTTTCTACTTCTGCCTTGCTCCCACTTTTGTGAAGGGGAATCACATCTGCCCTCCTCCAGTCCTCAGGTACCACCCTATCCTCCCATGATTTGTGTGATCAGTGGTGTCACTAGGTCCTCCCTTAGTTCTTTTAGGATTCTGGGGTGAATCTCGTCAGGCCCCATTGCTTTGTCCACTTTGAGTTTTAGGAGTTCTTTCAGGACTCTTTCTTCTGTAAATGGACTGGTGTCACCCCCACCCACCCACCCAGAGTGCTTCTATTGTCTGGTTTAAGTAACTCCTCCTCATCTTCTTTTGTGAATACTGAGCAAAAGTATTCATTCAGTATCTCTGCCTTTTCACTGTCTCCCTCTGCCCACCTCCCCTCTCCCTTATTAATCTTCACTATTCCTCCCTTAACTTTTTTATGCTCCCTAATGTACCTATAAAAGGTTTTATCCCCCTTCTTAACTGAATTGGCTATTTTTTCCTCTGTTTGGGCTTTTGCTATTCTGACTGCCTTCTCCACTTCTTTCTGCTTTAATTGATACAGTTCCCTATCGTGCTCCTTCTGTGATTCCTTATACTTTTTGAATGCAGCCTTTTTCTCATTAACCTTCCCTGCCACCTCTTTTGAGAACCATAGTGGTTTTTTACTCTGCTTTGTTTTCTTTATCTCTTTCACACAAAGGCTTATTGCCTCTATGATGGCAGTTTTGATTTTTTTCCATTGTTCTTCCACCCCTCCTTTTTGGCCATGTGCTAGTGTATTCCTCAGGTATTGACCCATTTTGCCAAAGTCAGCCCTTCTAAAGTCCAGTATGCTTGTTTTTGTATTGCTAGTCTCCATGGTTGTGCTTATTGTGAAGCACACTGTGCAGTGGTTGCTTTTTCCCAGATGTCTACTGACTTCTAAATTTGTGATCCTCTCTCCATTTGAGAGTACCAGGTCTAGTATTGCTCCCTCCCGAGTGGGTTCCAACACTAGCTGTCTAAGGCCTGCCCCCTGCAGGGCATCGAGAATGACCCTGCTCTTGGTTGTGTCTGCAGTACATGTCATCCAGTTAACATCTGGCATATTCAGGTCCCCCATCAACAGTATCTCCCCTTTTTCAGCCATTTTGAGAATGTCCTCTATCATTTTCTTGTCCATTTCCTCCCCTTGAGAAGGGATCTGTATACAACCCCTGTGCGGATTGTGATGCCATTTCTTGTCTCCAAGGTGACCCAGAGTGTCTCTTGTCCTCCCCCTTTACTTTTTAGTTCTGTAGCTTTGATCTCTTTCCTTATGTATAGAGCTACTCCACCTCCTCTTTTCCCCTCCCTGTCCCTTCTGTAGACTGTGTACTCCGGTATGTTGACATCCCAGTCATGGTTCTCCATGTACCATGTTTCCGTGACTGCCACAATATCCAATTGTTCATCTTCCATCAAGGCTACTAGCTCAGGAAGCTTGTTTCCCAGGCTATGGGCATTGGCACTCATTGCCCTCCATTTAATGTAGGCTTTATCCTTTTTTCCCCCATACCTGCTCTTTTTGCCCTTGTCCATTTTTCTATTTATCCCTGTCCTGCCCTCTGTTGAGCACTGTACCTCAGTGTTTACCTTACTACCTGGCATGTTTTGTGGGAGGAGGTTTGAAATTTCCTGCCTCTTATTAGCACCTCCCCCATGGCTAGTTTAAAAGCTTGCCAAAGAAGCATTTAAACCTGTCACTTAGGATCTTGGTTCCCTTCGTTGACAGATGCAGACTATCATGCCAGTATAGACCTTCATCTCTCCAGGTGTACCCCTAGTCACCAATGAAGCCAAAGTCCTGTGCTCTGCACCAGTTTTGTGACCATTCATTAAACTACAAGGTGTGCAGTACCCTAGCCTTACCCCTGCCATGGACTGGCAGCACCTCTGAGAAGGTAACCATGCTTGCTACCTGCCTGAGGCCCCTCCCCAACTCCACAATTTCATCCTGCATTGCATTGATCCCATGCCTAGCTAGGTCATTTGTCCCAAGGTGGACAATGATATCTAGTTCCCTCTCCTGTGATTCTGCTTCTGCAGTCCTGAGGATTCGCTTCTTGTCCCTCCAAGCCATGGCACCAGGCAGGCACCTTACTTCCCTCTCTTCTCCCTTCCCCAGGTCTAACCCTCTAACAATTGAGTCCCATATCAGAAGCTGTTTCCTTACCCTGTGGTGTCCCTTGCCACCCTTCTGTGGGTCTCCCTTGAGGATGTCCTCAGCATTCTTCTTCATCTCCACTGAGGGTGCCATCATAGAGGAACCTTGCTCTGCCAGACTGGCAGATGGTTTGTGCAGAGGTACAACTAGGGGGCTCTGCCTCTGTTCCAGCACCTGCACCCTCCAAGAACCCACTATGGTCCTACTGCAATTCATACTTGGCAGCCTCTGAGGCAGTGGTTGTGGCAGTGGTGCACTTTGGGTGGGGGAGGCCTCCTTAGTCCTTGCCAGTTCAGCCTGGAGGTGGGCATCCTCCTCCCTCAGAGCTGACAGTTGCCTGCAAATAGGACAGCAACACAGTTTCTAGAATGTCTCCCAGAAAACTGATGCCCCACAGCCAGTGCATTGCACCACTCCCCACATGTCCCTCTCCCTTATAATACACAATATGTAATATATATATATATATATATATATATATATATATATATATATATATATATATATATATATATACACACATAGAAACATAGACTTTGACAGCAGATAAGGACCACTTGGCCCACCCAGTCTGCCCATTTCCCTACCTACTGGATAAACTGCAGATTCAAATTAACCAACAGTCTACTTCCTGCAACCCCCCACTATAATTGCCTTATGTCTGTCCCATGCATGTTTGAATTCCCCCACTATTTGAGACCCAACAACCTCCTCAGGAAGGCGGTTCCATGTATCCACCACTCTCTCCATGAAAAAAAAATTCCTCACATTACCCCTGAGCCATCCCCCTCTATCTTTAAATGGTGCCCCCTTGTTCTTACACATCTCTTTTTCTGAAAGATGCTACCCTCCTGGACTTTGTTGATTCCCTTGAGGTACTAGAAAGTTTCTATCATGTCCCGCTGTCCCTCCTTTCATCAAGAGTATACATATTAAGCTCTCTCAGTCTCTCTTCATATGGTTTCTGCTGCAGACCCTGCACCATTTTAGTTGCCCTCCTCTGGACTGCTTCCATCCTGTCTATGTCCTTGAATAGACGAGGTCTCCAAAACTGTACACAGTACTTCAGATAGGGTCTAACCAACTATCTGTTTAGAGGGATAACCACTTCCCTTTTTCTACTTGTGATGCCCCTTCCTATGCATCCCAGTATCCCCCTGGCTCTCCTTACCAACTTTTCACATTGATTACCCACCTTTAGGTCATCTGATATGACTACCCCCAGGTCCCTTTCTATTTTTGTTTTATTTTATTTATTTTTTGTTTTCTTTTTGTGGTGTGTACTTACCCTTTATGCACTGTGCTGGGTTATTAAGAATATGACAGTTCTGCCCCAAGACCTGTTGAGGAAGTGATGTTAGAACTTTGGCTATAGAGAAAACGTCACTCCTGGGGGTGGGGGGTGGGGAAGGGTGGATGGGTAGTCCACAACCACTGGTGACTGTTAGAAACAATCAAATACACCACTGCTCCACCACCCTGGTGAGTACTGCCCTTTATAGTAATTCAACTAACCTCCAGTAACTGATTTGTAAACTATTTAAAATTAATTTGATGCAAACTGTTCCAGAATACTAGTAGACAATCCAGTTATCCACAAAGGAAAATCAAATATGCAGTTATTTTGACCCTTCTGAAGTTGCTCACAAGATGAGCAGTTTTGAAACCCCTTTCCTGATTTAAACACTAAAATAATTAAACACAAAGCAATACCAATGTAAGACTGTAAAGTAAGGAAAACTTCCCTCAGATGTAAGCAAGAGAGAGATGTGTTGCAGATGTCTAGTCCAGTATAGTATATCCCATGCAGCTTCTCAGTTGTTTCAAAGCACCCCCGTTACACAACTTGAAGAAGATGGGCTTCTGTCTGAAACAGGATCACAACAGTAGTTTATAGTAATTGATCAATGCTGGAATGTTCCAACCAGAACAATTGGCTATGATGCAGGTCTCCCTGACTAGTGAAGACAATTTCCACCACCTGAGGCTCTGTCTGGCATCAAATTACAAACTGCAGCCTTTGCTATTAGAAGTACACAGCCACCACCAGTACATTATTTCAAAATATATTGATGCAAACTGTCCCAGAACACTAGTAGACAGTCCAGTTACCCACAAAGGAAAATCAAATATGTAGTTATTTCAACCCTTCTGAAGTTGCTCACAAGATAAGCAGTTTTGAAAACCCCCTTCCTGATTTAAAAACTAAAATAATTAAACACAAAGCAATACCAAGACTGTAAAGTAAGGAAAACTTCCCTCAGATGTAAGCAAGAGAGAGATGTGCTTCAGATGTCTAGTCCAGTATAGCATATCCCATGCAGTTTCTCAGTTGTTTCAAAGCACCCCCTGTTACACAACTTGAAGAAGATGGGCACCCCATCTGGATCATCTGCTCTGTTGCAGATCTTGGTGTCATCTGCAAACAGACAAGCCTTATTCTCTAGTCCATCTGCAATGTCACTAATGAAGATATTGAAGATGACTGACCCCAGTACTGATCCCTGAGGTACCCCACTTGTGACTTGCATCTCTTCTGACTGTATACCATTTACCACCACTCTCTGTTTTCTGCCCGCCAACCAGTTTGCCACACAGTTGACCAACTTCTGACCCGCCCCAAGCCTACCCAGCTTATTTATCAATATTCTATGTGGAATAGTGTCAAGCTTTGCTGAAGTCAAGGTAGGTGACATCAACTGCTCCCCCTTGGTCCACCACTCTGGTTACCCAGTCAAAGAAATCTATGAGATTAGTTTGACAGGACCTTCCTTTTGCAAACCCATGGTGTCTTGGATCCTGTGCCCCTATGGATTCCAGGTGTTGCACTATCCTTTCCTTAAGGAATGCCTCCATAATCTTGCCCACTACTGAGGTAAGACTGACTGGTCTGTAGTTCCTTGCCTCCTCCCTGCTGCCACTCTTGTGGAGCGGGATCACGTGAGCCCTTCTCCAGTCTTTTGGGACCTCTCCTGTGCTCAGAGACTCATTAAACAGTTCTGCTAATGGCTCTGCTAGGTCCACCCTTAGCTCCTTAAGTACACTGGGGTGCATGCCATCAGGTCTCATTGCCTTGTCCACCCTGCACTTAGCAAGCTCTTGTAGGACCCTTTCTTTTGTGAAGGGAATAGTGTTCACCGCCCTCCCCCTGTGTCCATGGTGCTGAGTGGTGGGCCCTACCTTCTCTTCAGTAAATACTGAGTAAAAGTATCTATTTAGGATAGATGCTTTTACAAGGTCCTCCTCCTCACATGCCCCCTTTTCTCCTTTGAGCTTAGAAATACCCCCTCTAGATTTTCTCCTTTCAGTAATGTATCTATGGAAAGTCTTGTCACCTTCTTTTACTGTTCGTGCTAGTGTTTCCTCAGTTTAGGACTTTGCCTGCCTTACTGCCTTCCCTGCTTCCCTTAGGGCAGTTTGGTATTCCTCCCTATCTTCATCCCGCTGTGTTGCCTTATATTTTCTGAAGGCCAGCCATTTGGCTCTGACGTTTTCTGCTACTGTATTTGAGAACCAAAGTGGTTTCCTTCTTCTTTTGCACTTCCCTTTCTGTCTAACACAATGGGATGTTGCTTCAAGTATTGCATCCTTAATGCTTGTGCACTTTGCCCATAAACCCTCACCTGTGTTTCTTTTTGCCAGGGCTAGCTTAACTCTGTTGGCCATCTTATCAAAGTCAGCTCCTCTGAAGTCCTATATTTTTGCCTTGGAATGGGATGATTTAGATGTAGTGGCCAAATTGAACCATACCATGTGATGGTCACTGGCCCCCACGTGACCTTCTACCTGGAGATCTGTGATCCCTTCCCTGTTAGTCAGTACTAGATCTAGGATAGCCCTGTCTCTTGTGGTTTGTTGTACCATTTGTTGTTTGAGGCCCTCCCCCTACAGGGAATCCACAATGTGTCTAGTTCTGGCTGATGTTCCTGCTGGTACTGGGATCATACAGTCTTCTGAGTCTGACAACCCTGATGCATGGCACATCACTCATGCAAAAGTTAACTTTAAACTTAACTTGAAATCAGAAAAGATTACACTTGACCACAATAGATGCTTGCAAGCTACACTTGTTGACATCTAAAATTCAGGGGTCCCCCTCACAGTAGTGATTCATGCAACCTTACTTGCAGAATATCTCAGTTTGAAAACCCAGGAAGAGTTATCCAAGAAAATAACTGCCTTCATTTTGGTGGATTGCAACAGCTGAAAACTTCATATACAGTACTTGTAAAAAAGGAATTGTAGAAGGAGAAAGAGAGAGAAAGAGAGAGACTCATAGTCTGCAAAAGCCAGATTCCAGCCTCAGATAATATATCCATGCTTCAAAAGTTTCTAAAAGTCTTGTTTTTGCAGTTAAACTTTTTATTATTGTATGTTTTTTCATGGCAATAAATCAGTGGTTGTAAGAATACATACCATCTCATTGAGTTATAGTACAGGAGTTTGCTTGAGTACAGACTATGTAAGCAGTTATCAATTAACAAGGCAGTAGGCAGCACAGAGACAAGGTATGCATTAGACTGAGAAAGTATGCCTTTCACCCAAAACCCAAACTCACAACAAATAAGAAAAAACAGTCACAGAAGTAACTAAAAGCATAACTGTATGTACCTAGGTCAATTATCCTAAATTAGCTTCATAAATGAGTTACATATAAGAAGAGATGTCACCCTGAATTCAGTTTCCCAATTCCAATTCTAGATGACACATATTTTAAATAAGGTGTCCAACAAGTGTAGAATGCAGAGAGGGTATTGATAGTTGGGTGGGATAAGCTGTCCAAAGTGGAAATTTGCATGAGGGAGGTGAAAAGTTCCTATTGAGAGGGGATTTCCACTGAGAGCCATTTTCAAAGAATGAGCCTTTTAGCCTGCATACTAAGGAGGGCAAGCTACATGTGTTCAACCATAGTAAGATGAGGTGCCTCAGAAGTGAGACCTAGGAGCATCAAAGCAGCAGAGCGAGGGACCTACCTATGTTGTACTTCAGACCCCGTTAGGCATATCTATTGCCAGAATTGTTGGGGGGCAAGTCCAGAGGATGTGACGTTAGCCATCTCCTTAGGCTTCACAGCACCAACAATGGTTTATAGGCATTGGCTTTAATTTGCGCAGCACAGCAGGCATCCAATACCAGAAGTGGAGACTTTTTTTTTTTGTATCATTCTGAGTCTAGAGTCTTTAAAGGCCTTATGACCAAATTTTCAACAGTTTTGCCAGTACTGTTCAGATATGGTTATTTGCAGAACTTTGTCCCACTTAGCTTTGGACACTAATGATTGGCTGGGTATATTAGTTCTGATGGCAGAACATATTTTCACAGCTAAAACCCTTCTGTAGGAGCAGCCACTGTGACAGCTTCTTAGGTTTGGTATCATGAGGTGCTGAACAGTGCAGGGTAGATTGAACCACACTTCAAATTTGGAGGAGGCTACAGAAGTCAGTGCATGGAAGGTCCCACCATATTTGTAATGACTGAAAGGTCCCCAGTTCCATTTTACTTTTCTCCTTCAGGTCATGCAGGAAGAGGATACCCTTATTCTCCCAGGATGACCAGTTTAGGGGTTTGTGCTTCACTGAAATGGCATGATTGACCCAATGGGAGGTGAAGTTGGAGGGTACTGGATCACTGCCCCTCCACTTGTACATCTGGAACCAGTATTCAACTGCATGACCTATAGTGGGGTGTGATTTTAAGTGCTTAGGAAGGGCAGTGTAGATAAGTATGGGGAGGGAGTGTTTGATACATTGCTTAGCCCCAATGGCTACCCACTGGGGCGGCTCCTTGCAGGTCTGAACAACTGCAGTATTTGGATTGCCCTGAAGGCCCACAGATAGCCTGTATAACTAAGCCATGCACCAGCCACCATCAGACCAGTGCTACTGGAGGTGCTACTGGAGTTTGTTACAGCTATACCTGGGTTGAGATCCATCCCAGATGGAAGCCTTAAAGAAGAAAACAAAAAGGTGATGGGTCCAGTTGGACTTCATCCAAGGGCCCTAAAGAACTAAACATGGTTCTGGCCACCCCTTTGGCAGTGTTGTTTAACACCTCAGTGGAGATGAGGAAAGTTCCAGAGACAGGAGGAGGGCCAGTGTGGTCCCTCTGCACAAAAGCAGCAGTAGGGATGATGCTAGCAACTACAGGTCAATCAATCTCACATCAGTCATGGGGAAATTAAAGAACATACTACTGAAGGAGAGGCTTGTGGAATACCTGGAGGCAAAGGAGCTGCAAGACCACCAGCAGCATGGTTTCACAGGTGGTAGGTTATGCCAAACTAAACTCAGATTTGTCTGACTGTGTTACCAGACAGGTGGATCAAGTGAGAGCAGTGAGTGTGGCCTATCTGAACTTCAGTAAGGCTTTCGACACTGTGCTGCACAGAAGACTAGTTAAGAAACTAAGCAGCCTAGGGGAGTTGAGGAGAAAGTGACAAGCTGGGTATTAGATAGGAGGGAAAAGGTGGTGAAAAACTTAAGCAGTAGCAACTCAAGCAATAAGAGAGTGAGTAGTGTGGTGCCACAGGTTTCAGTGCTGGGACTGGTCCTATTCAATGTCTTCATATGCGACATTGCAGAGGAGTTTGAGGGTAAGTTGTGTCTCTTTCGGGACAATACAAAAATGTGCAACAGGGTTGACACTCAGGAAGGGGTGGAGAGAATGCAAAGGGATCTGGGGAAACTAGAGGAATGATCTAGGGGTGGCAGCAGGGTTTCAATGCAAGAAAGCACAAGGTTATGCACCTAGGACTGCAGAAGGTGGGGGCTGTGTATAAAATGGAGGGAGTGGAGCTTACAGTAACCAAGCAATAACAAGACCTAGGGGTCATCGTATCTGATGACCTTAAGGTAGCGGGCAGTGAAACAAAGCAATGGGAAAGGCTAGCAGGATGCTGTGGTGCATTTGGCAAGGGTTTTCTAGCAGGAGGTGGAAGGTGGTGCTGCCATTGTATGGCTCACTGGTGGGACTTCACCTGGAGTACTGTGTCCAGTCCTGGAGGTCGCACCTCTGCATGGACATTGAAGGTGTGTATGAGGCAGAGAGGAAGGCAATGAAAATGGTGAGGGGGGTTGCACGAGTAGTAACATGAGGAAAGACAGCAGGAAATCAACACATACTCCCTGGAAGAGAGAAGAGTGAGAGGGGACATGTTTGAATCCTACAATTACCTCACTGGAGTAAACTGGTGCAAGTGGAAGGTCTATTTTATAGAAATGTAGGCACTAGAAGAAGGGGATGTGCAATGAAGCTAAGAGGGGGAAGTTTAGGAGACATGTGGAGAAATACTTCTTCAGAAAAAGGGTTGGAGATGAATGGAACAGCCTGCTCGCAGAGGTAGTGGGAGCAAAGACTCGGGAGATTCAAGTATGCATAGATAAGCACAGGAGCGTATTATGTAGAGGAATGGGGGAGGGGTGACATTTATGACCAACTAGATTCAGTGGTGACAGAGTTGGCAGGGACAAGGGGCAGACTGGATGGGCCTAATGGTCCTTTTCTGCCAACAAAAATCATTATTTCTGTTATTTTGTATTTTTTTGTTATTTTGTGCTCACTGTGAATTAAAATGTAACAATCTAGTTTTATATCTTTCTCAGTTTGTGCCACAAGTGCAGTGTTACCCTCCTCTTCCTCACTGCCAGCTGGCCTTCACCTGGTGGCAGTCATTTGGCAGAAACAGCAGCCCCCAGGAGAGGAGAACAATCAGTCACTCATCATCTCCCTCCCTGGCCGCCCCAAGGCAACCCAAGATCACTCCCGATCCCGGGTCACTGGTGTGGTGGTAGTAGTGCTATCACTGCACCACTGGACTGCTCCAGGGCTCTTTTCTTTCTTGAACCCTTGGGGCACTGATCTGCCACCCAACAAATCCCATTCCCTGACACGTGAAAAGACCTGATGGAGCATAGCACTGAAAATTCAATATGCTACTGCTCTGCAGACATGAATGGACTTTGAAAATGCCTACTTCTGTGGTATACAGCAAAGAAACATACTCCAGGTTACTGACAGCCATCAGTTGCTCCTTTACCATTTGCTATATTCCTTTGAAAATCTTGTGCTACTCACTTGCTTCCTGGACATCAGTAGTGTCCTTGATGGTGTTTGACAGTTAAATTATTAATGTTTCCGCCAGTATACTGTGGATGAGAGTAGTGTCCCAATGGCAATATGTTATGGAACTACCAAGTCCTGGGAGTGAAATATAATTAAGTATTGCATCAGCAAGGATGTCATATAAGTGACTTTCTGAGAGGAGAGCACAATTGAAAATGAAACATAGAAATGCAGAAGTTGTCAGCGGATAAGGCCCACTTGGCCCACCTAGTCTGCCCAAAGCTCCCTATCTATAGTGACAACAAAGACCCTGCTTGGACTCCGGCTTACACCCTCTCTCTTACTTTTAAGATTCCCTTGTGTCTATCCCATGCATTCTTAAATCCTGTGACATTCTAGCCCCCACCACTTTGTCTGGGGGGCTGTTCCAGCATCTACCACCCTTTCTATGAAGAAGTACTTCCTCACATTTCCTCTCATCCTTTTCCTGCCTCCAGCTTCATATTGTAACCCCTTGTCCCTGATCATCTTTTGCTTTGGAAAATGCTCCCCTTGTACCTTGTTTATTCCTCTGAGGTACTTGAATGTCTTCATCATACCCCTCCATTCCATCATGTCTTCTAGGGAGTACATATATTTTGGTTGCCCTCATTTGCACTGCCTTGACCATATCTATGTCTTTTTGGAGATGGGGCCTCCAGAACCATACACAGTGCTCAAGGTGGGGTCTCACCAATAATCTATACGGAGGTATTATTATTACCTCCATCTTGCTGCTGGTGATACCCCTCCCTATGCATCCGAGTATTCCGCTAACCTTTCCCACTGCCTTGTCACACTGTTTAACTACCTTCAGATCATCAGAAATGAGAACCTCAGGTCTCTTTCCTGTTTTGTTCCTGCTAATACTCCACCCCCCAAAGCTGGTACATTGCCCCAGGTTTTTGTGCCCTAAGTGCATGATTTTGCACTTTTTCCCATTGGCTCTTAGCTGCCAAACTTTTGACCATTCTTTTAACTTCTTTAGATCCTCCTTCATTCTTTCAAACCCTCCTGGTGTATCTACTCTGTTGCAGATTTTTGTATCATCCATGAAAAGGCACACCTTCCCCTCCAATCTTTCTGCAGTGTCACAAATAAAGATATTAAAGAGGACAGGGCCTAATACTGAGCCCTGCAGCACCCTGATAGTCACCTTGCCATCCCCAATGTGTACCCCATTTACACCACTTTTTGGCTATCACAAAGCCAACACTCCACCTATTTATTATTTCAGGATCTACTCCTAGGCTACTCTGTTTTTTATCAGCATTATATGTGGAATGGTGTTAAAGACCTTGCTGAAATCCAGATAGGCCAGGTCAACTATCCCTCCCTGGTCCACTTCCTTCGTTACCCAGTTGAAGACCTTGATTAAGTTTGTCTGGCAGGACCTCCTCCCAGTAAATCCATATTGCCTCAGATCTAGTAGATCTCTGTTAACACGCTATTCTCCAATCCTTTCCTTCCTTGTGATTCCATTACGTTGCCTACTACCGAAGTCAGATTTACTTGCCTGTAATTTCCAGCCTCCTCCCTATTTCCACTTTTGTGGAGTGGGACTACTTTTTCTTTTTTGCCTTTTGGCCTCCTTTATTCTGCCCCCCCTTTTCTCAGCTTTAAACATTTCTTTTATGTCTTGAATTACATTTTTTTTTATTCCTTCTGGGGTTCCACTCCCTCAGAAATTCTGTAGTTAGCCTCAGGAACTTCTGGGGGGGGGGGGATGGACAGATTCTGTCTCTGAGTCTTATACTTTAAATGCTTGCCAAAGTAGCATTTAAACCTTTCACTAAGGACTGCAGCCCCTCTCCTGGATGGATGTAGGCCATCTCCCCTGTACAGGCCCCTCTCCCTCTAGGTGGGGCCCTAGTCCCCAATGAATCCGAAATCTTCTTCTCTGCACCAATTCCTCAACCAGACATTGAAGAGCATGGTGAGGGGAATCCTGTCACCCCCCCAACCCTTGCCATAGATGGGTAGGACTTTTGAGATGGCCACTGATTGTGCCACCTGCCTAGGACCCCTCCCCAACTCCTTAAACTGTTCCTGCACTATGGCTTGCTCATCCCTAGCCAGGTCATTCACCCCAGATGGACAACGACATCAAGCTTTGCCTTCCTTCCTGCTGCTCCAGCGATTCTCTGGATCTTCTTTCCATCCCTGCATGCCATGGTGCTGGGAAGGCACCAGACATCCCTCTCCTCCTCACTACTTGCTCTCAACTCTATCCCCCTAACAATGGAGTCACCCATGAGGATTGGCTTCCTCCTTCCCTGGGGTCTCCTGTCACCTCCTTTGGGTTTGTGCTGGGCAGGACCCCCACATCCCCTCCAGCCACTACAGCAGGTGCCTTAGTGAGACATTCCTGCTCCACAGGGTGGTGTAGGAGTTCTGTAGTGGAACCAGTTTTGGGATGTGCCTATGCTTCACCATCATAACCCTCCCTGAGCCCACTGTTGCCCAGTCATTTCTCCATCTGGATAATCTCTGAGGTAGCTGTGGTGGACTAGGTAGTCCCTGGGTGAGGGAGAAAGTCCTCCAAACCCAAGCCAGCTCGGCCTTGAGTCTGGCAACTTCTTCCCTCAGCCCAGAGAGGTTTATGCATATAGAGCAGCAGCGCAGCCTCCAGAAAGTGTCCTGGTAGACTGCTTCACCACAGGCACTGCGCTGCACCACTCTTCTCATTCTGTCCTGTCTGCTTGTCCTTTTTACCTATGAACATATGAAAACTGTCAGGAGAAAAAGGCCTACTGGTCTAGTTGTTGGGGTGTATTAGTAGGTGTATTGCAAGTCGTAAGAGGGAGGTAATAATCCCTCTTTACAAAACACTGGTTAGGCACCATCTGGAGTACTGCATGCACTACTGGAGGCCACATCAGCACAAGGACATTAACAAAATGAAGGAAGTCCAGAGAAGGGCAACCAAAATAGTGCAGAGACTGCATCAGAAAACACATGAGGACAGAGTAACGGAGCTCAATATGCATACCCTAGAGCAAAGGAAGGAGAGAGATGATATGATTGAAACATTCAAACATCTTAAGGGCATTAACAAGGTGAAAGAGTCTAACATGGTTCAATACAAGAAAAATAGCAGGATAAGAGGACATGGCATGAGATTAGGAGGCTGATTAAGGGGAATGTGAGGAAGTTCTTTTTCACAGAAAGGGTGGTGGATGCATGGAATGGCCTACCTTAAGAAGTGGTGGATATGAATACAGTGCAGGGCTTCAAACAGGCATGGGATAGGCATAAGGAAGCAATAAAGATGAGTATGAATAGATAGGCCATTGACAGTACAGGCCTATTGCACATTCATAAGGTGGAAAAAAATGGGCAGACTGGATGGGCCTTGCGATCCTTATCTGCCATCAACTTCTATGTTTCTGTGTTTCTATGCTCGATTTTGCAGCTAGCAGCCCTATTCTGCAGCTGCCCCTCCCTCCTCCCCCCTTGATCCTCCCTCTTGCCCTGTCCCAGCCTCTCTTGAAGCAGCCCACTGTTCTACAGGCTACCACGTCCACTGGTAGCGCGTTCCACTCTGCCACCGTCCTCTCCATAAAAAAGTATCTTCTCATCTCAATCCTGAACCTTCCACTGCACAATCTCATATCATGGCCTCAAGTGTCCCTCCCCACCCTTACTTTGAATAGTCCTTCCGTACCAGTCTTAATTATTCCTCTCAAGTTCTTGAAGGTCTCCATCATATCCCCCCGTCCCTCCTCTCCTCCAGTGAGTGCATGTTCAACTCTCTCAGCCTACTTTTGTATGGTAAGTCCCCCAGACCCTGGATCATCTTTGTTGCTCTGTGCTGCACCCCCTCCAGCAATTTAATGTCCCTCTTCAGGTATGGGAGCCAGTACTGAACACAGTACTCCAGGTGAGGTCTAACCAGTGATCTGTACAATGTCAGGATCACCTTCCCTCTCCTTGAGGTTATACCCCTCATGATACAACCCAGCATTTTGTTGGCCCTTGCTGCTGCCTTCCTACACTGGGCAGAGTTGTTCATTGATCCCATAATGAGCATCCCCAGATCTTCCTCCTCCTCAGTCTCAGCTAGCTGCACTCCCCCCAGTTGGTAGATTCTCCTTGGACTCTTTGCCCAAAAATACAGTACCTTGCATTTCTTGGCATTGAATCTCAGTTGCCAAGTATCTGACCAGGTCTCCAGCTTTGTCAGATCCTCTTGCAAACCCTGCCACCCTTTTAGGTCATCCACCACTGCTCCAGTTTTGGTTTTGTAAGCAAATAGACTGATCTTACTGTTGATGCCTTCAGAAATGTCTGCAATAAATATTCCAAATAACACTGGCCCCAACACTGAGCCCTGTGGAACCCTATTCATCACCACCCTTGGGGATGAGAGTTCCCATCCAAAAACCACTCTCTGCTGCCTTTCCTGCAGCCAGTTCACCACCCATCCCACCATTTTCACACCTGCTGCTGCGCCTTCCAGTTTTCTTCCAAGTATCCTATGTGGCACTGAGTCAAATGCCTTGCTGAAGTCAAGGTACAGGACATCCACTGCATGACCCTTTTTCATTTGCCTAGTCACCCAATCATAATACTCTACCAGTCTGTCACCCCCCCTCCGTTCCTACCCTTCCTCCCAGTTCAGGTATCTCCCTTCCTTCTTCCTGGAAAATACTGAGCAGAAGTAGTTGTTAAGCGCTTCTGCCTTTCTGCTATATCCACCCATCCCCCTCCTCTTAATCCATACTATCTGGTCCCTACAACTCATTTCCTCCCTAATGTACCTGAAGAAGTCATTCTCCCCCTCTTTAATGCCCTGCACCAACCTGAGTTCCCTGGATGCCTTGGCTGCCCTTATTGCCCTAGTCACCTCCTTTGCTCCTTCAGGTACTCCTCCCTGTCCTCCCCCTCCCAGTTTTCTTGTATCTCATAAAGGCTGCTCTTTTCTTCCTTACCCTGTCCATAACTCCCCTTCTTCCCCAACTATGTTTCTTAGTCCTATCCTTTTTACTCTGGGCATTGGTTCAAGATTGATTGCCTCTACTAACCCTAGCTTTATGAGTTCCCACCTCTGATTCGTGTCCATATTAGGCTGAATTCTGGCCAGGAACCCTTGTACCATCTCACCCGTCCTCTTGAAATCAGCCTTCCTAAAGTCCAGCACCTTTGTGTTGGATTCCACACCTTTCTTACCCATATTTAACTGGAACCATACTGTCTGGTGGTTGCTCCCCGACAGTGGTTCATCCACCCTCAGTTCCGACACACACTCCTCGTTAGTCAGCATGAGGTCAAAGATGTTCCCCTTCCTGGTTGGTTTGCCGACCAACTGCATCAAGAAGTTATCCTGAAAGGCATCCAGCACTACCTGCTGTCTTCTGTTATTGGTGGCAGGGGTACTCCAATCAACTCCGGGCAGGTTGAAGTCTCCCACTATCACCACGTCCCCCTTCCCGCAGTTCCTCCAGATGCAACCAGCTAATTCCTTATCCAGTTCTGATATTTTGAAGGGCGGCCTATACACCACTTTGAATCTCAGTGTCCTAGTCTTCCTCGCTCACACACTTCAGCCCCTCTCTCACACATACAGAGCTACCCCCCCCCCTTTCCAGTAACTCTATCTTTGCAGAATATCCTGTGTCCTGGGACTGCCAGGTCCCATTCATGGAATTAGTTGGCCCATGTTTCAGTGATGGTCACCATGTCCACCTCGCCCACTACCATAAGAATCTGTAGTTCCGCCATTTTATTACCCAAGCGTCTAGCATTTAAGGAGACCACCTTCCATCCCCTTACCATCTCTCTCCCCCCCACTCCTGCCCTCCCTTTCTGGCACTCCCTCCTGTACTTGCCCCTAGTCCTAGTTCACTGTTATGGGGGGGTAAGCCCATATGGTTTGCCATCCTGAGGCCTCTGCAGACCTCTAACCCTCTTGCTATCCCCTGCTGCTAGTTTAAATTCCCTTTTTCTTCTATGTATTCCCCAATCTTCTGTTTCAACACTTTCTTGCCCTCTTTGTTCAAGTGCAGTCTATCTTTAGTATAAAGCCTGCTGTCCTCCCAGGTCACACCCCACCCATTTTCCAGCCTATATCCTTTGTCCTGGCACCAGGTTCTCAGCCATTTGTTTAATACCTGTATTCTCAGTTTTCTTGCTGTGCTTGCTCTGGGAACTAGAAGCACCTCCGAGAAAATTACTGATCTTCCTACCCCCTTGCAAATTGGTCCTAGTTCCTCAAACCTCTTCTTCATTACAGCTACCATTCCATTTGCTAGGTTGTTTTGTCCGTAGGTGCATAACTAGGTGAGGCTTCTCCCTGCCCTTTCTAGCATACTTCAGAATAGATTGCCCCACCCTTTCCACTGTCATTCCTGATATGGCCTCCACCCAAACATGACTATGCTTTTCTCCCTTGTTACCCCACCTGACACCTCTTAGTATTGAGTCCCCAAGCACCAAGACTCCACCCCATTTACCATCTGCTTCCTTCTCAACCTCCCATCTCCTCCCTCCAATTGTCCCTTCATCCTCTTGCACCTTATTTCCTCCATCTGCCCCTATTATATTTCCCTCAGCTGTGCTCCCCCATGCTTATTTCATCTTGACACCCCTCAGTTACTCCACCATTCCCATCCCATCTCACTGATACCCTTCCCTCCAGTACTACGGCAAGCTTTTCTGCATATTCTTCTCCTTCACCTACTACCTCCTTCCTCCTGCTATCCTGATCCCCCCCATTCTCTTTGTCTGTCACCACCTCCATCCCCTCCTCTTATTCCATTTTTAACTCCTTCCTGCTCTTTTCTGCCCTCTGGCATTGGTCCCCCTGACTCAGTGTCCATATGCCTGTGTCCCCCTGGCTCAGTCCCCCTTCCATTAACCTCTTCCCCATCCTCCCCTCTGATGATCCAAAATGTCCACCCCCCCCCCAGCTCCCTTACTAGCTCTCCACACTTTTGGGACATAACCCTCCTTATCCTGTCCTGCCCTCCTCAGCTCCTTCTGCAGGCACATAATCTCATTCTTGAGTTGCCCTATTTGTATGCAAACTATACATCCCCCCACTCTCCATGCCATCTTAAGATTGGTCCTCTGCAGTTGTTGCAGCCTACCACCCTTTCCAATACCTTATGTGCCCACCATTGACCCCACTCCATCCTTCCAGCTGACTGATTGCAATTCCTCCCTCTTCTACCATCGCTACACATGTTTCTTCCCGGTCTCTTTTCCCCTTACCTTCTTGTACTAGCTGAAATCAGGATGTTCTGCTTTCTTTAAACTCTTCCCTCCTTTTGTACACCTAGTTTTCAGAACCGATTTTGCAGTCCCTTCTGACACTCCTACCCTACCTTAACCCAATCAGAGTCTATAGAACTATAATTAAACATTTCTACCCGACCTTTTCCCAGATTAAAACATATTCAAAAAGCTAATATAACACTCTAATTAAACATTACTATCCAATCTTTTTTCCAAATTAAAGCATATTTAAAAAGCTATTAAAAACATTTCTAGGGTATTCATTAGTTAGCACCTTTCAAAATCTTCAGCACTACATGAAATACCTTCTATGCCATTTCCCATAAACATCTTGCAGTGATCCCCCCACTACTTGATTAAATTCAGAGTCACAGTTAATTAAACAGTCTCAGAGTCTTGTTTTGTTGCATACCAACCCACTGACTGTAGAGTCACAGATTACCTTCTCCGCAGTGACAAGCTCTTTCTGTAAAATTTCCTTTCTCGCTACCCTCCTCCATGTTCCTCGGCTCAAATTATAACAGTCCCAGGTTCACTGCTGCTTTAAATGTCCCTGACCATGCAGAGTCAAACAATTGCAACCCTTTGTTTCATCTTCTCCAGTAGCCACTCCCCCTTCAATCCAAACTTCTCTGCTCCCTGGCTCCTTCTGATAGGTGCGGCCTCTGATGGGTGGTACTCAGTGTGAGTATTTAACAAGCATTTGTCAATGCCAACTGTTTGCTTGCTGGTAATGGCACTGGTAGTGCATGAGTTAGAGAGATGCTTAATAGGAATGGCAGTGAATTATTGAAGTAATGCCAACCCTACCCCCACCCTGCAGAGACTGACAGGCATTGGGGGTGTGCCTTTGGATTGTCGGTAATAACACTCATGGCATTGCACCTCACCCCACCCTGCAGACACCAACAGATGTTACAGTGTGCCTTGAGGTCTTCGGCCCTTACACTCACCCCAATTCCATAAGGAAATAATCTAAGATGGGTGCAGTATAGGAGAATGGGGTGAACATTAGGGATGAAGACCCCAAGGCACACCTCGATGCCTGTCAGTGGCTGTAGGGTGTGGGTTGGGGTAGAGGTGGAATGTGTTGAGCATTACGGCCAATGATGTCAAGTCACACCACCGACACCTGTCAGTCTGTACAGGGTGGGCATTACGGTTGGAAACCCTAATGCCCCAGATGTTTGTTGGTAGTTTTGCTTTGAATTTTCAACATGGGCTTTTTGGGACTCCACCTCATGAACAATGGCAGTATCATCTTGTTACTCAATCGTAAAGGGTGATTTTGCACAGCGAGTGTGCCATTCAGTGCCACAGGAGTGAAAACACATTTCAGGCAGGATGTGAAAAATGACAACTATACTGTTCATTAGGAAGAGTAAAGAAATGGCAATATTGAAAATCTGGAGTGAAAATATGAAAAAGTGGCGAAGTTACAAGTGTGTGTAGAAACTGTGCAACACACGCTTGTAATGCAGTCATTTTTGGAAATATTTTCACCAGATTTTCAATATGACCTATTTGGGATCTCCCTCCATGAACAGTGACACTGGGATTTCATTAATCTGTCCCGAAAGTTGATTTCGCACAGTGACCACGCCATTCTGTGCAACAGATGCAAAAACACATTTTGGGAAGGATGCAAAAAATGACAGCTGCATTGTTCATAAGGGTGTGTGTGAAAAAATGGCAATATTGGAAATTTGGAGTGAAAATATTAAAAACTGATGAAGTTACGAGTGTGCGTAAAAACTGCGCAATGTGTGCTCATAAGGCAGTCATTTTTGGGAGTTTTTTTCACCAAACTTTCAGCAAGGGCTTTTTGGGATCCCACCTCATGAACAGTGGCACTGTCATTTCATTAATTAGTGCCAAAAGGCAATTCCACTCAGCGACCGTGAAATCACCTTTCGGGATGAAGAAATGAAATGAAAGTGACAGTGTTCATGAGGTGGCTCCCAAGAACCCCATGTTGAAAATTTGGGACCAAAACTCCAACTATTGGCTGAGATATCAACCTAAACTGAAAACCCCCCATCGACAACCATTATAGAGCTTACCATCATTTCTTCAGTTCCCGGTTGGTCTTTGAAGAGTGCAGACTTGTTCCCCGTCCACAGAAGATTGCTGCTCCTGACCTCCAGAAGTAAGTATGGGTGAGAGGTGGGTGTGGGGAGGAGGAGTGCACAGAGGGAGGATGTGGGTTGGGGGAAGGGGAACGGCCAGAACGGCGAGAGACTGTTTTCTTTTTTTTCAAGTTTTAAAAAAAAATACATTGTGGTACTGTTTTCTTTTTTACAGGTGAAATATTACAAAATGGATTTCAGCACACTAGGATAGGCTCCCAGTGTGCCACAGTACTGGAGGGGGGAATCAATGCTGACCTTGGGATTGGGCACCCCGCGGTCAGCTGAGAACATAGGGGCATGGGGGGAGGCCATGCATCCAACACCAGGAGTAGGCTTCCTACTGTTGTAAATATCAAAGAAGTATATTTTGGCACACGGGGGTGGGCTCCCAGTATGCCACATTAATGGGGGAGGAAGATACATACTGACATGGAGATTGAGCACCCCAGTGTCGGCAGGGGATGGAGAACAGAAGGTGTGTGGGGGGCAACAGCAGTGGGAGGGAGCTAATTTATTGTCCTGCTGTGTAACTGGTTGGGAGGGGGGGACTGCCACTGAAATGATGAAACTGCCCCGATTGCAGTGGCAGATTTCATGGAGGGTGCAGGGTGGGCAGCAGCAGTGGGAGGGAGCTAATTTCTTGTCCTGCTGTGTGACTGCTTGGGAGGGAGGTTGGACTGTGCTGCAATGATGAAACTGCCCCTGACTGCAGCTGCAGATTTCACAGAGGATGCATTGTGGGCAGCAGCAGTGGGAGTGAGCTAATTTGTTGTGCTGCTGTGTGCCTGGTTGGGAGGGACAGGGGACTGCCACTGCAATGACAAAACTGCCCCTGATTGCAGTGGCAAATTTCTTTCAAGTGTGGCACTCTCTCTGAACTGCCTTCACTGGCAGCTTCAGCATTAATTGGTGGCCGACAGAGGCACCCATCAAAGTGTTCTCTGGATTGGCCACAACACTGCCACGCCTCTGCAATGCTCTACTACTTCAATATGTTTCTTGTGCTCTGCATGTGTAAACAAACTTAATAATAGAGGTGGTGTGGGGTGGGAGGCAGGCGCAAAAATACAGCTCCCCTCTAGCTTGTGTGGGCAATGGCTCAGCTTTTAAGCCCAACTGCTTTGCTTGAATTTAGCACCTTGCCTTCCTATTGGCTCCCAGCAGAGGAGCCACCCCTTCCCTGCTGCCAAATGCGACCACCGATTCCTTCTGGCCTCATCCTTCTCTTGTCACCGATGCAGCCTCTGGACCCAAGCAGTGTGGATGGCAACTCCTTCTCTCTTGCTGCCAATGCAGCCTCTGGACCCCTGCAGCGTGGACGCCGACTCCTTCTCCTATCACCGATGTGGCCACTCGAACCTCTGCAGTGTGGATTGCCGCTTCTGAACACTGCTCCCATCTTTTTATCCCTTTAAATTACTTTTGTAGACCTATCCTATATATGATTTTCTTCAGAAACCTTGGCTCTGTGTGTTTCCTAACTCAAACACTGATTCACAAACCCAAGAACCCCCAGTAATCTTTAAGTAGGACCCCCAACTACAGCACCGTTTACACTACTCTTAGCACAGTACCCAAACTATTGCTTGTCCCAACTCGCCACTACCCTGCTTGTTTTTTCTGTTTAACATTCCTTTAAACACTTCTCTTTTTTTGTACTCCTTTGTTCTATCTGTGCCCTAATTATTGCTAGTCTCTGACCCTTCTCGCTCCCTTGTCTACTCCCACTCACACCATCAAGTCCACCCCTCACACATTAACAATACTTTTCAGCAAGTCCCCTTACCCACAAACATTGTTATTAGCTTGTTCTTGCACTTACAGTTGCACAACTGAAATTCCAGCAAGTACCCCCTCCCACACTCACTACTCTAAAAGCCTGTCACTCTCATTCACCCAACAATACTAATCACCAGGCCCCTAGTCCCACAGACACAGCCTTACCCAGACACAGTAAACTTGCAAGGTCCTACCACCAAACCTCTTTACAAGCTAGTAGCAATATAGTTCTTTACCCACTGTCCAATGAACAGAGTCCCTGGCTGTCAACTGTCTCCTGACTGACTCTAGGCAGACTCCATGTGTCACTGTCTTTGGCACAGGTCCTTAGTGCGAGGGCCACAAGTGGAGGGCAGCTTGGGTGCAGGAACTTTAAAATGCTGCTTCTAAAAGCAAAGGGCAAAATGGATCTGGGGCACACCTAACTCTGCTTTCACAGATCACATGCCCCTCCCAATTAGCTGTTTTAACTAGTAGTTATAGTAAGTGATGGGGGAATGGGGAACTGTAGCTGCTATCCCCTGTTGCTCTCCCAAATATGCTGCTTCTAAAAGCAGAAGACAAAATGGAAAAAAATGGACTGAGGAAAACAGTAAATGACACATTTATTGTCCCTTCATCATCCCCAAAATGAACTACCTGGAATGGACAGTGGGGGGGGGGCACATTCCCACTCCCGTCTAGTCTACTCTGTGATCATTATTTCACATGAGTCAGCAACACCAAGCAGTGCCTACCTCATGTCTATGATAATAAACTATAGCCAGAGTCGATACAGTTGTGGTGAGCTGCCAAATTACCAAAGTTACATGTGTGCATAGAAAAATTTGAATGACTGGGTGTAACTTGACCATTTTTTGGAGTTGTTTCACCAGATTTTCAACATGGCCTTTTTGGGACCCAACCTCATGAAGAGTACCACTCTCATTTCATTCACTTGTCCCAAAAGGTGATTTCACACAGCTACCATGCCATTCTGTGCCACAAGTGAGAAAACACATTTTGGGTAGGATGTGAAAAATGACTGCTGTACTGTTAATAAGGAGGTATGACAAAATGACAATGTTGAAAATATAGAGTGAAAATATTAAAAATTGGTGAAGTTAGGAGTATGCTTAGAAACTGCGCAACACATGCTCATAATGCAGTCATTTTTTGGAATAGTTTCACCAAATTTGCAACATGGGCTTTTCAGGACCCCACTTCATGAACAGCGGCTCTGTTGTTTCATTAATCAGTCCTGAAAGGTGATTCTGTGCAGCTACTGCAAAATCACCTTTTGGGACGGAGTAATGAAATGACAGTGACAGTGTTCATGAGGAGGGTTCCCAAGAACCCCATGTTGAAAATTTGGGGCCAAAATTACTAAAAATTGCTGCTATATCAACATAAGTTGAAAACCTCATTGACTGCCATTATACCACACTTACCTTTGATGCTTCAGTTTGCAGTTTGGCTTTGAAGAGTGCAGATGTGTCCCAGTCCAGAGAAGATGACAGCGCCAACCTCTGGAGACATGTATGGGGTAAGGGGAGTGCAGGAGGTGGGTGTTTAGTGGGAGGGTGGGGATGGGGAGGGGACTGGGGTGATGACAAGGAACAGTTTTTTTCCCAGGTAAAAAACAAGACGTCAGGGAACAGTTTTCTTTATGTACAGGAAAAGAAACACAAATTTGGGCACACTAGGTGGGATCCCAGTGTGCAACATGAGTTGGGGGGGATATGATACCAACATGGGATTTGGCACCCTGATGTTGGCGGGGGTAAAAAGAAAAAAGAAATTTGGGCACACTGGGGTGGGCTCCCAGTGTGCCACATGAGTTGGGAGGGTGACATGATGCTGACACAGGGATTGGGCACTCTAATGTCAGTGTGAGAATGGGAAACAGAGGGAGCGGAGAGGACAGCAGCAGTGGGAGGGAGCAGGAGGTTTTATTAGCCACCAGTGCTGGGAGGGAACGGAGGGAGTGGGGAGGACAGGAGCAGTGGGAGGGTGCGGGAGGTGTGCAATCTGCAAGATGGTGGCAGCGATGCAACTAAGCATGCACAGCATTTGTGCATGCATAGCTGCAGTGAATGGCATTCTGCCATGCACAAGATGGCAGTTCTTATCCCTGAATACATAAGTGGAAGCCAAAATAGTGTGGCTGTCACTCTATAGTGGCTGATCGTGGCAGAGTGTTACAAGCTCCATTGGACTTTCAGAAGGTTACTTCCAAAATTCCAATGGAAGGTGCCACAATCAGTCATTTTAAGTGAAAAGATCGATCCCAAAATGGCAGTAGGCTCTGCCCACAGCCGTAAAAATTTGCATAACAGCTAGTCATGTCACAGGCAAGGGCCTATTATTCTGTTCTCTTGAGATGGTTGTTTTGTATCAGGTAGAGGTTACATGGCCTTGAACTGTCCAGCAAGTGAGTGCCTAACATTTTCCCAGAAGATGGGAAAATTTACAGTTTTACTTTTTTTTACTTCTCTGTTTGGCACATCTTCTGTAATGCATAGCAATCGGGGTGGAGATCATTTTGCTGTAAGTTGGGGACATAAAATGTAACAGCCTCTTACAACTGGAGAAGTCTTCCTTTCACACATAGAAATCAGGATGGGGGCTACATTTTCCTGTAAGTTGACAATAATTAAAATGAGCACAGCTCTTGTACATGAGCTAAGGGAATATTGCTGCCTGTTACATTTTGGGCAATGCTTCTGTTACATGAGGTCCCCGCACCCTAATTGGTACCCCCAGAGTTACACCTCAGACAGCTAGCATTTAGGTACATGTTATACTAACATATAGGGCTAAGGGCATCTACCATATAAGAGTAGATGTCAGGATATGTATGCACATAATTGCTATACACTTTACTTTCCAATATACTCATGTATTTCTTACTTACAAGATGTTAGGACACCTGTGTCCTTGTAATGATTTTGATATATGAGTCGGCATTGCCATCTTCTGATGATCTGTATTACTACACGGCCATGTACAAACTGTACCTCTTTGTTTCCACAAAGTGATGATTATAACAAAAGTGTATAATGTTACCTTGGACTGAGGAACCACTTCTAATTTAGCCAATAGGGCTCATCTCTGTAACTAGAAATGTTTCTGTCTTACAGTAACCATGGTAATTATCTTAGGTATATAATGTAAGACATTATGTCTTCTCCCTCGGAGACCCCAGGAGATGTGGAGATTTCCTCGAGGTATAGGGAACGCTTAGCATTAGCTCCCAGTTCCTAATGGTAAGCACTGTTTAGGGCAACTGTGATTTTCCTTTTTGGTAGTAATAAACAAGCGTTATTACTCTCATGCAACGTGTCTGTGATTCCTTGCATGCCCATTGTTGCCAAGAACCTGAGAGTGAGGTTTAAACCTCCTGACACTTCCATCTCACGGGGGGTTTCACAGTGTCCTGGAGCAAGTGTCTTTGTTCCTCACTACAGTGGTGGAAAATATGGGAGCCTAACCATATCTAAGGTGTTTATTTCTTCCATGTACGGAAACAGAAGTAATGATCCCCCTCATTATACTCCTGCCATACTAGCAGTGGTCAAATTGATAATATTTACATCAGGAATGCTCACATAGATTTCTGGGTGGAAGGAAACTGTCATTTCTAGGTGGTGGAACTCTCCTATAGTTTCAGTAAAACAAGATTGTCCCACTTAGACTTAATAGGTTCATGCTGCTTGGTTTGTATCAGGAAGTCATTTAGTTTTCAATAAAACATGATGTTTCCCCTTAGACTTAATGGGTTCATACTGCTTGTTTCTACCAGGAAGTCACAACCCTATGTTAGGACAACACAAGCTGTTGCCACTAAAATGATTCTGTTGTCACATGATTAAAACTTCAGGGTAGGAAAGGTAGCAGAAGCACAGAAGTCGAAGGGGACAATTACCCTATTTTCATGAACGTAATAAACTGACATATTCCATGTGGGAATCTGCCTATTTCTTATCAAGTCATTCTAAGTTTTCTATCACAAAACTTAATACAGTATTACTAGTTTTATGATTTATCTCTCAATTGACTTTTCAGATTCCTGGCCCAGCCTGGTGGCGCTGAGGGTTGAGGCACTGGATGCCACACCTCGCACCATGCTGGTGACCTGGGTTTGGGAGTGGACTTGGGCCGCTGGGTGTCGGCGGGGGAGGAGAGGATTGAGCATCCTGAGGACTGCTCTCCTCTCCTGTCCTGGGATGGGCTCTGGGGATTCTCTGTATGGTGGTGGCTTCTAGTGGGGGCTGGGGGAAAGTCACAGCATATAGGGACAGCCAATGGGGATGACAGTGGCAGGTGACTGTGGGAGGAAGCAGGATCTCACCCTCCACATGCTGTCACCATTGCATGGCCGCACCATTGGGTGGAACAAAAGAAAAATTCCCCCACCTGCAAGTAGGTGAAGGTGGGAACAGTGGTTGGCCCCATGTCCAATGCCGGGCTTCCCAGCCCGGCATCCGGTTTCTCCCTCCAAGTCCCTGGTTGATCTACTAGATTATAGACAGAGCGCCAGGAGGAGTTTGGGGGTCCTGCCCTGGGGTGGCTGTGAGCCAGAGAATTGTGCAGCCAGGAGAGGCAGAGAGGAGAAAGAGTCCAACCCTGAGTGTTGGGAGCTGGTGGCTTCAGGCAGACAGGAGAAGACACATTAAGTGTCCACGCCGGACATAGCCTGGTAGGTGGGGTGCATAAACAGAGTTGACAAAAAAAATTACTTTTCAAAACTCCTAAAAGAGTTTAGGAGTCATAAATATGACAATTTATGATGGCTATGCACTGCTGCAAATACTATGACCAGTCAAATGTAAGAAACCTGTATGTTATTATAAGATACTTATCATTGATAATGATCAGAAGAAAATGCAAGATAGAGAGCTTCACATGTCACTGAATCAACCCTGTTTCAGAAAATGTGAAATCTATGACAGAAAAAAAAATTCTACATTGGAACATATCGCAAACAGAACTCTAATTATTTGGAACAGAAGAAAGAAGCAATAGAAGTGTAGATACTCCTGTTTATTGTAAACGTGGCTATAACACTTTGCATTGCCCATATAGCAGTAGTTTTCTAAATAAAAGTGACATGCGTTTGATCGGCTGAAAGAATGATGATATTGTCAACCAGTAATAGCACTTTCAAATTATGTAGTAAAGTCTTCTTTGGCAGACATAGTTTCCTGCAGTCTTGTCAGTACATATTCCCTTCAAGTCTGGAAATTTCACAATTATTTCACAATTAATTTTACATTAGACATGCCTTGTGAGCTAAGTTGCATTAAGCCTGCCATCAGCTTTAAGCCAGCTCCCTTGTGCCCTGTCAAAAAGTCTGCTGCTAAACTGTGGTTTACATCAACGTAATCTGAGAGGATGAACACAGTGATTTAAATGTTTCAGCTCTGTTACTAGTTGGCCACCAGACAAGAAGAAATGCAAAAGTATTTTATAACAACAGTGGTTTGAAGTCACTCAGCCAGCCCTCCCTTCCCTGCACACACACTTTTACACCAGTGATCATTTATATTCCACAGTATTTTCTTAAAACCAAATATTGTGTTATATTTGGTGAACATCCTGACCAGAGTTTTACAAATATGCTATTAAGCCTACTCAGCAGAATTATCAATGCACATTTTTTACTGAAATTGAAGACCATAAACAATAATAACAATAACAGTAGTTGCACTACAACCAAAAAAAACATAATGTTAGCTGAAATACGGCACCAGATTTCATAGTAAGTCAGTAACTGAATTATTATATCTGGTAGATTAATTCAGTAGTATCACAGGTACTTACTAGGTATCAGCTTGCGTGGATCCTGACATAAGAACTGTCATTTATCATAACAAGGTAAGCTCTATTCACGTACAGTGCTTTCAGTTTAGCCTTCTGTCTCCCTAAATACTCCCTCACAATACTGTAAGAAAGACCCATCAAAGAATACAAACAATTGAGAAAAACTTCACCAAAGAAAGTCAAAGTGCTATGTCATCTGGAATGCTGGGATTTCCAGAAATCTTTTAATATGATGCAGACTTTAATTTTATTTGAAACCACACAAATCATTGCATAGTTTAAATGATGGATGACACTAAATGTTATAACTCACAACCTTTAATGTTGCTTCTACACTCTTCTGTTAGAGGAATTCAGCACTACTTATCTACAGTATATCTCATGCCAAAGAACTGTTGTGAGCCAGCCATGTGGCTTTCACTGAGGGCAAGATGAAGGGGTACATGCCACACATGTCAGCTTTGGATGGCTGGAAATGACTTGAAGGAATTATTTTGATTGCGGGAATGGACTCACAGCTCCTGTTTTGGGGTTTTGCAGTGATTCCAAGGCAAATGCTGGTGGAAGAGGGGTGACTTGTTTTGCAGGGGTGGACTTGAGAGCCCTGTTGACACCGGGTGCTGGGTGGTCAGTTCAGTGGTGGAATGTTTCCATTTGCCTGGAACAGTTCTCAGGGTGGGCTCTGGCTCACACTGTGGTGGCATTTTTGCCTGGACTGATTTTCAACAACACAAAAGTTGCAGAAAGCTGTCCATGTCAGTGAGTGTGAGTGATATGCCATGCATCAGGAAGACAGAGTTGTCTGTCTGCCCTGATGCATGGCACATCACTCACGCAGAAAAGAAATCACTCATGCATAAGTTATCCTTACACTTGACTGAAATGCAGAAAAGGGTGGAAGTTGTGTTTTTTGCTTTCATGTAACTTTCAAAAAATTTTCTGAACTTCCACTGTTGGTGACAACTGGAATCTTGTGAATGTGTTTGACACATATTCACTCTGTTCCACAAAATTTTCTGGCTGAATTGCAGAATAATAAACATTAAGCGTGAAATGACAGTTCTGAGGAATTCCATTCTGCAATTTAATACATTAATCTGTAATACATGTAATTATTTCACCATTCAGTGATCAGTTCTGCAGAATTTCTTTCTGTAGTTTAATATATTAATCCACAATTCATACATTTGTTCTACAATTCAGTGACTCACAGAACTGCAGAATAAATGCATGAATTGTAAATTAATGTATTCAACCGAGGAAAGAAATTCCACAGAGCTGACCACTGACACTGATCAGTTCTGCAGAATTTCTTCACTCAGCTTAATACATTAATCCACAATTCATACATTCACTCTGGCATTCTAAGTCAGAATTTCTGCAAAAGTTACCAAAGTGCATTCCAAAAGTTAGTAAAAGCAAAATTCTGACTTTTGCCAAAATTCTGCCAGCAGAAGTTTAATTTCACACAGCCCTAGAAAAGAATATGCATGGCCACAATAGAAACTTACTGTACATGCTACACTTGCTGGCATTAGAGATGGGTGAAGTCAGCAAACTTCACTCCATTAAATATGTCATGAAATTTCACACAATTTGTGAAATATTCTGTGGGTGTAAAGTGCAAAATTCTGCCACAAAATGTGGAATTTCACTCATGAAGTGCAGTATTTCACCTGTAAACAGCAAAATGTTGCCTGCAAACAGTGGAATTTCACCACTCGTGCACGAAATTCAGCTGTTTGTGGGTGAAATTCTACCATTCATGGACGAAATTCCATATTTCACAGGTGGAATTTTGTACATTGCACCCATAGAATATTTTGCGAATTGTGCAAAATTCACAAAATATTTCACAGGGCAAAATTTCCGACTTCACCAGTGAAATTAAACTTTGCTGCATCTACAGCTGGCATCTGAAAAGATAAAACCATCTGGTATGCCTAAAACAATCTCCTATTGCTTATGCAAATGCATTGAATAGGCAGTTTTTATGTAAGATTTAGAGAATACAAATTGGGGTGGGCTGGAGCTGTTTTGCACCATAGAGAAGGCATGGAAATATTTTAAATCTGACTTTTTGCTTACCTGTAACAGACATGCACTACTCTGAGCTAAGCAGATAAAGCCCTATGATGCAGACAGGTTAACTTCTCAGCTATAAAAATCCAGAAAATTAGAGACAGAGCCTGGAAGAAAGCAAAACTATCAAACTGAAATCAAGAATGGCAGAACTATGGATACAGGCAGTTATAAAATAAATTTGGAATGTTAGAACTGTAAACACTTCCTTCTTTAGGGACAAAGTTGCAAAATCACAGAGTGTCAAGTTGGATCTCTTTAGAAAATGTTAAGGAGCTCAAAAAATTACCTCCAAAACTACTTCCTAGTTAAAGACCACAATATCGACCACCTGGAGCAGCCAACTAAAGCATTCTACACCTATTGCTCTGAAGTTTGAAATATATTCCAGCCTCAGAACACTACTGATTTTTTACTGTACCTCACCAGATTCAAAATCCATTAGTTGCTCGAGTTCACTAAAATTCTCATCTGTCTGATTTAGTCCTCAGAGGGCTGCTGACCTTAAAGAGCATGTTTCTTTTGGATTCTTATGTGTGTAGGATTTGATGCTTACCAGACTTCATATCACCTGATGAAGAGCCATGATTAGATAGCTTTTACATTTCAGTGTAAATTTCCACTTGTGCCAAGTCTGAGCTGATAATTCATAGAAACACATGAAATAACAGTGAGCTGATCATAAAACTGGGAGTGACATCAATTCAGGACTTCCTTCTTGCTACCAGTATGACCCCATTGAAGACTAATAGGAGCAGTTTCAAGAAAAAGAAATTGTAAATGAAACATCTCATATACAGACAATACAGGCTTTATAGTGTTTATTGTTAAAACATCATCTAACAACTGCTTATGTCTTTTGTGACATTGATATCTTTATTCACTGTCTGTCAGTTGCTCTCATCTGTATATTTGTCCCATGCACAGTGAGTCTACATTTGTTCTATAGTTACTTAGTGTTAAACAAGAGCTTCTCAATATCTTGTTTTTTTATACTTGTATACCTACTTAATATATTGTATGTTTTGCTATCACCAACAGACTACAGGGTGTGGACATTTTTATGGTTGAAGGATCCCATGCCAAGGGTATGCCTTTGGATGGTTTCAAAAAATATATGGTTCCACGGTTATAATGATTTTAGAATTAATACCCTGGTGCCTACAATAAAAAAAGTCATGTATGCTTATTTCCATCAGTTACTTGTCATGCTGAAAGAAATACCCATTGTGTGGAAAAAAAATACTGATCATGCCATCTTGTTTTTTTTCTTTTAAACTCATAAACACTGAAAATACATAAACATTATCCTTTTTAAAAAAACATATACCTGAACTAGCTAAACTGGACCCGTTTAGCTAGATTGTTTTTTGTTTTTGTTTTTGTTTTTTGTTTTTCTTTCCCATAAATCTTGCCAGAATTACCTTTATTGGGTCCCCAAAATCTAGAGTACCCAGCTTAGTGAGAGGAACTGTTCACCTGAGTTCTCTATATGAGAACAATAGGACTTTCATGAGTTCTGCAGCCACAGCTGGAGGTGGTGCTGCAGGCTGTAGTGAGAGCAGTGAGTCCCCTATCTCATGTTCTGTCCATCTCTGCCTCTCTTATTCTGTGTCTGCCTGTCTATCTGTCTGTCTGTCTGTCTGTCTGTCTATCTTTGCTTATAAAATATGATCTATCTTTTATTTTAAATGTTACAAAAATATGTTGATGTATTTAAAAATAATATTATGATTAGCATTTATGATAAAATAGTCTTTCTACCAGCTAGAAAAGTAACATCATTTTTTCCTCTATAGTTTGTTCTTAACCCAGTCCATATCTGCCATTTGTGGTTTATTGGCAGCTTGAGCAAGGAAACCCCTGTGATCTATGGATGCCAGGTAGGCATTTTTTTCAGCCTCCAATGGCAGAGTATGCCTGTGTGTCTTGAAGGGAACAACAAGGTTGCTATCTGTAGTGAAGCACAACCAGCGTGAGTGGTTGCACAGGAGCAAAGAACTGTATGTGTACACCTCTACAGGAGTGAGTAGACCCTCCCCTTACTGTGCCATAGTGGGTGACATTGATCGAGTGGCAGTACTTCTGTTCCACGCAAACAGGGCTATGGCTAGAAATGTAAAAGTTAATAAAAAAGAAGGAAATGTGTTTATTCGGGTGATCCATTTCCAGTGGACAGATCTGTCAGAGTGGAACTACAATCATAGACACAGAGAGAGCAGTTGTTATGTGACAGTGACAGTGAGATCGTTGAATCAAAGGAAGGGATCTGTTTGCAAATATATTTTGTGGGTTTCAGTTTAATTGTCAGATATGTGTAGGGATCATAATTTCTGCTAAAAAAAATCAAAAAATATGTTTATCCAAAATTGCTGAGGAAGATAGCATTCACCACTTGCAGAACGGAACTTCAGACCAAAACTATGTAGATCAGCAAACTTTTAAGTTTATTTCATAGTCATTGTCAGTACAACTTACTTACAAGAAAAATGACGGCGCCTCTGCACTGCCTAGCTTATGTTTCACTCCTACAACTAGGGGTTTCATCAGAAATAACCCAATTAGTGAATGGGTGGGTCTTTATAGAAATGGATACTAACATACTAACATACTATTTGCCAGCAGATTAGGCCTTACGGTCTATCAAGTCTGCTCGAACCTTAGATCCTTAGTTGGGTACCAGATACCAGTCAGTACATTCCAGCCACAAATCAGGATGCATTATACTAGATTTGAAAACACATGTGAATGAAGCAAACCTATTACTCAATCAGCATAAAAAGGTACAAACCTATAAACTACCACATAATAGCATTTCCCACCACCAGTGCATTAAGCCTTAACATATTTCTTGTCCAATTCCTTATTCATGATAGCATTATGACATCATGGAGTACCTGCAATGAAGAAAACATAAAGATGTATGAAAAACAGTTATGTAGCTGTTTTATCACATCTTGGATGTTGTACAACAAACACAGAGAATCTCCAGCCAACCGCCCTTATGTCCATATAGAAAGGTGGGGGGTGCATTAGGTACTTTTCCAGCTAACCAAAGTAAATCCAATGAGATAGACTTTTTACTTGGATTACATACTACTAATGCTAACCACATTAAACCTAACAAATAACTGTGTAATGGCAGATAACACAAAGCTCTGCAACAGGGTAGATACAATTGAAGGAATGGCAGCAATGGAAGCAGATCTAAAGAGCCTAGAAGCATGGTCTATGGACTGGCAGTTGAAATTCAACACCAAAATGTGCAAGGTCATGCACCTAGGTAAAGGAAGCCCAAGCTTGGTGGTGAACAATTAACAGAAACAAAACTCAAACTGGACCTCAGAGTGCTTATTTCCAATGATATAAAGGTGAGTAGACAATGTGAAAAGGCAGCCCAAGAAGCTAGTAGCATCCTTGGATGTATTGGCATGGGCAATTCAAGTAGGAAGTGAGAGGTCATACTCCCTCTGTACAGGTCCTAGGTGAAGCCACATCTCGAGTGCTGTGTACAGTTCTGGAGACCATAACTCAAAAAGGACATAGACTGCTTGGAGGCTGTACAGAGGGGAGCTACTAAAATGGTACAGGAACTGCACCAGGAGCAATATGAATCTAGACTACAGCAACTGCAAATGTACTCCCTCGCACAAAGGAGAAACAGGATATGATAGAAAGCTTCAAATACATAAAGGACATAAATAAGGTACAAGCAGAAAACCTCTTTCACAGAAACAAGACCACGCGAATGAGGGGGCACAGTTTGAGACCAACAGGGGGTAAGTTTAAAACCAACATTCATAAGTTCTACTTCACAGAGAGGGTGGTGGATGCTTAGAATAGCTTACCACCAGAAATTGTGGAGGCCAAAGCAGTCACTGCTTTTAAGCTAGCATGGGAAAAGTACTGTGGTAATCTCTGAAAAAGAACAGAATAGGGGGGTAGGCAATCTAGGCAGACTAGATGGATCAGACTGTCCCCTTCTGCTGACACGTTCTTGTGTTCTTATCTGAATTTACTCAAACATTCAGTTTCTATATATATAACAGCAGTAATAATATTATCTCTGCTTCAGTAAGAAGAGGGAAATTTCAAATGTCCCATTCAAACCTGGAGATTTTAGAACTCCTAATTTGAAGATCCATTCTTGTTCATTCTGATTTAACAAGCTCTCTAAATCACCACTTCTCACAATTTTTTCTGACAGCTTCCATACCAACAGTCTTAATTTTATGAGAGGTATTGGGTGCCGATTTGTTGACATGCACAGCCATAGCATATTCTGGGTTATTGCCAATGGATGCTCATTTAGTCTAAAACATAACTTTCTCATCATCTGTTCCACATAATAACAACCACAAGAACAAGTTTGAAGGTGGACTACTGCTTCAGTCTCACAGTCAATTTGTCCCCTAATTTTTTCAAATTTACCCGTTTTAGGGTTAGCAAATGTTTCTTTTTTATCCATCAGAAAACAAGTGTGGCCGAAGCTACAAGGTTTGCATCCCTGTCATTCATTTCTATGGCAAACGGCAAACATTTTACCCCTGCCGCCCCTGACCTTAACTTTATAGACCTTCTTCCACACCCCTGGTAGCTCCACCCCCCCAATCGTGCTCCATTGGGTACCTGTTTTGGGACTCCTCCCCATCTTTTAGTCGCCACCTCCCACTCCCTGGCTGCCTGGCCTTCCTGGCTGTATCCTCACTTCCCACTGATCCAGCTACTGCTCTTCTGCCCCCTTCTCCTAGACCCGCCAGCCTGTCTTAACCCCCCTCCCTCCACCTACCCCGAATCCTACCTTAATCATGTGCCTCCACCATTCTCTAACCCCTATTCTATATCTTCTTGCCTGTCTTCCTCCCCTACTGCATGCCCCAAAAGCCTGCTTTCCCTCTCTCCCCCACAGCTTCCACATTCCTACATCCTTCTTCCACATAGGCACGCTGCACACTGGTCACTGCCCCTTGCCCAGGGTCCATCCTACCACCATGAAACTGTCCTACACTGATACTGGTCCTAGCCCTCCACTCTGGTCCCTCTGTCTATGCTTACCCTCACCCACTATCGTCAATGCTCAGCAATTTCCCGAGATGCTAGCAGGCGAAAGCATTCCTTAAAGAAATACACTGCAGCTCCTTGAGGCTAGTCCTCCTCCTTTTAATGCTGTCAGGCAACATGCACCAAAACCCTGGCCCATTCTACTCTAAAGCCACTAATCTGAGCAAGCCTTTGGGTGCCCTCTCATTCATATCAATCAACATCTGCAGCCTCCTTCCTAAAATGGATGCCCTACAGGCCTTCACCAGCCAACACTGCCCTGACATCCTGGCAGTTGTTGAAACCTGGTTCACACCATCAGTACTGGACCATGCAATCAGCCTTCCTGGCTACAATGTCTTTAGACTGTATCGCCTCTCCAAAAGAAGTGGGGGCTGTGCTCTCTACCTAAAAGACTCAATAAAGGGGCACCACATCATTACCTCACTCCAACCCACAACTGCTCAGATACTGCAGTGAGAATCCTCCTCGGAGCCCAAAACAAAATCCTCACTGTTGCCACCATCTACATCCCTCCCAAAGAACAGGGAACTGGTCTAACAGCTGTTCTTGACTTTGTAAAGTCACTCCCACCTGACACCGAATCCATCCTCCTAGGCGACTTCAACATCAACTGGCCTGCCGCTGATGCTGGTGCACACAGGGATACCATTGCTGCTATGAACCTCACACAAATGGTTGACTCACCAACCAGGAAAAATTACAGGACCAGCACCAGCACATGCTTGGACTGGATCCTTACCAGTCACCCATCGCGGATATCTAACACTAATGTCCTCCTTGACTCTCTCAGCAACCACTCCCCTGTTAGCTGCATCTGGTCAAATAAATTCATCAAACAACTGCCAAAAACTATCTCCAGCAGGGTTCTACCCAGTGGTCACCTTCCTCAACTCAAATCCCACCTCCTCCATCAAAATTGGTCCCCTATCTTCAAAGCAACCAACGTAAACACTGCCCTTGACCACTTCATAAACATCTTCACTGTGGCCTGTGACACGTATACTTCAATTAAGAAACTCAAAGTCAAATCACTCAGTAACCCTTGGCTCACAGGTGACCGTCTAGGATGCTAAAAACAAGAGACCACCTATGGGAGCTGGTCAGAAACTCTGGAAGGCAAAATGACATCCAAAACTACAAACGTGCCTTCAATGACTGCACCAAAACCATCTGGCAAATGAAGTCTGCCTACTATAAGCATGCCCTCACAAACTCCTGGGGCAATGGTCAGGAATTCTGGAAGGACGTAAAGGAGCTCACTGGGAATCCACCCAAAACTCCCCCATCAATACTCAACATCAACGGAACCACAACCCTCAACCCAAAAACCATTGCGGATACCTTTAACAAAGCCTTTACCGACCTTAGCGCTGTCCTACCCCAGGACTACTTCAAAGATGGTGAAGCCCCTCTGTCAGCAATGAACACTACTCCCACCAGCTCCCCCCTGCTTCTACTTCAAAGCAGTCAAGGCTCACCAAGTACGCAAATATGTTACCAAAGCCCTTGACAAATCAAGATTCAGTAATGACTCCCTCGATCTCAAAATCCTGTCTCTCACACTTGATGAAGTGCTTAGTCCTCTGACCAGAATTTTCAACCTCTCCCTCAGCCTTAGCCAGTTCCCGGACAGATGGAAATCTGCCACTGTCACCCCAATCCATAAAAGTGGTGACAAAACTGCCCATGATAACTACAGACCTATCTCCCTACTACCCACACTCTCCAAGGCACTAGAACTCATTGTCTCGGACCAGCTCACAGAATACCTGGAAACATACAACGTCCTGTGCAAGCAACAACATGGGTTCCACAAAGGTCACAGCACCTCCACAGCCCTACTTGAATTCACCGGCGCAATCCACAATGCACTTCACTCCAGTGAACTACTAGGCTCAATCTACATTGACTTAACTAAAGCCTTCGACACCGTCAATCACTGCCTCCTGCTTGTCCAGCTTCAGAACACTGGGCTGTCAACTGACTCCATTGGCTTGTTCAACAGCTACCTTGAAGAATGGTCCCAAATAGTAAGAATCGCTGATAAACTCTCGGGCCCTAGACCGGTCCACTCGGGAGTCCCCCAGGGCTCCATTCTGGGACCCCTCCTCTTCAGCCTATTCTTAAACTTACTACTGGACAGCTGCCCAGAACAAATAATTCTCTACGCCGACGAAGCTGTGATCCTCACCTCGGACCCTGATCCAATCCAATTACAAAATAAACTTCAGCGGTCCTTCTCTTTCATCGAATCCTGGTTCCTAAATCATAAACTGCTTCTTAATCAGAAAAAAAACAAGTCTATGGTCTTCTGCAGCCCCCACAACAAAAATAAACAACTTCACCTCTTCATTGCAACCGAACAAGGAGCCATCTTAGAGCAAACACAATCGTTCAAGTACCTCGGCATCACCCTTGATCGACACCTCTCATATGCTGTCCATATCAGCAATGTTGTATAGGTGCGAACAGCTGTGCAAATATGTATTGTCTCACATCACATCATAGACTTTACCCCAGTCCAACAGCCACCATTAACCCCTTACATGTTGGACTGGGGTAAGGTCTATGACGTGATGTGAGACAATGCTTATTTGCACTGTTGTTCGTACATATATTTTTTTACACAATAAATATTTTTAAAGTGGAGAAATTGTTGCAGCTGCTTTAGTCTTTGCTTTTCTCAGTCCTGCCACTGATGCAGCCAATCAAGGCAGCCTGCACTGACCCTGCATGGTATTCTGAGTGGGTACTGAAAAAGAAACTTGTAAGGTGATCCTGTCTGCTCTCTTTTTTTCAGGGTTTACTGAGACAGAAGGTGAGAAGCTGCGTTCTTTCCATTTATTTTTCCTAATTTCTTTTTCTGTCCTTGGCTGGGGGGTTGTGCCTTTGGTTCCCCCCTTCCAGCCAGCCTTCATGGCCACTGCCCCTGTCATGGCCAGAGCTACACCTCCCCACTGCAGTCCTTCCCAGTCCACATCACAGCAGGTACTTACCCCACCACTGTGAAGAACTGGAGGGTGGACCCAGTAGGGAGCTGACTTGGGTGCTACCATGGCAGTGCCGTTGGGGCAGCCATCATGCTGCTGAGGATTTTTTCTTATAGGTAGCCTCCCCTCACACTAGTGTGCAATGGCATCAATGATGCTGCAATGCACACTTCCGTACATTGCATGTCAGGTGCCACCAATGCCGTCCCTTGCTGTTGACCCCCGAAGCTGCACAGCCCCCAGCCACTGCTAGGAGCTGGCACCTCAGTGTTCATACCCCCTACCCTCCCTGGAGGAGGAGAGCTGTCCCTGGAATGCTTGATCCTCCCCTTCCTGGCTGACCCCAGATGATCCATGCCCATTCCCGAACACAGGTTGCCAGCATGGCACAAGGTGTGGTGTCCAGTGCCTCCACCCTCAACGCCACCGGGCCAGCTCATTCTTTCCATTTTTTAACCTTTTTATCTTTTTCACTGAGCTTTTTTCTCTCTTTTTTTTCCTTTTTAGACAAGATCATGGACTGAGTTTCAGGCTTCATCCAGGTGAGTATAGGAATAGATTTTTCTCTAATTGAAGGGTGCAAGCCTGTGGTTATGTGGGGGAAGAGCTCCTCACCCACATCCTTCATAAACCAAGCAGCAGACTCCTGCTCTGCTTAGAGCAAGTCGCACTCACTGTTGTGTCATTGCTGGTGCGTGGCTGCCCCTTTGCTTGTTTCTGCCCCACCCCTGTCCTGCCATTTGTTTCGTTTCCTCGTTCCTCCCCCCATTTGTTCTCTTCCCTGTTGTTTGTTTCTTTGGGGGTCTAGTTCCATTCTGCCTGCTGCCTGTTCATTCTTCCCTGCTTCTGTTTTCTCCTGTGATCCCATCCTTGCATTGCTGTCTCCCCCTTTCGGGCAGCCCAGCTCCATGCCTAGTCTGGCACCACTTTCCCTCATTGCCTTCATGGTTTACACTGTGGTTTTCATAAACTCGCCACTGTGCCGACTACCTGATCTTCGGCAGTACAACCTCTGCTGCCTAACCTTCAGCTGCTTCCTACTCGACTGGCCACCTGATTGGATTGTCCGCTCTCAGCCAAGAAGCACCTTGCTTCTCCTATTTCTGCACCTGCCTGCTATTCTCTGTGCTGCTTTAGCTCACCTTTCAATCGCACTCTACACTGTGCAGCCTACACACTCCCGCGGGTGGCGCCCTCTTACATGGCTCATTCCTACTCCTACATCTCAACCTTTGCCTCTGAAATAAGGACATGGCAGTTTTGGTCACTCGTAATGAGAGGCGATGTGGGCCTCAGACCCTCGGAATGAGGGACACATCGCAACATGGAGCTGCTAGCTCTTCATACTGTGCAAACCATTGTGTTTCATTGTACAAGTTTATTTGGCTTTAGCATTTATTTCTCCACTATCTATTGGTACGGTGCATAGCGTGACAGCTCAGCCACTGCATTTCTTCTCTGCCTTTACAACAATCTAACCTTACATCCTGGATTATCCATCCCATGCCTCCATACCTCTCAACCTCCTGCTTCATAAATCAGGGACAAGGCATACAAAAATCAGGGACAAAGGACCAAAATCAGGGACCCATCTTCAAAATAGGTGATATCCATTCAGGAAGCAGGTAGAATATGGTGTTTAGTGTGCAGTGCATTTTCCAAAGAAGAACAAATCTGTAGCCTTAATGTTTGGCATTATTTTTGCTTACAATCCCCACTGTTTAGCCGTGGACACACACATTTTAGGAGGGACAAGGTAAAATTCTGAGTCACAGTCAGGGACGTCCCTGAAAATCAGGGACAGTTGAGAGGTATGCATGCCTCTCACCTGTTCTCCCTGTGCTTGGCGGTCTGTATTTGGCTCACTGTTACTTTTGCTTGCTCCTCTCCTGGTTCTTCATTACATTGCTACTTTTCTGGATAAATGGAATGTTTCTCTTTTTTTTTTAAATTCAATATACTTTTATTAATATACATAATAAGTTTCCAATACAAACTTGGGTAACAGTTATGCAAACAGGAGAATTACCCCCCAAACAATGCACATAAAAATCATAAATTTTAACAGCTTAAACTAATATACATTCCCGACACCCAACCCTCCCATCCTCCCTCTGCAGTCTGCAAAAATACCTTCCTAACCCACCCCCCCATCAAGCAAGTACACGCTCAGCCATCAAACTATGTTAATAGAAAAAATTCTCCAGACCATAAATTATCATGGCTTCCATACAGTAAGTAAAGCAACTAGAGAACCCCGTCTATTCTGGTGAACCTGTGAATGATTGTTCATGGTTAGAATGTGTTTCTCTAACCGAAGGGCAAATAACATTTCTTTGTGCCATTCTATGATTGAAAGGACTGAGTCATCCATCCAATGTCTCATAATAATTAACTTGGCTATTGCTGAGATCAAAGCCAAATGTGCTTTTCTAAGGTTGGGAACACCCTCTGGAAATAGATATAGTAAACAACTCTCTGGAGTAATATAGGAATCCAGGCCCAACAAGGGGTCAAGCGCCTTTCTAATGGCTTGCCAAAACTTCTGGACCAGCGGACAAGTCCACAGCATATGTTATAGTGTCCCAGTATGGTTTGTACATCTATGACAATCAGGGGAAGGCCTACTTCCCAATCTACAAAGTCTGAGTTGAGTGAAATATAAATTATGCATAATATTGAAATGCATCAAATGCAATCAATCTTGCTTGACAAATTTATACAACGTCTGCCATAGCTTAGTCCAGAGATTTTGTTCAGCACTAAGAGAAAATATCTGTAACCAATAATAGCAAACTCCTTGTGGCAGTCCAGGGTCGACCGACTGGACTACTTTACATATTGCAGAGACAGCATGGGGTTCTCCAGCTGCCTGCAGGAGATTATTAAAAACATCAGCAGACCTCTGATTCATCCCCCCTCGGCCCAAATGAGCAAGGATGGCCTTCTTGAGCTGTTCATACTTAAAAAAGGCTTTTACAGGTGCCTTAAACCAACATCTGAAAAGAGCAAAAGGAATTATTCTTCCTTCCACATATATATCCATGACTCTTATGCTGCCGAGAAGAGACCAAAAGGCCAGAGAAATGGGTTTACGTGCAATTTGGAAGTGAGGATTTCCCACAACAGGCTGTTCCAACAAAACATGTCAATTATGGGATAAGTGAGTTTGCAGCTGATGTAAGGCCCTAATGGACCAACCTAGTGGAACATTCTGAAGAGGCTTTGGAATTGCTTTGGGACTAGTGTATAACAGGGCAGGTAGGGAACAATGATATTGAGCTGCTAAAAATTGTTCAATATCTAACCACAAGGGTGTATATGTTTGTCACTCTTCCCTTGATATCTCCCTTGACCAGTATGACAGCCTGCTAAGGTGATGAGCACAATAGTATGAGAAAAAGGAAGGGGCTGTTAATCCATCCTGCTTTTTAGGTGAAGAGAGTTTCAAATAGGAGCGTCTAACACTCTTACCCTTCCAAAGGAAGGCGGTTAACATTTGGTGGAGTTTACCAAACCACTTTTTAGGAAGAAACAGGCCCCACATTCCTAGGGATACAATACACAGAGCAAAAGATTCATCTTGACAATATTTATTCTTCCCCATAAAGAAAGAGGAAGATCTCCCCATCTGCTTAAGTCTAACTTAATTGTACTCAACAATTCCGTAAGGTTTAATTTAAGCATAGTGGGAATATCTCTAGCAACCTTAATCCCAAGATACGTAAGGGACTTGGATTCCCATATCAAATTAGTGTTTTCAAGCACTGACCGGGAGGTGTTATTATTTAGGGGGAAAACTTTTGTCTTAGACTCACTGATCTTGTAATGGGAGATGGCAAAAAACTGCTCTATCTCAACCAAAAGTTCTGGAATACCTGTTGCAGGATACTGGAGATGTAAAAGAAGGTCATCTGCATATGCAGAAAGGGAATACCTTTGTGCTCCTATTTTAATTCCTTGGAGTTTTGGGGAAGTTAACAACCTCCTGATCAGGGGTTCTAAGTAGGGATTAAATAATAATGGGGAGAGGGGGCAACCCTGTCTGGTCCCCCTCTGAAGTAGAAAGGGAGCAGACAGTATCCCATTGGACCAAATCCGGGCTGATGGGGATGCATATAACAATCTAACCCATCTAAGAAAGCCCAAGGGGAGACCCAGGTGGGCCAAAGGTTACAAAAAGAAAGTTCCAAGAGACTCTATCAAAAGCCTTCTCGGCATCCAAGAAGATCAGAACAGAAGGAATATCTGAGTCCCTGGATGCCGAGAGAATATATAATAACTTACGCATTGTGATCCACTGAAGGCCTACCTTTCATGAAACTTATCTGCTCTCTACTAATAAACGTGGGAAGAAGTGGACCCAACCTCATAGCCAGGATCTTAGCTAAAATTTTGACATCAGTATTAATTAAAGAAATAGGCCTATAACATTCCGGGTATATGGGATCTTTGCCAGACTTGGGAATAAGAGTAATTATAACATTAAGGAAGTTTGATTCTGACATTCCTTCAACAAACCAGTAATTATAGACTTCAGCCAGAAAGGGAGCAAGCTCTTGTGAACAGCTTTTATACAGGTTATTAGAAATGCCGTCAGGGCCAGGGGACTTATCAAGTGAAAGCTGCTCAATTGCTGTTACAACTTCCTGTACTGTAATTAAATTTCCAAGATAGTAACCTTCAGAGGTCTCTAGTTTAGAAAGATCAGTGTCATTAAGGTATTCAGCCATATCCAAAGCTACAGGTCTATCCTCCTGAGCCTCAGAATACAGTCTTTGGTAATAAGAGCGCAGAACCTCAGACACTTCTCTGGGGGATGTTACCAGGCTGTCATCAGCAACCGATTTGATGCATGGAATGGCTCGTGAGGCTGCATTTTGCCTGAGTCAAATAGCTAATAGCTTACCAGCCTTCTCACCAGCATCAAGGTATTTCATTTTTGTACATCTCAAAGCAAGAACTGCCTTTTGGTACATGAGATCAGAGTATTGACTTTGCAATTGGTGCAAAAGTGTCCAATCCGCATCTGGGGAGTGCCGAGTGAGGGTACGCTCCATGGCCCATATCTCTTGGAGCAAGGTGGTTTGCTTGGCACGAAACTGACGACATCTCATTGCCGATAACCTAAGGCACTCACCCCTGGGAGAACACTTTAGGACTGCCCAAATCATGTCTGTTCTGGTAACCGACTCCCTATTACCTAGTAAAAAATTAGAAAGAAAACTTTTAATGTGTTGGAGAGAATCTGGTTTTTGGAGCAACTGATTGTTCAACCTCCAGAGAGCAACCCTTTGGATGCTTGGCCCAAGGAGATATGCAAGGGAAATTGGAGCATGATGTGATATAACTCTTGTGTGTATATCTGTATATATTACCCAAGACAATACGAAGGAACTCAAAAGAAAAAAATCAATGCGGGAAAAGGATTTATGCGGGGGTGAAAAATAAGTATATTGGCACTCTCCATGTTGAAGAACTTGTCATACATCCAGGAGATCAGCACCTGTCATGAGGTAATGCAGTGCCCTTTGTGAGGGGAATAAACCCCGTTTTCGGGAGTCAGATCTGTCTATATGCATATAAGGTACAACATTCCAATCTCCTCCCAATATAGTTAAAATGGGTGGATCAGCAACAAGTAGGCTCAATAAATGGGTTAAAAAAATGAGGAGACTCAGAGTTTGGTCCATATATGGATCCTAAAATAATTTGTCGCCTTTCCAAAGATCCACGTAATATTATGTACCTGCCTTCGGGGTCCCAAATTTCTTCATCCAGTTTGAAAGGAATTTTTTTATCTATCAATACTACAACTCCCCCACTAGATGTGGACTTCCTTGCTCCATATGCCTGTCCCACCCACGTTTTAAGGAATAGGCTAACGTCATGTCTTCGAAGATGCGTCTCTTAGAGACAAGCAATCCCAGCTCGTAACTGGCGAAAGTGTCTGAGGATAACTTGCTTTTTACATTTGTCCTGTGCACCTTCAATATTCCAATTTACAATCTTGTAATGATTAGCCATCATTTGGCTTTACGAACAATACCATGGATAGAATGACCAGCCTGATATAAATAAGATCCAATGCTTATCTGACTGAGCCCCAATAAAAGTTCAACCACAAGAAAATAAGTTGACACACTTGATTTTCTACCCCCATACCCCAATAACAATAAAAAAAGAAAACTTATCTATCATACTATCCCTTAATCCTAACCCCCCACAAATTACTACAAATCCCTAATAATAATCTATACAGTATCTTGCACCCAGTTCCAATCAACTGCACCACAATCCACTCTCAGGTGAGTGATGTCTTAGTGCAGGTAATGAGTTGCATCAAAGACCCCCTTACCTCCCTTACACCTCTCCCCTGCCCCTGCTACTTATCTAGCAATCATAGTATCAATATGGACACCCCTAATAAATCAAACTTACAGAACACCATACATATAGCATCCCTCTAATAAGGTTTATTCACCTTAGTAAATTGTAACAGCATAACAGTAACAGGAGGTCAGTAATATACACATGGTGCCTTAAGGTATTGGGAACACCCCCTAACCCTTTCTAAATGGAGATTATATCCAATATCCTTTTAAATCCCCCAAATCAGTGCATCCAGGTATGAAAAAAAAATCCGTTAGGGATCTATTAGCAATACTCTCCATCCCAGGCTCTGTTTTTTATTTATTTATTTATTTATTTTGAAAAAAGAGTAAGAATAAAAAGTAATAAGCCCCCAGTATTTTGAACTCAGACACACAAACATAATTAGTTTGAGGGGCAGATCATCTATGCCTTTGCCGATAACAGGTCCGGTAAGCAAATAGTCTGTGTCCTCGCCAAAAATCCACAACATAGTAACGCCTGGATCGAGCACCATTTCCAATTCCCTCCATGAAACTTCCCCAAGCTTCTATGACGGCCCCAAAGATAAAAAATAAACACTACACTAGGAATACTCCAATATTTGATGTTATTGGGAAATTCAGGATATGTCCAGTCCAAAATCAGCGAAGGTGTCCATCCTGTAAGAACCAGGCAGCTTCTTTTCACATCAGCACAGACCTATTACAGATGACAAGCATTTGCCCATAATCTTCTCATCCCTTTCACTTGAAAAGGTCTGGGAAAAGACTTTTAAGCTCCTGATGTGCCTGTTCTTGCGATTCAAAAGAAACCCATTTATCCCCTGCTTTCACCTGAAGGACCGCTGGATACTTCATACGAAACGGAGTGCCAGCAGTGATAAGCTTCGACACAATAGGATGCATTCCTTGTCGCTTCACCCGCACTGACTGTGGAAGATCCTGCATGATCTGAATTCTATGCCCTTCCCACAGAACCTCCTGCAATTCTCGCAGTTTAGCAAGCACATGCTGTTTATCTAAAAAATTAAGCATTTTGAAGATGAGAGGTCTAGGTGGGGAGTCGGGCGGTGGAGGAGGTTGAAGATCAGGATGGGCCCTTTCGATAACATACAATGCTCCATTCCGCGAGGGACCGGTGATTCGTTCACATAATTTTTGGAGAAAAAGAATAGGCGTTGCTCCTTCTTCCTTTTCAGGAATTCCGATCACCAGGAAATTATTTTTTCTACTTCTCCCTTCTAAGTCTTCAAGCTTCTCTTCGAGTTTTTTTATTCTCCTTCCATTGAGCATCATGGCCAACTCACTTTTATGCTGTTTCTTTTCCAAAGACACCAATTTGGCCTCTGAATTGGTTGCACGGGTGGTTAGGGAGTAGACAGAGGATTTGACCTGCTGCAGATCATCATGAATCTCAGATATTTTATCCTGTAATGGTTGCATCACTTCTAAAAACTGTTCCTCTGAGAGTGCGCCCATTGCGGTGCTGGATTTACTGGAGTCCGCTGTCTGATGCTTCGGGTGCTTTGCGGTCTTGTCCTTCTCGGGGGTGGGTGGTGGTGAGTGCCTCGGTGGTGCCCTTCTTATGTACACCACCATTTCTTGAGTTGGGATACTGCAGCCTCAGGTGTTTAACAGTTGAAATACTGTAGTTTTATGTTATTCACATGCAAAAAAACTGTACCGGAGAACTGAGTTGAGTAGCAGAGGCACGGAGCAATGGAGGGCTGCTGCTGCTTCTCAAGCTGCCATCACGTGTCCCTCATATGGACTGTTTCTATTCTGCACTGCGTTGATGGACCCCTTCCTTGTCCCTACCTATATGGGGCCCATTTTTGTGGTCATGTTCTGTTTACACATCAGGCTTTGCTACACCTTCTGGCCATTCCTATGAATTACAGGCTATGCTCTGGATCAATGCTGGGGAATCGGGAGATGTGATTCTTCCCCTTCATGGCTACTCCAATGCCTTATGGCTCCTCGGCTCCTACACTGCTTCTTAACTACCTTAGCCTCCGTCGGTTCTTCCATATAGGGCTTATGCATAGCTTGTATGGTTCCTCAGGCCATATCCTTAAGTGTGCTTCTGGATGTTCCATTTGGCTTCTCGACCATGCTTGCCTGCACTGCTTTACGTGATCGCTCCTTTGCCTCAATCATAGACTACCAGATTCAGGATGCTCATTGCCTCAATAGGTTGCCTACTCTTCAGCCAAGATCTCTTCGCTGCAATCCCTACCATCCTCTATCTACAGGATACGTCGGTCACAGCATCGTTTTACTTTCATAAGTCTGCTTTACAGTTACGATGCTACTTCACACTTAACCTGCTCATGCTACTGCCTCCATTACAATACCTACTTCTCCTCTACGCCCGCCTCACCCAGCTCGGGGCCTGGAGATTCACAGCTTCTACAACCTACCTTCACCCTTCAGACTGGGAGGCTTACCTACTTCTGCTCTATGCCTGCCTCGTCCAGCTCGGGGCCTGGAGGTTCACAGCTTCTATGACCTGCCTTCGCCCATCGGGCTGGGAGGTTTACCTACTTCTGCTCTTCTTCTGTCTCACCCTGCTCGGGGTCTGGAGATTCACACATTCTACTATACGCCTACCTGCTGCCGTGTCGGCCAGCCGTAAGCCCCTTTACTGGATTGCATCTGGACATTTCTTTGTGCATCATCTGTTCTTGGATGTTTTGTCCTGATGCCTCAGCCGTGGAATTACTGCTGCTTCACCCTTTCCAGGACACTTAGTTAGCGTCTCCTGAAGACCTTCAATATCCTGATTGTGCTCTAATGCTTTCCGGACCCTGTGACAATGCTACTTCATTTGACTCAACCTCTTCAGTTATTACCATCTAGGATTCCTTTGTGCGAATATTCAGGACTCGTCAGGTTATTACTGCCCAAAAAATGATTACCTACAGTTTCGGATGTTTCTTCCTCTCGTCAAGTTGCCATCTCTCTACCACAGTCTCCTCACTGCCATGGATATGTCAGTCCTCAGTGCCATTTCATTCTCTTAAGTCTGCCTCACAACTGCAGTACTACTCTGCTCTAAACTGACTCAAGATACATAACCTGGGGGCTATGTACCACACTTGATGCCTACTAGCTGACCTCTGTAAGTCTGGCTGCATTTTCATGTTATCTGCAGCTAGTCACCTCTTTACTTACCTCACCAGCTGTTGGATAAGCTGCGCATCTCGCCGTGGGACTACCTGCCATGCTCTATTTCTACCAGCAAAGCTCCATAGGTCTGGCTGCGGTTCTTGTATCTGGAAATAGCTGCCTCTCTCCTTACCTCACCAGCAATCAGTTAAGCTGTGCTCTCACCAAGGGGCTGGTTGCCACATCCTATTCCTTCTCACCTGCCTACATTGTTGCATTACTTGCTACCTACAACCTCTCTTCAGTTTCGCGGTCCACCCCCCTTACTTACTTTTTGGGCTCGCCATATTCTGCCACTTGGATGCTTCCTAACCTCGCACCAGTGCCTCAGATTAATCCTTTACAGCCTGCCTTGATTCCTGCTCAGCTCTACAGCTGTTGCCGCTATATCATCTCCTAAGACTATACTCTACTCCTATCGTACTTACCGGAACTGGATTCGTCAGTTGGTAACCTTGCTGCAAGACTTCTCCCATTCCACATGCTATACAAGCCCTCTATTAGTAGAAACCTGGAAGGCATACTACTTCTATTTCATCCTGCCTCGTTTGCATCAAAGCTTGGATGCAACTGTCTTCATCTGGTCACCTGTACTGAGTTTGTCAGTCATCAACTTCATCTCCACCATCCTACAATTCCATGGATTCTTATGCCTTCTATCAACTTAAGTCTGGAAAATGGACCTTTCATATATCCACTCTTCTGTCGTTCCGACTTGTACATGGATTCTCGAACTTGGAGTTTACTAGGAGGATGATTGTTCACCAGTCATGTTACAATTCAGTACTTTCTTAAGGTCTCCATTTCTCTGGATCAAGTCTACAACTTTGGAGTCCAGATTAGCTGATTAATTTAATTTGTTATTTAGGATCTCTCTCCTTTAGTATGCCCAGAAGGACGGGCAGGTCAGTAGCAATGGGTCCTCAGAGGTTTCCCCAAGGGTGTTTTTCCCTCTCCTGCATGCTACTGGTCCTACTTTCCTGAGTTGAAGGAGGTGATCATCTATTCATATTATTATTAAAGGTGTATTCCTGCTTGACTCCTTCATCAGTTGGATACAGAACAATCAATATCATATTCATTTTGGGGGGTCTCATAATACTAAACCAAGCTTCCTCCCTACAGGTGGGATACAGGGAAAGGCCAAAACCATCAAATAATATCAAGTGGCTCTCAATTCAAGCATCCAAGCACATTGCTCATAAAATCAGATTCACATGTACTATATTCATTGAGTCAATCATGCTCATGCTGAAGTACCTAAGCACAAACCATTCTATACTACTAGTACCTAGCAAACATTGTCCTCTTATCAGCTGGACTCTGTATCCAACAACCATCTACATCATCCAGCTACAGTATGTAACATAAGCACTGAGCTATGAACCACACATAATTGAAGGGTGCAAGCCTGTGGTTATGTGGGAGAAGAGCTTCTCCCCCACATCCTTCATAAACCAAGTAGCAGACTCCCGCTCTGCTTAGAGCGAGTCACACTCACCCATCATCCTCCCCTGACACCTCCTCCTTCTGTGGCACTCTTATTCCACCAGGGTGGTCTCATAATACTAAACCAAGCTTCCTCCCTACAGGTGGGATACAGGGAAAGGCCAAAACCATCAAATAATACCAAGTGACTCTCAATTCAAGCATCCAAGCACATTGCTCATACTATCAGATTCATATGTACTATATTCAGTGACTTGATCATGTTCATGCTGAAGTACCTAAGCACAAACCATTCTATACCACTAGTACCTAGCAAACATTGTCCTCTTACCAGCTGGCCTCTGTATCCAACAACCATCTACATCATCCAGCTAAAGTATGTAACATAAGCAGTGAGCTATGAACCACACATAATTGTTTTGTATATAACAACCAAAAAGAGACTGGCATTCTGAAAAACTGTTCTGGTAAGTGGCTTTCACTCAGTGGTCATCTTGGATCCACCCAAATTACAGTTTCAAATTGACCAAAATTGGGGAAATGTTAGCTGTAGCCCACGGCTGGACATCAGGGAGTATCTGGATACCTGCATAGGTTATCCACTGTGGCTCATTTCATCCCTAAAGAGGTAAAGTGGGTGTTGAGGTAGGAGTGGTGAAGTTGGGAAGACAGTATAGGGTAATGGTTAAGAGCACTGAGCTGCAAACCTTGAGAACTGGATTTGAATCCCACAACCACCACTTGTTACACTGTGTGGCCATGAGCAAGCCACTTAACTTCCCTGTGCTCCCAGGACACACCTGGGAACAAGCCTCAGCTTAGTGTGTCTTTCCTAGTCAAAAATTGTAAAAAAATAATAGTAATACAGTAATAATAAATAAGTGGGAGTACCTCAGTTTTACCAGGGTTTTGCCTTAAGACCGGATAACAAGGAGAATGATCTGAGTATGTCATGGATTGGGGATATTGCTGATGGAGCATCCAATGCCAGTATCAGTAGATTGTTTGCATAAAGCAGGGATTTATACTCCTGTCCTCAGAGGGACAAGCCCTTTATCCATGGATATTTGCATATAGCAATAACCAGTGTCTCTATAGCCAGCACAAAGAGAGGACAGGGTGCAGTTCTGACATGTCCCATTTTTGAGAGGGAAAGGTGGATGACATAGTGGAGTTGGTTAGTACTTTTGCCACCAGGGCGTAATATAAGGTGCAGTTCTATGAGCAAAATGTGTCCCAAAGCCCATTTGTGACATGAACTTAAGGAGGTAGGCCCACTGCACTAAGTCAAAGATTTTTTCAGAATCTACAGCTATAGTTGTGGATGGAGTATAGCTACTCACCACCTGAGAGAACAGGGTGGCCATGGTTTGGAGGTGGTCCTAAAGTTAGTCTCCATTTCATGAACCGCACCTGTGAGAGGATATCAGTTTTTGCAGCAGGGACTCAAGGTGGTATTCTAACACCTTGGCTAGCACATTGGCATCTGTATTGATCAGTGAGATAGGCCTACAATGAGCTGGGTAAGTGGATCCTTATCCTTTTTCATGAGGACTGTCATTACAGTTTACTGTACTGTTGGAGGAAGGGTGAATATCTGATGGGTTTCTAAATACACTCCATGGAGAGTGAGACATACCTGTTCAACTAGATGTAGGAGGAAGTCTGCTGGAAGGCTACTGCTCCTAAGGCTTTGGTTGGATTAAGCTGAGCCTGTGCTTTTTTCACCTCATGTAAAGTGAGGGGGGGAGTCAAGTTCATCAGCCATCTGCTTTTTTAGCTATGGTAGTCTAACTCAGAAGAGCAACTCTTCAATCTCTGGAGGCTCTAGATGAGTGGGTGAAGCATATACAGTTCTGCATAAAAGACCCTTGTGATCTTATTGATGTGCTTCAGTTTGCAAGTGGCTTGCCCAGATTTGTTGTTTAGTGTGGCTATGTGTTTCTCAGCTTGCCTCTGTCAGAGACAGTAGGATGAAACCCTTCCCATCTTCTCTCCCCTCCCAGCACTTGTGTAGCCTGTCACCACACACATAGCCACTCAGCTTCACCAGAATGGAGCTGTTGTCACTGCCACTGCCACTGCCTCCCACTTGCAGAAAGCTATGCCTCAGAGGCCAGGCCACCTCTGCACCTCCTTGTTGCCACTGGAGCCACTCTCCATCCTCCACTTCTACTGCATGGTTACATACATAGCTATTAAAAAGTGCTATTGAAGAGGTTTCAGATTTCTTTAAACTGTAAAGTGCACAATTTCAAACACCCATGACAGGCAGTGGGGTTAGGAGCAAGAAAATAGTGCAGTGGGGTAGATAGGAAGGAAGCGTACTGTACTAAATGAAGACCATGCAGAGAGATGTACTATAACTCCACTCAGCAGAAGAAGCCACCTGTGCTGCATTCGGTATTCAGCAACACCCCACCAAACCCGCTTCTCAGCAAGTTGTTAGTATAGCTCTCACTATGTAGTCATAAAAAAAAAACCTGAAACTAGCTGATGTTCTTCTGAGGACTTAGATCCAGGGATACCGAATGTGTATAGTACTCAGGCTGCCATCTAGCTGCATTGATGAAATGTATTGCTAACCACTTTTAAATGGCACTACCATCAATATATGTCACACATATGGATATTTGTTGCCAGTCAGGTTAAGACTGTTATTTAACCACTCCAATGAAGTGCTTTGAATATAACATCAAGATGTACTTTTGTTTTAGAAAGCCAGCCTACTACTGTTCCAGTGTTGCTAATGCAAGATTAAACTTTTTATTTCCTTGTTTTGTTTTTTTTTACCAAGTATGTACAGTACAGCAAGCATGTGCATGCTTATTTTCAGGCAGGACCTGGGAGAGTTACAGAATAATACAGTAACTGCATGAAAAGGTAGAGCAGGGTAAAATATGACTATCACAATCAGGGAAGCAAACTCAACTAAAGAGAATTAGTTAATACAAGACAGGGAACAGTAACATAATGACAATAATACATCAGTGAACACTAGAAGTGGGGAGGTCATAATAACAGTTGTAACATGGCAAAAACAGTAGCAGTGGAAGGAAGAAAGCTGATGGTACAAACGCTGTCAGGTGTTAGAAGAGCAACATGGCATTATGAGATGATAATGCCATGTTGCTTGTGTAGTACACAAAGCAGCCAGGTAACCAAAACGAGCAGTGTGTCAAAGACAACAAGTGAAGAAATCGAAGGGAGTAAGTTGCGAAGTAGCAAGTAGAGATGGTAGAGGAGTAGTAGGGAAAGTGTGAGCAAGGGACCAGCAGAAAAGATAGATGACAAGCAGAGGAGAGCCACAGAAGGAGACCCAAGAAGGATGGGATGATGGAACATGAGTCAAAAATGAGGTGAAAAGAAACAGGTGAGGGCTCAGGATGGGAACACAATGATGGCAGAGAGACAAATAGCGAGCAGGGAATCCGAAATGGAAATAATTGAGAGCAGGCAGGACAGAGTAGGTGGGACAGACAGAGTAGAGGAACCTCCAGCAGAAGTAGTAAGGGAAAGAGGATGGAATGGAGCGGAAGAGACAGGAGCACACAGAAGAGCCGGAAACATGTTCAGTGTCAACAACTTCACGGTGAATGGCACCGTGAAGTGTAATTATCCAGCTCGAACCACACACAGAGGAGACAGGAGAGAGAGTCCACAAATGTCAGTAGTGAAAATAACGCAGTATTAGAAATCCGTTCTTATGAGGGGAAGAATTGCAACGATGCGTGCCAAAGCACCGGAGCGCTATGCAAATGAGACACACAAATACAGCCTCAAGCAGTAAAACAGGAAGGGAGAGGTCATCCTAGCAGCAATAGAGAACAAACAGCTGCTCAGAAATGAACTAAAACTATCAAAATCATTAACAAATGCACATTTGTATTACTATGTAAAAAAAAGAAACACATACGTATGTAAGACAGGTTCCTTCAGAGTTCTCAAAGTAAGAGTAAAAAGAACTGATAAACTTTATTGGTGCCAGTGTGTGTTGTATAAGATCACCAGAAACATGTCTCTGACATAAACACCCATTTCCACAGCATGTTTCAAGCTCATTAATCCACTCTGAAGGTGGCATCTAATTGGGAGTTAATGCATGGTTGGTCATTGTAGGCACTCCAGCTGTAGCCTCGTGCCACAACAGCCCCAACCATGCATTAACTCCCCATTAGAAGCCACCTTCAGAATGGATTAACGCTTACATGTGCCTTACAGAACAGCAGTGATATTAAAGATAACTAATAACAAGTATGCCTTGTGGAACAGGTGCACCCTATGGATAACAACAATGTTACTAAACATGACAGCCAGAGAAGCCACTCTGGGACTGAAGCAAGGACGAGAGAAGAAGCAGCGAAACTTACAACTGGTTAAGCATGACTAAGGTATCATAAACTGTTCCTGTCAGGAACAGTTTAATATGACTCGTTATGTAAAAGTGCCAGCTGAGCTGGGATCTGATCCCAGGTTACCTATATGTAGGATGTGATATTAACTTCTACCACATGAGCTGCCATTCATTTCAGTGCATCCACATGGTGTGCTGAATGTGTCTTTAGGTTAGCAACCAAAATCCTGGTAGGAACATTGCATTTTTGTATTTTAGATAAGAGGCCAATGCTGAAATCCAAACAGGAACTTAAAAATGTTTTTCCAAATTTTATTTCCATGCAGTAGCATGTTTTTAAAACCATGCTGCAACATGGTTCTCTATAGTGTGGATGGTGTAACGTGGTAAACTTAAAGCATTTCATTTTTTTTTTCTAAATCATGTTATAGTCTGTACCAGGCCTAAGTGGTATTTGTGACTCAAACTCAGGTCTCAAATATTACAGATCTGTGCTCCAAGTATCATGCTAAGTTGTCTCCCTTAGGAGGTTAGTGGAGAAGTTATGTTTCACCATAATGAAAAAAACTGTACAAAGACTGGGTAGTCCTGATCTAACAAACAAAAAAAACCACCAGGTTTGACATTTTTTGTTAACCCAATTGTTAAAACAGTAGTATTTGTTAGTCGGCAAAACATTTCATCTTATAATTTTTTTTAGGAAAACATTTTTTTTTTGACATCCTTAGCTTTATCCTCAGTGCATTTGTACTTTTCTCAGATATTTTTAAAATGACTTTTTAAGTTAATTTTGTAATTAATGACTCACATAATTAAATATAACCACTAGTCACAATATTTTAAACTCTTCTGTTGAGGTTATCTGTTTAATGTTCATGCTAGAGTCATAATGTGGAGTATTAGGATGGTTTTATCACATGTTCCTGGTGGTAAACAGCACAGTACTGTACCAAGATATTTAATTTTTTGATGGTGGGCATGGCATTGAGCGGGAATGTTTATAAACTTCAGTATTCTATATCTTGGTTCGGGAATGTAAAAAACAGAAAGAACAATGGATATCAATATTTTTGCCAGGAAAACATTGCTGAAAAAAAAATGAGGTAAATAACAAACACTGCGGCTCCAATTTATCATTTTAAGGAAATTTAACATGTATCTTGTAATCTTACAACCTTCCGATCAGCTTGCATATATATATCAGAAGCTCCTGCACCCAACATAATCATTGTCATCATCCATGGGCAACTTCTATGACAGCTGTCCTGTGAGGGTGATACTGCAGCACATATTGCTGCTGTCGCTCCAGTACCAATCTCCATCTATCTCATGCCAAGTAAAAAGTACTTTGCATGGGGCAGAGAGAGTAATGGAAGCAGATACTGCAACATCACACACTACAGAATCACTCTCACAGGTCTGCAGTCATAGAAGTCCCCAGCAGTTGGTCATTGTCACTCCCAAGAGCTTATGGGATATATTATGCAATCTTGATGGGGGGAGGATTAACCACATAAAAGGACTACACTAACTCAAGATTTTCAGTATGGTTTAACTTAACATTTTCCCTTAAATAACTGTATCTCAAAGTGCTTTACAATCCAGGAAAGGGGGTGGGGAGGCTGGTACAGTTTTCAACATGCAGTTTTGCTATCTAACTTTTCATGATGGCCAATTAGTTAAAGTATTATTTTGTATGTTTTGTACTAAAAATCACCTTAAATCTCCCACAAAATAAGTAACAGATCTATGATGGAAAAGGTATCAGAATGAGCCTCAGAATGCACCAGAGAGCATCAAAATCCTTGCAGTTTCAGGTGGTTTAGCAGCCACTAATGTTTTCATATGCTAGCAACACCTCTGATGAAACTGCAGGTGTCTGCGAGAGCTACAAACACTATAAGGTAGAGAGTTCCAGTAATTGGTGGACATAAAAGGCAAGTACAAGGTGATCTGAGCCCATGGTACATCTGCATTCTTGGAGAAGATGTAGATCTACAGATCTGAGGCAATAGGTGGAGGTGGGCTGCTGCAGGTGGGTGGGTGGTTAGTGAAGCTGGGAAGCAAATCCAAAGCAATTTATCAACAATGCAGCCTAGAAAAAAAATTAGCATTGTCCTGGAGGGGAAGGCCAGTCTAGGCTGGTGTGATTGAAATTGATGAAAGAGTCTCAAGGTTACCAAGGCAAAGTGACATATGTTGTGTTAAGTTACATTCCATTTAGAAAGGCTCATTTTAGCTGTACCAACAAATGGCAGCAGATTTTGAGACCTGGCAGCAGTACCACAATGAGCACCAACCAGACATACTTTGGGGGACAGGAAACGTCTGACATTGAAGGCTATTGCAGTTTAAAATTCAGAGATTTACAGGTTGTTATGATATGAAGGAAGAAATCTGGAACATGGTCAAGTGTAACTACAAGGTGATTGAAACTGCTGACCTCTTCCACCAGGGACTCATCAGTACTGGAAAAGGATAATCGATGCATGAGTGCTTAGAGTTTAGATCTGGGGCAAAAATCATAGCCTTAGTTAATTGCATAGAAACATGCTTTAACATTCAAACATACTGGCCTGGATTTTCAAATGGCCCTGAATGGTGCAGTCCCCGGATACACCAAACATATGGTGCATGGGGCTTACATCATTCTCTTGACCATTGGTCAGAATTCTTAATCCCATGTGCCAATTGCCACAAGTTAGACAAATTTTTTCTGGCCTAGCTTGCTGCAGTCCTGGGTCCTGTTTTTATTGGGTTGCACTAAGTATTTGGCGTAAACAGCAGTACACTGGGAAAAGTGTTGTGCATGTGCCCAATCTAACAGAATTGACCACAGTTGCAGCAAAGGCGTCTGGTGCAGCTGCACCAAAAAAAAGGTATGGCGAAGGATTTGATGCACGCCCTGTCACACTTGGAAAATTGGACCCACTGTAGTGTATACACTATTTATGTTCTTTCTAATTGAGAATGCTCTACATGTTCTGGTCATTTGTTACACATTTTAAAGTTCCGGGAAACCAATGTATTGCCTTAATTTATTGAAGGATTTAGAGGCATGCACTTGCTAATGCTGGTAAGTTGTGTTGCAAATCAGAAAGCTAAAATAGCAACTCTGCAACCTCTGCAGGAGCACTATTCTCAAAGGCCCCACCCAGCAGCTAGCAGGTACCAACTTCAGCAGATAATTTGATAAACATGCTTTAAAAAATGGGTTGGAAAAAAGCCTATACCAAGTTTGGTGAATCAGTACTCAACTTAAGGCCATGTAATTATGCCAGGGCAACCCACACTTTGGTACTCTATGTTTTTCAGCAGTCAGCCACATTACACAATGGAATCTTTATACCTCACACTTGGACCAACTACTGTAAATCATCCATTTGCAAATTTAAGACACTTTCACATTGATTTTTTGTTGCTTTTTGTCTGTTTCAGTCAAGTCATCCATTTTAAAAACAAAATAACACGTGCCAGAGACTTACTGCTGTTGTGGATTGTAACTGCTTACAGGAGTGCTGAGCTTTCCTGCTAATCCTTTCTACCTCTTTGGAACTGGTTGGCTCCTGCACAGCACCAGGTAACAATTCCGCCGCAGACACTGTTTTCTTGGTTTGATAATGATGATCGCCATGTATAGGTATATGGTCACAATATCCCCAACCCCCAAAGCATTCACCATTCATTCAGTTACAGTAGTCTTCCTCCAAGCTCATGCGCCCTATCTGGTCAGCTACATGTCACTGTATATGTATCACCCACCACGCACAGTCAACAACCATTTATGCAGATGGAACTTTAAATATTTTATAGACTAAAGACTCCCCATACCCCACACTCTCATCTAGCCAGCTACAATCTGTGCAGTTAGATGTGTCCCACAGCATGGTTTTCCATTTATTCAAGTGATAAGCTCATCAGTCAGTGATCTCCAGTGCCATATTTTGTTTCTTTGATGAATATTTAGGTCCAAAGCTGTGGTCATCTTGATGGTTTATAGTTCAATAGTGGTTGGTCCCTTGTATAGGAATTTCTTTATAGCCCTATGGAGCTAACCCAATATTTATTGTAAGTCACAAAATGCACTGATTTTGGCTATTCTCGCAAAAATATGTTTATTTTTTTTAAATAGTATAAATACACAAATGAATAATGGTGCATGGCATGCATTTATTTTCCATTGATATTGTGAACTCATGATGCTTGAATCTTAAAATACTGCCATCATATTACTTGTATACCTATGCAATGTACAAGATAAAAACTTTGTGGAAATAGAATCTTGAATATGAAAATCATTCCTGAGTGTTTTCTAAACTCAGAATTGTTTTTATTTCTTCTGAAAACCCCACTCCAGAGTACACCAAGATTCACTATAAGAATATCCTTTTAGGACAGCACATTCTGCTCCATACCCAAAAGTTTTAAAGCAGATTAGGAAAGTCAACTCAGCTCTCAAAAGTACAAACTTCATTTATTTATTTAGATTTTGTTGACCGAGAAAGGAGAACTAGACAATTCTGCCTATTTTCAGCCTCATCCCGGGGGGAAGGGGATATAGATGGATGCCAACTAACAGTGAACCAAATTATGCAGTTGGTGGTATTATTAGTGAATGGGGAAAATTTGGCCAGGACTCTAGGAAAATTCCCCTACTTTTCCTATAGGGGGAGGTGCTGTTGGTCATTAGTCTGTCATGGTGGACAGACTACTGGAGGAGGAGGATGCTGGTCTACCTGCAGAGGAGCTGATCTCAGCCCCTGCAGGTCCAGCTACAGAGATCCAAATGCCAGAGCTGGCGTGTACACTGAACAGTGCAATGGAGTCAGCAAATATTTGTTCAAAAGTTTACCATCAGAAATTGTTTTGGTCCTGAAGTTGGAAGACACTTGGTTACAAGAATTAGTAATGAAAAAAAGACAGGCCTTGTTGGATATTTTAAATGAACAACCAGAAGAAGCAGCCAGGACCTTGGAAAGTGGATTGCCTACAATGGTACAGGATGCGGTCCCAGCTGATTGTGATATGCTGGAATCATCTAGGCCACAGGGCTTAACTCTCCAGCAGACACCAGAAGAGACCAAAGCTGATCCATCTTCAGCACCACTGAACTTGCTGATGCCTGAAATCCACATGGCTATCACAACATGAACACTGCAAAAGCAAATGGTGCCTGATATGAGAGATAGGTCAATTTGTCACAGGGAGAATTAGAAATTTGGCCTCAACAGACTGAAAGACATTAAACGATTGAAACTGCAAGTAAAACTGTTGAAAATACATTGCCTACAAAAGACATTTCAGTTCCTAAACCTGTAATGTTATTATGAAGTGAGCGATCTTCTCATTCCCAACAACGACAAGTTGCAGCTAGCAATTCTACTCCCTGGTCACTGGAAAAAGCATTGGTGGGAGCAGGGTGGAAAAAAACCTAAGGGACCTGAATACCAGACAAAGTACATAGTCCCATTAGGGGGCAGAAGGACTGTAACATCACTAATATGACTACTCAGGTGGTTCAAGAAAATAATGTTGACGCTAACTCTAAAGTCATTTTGCCCCAGAACTTTGTAACTTACTCTGACATGAACCTCCATTCAGAGGATGTAGTTGTGGATCCTGTATTTCCTCCCAGAGTTGTACGTATTTCAGACTCCGACTCTGACTCTCCAGGGGAAGGGCCCAGTAATCCTTCTGATGGGTGGGGGAACGTATGGATTGTGAGCAGCCAATGGAGGAGAATCAACAGAACAAAGCCTCTGCACAGCAATTATGGTCACAATTTAGAAAAAAAGATGTTCTCTTTTCCAATATTGTTCCTGCCCAAAGAAGAAATACTGAATGACTGCAATATGTGGGGTGGTTTGGAGCTACCTGCAGATCATATTTATGTGGGCCGGACACTTTTTAAGGAATCCATGGGGTTTTCTCAAATGAAATCTATGCTTTAATACATACTTCAGGGGATTACCTCTTTGACATCAGCTTTAAAACACCTATGGGCTTAGATAGATTTTGGTCTCAGTATGCGAAAATGAAGCATTATGATTTATGGCTTCCTTCCTGAGCAATTGCTCTCTCTAAACATTCATAAAATTGATTACTATCCTATTTAGAATAGAGGGGAATAAACATCCATGATGTCTAACACTGGTTAAGTCAAAAGTGTGATATTCTGGGGTGTTCACAGCCAATTCTTGATGAAGAACATATCTGGACTGGGAGATGGAAATTTAAAGTTAAATTGAGAATGATGGCACAAGGTCCACAACATCTGCCTAACTGTTTCTTTTTTGGTCATGACGGGGTCTTTGTTTTTAACCGTGCTAACCCAAAACCTGTTTTAAGTGTTGCTCAGTATTACGGCTAAGTTCAGCCTGAAACAGAATAAAGTGCAATCTCTGTTTATCTTATGGCTATAACATTTCCAAAAATCTCAAATGTAACTTGTGTGAGGAGACTGGAAATGGATACAGATCTTGTCCATGGGCAACACACACCTGAACCGATAGGCCTGATCATGACGCCATCCTTACCAATGCTCAAAAAACAAACATGGAGAGGCAAAGACAGCAATGGGAACATGAAGGGGGTACATTTCCAACCCTCAGCTCCCTCACCATCACTAAACATTTCAGTTGCAGCAGTTGCCCTTGAAAAACCTGAACAAGCTCAAGTACCAGCAAATCCAAAGTTCAGTGAGCTACCACAGGCCAATGACTCAGTCTCCTTCTCTGCAGAAACTAACATTCCCATGGATATAGCTACAGTAAACAACTAAGGTGATAAGCAGGAGATGCCCCCCCCCCACGTTGACAGTGGTAAAAAGAAAAAAACATCCCCATAAAAAACAACTTCATAAGTCAAAGTTTTAAAAGAAACCTACAGTTAAATGACTTATTTCCCTAAGTAATAGATATGCGGCACAAACTCTGGAGGTGCAGCAAGGATGGGAGTCTCAAACATCTTCTAAAGTTTCTTCATTACTTCCCTCTTCTGATTCAGAAGATGGGAATCTGCCTGAAGAAGTTCAAAAAGTGAAGAAAAAGATCTTTGGGTTATAGAACTCAGAATAGCAGCAAGAGAGGGAAGTGAACTATTATTTCTTAATGGATTCCACAACATCTCTCACCATAGCCATGTTTAATATGAACAGCATTAAAAGCCCTAGGAGATGTTTATCAACTTTTTCCATAATCAAAGACTTAAATCTTGATATTTGTTTTTTTATAAGACACAAGGTTAAACTCTCCTTCACTAATAAATGCAACTAAAAAGCTATGGTACTGCGGTCCCTCATACTTTTTATATGGAATGGATCTATGCGATGGGTTAGGAATTTTATTTACTGGGTATTCTTGTACAATCACTAGAATAATGGATATTATACCAGGAAAAGCAATGTTCGTGGATTTTCAATATAATACCACTGTATGGAGGGCCATTAATATATATGCCCCTCAAACCAAGAAAGATTTTTATCAAAAAAGAAAACCCTTTTTAATGACTACTAGATCCATCTTCTGGGTTGGGGACTTTAATTATGTCCTTCAAAATACAGATATAGGTGCAAAAACTAATAAAATGTATTGTGATTCTAATGCCTTTCGGAATATCCTACAGTTAACAGAGTTACAGGATACCTACAGATGAATACATACCAGTGGGGGCTATACTTTTCATAAAAATACATTAGCCACCCAAATTGATTTTATATTTGTATCTCATTTTCTCCATGTACATCAAGCTAAGGTTATCCCTATAGAACATTCAGATCATATGTTATTGACTAACTGTATAAGTCAATAACAGCAACAATCATTTGGCAGGGGATATTTGAAATGAAATTCATCTGTCTTAGACATTCCAGATAGTCACGATCCTATTTATGATTTACTACGTGGAAGAAAATCAATGGCTTTCCTAGCTGAGAATTTAAGCCATTGGTGGATTGATGCTAAAAAAGAAATATAAACTAAGTTTGAACAATTGGCTGGGTAATTAATCTCAGATCAGTACAAGAGATATCTAACCTTAAGGACAAAAGTACTCTATTATATAGCACAGGTTCAAGAAGGACATGACAAATGCTTGCCTCAATTAAATTCCATAAACAAAGAGATGGAATCTTTACAGTATTCCAGGGCTGCATCACTGTTGTATGAACATAGGATTTGTATGCCAGTGAAAACTTTGACAGGAGATATTTATGCCAGTTGTAGAACCAGTGTAAAAAGTAAGGTTATGGATAAACTGTATGATGAACAAGGGAATGTGGTAACAGATCAGAAAAAAAATCCTGTTGAAAGTAATAACAAATCATGTGACAGATCTGTATTCTGCTCCTGCTTTAGACTCACAGGATTAAAAGCTATTTTGGACACTATAAAAGTTACATCAGTGCCTAATTGTATATCAGATGCCCTTATTACTCCAATTACGCCTGAGGAATTAACCATAGCCATTAAGTCACTAAAAATACTGGAACAGATTGACTAACGTCAGAATTTTATAAGAAATATATAGACGTCTTATCAGAAATTCTGCAAGTAGTGTACAGTACTATGTTGGATACCAATAAGGCACATCCTTACTTTGGTACTGGTACATCTATACAAATATTCTTATTTAAGAAAAATGATAAATGTAATTTAAAAAAATGGTGATCTATTAGTCTCCTGAATATAGATATGAAGATTTTAATGAAGATTTTAAATGCTTAAATAATTTTGGAAAGCCAAACTTAAGCTATAGCAGGTGGAAATATCACTGATAACTTACTTCTAATCAGGGATATTGTGGATAAGGGACATAAGAACTTAGTGGATGGATATATTTTTTTCTCTTGACGAAGAGCAAGCATTCGATAAAATCTCAACTACATATGTGATTTCTGTACTACAGGCATGAGGGTTACCCTGATAATTCTGTTCATGGTATAAAATGATATATTATCTTGCTACCACTGTTCCATTAGTCAATGGTTATTTTGGGCCCCCAATCCCGATACTTAGGAGTGTGAGACAGGGGTGTCCTTTAAGTCCTCTCTTACACTTTTTTTGTATAGACCCTCTTTTATGGGCCATCCATCAAGATCCTCAAATAAGAGGGATTAAATGTGGATAGGAGAAATATACTCCTCCTGTAGCAGCATATGCTGCTGATCTTTGTATATTTATGGAAAATACTCATGTGGCCAAAAATACTTTAAATACAGTAGGCAGTTTTTCACACATGTCTGGGGCAACAATAAATCCTACAAAGAGCAGAGGTTACATACTTAATCTCATACTCCTGAGATCATTTCCTTATGCCAGATCCCGGTATCAACAGATCCAATAAAAATATTAGGAATCCAGTTTGGAAGGGGAGATATGGCTCAGGTAAATTGGCAACAGAAGATAGATGAAGGGATGGAGAGAGTAAAAGTATGGAAAACATGGCAAGAAATCAAAAAGAAAAAAGTACTTCTAGTAAAGACCCTTTAACTCCCTCCCTCTCGTTACCTATTTAAGCATGGTGTTTGTTCCACCCAGAAATTTGGAACCTACCATGCAAAGTTTATTCTTTGAAATAATCTGAGGGAGTCAACTAAACCTAATCAAAAGAGAAATCCTGAACCCCCTGATAAAATCAGGAGGCCTTGACCAGTTTACCTATCATACAGCAGCATCTACTGTGCCAACATCCCTGACAGCGACAGACACAATGCAGAGTGTCGGCATTGTACTGTAGGGATGTCAGTGTGTTTTCTTTGGGGGGCGCTTCCCTGAAACCCCCATGTGGGGGACTCCTCCCCCCCACAACCCCCCATTTGTAAATATACAGTTCTGAGTCAGAGTTGTTTTGGGAAGGGGGCAAAACACCGGGAGATGTATTGCCGGTGTCAGCGGGGACCTTCTGTCACTGTAATGGTCTTCTCTGTGGTGGTGTCGCTTTATGGTCGGTATACTGCCTTGACCTCCCTAATCTGATTACTTTCTTTTAAAGTTTATTTCTCTTTCATAATATTTATAGATTTACTTCATTAGTAACAAGTGATTGGAAACATATTGTGGAATCATGATTAGGCCCTTTTCGTAGGTTTGGTCACAAACCCTGAATAGGCTAATGAAAAAAATTTAATATCCCATCATTCATGTTTCCTTTGATAGAAAAAATTAAGAAATGGCACTGAAACTTAAATCAAGTTACAATTCCCAACAAGAAGACCATCTATGCTACTATTCAAGCCCAAGCTTTTTCGACTATCCCCGTGTACCCTTATATACTACCTGCAGAATTTCATTCTATAGAACAATATCTTATGGATAAAAGAACACCACCAAGGATGTGGGACACAGTGTGGTTATGCTGTCATGGTAAATTAGGGGTAAAGGGCAATGCTAAGAATAACAGCAAAACAGAAAGACTATGTGTAAGGCCTTTTTGTGCACTACAAGAAGAAACCATGATTTATTTTTAAGAAACTTGCCCATATACAAAATCAGTTTGGTCCTAAATGTCCACTAGATGGCAATGTAGGTACTGGAATACTCTAAAGCATGCTGAAATAGTGTCAGGACATTTTATTGTGTTTTCATATATGAAAATAGATACTTTTCATCTTATCCTTATTATTACTAAATTTATACTGTGGCAAGTACTATGTAAATGCAGAAAGACTCTTCCCCATTAACAGTACTTTTATTGATAATAAAAGAACTTGCTACACAATATAAATTTGATGCTTCAAACCTGCCTTCTGATAAATTGAAAGTAGATGGAGAGGTGTATTTCCTGAAATAGTGAAATGATGATAGTTCTTTACAATGTCACTGTTATGAATTAATGATATGAGTGAAAGTTGTTATAATGAAATAACTCATTAAGAAATTTGTTAGTTTATTTTATTCAGATTAGTGTACTGATTGATATTTGTGCAGGATGCTATCTTGCTTGTCTCTTGTAACATATAATATTTGTGATGTTGTTACAATAAAAAAAATCCCCTACTCTTTTCATGAAGTGCCATGGGATCTTTAACATCCATTTGAACAGGCAGATGGGACCTTGGTTTAATGTCTCATCCAAAAGACAGTACCTGAGGAGTGCAGTACCCCCCCTCATGCTGCACTACAGTACTGTGATTTAACCCAAGTGTCTGGTGTGGGGATAGAACCCACAGCCTTCTGATCTTTCGGCCTCAGAAGTGAGTGTGCAACCTGATGAGCCACGAAAACTGCATATGTGCATTGGGGAGAGGGGTTATTTAGGTCCTCATGCAATTTATGAATGTGTATTGTCGTATATTATCTGCTGGCAGATGGATCATACAGATAGGACAGATCTTTGGCATCTGTTATCTAGATTTCTAAACATGTGGCGAGCCATACAGTACCTTATAGTTATCAGAAACATAGAAAGTGAAAACAGAAAAAGACCTGAGTTCCATCCATTCTGCCAGGAATATGTATTTACCTGTCTACTTCTACTAAAAGTACTGCAATAGCTCTGTACTGTACTTATACATGCATACTTACACTGAAAATCATGTACATCTAATAATTATTACCAGTATTTTTAAGGCTTTCATCTCAGTATTCTAGATATGCAATTATACAGCCCATCAGAAAGCACCCTAAATTCTTGACATCCTTAGCTGTACTTCCATAGGTGGATGGTGTCTTCCCTTGGGGCAGGATCCTACACATTTGCATTTGAGTTTGTTAACATAGGTCCCAAAGAAACCTGAATGAATGAGGATATGATTCTACTATCTCAAAGAGAAAGGAAGTTATTTGCAAAAAACTGTGTTAATGCACCAGTAAGGGTTGAACTTAATGCCACAAAATTAGAGAAATGTGGCATTAGGGTTTCCAACCCTAACTCCCCACCCATACCCCAAAGTAATAAAAGGACAAGACAACATGAGAAACCACAGACATCCATCATCGGGTAAGACAAATAACATACAACCATTTCTAGATGACACAAAAGCAGTAGCGCTAATGTGCTACCTTTGTGGATTTGTATCTGTGTCTGTAAAAGCACAGGCCCTGCCCACCTTTGTTTGTATGCTGTACAGTGTGCATAAATATGTGTGGCTGCAGAAGTGCAGGCCCTATAGGGCCTGTGCTTCTGCAGCCATAAGTACGAATGCACACTGTACAAGATACATCGCTAAATAGCATCATTGCTAGTTCATGCTTTATTTAAGCAGCTGTGTAACTGAAAAATTGCTACCCTCTTTAAATTATTTTAGATCTGCTGTTGAAACCATGCTGATAGCAACATTGTAACAATACTTCTGGTTGCATAACTACTGGCCCCCAGGGGCCTGATCTTCTGGAGCCAGAAGTTTATGTGTATGTCTTATACATGTGGCTAAAGAGGCACAGACCCTGTGCTTCTGTGAACTGAAGTACTATTGAAATTTTTGTATCATGGATTTTGTGAGACTTGCACTTCTGCAGCTAGAGGTCAGTGTGTATGTCTTACATTTGTGACTGCAGAAGAACAGGTCCATCATCCAACTGTATGTATGTCGACTTACAGTGTCCATGACTACCTCATGCTACAGATGTCTTGGTCCCATAGTTGTCTGTGCTTTTGCAGTCAAAATACTCTTGTAATTTGGATATTGTGGATTTGTATCTGGCTGCATGGGCCTCTGAGTTCCTGCACACAGAAGCAGTGTTGTGATTTGAATATTGTGCATTCCCAACTGCAGTGACAAGTAAGTGTGTACATCTTGCAGTGTGCATGCCACAGAAACTCATCCATGAAGATGGCACAACAGTGCTACTACATTTGTGTCATCTGGAAACAGTTGCATGTTATTTGTCTTACTGACGATGACTCTCTGTGGTTGCTTGTGTGGTCTTGTCCTTTTGCTGGTTGGTGGGGTGGGGATGCGGAGTTAGGGTTAGAAATCCTAACTCCACATTTCCTTACTTTTGTGGCACTAAGCTGAACCCTGACTGGTGCAATAATGCAGTTTTTTTGCAAAGAATATGTATAATCAAATAAATAAATAAGAACAGTTTGATGTTGCATCCCCCTGCAAACTGTTTAACCAGTGATCCTGCAGCCAATTTTGTCTGTGTACTTTATTAGACTTTCCAGGAATTTCTCCACTACTGATGGGAGACAGACTTGCGTATAGATGAGAACCACCCACTACATCAGCTCCAAAGATTGGGTGTAGCACAAAACATTCTAAATTGGTTCAATGACTACCTGACACAAAGGAGTCAGCAAGTCAAAATCAGGCAGACACTATCCAGTTCCAAAGATGTACTCCTAGGAGTCCCTAAGGGATCAATAAGAGGGCCCCTACTTTTCAGCCTATTTGTGAATGAGCTACTCTTGGCCTGCAACACTGAACTTAACTTATATGCAGACTTTACCGTGTTGCTGAGCAGCAGTACCTCCCCTGCAGCCATGCAATCTGAATTAGCGGACTCCTTCAATAAACTTGAGGACTGGTTCAGTAGACAAAAGCTGCTACTGAATTACAAGAAGACAAAGGCTATGCTTCATTCTAGCCCTAACCACAAGCATAGACACACTTCGCAAGAAATCACTAATATGACTGGTGAGCAGATAGAGCAGGTACATATGTTCAAGTACCTAGGGGTCACCATTGATGACTCACTCACTTATGCACACCACATTGACTCCCCCTTGTTAGATCAGTTAACACAAAACTTGGAGTCCTCTATAGACACAAGAAATACCTCACCCCAGAAGCAATCTGAACCTCTGCCTCCAGTTCCATTCTCTCTACGATTGACTACATGCTTGTGATTTATGGTGCAGCCTCTAATACTGCACTCAAAAGGGTTCAAATGGCACTGAATAAGGCAAGTCACCTCACCCTGTCCATGGATAAATACACTCACACTTGTGGCTTGTATGAGAGTACAAACTGGCTCAACCTAAAAGACAGGATCAAATACCAAACCTGTCTCCTGACAAAGAAGGCACTCCTCGTTAAAACCCCACCCTGCATAGGTAATCTGCTTCGGGCTTCTCCAATACCTCACCTCACCAGAGGAAAGAAGAATGGAGCACTGTCTATCCCATTCTGCCGCACCTCTCTAGGGCTGCGCACCTTTGCTTACCAGGCCCCCCTACTGGTTAAATGAACTCCCTAAGACTTTACAAACAAACAGAGTATCTCAATTCAAGGTGGGCCTTAAGCAGCATCTCATGTAATGTGAAAAGTGCACCTGCAGCTCAGGAGCCACTTGATAATCTAGGATTCCAACCTAGGTCCCACCCCAAGTTGGGCTACGTAAAGAACTCGCACTCTTCCCAGGCCAGTCTGGTGCGTAAGTAAGCTACTCGATTCAGCTCTTATCTGTATGCAGTTATGCCTCTCCACATTCCCCCCTCTCCACCTCCAACTAGACAAGGTATTTTGTGCTGCTCCCACCACCACCACGTTATTGCACCCCCTCCCACTGCCCCCCTCTTTCCACCCTCCAGGTGTAATTTGAAAACCCCTCCTTCCGGTTTATTTACAACTACCCCACTACCATTGGAGTAATCTCCTAACCACTTGTCAGTCAATCAATTTTAGTCTAACAATTCATCCTGGAGGTCGCTGCAGGCAGGGGGTTGGGGGTTTAAAATTGGTGCATATAATCCTCTTACTAAAAATCTTCTAGTTCTGTTATAATTCTTGTTCATAATTTGTCCAACTCTGATGTAATTGCTCTTATATGCCAATTGAGCAGGCTTTCTGTAACCACTGTATATGTATATTGTCCTATTTGTCCACCATGATGTGGAACCTTTGTAAAATAGCTTATGCTCAAAGGTCTCTCCGAAAGAATAAATAAATAAATGAATAAATAAATGAGATATTTTTGCTGTCACATATGTGCAGCTAGACATCAGCCATAACACATCAGTTTGGAACTAACCCCATCATCCAATACTTAGATTGGAATTCAAAAATAATATTACTGGTTTAAAACAAATGAATATTCTGGAAACAATCTGTAATGTGATGTACAGTATGTGACAGGTAGTTTGTTGTTGATGTTTGTGTAACTTAGGATCAATAAAAGTAACACAGACTACTGTTAATATTCTTGAAATTTTAAACATTTATTTGACATACATTTTTAATAAGTGCTTAACATTATAACTTGAGTGTATCTATTGTTCAAGCTTCAAAATAAGTAATAAAGAATCTAGTGCTTTTGCATAAGTATTAAATATAAGTTGAAATTTTAATAAATATTTAAATACTGATAAGTACTGATTTGTTTTCAATTTCTACCTTATAGATACATATACGTATTGCTAGTATATATGATCACCCCAAGATATAATACCTCAATTGTTTCATTCATATCTATGAACAAATCATGCCCAAATCTATCCATATTATTACTTGTTTATGTAGTTTATGAGGCATACACTTAAAATAAGTTACCTGTCATAACTGATATAAACTGTTAACAGAGATTTAAAAAGTTCTACAATACTATAACCTCTTGAAACATTGGGTTATTACATCAACAGTGGAAACAATGAGCATTCCCTCTAAAGTTTTGGATAACCCAAATATCAATTTTAAGTGAAAAAAATCATATAATGGGATGAGGTCACACCCTATAGTTAGGATTCAACCTTCACTTCTATGTTAAACTCAAAGATTTAAACTTTGATAACTTTACAATCTTTTAACTGATTTACATCAAATATTGCATGCAGTATCAGGGACTAAAGGCCTCTTTTTGTGCCAAGTTTCATTCTGGTCGGACATGTGGATGCAGAGATATGGAGTGTCAAAAAATGTGAAAATTATCATTTTTATAAATTCTTTGTCATGCTATTGCACAACAATGGCTTGGGATTTTGGTCTGAAATTTTTAGGGTAGAAAGGTCTTGGGTCACAGATGTGTCTTTTGAAGATTTGAAGATTTGGTGCTCTTTTCCTGTTTTCCAAGGACCAATACGTCTGGAACTTCTTTTTACAAGATTTGGAGGAAAAATATTAATCCATTAAAAGTTCTTAAATTTTAAAATATCCCAATATTTTCAATGGGAAAAGATAGATGTGAGCCTTGAAAAAGGATTCTATATCGCAAACAGGCAATCCTGTGTCACAAATTAGTAATCCGTTATCATAAATGGGAAATCTTTTTTGTGCTTTTTGCACTTTAATACCTTTGCATCTGTTCAATCAATGTACATGAAATTCTGCATGCACCATCAGTGACCAAAGATCTCATGATGTGCCATGCTTCATTCTGGTTGGATATATGGGTGCAGAGATACAGAGTGTCAAAAAATGTAAAAATTTAGTTCTTTTGTAAAATTCTTTGTCACACCACTGTGCAAATAGAGCTTGGGATTTTGGTCTGAAATGTTTAGGGTAGAAAGGTGTTTGGTCACAGATGTGCCTTTTGAAGATTTGGTGAAAAAATATTAATCCGTTCAAAAGTTATTACATTTTAAAATTTCCCATTATTTTCAAAGGGAAAGTTACACATGAGCCTTAAAACATGATTCAGTGTCACAAATGGGCAATACTGTGCTGCAAATCAGTAATCCTTTGTCACAAATGGGAGATCTTTTTCATCTGCTGCCATCTTGTTTTTCTTAGCTAAGCAAACAAAGTTAAAAAACAGAAAAAATAATGATGTTTTTGAAATAACCAACAAAGGTTCTGTTAATCAAGACCTGTTCTATCAGATTCTGGTGTTACTTTTTTCATAAATCACCTGGAAATGTGCTTTTCTAACATGCCAAAAACATTTTCACATATTTGTGAAAAAAGAATCACAGGATCCTGTTTTGCAATTTGTGAAAAATGTATTTGAAACAGGATTCTGTTTCATAATTTATGAAAAAAGATAAATCCTTTTTCACAAATTGCAAAAAAAAAGAAAGCCTGAAACAGCATCCAGTTTTGCAATTTGTGTAAAAAGAATGTTTATACAGTTTTTTTTGTCACTTCACACTAAAGTAATGGTTCAGAATTTTGGTCTGAAATTTTCAGGGTACAAAGGGATTGCTCCACAGATGTGCCTTTTTGCTGGTTTGGTGAAAGCAGCTTACATTGCCCTGGAGTTCTTGGGATTTAAAGTTTCCTTTGTTACCCATAGGAAAACATTGTAGTATGAGGTGTACACAGTCATTTCTTTGTCCCTCTGCTGTGAAGACATGACTCCAGATTTTTGAATGAAATTTTCAGGGTACAAAGGGCTTGTCTACAGATGTGCTTTTGCTGGTTTGGTGAAAAGATATTCATTTGGTGTGGAGTTATACAGTTTCAAATGTTCTTGTGATTCCCATAGGATAACATTGCAATGTGAGGTTTTTCTTTTGTGCTGTGCAGCACTGGATGGAAGATAACTACATTATCTTTAAAATTATGGATAGATGGGAGTGCATGGATACTATTGTGGACTGATTGGAATGCAGGGCCAGGAGGGCCCTGGGCTCCAACAGGGAAATAAGGATACAATTACAATATCTCAAAAATTATGGATAGGTACTAGCACAAGGGCCCCGAGGGCCCTGCACTCCCAGCCTTAAATACGGATACCATTATGGACTGATGCAGGCACAGGGCCCAGAGGGTCTTGCGCTCCCATAGGGAAAAAAGGATACGATTACAATATCTCAAAAATTATGCATGGAAGGAGGTGCAGGGGCAAGAGTGCCCTGTGCTCACACAGCAAATAAGGATACGATTATACTATCTCAAAAAGAAAAGACATTCTTTGAAAAAAAATATTGTTAATGCACTAGTTAGGGTTTCAGCCTCAAAAGTAGGGAAATGTTGTGTTAGGGTTTCCAATCATAACAGCCCACCCCTCCCTGCAGGCAGCAACTGGCGTGGGGTGTGCCTTGGGTTATCAACCCTAACACTTACCCCATTCTCATATGTTGTTGCCATCTCAGCTTATTTACTCATGGAACAGGGTGAGCATTAGGGTTGACAACCCCAAGACACACCCCACATTTGTTGCTGCATGCAGGGTGGGGATGGGGTGTGTGATAGCAAATTCTCTCACTGTAAGTATTACCTGAGCAACCGCTTCCGTCGTCACGGGGCCAAAACCACACCACTGGGTTTTGTCTTAACGTCACTTTATTTGATCAAACCTTACACATGCATGTGGGACTTCTGCAAAGGAGAAGGTCTCCAATTAAAGTTTACAGCAGCTTTTTATAAACTAGATTTTGCACTTCTTATCTTGAAAAAATACCAACATTTCAGTATAAGCCAATCATAAGACAGCATAACAAGTTTTCAGCAATGTAACAGAAAAAAACAAGTTGATATGTATGAGGTACTTTTCCACTGCTTATTCCATTTCTTTCCCAATACTGCTTGATACATATGCCTGGGTCAAGCTGACCTGAGAGAGACAATGAGTTTCACTCACACTATAACAATGTACAGCTTGCCTTCAATGCCTCAATGTGCTGTTATCTTTATATTTTGTCTGAGCCTGTTATTCAGGCTGGTACAACCAGTTCTGCTCAGTTTTATCTAGCTTTCTGTTTTTACAAATATACCTCAAGTAACCTCAGTATCATTCTATAACCCTGTAAAAAAGAAAACATGAACTCAGAAATTTCTACTACATTCATTATGACTTTGTTACAGCATGACTTTCAAAGCAAGCATATCTTCAAGGCATATAATAGCAAATATAGCTTTAGGATATATAAAAATTCCTTCACACTCTCCCCCCTTTTGATACTTTGTATCAATTAACCACTCATTTATATTGTAAAATCCCGTTTGGCTCTCTATAGAACGGGAATAGTTTGTTAAGTTCTATGGGGTCCTTTTGTTCGGGTTGTAGCAAGGGGGCAGGTGGGTGGCGTCATGTGACACCATTGTGTTGCACAGACATCATAAGAGAAGTTTGATTAGGACAGTCAGTAGCCAGAGTGCCAATATGACCACTTACAAGTACTGTCACCCAATGGAGAAGAGTAGCACCCCAGTCACCAACTACGCTTGTAAGCCATGACCGTGGGTCCCATATTTATGTGTAGCAAGCTTAGAAAAAAATGTAAGGCTGGAATTTCCCTTGAAACTATGATAGCATAGCCTGGACACCTGTACATTAATACATTTTCATAATTAAAGTTTTTTATACATATTGTAGCTACAATTTTTGAGACATCCCATAATCAAATTTCTTGGTTACGAGATGTACCTGACATTTTTCCAAGACAGGGGAGTTATTCTCACCCTTGGAGGGGAAAACAAATGGTGACAGAATAGTATATTTATCTCAAATAACTTTTGTTTTGGAAGCCAGAAAGCATATGAGAGAAGTGACTAGCTTGCTACAAATGTCAAAGTAACCTTGTACCAGCAACTAAATGAGGTATCTCATTATTTTTTATCAGTTTTTTGTTAAACATATTTTTTTAACACGAGAGAATTATATGATGAGAAACTATTAACAGTCAAGGCTAAACACAGCTGTGTGCATATCTCGGCCACAGCATCACCTTATGCTTTTAGCTATTTTTTTTTTCATTGTATAAAATTTTACAATTAACCCTTTTAAAGTCTTACACACACATATATTAAATGACATGGTGGTATTTAGCCACTTGCAGCCTTTTGCTACTAGATATACTAATTTACATGTTGGTATCATTTAGTCATTTACTAACCAGTTTTACCTTTTACTAGCCCTTTAGCAATTTACACTAGCCATTTTACACCTTTCTATTTCCTCAATTTTATGGTTAGCCAGCTACATATTGTTGATAAAAGTTTGGTCACTGATTACTAAAACCTTGGCCACTAACCACTTTTAATATTTTCCACCCTGAAGATAGGAGGCCCCTGAGGGACTCGGACATTCACAAAAATTGAACATAAATGTAAAGATATTAGTTATTAACTGAAGGTTAAAAAAACTAAACATTTCTACTTTTAGACTGTTAGACTAGGTGAATAGGTATATGATTTAAAACTGGTTGCCAGCATACAGATAGACAAGGCATTTATAAAAAGCATCCTGTTCTGGAGTTGGTACAGGGGTGGTTACAGACGGAACACAAATCGTGAGTTTGTAAAACATAATACAGAATTGAGGGATGTCAACACCGCAATTGAAATATGTGAAAAAATGCTAACATGTGACACCACATATAACACAATATAACATAACAATTTTGTTGATGAAAAAGAGTTCATGGAATCCACTTTGAGAGTGAATAAGGTAGATGCTACCTTGTGTTGAGGTGTGGCACACCCTTGGAGCTTGATTGAAGAATCTGTTGATAATGTCTCTTGACAGATAAGTCCTTATAAAACATAATAGTCCATGAAATTAACAGTTCATAAGTTTATATAAGTAACCACAGGTTGGTGTAGTTACAGTACAGGTGAAATGTCATTTGCAGAATGGTGGTAACCCCACAAGGCATATGGGGCAATGCAGACAGTAATTTAAAAACAAAACACCAGCAGAGTAGAAAGTCAGTGTTCATGTTGCTGGCTGCTGGATGGCTGATTAGCAGACACACTGGCCAGGGGTGCATTAGATTGTGCATTGAGTAGCCACACACACACTGGCATGACATTTGTATTGTGGTAGTTGATTACACCCCGGCATAAAGATTAACAGTCCATAAAAAGGTAACAATTGACAATAAACCATTAAGAACACAGTCCATAACAGAGCAATAGGGTTGTAGAAAGTACCAGCCATGTTTGGAACAAGCAGCAGTGAAGAAAATGGATGTATTGCTTGAAGGTCAATTGAAGAAGAATCTTCTCGCTGGAGTTAGGGGATTGCCCCTTCCCCAGACTTAACTTCATAGTAAGCAGAAACAAAAAGCTTGATTGCAGAGTCTGAACTGACTGGACCACCTTCTTCAGTTGATTTAAAATTCTACAAATAGGTGTAATTTTGTTGAAAACATTACACTTGCAGAGGTAATAATAACTGGATTCATGCAATAGTCCTTATAAGGAACCAGTCAGGCACAAAGATGGTGATAATATCAAAACTGTGGCAGTTGTTTCTCTTTTTTAAGTAAAAAGATGAAGATCTTGGCAACTTAGATGAAAGTATTACTGCTGTTGAATGTGGAGATCTTACGTGTGCCACACCGTGGAAACCTGCAAACTTGCAAAGTTTGTTAGACACTGAGTTAAAAACACATAAATAACAATCTTTTAAACCATTAACTTTTTGTTTTGTAAAGAGTGGTGTGACAGAGCCTAAATTTTGGCAATTAGAAAGAGAAAAAATAAAAATGGGACATCAACCGCACACCTGAGGGTGCAGGCCGAGGTTCAATTATACCATTTGACCATCTGTAAATCATGACAATGTTATGGTTACCTCCTGCTTTCAAATCACAGAAGCAATTATGACAGTGATGAACATTATTTCCCTGTCTGTTGCAAGCAGGCCTGACTGAGACCTGAGTTATAAAATCTTGTAATGTTACAATAACACGCTTCAAACATATAGTTCATACCAATATGCCTGTTACACAATGCAATTAGTGGGACAAATACATATATTGTTGGCCTATGCCAATTTAATAACAGTGCCTATTGCACCTGTGACAAGTGAAAAGGTCTACCTTCTTTACCCTGTATAGTGAAATACTCCAAAGTACTGAGTGGGGTAAGGCTTGAAGCATAGGTTTGGAGTACAATCTAAATTCTGCATATTATAATTGTTAAAACTGAAAATGACAAAACCTGCATAGAGTGCACTTATTCTTCAGGGGTACCTGTGAGTAATAAGACAAATGGAGCATTAATTTTACTTTTGGTTTTGCTTTGGAACATATTGTAGGGGTGGGTCAGCAATGCTGGCCCCAGTATTTAGGTTTGGTTATGAGCATTAAAAACGTTATACATGTGGAGCACTTTTCTGAATACACACATGATACAGTGTAGCAAGATGTATATCAAAACATTATAACATAAACATGAAACATAAGCATGTTTGTAATAGAACAATTTCAGTATTGAGCATAATGCATAAAATACATTTTAAACAGCACATATAGACTTTAAACTTAGCTTAGAGTCCAGAAATGTCAGAGTACTGTGAATTTACTGGTTGAAAAAAAATGCATTCATTGCTGTAAGGCTATGACAAAAGTTGTTTTGCATTTGTTTTAACAGGATAAGAAAGCTGAAAAGACAATCAAAAGAATGAATATGTGTGGACATACATACACAACTTCACCCTCCAGCGTAACTGATTACTTGCTGAGGGCAGAAACCCTTGTACCAATAATAGGTGTGAGATTTAACTGTTTGCACTAGAAAAAGCAGAAGGGCTTGGGCTGGGTTATGCTGTTAAAATACCTTGGGTCTTTTTTTCAAAACCTATAAATAAGAAACAAGTATTGGCAAATACACATTTTCCTTATTTACCCCTCTGGGGGGACAGTGATATACCTTGCAACCTTTTTGGGTATTACACTGGAAGGGAGGAAGGGTAGCTTACCCCCTTCCTCCAAGCTCCTACTGGTAGAAGAGAAAGCTCGAATACTGTAGCAATAAAAAGGTTAGCTGTGGATGGTGACATGATCCCCACCTACTACACTTTAAATTATAACAAGATAATATTACAATTAGTTTAGTAAGTTTCATACCTTACTATAAAGATGGGGAACTTCTTTTTCTATAGAAGAAAGAGAAGAAACACAGACAAACAACAAAACAAACACACACCAGTTTAAAAATAAAACAAGATTATTTCCATAGGATAAAAGAAGCTAAGCGTCCCTGGGTTACTTTGTCCTAAGCATGACAAAATGTCAGCTGAGTTTATAAAAAATCCAGATTGATGGTAATACCGTACGTAAGTATCTCTTAGAATGCATTTTAAAAAGACAAAAAAAATGATTACACCATGGTCACACATAAAAACCAAAACCATTGTTTTTTAACTGTAGATGGTAAACTCTCAAAAGCAGCTGTAATAGTCCTTTTTCAAAAGTGTACTGCATATATATAATAAAAATATGGGGAGATGGTGAATAATTCTCCCCTTCCAGCTGGAGTATTGCCTGTGTTGGCTGCAAGTCAGAAGCAGTGAGAAGAAAAGAAAAGTTTGTTCCTCTTCACTTAGAATACTAGTTTTGCAATAAAAAGTCAAATTACATGGTTCACTCTTGGTGTGCTTTCATGAAAACATACATTTTGTGTGAAAATTTTTGCTTTAGGTATGGAATACACATCAAGTTTGAACTGGTAGTAACATAAAATGTTGAAACACAAGAAGGTCAAATAACGTGCAAAAGGTCACAGTGTGCATGCAAGGGTCGTTCAAACCCAGTTATTTTTTTTTAGTGTCCTTGAACACTACTGATATTAAATATTTTTAAATAATAATAAAGCATACAATAAAACTGCTGGCCAAGACAGTACACATACACAAACGGAAATACTTAACACAAAATAAGACTGACATTATTTGACACCAATTTGCTGAGGTAATGCCCATAGTTTCATTAGAAAACTGTACGTGTTTTAGATATATGTGCTGCCTCCCCCTGTCTTGTAACACTGACAATTTATTTATTTATTTATTTTTTAAACCAACAAATTTATACATATCTCCATGCCAAATCTTTCCAGAACAAAACACTTTTTAAACGCATTCTAACTCCTTTAAAATGCAGTACAACACACCATCTGTAAGTGAACACATTTAGTATAACATGGTTACACCTTTTGGTGCATAGCCAAAATATGGCACCCTGCCATTTTGCAAAAAGTTTCTGGTTTTAACTAGAAGTATGATAAAGCCATTTATAGCTGTTATCACATTACATTTTCACCTAGCAGTGGCTTGGCACGTTGCTTGCAAACTACAAATCCTTTTGCACATTGCAATATATGACGTCATAACTGTTCACCATCAACACTACCTGCTCCAACCAACTACAAACAAAAGTTCTTTACTGACCCTATCTAGGCAGCACAAATGTTCCATTAAAAATAAAACCAATTAAAACAGACAGCTATGAGGCAAAGAAGTTTCTTTTCTTTTTTTTTTACTGTAACATGTTGTGCACCGAAGGCAGTCAATCCTATCTCGCAACCTTGACAACAGAACATAATTACAGAACATAGATATAAGCTAGAAAATATGCACGAGAAAGATGGAGCATTACCTTGTTTAGTATATGTATTACAGAAATAAAACAGACAGACATAAAACAACTTTAAATAAAAAAAATCAGACTTACCCAGTGCCAAGGTATTTTTCTTCTTCTTTTCTGATACACTGGTCCGATTTGAGAAAACCGACTGCAGGACCTTCATGATAATTTTCAAACACTGCAGCTATTAATCCTTTCAAAGGTTTTAACCCTTTCAAAGGTTTTCTTTTGGCCATTTTAGTAACCTGCCAAACCAAGTCTTTTTCCAGAGCTCTGGTTTGCAGTTTAAAAACAAAACAAAAAAATCTCTAACAGTACTAGGTTGAGATCCATCTGGTAGAGGTCCCCAGTACTTGGGTTTGGGATCAAATGTTTCAGCCTCTATAGGAGGCAAGGGAACTTGAAATTGATACAGAAAAACTTGAAACTACACAGATAGGCAACATGGGGGGGAGGATTTTCAAATCATCCCATCTGTAGTCACCTACTGTCTGTACATCCACAGTAGTTTATTTTTCTTTCTCTAGATGTTGCTTATCTAACGTTACTTAATCAGCTGCTGCTTTTCTCCTAAAAGCAGCCTGAACTGTGAAAGTCATCATTGGCTCTAACAGTATATACTTGCAGCAAGCACAAATTACAAGGGCAAAGGGCAGTGCAGTTGCCCTTGTAATTTGTTTGGCCAAACCTGTCAAACATACATTTTGCCGGTCCAGATAATACTAACTCTGGACCCAGCTTATTTTTTTTTCCCCTTTTTCCCATTCTATCTAGGCCTGTCCTTTATAGTGCACACTCGCTCCAAGGTATTCTTGTACTTACAGTGATGATGAGTGTTGCCGGCCCCTAGGCGTCATGTCCTGATGGGGTTCCACAAAAATGTCCTTCTTTTTGTCCAAGGAAACAACCCGATCACGAGGTGACACGGACTCAAGAACTCATCCTGCCGACTACGCCAAAACTGTGATAGCAAATTCTCACTGTAAGTATTACCTGAGCAACCGCCTCCGTCACACGGGCAAAACCACACCACTGGGTTTTGTCTTAACGTCGCTTTTATTTGATCAAACTTACACATGCATGTGGGACTTCTGCAAAGGAGAAGGTCTCCGATTAAAGTTTACAGCAGCTTTTTATAAGCTAGATTTTGCACTTCTTATCTTGAAAAAATACCAACATTTCAATATAAGCCAATCATAAGACAGCATAACAAGTTTTCAGCAATGTAACAGAAAAAAACAAGTTGATATGTATGAGGTACTTTTCCACTGCTTATTCCATTTCTTTCCCAATACTGCTTGATACATATGCCTGGGTCAAGCTGACCTGAGAGAGACAATGAGTTTCACTCACACCATAGCAATGTACAGCTTTCCTTCAATGCCTCAACTTGCTGTTATCTTTATATTTTGTCTGAGCCTGTTATTCAGGCTGGTACAACCAGTTCTGCTCAGTTTTATCTAGCTTTCTGTTTTTACAAATATACCTCAAGTAACCTCAGTATCATTCTATAACCCTGTAAAAAAGAAAACATGAACTCAGAAATTTCTTCTACATTCATTATGACTTTGTTACAGCATGACTTTCAAAGCAAGCATAGCTTCAAGGCATATAATAGCAAATATAGTTTTAGGATATATAAAAATTCCCTTACAGGTGTTAAGGTTAGAAACCCTAACATGATATTTCTGTACATTTCATGCTGGAACCCTAACTAGTGTATTAACAATGTTTTTTTGCAAAAAATGTGATCAATAGATGCTTTTCTGTAGTGTGGTAAATTGTATTATACACATTATTAGTATTATTCCTATGCTGACATTATCTAGTAAACAAAATTCTAGAATTTCTTATGACTGTCTCAAATGAGTTTTTAGGTTGCATTTGTCATCATTTTTCAATCTACCATTTGAAAGTAAATTATCAACACATGACAGATTTCAATATGATAACACAAAGCAGATTATGCATAGACAAGTCCTTATATTTTTTTCCTTCATGGGTAAGATGTATCATCTGCAGCAACCATTAAATAAGAATCTCTTAACTAAATTTGTAATCGCTTCTTCTTTGTTTAGCTGCAGTTCTTCTTGTGAAATCAATGGAAGTGGAAGTGGAAGTTTTCTCATAACTTTGCCTAATAACGAACTTGGTTCTGAATGACTCAGCTTATATTCAGACACCAACAGTTTCATCAACTCTTCTTCTTACACCATTCATTGGATGGAGTAAGAAAAAAACATATAATAAGGTTATATCAGAAAAAAAGGAAAATTTAAAACAATAGTGGTGATAACTTTCACATTTTGAAACTATTTAATACTTTATATTACAACATTTTACACAGGAGATGTACCATGTGATAATTAAACTTCTAACTCTGATTTTTAATCATCATGATTTGACATACATTATATTAACAGTTACAGTGCCAAGATGGATGCATGTAGAATTCAAATCATGTTGCAAATAAATAAAAATCTTTTGGTTTCTATTATCTGTTTATAATTACATCTCACCAAACTGTGATGTTAGCAAGCATTGTGGACTCTGTCATTTGTAAGATTTCCAATGGAATGGATGTTAATACTGCACAGAGACAACTCTTACTGTTGTACGAGTGGACTCACACACATTCTTAGGGTATTAGAACCATGAACCAAAAGTGATTATTTCTGATACACTAAGAATGTAAGTGAGACAATTCTTACAACCACAAGAGTGGTCTCCATGGCAGTATTAATATATTATTGAATAATATATTAATTTATAATAAAAAAAAAAACCTTACCAGAATGTGTACTTTACCAGGGCAGCTGCGTGTAAGACACTTTTCACAGAAAAAGAGTTTTTTTACATGCAGAGGAAAGAAGTGTTCCAACTGGTTGGGAGCACTTCCTCGATCTGTAATACTGATTTGTGTAACAGTTATGCCACACATGGATTACTGCCCCAATTTATGTAGTCCTCACCTGAGGAAGGGAAGAATAGTGATATGATAGAGAGGGAGCAGTGAATGGAAACAAAATGATTCAGGGCCAGCAGGGTAGTTACTATGTGAAGTACCTCAAGGCACTAAAATGTACTCACTGGATAATAGAGGGAGATATGATAAGAGTCCTTGAAATTCATGTAAGGAATGAATAAAGTAATCTGCAGGAAAATATTTAGATTCTTATTTTATTTATTTATTGAAAACTTCAGAGATTACCTTTGAACACACTTGCTTACAGTATTTACAAAGACTCCATGTCAAATACAAAGTCACAAAAAAAGAAAACAATTCCAAGTACAATAAGCAGTTCCAGAAGAAATGCAGTTGAGTCAGGCTCAAAGTACTTAAGACAGAACAACTACATACAGTTTTGAAAAAACCTGTACAGAATAAAGTCATAGGTTATATACAGAGAGAAACCAAATAAAACATATTAACAGTTTCAATTGCATTGGACTATAAAGGCAGACTGCAAAGATCTCTTAAAATTATTAACCCTTAGGCTGCCAACAGAATTAGAACATACAGGAACACTGGACTGACAGATCAGTCCACGGCCCTGCAAGGGTTAAACTTGAGGAGATCCAGCAGTGTATCAGGCAGTTCATTTAACCAGTTAGTGGCCCTCCCAGCAAATGACAGCTTGCCCAGCTGAGTACACAGGAAAATAGGCCTATGGGTGTTCTTGGCCATGTTCCTCCTGCTGTATTGATTGGAGATGGTGCAAAAGCAATTTGTTAAAGTAGGGTGTGGTAGACCCAGGAGCACCTTTGAATACTGTTTCACAGGCACAGGACATGAGTGGATATGGGTGGAAACTGACAAGAAGAAAGTTAAAGATTGTCATGAGGAAGTATTATTTTCTAGAAATGGGGACTGACCATTCTACAGTACGAGTCACATTAAACTGTTCCCTCAACTCACTAGTGTAACATTGTTCAATGAGTTTCCTAATTTGTGCAAGGTTTAATTCAATGAATTAGTAAAAGTTTAGTCTTGGTTTGCATCTAGCCGCTATGAACTATAAGCTTTATTTTCAGCTGAGTGCTTATGAGTCACTTCAGAATGCAGACTGAACAACTCTTAAGGAATGCTGTGATATTTATAAACAATGCTCTTAAGGAATGCTGTGATATTTATAAACAATGCTCTTAAGGAATGCTGTGATATTTATAAACAATGCTCTTAAGGAAGGCTGTGATATTTATAAACAATGCCATGAAAATGCAGCTACTGCCATTTCACTAAACTGTTACATGTGAGCTGAGTAGCCAGTGAAGGATGGTTGGAAAAAGAGTTGAAAGCTTCAAGAGTTTGAGTTGCCAATCCAGTAGCATCACAAAAAAAAATTCTATACCAGTGAGTTGATGGAACAGTTTAATGTGACTTGTACTGTATAAGCAGAAGTGCTGGGTGTTGAAACCATCAGTAGGTTAAGGCACTGTTGGAACAGAATTAAGGGTATAGCAGTTGCTGTATGAAGCTAAAACTTTGAACAGTATTTGGGGGGGGGAGTGGATGGCTAGGAACATAGTGTGACAATAGGTCCCTGGGTTAAATAGGAAACTCAGACAGTCACAGATGGAATTTGAGACTCATTACATTTCTATGAAAATATATCCAGAAAACTGTTGTATCACCATCAGATATTAAAACTAGGATGAGTATTATTATAATAATGTTTAATATAGAACAACTTACTGTATGATGGCTTAGTTAACGTCTTCCTAGCAACATGAAATCCTTTCTTATATTTGAGGTAGTGTACACTGTGCTGTAGCCCACCTGTCTTTGTTATTGAGTGAGTTCTACCAGAATTTTTTGTTATAATGCATAGCTTCAAGAATAAGTCTGTTCATGACATCACATAAAAATAAAAGAAAAAAATTAAAAATATGCATAAACACTGTATCCGATGTAAATATAACAACAGTAGACCCTCACTGTATCAAATCTTGTTATACCAGATCCTCGGCTATAACAAACAAACCTCATGGCTCTCAACTCTAACCAGCTGTCTCTGATGGCCCTAGTGGCTCCTGAATTTAATCTGTCCCCATCACATTCACTGATAGGGCCTGATTCTCAAAAGGTGGTGCAAGCTGCACCAGAGGTGGCTGCACCAATTACCAGTGTGCAAGGGACCCTGCACCTGATTCTCTAGAGGGTAGGGTCCCAGCATAAAAAGTCCCATGACTTGAAGCACACCTGTCCCTGTGCCACTCAGATGGTACAACAGAAAGGTTTTATGCAAGCCATGGGTTGGTCATGAATTGGTGCTTGTTGCCTAGCACCCCCCAACCCCATTCCCCATGTAAAAAATAATGAAGAAATTACCCTGTAGGTCTATGGAACCCTCCCCAACCCTGATCCCCAATCTCCATGTAAAAAATAATGAAGAAATCACCCTGTAGGTCTATAGCACCCCCCAGCCCCAATTCCAGATCCCCATGTAAAATATTTAAATCACCCTGGTAGTTTAGTGGTCCCCCCTGTACAGTACATGCTCATCGATAGCTCAATCACAGAGGTGTGATGAGGGCTGTGCTAGTCACCAACTTGGGGAGTAGGGCAAGCATGGTAGTGGGGCACTGCCAACTGGGTTGGGTGCTGGGAGGAGCATTAGACTACTAGGGAATGTTTGACTTTATTTTTGGGGAGGGGCTCAGGTATAAGGGTTGTGGGAACTGCTTGACTACCAGGGCAATTTCAATATTTTACATGGGGATCAGGGCTGTTGGGGAGAGGGTGCCCTAGACCTACAAGGTGATTTTTTCCATTATTTGTTACATGGGGATCAGGAATCAGGGCTAGGGGGTGCCCTAGACCAACAGGTAGATTTCTTCATTATTTTTTACATGGGGATCAGGACTGGGGGGTGCTCAGTGAACATATTTAAGTACAATTGTGGATGGGGGGGTGTTTAATTCACTAGGATTGGGATCCTGGCACATTGGCACAATCTCCAGAGGACAACTAAGTACACTTTGATCAGTCCCTGGCTGGTCTAATGGTACTTAGACAGTTGTCCTCTTGGGGAGTTTTTAGAATATTGATTTAGGGGATGTCACAGATTATATCTGCCACAAGCCCTTAAGCACCAGGTTGCATCCCCTTTTTGTGCATAAGGCTGGTACAAGCCCCTTGTGGTGAATGGAGCCTGCATTTGACACAGGCTGTTTTCCAGTATAGCTCCTGGTGCATCCTTTGATGCAAGATGCCACTTGCATCAGAAATCTTTGATGCAAGCACCTTGCATCACTCTAAAGTCTTTGAGAATCAGCCCCATAAATTTCAAGTCTGATTGTTTGTGGAGAAAATGAGGGAGAGAATGCCACAGAACACACACACACACACACACACACACACACACACACACTCAGCAGAATAACTGTTGAAGAATGAGAGAGGGGGAGAGAGAACATAACTCTCTCTTTCTCCAGAAGGAGCTAACTCTCCAATTTTCATACTCGGCACTTGCAGCTGTAACAGAACTTGGATGTGCAAGTAACAGAACATGTAACTTGTGATTCAAAAGTGAGGTGAGCTGAGTGCTTAGAAACAGTGGAGTGGGGGTTAAACAGTGAGAGCTGTGAGCTGGGGTTTAATAGTGACAGCTCTGTGTGGCTCAACAGCAGCAGAGTCAGATTGTGAGCCCAGCCCAGGTAGAAATTGGTCACATGTAGTTTTATTTAAAACAAATTATGTTTGTCAAGTATTAACTGAGCAGCATGCAGGGGGTCAGAAACAGAATGTGGTTTTGAAGAGAGCCAGTGTTGGGGGGGGGGGAGACGAACAGATGCCAAGCACAGGGAGATCATGACTTTAAATGAGACAACCACATTAAATTTAATTTATTGTACTAAGCTCAGAGCAGCAAAGATGTTTATTTTTTATTTCATTTACATAATGTAGGCTGTACAGTAGTGCAAAACTGTGTGTGATGAGAGGACAAAAGAATTCACTGGCAGATGGGGCAGACATTAGTTGAATTCTAGAATCCCTGGATGAATGAACAGGGTGCTATAAGGAACAAAGGTTCAAGCAACATGAAGTCTTGCTATATTCTGACATATGCAGTGAGTACCAACCTTGGAACTGCCCTGGAGATGAAAGAGTTAACTTTCCATGCCAGGCATGGAACGCTGAGCTCGAGCTCGGTTGAGACTCTGTCTGTTGTTCTTCAAACTCGAACCGTCAGATTCTTTACTCCGCCTCACTGAACAGTCGCTCCGTAGATTTCTCCTTCTGCTCGGTTCAATTTGTCTGTTAAAGTACCTCTTTTCTCAGTTTTCGACCAAATTTAAACCGTAACCTGTCGGTTCAGTCTCTGTCTGTGGTATTTGTGAGTACTAGATAGGTTTTATTTTATTATATTCTGTGTGGAACTTGTAAACGGTTTATCGGTTCGGTTTGAACCGATCAAGTTGTTTAAAAATCTTAAATTGTGCTTTTAGAGTGTGGTTACCGGTTCTTATTGGTTCTAAAAAAAATGGATTTTATTACGTCTTTTTCCATGACCTGCGGACACGGTTGGGAACCGCATAAGAGGGTCTTGCTCAATGGATTGCCATAAAGGGTAAGTTTGGTTAGACTGGCACTATGTCTGAGAAACCCAAAAGAAAACCAGAAACACTGGGTTTCAACACTGTAGTGTGTGTGGGAAAGTCTTTGCCAAGGCTGACCCCCACACCACCTGTGTTTATTGTCTGGGGTTTGACCACCTCAATGCAGACTGCCAGATTTGCAAAAATTTCCCTGCAGCTACCCTAGAAAAGAGAGCTGGTAGGCTCAGGGAAAGGGAGGCCAAAAAGTCCGCTGAACCAGATGGCCAGCCTGGTTCGGTTCAAACCGAACCAGAAGGAGTGCCCTCTGACCAGGGTGAGACTTCTTTTGTAAAAAGGAGAGCCGATTCTGAGGAATCAGTTCTTGCTAAAAGAACTAGAAAAGAAAAATCAGCTGGTGTGGGGCCAAAACTTTCCTCTCCAACCACTGAAGAGATAGCCAAAGCGATCAAAATTGTCCAGTCGCTTTCCCCGGTTCCTACAGAACCGGCACCATCAGGCAGGCGCTCAGTTCGGCTGGTTCCACCGGTTCAAGAGTATGAGTTAGAGGAATTTTATGAACCGGAGGAGGAGGAAGAGGAGTATGAGGAAAGTGAATGTGGATTTGAAAGTCTGGATGTGCCCATTGACCCAGACATCTCCCCAGACAGACCTTCAGAGGTTTCTCCTCCTAGGCTTTCTGAGTCCCCCTCCCATTTCATGTTTTATAAAAAAGTGGCTGAAACCCTCCAGCTTCCTATGGAAGAAGCTGTGGATGACCAGGAGGAGCCTGACTATGTGGAAATGATGGATATCCCAGAGTCTAGGAGGCTGTCTATTCCTGCACAAATCTTTTGGGAAACAGACATTTAAGATTTTAAAGACTCCTAACACTATACCTCCTGTGGATAAGAGAATGGACAAGAGGTATACATTGTCAGACTCTGACAGAGTTCTTACACAACAATGCAGCCATGTTAGTAGTGCAGGCTGCAGCCTGTGATAAGGCAAACATTCCTTGGCTTCACACCCCTGGACAAGAACTCCAGGAGGATTGATGCCATGGCAAAGAAACAGTACATGGCAGCATCCTTGGGACTCAGACAGGCCAATTATATGGCCTATACTACTAGGTATCAAAAATCCAGATGGGACACTGTTATGGCCCTAGCAAAACAGGTCCCTGGCCAGCTTGCCAAGGAGCTGGAGCAGGTGGCTGCTGATGGTATTAAGGCATCCATGGTGCAATTCCATGCTGCAGTGGACTCCAATGATGTGTCATCTAGAGTCATGGCTACATCTGTGGCACTTCAAAGAATGGCTTGGCTCAGATGTACTAGCCTGTCACAGGATACCCAGACTAAGGCCATGGATTTTCCTGTTGTGGGTAATTCTCTGTTCGGGGAGCAAACAGAGAATTACATGAAGAAATGGATGAGTGTAGGACCACCTATAGGAGTGCACAGGCCAAGGAAAGGCAGGCCACTCCTCAAAGGCAGCTTCCCAGGGCAGGGGCAGGCCTTCTCATAGGCCTTTTTACCAAGCCCAGGCCTCCTCTTCTGCTTATGCCCAGAGGGGGTTCTTTAGAGGGAGAGGCAGACGGGGTACAAGCAGACCTGCTTCCACCCCTCAGCCCAAAGTCCCTGCCAAACAGGCACCCTGATGGGGTTGCCAGGGCTGATTCTCTGCTACCTATAGGGGGCAGGCTGGCTTACTTTGTCCAGGACTGGGAGTCTCTGACATCAGACAAATGGGTCCTGGAAGTAGTAAGGCAGGGACTGGTTCTCAGCTTCAAAAAGTTTCCAAAGATGAGAACCAGATCCTTTCCACCTGCAAATCCATTAGAGGCACTTGCATTAGAGGCAGAGGTCTCCTCCCTCCTAGCTCTCAGAGCTGTGGAAAGGGTTCCACCCCTACACCAGGGCAAAGGGTTGTACTCCAGGTACTTCCTTACCTCAAAAAAAACAGGAGAATGGCAGCCCATCCTGGATCTCAGATACTTAAACAAGCACCTTTTAAAACTGAAATTCAAAATGGTGACTCTGTGAATTATTCTACCCTCTCTAAGGCCAGGGGACTGGCTAGTGTCCCTGTACTTCAAGGATGCCTACTTCCATATTCTTGTCAGAAGCTCCCATTGAAAGTACCTCAGGTTTGAGCTGCCCTCAGGCCATTATCAGTTCAGAGCAATGCCCTTTGGCCTCACTTCTGCTCCAAGGGTATTCACAAAATGCCTGGCAGTAGTAGTTGCTTTTCTAAGAAGGCAGAAGATTGCCATCTTCCCTTACCTGGACAACCTGCTCATAGTAGGCCAGTCCCCAGACCAAGTCAAGTTACACTTACACATAACTCAGCAACTGCTCACTTCTTTGGGTTTCCTTCTAAATCTTCCAAAGTCAGTTCTAGAGCCTGTCCAGCTCCTCACCTTCATAGGTGCAGAGCTAGACACAGTAAAGGCCAGAGCCTTCCTTCCCCTGGACAGGGCAAGGACCCTGGTCTCTCTGGCCTCCTCATTCACCCTGCAGGTGTCTCGACCAGCAGGGCATTTTCTACAGCTCCTGGGGCACATGGCTGCTTCTACAGCAGTAGTGCAGGGAGCAAGATTTCAGATGAGGGACATTCAGTTCCATTTGAGAGCCTTTTGGTCTCAAAGGAAGGATCCTCTGACCAAATTAATCCCAGTAACTTGAACCCTGATCCAGGCCCTACAGTGGTGGCAGGATCAGAACAATCTGAGACAAGGGGTCCCCTTTGTCACTCAGTTTCACTCTTTAATCCTTATTACAGATGCCTCCCTCTTGGGGTTGGGGGCTCACATGGGCGACCTCACCACCCAGGGGTTGTGGTCCCCTCAGGAATCTCTACTCCATATCAATCTGTTGGAACTCAGAACAGTATTTCTAGCACTTCAAGCTTTTTCCAAATCTGTTCAGAACAAAGTTGTACAGGTCAGAACAGACAACACCACCACAATGTGGTAAATCAACAAGCAAGGAGGCACCCGGTCTATGGCCTTGTGCACTGAAGCAATGATGTTATGGTCTCTGGCTTACCCCCTGAACACCTCCCTCACAGCAGTTCACCTCCCAGGCAAGGACAATGTCCTGGCAGATGCTCTCAGCAGGATTTCCCAGGGCCATCACGAATGGTCACTGGACCCCCTGGTCTTGGAGGTGATATTTTCCAGATGGTGCACCCCTCAGATAGATCTTTTTGCAGCCTCAGACAATCACCAACTTCCCCTTTTTTGCTTCAGGCCCCCAATGTTGGGCTCAGTCCCCCTGGATGCCTTAATTCTCAATTGGGAAGGGAAGTTTCTCTATGCTTTTCCCCCCTTTCCTCTCCTGTTCAAAGTGCTAGTCAAAATCAGATCTCAACCTTGCAAGGTGATCCTGATTGCTCCAGACTGGGCCAGACAGCCCTGGTATCCACTCCTACTGTCCTTAGCAGTCCATCTTCCCCTGTGTCTTCCCAGGAATTACAACCTGTTAACCTGTGCTCAGGGGAGGGTTTGGTACCCGAACCTCAAATCTCTCAATCTCAAGGCCTGGCTCTTGAAGAGTTAGAGTTTGCTAATTTACACCTCTCCCAAGGTGTAATGGATATCCTGAAGGCTTCTAGAAAACCTTCCACCAGGGCTACTTATAATTCAAAATGGAAAAGATTTTCCATGTGGTGCTCTGGGAAGCATATTTCCCCAGAATCTGCTGATCTGCCCACAGTCCTTGATTATATGGTCCACTTAAATAGCTTGGGACTGAGACCAGCTACACTGAAAGTGCATCTGGCAGCTGTGTCTGCTTTTATCTCAGCAGGTAAGCCCTCTTCTCTTTCAGCTCACCCTGTATTCTCCAAGATTTTCAAGGGGATTGCTTCACACCAACCCTCCATTCAGGGACCCTGCCCCTGTCTGGGACCTCAATGTTTGCATTGCTCAGCTTATGCAACCCCCTTTTGAGCCTTTATCTTCAGCAGAGCTTAAGTACTTGACTTGGAAGACTGTGTTTCTGGTAGCCATCACTTCTGCCAGACGACAAGTGAATTACAAGCTTTGTCAGTGGAGCCTGATTTTATCTTCTTTCATAGAGATAAGGTGGTCCTCAGGACTAACAGGAAGTTCTTGCACAAGTGGTTTCGATTTCCACCTTAATCAATCTATGTCTCTTCCAGTGTACTTCACTGGACCATCCTCCTCTGGCGAGAGGAGGCTGCACAGCTTAGATGTGAAAAGAGCCCTTAGTTACTACATAGAGCGTACCAAGGGTCACAGGTTTGACTCCCTCCAACTGTTCCTCACTTATGGTGAGGTTGATAAGGGGAAACCTGCCACTAAAAGATCCATTGCCAGGTGGATTGTCTCTTGTATCCAATTTTGCTATGAAAACTGGGTAAGGTTCCTCCCTCAGGCCTGAGGGCTCACTCTACCAGAGGTACAGCTGCTTCCCTGGCTGCTGCCAGGGACATCCCTATTCTAGAGATATGTCAAGCAGCTACCTGGAAAACAGTTCAACACTCTTACCAAGCATTACCCCTGGACATCCAGGCCAGGAGTGATGCCTGGCTCTGGCATGAGCTGTGCTTCAGAGCCTATTTCCTAAGTAGGTTCTGTCCCTCCTCCATGGAGGTACTGTTTGAATTCGATATAAGTCAGAATATAGCAAGACTATGTTGTTTGAAGAAAAAATTACTCACCTTAGTAATATTGTTTCTTCTAATGGAGTCTTGCTATATTCTGACCTCCCCCCCGCCTGCCCCTCTAAGAACCTCTGTTTTTGGGATGTGGGTGGGCAATGCAGTGTTGGCACTTAGTAGGTGCCCACCTTTTTGTTTTCACCCCTTCTTTTTTTGGGGTGAGTTAGTGTTGTATTTTTCATTTTTGGGTCTCCTGACTTGTGTCTTTGTTTTGGGACCAAAAAAATGTGTTTTATGTTTAGCAGCCAGTTGGCTAGTGTAGGTTTACAGCTTCCACACAGGACCTTAGTGAGTTTAGCTATTAAAGATCTGACAGTTTGAGTTTGAAGAACAACAGACAGAGTCTCAACTGAGCTCGAGCTCAGCGTTCCATGCCTGGCATGGAAAGTTAACTCTTTCATCTCCGGGGCAGTTCAAAGGTTGGGACTCACTGCACATGTCAGAATATAGCAAGACTCCATTAGAAGAAACAACATTACTAAGGTGAGTAATTTTTTCTTATGGCTCCCTTTCTGTTCATTATAGTGAGGGGCTACTGTAGTTAAGATGAGATTTTGAAGAGAGAAGTACAAATTGCACAGTGTAAACTGATCTACTGCACATTCCTAGGTTCGATAATGACGTTCTTGGGAACAAAATGAATGGTAAGGCTATGAAAATGATTCAGATCTGCATCCTAGACGTCGCTGGATGCTTTTCCAAATCATTTCATAGTAAAGTGTTAGTGTATCCTCTAATTTGACAGCAGATTTTGAATCTAAAATGTAACCAAGAAATGAAATCAAATGAATGATTATATCAAATCCAGTACCAGGATTTATTTAAACTCTTGTAGTAGAATATGTGCTTTAACAGGTGAAAGTTTTTACCAGCTGAGGAGCAATAATTTTCATTGTTCAAAATATTTGACTGACATGGCTGGCCTGTCAGGGTAGTGGTAGTGCCACCACTTGCAATGCTGACAACCCAGGTTCAGAAACAAACTTGGGATGTTGGAGGGCCGGCCAAGGGGATGAGGATCGAGCCTCCATAAGACTGCTGTCCTCCCCTGGGGTGGTGGTGGTGGGGATGGTGGGCAAAGCCCAGCACTTGCTTAGCCCCTAGCAGAAGCTGGGGTAAGACATCCCAGGCCAACATGCAGAGGGTGGATTTGGTAGTCATTGATGGATGTCATGCAGGAGTGTGCAGTGCTTGTCATGATATCGTTGCATGCTGCGCCTCACAGGTGTCAATAAAGCATGAAAAGCAAGTGGCATAATGTCACTGACAGCCCACAGGCCCCACACCTGATCAGCTTGGCAAGACACACAGAACTGGATCAGGATCACAGCAGGGGTTGAGGAACTCCACTGTCCTCGCTAGGGTGGAGCAAGCCATGGGGAAAGACCGATGGCGATAAGTCCCAGTGGATGTTGGGTAAGACAAGGGTGAGGAGCCCAACTTATTTATTTATTAATTTATTTATTTATTTAAGAGTTTCACCAGTACAGCATACTGAGCAGGACTGCTCATTTCCAGATGCATCTGGGGGGGACAAGAATAAATACAGGGATGAACAGTTCATATAGAAACAATAGATATAGCACTTGAATAGCAATAATGCATAGAGCACACGAATCATGAGTCAATAATAAGTATACTATTACCATAGATGACAGCACAAAAATAGCAAAAATTATAGGGCACAAAGTATGTTACAGCAGGTACTGACCTACTGCAGAGCAATTTCAGTGTGGTGTCCCAGGAACATAGTGGTGAGGCAGAGCTATGCATGGTGTGGTGAAGGTAGGCATAGGGTTTAGCTTAGGTAGGCTTAGGGAGAAGCAGAATGCATGCTGTGGTGTGAGAAGGTTTAGGGTATAATAGAAGGTAGTTTTCAACCTGACAGGAGGACTGGACCTGGACTTGGAGGAAGATGAGCTAAGGGTAATCACAATATGGGTAGAATATGGCTGAGTCACTGTTTGGTGAGACATTAGACTAAAAGTGTAGCTGGGTATGGAAGGGTTGTCTGTCTGGGAGGTGGCCTTCTGAGCAAGAATGCTGCCCAGTACTCTGTCTCCCATGCTTCACCACAATAAATACTGATTTTGTCATCTACTAGATACTAATGATTTTGTCAGCTAAAAACACTTTATCTTACTGGAGGAGAGGTTGCCAGTGCATGGTGTTTCTGAATCATTGAAAAGAAATGAGAGGTAGAGGATGATTCCATTTCTCATCCAGAGCTCTTGGACACAGAGCTTTCATAAGCATCCAGCATAGCATGAGCCTGTGAGTCTTCCCTGCAGAGATCAAAGCAAACGTCGGAGGAGGGAGTAATTTCAGGCAGAATTTAAGACACACTGAGGGACATAAAAAAGACATACAAGAGCTGGAATGCCACACAGATCAGCTCAAACAACAACCTACATCCATGGAGACCACGATAGATCAAATAGAAGAGCATCTAAAAGCCACCTCAGACATGCAGGAGCAGATTCTGGCCTGACAGGACCATTCAGAGAATTGGTCCAGAAGCAAAAATATCAAGATCTACAGTTTGCTAGAGAACTGGAGGACACAAACTTAGCTGACTTCTTGGCTAGTTTTCACTACACAGCCCTCAAGTTGGACCAGGTCCTTAAGCTTAACATAGAACATACTCTCTGGGTACTTGGACCAAATGTAAGCTCCACAGATGCTAGGCCAAGCTGAGTAATTGTCTGTTTCATGTCCTATGCAGTTAAGGAGCTTATCCTTCAAAAAGCCTGGAAGAATAAGGTGATATACTCTGGGCAGCCTAACCTATAGCTTGACAATGACTACAGTATGCAGCTGCCACCATGAAGGCCATGAAGGTGGAGACCACTCTACCCATTTTGTACCCCACATGGGTTTCTGGGTCCTAAGTCCATTATTTTGCATTTTGTAGTGAAACCCAACTGCCATGCTCTTGACCACTTCTCTAGTTTTCGTGGGTCTCTGCTCATACTTTCTACCCTCCCCCTCGGAGTGTCCACCCTATTGCAGATTTTGGTGTCATCTGCAAAGAGGCAGACCTTCCCTTCCAGCTCCTCTGCAATATTAGTTATAAAGACATTAGAAAGGACTGATCCCAGCACTGATCTCTGAGACACCCCACGGGTCAGCCTCCTTCCTCTGAGTGAACTCTGTTTACCACCACCCTCTGTTGCCTCATCTAACCAATTTCTTATCCAGTTTACCATCTTTAGATCCACTTCCAATCTACTCAGCTTGCTTATCACTGCCTATGTGGAATGATGTCAAAAGCCTACTGAAATCTAGGCTGGCCACGTCCACCGCTTCACATTGATCAAAATCCTTGTCACCCAGTAAAAGAAATCTATCAGATTTGTTTGTTATGTCCTCCCCACTGAAAAACCATGCTGCTTCAGGTCTTGTAACCCATTGGATTCAAAATATTCTGCAATTCTTTCCTTCTACGGTGATTCCATTATCTTTCCCACTACAGATGCAGGCTGATTGGCCTATAAGTGCCAGCCTCCTCCTTGCTACAACTATTGTGTAGTAGGACCACATGTGCCCACTCCAGTCCTCCAGAACCACTCCTATTTCCAGTGAGCTGTTAAATAGAACTGTCAGAGGTGCAGCAAGTATTTCCCTGAGCTTCCTCAATACCCCTGGATGCACCCATCTGGGCTCATTGCTTTGTCCAGCTTCAGATTTGCAAGTACCTTCAGGACTCTCACCTCTAAAAAAGTACTAGTGTCCATCCCCCCCAAAACAGTTTCTGTTACTTTTTTGTGGTCCTCCTCATTCTTCTTACTGTGTGAACACAGAACAAAAGTATTCAATATGTCTGCCTTTTCCTGGTCCCCCTCTACACAATCTCCCCCTTCCCTTTCTAAGCTTACAATCCCGCTCCTTATCTTTCTCTTTTCACTTACATACCCCAAAACAGTGTTATCCCTCTTCATTACCTCCTTGGCAAGTCTCCGTTCAGTTTGTGTCTTTACACTCCTTACTGTTTGCCTGCTTCCATCAGCTTCCCGTAATGCACCTCCCTATCCTCTTCCCTTTGCATCTCCTTATTCCTTCTGAATGCTACTCTTTTAGCCTTTACATTTTGTGCCACCTACTTTTTTCTCAATTGTTTGACATCCAGAGCTCTTGGACACAGAGCTTTCATAAGCATCCAGCATAGCATGAGCCTGTGAGTCTTCCCTGCAGAGATCAAAGCAAACGTCGGAGGAGGGAGTAATTTCAGGCAGAATTTAAGACACACTGAGGGACATAAAAAAGACATACAAGAGCTGGAATGCCACACAGATCAGCTCAAACAACAACCTACATCCATGGAGACCACGATAGATCAAATAGAAGAGCATCTAAAAGCCACCTCAGACATGCAGGAGCAGATTCTGGCCTGACAGGACCATTCAGAGAATTGGTCCAGAAGCAAAAATATCAAGATCTACAGTTTGCTAGAGAACTGGAGGACACAAACTTAGCTGACTTCTTGGCTAGTTTTCACTACACAGCCCTCAAGTTGGACCAGGTCCTTAAGCTTAACATAGAACATACTCTCTGGGTACTTGGACCAAATGTAAGCTCCACAGATGCTAGGCCAAGCTGAGTAATTGTCTGTTTCATGTCCTATGCAGTTAAGGAGCTTATCCTTCAAAAAGCCTGGAAGAATAAGGTGATATACTCTGGGCAGCCTAACCTATAGCTTGACAATGACTACAGTATGCAGCTGCCACCATGAAGGCCATGAAGGTGGAGACCACTCTACCCATTTTGTACCCCACATGGGTTTCTGGGTCCTAAGTCCATTATTTTGCATTTTGTAGTGAAACCCAACTGCCATACTCTTGACCACTTCTCTAGTTTTCGTGGGTCTCTGCTCATACTTTCTACCCTCCCCCTCGGAGTGTCCACCCTATTGCAGATTTTGGTGTCATCTGCAAAGAGGCAGACCTTCCCTTCCAGCTCCTCTGCAATATTAGTTATAAAGACATTAGAAAGGACTGATCCCAGCACTGATCTCTGAGACACCCCACGGGTCAGCCTCCCTTCCTCTGAGTGAACTCTGTTTACCACCACCCTCTGTTGCCTATCATCTAACCAATTTCTTATCCAGTTTACCATCTTTAGATCCACTTCCAATCTACTCAGCTTGCTTATCACTCGCCTATGTGGAATGATGTCAAAAGCCTTACTGAAATCTAGGCTGGCCACGTCCACCGCTTCACATTGATCAAAATCCCTTGTCACCCAGTAAAAGAAATCTATCAGATTTGTTTGTTATGTCCTCCCCACTGAAAAACCATGCTGCTTCAGGTCTTGTAACCCATTGGATTCAAAATATTCTGCAATTCTTTCCTTCTACGGTGATTCCATTATCTTTCCCACTACAGATGCAGGCTGATTGGCCTATAAGTGCCAGCCTCCTCCTTGCTACAACTATTGTGTAGTAGGACCACATGTGCCCACTCCAGTCCTCCAGAACCACTCCTATTTCCAGTGAGCTGTTAAATAGAACTGTCAGAGGTGCAGCAAGTATTTCCTGAGCTTCCTCAATACCCCTGGATGCACCCATCTGGGCTCATTGCTTTGTCCAGCTTCAGATTTGCAAGTACCTTCAGGACTCTCATCTCTAAAAAGTACTAGTGTCCATCCCCCCAAAACAGTTTCTGTTACTTTTTTGTGGTCCTCCTCATTCTTCTTACTGTGTGAACACAGAACAAAAGTATTCAATATGTCTGCCTTTTCCTGGTCCCCCTCTACACAATCTCCCCCTTCCCTTTCTAAGCTTACAATCCCGCTCCTTATCTTTCTCTTTTCACTTACATACCCCAAAACAGTGTTATCCCTCTTCATTACCTCCTTGGCAAGTCTCCGTTCAGTTTGTGTCTTTACACTCCTTACTGTTTGCCTGCTTCCATCAGCTTCCCGTAATGCACCTCCCTATCCTCTTCCCTTTGCATCTCCTTATTCCTTCTGAATGCTACTCTTTTAGCCTTTACATTTTGTGCCACCTACTTTTTCTCAATTGTTTGACACAGAGGCTTGTTGCCTTTAAAATGCTTCCTTTTATCTTTGCCCACTGTTCCTCCACCCCAGCCAGGCCATCCCACCAACCAGGTCATCCCTGAGGCATTCACCCTTCTTCATAAAAGCTGTCCTCTGGAAGTTCAGAACCCTCACCCTTGTGTGGTTAGATTACACAGCTGTCCTTATAGTGAGTCACATCATATGGTGATCACTGCTCTCTAAGTGGCCTCCTGCCTTAATGTCTGCAACACTGTCCCTATTGGTGAGTATCAGGTACAATACTGTCCCATCATGAGTGGATTCACTGACTAGTTGCCTGAGGAACATCACCCTGCAGAGTCCAGGATGTCCCTGCTTCTAGCTGAAGCCACTGCTGGGAAGCTCCAATCTACATCTGGCAGGTTGAAGTCCCTCACCAGCTTCACCTCCCCTGTTTCTGCCATCTTACTAATGACTTCCACCAGTAGCTTTTCTAATTCCACCCCAGTACTGGAAGTCTGTAGATTATGCCAGTGTGACTAGTGGCTCCAGTTCCAATCTCCCAGATGACCTATAGTACCTCTGCCTCCCACTGTATTCCCTGTATCTCCATCGCTTTTATGCTATCCCTCAATCCAGCTCCTTTGTTACAGCAGGGATGACTTTGCAAGGGTGGTGTATGCATCTTAGCCACTTCCCCTTCTAAGAAAATGATACTTTTGCCTGCAGATGTTGGGGGATCCAATATCCAGGAGCATGTGTTTTAACTTTAAGTGATATTCCCTCTGCCCTACATTTCCCATATGGATTTTAATTTGGTGCTGATAGGAAACCATGCTCACAGCTGGCATTTAATTATGTAGTGGTGAAGAAGGGAGCCTTCTTCATCCTGTATTGCCCATGTTATGTCCCTTGTAGTCCCTTCTCTAGTTGTTTATATTGTAGGTTGCCTCTTATTTTGATGAACCCCTTCCCTAGGGGACATTGGTGCTCTCTTTAAGGCTTGGGACTTGATCTCTCCTGGTTTCTTTCCACTGCTTAACACCCTAATGTTTTGGGGCAACTAACGAACAGTATCAAGGGCGGATCTTTGCATCCATCCCTCCCTTGGAAGCCTACTTCACAGGCGTGCACAGTGGTGGACCAACCCTTGCCTAGCCCCCTCAGATTAAAAATTCATCTTTCAACCAAATTTTAATAATTATTGTATTTTTTTAATACAGTGGTCAGCTGAGCTCAACCAGGACTGGGATTTTGGTGGGAGCAAGAGGGCATTCTGTGTGTCAGTTTGCTGTGTGTGGCAGGTCAAGTCGGGTGACCCGACTCCCCACATATGGGGGGATATTTCTGGTCAATCAGACACACACACACACACACACACTCACCGTGAGAGTCAGGTCTGATAGTGTTGAGATAATCATCATGGATGAGTAGAGCAGTCCTCCACAGAGTAGACCCAGTAGCACTGGCAGTTATGAAAGCTCCAATAATTTGATAATCCTGAACTGCTAACACAGGGCACTCCATCCATGCCACTTCACTGGACTGACTCTCAGCACTAGTAGCAGACACTTTTTGTTACTCACTGTACAAGTAGATGGAATGGAGGATTTGTGCTACATGCATGCTATTTTATTCATTGTCCCTGTCGTGTTTAATTTAGCATTGCAAACTTCTGGACTCAGAGCAGCAAGCAAAGAAAACAGAGGGGATCCAGTCCACTCACACTTTATGTTTTTATGTTGGCTCAACTCGATATGTTTTTAATTTATCCCTCAGCTGTAGCGAACTGGGTCCCCTCCCCTCTGTTTCATTGCCTGTTGCTCTGTTTACTGCTGATGTGTCCCTTTTTTGCCTGCACTCGTATCAGAATAGCAGCTCACATGATAATGATCCTTTGCCTAAACTGCCTTGCTTGTCCACTTCTTGTGATTGGGGTATGGTACATGGCATGCAGGCAGTGAGCTGACAAAGACTCATGGGGGTTGGTGGTGGTGGAAGAAGGGGGTTATTAAGAAAGGGGCTAAGTGTGAGCGGGGCAGTCTGTTTCACAGAGAATGTGAGAGAAACAGAGCAAAATAATCCACTTTACAAATGAAGCAAAGAATGCAATTTTATAAATGGTTACATTTTTAAAACATTTTTGCAGGAAACAGTAACATCTTTATCACAGAATGTTTCATCCTGCTGGGTTGCAACATATCTTATTTACTTGGTAATACTTGGTAATAGAAGGTAGAAGAAGGCACTAGGCCCATCGCTTCTACCCTCCCACACCATGTGGGCTAGGTATTATGCTGTCCCTCTAAAGCTCTAAAATGCAGGAAAATGCACCATTCACAATGATGTTTTAAAAATGTTCCCAAGGGACATGCCCCCAGATGGCACCAGGTCAGAAGTGCGAACACATTCACAGCACTGTCAAAAACACCACTGCAACAAGCTCGCTGGCAATAACAGTGCCCGTCAAGACAGCAGAAAAGAAAACGTAAATTTATGTTTTTATGGGGGCTCTGCCACCCGCACCCTCTGACTCGGGGTTCTCTGCCCGCTGCATCTCCCTTTACAAAAATAATCAACTTCGAGTCGGAGTTGGATTTCAGGAGGAAAAGTGAAACTTGGTGGGGAGGTCCTGTGAGATGGGACTTGTAAAAATGTTCGGGAATCCCATCTCAGAGTAAAAGATTGGATTCTGGGATCAGAACCCTGGTCTCCAGAACTCTGCTTGCCAAGCTGCTCTGTGCCACAACCCTCTCTACCACAGGAGCAGCACAGCCAGCCCCCAACTTTTTCCAGCCCTTGCAACCCCTCTACAATCACTCCCCAAGATGGACAGCTACAGGGGTAGTGGTAAATGCATTTTGCTGTTCTACCCTGTCACTGTCTGTGGTACGCTCTTTTCAAAGAGCTCTTCTTTCATGCACTGCTAAGGCTGTGATCTTTTGACTGGGTAGGCTCCCGGACACCCCCTAGCTTTGTAAGGATTTTTGCCTCCTTATTCATTGGCTCTGCGCACACCTCTTACCTACTTGTATACAGTTCATTGCTCTCCCTTGCTTTTGGAAGGTGCTTTAACTTCCTGGATATGTTGATTGTTGTCCTTTTGAAACCTCTGACCCCTTTAGGTTTAGTTGGTGGTCACTTTCAGATATTTAAAAACTTGAGATAATGGATGGTATTCTTTGAACTACCTTGACAAGTTCACTCACATGTAGAAGGAATCCATTGGACTGTGCACTTGCTGAGGGGTTCCCCATTCCCAGTGATCTTTCTGTGTTAGGTCCTGTAACAGGACAGATACTGAGTTGTGTGGGGTTCCTTTTGAGGAATGCATCCCATACCTACTGGAAATCAGATGCCTCATTGGTAGGACTTGAATGTGGTTAACATATCCATGAATGCTTTATGTGGCAATATGGGCACATCAACTTGATAGAATTCCTCCTACCCTTATACACCCAGATAAAGCTGGGTTGTCCATCAATATCAAACATCAGATAACATCTGTAAAGCTCCTATCCTGATGAACTATGTCACCCACTGGACTTTATCAACTGCATTTCTAGCCATGGTTTTGAGAAGGCTTTCAAAAGGGTGTCCTAGAGATTTCTCTGGGAAACCCTGTTAGTCTTCAGTTTCCCTGATGATTTCTTTTCAATCAAGCAATCAATCAATCAGACAATCAATATTTTATTTATATAGCACCAATCTCCAATTTGGACTCTGGGTGCTGCACAAAAGAATAATACAAAACATTAAAATACAAAAACACAAATTTAAAACAACTATAAAATGCAGCTAAAACTTTGTTAGCATAAACTTGTCCTCTCTGCTTTACCTGCTAATTGCTGTAACACACAATCAGTTAAAAGCTTGTAGAAATAAATATGATTTGAGGCCCTTCTTAAAGGCTTCTACTGAGTGGGCCTCCCTCAGGTGGCCAGACAAGGAGTTCCACAGGGTAGGTACGGCCACTGCAAATGCCCTATCAACTGAGAGCCTCAGCCCAACCCTGGGAAGCCCCAGAAGGTCACCCCCGGCAGAACGGAGGGCCCGGGCTGGACAGTAAGGCACAAGGAGCTCTTGCACATAGGCTGGGACCCTTCTTTGCAGGGTCTTATTGGTCAATAAACCTAACTTGAAGACACCTCTCCACAGAACCTGCAGCCAGTGCAGTTCGCAGATCACCGGGGTGATATGCTTGCATCTTTTCACCCCCATCAGTAGTCTTGCTGCCATGTTCTGCACCAGCTGCAGCCTGCAGAGGTTGCCTCCAGATAACCCTAGGTGCAGGACATTGCAATAGTCCAACCTGGACATGACAAAAGCATGTACCAGTGTGGGCAGATCCTCAGGTGGGATAAGGGCTCGAATTCTGGAAATATTCCTGAGATGATAGAACCCACTTCTCACCACGGCTAACACCTGAACATCAAGTGTAAGACTGCCATCCAGGATTACTCCCAAACTCTTCACCTGCCTAGAGGGGGCTAGAGGCACAAACCCCAGCACAAGGTCAGGGGTAATGCCCACACCCCCCTCTGCCCAGATGACCTGGATCCACTACTAGTACCTCAGTCTTGTCTGGGTTAAGTTTAAGCCAATTGTGAGTCATCCACATCTGGATCTCCTTAAGACAGCTATTAAATACAGAGTCTGACCCTGGCTATTGGGTGCGCAGGACAGGTACAGCTGGATATCATCTGCATAGCAGTGAAAACCTAGCCCGTACCTCCTGATAATGTCCCCCAGTGGCTGCATATACACCGTGAAAAACAGAGGTGACAAGACCAACCTCTGCAGAACACCACAGCACAGATGCTTTGGGTTTTGGTGAGAAAATTCTCATGGTCACCCTCTGCACTCTCTCTGTGAGGTATGACCTGAACCAATTGATGACATTTATGGACAGGCCGCACCAGAACCACAGGCAGTCAAGTAACACCTCATGATCCACAGTGTCAAATGCTGCAGAGAGGTCTAGAAAAACCAAGATGGTACTGTCCCTGCTATCCCTCACCATCAGGAGGTCATTAAGCACCCTCACCAGGGCCATCTCTGTACTATGCCCCACACAGAATCCAGACTGGAATGGCTCATAGGCAGAGGAGGCAACAAGATGTCTCTCCAGCTGAACGGCCACCACCTTTTCTATAACCTTCCCTAAAAATGGGAGGTTTGACATAGATCTGTAGTTGTCAAGGCAGTCCAAGTCCAAAGATGTTTTTTTTCAGTGGAGGTCTAACCAAAGCCTCTTTCAAGGCTAAAGGAAAGATCCTACTCCTTAATGAACTCCAGACTGCCTCAGCAACCATCAGGCCAATCAGGTCCAAACATTCAACCAAAAGGCGAGTTGGACCTGGATCTAAATCACAGTGTGTTGGCTTCAGCTTAGCTAAACTGGAGGAATGGTCCAGAGTGTGGCAGCTAAGATTCAATATGAAGAAGTGCAAAGTCATACACTTGGGGAGCAGGAACCCAGGGGAAGATTACATGATGGGTGAGGAGAACTTATCAGTCACCAAACACAAAAGAGATCTGGGCGAGATCATATCGGATGACCTAAATGGAGTCCACTCTGAAGAAAAGGCGGTTACTAGTGGGGTACCGCAGGGTTCAGTATTGGGTCCAGTCCTCTTTAATGTCTTCATCAGTGACATTGCAGAGGGACTGGAAGGAAAAGTATGCCTTTTTGCAGATGACACAAAGATCTGCAACAGGGTTGATACACAAGGAGGCGTGGAAAGGATGAAAAGGGACTTGGCAAGGTTGGAGGAATGGTCAGAAGTGTGGCAGCTAGGATTCAATGCAAAGAAGTGCAAAATAATGCACCTGGGAAACAAGAACCCAGGGGAAGAATACACAATGGGTGGGGAGGTAGTAACAACAACAAAACAGGAAAGGGACCTGGGGTAATCATATCAGATGACCTTAAGGTTAGCAAGCAATGTGAGAAGGCAGTAGGGAGGGCCAGGGGTATACTGGGATGTATAGGGAGAGGCATGAGCAGCAGAAAACAGGAAGTTGTTATCCCTCTGTACAGACAGTTGGTGAGAACCCATCTGTAGTACTGTGTCCAGTTCTGGAGACCCCATCTCCACAAGAACATAGACAGGATAGAGGCAGTCCAGAGGAGGGCAACTAAAATGGTGCAGGGTCTGCAAGAGAAGTCATATGAGGAGAGACTAAAGGAGCTTAATATGTATACCCTTGAGGAAAGAAGGGAGAGGGGGGACATGATAGAAACTTTCAAGTACCTCAAGGGAATCAACAAAGTCCAAGAGGGTAGCATCTTTCAGAAAAAGAGACTTGCATGAACAAGGGGACACAATTTAAAGATAGAAGGAGGGCGGTTCAGGGGCAATGTGAGGAAGTATTATTTCACAGAGAGGGTAGTGGATGCATGGAACAGCCTTCCTGAGGAAGTTGGGGGTCTAAAACTGTGGAGAATTCAAGAATGCATGGGACAGACATAAGGCAATTCTTGTGGGGCAGGAAGATATAGGCTGTTGGTTAACTAGGATCTGCGGCCTATCCTGTAGGTAGGGAAATGGGCAGACTAGATGGGCCTAGCGGTCCTTATCTGCCATCAGACTATGTTTCTATGTTTCTATGTTTCTAAAGGTGGTCAGACAATGTGCCAAGGCTGTGGTGATAGCCAGTGGGATAATGGGGTGTATAGGGAGGGGGATCACAAGCAGAAAAACAGAGGTGGGAATGCCACTGTACAGGACATTGGTGAGACATAATTTGGAGTACTGTGTCCAGTTCTGGAGGCCACAGATCCATAAAGACATAGACAGGATGGAGGCAATACAAACAGCCTGCACCAAAAACTTATGAAGAGAGACTGGAGGTGCTCAATTTGTATACCCTCGAGGAGAGGAGGGAGGGGGAGACATGATAGAGACCTTCAAACATCTGAAGGGAATAAACAAGGTCCAGGTGGGTAGCATCTTTCAATTAAAGAGAAGCTCCAGAATGAGAGGGCATGACATGTGAGAAAGTATTTCTTTATGGAAAGGGTCATGTAAGCATGGAACAGCCTCCCAGGAGAGGTGGTGGGAGCAAGGTCCAGCGGGGAATTCAGAACTGCCTGGGATAGATATTGGGGAACCTTATTGATTTAAAAGAGGAAGTAAAGCCAATAATAAAGTATGATCAATGGCATCTCTTTAGTAGACAACAAAAATTGGCAGACTGGATGGGCCTAACGGTCCTTATCTGCCATCAAATTCTATGTTTCTGTGGTCAGTACTGGATCAATATGAGGCTCTGGCAGGGTTTGCTCTGAATGTCAGAAAGTCAGAAGTGCAACTACTTAATTTGTTACTCTCTGCAACCCTAAAAAAGGAATTTCCTTTGAAATGTAGGGAATCAAAATTCAAATACCTGGAAATACATATTCCCTGAGACTTTGGTAACCTGGAGCTTCTAAATTATGAACCTCTGTCACTCGCCTTGACTGAAGACCTTGCTTGCTGGTCCTACCTCCACTTATCCTTCTCTAAATTGGAAACAGTTCAGAAGAATGTTCTTCCATGTATTCTTTATTTTTTGCAAACTCTCCCTCTTTTATCTTCTCCCTGGTATTTTATTTTGTGGAATAAACTTATTGCTCGATTTATTTGGGTTGGACATTGACCTAGAATTATTTTTCTTTTATTACAGCTGCTGTACACAAAAGGCAAGATTAATCTTCTAGCCTTTTAAGTTATGCTAGGGCCTGCTGTCTGCACATGATTTACATATGACATCCTCAATTAAATCTGCACATATATTCCAATTCTTAGACTTGAATGGTGTGGTCTCCTTTGAACACCTACAGACACAATATGGGATGAATGGATGAGAATACTTCCCTTATTTGCAGATCAGGAAGTATTTGAGCCACAAAATGAAAGATCACACACATTTTCCAGACCCACCCTCCTGCATCTGACCTTACTGACTTGGGTTATCTAAGGTATTATATGGAGCCATATGATTGGCAAATGTTACCAAACACTTCAGGATTTACTAGGAGGTTTGACCAGCAGTATATTGACTAAATGGAATGAGGAACTGGCCAAGTCTCTCTCTTTTATAAACATGAATACAGTATGTCATGCCTTTCCTGCCTTAAAAATAACTTTCTCTGTTAGATGGCGGGAGCTTGCATGTAAGTGCAGGTATAGATACTTCATGGATCCCACTGATCCTGGCTCATTTCTTCCCATCTGAATATGGTATGTGCTGGCATCAGTGTGGCCAGGAACAGGCCAAACATTACCATATCCTGTCATCATGATCAGTACTTCAGCCTTTCTGGCAGGGACTGGCACAACAGTTTGAACAATTATCCATTAGAGGAGCACTAATTTGTGCATTGATAGTCCTTCTTTCTATTCCTCCACTGGGGCATTGTAGTGAGGCCATACCACTTGCCTATGTATATATACTGGCAGTAAAAAGGGTGGTGACTAGACATTGGATGCAGGTTGAGCCCCCATACAGTATATAGAAGCCTGGAGAGCAGTAGTGAAAGAAATATATCATATGAAGTGCATTACAGCCTCCGTTCATGACCATCTGGAACAATTTTGGACTAGACGGCACGAATGGACGTAATACCTGTTAGAACTGGACCAAGAATTTGTGTCGTGAACTAGTTCTGAAAAGTTTGGGGTTACCTTCTGTGTTCCTGGCACTCATTTTGTCAGTTTGAATTGTTATACAATGTGGACTGTTATCACTGTTAGTACATATTCTTCGCAGTGTCAATGATGCAATTGTATTGTTGTACTTACTCCATCTGTATGTCAGTATTAGTCTAATTTGTACTATTTCCATGCCATTTTGTAAACTTATGTCTCAGTAAAAATTATAAATAAAAAATGCTCAGATGCTCAGCAGATGGGGGCAATCTGGGAGGAGCAGAAACAGACTTTGAAAAAAAGAATCTCATATTGAAAAGATATTTAGTATCACAGGTAGAGTGAGTATTTTTACATGTATTACCCTTAAGCAACAAGACACTTCAGTAAATGATTTGTGCGTGGTTTACCTCACTCTCAATTGTGTTGTTATGAAAACACTATAGGCATTGTGCCATCATCATTTTGCTTGTGGCACTGCCTTACACTGCCCATGAACAGTCCCCAATGATTTGGTTTCAGGAAACAAACTTGGGTCATTTTAGAATTTGTCAAGAGGAGGAGGATTAAACGTATATATGATTTTGCTCTTTCTACGGGGTTATGATTGCCCATGCATGCCTGGATCCTAGCAGTGGCTGTTATGTAGGCAGCTTGCAGCCACATAAAGTGACTGAAGAGTGATGGATATTGGGTACAATGCATGCAAAAGCACAACTGGTATCTCCTTGGATTGCATTATGAGCCTCAGGCATCAAGCATCCGCAGTCCCAGTACTTGTGACAAAGTCCCCTCCCAGAACAGGACCAGTGACATAATTGATCTTGAATATGTTTTTCATTCATGTAGATTAATCACAACTGACTATAAAACAATTACGACAGTATCCTAGATATATAATGTATTTATTGGATAAGTTTATTTTTATAATGGTTTGTTACAGCATTATTTTAATATACTTTGTTTAAGAAACTGCTTTTCCTTGTTTCCTCATTTAGTTATTTCCGCATACAATATGGGATTACCTCACAATGGTTTTCATGTACAGTACATTGAGAATATAATTCATTATGCTTCTCCATTTGGCCACAGTTAACTCCCATCTTTCTCTTGTACTTGACACAGTGCTCCAGTGCATATGGTTTATGTAACTAATGATCACCATAATGCAACATCCGTACACTCTTTCTGCGGTCTCAGTATATCAGTTTTTTTTCATCATCAAAGAGGATAAAATTTGTGTATTATTTTCATTTTTTTAATTAAAGAATATACCAATAATGTGTGTTGGTGAGGGTGGGGAGTGGGATGAATATTAGTTTTAGAACTGTACATGTTGAATGTAAACTCATTGTCATGGACAATTTCTTAAATAAAATAATTGACCATCAAGACTGTTTAAAACTAATGGCTCAGAATTAGAATGCATCTATGCAGTCATTCAGCAATAATAGCTGTGCTTTACAAGAGATAAAACTAGGTGGTACTTCATTCAAATTAATAGGTAAACACAGAGGATAATGTATGATCAATCATACCCAACATTCTAGTGTGTCTGAATTGAAAAGGTTCTATGGCAACGAGGAACCTCAAGAGAGAAGCTCGAATGGTTCACTGGTTGCCATAGAAAATGTAAAAGGAAGACACAGACCTGACTTTGTATAAATGCCCATTCATTATCTTTCATACTGTATGGGCATCCAATTCTCCATTTCAGACACTCCGGTTCTTTTCAGTTATCTGGGGTTTTGGGGGAAGGTACTTGAGAGGTTGGTGGCATGCTCCAATTTCTAATTCAGCGTGCTGTAGATTTTTCTTAAGTCTAAGTTAAAAAAAATGGCTTCTAGCTTAATTAGATAGAGGACAGCAGCTGTGTAGCAGCATATTAAGTTTTTGTGCTGAAATAGTGATAATACTAGTGCAGCACAACATCATAATGATGTAACTCCAGAAGCACAACAAATGATATTTCAGACATAGAATTCCATGCACTGCTGGGTTCACCATACATTATAAAGAAATTGACCATGATCAATAATGTTAATTTAATTATAAATGTTATAGCAGACTTAATTATATAAATACATACTTTTTGCAACATGCCATATGTCAAATGTGTGTTCAGTAAAGATTCTGTTATCTATTTCCCTATTTGATGATGCCTGTCTGTAATAATCATGTCAACTGCAGGTCCATTGTCCTTTAAAAATGTCACAATCTATTTCCCTTACAGAAATAATTATATGAAATGTTTTCATACTGCACACATAAAACTACCCATGTGATATGCATGCTGCAAGAATGACATAAATGTTAAATTCAAACAGATTGCATACATGTGACTTGCATGCAGCAAGCATGTGTGAAAAGTATGATTTTTATGTTAAATTGGAACAGATTGCATGCATGTGGCATGTGTGCAAAAAGCAAGTGGTCACTGATAACTGCACACATAAAAGTTAACTGACTTGCTCAGGATCACAACATATACAAGTGGAGGTTGATGAGATTCAAACCCAGGTCTTCAGGTATCCAAGTCTCCTGGTTTGCAGTTCAGTGCCATCCACTAAGCTATACTGCCTGCATACATATGGCTCAATTGTACTTCAGTACACATCTGCATTCATCTGCACACATGTGGTATGCTTATAGTCACTGTTATACTTTTTAGTTTTCTTGCCCCCATCTCAGCTGCACAGCTGAACTGTAGCACACATATCAATGGAAAAATATGTGGTTCTTCCTCCCCAATACACAAACTTCCCCACAAAACTACTTAATTACTTCTGTCTGGCCTGTACTCCTACTATTTTCACTCCATGGTTCTGAATGCTTCCACGTAAACAGACTTTAAGGGGCAAACACAAAAATAGCAATAACTCAACATCCACCCACATGGCCAGCCCCCCAATGCACACACATTGTAGTGGGCGCAGCCATGCTTCTCCAGAAAACCCACCAAGTGTAGATATAAGTTGAGAGTCTCTTTCCTGAGTACTAGGGAGCCAGAGGCAGGAGTCTTTAAGAGATGATGTCCATGGGTTAGAGTGCTGGGGCTTACTCCCTTGAAATAAATTTAGTTATTTTTTTTATTACTATTTTACACATTATGATGGTGAGTTGGATAATAATGAAAGCCACTGTTCTACTAACAAGTCCCTTGTTATTTGAGCTGTGGCCTTTATTAATCTCCAACTCTCCATCAATAATGTATAAAATAGTAATAAAAAAATACCCCTATTCATTTCAAAGGTGCACCCCTGCAGTCTCCCTAGCCCTATGTCATAATGTGCCTGAGCATGGGGATGTGGAGGTCAGCTTCACTGGGGGGCAGGGGCATAAACCTGACTGTAATGGGCTTCAGTAGTCTGTGCATACCATACCAGTCAACTGTCCCTGAATTCAAGGGACAGCCGTCATTTGACCCCTGAAAACTGCTCTGCTCCTCATCCATCCCTCATGGAAAACATACTGCTCACACAGAGGATGTCCTGTAAATTTAGACTTTACGGCAGGGGAGCCATTTCATATTTCAGCAGGGGGGAGCCAACAACCAGTGGAGGTCAGCTGCTAGTTAGCCTCTAAGTTGCAAGCTCTGGAATGTCTGGAACATCTCTAAAAGGTAAAATGTATTTGTTGTGAATGAAAAGTGATGTGCAAATCAGGAAAAATTCAATTTATGAGATTCATCTGTCTATACACCAGAGCAGTACATCAGATTTGGGCTTAAACCCACTCAGTTACTAACCAATTTTTTTCCTGGCCAAAGTTCTGAACCCCCCTCCAAAAAAAAAAAAAAACCTTTGTCCTGAATTCTCTTCCTGACTCCATTCCATTCAATACCCATCCCATATGGGTCATGAAGCCACCCAATTGTGCAGAAACATGAAGAATAAATAAATATTTCAGTCCTTCCTCCTTCCCCAATCTCTGTGTAAAAAAATATTTACTTTTACTTACCTGGCCATCTGGCCAGAACCTGCAGCCTGGACCAGTGTGCTACCAGCCCAGTCTTCAGTCCACTCCTCTTTCATACTTCTGAAAGAAGTTTGTTGTTAGAACTGACCATCCCAGGTCCCCAGCATCAACCATGACCAAATCACCTCATCAACCGAACCCATCCAACCTGTGTTGCTTGCTTCTTGCTTGGTTTCTGCTATGGCTGCTGTTGCACTGCACTGATCAAGGCCTATGAAGGCCACCCACACCACTGTCACTGCTGCTGCTAGGCCTAGCTTACTGCCACTGGGGACCTGTGCTGTTGTTTTGCAAGGCAAGCCTAGTAGAGTAAGTAGGTAGCCAAGTCTCGAGTTAGCTTCTAGTTCACCCTCTACCCCTTCAGCCACCAGGGGAAATGGAGACTAACTAAGAGTAGACCAACAAAAATAGATTGCCAAAACACTGCTATTGAGAGTTCAGTGCTCACCAGCTCCTCCAGGCTGCAATGTGTAGCTTGTTGACTCTGTGGCAGGAAAGACAATGTCACACTCACATGACTCATGTGCTCTTGCTTGGCTGGAGCTCTTCTACGTCACCTATGATGGTGCTGCTAATAGGTGGAGACTAGAGACTGGACAACACCATACAGACACAGTTGAATCAGGAGTGCACCTGCAGCATGAGTGCACACATGCCAGGGTGGCACTTATTGTGCAAAAGATTAAATAGAAATTTAATGCCATTATTGTCACAACGTAAGAACAACCTAGGCACAAATGAAGAGAGGGGGTGGCAACTGCCTAAATGGCACCCCTGCTTTATGGTAGAAATTCATTCTCAGGTGCTAATATCAGTACAAATAAATACAATGGTTTCCACTGTGTTCTAAGGTACTGTAGCTCCATGTTTCAGGATGTGCCCTGATCATCATAAAGGTTAGTGTCCCTCATAGTACCTAGCTTTGAGTGTCCATGTCCCTCATTTCAGTGACAAAATGTGAGGTATGGTGTATGCTTCCAAGACCTGAGTCAGCATGAAGAGTGCTGAGTGTGACAATAGTGTATATGATCCATGTGGAATGACAAAGGAAAAGTGAGTGAGCTGAAACAGTCATGGAGAAACACATTTGTAGCACTAAATATGCCTAAGGGGATGTTCATGGCCCCAAACAAAAAGGTCAGGCTGCACAACACAGAGACCCCTTGTCACACATCTGGAATGGGGATGCTGGCTGACTATATCCTAGGCATTAAATGCAGTATGCAAACAATACTCTACAAATTAATGGCAATTTAATGACAAAAATCTAAAGCCATTAAACAACTTGCAAAAGGATCAGAATGAATGACTTTACATAATTTTAATGGGACATCAAGGAAAAATCTATTTTGATGGCTCTATTTGCTAGCAGTGATATGAAAAATAGAAACTTATTTTTTTACATGAGATTTGCACCAGCTCAGTTGCTGCACACATGGCAAGTGTGCAACATGTGAACCTGATGTGATTTTTAAATGATGTTCACACCAGCTTACCTGCTGCACATGAGTCAAGCTTGCAGTATGCAACCCTGATTTGCTTTTTAGACCTGATTTGCTTAGGTTAACTATGTGTATGTGAAACACATACAAACTTTGCACAATTAAGCATGTGGTATGCAATCTACATGTACACATCACACTTATATTTCTGTAAGGGTTAAGACCTTCAAATTTGCACCATGTTGTGGTTTTAACATTTTTACTCTGCTAATGATGTAAATGATTACAAGACATGACAATGTATATAGCTGTATAACACATATAAATATTGAATTGAAAAATCATTTGGACTTGGCCACTCAACACATGGGCATCAAAATCAACTGAGGTGAATTATTTCTGGGATCTTGAATTTATCCAGTGTGTTTGGATTGTCACACAGAATGATCACATACAGAAAGGTTCTAGCTGATTGGGGTAAACCAGTTGGAGAAGATTAGTATATTGAGAATTGTTTCTCAAATAATTAATACCAGATGGTGGAATTTAAGGCTAATTTCAGCAGGATCAGATAGAGAATTGAGCACCACTGTGACTGCTCTCCTCTCATGGAGATGGGTGGTCTGTCCTCACAGCCTTTGATAGTCAGCAGTTGGAGGGCCAGTTATAGTGCATGCAGTATGACACTTGATTAAATGAATCACTTTTCATAGGTTCATAGATCTATATGAGTTCAGTGGGTAATTTACCCTTAATGGAGTCGCCACCATTCTCACTGGTGGAATTCAAACTTGGTATCACCCATATATAAATTCAAATTAGTTTTAAATAGATCAAGAGTCAAACTATACACTATATTGGCAGGAAGTTTGTTCCAGGTATTTACTACTCTTTGAATGAACCACCTGTTTCTTTTAACAGTGTTATTTTGGATACCCTTTAATTTTAATGAATAGGATCTAGTATTTACTAATGATTGGTGTCTAACTAGGCCTATTGTTTCAAAAATTGCTGCATCTTGAAAAGCTTTGTTTGTCTGACATAGGTCACCATGTAGCCTTCTATATTTCATAGAATAAAGATTGCTTTTTTTAATCTGGTTTCATAATCAATTGCTTGCAATGTAGAAACTTTTCTTGTCACTTTATGTTGTATATCTTCTACAGGTTTTTTATTTCGTATTAAATATTGTGCAACTATAGGGAAACAATATTCTAGATGTGGTGTAACTAATCCAACATACAGGAGAATAATAAAATGTTTATCCCTACTTTTAATATTTCTTAAAATGCAGTTCAACATTTTGTTAGACTTATCTGCATTAGTTATATGTTCATCAAAGGAAAAATCTTTAGTTAAAGTTACACCAAGGTTTGTTTCCTAATTAGTCATCTGAACAACAATATTATTCATTGAATATGTATAACAAGGATTATTTATGCCCAAGTGCATAACTTTGCACTTTAATTCATTGAACAATAAATCATTTCTTTTAGACCATTCAACCAGATGAGTTAAATTTTTTTGCAAATTAATTGCAGAATTTACATCAGATATTATACTTCCTAACTTACAGTCGTAAGCAAATGTAGCAAACCAGCTTGTATTAGACTGAAGACTCATAGTGGAAATCAGTATATTAAATAGGGTAGGGCCCAGGACTGAACCCTGGGGAACCCCACTAGCAACTGGGCCCCAATTTGACAGATAGCCTTTGACCGAGACTCACCATGTCAGGCCTATCAACCAAGCATTTATCTAGTTTATAATTACTGAATGAATTTTTAATAGCACAAGTTGTTTGATAAGCACATGATGCATTACCAAGTCGAATGCTTGAGCGAAATCTAAAAATAATATATACACTGATAAGCCATTATTCAATGCTTCGCTGACAGGTTCCAGAAAGTAAAGAAGGTTAGTTTGGCATGATCTTCCTTTAACGAAACTGTGTTGATAGATGTCTACATATCCTATTTCTTCCAGATGGATGGTAATTCTGTTTTTTAATATCCTTTCCAATAATTTGCAAAATACTACAGTGAGGCTTATGGGTCTATAATTTTCTGCTTGATTTTTTTTACCACCTTTGTGCAGGGGGATAAATATAGCTTTGATCTATGATGGTTCAATAGTACTTGTATCTAAAGATTGATTAAACAATAACGTCAGGGGTCCTATTAATAATTTGGTTAAAGTTTTAATAAATATTGGTGGAATGCCATCAGGGCCTGCTGACCCACTTGATTTTAATAATTTAATACTATCTGTGACTTCCTGTTCAGATATTGGGATAAATGGGATATCACTTGTTATTTTATGAGGATAGTTAGTATACTTAGGTTTGAACAATTTAATAAAATAATCATTTAATTGTGTAGCAATTTCAGTGTCATCAGTAATGATACTTTTTGGAGTATGCAAAGGTCCAATGGGGAACTGTTTTGTTTTAAGGAACCAATATAGTTGAAAAATGATTTTTTATTGTCTTTAACAGTTGTAGCTAGCTTTACTTCCAGTGTTTGCTTTTGTTTTTTTTTTATCAAGTTTTTGCAATTATTAGCAGCATTTTTATATAAAGTCCAATTAGATACTAAAGGATTTTTTTTTTATTTCTTATATCGTCTCTGCTTCTTAGCTAAGCTTTTTTTTTATGTTTGAGTTCCACCATAGAGGAACTCTTCTATTTTTGTTATATTTTTTCCTAATAGGAACCCAGGAATTGATACAAAGTTCAAGTTTATCAATTTTGTTCCAAGTTTCATCAAAGCTGAAGCATGAAAGCTCAATAGCCCAGTTCCAATTATTAAGATATTCAATAATGCTAGTGTAGTTAGCTTTATTAAAGTTTTTTATAACAGAACAGCCAGCTAATGTTGGGGAATAAATAAGATTCATAGTTGTAAGGATCATATTGTGATCACTATTAGACAGGGGATGCATGATCTTAACTTGTTCATTTGCATTTTCAATGTTTGGAAAAACTATGTCCTATATGTTTTTCCCTCTTGTAGGTAATTTGACTAATTCTTTCATGTTATTTATTGTCATAAGATCTAAGCCTGATGTTTCAAAAGTAGAACTGCCTTTACCAGTTTCCCAGTCAATGTTTGGGAGATTAAAATCTCCCATGAATATACAGTCTTTATCCACTAGGTTATCTTCAATATTAGTTATAAATGTAATTTTTTCTTCTTTATTTAAGTTTGGTGCTCTATAGCCCAAACCTACAGTAATAGTATGGTTTATTGTAAGTATTATTTAAATCCATATTAGTTCACTTGTGTTGTCCTGGTATTCAATGTTTTCTACTAAATAACTTTTAAACATATTTTTTTACATATAATGCAATTCCACCTTCCCTACTATTTAAATAATTTGTTTCAAATTTTGTGTATCCTGGAATTTGGGTGGCCCAGTCATCTTTTTTAAACCAAGATTCAGTTACTCCACATATGTCTATGTTATTGGTATTCAACAAATATGATAGTTAACCAATTTTATTCAGTAAACTTCTAGCATTTAAGAGTAATATATTTAAGTTATTTTCTGTATAATGTTTAACGTTTGTAGTATTTGTTATTTCCAAATTAATTATGTTTAGATCAAGACAGATGTTAAGAGAATCCTCATGCATAGGGATCTCCCCCTTTTGTGGTAGTTTAAACTGTTTTGAATATATGCAAATATTTGTTTTCCCAATAAGTTGTTCCCTCTTCCACTTAGGTGGAGTCCATCCCATGAAAAAAGTTCCTCTTTGTGAAACAATTCCCCCCAATGAAGTTTTACACCCTATTTGTTGTTTTCTGCACCAACTTCTTAACCAATTATTTAATGCTTTTGTTTTATTTATATTGAACTCTGAAACTCTAGGAATAGGTAAAATCTCAGAAAAGGCAAAATTGCAGTTTAAATCAGTAAGTTTGTTAAACATAGCTACTACATCTTGTTTGATTTTCATGAGTGGTTCCTTTAACACATTATTTGCTCTAGCATGTATGATCACAGAAGGTTTAACAGTGTTGGCTAAGATGTTATCCAGCATTCAGCATGACATGCATGGTTCCACATGTACTTACATGATGAGCCGCTGTGTCATGACCTCAATGGAGAAAACAGAAAAAGGGTTCCAATGATGTGCCACTGCTATGCACAAAGCCCTGGATCAGTATCTCCACCATGATGCAGTAAGCAAGCTAGATTCAGATGTGAGGGAGTGGGTGCCACCCTCCATCCTCTGACCCTCCATCATGGTACAAACCGTGGAGGACTGCATCCATGTATTTTCAGTAAGAGGTACATGCCAACAGGGTGGAGTAAACAAATAAAAATTTTTTTTTTAAATTAGGGAAAAAATTGGTGAAGCAATCACAATGCCATCATCATGTATATCTTTATGGTTATTGGATAATTGTCTACCAATATATAATAGTGTGTGAGCAACCATTCACAGTATCCATTCACAACATGGCAGTGTTTTCATCAAGGAGATGAGATTCCATCATAATGACATTAATTGTGAACCCATACATTGAAACGTTATTTGTGTTTGTGTATTGTTAAACATATGCTATTTAATATAGCGTATGATTTAAAAACATTAGGGAGCACCAGAGCTTTCTTATCTCCCTCCAGCCCATCCATTTGTTTCAACTGCCCACTCATTCATCTTTCCTGTCTCCCCACTGACTCATCTTCCCCATCTTGTCATTTGCTCTCTGGGTGCACCCACCACTATAGAATGCAATACACTATGTAAACTTCTTTCTTATATAAAATGACAGGTTGTTTGTTTTGTTTTCACATAGTCACAGTGTGGCATTCATCAACAGCTCTGTACTACCATGCACAAACTGTTGTCAGTATGTCAAACACTAAACTACTACTATGATATTGAATGGATATAACTGGGGAGTGAGGTGCTATTAATGTAGCTTATTTACTTCAGAATGATCTCCTTAAATGAAATGATGTACCAAAAGTTGTAATATCATTGTGATGTCACAATGATACTGCAGAAATGTTGTGACCTTTGAACTGTCCTATAACAGCTTTTAGAGTGCCATTTAATTCAATACACAATAAGCCTTAACCACATACAGTGCAAACCTGTTATAATGGATGCATCTGTGCACACAGTTTTTGTCCATTATATCCAGTGTCCATTATATCCAGAGGAGGTGGAGCCTATGTGTTAGGTGTGCCTGTGTGTGTGAGCAGGGGCTCAGAGTGATTAAAACCCTATTATAAAGACTTCATAGGTTAATCAAAATCCTGCCTTGCATATATGTTTCTGTACTTTGTTTGCTGAGAGTTATTTAACTGTCAGGGAGCATGAGTATTTTTATGAAGTGCATTGCAGAAAGTAAGAAGATAGAAACTCTAGTGGCTGGATGTTGTGATTCCAGGACAAGAAGAACAAAGGCAGGGTTTTGATAAAAAATGAAATAATTTCCTTTTTAGTGTAATCACCTAATGAAAGTTTATATAGCTTGTGGATAATTATTTTGTTAAAAATGTAGTCTCTCTAGCTCCTTTATCTAAATTCTACATTTGCCAAATCTCCTCAACAGCTCTGCACCCCCCTACACACACATGCACTAAAAATACCTATAAAAGCTTCAAAGTGTCCATTATAAGCAAAGTTTCTGTCCATTATAACCAGAGGAAAATGCATTGGATTTGATGTATTTGGATTGGGAAATCAATTTTTGTTTACTATAATCGATTGTCCATTATAACAGTGTCCATTATAAGTGGAGTGCACTGTACTAGAACAGGATATCATGCCATTATCTGTAATGACAGCATATTTAACACAGTGAACAAATTAAATGATCATTTATACACCTGAATCAGCTCAATATTGAAAACTTTGTTTATCTGCTGCTCTATGGCAATATATGCCCCACATCTGGCACAGTGACTAGGGCTGATTGATCTACAATCTCCAAATTAACTAGACCACTGGGTAGACTATCAACTTTCTTAATTATGTCTATCTGCTGTAGCTTCCAGCTCTTGTACATAACTGGATGTAGGTACATCTTCTGGTGCTTAAAAAGCAACTTTGTCAATTCATGCAATCTTCACGAAATTCATTGATTCCATTGCTTTTGATGGTATGTTCCCAGAGAATAGAACTGCACCCCAAATTAAGAAATTTCTAGCAGGAATGTGGCCTGTGTAAAGTTGGCTTGCCTGGTTATGAATAAAACCACTTCCACCACAATGTTGAGAAATCTGTACTGTAGTGCTGCAACGTTTGGTAATTCTACTGCTAGTTTTAGAATTGCAGGAAAGACATAAAGAGAATAATTGAACTGTGACTTGACAACAATTAATTTTTCTTCTTTATATCAGCATGGATGTAATGATACTTTACCTCTGTTGGTTACAATATAAAAATACATTGATAGTAAAACACATTAATTAATTCATAATATTATGAAAGCCAAACCCACACCTATGTTTAATATTACAGATACAGGGCCAGATATGCAAAACCTTGCCTCAGGGATAAATTAGCACTGCCAGGTGTGCTAAAATTGTCTAGCTCAAATAGCCCACTTTATTCAAAAGGAATAGAGCAGTGTTAAACCTGCTGAATATAGCATGCTAAGGAAGGCGGGCAAACTGGACTAGGAGTGAAGTACAAAAATAGCCCAGGAATGACAGCACTGAATACAGCAAATAAGACAGCACTGAATATAGCAGCCAGGCAGGCAGTGCAAACACCCACAGGAACACAGTACAGAGGTGAGCCGCCATGACCTGGACCACATGCAAAGGAACACAGGCTGGAATGTGATCCCAAGAGCAGACAGCAATGCAGAACTCAAAAACTGACACATACCCAGCCAGGGGAATGGCCAGAAGCCACCAGGACCCATGAGTGAAACTAAAGAACAGTACAACCCTGTGGAAAAAGCCAAGAACACAATAATGACACAGGACACAGTGAAATCATGATAAAGGTATGTATAATGTGACAATCACAAAGCAAAGGCAACAGGTAAATTAAAAAGGGAACTACAACAAGAAACACAACAAACAACAATGTAATGAAACAAAAAAATGTTAACACCAAAAGGAATACTACAGCTACTACAATTACTACAACTACTAATTACACTACAACAAGAACTACCACTACTACTGCTACCAATGCTACAACTACTACTACAAACAATGCTACAAAACTGACTAAACTACAGCTACCACTATGACTAATATTACAACTCTTAAGCTAAGAAACATGCATAGCACATGTACAGATGAAGACAAGCAACAGAAAAGCAATGTAACAGGAGGGGATAGGGATGTGGACACAAATCAATGAGGAAAAAGGGCAGCAACAGAACCAGCAGTCCAGTGGGGGGGTGAAGGTAAACAAAGGAGTGAACAAGGCTAAGGCTAGATGCTGGATGGATCCAGCAGATGTGCCTCTAGTACAGCAGCCACCCTCCTCGTCTCTGAGATGAGCACTGCCTGCTGCTCAATGATCGTCCACTGCTGATGCATGATCCACCTCAGGAGGTCCTCGCTTCCCTCCTTCTCCTCCAGCTGTGTTGCCCACAAAGAGGAATGGCATGGACCTACATGAGTAAGGGGGAGCATGTGAGGATGGGATAAAAGCAAGGAGGCACAATGCAGCCCCAAGTGGCAACCCTGGGATGGATAGCATGTCTCAACAGCCATGCCCATGTGGTGTTATGGAACACAATGGATTGCACACCCAACAGTTTCCCGCAGGATGGGGCCACCAGACACAGGCAACAATCAACAGCCAAATGAACATGGATGTGTTTGGAAAGCCACCGACAACACCATAGCATAGTGGACTCCACCCCACTCAGCACTGCACAGAGTGTGACAGTGCTGCCAGAAAGCCAGGCCCTGAGACAAGAGTGACAGTGGGCCAAGTCACGAAATGCACATGGGATGACACACATTGGGACATGCTGCCCATAGGAACAGAACACTGTAACACAATGCACAGAACAACCACAAGTGCAATGGGCACAGCAACAACACAGTATGAGGGCATGCAACATGAACAATGGCACAGCACAGCATGTGGTGGTGCCACTACCCTCAGCAGAAGCACACACACATGTTAGGCATGCATGGCAACACCCATGGTGCACACGGCCACAGGCCACCATCCACCAGTGGCAGGACAGCATTGGCCCAGACACACACCCAGTACAGTGCGGCACAAGTGGCAATAGTATGGCAGGTGCCACACACACCACTGGCGGGCTCAACAACATCCGCAGGAGTGGCAACAATACACATCATGGCACCACAGTCCACCATCCCATGCACCCCCCAAACATGACCAGTGCACATAACACCAGGCACAGCTGGGACAGTGGAATAGCAGCCAGGTGTGCAGTGGACTGTGGCCACATGCCAGTGGACAGTGGCATGGCATGGCCACAGCAGTTGGGGCTGACTGTGTACCTAGGCAAAAGCACACATTCTGACATGCCCTGTGTGCACAGTGCCCATGCATGTGGCCATGGTTGTATCACCTGTCCAGAGTACGGCATGCTGTGGGTGGCACATTGTGCCTGCAGTGGGGGTTGTGCACCTGTGCATGTGGTGTGCCATGACACATGGGGGAGGTTCGGGATTACTGTGTACCATGGTCACTGCTGTGCCATACCATTGTGGCCTGTGCTGCCCTAATATTGCAGTACCCTTTTCCCCCTGCAGAGTGAATAGAGCGGACCAGCCCAGGGAGCACATGCCAGGAGGAGTCCCAGGCAACCAGCAGGAATGAACAACCGGTGTTACCAATGCTGCAGCGGGTGGAGTAGAGCAGCCCCAATGACCAGGGCCTATTATGTGAGTACACTGTTTTACACTATACTGCAATGATTGTGGCTTGTGTGGGTCATTTAATTGGCTACCAGTGACAGTCCCACCAGGTGCACAGCCGTGCGCATGGTACCAGGTCATGTGCACTTTAGTATCGTGATTCCCACCAGTGTGGCATGGTACGGCCAGTGTCGGGGTGGGTGGCCACCATGCACTGTGGCTTGGGGAGGTCTGTGTGGGGCCTCAGTGCTGTATGGGCCTGTGCCACCATGCTCAGCCAACGTTGCTGTTCCTATGTACATCCTCACCATCCCATTCCGCCTGTTGGTTGGCATGTGTGTGGTGTGTTGCCCTGTCTAAGGAAGCCGTGGTACTGTGCAGCATGTACTGGGTTCATGCCACTGTGGTACACACTGTACAGTACAGAGATCTGGTGTGGTGGCATCTGGCCAGCATTTCCCTGTTGCTGTGTGTGCCGTGCAGTATGGCTGCCACTGTGGCATGGCAGGCCTTGGCATGGGCAGGCCAGTGGATGGCCACAGTGTCTACATTGGGGTGATCTGGTGCCCTGATACTGTCCTGGCATGTGTCATGCAGCCCATCCTTTCTGCCTGTTGCATACTGCTGTGGCACACCCTACACACCTGATTTTGTGTCTCGCCGTGGCTGCAGTCATACTGCCCTCCCAACCTTGCCACAGTCCTCCCAGCCCATCTCTTCAGCCCAGAGCACAGCTAGCTCTGTGAAATGCACACAGCTCTGTGACACACACACACACACAGATAGGCACCACTGATGTGCCCATGACTCACACACACATGTACACACATGCACTCACACACACTCCTGGTCCCCTGCCTGGACACACACCTCCACACCCTATTGTCCATCACAGGCCACCCCGCACCACACCACATGCACCCACCATAGCTGCAAACTCTGCACACATGCACTTCACACTACTCATGTCACCATGTCACTACATCACACTGCCAGCGTGTATTGGAGCAGAGTGGTTCACTATGTACACTGAACTGGGTCTGCACACATATTAAAGGCACTGTTCATGTCATGTTTGTTGTCTGTATTGTGTTTACTTACTGTCCCATCAGGGCAAGTGTCTCGATGATGCCATTCCTGTGCTCCAGTGCCCTGCGTGCCATGCGAGGATCATTCCTCTGGACCTGTTCTGCTATCCCCCTGACCTCTGGCTCTGGTTCACTGTAGGACTGTTCCTCAGTTTCAGGTGCATGTATCACACAGTTCAGTGCCATGTTGTTTAGCATGCAACAGGCTAGGATGATATGGCATACCTTCTGAGGCCTGTACTGTAGGGCACCACCTGACTGGTCTATGCTGTAGAACCGCATCTTTAGCATGCCAAAGACCCTTTCTATAATGTTGCTGGTTGCAGCGTGTGCCTCATTGCACCTCTTCTCAGCCACTGCGGCAGGCAGGGGTACTGGTGTCAGCAGCCAGGGTCACAGGGGATAGACACTGTCCCCTGTAGAGAGATGTGCATATGTTAGTGTTGCTATTCTGCTGTCTGCCCATTGCAGCTGTGCATCACCTGTGGTGATGTCCCACTGTCCCCTGCCCCTGCCTCATCCCTGGCTACCCGTGCCTGTCCCCACCACCACTGTGGTGTTTCCATGTCGTGGCTGCACATACTGATGACAAGGTGCCCACTGGGTATCCTGCCCTCCTTGAAGGCCTGGCACAGGCAGGACTGGTGCCATATGAAGGCATTGTGGGCACTGCTGGGGTACTGTGCTAAGACATTGCTGATGTGCCCTGTCGCGTGGCACACCACCTGGCAATTGATGGAGTGGTACCCCTTCCTGTTCACATATATGTGAATGCCATCACCAGGTGGTGCATGGATGGGGACATGGGTGTAGTTAATGGCACCGAGTACGGCTGGTAGGTGTGCAACTTGATAGAATTGCTGCATGGTTTCTTTGTGTTCAGCTGCTGTGCTGGGGAATACAATGAACTCACCAGCATTTGGCAGAAAAGCATCAAGGAACTGGGTCAGGAGGTGCGAGGTGGTGGACTGTGATACCCCGATGGTGTCCCCCATTGGGTGCTGGAATATCGAGGTGGCTAGGAAGCAAATCACTGCCATCACTTTTTCCTCCACTGTCATGGCATGGCTGCATCTGGTGTTAGGCTGCAGCAGCTCATGCAGGAGTTTGCATAACTGCCTCAACATTCCCCTGTTCATCCTGTACCAGCCAGTGATGTGCTTATCAGGCAGGGCTGTGAAGGAGACTCTGGTCCGGTACCACCTGTGTGCAGCATATCTCTTCCTTAGCCAGTGGTGTGGGCCTGGTTATGCTTGCTCCCTCTCCTCCTCCTCCACAACATCCACCATAAGGTGCAGCAGTACAGCATTGCTAAACAGTGCCATGATTGCTTCCTGCTCTGGTCACTTCCCCCTCTGTGGTTTTCCGTGGGATAAGGCTTGCCTTTTATAGGCGGTAGGCAGTGCAGCGCTATGTGTTGGCAATGCGGCCTTGTGCCGTGCTATCCCTCTGAATATCCCGTTGAGCCTGTATGCACATTCCCACTCCCTTGCTTTGCCCCTTGCATACATTATGGTTTTCCCGGCACTACTGCAGTTTGTGTGTGCCATTTGCCCTTTTGAATATGGTGACCCTGCACTAACCTGGTGCTATTCCTGTGCAAATGGTTTGCGCTCTGCATTAAGCTTTGACTATCTGGGCCATGGTATGTTAATCGTAGTTTCTTTTTTTAATTTGGCTATAATTACTATTCTTTGCAAATAACTGTGTTAATGCACCAGTTATGGTTCATGTTAATGCCACAAAAGTAGGGAAATGTGCCATTAGGATTTTCAACTCTAACTCCCCATCATCAGCCTCCAAGCAGCAAAAAGAAAAAAACATTAAGGTTTTGGGTGTCTGGATTCTTGGCAAATCAGTGGTGGTGTCTTCCAGTTTACAGTTCCTCTATCTAGTGGCATGTTATTCTCAGCTATGCCTAGTGCCATATCATAATCACATAATATGAAGACTAGAACATTAACATATCTCATTGGCAATGCCTTACAGCTGAGGAATTATATGCATATTAATAGAATAAGAATTTAAACATATAATCGTGAATCATATTAAAACAGGAAAAAATACATACACTGCTACCCCAGTGGCATGGTGAGAGCGCTACCTCCCAACATGCTGATGACCCAGCATCAGAAGAGACCTCAGGTTGCTGGGAGTTAGCTGAGGTGGGGGGCTTGGTAGTGGGAGAGGATCGCGTGTCGGACAGACTTCTCTCCTCTCCCTGATTATGTGTCATTCTGGCTCTACCAAATCATTGTCACCAGGTGGAGGCCTGGGGGTAGTGCAGGACAGAAGTGAAAATGTAGAGCGTGAGCTTTGGGACCCCTGCAATGTGTGGGCCTCTACACATGAGCGCATTAAGTGAACACCCCAGTGTGTGTGTGTGTGTGGGGGGGGGTCAACAGGAAAATGGTGGCAAGTGGAGCATGTACGGTATGAATCCCTGTATTCTGTCTTTCACTTACTCCACCATCTGGACCAGGAAGGAAGATTTGGACTTAACATAAGTCACAGCAATAGTGGTAGCTGGTGGGGGATGATAGGGACAGGGTGAAGAGACCCAAGACTGCCTCTGCTAAGGAGGACAAACACCTTTATGACAACAATTAAAAAGATATACACTGATATTTCAGATTATAACACATCGCTGACATCTTCAATATTTGGGTGGTATTTGGACACGTCTTCTTGCATATCAAAATTTGTTGATAAAGGAATAATGCATGAAAAGGTGTGCGTGTCGTCCTGGGATAATGTCACGCCTCGGGTGGATGGGCATCAGCCCGCAGGCAGAGTGCATCCAACACCCAAGAAGTTATGTTATGCCAGCACGACACACACCCTGAAGTGCATTATTCCTATTATACAATGGTTCACTGGTTAAAAAAAAAAGGAAAAAAAAGATAAAGTTTATTAACTAGATTTTGTGTCATTTTTAATGAGTAGGTATACTTAAAAAAATAGTGCTGATGGTTTTGGCCAGTAGGCGAAGCTCTTTTCATGTTACTGTACCTCTGCCCCACAAGCTTGCTTTCATTCTGCATGCTGGTCTGCTTCCCATCTGTCTGTTTGCTGCATATCTTTTTCTCTCTGTTTTTGTTTACGGTAAGTCAGAAAGCCCTCCCCCCCGCATTATTGATGGTGCTGTATTTTGGCTGTCATTCTCCCGATAAAGTTTTCCTGTGTACTGTAGCATGACCAACTGTTTGCATTGCTCATTTGAGTAACTTCCCATTTTTCACGTATACAGGGAAACCATGCGGCTAGGTGCTCACCTCAAGCCAGTCATTGTTCACAGCGGTATTCTGCTTGTGGTTTTCACGGTACAGTAATTGTGTGTTGTGTACCGAAATATAAAAAGTAAAGAAGATCAGTAGAAAAACTGGTTGAGTGAAACTTAGTGTAATGTTAAACACACACATTCAGCCTAATTAGGGTGGATGGGGAGCGATGATGTTGAGCAGACTGGGGACCAATGAAGCCCATCATAGTGATAGGTTGCTGGCAAGATTCAGTTTACTTTTTATTAAACTGTGCTACATTGCCTGAAATTTGTTAGTGTGAAATGGCATAGAAGTTTCATTTATTTGAGAAGTGAAATGCAGTCGCATAATTATGACCACTGGGAGCTGGTAGTAAAGCTAACGGTGGTGTGGGTAGGTGAAGCCAATGGTGGTGGTGTTTTTTTTTTTTTCTGAAGTACTGGGGGACTGATTTCTTCACCGGTTACTGTGATCGTTCATGTAGTTGGACTAGATCTGTGATGTTATGCTGGGATAACATCATAGGTCCAAATTTCAGCTGACCGATCAGGTTACAGGATTCATTTTTGCAATTGTATAATATGTAGATAGAGTATTTGAACTATATATCAAACTGGTATCTGACTCTTCACCTATATCTGCCTCTTCTGCTTCAGCATTTAATGGTGGTGCAATAAATAAATTGCACTGTATCTCAACTGAACTGGTCAGCACTTTTATCTGTACCCCATGATGTATTTCCTAAGATGAATAAAATGTTTAGATTTCAGTGAATTTCTTCTGTTGGTTCATCAAAACTAATGATTAACATTATTCTCTAATAACCAAATACCCAATTATTAGTTGTTCTATATGTTCACTATATGTAGACACTGAATTTCAGATTTACTAATGCCAGTGAAAGTATTTTATATTGTATAATATAAAATATATCATAATCAAAACCTGACTACAAAAAAAATAGAAGTATTATTTTTCATACATTCCAACAGTCATGCTATATTATTAATAAATATTGAAGTATTAATTATTTGTTTTTAAATTCAGATATGGGGCCAATTCTAGATGGGCTGGCTCATGTCATGCCAAAGGCAATTTGCACCAAATGCCATTGCGCCAGGGACCCTGCACCTCATTCTGTATTGGCCAGGATTCCCATGTCTAAGTTCCACAACTTGCGCCAACCGAACCAGTACACAAAACAGAGAGTATACCTGAGCAGTTGGCCACAATCCTGCAGCATGGTCACAGAAAGGGCACAAGTGGCCCCCTCAACCCAATCTGTCTAAGCCTCAAGAGTTAGACCTCTCATTGCTTGGATCTCACAATGTTGGGAAAGCCACAGAGCCACAATTTCTGCTCTGGATTCTCATGCAGTTCAGGCTATTCGATTCCCAGCCTCTATCCTCAATGATGGACAATGCCTCTGCATGGTTATTGAGTACCCCCATCCAGTACCTGAGAGATTGCAGGAGTAGTATTGAAGCCTTAACAATAAAATAAAAATATTCTAGTGTTTATTGAGCCTCTGTAATCTAGTGGCCCCCTAGCAGTGTCAGACTCTTTACCCCCAACCCATACGCTCTGTTGGTGACTGGCACAGGCCACTTCTCACCACCATGGCAAGCCACTGACTGAGCTCTGCTGTGAGTGGGTACTGTAAATAGTACATGCTGAGTGAATGACAGCTGCTGTCATTCACTACATGCTTACTATTGACAGTATGCGCTAATAGCGGAGCTCAGTCAGTGGCTGGCTGTGAAGGTGAGAGGTGGGCTGTGCCAGTCACCAGATGGGTACAGGTTGGGGGGGAGTGGGGTGGTCTGGCACCACTTAGTGAAGAGGTTGGGAGCCACTAGACTACCAGGGCTCAATGGGCACTACGGGATTTTTTTTTATTTTATTGTTAGGACCTTCCTTACTACTCCTGCAGGGTGTAGGGTGTGGGGTGTGGGGATCGAGTTCTGAATGGGAAGGTGCCGATAGCCCTGTGGGGGCATTGTCCATCATTGGGGATGGGACTGGAGGGTCAGATAGCCATGCGGGGCTTTTCAACATTTTATTGGGGATCTGGGCTTGTGGGGGGAGGGGGTCTGATAGCTCTGTGGGACTTTTCAACATTTTATTGGGGATCAGGTCATGGGGGGGCTACATGAACAGGGGACACAAAGTACATTTACACCAGCTAATAGGTGGTGTAAATGTACTTTGATGGATGTCCTCTGGAGGTTGTTTTAGAATTCAAATTTAGGGGATGTGGCATCCACCTTTCCAGAATAGGGTGCAATTGCTGGTGTAAACCCCTTTGCACCATGTTGCAGGTGGTTTATGGTGCAAATGGTGTCGTAAGTCCACTTTGGCTAAAGCAGCCTGTGACATGTCGCAGACTGCTTTGCAGAATCCCGCATGTCACAACTCATGAAGCAAAGTGCTGCTTGTTCCATTCTCATTGACACAAGTCACTTTGCAATGTGAGTAATGTTTTGAGAATCAGTCCCATGATGTCTACTAATCTAAACTCTCTGTATCACGTGATTTTGATAATTCGAGTATCTAATTTGACACTACCCGACTACACCTAGAGGCTGTTCAATATTAGAACATTTTTCTTAGCAATTCTATTTTTTCCACCTGCAATATTCTACCCCTTTTCTCAGCCCTAGACCACATTTCGGCTATCCTCAGGACTACTGGAACTCCAAGATACAGTGGTTTACCCCCCCCATGATGGGCCTTCTCCCTCTGGCCCAAAGGGAAGAGGACCAAGATGCTAATCCAGAGTTGAGGATCATGAAGCGGGCTTGGATGGTGCTTGCTATGCTCCTGGTGTCATCCTGCTTTAGCCACATAGGTTTTTAATCTTTGTTTCATCCTGAGGATGTAGACATGCAATGGCGTCATTGCACAAGCATGCATGCACCCACAGATGCTCTGTAGATGTCCACCATCATCCCATTCCCCTTCTGTGAGGTCCCAGCCCTCTAACACTCTGGACTTGTTCCTGAACCTGGGACATCAGCATTGTGAGTGGTTAACCCTACCGCTGCACTGGCAAGCCTGCCAATCTCATGCTAATAACAAACTCTGGTCAGAGCCAACACAGCTGCTATGCATTAATCTGACACAAAGTCTGTTTTTTTTTTTTTTACAGAGGTATTTTAAAAAAATACAATGCTTTAGTTGATATAGTCTACTTTGGATGTTTTTGTTGATGACGTGTGGTGTGATACATTTTAGGGGTACAACCGCCAAGCTATTTTGTCCAGTATGTATAGGTTTAGGTGCATCACCACTTGATTATCGACGATTTGCAGGACTTAAACCTATATTTATTTTGTATCTTTTGCTATTTTTGTTATGCCATGCTATATATAGTTGTCAGAGATTTAATTCCCTGAGAAATTACTCCTTTGTGTATAATACTCCATGCCTTTTATATCTGCATCTTGTATCATTGCCTTTTAAAACACCGTATGCTGTCCTACCTAGGACATCATTGTAAATGAGCTTGCTCAATGAAGCCTTTTCCTGGTGAATAAATAAATACAAATACAAATTTTGGTGTGCATCAAAATCTATCTACAGTAGGATATCGCTGGCATTGATGTAGACTGGTACCAATACTTTTTACCATTGATTGTAGTGTGATAAATGTTCAGGTGCCAGCATTTCCCCAGCCAATCAGAAAAGATAATTTTCTTTACTTGTTTTATAAAAATCTTTTTAGTTAGGACAGAAATCCAAGCACAGTGAGGGGTAACCATATACTGTAAATCAATACTGCATTATTGATGTGCCATATTATGAATATGAATATAAAAAAATGGCTGGTGGAGTGGTGAAAGCCTTCAATTAATTTAATTTTTTCAGGAGAGAATGGAGGGGGATATGATAGAGACCTTCAAGCCTCTGAAAGGCTTGAACAAAGTGCAAGGAGGTGACAACTTTCAGTACAAGAGTTGTACAAGGACAAGGGGGTATGATATGAGATTGGAGGGGGCAGGATAAGGGGAAATGTGAGAAAGTTTTTCTTCACTGAGAGGGTGGTGTATGCTTGGAATAGGCTGCTCAAGGAAGTGGTGGTTGCTAACACAGTGGGAGGGTTCAAACATGTATGGGATAGACATAAGGAAACCCTAGATGCAGGGTACAGAGACAAAAGCCAATGACCAAGTAGGGTCAGCAGCCACTGATGCAGGTAGGGAATACAGGCAGACTTGGCGGGCCTAGCGGTCCTCATCTGCCATCGACTACTATATTATTATGTTACTATGCATTGTTATTTATTTTACAAGGACAACTCCATTGAACAAAGCTTATTTGCAAGGAGGTCCTGCTTAGGACAGTACAGTACAGAAAAAAGCATAGCAGTGACAAGTATACAAATTGAGGAATAGTACAAATTACAATAGTTTATAGTCTGCTAGATCATATCAAAAAGTAAAAGGTACAGAAGAGAGGCAAAAACATAATCTAAGGCATAAAATGATAAAAGAGCAGGATTAATAACATTTGGAGAAATAATAAAGCAGCACACCTGAAAGTGATCAGTAGCAGTAGCCAATACTAGGAGCAAGTGCTGTTATCAAAGCAGTAGGGATCAATCATATATTTGAAGGTATGATAGGTACAAAGGCACGATTGAGTTCAGTTTGAGACTGGCCTGTATAAGGCTTGCTAAAAATTTGAATTTTACTGTCCTTTCTGCATTATGTATATGTGAATGTTACTTACAGCTAACACTATCTTATTTTGCATATCACTTCTTTCCACAGCTATTTTAAATACTCTGCCAATAAATAACCTAAGAGCAATGTTAAACAGCAAGCATGAATACAATATACATAATGGTGCTCTTTTCACAACAGATCCACCACCAATGCCAGAAAAATATTTTAGGCTTGTTTAAATAAGAATTGTTTTTATCTCAATGCCAGTAGCATTTTTAAGTGGTGCTTGTTCAGTGTGTTTTTATGAAAGCTACACGCTGTCCCCGTGACCTGAACCAGTACAATGTTGTATAAAGTATTGCTCTGAAATTCTTATATAAACTAGTGTCAAAATAACCAGGTTGTTCTTTAGTTTGATAGCCAGACTTTGCTGAAATCAACAGCCACAGTTATAAAAACTTCATTTCTCTCTCACCCTGTGTGTTTGTATCATACTATTCCTTTTAAACTCAATTAAAGAAACTGTGCTTACATGATTATGTTACATCACAAAAATAGTCACTAATTGTTTCTTTCCTAACTCATACTCTTCATAGTATGAGCAAGTTTTTTTTTGATGGTTTTAGCTATTATTGTGAAGCAAGCAACCACAAGAGTTTTTGGCTGTAAACTTCCTCTGTGCATATGAGATTAGTTTAATGTTCTGTGACCAAATTACAGTGGTAGTCATACAAAGGTTGCTCAGTATTGAGGTATACCTAGGTATATTGAGGCAGATTCACATTACAGTCAATGCAAATTAGCCTCAGTATATCCAGGTATACCTCAGTACTGAGCAACTTGTGTATGACTACCACTGTAGTTTAGCACTAATACATTGGTCAAAATGTGTCACTGTATACGATCTTGAAAAGTGAAAAAATAGCATATCTTACCTCTAACAGGTTCAAAAGTTATGTAGGGCAAACAGATCACTCCAAGCTAGGTGAAATGCTGCTTTGCAATAACAGATTAAACTATCAAACAACTCACTCTTAATATGAAGAGAATGGGTCAGGAAAGAAAACAATTGCTGGCTATTTTTCATAACGTATCATAGTCAAGTTGGGAGCAAGGAAATAGTGTGGCTAGTGCAGTGCTGGAGGGGGAAGGGGAGACAAAGGAATAGCAATATGGAGGCAGAGAGATGTGGCTCAATTCCAGTCAAAGTACTCAATGGAAGGAGACAGTCTGGGAATCCGGCCACGTGCTTCTAGAGTCCCTTCTCTCTCTCTAACCTAGTCATAGCAGTGTGTCAGCATGGTGACATCATCATGTAGCCTTAAAAAGGTAATATGTGTATTCTCAATAGATATAAGTAATTAATTTGTAGTTGATAAAAGCTGACTCTACCTACACCAATGTGGGTAAAATATGGTCCTCAAAAGCCAAACCATCTGCACAGTGGTATTGTTACTACTCGCAATGCAGACAGCTCAAGTTTGGAAGTGAGGCTGAGTCATCAGCAGGTGACAGAGGGGAATAAGGATTGAGCACCCAAGAGGACACTATCCTCTGATGAGGAGATAAGGGAGCTTGCTCCACCACACAATTGCAACCTAGGTGACCATAGATGGAGATGTGAGCAGAGTACCAGATTCGGGAGGTGAACACTCCCCAAAATCTGGTGACAGCACACATAACATGTATGTCAAGCTTTCATCCTCACAGAGTGCCTGAGAGACAGGCAAAAGCAGGGAATTCCACCAGGTGGCAGGATGATACCTGCAGTTCCTTGCAAACTTCACACAATGTCTGCTGGGCACAATGGACCTACTACTTTACTAGGTGAGGCATCCAGGAGGGGCTTGGGGAACCCTTGATGGCCTCAACACATGGGACAAGTTTCATAGATTGTTTCAAGGTTAGAAGACTGAAGTCCATTTTGCTTGTCACTAATTTTCTAACTGTATCCATTTATATTTCTCACCCTTAAGTAATTGCCTAGTTTTCTTTTAAACTCATTCATGGTTTTGATAGCAACTACCTCCACTAGTAGTTGGTTCCATATTGGCACCACCATAACACTAAACCAGTGTTTCCTTTTAGTTGTAGAATACCTCTCCATGGCCAATTGTAATGGGTGAACTCTTGTATTGTGGGTTAGTATCCTAAATGTAAATCCTAGCATTTCCCACATTCCCTCAGTATGGCGTGCTCTGTAGACCATACACATGACCCCCCTGAGTCTTCTATACTCCAATGTATACATATCCAATTCTGCCAATCTTTCCTTATAATTCTTGCCTTTCACCTCTGATATTCTCCTGGTAGCTCTATGCTGCACCCTCTCTAGGGCAGAGATGTCATTTTTGTACCCCGGATGACCAAAACTGGGCCCCATTTTCCATGTGTGGCTGAACCAAGGACCCCACAGTGGAAGCAGTACATCTTTTCTTCTAGATGTTATGTGTCTAAGTACACAGTTTAATATACCAATAGCCTTACTGATGATCTGACTACAGTGTTTAAAGCTAAGATCATTAGAAACCTTCATTCCAAGGTCTCTTTCTTGCTGTGTAACCCTCAGAGTTTGCCCATTTAATTTATACCTGGCCATTTGGTTGCCCCGACCAAAATGCATCATTGTGCATTTATCCGTATTGAAGTCTTATTTAGCTAACTTAGCCCATGTCTTGAGTTTGTTTAGTGCAGCCTGGAGTTTTCCATAATTCTGTTGGTTATTCACTACATTTCCAGTTCTGGTGTCGTCTGTAAATTTTGATTCCCACACATCACCTTGTGTGGTCATATCCTGGATGTATATATTGAACAGACAGGGCCCCAGAACCAAGCCCTGGGGCACCACGCTGGGCACTTCTGCCCAACTTGAGTGGGTTCCCATGACAGAAACCCTCTGTTTTCTATCACTTAACCAGGAAGCCACTCACCCCCTAATATTGCCCTGAATCCTGTGTCAGATGAGTGAATCTATCAGTTTGCCATGAGGAACTTTGTCAAATGCTTTTGACAAGTTCAGGAGTATGATACCCACAGAGTTTTTATCATCCAGTGCCTTACTCACTTTTTCATAATATTCCAGTAAGTTGGTCTGACAGGAGAACCCTTTCTTAAATCCGTGCTGTGAGTGGTCAATGTCTCCTGCTAGTGTCATACACTCCTCGATATGTTAGTGATAAGTTGTGAAGGAATGGGTGGCTCACACTAGGTAAGTTCATGAGAGGGAGGGTGATGGGGTTGGGGGTATTGCAGGGCCAAAGGCAGGCAGCCTAAAGAGGGTGAGAAAACAAAGAAAAAAAAATGTTCAGAAATAAAAACAAATTCATAATTAGATAAAAAGATTATTTACCAAGACTTTGAAAATGCTGCCTCATATTGCACTAAATTCTGTACCTCCTTGTATTGTCAATATATTGCTGTCTGGGCTTGTTAGTGTTTTTAAACTATAATGTTTTTGACTTAGTAAACAGCTATCATAAAAGTTCACAGGACCATCATTCTTCATTTGCACTTCAATATTTTCACCCACATGAAATTACTGGTCATTCAATGGTAACTGATATTGCCTCACATGGTTGCGCTGTACCAGTTGATGTATGCAACACAGATTCCCCTGGAATTCCATGATTTATGTTAGTATTGATTGAATTTTGTAGCTCAGATTGTCTAATGTTAAATTGTTCATAAATTAAATGACTTTTTATAAATGTAGGCCCAGATATTCAGACTGAGCCTGGCAATGACACAAGCATGGGGGCAGCACATCTGGGATGCGCCGGGGCCAGGACCAGATGATATTCAATGGTGATGTGCCATGGTGCAGCACCATTTATAATGGCACAGAATGTGCATGGTACAGTGACTTTGACCAGGCGCAAGCCACAGATAGGGAGCATGGGGATGCGATAGTGCAAATGCTGCTGTGCTGGGTGCAGCACATGAGATGTTCAGAAGAGGACATGAAAATGGGGCCATAATATATGCAAGGCACAAATGGGGCCATTTGCATGTCATTATGGCCCCATTTACATGCATTGCACAGGGCAGCCCAGCGAAATGCGCAGGGCACCCTACACAGAATGACTTGTGGACTGAGGGGGTCCCTGGGCATCCCCTGCCCCATCACTGCAATCACAGGTAATAGTAAACAAAACACAATCCCTGGAAGTCTAGTGGTACCTCCTCCCTCCCATAGCTACAATCACAGGTAAAATTAAATAAAACCACCCGCTTGGCCACCAGCCAAATGACAGCTTACAGTATGGGCTGTAAGCCCATTGGTCCACACTGTCATTCACATATTTGTGGCTGTCTAGTACAGTATGCCCTGCAAGCCCATTGGTCCACAGTGTGGACCAATGGACTTACAGCCCATACTGTAAGCTGTCATTCGGCAGGGAGCTGGGTGGTATGCTGGTGGGTTGAGCCACCCACCGATGATGGGGGAGCTGGGTGGGCAAGGGGTCCTGTGAGGGTGGGAGGGTGGGGTGCCACTGGACCACCAGGGAGTACAATCTGTAGGGGTTACCCATGATTGGGGTTACGGGTGGGGTAAAGGGGCCACTATACTACCACAGATTGCAATATTTCATTTTACCGGTGATCGGGGCTAGGGTTGGGGGGCCACTAGACTACCATGGATTGTTTTTATTTCATTTTACCCATGATTGTGGCTATGGCAGGGAGGGGGTTACCACTAGACTACCAAGGACCATATGGGTGCTTATGGATGGTGTTCTGGGTGGGCAGGTGGCCACCCATGGCTGGTGGCTGCTGTGTTGTGTCCTGTAATACAGCAGCCCACCTCTGGGTGGCCAGCATTTGTTCCTCCTTTTCACGGGCTCAACTTTGAGCCCCCTATGTGGCGCACGTAGGTTGTGCCAGCATAGCGCACACATCCGGGTCTGAATATTGGGATATGCCGCATATGCATGGACATGCCCCCTGCATTTGCACTGCATACATTACCATTGTACCCCAGCACATCCGAATTTGCACTGCGCCTGGCAGCCTTTTGGAGTGTGGGGTTGTGCAGGTGCATCTCTGTTGAGCCAGGTGCAACTCGTTTGAATATCTGGGCCATAGTGTTTGAAAGATTGTTATACAGTAATCTCTATATCAACTGAAACACTTTGGTACCACAGTGCAAAGTTCATAGAATGCATTACTGTAGTACCCTACTCTGATATGATTTTAAGCTTCACAATGCAATTTCTGGAAATCATGTGGCAGGGAGAGTAAATCCCAGTATTAATGATATTTGGTGGGGAGGGGGAAAGTGTATAATGACTGTATGTGATTTACCCATACCATTTTGTACATATTGCGTGGTCTGGTGTAATAAGTGTCATGCTGTGATCTATAAAGGCTGCTTCTCTAAATCTATGCTTGCTAAGAGACAGAGGACAGGATTCATGAAGCTGTTGAATGACCCACAGCTGTGGGTAAACCACTGCACAAGTGGGTTGTCACCTGCGGAGCTACAGGTTACCCACAGTGGTGGGTATTCACGAAGATGGAGCCGGTTTACAACCAGCTCCACGGGTTACGGCCGCTTGCAGGTGGTGTCACCAGGGTGATGGCTGCAGCTGCCTGAATGGGCTACGGCTGCTGGAAGCAGCCGTAACACCCTCCGCAACTGCTGTGGCTGTGAATCGCTACCACTGCAGCTGCGGGCAATTCCAGTCCGCAACAGCAATTGCAGAGTGGAACTTTGAAAATAATGCATCGTGAATCCTGCCCAGAGTGTTTGACTACTCCCGCCACTGGAGATCACAATACCTGAACAGTGCCTCCTACTGACTAAATACACCAGCTGTGGCACCGTTTTTATGAAAAATAACACTACTTAACATTTAAAATCCATAAATTTAAATGGATTAGAATAAACAATCAGTACACCACATTTGTTTAAATGTTTTATTACAATTACAGTTCAAATCATCAAACAAGCAATTTTGTAATGAGATAAACCATTGTAGTGTGTGAATTATATGATTTAAATGTACTTTGCATGGTCTTACCATCACTTGCCCTTCTGACTCATGCCTTAGCTTTCCCCTAGACTGTGCCTTAAATATTTTTATGAAATTGGTAGGAAGTTTTCTGCACCCTGATTGGCCAAGAGGTATCATTTGTCTTGATCTTACCATCTAATATTGTGCCAGCTGGTACTACCAATGCCAACCAAGACACAGCTCACTGTGAGATCTATGCCTTCAAAAAAGGTTTTTGAAAAACAGTATGACAGCCATGTTGGTAAGGCAATACCCATTACTCACCACAAAAAAATGAAATACAAATCCCTACCCATTTAAATTAATACACATGCTCATGCTACACCAGAAAAATACTTGAGACATTAAAAAAATATTTTGCAGCCTTAACTAACTTGCTTTCCCTTTTTGTTCATTTATTGTTTAGCAGGCATATGCTGTACTTCTGGAATAATGATTTTTAGTCAGCTGACCTGCCCAGCAGCTGGCCCACACAGACAATGATAAAAAAATATATATATTTTATTTATAAGCAAAAGCATTGCCTATCTCATAACATCAGCCCGATCTAACAGACTGCTGTACTCAGGAAACCACTTGCTCTGGGAAATTGCTCCTACAAGAGCACTGGAGACACTGTTAAGGGTGCTTATAAGGCATTAGCATGTGGACCTCAAGCCACTTGCTCATGTGTTTTTTTATCCTCTTTCTGCTGTAAACACCATATCTGCCATCCCCACTCCAAAATGCTCAATGTTATTTGTGTGAGTGAGTGGGGTTGGGAGCACAGACAGTGTGTTTATGAAGGAGACCAGTGAGACTGCTTACTGGGGGTTGCAGATAGGGTGCTTATGAGGGACAAGCTTGATCTCTAAATCTCAAAGGTATCTGTGTGTCTGTGTGTGGGGGGGGGGCACACAGTTGCAGCAAAACTGAGTTGCAGAAAAACTGACAACCCACAGAGACCACTGCCCTACAGTGGCCTATTACTTTCATTACATAACGATACCATTCAGACTTCAAGGACTACTATTGTTCTTTTTTAACATATTTCATACACTTTTTAATAAAAACATTTTAAATTTTTCAATTAATTTGTTTACTGGGGACCCATTTTATAAGCAGAATAAGACACTCCTAGGAGGGTTTATGGCCTCATGCATCATTACATTTATAGGGCATGCTCTTATCAGACCAAAAATCACACCTTGTTGTGAGCTACTCCTTACTTTATGAACACACTGTTGTGTTTTATTACTTAATACATAATCAGAAGCAATGCTTATGGTTGCAAGAGTGATCTCATGTGAATTATAAGGAGATGAATACCGCAAACCAAATGTGAGCACCTCAAGTCTCACTGTGACCCAGGGTTATGCTCTTATCAGGCACCAGCTCACACTCTGTCATGTCTTAATACCCATTCACAGAACATATGTTCCTTTGACACTTTTGACTAAATAAGAATGGCTCATGTGCAGATCAAAATAATGACCCAACTGATCATGTGTGCACTCTCTGTCAATAATATTGCTATGATGAGATTGTGGTAGATTGGGGAACAAATGACAACATGGCAACACAACGTTAACCTGGGAATTTGTGTGTGTGTGTGTACGCACAGATGCAGGGGTTTTGTTTTTCATCTGCACAACAAGGAACTATAATAACGTAATACTGTACATTCTAGAGCTGATTAATATGGGGAACCACTCGGTCTCCAAGTTTCTCACGTATGTGGTGATAGAAGTGTGCTGCATCCCATACACATAAACCCATTATAATCATGAACATTGCAAAATGAATGCCTTGGAAACCAAATGGGCTCACATAAATTCTCAGAATGAATATATCAAACAGGGGCATTTGCATTACCCAGTTTCAGACAACACTATTCTGTATGTGCCATAGCCATGTCAGGGCATCACAAACTCACTTTGTGATGTGCCAACAAGGATCATAATTCAGTTTGATATCTATGCTTGCTATCCATCTGAATATTGGGTGAGCTAGAAGAAGCTCCAGCACAAGCAGCACACAAACATTTGTGATGTGCTTGAAACATTTCCTGGATGGGAAGAGCATATGTACTGTATCATGAAATTGTGAATGTGATTCTGTTTCCCAACAAAGAGATTAACAAATGTGGTGAATGGAAATAATATCAAAGAGCCAATGACACATTGATAATAAGACATCAATTTTTTTATTAACCAGTGAAAATTTATCATACATACGTGGCTAATTTTTATGGCTGTGGGAAGAGCCTACAGCCATCTTGCTATCTGTAGCTGGAAAATGGAGTATCGTGGAACACGTTTTGGACTTTCCAATGTATCCTTCCATGCCAACTGAAATATAATACTACTTTCTGTTAAGAATGTTGGAGACATAACTCCAAGCTGCTTATCAGATGGCATTAGAAAACTGAAACAGCTTGTTAAATATTTGTTAAATATTGGTTGCCTATTAAACTGGAGATTTGTTTACCCCTTCAGAATGCAACAACTTGCACATTTAAATACTTAGCATTTAAACAACTTCTTACTACTAGTTTCACTTGGGAATATATTGTCTTTCAAGAAGGATTCATACCTCATAAATGTCATCCCTTTCCCAGCAAATCTATAATTTACACTTTTTTTTAAGCTCTAAAGACACTATCTGATATGTACTTTCTCAGACATATGCCAGTTCTTCAGTGAACTACCAAGACTAAATATATAGCAATCAGGAGGCTTTTCTACTATGCTTTTTGGGAAAAAATATATTGAGCTACAGCAACCACCCCACACACACACACACAAACACACACACACACACACACACACTGTACACAACATCCTCATGGCCATAACATTCAGAATAAATACTGCATTCTAATATGTTATAAAGTTATAAAGAAACTGTTTATGTCAGTGAACACAGTGAAGTTCAGTTTAGAATAGATTTCCTTTAAATATTTCTTATCCTACATTTTGTATCTTGGATAGCGCTGGGGAGATGCTACATCTCATTGTCCTAGGAATCTTCATTTACACATGTTTGCACTGTATTTACTCAGGCTGTGCCAGATTAGATGCAATTTCTTGTTTTCAATGGGGTCATGATTTTACCATTTTGATATGTATTTCTTTAGGGTAGCCTAGTCCAGGGCCCCCATATATAAAGGAGACTCACTGTGCATCCCAGCAGAAAAGAGAGACATGCCATGCAACTCCAACAATGCACCACAGTATGACATTCAAATGTGAGGGATATGCTGGCCATGAGGGAATGGGCTAGAGTACATGCAAATAGTATGCCGTGCAAGTCAATGGTGCGTTCCCAAGCATATGCCTTGCTGCAGCATACTCAGTGGGAATGCACTCCCTCTCAGTCCAGAGCAGTGCAGACCACAATTAGGCCATGAATAGCTGGTCTAACCCAGCCAGCCACCCACAGGCATGCTGCGGATGTGCACCCAGATGCACAGCAGCCTGGCAGCCCTGGTGGACTAGAGGTACCCCTCCCAGCCTTGATCAATCCAACTCCATCTTTGAAGAGCTGAATAGTGTAGGGCCCTCCTAGACCCAATTGCACCAGAGGAAACCATGGTCCATATCCATAACATAGAGAACTCCCATCCACTGCCTTGGTATGTGGACACCCCCACTTCCCCCATACTCGACCTGTTGTGGAGACTCGCACTGCCCTCCACACCCTGCCACTGCCAGCCACTGAATGCTCTGGACCCAGACCTGGGACCTGCACTCCAGAATGACCCAAGGGGCTGTACCATGTGTTGGGGCACTAAGCAAGCTGCAGATCCACCAGTGTATCCAGCCGTGTGTATTTCCCGGCAAACCATAAGAGGGAATTGACATACCTCCAATGCATGCCTTGTCGATGCTGTATCTTCCTGCTGTCATACACCACTACAGGCCCACACTCTCCCCCGTTCCCCTGCATAACATGCCACCCTCTGGACTGCTGAGGTATCCTGGGTGCCATGGGGTGTGGTATCCTGCAATGCTATTTGCACTGTATGCTCCAGGCTACTGATAGTGCATCCACAGCTCCCCGATTGCATAAACGAATGGAAGGCTGGCTATAACATGCCTGTTCTGGGACCTGTTTGAGTGGATACAGCATTGTCTGTCACCCACAGTAAGCAGTACAATGGCACTGAGATGATGGATTATTCACATGAGAGCACCTGAGGTGTATGGCCACTGGGCGTTGTCACCCGCACACAGCTCATGCCTATGTATGACACATTCCAGCATCCTACTGCCAGTACTCTGCCACCCAAAAATAAGATGTAATTTCTTCTGTGAACTATCCTGGCTAAATATAAAGCAATCAGCAGGCATATTCTAGGAATATACATCGTAAAAATGTGTAAAAGGAAGACCACATTGAAACTGTCTCTCAGCTGTTCTGCATTGTGCAAATTCATTAGAAATAATCAGTAAAAGCATCCCAAAAGCTCTCCACTGCCATATTGGCTCTGTCCAGAGTTTATTTAATTTTGCAGTGGCCATCATTTTATGCTGAGGGCTAAGTTCTGAACAATCAATTGAGAGTTGTGCCTTCTTAGCTGGGACAGCACCAGGCCTCAAGTCTAGTTTTTTCCTAAAGCCTGTCTTCCAATGATGGCAATCAACAAGGTTGTCTGGTGCATCAAAATGATTTCCACATATCACTGAGGTGTTATTACCACCTACCCCAAAATGTCTTGCAGATTTGATAAAGTTGTCCCATTTCCTGCGTAATTAAACATCTTGTGGCCATGTGTGCAAACTAGCATTATTGTTGTTTGTATTACAACATCCACAATCACACAGTGACTAGACATTTCTAATAAGATATTCTAACACATTACTGAAATAAAAAGTCCAGTTACCTGTTTGCCAAAAAAACTCAGAAATTAAACTCTCCATCTGTATGAACTCTGCAACTCAGTGATGTGCATCTATGTTACTGAATCTATATTTGAAACCTATAAATTGGCCATAAACTTCAGACTGTATTCATTTTCCAAACAAACTTATAATAAATGGAGAATATTTGAGATTATTCAATAAATGTATCTGCAGACAGAGCTTGCAGTTATAAGCTGAGAGTAAGAACCATGTGATGTAAATTCTTCCATCCGTATGTTGAAAAAACAAATCTTACACCCATTATACTAACTTTTAAAACATGTCACCTTAAAAACAAGATCCAGAGCCGGCTGTCATATTTTCATCTGTGTATGAAAACAGAGCCGAGCCACACTCTTTCATTCTACTATCTGAATTTTGTAATTTTCAGAGTGTACAATATAAATCACGTATACCAGACATCTAGACAACCATTAAAAATACAAACTTTCATCCATGAAATTGTGAAAAATACAAATATCAATAACATCTAAAACAGCAGCACCAACATATGCATTATTCCTGACAGGCAAGATTTTTTTTTATTTCATTTTATTTAAATATATATTAAATAGTGATACAAAAGTATATACTGTAGCAAAGGATTACTACAATAATGTGCATCACAGTGTAGGATGAGAGTAGAAAAACTCTAACTCATTCATTGATAAGAAGATAATATACTGTAGGTTACATTGTTATGAGAAAAATATGGCAACTGGAGGTCAGATCAGGGGAACTGGGATGCCTTCTGTGGAAAGGAAGTAACATGCTATAGAAGGAGTGGAGGTTCACTGGGGGGTATGCAGGAGGGGGAAGGAGGATGTGGAATGACATAGGCAATCAGTAGAAGGAACTGTTTGTGGAAGGGATTTAAGGACAATGAAAGTAGAGGAGTGGTGAGTGTCCCAAGGAAGTTGATTCCAGAGGTGAAGGAGATGGTATGAGAATGCTGCCTGACCTGAACATGTGTGATGATGGGGGAAGGAGAATGTTCAAGCATCCCTAAAGTGAGGGAGTACATGGAAGAGCTAGCTGGGAATAGGCAGGAGTTGAGGTGGGAGAGAGTGTCCCATACCAGAATTTGGCAATGAAGGTGAGGTGATGGACCTGGCAACTGGCAGGTAGTGGCATTAGGGATGGGGGGAGTAGAGGAGACAGTGGTTAGTGAGGGGGAAAGGAGGTGGCAAACTGACAGAATGAGTTTAGTACAGTATCAAGTCTTGCAAGGGAGGTTGCAGGTGCATAGCTATGGACAATGTCATCATAGTCGATTATGGCTAGAATAGTTTTGGTGACAAGGTCTTGGCAGGTTGACATAGGGAAGCCATCCTTGTGCAATAGAGGGCACCAAGGTTAGGGTGACCTTTGGCACATATGGAGTCGATGTGGGCAGAGAAGTCAAGGCTGCTGTCCAGCCAGACCCAAAGATATTTGAAAGATTTAACTGTGTCTAAGGGTGAGCTGTCCAGGGTGGCAAATGTTGGGTAGTTCTGGGATCTGGTCAGTCATTGCATGGAAAGTAAGAACATAGATATTGTTTTTTTTTTTAATTTGGCTTTAGCTGGTTTTGCCAGAACCAATGCTGTACTTTATCAAAGTTGCACTGCATGGGGGCAGTTACATTGGTGGCAGTGTGACCAGAAAGGTAAATCACAGTGTTGTCTACCCATTTATATGGATTTGGGAGGGAGCTCAGATGGATGGGAGGTAATTTATAAATAATGAGAATAGAATGGGGCAAGTATGGAACCTTTGGAGATGCTGGTGTGGATGGGGGGGGAGATGGCACTTCTGGATTTTAAAGATTGCTGTCTGTTTTGAAGGTAAGATCAGAACCAATTAATGCAGAAGGAGCCATTCTGGAAGAATGAAGCTTTTGGATTAGGAGGTAGTGGGAGACTGAATCAAAGGCCTTGGCCAAGTCCATGAAAATGGCAGCAGTAACTTGTCCTTTGTCTAAAGCTGTCTGGATATAGATAGTGACTCAAAGCAGGGAGGAGACCATGGAATGCTGCTTCCTGAGTCCTGACTGGAAAGGTGACAGACTATCTGAAACAGTAAGATGTTCCAGGAACCTACAGTAGAGAAGAGACTCCTAGAGTTTGGCGAAGGCAGGTAGGAGATAGATGGGCCTATAGTTGCCCAGTGAAGTGGGATCTCCACCTTTCTGGAATGGGAGCACCTTGGCCTGTTTCCAGGCCTGGGGGATAGAACTGGTAGTGAGTGAGAGGTTAACGAAATGAGCGAGGGGGTCAGCAAAAGCAAGTGCTGATATACAAAGAATCTTGAAGTGGAGGCCATCTGGGCTGGTTTTGGTAGGGTTAAGTGACATTAGTAACTCCAAACACATGAACAGGTGCACTGCTGTTCCTGTATTTGGAGTTACTCTGGTTTGGTGTTCCTTCATGGTGCAGCTCTGGTTGGGGTATTTGGCTCCCTGTACTACTAAGCATAAACTTTGAAAATTTAACTTTCTACATGCCGGCTTTCATTAACAGATCTGCAGGATCCACTTGTTCACAATTGTCAGATATTTGCCACCCCGAGTTGTCTGGAGGTTTCTCTTCTAATGGGGAACAGGTAACAGTGGTTCATTTGTTGATAAGTTTGTTTCTGGTTGCCACCGCTAAATTGTCTAGAGGTTTTCCTTCAGATGGGGAACAGGTAAAGGTGGTGCTACTGTTGATAACCTGATTACAGCTTCCTAAGAGAATTTATTACAAGATATGTCCAACAAGGGCGAGGTTGAGCGAATTGCTGGATCAGAAGATGAAAGAAACACAGACAGAGATCAAGCATCCTGCTTGGAGTCATTGCAAATTAGAGTCAATAGACGCATCAACAAATGGACATCTCCATTATCCGCTGGCACAGTAAGTTCTGATTCCAAAAAGACTGTTGATCTTAAAATAGCATTTTCAAAGCTGGAAAAACTGTTTAAAAAGAACTATCACTTTATTACAATATTGCCAGCTGGGAGGAGAAATATGCAACCAATAATAGCACACCCAGAGGATTAAGATTGGACATTAGGCCCACTGTGGGAATTAAAAAGTTCAAACATAAGGCAGAGTGGGAAAAGACTCTACACACATGTACTGATGAAATAATTAAGATTATAATTAAGGAAGACAAGGATAATTATGAGTAATTTGTTTTTTTTTGCAGTTAATTTTTTTATTAATAGTTCAGTACACCTGTCACAGCAGGTCATACACCATGCAATAACAGTATACTAATACAGTGTTACAAGCAATCACTAATAGACTGGTTGTTATCCATTATATATATTCAAGCACCACATTTTATCAGACCATATGAAGTCGGTTATGTACTTCAGGGGGGCTTTAGTAAGTCTTTTGCATATGGTAACATTGGTACAAATTGGGATTGTTTAACCTGACCTATATAAGGCACCCATAAATCCATAAACACAGCACTCGTCTTTTTCGCATAGTGAATTAATCGAGTGTGGGCAACTAATGAATCCATAGCAGCTAACCACTCCTGGAATGATGGGAGGTATGTTGTTCTCCATTTTTTAATTATGAGGAATTTAAAGCTGAAATTGAGGTCGCACAAAAGGAACTCAGTAAATTGAAAACATATCCACTATTTGAAGCAAAAGAAATTGAACTAAATAAGATATTTAGTACTTTTGAAAAAGAAATCATCAAGCACAAAGAAACGAAACATTTACGTGACCTACAAGAATACACTGCAGGACAGATTTTCATATGGGACAGACTTGCATGCTCACAAAGCAGGGGAAGACAATGTAATCCCAGTGGATTCAGAAATAGGGGACATATCAGAAATTATAATTGGAAGTATAAATAAAACTGAATTTGACATCTCAAGAACTAGAAACAGAACCGTGCACTTTGGCATCCATATCTACCAACAAAGGTGCCAATAAAAAGGTAGCATTTTTAGAGAAGAAAAAACAACAAAACCCCAAAAAAGACATGGAAAACGAGGAGTGAAAAGGTCTAAAAGAATGTCTGGACAAGAGGCAAACCAAATTGAAGAACTCAAAGAATTCAAAGAAATCATAAACTTACTGTAAGTAAAGTGGCTTTTACTGATTATGAGTTAAGTGTCTTAAAAAAAGAACTTAGTTGTGTACCTTCTCCTAAAGTCAATAGGTTTCAGCTGCAAGGTGACATATTTAAGTTTTTTAGAAGAATTAATTTACTTTTTTTTTTTTGCAAACAAAAACATGGGTGGCTTCAACATTGATGAAGAAATTAATGATGGTGCTAACTGTTATAGTTTTGCTGATTTAATTACAGTTTTGGAAAGTACAACCGTAGTATCCACTCTAAATGATTATTTGTGTGATCATTTGAATCTCATTGATTTTGATTTTCAGGAAAATGCTACAGTGCCTGATTGTCCTGAATCAAACATTTGCAGTACCATTAACTTGGAACTGAATAACCAGGCCAGAAAAAGGTACAAATATCAGTCCCGCTTCGGGGAAATCAGTGCAATACTTAACCCAGCGGGCACACAACCTGGTTCACAATCCCTCTTCTAACTCAGTTGAGACCTAGGTATTTTCTTACCTTGCTGCATATAGCGACACACTATAAGCACTTTAACAGTTCTGTCAGAATTGTCAACACTGAGAGTCACGTGATGCGGTGTACGGGGTAGCAGCGTTCCCGGGGAGCTCCATCTGCCTCCTCCCAATTTTGCTGTTTTGTGGGCACACTTTTGGGATTCTGGACCAGATTTCCTCGCCTAACAGCCTCAGGAGCCTGCCGACTGTTGTTTGGTACCGTATGGTGGAGGAGATGCCGAAAACCCCCCCGAGACACACACCTCCTGTCTCACCGGAAAAGGCCCCGAAAAAAGCAAGGGCCTCAGGTGAGCAACACCCGCAGGGCACGGCGAAGGAGGAGTTGGAGTATGAGGTATTGACTTTGGCTAGATTTTTAGAAGAGTTCAGACCATTTCAACTGGAGATCAAGGAACTGGCCACGGACATAAAATGTTTGTCCACCACGATGGAGGATATCGCTAAAAGAGTATCTGATAATGAAGTGAGAATTAAATCTTTAGAAGGGCACATGGAAGAGGGGTCTGTTTTATCTCAGCAAAGGCTTGCTAAGCTAGAAACAAAGGTCGAGGACCTTGAAGGGAGGTCTCGCCGTAACAATGCTGTCATTTTGGGGCTGCCCGGAAAAGAAGAAGGCCCTGATCCTGTGAAGTTCATGCAGAAGTTTGTAGAGAAGATAGTGGGCCCTTCCCCTTATGGCCAGACATACGTAATTGAGAGGGCTTATCGGGCCTTAAGGCCTATCCCCCCGCCTAACTCTCCACCTCGGCCCTTAATCTTCCGTTTTCTTAATTACTTGGAGCGTCAGCTTTTTCTCACTAAAGCAAGGGAGAACAAGGATCTTTATTGGGAAGGTACTAAAATAAGAGTCACGCAAGACATCCCGGCGACGGTCAGACAGAGAAGAGCCACTTTCAATTCCTTGATTAACAGGCTGATTGTGGCCGGGGTCCGTTTAAAATGATTTACCCAGCCAAACTCCAAGTTATAATTAAGGGGGAATGGATGCAGTTTGATACGGCAGGCCACTCGTGTGGCATTAAAGGCTGCGTTACCTAACCTTTTTAAGGATCCATGAAAGGGAATGGAAGGATCCTGGTGTGTGGTCACTTTGCTGTGGACTGCGGTTTGTGAAGGGACGCTATGCTGTGATGACATCTCATGTACTATCTGGCTCTGGTTTATTACTACCTCAGTGGGAAAAATTAAAAGTGACTATCATGTTGGATGGACTGGTGCTGGTTGACTCTTTGTGTTAATCAATGGAATCCTAAGATGGGCTGCAACACGGATTTTACTTTGGATTTTATTCTGGACTATGCTCTCTGGATTACGGCAATTGGGGACCTACTAAAGGAGCGGGGAGGAGGGGGGTTTTAGACCCACTCCCTCTTCTCTCATTTCCTTTCTCCCCTCCCCCCTTCCCCCCTTTTCTCCCCCCTTTTTTTTTATATATATATCGCAGAATGATGATGGTACTCTGAATTGTGTAACATCCTTGTTTACTACCTTGTATTGCTACGCGGTAGTAGGATGATGATAGGTTATGTCTGAGGGGGGGACTGGTGGGCTTTTTTGGTTGGCTAAATCTGGCCCTATACTCAATGCTGAGCCTGATACTCTAGGGGGGTGTTAACATTAACATTAACTTTGTTTCTCTGTTTAAATGGTACAGGTCTGCTTATCGAGTCTGGACTTTTAGGGGTTTTGGTGAATTGATTTCAATGTCTGGTACTATCGGAGAGAATGCCTGTGGGGACATCTTATGGAATGGGGATATTGATGATTGGGAGGAGGCGGGGAGCGAGGTTGAGCAAAGTTATGATGTATGTGTTCACGGGCCAATGGAGTGGGGAGGGGGAGTGGTGTTGGGGCTGGGTGGGAGATAGTTGGTATGTTTGGATCAGGTGTTGGGGAGTGGTGGTTGGGGTGGCTGTGGGGAGGGGTTATAGTAAGATCTATCTATCAGATGTTTGTTTTGACAAGTGGGCGGGGGTGGTGCGGGGAGTTGGCGATCAGAGGTTGTATGTTTCTCTGGCTTTTGTGGGATGGGGAGGGGGCACAAGTCTGCTTTATAGGGGATGGGGTGTATCACGCTACTGTGCATACCTTATTTTATATGATAGTGGTGTATGACATTGTTGGGGGCCTTTAAGGTCACTACATGGAATGTAAAGGGTGCACGCCAGAAACATAAACAGTACTGTCTCTTGAAACACCTGGAGATTCTCAGAGCAAATATCGTATTCCTACAGGAGACGCATTTACTACATTCGGAAGCTAATACTATGAGGCGAGACAGTCTCGGCCAGTTTTCCTCACAGGGTAACACTCAGAGTAAGGGAGTAATGATATTGGTGGGTAGAGCTGTACCTTTGTTCCACTGCAAGTTGCTCAGGATGATGATGGAGAATTGTATTGGTAAGGGAAAACTTCAAAATATAGATGTCTTACTTGGGCGAATCTATGGCCCGAATATGGACTCGAGGAATTTTGTTAAACTTTCTGAATGCTTGCCCCTTTGTGAGGTACCCATGATTTTAGGTGAAGATTTAAACTTGGTGTTAGATCCCTTATGGATAAATCTAGGGGTGAGAGGCTTAGGTCATCGCCTGCTCGCCGGGCCTTCCATGAGGTGCTGGAACAATATGGTCTGGTTGATGTGGAGAGTCCTTCATCCCAAGATAGACAGTTTACTTTTACTTCTACAGTGCATGGATCCCAATCTTGTTTGGATTATATCTTAGTTTCTAAGGACCTCCTTCCTGGGGTATGGATGCAGAAATTATGCGGGTCCTCCTTCTGACCATGCAGCGGTTGTTGTTTCCATCTTGGTGTCAGCTCTGCCTAAAAGGAAAAGATGGAGAATCAACAATCAACTGCTTCGTAACCCATGGGTCACCAAGTCCCTTTCAGATCAGATATCTGAGTTTATAGCCAATAATGCTGGGGCTGAGGCTAGGCCAGATATGGTATGGGGGGCATTTAAGGCCTATATTAGGGGAATGTTGATTGCACAGGAGTCCTATTGTAAGAGGGAGTGAACGCGGGTTTTCACCGAACTGCTAGAACGGATTAAGGATTTAGAAGGCAAGATAGAGGAGTTGGGGGATGAGAAGGATGAGATGGAGTTGATAGGGGTGAGGGACCTTTATCTTAAGCTGCTGGGGGAACAGGCGGAGCTGGCTTTAATTAAAACCAAGGCAAAATATCAGGATCAAGGGAAAAGCCGGGTCCCTACTGGCCAGGAGGGTTAAGCCAATAGAGTCATCACGGATTGTCTCAGGATTCAGTCTGGGGTGGATGGGATGATCAAGACTTCTCAGGGAAATAGTTTTGGAGTTTAGAAACTACTTTAAGTCTTTATATAACAAAATGGCTTCTCACCCTTCTAGACAGGAGATTCTCACCTTTCTTGATGGGATTGATATTCCCCGTCTTTCGGAGATTCAGCAAGAATTGTTGCTGAGGGAGATTACTCAAAGTGAAATTGAAAGGGTGATAGAAAGACTCCCTTTAGATAAAATGCCAGGTCCGGATGGACTTTCGGCTAATTTTTACAAGAAATTTGCTAGGCTGATATCCCCCTTGCTCTTGAGTCTCTTCCAATATATTCTGTCCCAGCAGGCCCAAGATCAGTCCATATTTGAGGCATTGATTGTATTGATCCCTAAACAGGGTAAACCTCTGGAACACCCCTCGAGTTACAGACCTATTTCGTTGCTAAATTATGACATTAAAATACTGGCCAAGTTACTGGCAGAGAGGATAAGTGTGGTCCTTCCATACCTCATTGGTCCAGAGCAAGTGGGTTTTATGAGGGGAAGATCCTCTGCGGACCATGTCCGGACTTTGGCCCATGCTTTTCTCGGTTTCTGAGGACAGTGGGGCACCTATGGCCCTGCTGTCCTTGGACGCCGAGAAGGCTTTTGATAGGGTACACTGGGAGTTTTTGCTTATGGCGATGGAGATATTCGGGTTTCCGGAGTTGTTCAGGACCTGGATTTGGTCCCTTTACTCTTGCCCTACTGCAAGGATTGGTTGTAATGGTGCAATTTCCGAACCATTCCCTTTATATGTTGGCACTAGGCAAAGATGCCCCTTATCTCCTCTCCTCTTTAATCTATACTTGGAGCCATTTATAAGATCTGTGGTAGCCAATCAAGCAATAGAAGGTATTACTATTAAGGACCATACTATTAAGGTCACAGCTTATGCGGATGACCTGTTGATCTATTTAACTAACCCAGGTACTTCTATACGAGCACTGTTGGAAGTTATTAAACAGTTCGGAAACTGGCTAACTATAGACTAAATTTGGATAAATGTGGTATTTCCCTTAATAATTTGGTCTTCAGACATGGCTGCAGTTTAGGGTCTCTCTGGAGCCTGAATTTTATTAGGTACTTAGGCCTCAACATAGCTAGGGGACCTCAAGACTTTTCAATTGAATTTTGATCCGTTACTAAGGAATATTGCCTTGGACTTGGATCGATGGGTGAAACTCCCAATTTCCCTATGGGGAAGAGTCAATCTTGTTAAAATGAATATATTTCCTAGATTGTTTTACCCCCTGAGTATGTTGAATGCTGTTATACCATCCAAATGGTTTAAGAAAGTACATAATATGATTGCTAATTTCGTATGGGGTCAGAAGAAATCGCGAATGGCCTACGTGAAACTGGTGCTACCTAAGGAGCTGGGGGGACTCAGACTTCCACATTTTGCCTTATATTTCTGGGCAGCCCAAACCAGTAAATATGTGAGATGGGTAAAGAGTAGCGAGGATTTGATTAACCAGAGTTATATACCACTTTGGTTGCGGATTGAATTAGCCTTGATTAAGGAAGCCGGTCTAAGACCGGATGCCCTATATTATACTAAGCCTAAATGGTTGCCCTGGTTACTCAATTCCATTGGTGTTGCAGTGAAGAATCATACCCAGCTTGCTGGTTTTCTAAGATATGATCATCTAAGAGATTGGGATCAACCCTTATGGGGGAACCCCCGTTTTGTTTTGGGTGGTAAAACATTGGAGCACACATGGTTACCCTTACCCGAGATATGTCTCGTAAGGGATCTGCTCTCCGCAGAAGGTGTGGTATTACCCTCGAATATTATGATGGGTAAATTTGGGTTACCTAATAGGGCTATTTTTAAGATCTACCAGATCAGGCATCTCTTAATTGCACAATTGGGAAAGGTGGTAGTGCAGAAACTGAGTCTGGAGTTTTTGGATGGCTTATCCCCTTTAGTGGGGCTAAGACATGCGATCTCTAAAATTTACCAGGTATTGATTGCTTGGGCCTATGCATCTGACCCGGTGCAAGGGTTATACTGGAATTCAGTTTTTCTGAATTCGAGGTTTAACTGGAAGGAGCTGTGGAGGAATTGTCATAGATTTCTATTACAGGACAGATTGAGGCTCATGCAATTCAAAATTCTTCACAATATTTTTTATTCCCCATGGAAGTTAGAGAAAATTAGGTTGGCTAGAGATTCGAGGTGTTTCAGATGTCAGGGGAAGAAGACTTGGTACATTTTCTGGAAATGTCGAAGGTAGCCCGTGTATGGGAGGACATTAGGAAGAGGGTTAACCCTCTGTTGGGTCTCAAGACCTGTTTACGCCAGAGATATGCCTTTTGGGAGATGTCTCAGCATTCCTGTGCTGAATAGGAGGTTTTATATGGCTCTGATTGCTGCCACGCTTAAGAGGGTGGCAATTAGACACTGGAAAGACCCAGTGGTCTTAGGATATAAGGAGTGGTTGGAGGAATTACTTGCTTGTTTGAGAACTGAAAGGATGTCAGCTATCCTTCAGAATAAGCTCTCCAGGTTTGACAAAATCTGGGGCCCCTTTTTTAATTGCTATTCTATTTGTGAGAATTAATGCTGTTTCTATTGATATCACCCTATCTCCTCAGACTTGTGCCAGGTGGGTGGGAGAGGGATGGGGAGGGCTGGGGAGGGGGTGGGGAGGGAGGAGGGTCTGTTACAGGGCCATGATTGTGGAATGTGCAAACTTTATATATAAGGCCGACTGTTTGGCTGCATGTACCCTGTAACTTAAAATTAATAAAATGTTAATTGAAAAAAAAAAAGAATTGTCAACACTGTCCTAGCATTCACACTCAAAATGAGAAAAGGGATCATACACGACTTCAGGAAAACAGTTTACTAAAATTAAAAATAGTAAATAAAATACAAAACACAGAACATATAACATTAATGGTACATTCAGAAACATAAATGGACAATTATAAACAAATCGCTTTATACTGAGTCTTTAATCCTACTCTAGTTTCAGTTGACAAATAGTGGTGCTGAAATTACCTAATTTTGGTAGAAGAGCTTCTTAAGAGTCTAGAACACAAGTGTCTCTTGAAAGCCCAAACATGAGTATGCAATGTTCCCTCAGCAACTTGACAATAACAGGGAAGGAAAGGGTACCCCCCCACCCAGCTTGTGAGGTCACAGCTCTGTGGTGATGCTCTGTGGAGAAGACTTGGTTTGCTGGCCAAGGCGCCTAGCTTCACCTGAGCTCTTTCCTTCCAAGACTGCTTGAAAGGCAGAGTAGAGAACCTTACCAGAGCAAGGGAAAAGGATTAAGACTTCTTTTGGCTAAGCAGATTTACTGTGTGGTGTTGTTTTTAATTTTTACTCACAGTGATAGCTACTGTTTGCTGCTAACATTTCATTGCTTTATTTTTCTCTGTAGCAAAGTGTTTCTTACAGCCTATATCTTCTCTGAAATTATTACAGGCGGTGCTTTACAGGTTTTACAGTTTTATCTAACATTAGGATAAGCTTTCAGGGTTACTGCATTTGTTGTTGACTGATTGTTTCTGCACTTACCTCCTTGTTCTTTTGTCCGTGGTTCTTCTTTTTCAGCAGAGGAAGGGCCCAGCCACCCACCCCAATCCCCAACCACCCCACACTACACTCCTTTTATAGGGTACCACAGTTGTGACATTTCCTGTGGCAGAGCAGGAAGGGGCGGATCAGTGGGGCATCACAAGGTGAGCTCATTTACAGGGGCACTAGTAATTTAACTTGTTGTAATAAGTTAAACAAAAACAAAACACAATCAAACCATTACTTGCATTTTTTTTCCTTCTAATTACTCTGACTAGGTTATAAACCCAGCAACTTATCTCAAATGGATATCATTAACTGCAGGTACTGTGGAACAATTTTCAGAAGGACAGTCTTACAGGATTTAGGACACTGTCCTACATGCTGAGCCATTGGAGATCTTAGGGCTCAGCTCTGGGCAGCATGGGCAGAGATTGCATGCCTCAAATTTCATATTCAGGAGGAAATACATTATAAGAACCACCCGCCATTTCCCCAGCATCCAACCGGAAAACCTTGACCGCAGAGGGCAGTTGGACCAGGAGGTTGGCAGGTAGTTAGGAGGGGCAGATCAGGTGCCCCATCACTCTTTGCTCTTCAACATATTACCTCCAAAAACCATATAAACACTATAAACAGGTATCTGCCTCTATCTCTGAAAACAAACAAAGAGGCAGAAGACACTGCAGAGCAGGACACTGCGGCACAGGAGCTATCACAACAAAACTCATCCAAATCAGGAACCAAAACAAAAAAAGCAAATAGGGAATCCAAAAAACTTCTGATCATAGGAGACTCCATGATTCGGGGAGTTGATACCCATCTCCAGCCAGGGGTAATGGTCAGATGTCTCCCAGGTACATCAGCATGGAGAGACACTGACCTCATTGCTAAAATTGTTCACAAAGCAGGAGAAAACATTGATGTCCTAGTACACATAGGGACTAATGATCTCGCCAGCCGGTCAGTTGTGGAGACCAAGGAACACCTGACCAGGCTGGGTGACAAACTATCATCCATTTCATCCGGCATCTCCTTCTCTGAGATCCTGCCAGTCTGGGAGAGGGGGGCAGATGGACGGAAGGTCAGAGAGGGGAGATAGGGGAGCTAAACATGTGGCTCAAGGGCTGGTGCCAGGAAAAAGAACACAGATTTGTAGGGAACTGGCAACAGTTCTGGGAGCGTAAGTTCTTTAAATTTGATGGACTGCATCTGACTAAGGCGGGAATCAGTGCATTGGGGCAGAAGTTTGACGTCTTTGCAGAATATTTAAACTAGCAAATGGGGAGAGGGGTTCAGCACCCCATACGTCGAATGGGAAGAACACCCCTCCCCCCTCAGCTAGTGGTAAAACAGGGATTCAGCATGTTTGCAGTTCATTTGCATCACCAGGTAAGAAAAAAGGTTTGTCTCCCGATATAACGTACAGGGGTAATGCCAAAACTCACCCAACAACTAACACACCGAAATCTGGCCAATGGAAAATCATGTACACAAATGCTCACAGCCTGGGAAATAAGATCCCAGACCTGCAGGCAATAATGTCAGAGGCTAAACTGCACATAGTAGCAATTAGTGAGACATGGTTTACCAGTAACCACACTTGGGAGACTTCAGTACCTGGCTATGTATTGTTCAGAAGAGACCGAGGTGCAAAAAGGGGAGGAGTGGCCCTGTATGTCAATGAAAATATCAAAGCTACAGAAATTCAGAAAACACATAAGGAGCCAGAAGAACTGTGGGTCACCCTGGAAACAGGAAATGGGACAGCCATAAGAACTGGGGTTGTCTACAGGCCCCCAGACCAGGGGGAGGACATAGACACATTACTGTTAGAAGATATACAAAACATGACAGCTAAAGAGGAGGTTCTGATAATGGGAGACTTCAACATGCCGGATACAGATTGGTCAATACCACCAGGAACATCTGCCAGAAGTAGACACAAAGTGGATTCCCTGCAGGGGGAGGGCCTCAAACAACTGGTACAACAACCCACAAGAGACAGGGCTATCCTAGAGCTAGTACTGACTAACAGGGAAGGATCACAGATCTCCAGGTAGAAGGTCACCTGGGGGCCAGTGACCATCACATGGTATGGTTCAATTTGGCTACTACATCTAAATCATCCCATTCCAAGGCAAAATATGGGACTTCAGAGGAGCTGACTTTGATAAGATGGCCAACAGAGTTAAGCTAGCCCTGGCAAAAAAACACAGGTGAGGGGTACAGGCAAAGTGGGCAAGCATTAAGGATGCAATACTTGAAGCAACATCCATTGTGTTAGACAGAAAAGGAAGTGCAAAAGAAGAAGGAAACCACTTTGGTTCTACCTTGACTTCAGCAAAGCTTTTGACACTGTTCCACATAGAAGATTGATAAATAAGCTGGGTAGACTTGGGGTGGGTCAGAAGTTGGTCAACTGGGTGGCAAACTGGTTGACGGGCAGAAAACAGAGAGTGGTGGTAAATGGTATACAGTCAGAAGCGATGTAAGTCACAAGTGGGGTACCTCAGGGATCAGTCCTGGGGCCAGTCCTCTTCAACATCTTCATTAGAGACTTTGCAGATGGACTAGAGGGTAAGGCATGTCTATTTGCAGATGACACCAAGATCTGCAACAGAGTAGATGATCCAGATGGGGTGGGCAGAATGAGAAGAGATCTGGATAAACTAGCAAAATGGTCAGAAGAGTGGCAACTGGGATTTAATGCAAAGAAGTGCAAGATCATGCACATAGGGAAGAGAAACCCTGAAGCCACCTATAGGCTAAGAGGGGAGTTGCTGGCAGTCGCAAAGGAAGAAAGAGACTTGGGCATCATGATCACTGATGACCTGAAATCATCCAAGCAGACCTCTAAAGCAGTAGGTAAGGCTAGGGGGGTGTTAGGGTGTATTAGTAGGGGTATCACAAGTCGTAAGAGGGAGGTAATAATCCCTCTTTACAAGACACTGGTTAGGCCCCATCTGGAGTACTGCATGCAGTATTGGAGGCCACACCTTCAAAAGGACATTAACCAAATTGAGGCAGTCCAGAGAAGGGCAACCAAAATGGTGCAGGGACTGCATTAGAAGACATATGAGGACAGATTAACAGAGCTCAATATGTATGCCCTTGAGCAAAGGAGGGAGAGAGGTGATATGATCGAGGCATTCAAACACCTTAAGGGTATTAACTAGGTGAAAGAGTCTAACATGTTTAAATATAAGAAAAATAGCAGGACAAGAGGACACAGCATGAGATTAGAGAGGGGCCGATTAAGGGGGAATGTGAGGAAATTCTTTTCACAGAAAGGGTGGTAGATGCATGGAATGGCCTACCTCAAGAAGTGGTGGCTATGAATACAGTGCAGGGCTTCAAACAGGCATGGGATAGGCATAAGGGAGCAATACAAATGAGTATGAATAGATAGGCCACTGACAGAGCAAAGGTCGATGGCACATTTATAAGGTAGAAAAGAAATGGGCAGACTGGATGGGCCTTCTGGTCCTTATCTGCCATCAACTTCTATGTTTCTATGTTTCTATGTGGCTGTGAGGTCACTCTCATTCCTGTATACTGAATTAGTCACATGCCACTGCATACTGCTAAACATTCAATTATATATATATATATATATATATATATATATATATATATATGTATATATACACATACTTTTAATTAGTGACCCACAGAGCATGAATTATGACAGGACAGAATATCCCTTTGATCTCTCAGAACAACATCCTGAAAGACACTTCTCTTAGCTATGTGAAGATTTTCACAGGTAACTGTCAGAGTTGGCTTACCTCCTGATGTCATAAAATGCAATATTTTATAACAGGTTTCCTAAATTCAAGGCAGTGGCTGGTTTTACAACCTGTTATATCAGCTAACACAGGCTTTGACAGGCCAGTGTCAAAAGAAAGCTTTTAATTAGTTTATCTACTGGGTCAAGGATAGGGAAGATCCTTCTTTTCTCTCTGCTCAAATCCAGTGTTCCATGATGCTTTGCTGCTTGGCCTGTTTTCCTAAACAAAAGTCTAAAACATATAATTATATCAAAATTATATGCACATAACTAGTAGATGATTATCCCGTTACACAATCTTTTGCCTTTACAACCTTTATTTGTACTTTTCACATATATTCTGTTAAGCATAGAATTGTGTAGTTGTTATTTGATGCAGTGATTGCCAAATTTGGTTATTAGAGGGGATTTGTGCACAACCTCCATTTTTTGATGCTCGTCCTTAATTATGAAATTTTGAAAAAACACTTTAGCAGTGTTTTCACCATTTAAATTAATTGGCTGGCATTTTAACAATTGAGCGTTAAATATTATGTTATTCGTCTATGAAATACAGTTGTGCATATCACCTCCACTGATTGTTTTATTTTTTCTAGTATTTTCACATAAATTGGATAGCATTGGTGTGTTTTTTATGTTTAACTGATTTAAAACAATTCTTCACTTATCCGGTCACATGAAAATGGAGGTTGTGCACAAATCCCCTCTAATAACCAAATTTGGCAATCACTGCATCAAATAATAACCACACAATTCTATGCTTAACAGAATATATGTGAAAAGTACAAATAAATGTTGTAAAGGAAAAAAGATGGCCTTGATGGAGGAGAAACATCTGGATATCATGGCAGCCACAGAAACATGGTACACACAAAACCATGACTGGGAAGTAAACATACCAGGATACACTATCTACAGGAGGGACAGGGAGGGTAAAAGAGGAGGAGGAGTAGCTCTTTACATAAGGGAAGGAATCAAAGCAACAGAACAAAAGGGAAAACAGGGAGGAGAAGAAGCACTGTGGGTAAATCTGGAGACTGGCAATGGAACCACAATCTGCACAGGGGTTGTATACAGACCCCCTTCTCAGGGGAGGAAATGGACAAGGAAATGATAGAAAGTATACTTAGAATGGCAGAAAAAGGGGAGATATTGCTGATGAGTGATCTGAATATGCCAGATGTTAACTGGAGTGCAGTTGCAGCAGCCACTTCAAAGAGTGGGGTTATTCTAGATGCCCTACAGGGGTCATGCCTTAGACAACTAGTATTGGAGCCCACTCAAGAGGGAGCAATCTTAGACCTGGTTCTCTCAAATGGAGATGAAGAGAGGATCACAGATGTAGAAGTGGGTAGCCATCTGGGAACTAGCGACCATCGAACAGTATGGTTCACAATAAACACAGCGATAGAGTCAAGTCATACAAAGGCAAAAGTACTGGACTTTAGGAGGGCTGACTTTGCCAAAATGGGTGAGTGCCTAAGGAATGCACTAGCAAATGGGCAGGAAGGAGGAGTGGAAGAACAATGGTGAATAATAAAAACTGCCATCACAGAGGTAACAAGCCTTTGTGTGAAGCAAATAAACAAAACAAAACGATGTAAGAAACCACTATGGTTCTCAAAAGGAAGTGGCAGTGAAGGTTCAAGAGAAAAAGAAAGCATTCAGAAAGTACAAGGAATCACAGAAGGATCAGGACAGAGAACTGTATCAGTTAAAGTGAAAGGAAGCTGGGAAGGCAGTCAGAACAGCAAAGGCCCAAACCGAGGAAAAGATAGCCAACTCGGTTAAGAAGGGGGATAACACCTTTTATAGGTACATCAGGGAGCAAAGGAAGACCAAGGGAGGGATAGTGAGGCTTAATAAAGAGGAGGGAGGGTGGGCAGAGGGTGACTATGAAAAGGCAGAGATACTAAACAAATATTTTTGCTCAGTATTTACAAAGGAAGAGGGGGGGAGGTACCTAAAACAAACAGTAGAAACACTCTGGATACTGAAGTTGATACCAGCCCATTTACAGAAGAAAGGGTTCTGAAAGAACTCTTAAAACTGAACGTGGACAAAGCAATGGGGTCTGATGGGATTCATCCCAGACTTCTAAAAGAACTAAGGGTAGAACTAGTGACACCACTGACTACCCTCTTTAACAAGTCATGGGAGGATGGGATGTTACCCGAGGATGGAGGAGGGCAGATGTGATTCCCCTTCACAAAAGTGGGAGCAAGGCAGAAGCAGGAAACTACAGACCTGTTAGTTTCCTATGGTGAGGTTCCTTAATAACCCTTTTTTTTTTCAACTTACTTATTTCTTCCCAGTCCTTGTTGGCCCATGGGTTGCAGCTCCCCTTTCCCCGAGTTGCATTCCTATCGGAGTCCAACAGTTTGTTTGCCCCCCAACTTACTCCCCTTCCTGAGTTGTTTTCTCCTGTACAATAATCCCCCTCCCGAGTTTCTACCCATCCCCGAGTTTGCATGCCACCTGGAGTTGATTATATTAGTTGAGGGGGGGTGTGGAGGACAAAGTCCCCTGCAATAGATATCCAGTGAATACGGTGACTGAGATTCAGTGATTCAGATTGGGTGACGCAATTTCAGCACCTGCAGTATTAGTGACCCTGAAAGAGTAGCGACGGGGAAGGACAGGATGAAGAGAAGAGTGACAGGCATATCAGAAGAGGAGGGAAGGTATGTAAGGGGTGGTGAGGTGGGAAGCTGCTGAGCTGGCTGCATGGCATGGTGGTGAGGTGGCTGGCTACAATGGGGAGGGTGCTGGGGAGGAGCACAATATTTTGTGCTTTTTGGAGCATGTGTTGAGTTTTTTTTTTAATTTTTGTGGTTCTCCTCCTCCCTGACATGCACCCACCCCAGAGATTGTTATTATTAGTGACGTGGGCGTGGGGGTCAGAGACCCCCACATAAATACTAAAACTGAGTTGCCTCACTGTGAGTGTATATAGCCATTTTTATTTTCGGTGATGTACACTCACCCAAACGGTGATCATGGTTTGCGATCACCATTATCACATAGAACCTCCGCAATGGGTGCTGTGGGAGCACCCCCCCCCACAAAAAGTCATTTTAAGCACGGTTTTAGCCATTTATGATGGTTGCTGTTGTGTGCATTCACTGTTTGTGCACTCGCTGTTCAGAATTTGCAGGGTTTGCATGCACTCATTTTTGGGGGTGTTTTGACATGGAACTGCTTAGTCCTAGTTAGTTCAGCTAATGTTGTAGGGATGGCACTGCATCATATGTATTCTTAATTACCAATGATATTCTAAATGTAACGGATCATGGATAAATTAATAGGGCTTTTTTTTTACCTGACCAAAGACACTGACAGAGTGACTCACAGCATCCTTGTAAGAAATCTGAGCAATTATGGATTTGCATCTCCCTCTGTGGTTAAATGGTTTCAAAGCTACTTACAGTATGTGACCATCATTAGTTTTCTGCTATCCTGGGTTCTGAGTCTGGTCAGCAGTGGGCTACCACAGGGCTCTGTCCTGGGCTTGGGCCTCTTCAATATGTTCATTAGTGACACAGGAGAAAGAATCTATGGCAGGGTGTATCTCTGCAGATGACAATAAGTTCTGTGGAGGGTGGATTGTGATGAGGGAATCAAGGAAATGCAAAGTGACATGCAAAGACCTGAGAGGTAGCCTAAGGTTTGCCAGTTTAAATGCAATGTCAAAAAGTGCAAGGTGATGCACCTAGAGAATAAGAACACCAGTACAGAGTATTGGGTAGGTGGGGTAAAACTTAATACTATGGCTGATTTAACTTTCGTGACTCCCTCAAACAATCAAGTCAGTGCAACCAGGCCTACAGTAAGTCAAACAGGATGCTGGGATGTATCAAGAGGGGTTTTGACAGCAGAAGAAAAGAGGTAATACTACCTCTTTATAGATCTTTGGTGAGGCCAAACCTGGAGTACGATGCTCAGTTCTGGAGTCCTCACCTCAGAAAAGATAAGAGCAGACTGGAGACAGTGCAACAAAGAGTGACCATGATGACTCAGAGCAATAGGATAGTTCTTATGAGGACTGTCTCAAGGCACTGAACATGTACTGTACTTGCTGGAGACCCGACAGGAGAGGGGTGATATGATAGAGACATTCAAGTTCCTGAAAGGAATAAACAAGGTGAACTGCAGGGAAGTATTTGGCATGAGTAATGGTTCAAGATCATGAGGACATGAGTAGAAACTGACAGGAGGGAGGTCCAAGTGGGGTATTTTACAGAAAATGTGGTGTAACTGTGTGCCACCCACTGGACTAGGTGGTGGGTGCCAAAGCCATTAATGGTTTCAAGCACTGCTGGAACAGAGTAAAGAGTATATGGGTTACTCAGGGCAACAGTAACAGGGAGGAGATAATAGAGAGAGCTAGGACTCAGTATGGACAATAGAACCTAGGGTTAGATAGGAAACCATGGGCAGGCCAGATGGACCATCAGTCTTTTTTTCTACATTATTGTGTATGTTTTCATGTCTCAGTCTATTTCATTTCTGCAGTGGATATGATACTGTATTCTTTCATCTAAGTAAAGCATTTAATGTGGTGTTTCATGCAAAATTCCAAAACATTTACCTTCTGGGGCTAAATAATAAACTCATAAATCTGGTTTGCTAACTGACTTAACATGCAAACACAGAGGGTAAGGGTGAAGGTACGTAATATCCAGTGAGGAGACTGTCATTAGTGGTGTTCTTCAAGTATCTGTTCTTGTACCAGTACTATTAGGTACATTTATAGGGAACCCGGATGTGGATGTATATTCCACATGCAATACATTTACAGACAATGCTAACATAGGCTCTGCTGTGATACTGGGACCTGTGAGGCAGGGACAAATGGGCAGACTAGGTTGGCAAGGCAGTCCTGATATGGCAGAAAATTCTATATTTCTATGTTAAATAGGCAGGAGGGCCAATACTGATTCAGAAACACTGGAAATTCAAAATCATCTGAACGATATAGCAGCATGGGTGAATAAATGGAAAATAAAGTTTAATATCTCACAATGCACAGTAATACATCTGGGAAAAATAATCAAAACAGGCGATATTATATGGATGGTATAAAGTTCATAATATTTAGCTGTGACAAAGATTTGGAGCTATACATAAGAAATGATTTAACCCTTGCTATGCCGCTGACTGATATATTAGTCCAGAATTCCTATGCATTCTAATTCTGTCAGCAGCCTAAGAGTTAAAAAAACAAAACAAAAAAAATTAAGTACAGTATAAGCAAAACACTAATTACTTACTAAACACATTTAAAAAACATTTGACACACAGGTCAGAGAAGGTGCTACTGTACTTCCACTTTTTCACTCCAACGTAAGGCCGATTGTTGATTATGGATCACAATTCTAGGAAGGGATGAATTTAGGTGAAGATACAAAAATCAAAAAAACTCATCATACAGCAGTCAAAACGATAAGGAGATTAGAACACAAATCTTATGAGGAATGACTAATGCACATGGAATTATACAATCTTAAACCAAGAAGGACATGGGGAGATTTATTATTTCTTTATAACGTAAATGATGATGTGAGGCTAAATTAATACACTAGCATGAACTTTGTATTGGGTCAGGAAACATATACACTAAGAAGATGCAATAACATCTCACTTGCAGCATGTAGCATTTTGTTCCAAAACTAACTTTTTTTTTAAATAAGTGGAATACCCCATATTCGTAAGCCTGAATGTCTAGACTAATAATCCTAATGTAAATTTGATGTATCCTGTACCTTTAAATTGATATCTGACATGAGATGTATTACCTGTGTTTTACTTGAAATGCAATAAACATATATTTCAAAAAAGAAGGCACAATAAGCATCTCAAATCATCACACTTCAGAACAAATGTCAGAAAATAAATTCTATATACAGAGGCCTGGATAGTCAAACGGGTTGCGCATGACGCAACAGGGATGCACCATGTGCAACCCACCAACGTGCCCTGGTGTGATATTCAAGGGACAAGTTATGATGCACAACCCCTGATGCTCTGGGGTGCATCGGTAATGTATGTGGCACAAGTGCGGGGGGAGTGCCCATGCATATGCAGCACATCCCAATATTCAGCCCAGGATGTGTGGTGCATATGCTGGCACAAACCTGCCTTGTGCCACACAAGAGGTCACAAAGATGTGCCTGGTAAAACCAGGAACAAGTCCAGGCCACCCACAGGCAAGCTGACGAATTGCAGGGCACAATATGGCAGCCGCCAGCTGTGGGTGGCCACCCACCCACCCAGAACATCGACCCCAAGCCTCCTGCCCTTGGAGCATTGTGCCACCCACCCCGTCACCCGATCGCGGTCGACTGTACATGTAAAACCCTGGTGGTCCAGTGGACCCACCCATCACCTGATCGCAGGCATATGAATGAATGATTCCTGGTAGTCCAGGGATCCCCCATCACCCGATCATGGGCATATGAAAGAATTATCCCTGGTGGTCCAGGGGATATCCCTCCAGTGCTTGAATGTGGGCATAAATGTATATAATTCCTGGTGGTCCAGTGGAAGGTCCCCCATCACCCGATCATGGGAATATGTGAAATAACATCCCTGGTGGTCCAGTGGAATCCCTCCTCCCCACCCGCCCACTGAGGTCCCCCACTACCCAGGTCCCCCCAGTCAGAGGCGGGAGGAAGCACCTCACCTGCATGCCTCCTGGCCACCCGCCAACTGACAGTGTACAGCCCATACTGTACTACACAGTGTAGTGCAGTATGGGCTGCACCGATAGTCCCTGCGGTGGAGCAATAGCGTACATGCCCGTACTGTACACTGTCAGTCAGTGGGTGGCTAGGAGTGCGGGTGGGTGCTGCCACCGCCACTGACTGGGGTGCTGGGTGGTGGGGACTCAGTGGGTGGGTGGGAGGGAAGCCACTGGACCACCAGGATTTCAGTTGCTATGTCTGCCCACGATCTGGTGATGGGGGGATTCCACTGGACCACCAGAGATGTTATTTCACATATGCCCATGATCGGGTGCTGGAGGGGAATCCCCTGCACTGCCAGGGATCATCCTTTCAAATGCCTGTGATAGGGCGTATGGGAACAGGGAACTGCCATATGACCGCTGGGTGTCAGTCCCGAAGGCTGCAGCCTGGCAGGGTTCCAGGTGCAAGTCACCGGGGATCGGCGCACCACATGCAAATGGCACCATAATGACATGCAAAGGGCCCCATTTGTACTTTGCATGCATAATGGGTTCATTTGCATATCCAGTGCTGAATATCGCGGTTGATGCACCTAGCGCAACTGCACTTGTGCTGGCTCATCCCCCTGCTCCCGCCCTGCCACTTGCACTGGCGCAGTGCCATTGCACCGTACACAGTGCATGTGCCATCAGTGCCATATTCATTGGTGCTGTGCCATGGTGCATCACCGTTGAATATTGCCTGGTCCATGCCCTGGCGCAGCCCAGTAGCAGTGCGCCTGGGCTTGTGCCCCTGCCCGGTGCAGTTTGAATATCAATCCCAGAGAGTAGTAAATGCCAAGAATAACTTATTTTTAAACTTGTAACAGTGGCAACCATGAAATGTTTATAAGATGAGCTGACAATTGGATGGAGGGGGGATTCAAGCATACCTTTCAGTCTGCTGGGACCAAAATCAAGGACTATCCTCTCAAAAATCAGGTACCAATTACCAAAATTAGGGACACCATATTTTATTCGGCATGGCTCTTTGCCATTGCATGACATGCACATCACATGATGTAGTACACTAAAACATATGTAAAGTCCCTTTAATTTGTGCTTTCTAAAATATCAAATTCATTTGCATACTACCAAATGGCACAATAAAAAACACAGGCAAATGCTTTACATCTTCTTTCTCTTCTCATTTCTATTCATTTACCTACTTGAAACTAAAGTGTAACATGGGCACTGCTAGAGAAATCATTTGCTTTAGGATCCATTGTTAATTTCCAGGCTTTTAAGGATACAGTGTTATTAATTTCCAGACTTAACTGAATAGGAATATACTGTATTAGAATGCAGTGTGTGTGTGTGTGTGTGTGTGTGTGTGTGTGTGTGTGTGTCTGTCTATCTGTCTATCTCATTAGAGAAACAGATATGCTTGTGTAATGCCAGGGGAGGGCTGTCTCCTAGAAACTGCTTTTGTCTGCTTAGGCCAGTTTAACCCCTGCTGTGTTGTTGACCGATATATGAGTCCAGAATTCCTATACTTGCTAATTCTGTTCGTAGTCTAAGAGTTAAACAGGTCTGCTAGGCTTACACTGGCATTCTAAAAATCTGTAAGAGAAGCAAGTAAATTCAGGAAGTTCTGGAAAATCGGGGACAGTTGACAAGTATGGATTCAAGGCTTATCCAATCTGATTTAAGAGATCAACAATATGGTGAGTAACTGTCTTATTCCACCTCTAAAATCAAAATATTACACCCAAGTACTACTGCAGCTCCCAGAGTTTGGTCGTGGCCCCCCTGATATTTTTTTTAACTGTATCTATGATCTAGATAAACAACCTGTATACTTAAAAGCTCATTTGCTGTATATGCAGACAACACTATCATGAACTTTAACACTAAAGATATGATCAACCACTAAACCAGATGACAGAATGACTGTAAAGAATTCAGCACTTCTTACATGAAAATAGGCTGTCCTTAATACTAATAGCAGTGTATGGTCTTCTGTTCCTGAGATGCCATTGGAAAGTGCCTAGACATCTAATTCTTCCCATTCTAGAAGGCACCCTGCTATAAACAGCACCATTCTTGCCACCTAGGTGTCTGACTGGGCCCCTGCCTAATGTGCCAGACCTGTACTAGCAAGATAATTAATAAAGTCAGACCTAGCATGTTTTTTGGTTTTTTTTTGTTTGTTTTAAACTAAAGAGTACATCTCTGTGGATAATTATATAATTAACTCTATAAATATTTAACTTCAGGGACAGCTTCCATGGGCAGTCGTACTGTGCAAACATGGCGTTACCTATAACATCTTGTCTCAACTTATACTGGTTGCCTGAGGGACTCTCTTCAATAAGATATGTACATTTAGATACAGTGAACCATGCTGGCTGACCTAAGATGCCTGCATCTACTACTAGTTCCATACAGATGCATAAAAAGTGCTGCCCCTCCTCACCTGTACAACCTAATGTAACAAGTATCCTTTGCTCTGGGTTAAGACCTACTGTTGGTCATCTACTCCTCATAATTTGTTGCTCAGCAGACATGGTGTGTTATGCTGATATCAGTATGTTTTGACTGTTACTGTTACTGCATCTGCTGCTTGTCCTTAACTGTTACTGTAACATTCTGGCTGCATTTGTTTGACCTGCAACTTGTCTTGTGTATGTATTTTCGTTGTCCATTCCTTTGACGAGGTACCTTTGTAAATGAGCCCCTGGCTCAAAGGTTGTTAAACTGATGTTAAAATAAATAAATAAATAAATATGTACCCAGGGGTTAACTTTAACCTTTTATTTGCACTAGTCAGCAGGACAAGTTGATTCAAAATTGCACTTGCCTGCAAGGAAGTCAACTTTTATGAACCTTTGTGGTGGTCACTGCCAGCAAGCAGTATTTTTCCTATGGCCAGGTTCCCTAATAATCCCTAATGATCCTTTTTTTTTCACTTACTCATTTCTCCCCCCTGTCCTGGTCTGCCCACATTCTCACTGGTCCTGCCAGCCCAGTCACCCTGACTTCTATCAGATTTTACATCTCTCCCAGAGTACCTCACTGTGTCCTTCAATGGTGGGGATGGCAACGAGTCCTCTCTACCCACCAGGATTTCAATTTCAGAGTCTGGGGGCACCTGAGTCATCAGGTGCAGGGACTGCAGAGGCTGGCAGTCATCCAGCATGACCGGAAACATTTCCAGTTTTCCTTCTTGGGGACATGGCATGCACTGATGTCAAGGTACATTTATCAACGTCTGCCTCATCCCCCCCCCCCAGCTTCTTGAGCTTGGCCTGTCTTTACCCTGGCTTCCACCAGGGGACAGTACAGTGCCAAGCTCATCCCCATCATCCACCCTGGAGAAGGACAAAAGTCCTCGGGATACTTGATCCTTCTCCCCCAGCTGACCCGCCAACTCCCGAGGTCACGTCTGATCCCAGGTCATTGGAGCTGCAAGGGATAGTACTAACATTGCACTGACAGCCAGTGTAGTAATCCTTTTTTTGCAAGCTGCCCACAAAATGATGAGAGTGCTGAAGCCTATTTTGTGGGTGCTTGAGCACCCCATCACCTATGAAGTTGGCACCTATGAGCCCACAGATGGTTGTATTAGCCTACTATTATAATGGTAAATTTTGATCAAAATGCAAACCAAGAAATACGCTAGTGCACATTTATTCTGGTCCCACATTGCTTCTTGTCCCAACAAAAAAAAAAATGCAATGTCATCATTGTTTTGTACCATGGCCCCCTTTCTTCCTCTTTGTGCTCCTTCCCAATGAAATAGAGGATGCCACAACAGCAAATGATCAGCCAAGCAGTCCTAGCTCTGCACACACAATAGTTGACATCATGATGCACCTCACCACACTCTCAACCACACCCACAGGGCAATGAACAGTTTGGCAGAGAAAAACAGTCTCAGCTCCATCCTGTGATCAACCAGAGACCTGCACTTCTGGAAATTTTTGTACAGTGTCAAGTGAGCAAGGGGCACATTTAGAATTTATTTGTGGAGGTAGCTGCACAAATCTAAAGAACTTAGGAAATAGAACATTTTATGACATTTTCATTTTTAAAGGTATTGATTTTAACATGCTTTTCTCTAACAATAACAGATTTTTTTAAACATTGCCTTTCATCAGCCCAGGGAAACCAGTACACAGGCTTGAGGCTATACTATCTCTTTTTCTATTTGGAAGGATCTAAACATCCCAGGAAAGCATATTTCAACCATTCAAATTATATATTTTATTAAGGTTTATTTTTGTACCATGAATACTCCAAAGCATTATTTTTTGATGAAAGGACATGCTGGGTGGGATAAGGGGGGGATTGCATGGATGCCATTGGTGGGCAAGATCCATTTAGAAAAGCTGTGGATCCCAATACCTGTCAGTAATGGCATTTGTGGATGTATGGATGGTTATTTCAGAGTCTGGTCTGCAGTGGTGTCCAAGGAAAGTACAAAGTGGAGAGATTTGGAGGGGAGAGGGAACAACTATGGTTAGGCTGGGATAAAACCCACCACCTGCAGGGCAGACTCTGTATACCTCTTAGCATTTTGTCACTGAAATGTTGGGTACAGACACTCAAAATGTAAGGAAATGAGGGGCACTAGTCTTAATAATGTAGGATAAATTATCAGACCGAGACACATTCAGAAAACTGGAAGCTAGTGACTTAACAGCACTCTATTCTTGATCACAGCCTAGACACTAGCTGAAAGTCCTAACAGTGGAGTGATAATGACTCACATTGAGTCTTTTGTGGGATACACCTCTTAAACTGGCAGACAACTGCAGCTTTTAATGAGCTGTTGATCACACCATGCCATCTGGAACACTTAGATTAGCATGAGGACTTGACTAGAGCCTGGAAGAGGAGGGACTTTTTAACTTCATTTACATGAAAAACCTGCACTAGTCAATATGAACAAGTAGAGAGTTAGCTGCACTAGACCCAGTCAATTTGCACTAGGTTTTGGGCTAGTAAAACAGTGTTAAAATTGACCGCTGTATGTAACACTGTACCTGCCCTTGCTTTGGATGACTTTGTAAATGAGCATGTTTCAAGGTTCTCTGATGCTCTCCAAACAAATGTAATGAATTAATCACATGCTGTACAGTAGCAACCTTAGTCCTGTGCAAGTCACATGACTTGCAGCAGCTACTCAATAATGCCGAAGATCATGATCTGCTTGCACTGCATGTATAGTCCTCATTTGAAAATTTGCCACCTCCTCCTTTGCATCACATTCATGGTTTGGTATGCTGCCCCCATATCTGACTTCCTCTTTTTCCATCCTCCCCCAACAGACCATTCTCTTAGATCTTATGACTCTCGTTCATTGGTAGTTTCTTGTCAGTCAACTGCTGTAGGCCAGATGGCCTTCTTGCATCACTTCCCTAATTTACGGAATGCCCTTCCTCCTCAGATTCACCACTCAACCTCTCCCCATTCCATCTCTTTAGCCCTGCAAAACTTCCTCTTGGTAAATTGTACTTACAAGTAATTCCCTTTTCCCCTTTCCTTACTCTGCTCAGTTCATCTGCTAGCTGCTTTAATGTATTCTAGCTCCCTTTGGCTAAAAGCAGGCACCCTAGTAGGTAGGACTTATTGGTACTGAGTTGGAATAGTGCCACCAGAGTAGCACCAGTCAACTGAGCGCTACTCTGAATAGCTCTAGCATGGACAGTGAGAGGGGATTTACAACGCTTATAGTAAGTGCTCCCCAGGTCACTGTCCATGGTCCTGAGAAGGAACAAGGGTATCAGAATCCAGAAAGCTGGCCAAGCTGCCCCTATGGCGTGGGGGGCTGGGGCATAAAGCAGCTTGGCCAGGCTGCAGTGGAGACCAGGGTTCCAATCCCAGTCTTATAGAATTTTTACACATTGGGACTTTGTTTTTTTTACACAGGGCTGTGGAAACAGTGTTCCATGGCCCCACAAATTTCAAATTGCCCTGTGATTGGCTCCCCCCTGGAGTGGGAATACTATAGTAGGGGGTGTGGGGATAAAGCACCCTGTGTTGGGTGTGCAGGGGCATTGTCCCTAGAAAAAACATAACAACAGCATTATTGCTGCACAGTTCTGACCCGCATGTTATTTGTCGGCGATGTTCCGTTACAATGCTGCATATCTGTTCCCTCGAGACTGTCAACAATTGTACTTTCATTAGTGCATTTGTTTATGATTTGTACATTACTTTCTGTAATCTTCTGTAATGTTTACATTGCCATGCATCACATCTACAGTTCACCCCCTCGTTTTTGTTCCTAACAAAAAAGAGCATAAAATACAGAATCATTTAGTCTAAATAACAAAGATTACTGTGCTCCTGTGGATCTGGGTAGAGTGATTTGTGCAACCCTGTTTGTTGATGCTGCAGCTTCAGAGAGCCTTCCTTCTGATGGAGACTGCATCAGACTAGTAGAGCAGCATTGGTAGGCAGGCTGGCATGGGGGTAATGCAGTTTTATTTTGCTGTTAAGTTTTATTTACTGACTGCTGGCTATGAGAGGTGAGAAAACTGTTTGTTTATCATATGCTTTTCATATAGCTAAATAAACTGTGCTATTTATTTACAAGATCTCTTTCAATGCAAACATGGTTAACCAGTTCAATCAGGAAAAAAATACGAAAACTAAAGGTTTAAAATAGTAAATGCAAGCATATACTTCTAGACTGAATATAGGATCAAGCTTAGAGGTTCCCATAAGATAACTTTTTTCTCTCTCTCTTTCAGCAGCCACCACAAGATAGTCTGACTGCAACAGTACTACCTGCATTGGTGTTCAATATCCGCAGACAGCATGAGTAGTTTCTGCATCAGTTCTATACCTCACTTTGCCTCTCTGTCCCTGATAGACTTATTTTATTTTTGGAGAGCAAAAGGGGTTCCTCTCATAAGAATGATGGCCTTACTTGAACTTCTCTGATTAAAACTTCTCTGATGTGACCTATGGTGACAGCTCATGTCCTGCCTCTGGTTTCACTCATAGTGCCCCCGCAGAGATTTTTTCTCTAGAGGTGACACTTTTAAAGCTTGGGCCATTCTGTCACTTCCAAGATGCAGAGACTACATGATTACTTGGTCTTCACTAAAATTCACACTTGTCAACATTCCATGGCTTAGCTGGTACTTATTTTTTTAAATCTAAATTATTCCCATGTATGCAACATTAGACCTCATCCTTGTCTACCAATCTGTTTTATATAAAAACTAAATAAATCAGCATTTGTCAATGCCAAATGTTTGCTTGCATATATTTGCTGTGGACGTGTTTGGTACTGATAGTGCTGAGGCAGTAATTAATTTGGGTTTGCCTCTGTAGCATGCATCTGGGTATAGAGTAAACTGCATTTTAACTGACATTATGTGATGTCCCACCCTGAGTCACAAAAACAGTGCTAACAAGTTGTGCTGCTTTAAATAATACACAACAGTGGGTGCCGGCATGTGTGCAATGTGGATTGGAGCACAAGAAACAAAATGAAATGTCATCTATGATTTCTGTCTCAAATTGATAGAGCTTTCTTAGGCAAATAATTGAAATATAAAATTTGATGGCAGAGAAGGACTGCTTGACCTACCCAGTATACCCATAACCTTTCATTGTGCCCATTTAGCTACAAGTATTACATTGTGCATCACTTGTCATATTAAGAATAGGTGTGTGTAGGGCATGTGCCAATAACTGTTTACAGCACAGGACAATAAAAAGAACTATATTGCATTCTTTAGATGTTGCTTGTAAAGTGTGTTGTCTTTTTTTTCTGTCAAATAATAGCAACTGCATTTGCCTGACTGCATCAAGCTTGTTAGAATTCAACCCTCCCTTGCCCCATTGTCACTCTTACACATGTATTGCCTGGTCAGAGTAAATAGCAAAAAAATCTATATGTTGTCAGCTCAATACTCTGGTCACATACCAGGTGTACACATTACACCAGAGTAAGACTGTTGAGTTGCAGCCAGTGATGCATCAAGTAGTTTGAATGCAAAAAGAAAGCTTGATTAGTCTGAGACAGGCATAAAAAGGCAACAATTCAGTTACTTTCTAGTGTTCAAAGAGTGAGAGTCCAACATGAAAATTAACACCAAAACACTTAAAAACATAAACATAGTAGGTTTTTCCTATTCTTATTTAAATTTGTATTTACAAATTTCAGTTTATGTGGTATTTGCAAATGCAAATGGCACTTTCCCTTATCAGAGCCAGAGTATTTTTTTATTTGTTTTTAAGATGACAGAGTTTCAGATATAGACATGATGACAGCACCTCAAAGGCTTGCACTGCTGACCAGTCTGTTTGCGATTCAGTGACTGGTGGAAAATAGCTGACCTCTGTAACCTCAACATCTGTATGATATTTGAGCTCAGCTGAAAGCCAAACTGAACTCGCAAAACATGTGGTGAGCTGTGACCAGAACATCCAGAGTGTTTAACTAAAAAGAAAGTAATCACTGAGTTATGATTGTGTCAACTTGTGACATAGTTTCACTAATTTAACAGAGTGACATTTCCAAAGTAATCATGCTTGTGAGTGCTAGCTCTATAAATGAAAAAATAAATCAGTGAAAGTGCAGTGCGAGGGTGTGACACAAATAGTGATTTTGTTTTAACTCAGTGCTCTCATGAAAAAAACAGTTATGCTGTCTACGGCATACTGATACTAGCAACAGCAGTGCCAATATTAGATGGTTAGTCATTAAAACATCAAGGTGACAAAATACATCCATATTTGAAAGGCTCTTAGCTAACAAAGAAAAAAAAATTCTCTGGCTCTGATAAGAGAAAGTACCATTTGTGTCTGAAAACATCACAGAAATAGAAATATGATATGCAAATAAAAGGCACTCTATTTAAACGAGAATAGGTAAAACCTATTTCTAATGTGTTTCAGTAACCCCTGGGCTATGGCTATGACTGAGATGATAAGGGTGGTAACCAAGAAGTAGGAAATGGCAATCCTGCCTAGCTTCCCCAGAGCATGAGTGTTCAGGCTGGCAGCCCTAGAAATCAGCCTACACACAACAAGGGGCCAAACTATCATTTTTACTAGATGGAGGAGTATCTTGCCATGAAATACAAAGGAACTTATCTGTGTCATGCTAAGGCTCAGAGTTCTCACTGCCATGTCAATGTGTCCATGTGTTTATCTTGTTTTCTCCATTTTGTGTCTTGGTAGGATTTCCAAAATGTGCATTGCTGCCAGGGCAGTGAAAGTGGTTAGGAATGGAAAGCAGGGAGATGAGGAGGCACTTCTTCACAGAGAGAGTGGTGGTGGGTAGGAACCAACTGCCGAAGGAGTTAATCACTCAAAGGACAGTGGATAGCTTTAAGTGGGGTTGGGATTGATTCAATGGCAGGGGGGTTAATACAGACAAGAACACAAAGGGGGGAAGGACCGGGAAAGAGGAGGAAGGGAGGGCGTTTGGGTGGGGGTAAGGTAGATGTAGTGATATGAAACTAAGAGCTGCACAATCTGGCAGACTTTATAGACCTGTGGACCTTTTTCTGCTGGCAATTTTGTATGTTCGTATGTTATTTATTGCAAAAGGAGTTGCAGTAGGAGGAACAGCATGAGTAACTAATGTAGAAGTGTGAGGTGAGCTGTCACACTAGCTGCAGCAAACAGAGTACACAAGTGTGCAAGTAATAGTGTGGTGCAGAGAAAGAAGGCTACAAATTGAAAAAAAAGTGGGTGCAGCTTGGTTCTAGGCCGGGAGGGGTGGCATACTCACCATGCAAATAGCTGGGTGGGGCAGGTGGTGGCGAGCCTCAAATGGTAATGATACAACCATCTAGGCATGTGTGAGTTTTCTGTGATGGCTGCATCATGAAGTCAGGTGGTGTCTCTTGCTCATGGCTCAACTTTTGCAAAAAGTGCTATAGCCCTTCTTATTTATAATCCTGCACGTATTTTCTGAATTTGCTGGTGGTTGACTGTACTCTGGTGATAACTGTGGCAGTTTTTAGAGTATGTCTGGTCCAGCAGCAGGCTTACTCACTACCCCGCTCCCCCCCCCCATAGCAATGCTGCAAACAGAAAAAAAGGATTAACATTCCCCCAGTTCTGTTGGTAGTGTAGTCGGTAGCAAAACTAACTTTTTCAATTCAGCTATGCCTAGCAAAACATGGCTAACAGCAAAAATTAAATGATTTCTTTACAGCAAACACTATCTTTTCTGATAATCCTCTGTCCCCCTTACCACAGCACCACAAGCTCCTCAGTTAACTGGAACATTAACAGTTATTTCAGCTCCTGAAGCGGAAGAGACAGGCTACACAACAGCTGGCAACGTGGACACAGCATGCAGCCAAACCAACAGTCAGTAGCCAAGGAATCCAATGGGAGTAAACTGCAGAAACAGTTTGGTATTTCCTCTGACTCAGATTTGTGGGGATGTCCTAATAGCATGGGAGTATCAGGAATTATTTCTGAAATTGCTGCAGTGAAACCTTGAGAGGAAAATCCAATGGTGGCAAGTTCTACCCAAGGGAACTTAACACCACAGGATCTAACTGTAGTTAATTTAACCACTACAACAAATGGGGTAGAAGGGGATTGTAATTTGCAGAAGGAAGGAGACAGAAAATTATTAACAATGGCTGATTTCAGACATTTTCAGCTGGAAATTCAAAATGAAATCAAATCAGGGTTTGCCACAATTACTTCTGCCATTTCGGACTTATCAGGGGTATTAACTGCTATTCAAAACCAACTGGGGTGCTTAACCTTAAGAACCATGGAGGCTGAGGAAAGAATTAGCACATACGATATGGACATATGAACATACAAATGTACCAGAAGAAATGGACCACCTGGTCTATCTAAGTCTGCTCGAGTGTGCAGCTAGCACCCCTAGTTTGCAGCTATGTTGGTTTAATAAAAGGTATCAAACCATTTGCTTCTGGATTTATTTTAACTTTTTCATAGCATTCAAACATAATTTTCTATCATCATTCTTAAAAAGAGATAATGAAAAAAAGAGAACTGTCCTTCTGTCTTAAAATATCATCATACATTAGAGGATAAAATTTCCCTGGCTATCATGAAACAGCAGGAATTAGAAAAGGAACTGGGGGACCTTAAACGCAAGGTTGCAGATCTGGAAGACCAGTCACGATGCTCAAATATTAAGCTCATTGGGGTTCCAGAGGGCCTAGAAGGACAGGGAGACTCTCTTCCTTTCTTTGAGAAACTGCTAACTGTCGCACTGGGTAAACAATATCCAGAGGAATGCATACATTTAGACAGGGCCCATCGTGGTCACAAGCAGAACCTGCCTGATACAAATAATGGCAAAACCCCTCACCCCATTTTTGTGAAACCACATCATTTTAAGGTCTGGAAAATGATTATCAGATATGCTAGACTGAATAAAGTAGTAGTAGTAGTAGTAGTAAAAACCTTTATTTTTATACAGGAAAGATATTGACAATTTTACATCATTAGGACATAGTCCTGTTTGCAAGATGCTCCTGTTATATAAAATTAAGCAATTTAATGCAAGTATAGTTACAACATGAAGCAACAAAGTAGACTAGACAAACCATTCATTAGACAATACAAATAAGTTAATACAAAAATCATATCACAATACACATAATCAACTACTAACAAATACATATATTGCACATCAAGGGTTAATCTATGATCAAATAAATTTCTCAGCATACCCAAATCTCTTGTCCCATACTCTCCAGGCAAGAAGGGCATTTGACAAAACTAAAGACATCCTGAAGCAGCATGCTTTTCTATATCCTGCTCAGATACAATTTTTTCTGCATGGTAAACCATGGATATTTTCGGACCCTAACACCGCAGAACAGTTTTAGGACCCCTGACTTGGAACTTATATTCATGAAAGAGAAATATATTTTTGTGTTTCTAACATGATATAAACCTGTTATTCAATGTTTCCCAGTTTTGAAAATGACTCAACCCATGAGGGTTTTCAAAAGAAAAAAGGTGAATAAATAAGAAATTATTATTTGATACTGGAGGGGTTAAGTAATTCGGGATGGGGGGGGCTGGGGGACTAGGGGAGGATTCGCTGGGTGGAACTCACTGGATATTGGGAGTTTTTTTCTCTCTCATTTTCTCCCTCTCTCCCCCTTCCCCAACCCCATGTCCTCTTGACTGGATATTGGCCTCTTTTTAGCTGGAAGACCCCTGCTATTTCTTTCTGTCTTTATTAATTAACTGCCTTTGATTTGACATACAGAGCTAAAGGCAGATGACCCAAGAGTTAAGAGGCCCTTTTATTTTTGTCAGAATGGGCCAGAACCACTGAGACCTGTGTACTACACTTCCCACAACATCAACTTGACTAGGAAAATCATTAGGGAAGGGGAGAAGTGGAGATAAGATGGAATGTTGCTGAAATGAAATATTTGGAAAATTTTTTCATGTGTATGAGCAAGATGCATAGAAAGATTCAAAAGGTATTTGCGTACAGCAAAGAGAGTTTGGATCCTAAGATATCTATAGATCGAGCCCCCCTCCCCCCGAGGAGCCAGAGGTCACGAGGGCTACTCACCGAAGCCCTCCCTGCCACAGAAAAAGCCCTGAAGCTGCTGATAGATTGAGCCCCCCTCCCCCCGAGGAGCCGGAGGTCGTGAGGGCTACTCACCAAAGCTCTCCCTGCCACAGAAAAAGCCCCGAAGCTGCTGATAGATCGAGCCCCCCCCAAGGAGCCAGAGGTCGCGAGGGCTACTCACTGAAGCCCTCCCTGCCACAGAAAAAGCCCTGAAGCTGCTGATAGATCGAGCCCCCCTCCCCCCGAGGAGCCGGAGGTCACGAGGGCTACTCACTGAAGCCCTCCCTGCCACAGAAAAAGCCCCGAAGCTGCTGATAGGTAAATACCTGAAACGCCCTGCTGCAGTCGCGACCATTGGGAGCTAGCCTGGCTGTGGACAATTTTGAATCCTGGGACTGGTGCCTTTTTTCCGGCTTGTACACGGCTAGTGTTCTCTCTCAGTGCTAGGGAACTGAAACTGTCTTTAGTACTACTGATAATTTTTAATTTGTATGTGCAGGATGTATTAAGTTAGAATTAAGTTAGAATCTGTAAAAAGTGTTTAGCCTGGTTTAAGCTGTCAAAGGGCTATCTTTAAATTGTGCCACAGCAGAGCCTTAGCTCAACAACACCTTTTCCCATGCCGCCTCCCCAACATAATCCGCCCCCCCACCTGCCTACTCAACCTGTGCTCTCTCTCCCTCTCCTGCAGATCGAGCCCCCCTCCCCCCAAGGAGCCAGAGGTCATGAGGGCTACTCACCGAAGCCATCCCTGCCACAGAAAAAGCCCCGAAGCTGCTGATAGGTAAATACCTGAAACGCCCTGCTGCAGTCGCGACCGTTGGGAGCTAGCCTGGCTGTGGACAATTTTGAATCCTGGGACTGGTGCCTTTTTTCCGGCTTGTACACGGCTAGTGTTCTCTCTCAGTGCTAGGGGAACTGAAACTGTCTTTTAGTACTACGTGATAATTTTAATTTGTATGTGCAGGATGTATTAAGTTAGAATTAAGTTAGAATCTGTAAAAAAGTGTTTAGCCTGGTTTAAGCTGTCAAAAGGGCTATCTTTTACAAATTGTGCCACAGCAGAGCCTTAAGCTCAACAACACCTTTTTCCGTGCCTGCCCGCCCCCCAACGCTAATCCGACCCCCCCACCTGCCTACTTAACCTGTGCTCTCTCTCCCTCTCCTGCAGATTGAGCCCCCCTCCCCCCAAGGAGCCGGAGGTCATGAGGGCTACTCACCGAAGCCATCCCTGCCACAGAAAAAGCCCCGAAGCTGCTGATAGGTAAATACCTGAAACGCGCTGCTGCAGTCGCGACTGTTGGGAGCTAGCCTGGCTGTGGACAATTTTGAATCCTGGGTCTGGCACCTTTTTTCCGGCTTGTACATGGCTAGTGTTCTCTCTTGGTGCTAGGTCTAGCCCCCCTTCCCCCGAGGAGCCGGAGGTCGCGAGGGCTACTCACCGAAGCCCTCCCTGCCACAGAAAAAGCCTGAAGCTGCTGATAGATTAGGCCCCTCCCCGAGGGCCGGAGTCGCGAGGGCTACTCACAAAGCTCTCCCTGCCACAGAAAAAGCCCCGAGCTGCTGATGATCAGGCCCCCTCCCCCAAGGGCGGAGGTCGCGAGGCTACTCACAAGCCCTCCTGCCAGAGAAAAAGCCGAAGCTGCTGATGGATCGGCCCCCACTCCCCGAGGCGAGGTCCGCGAGGGCTACTCACTGAGCCCTCCCTGCCACAGAAAAAGCCCGAAGCTGCTGATAGGTAAATAGCCTGGGTCTGGCACCTTTTTCCGGCTTGTACATGGCTAGTGTTCTCTCTTGATGCTAGTCTATTCCCACCCTGAACGCTTAAGTGCCTGCTCCCCGGTTCCCCACACCACCCCACCACCACCCTTTGGTCGGCACTCCCTATATACTATAATCACATGGGGTGTCAGAACAAATCAGCCAACTTTTCCATTTGCAGGTTATATCTTTCCAGCACTAGAGGGAGCCTGCACTCTAAACCAATTCTCTCTACTGTAAAATCACACATAATCATGATCCTTGCTATGCTGGCACTCCTCTTACCACAGCACCCACTGCCTACCTTGAATCCCTTTATATCATCCACTTACGTGCCCCTGCCCAAACCTCAGTCCCTCCACACACAATATCCTGTTTTACTCACAGCTTATTGCACGTCCACCTCTCAGTCCATCCCCCCAAATCCATCCCGAACACTTGGACTACCACACTACCTCCACCACCCTGCCAATACACAACCCTCTGTACCATGAACTCTATCACAAATGGTCACTCTCTTCTCTAGTGTCTCGGTACTATTTCTCTCTCCCATCCCTGCACCACCCGTTATGATGTCATGCAGCTGCAAGACACCCACCTACCTTAGCAGCTACCCCTCTGGGCGCCTAATTGCCTGCTTCTCCTGCTCTCAGGAAATGTGCTCCTAAACCCTGGGCCTGGCAACTCTGCCATGCCTCAGCCCACCTCTGGCAAAGGTCTCGAACTGCTTTTATGAACATGTAGTCTCCCCAAGAAAACCACAGCATTCCAATGCTGGATGCTATTCCCCTGACATTCTTATGCTAGTGGAAACCTGGCTCTCCCAGCTTACGCCTGACTCAGCTGTCTCTCCCCAGGTTTCTCCTGTTTCAGGGCTGATGGGATAGGCAAGCGTGGAGGGGTGCTAATCTACCTGCATGACTCGGTCCCAGGGTCATGCACTCCCAACCCTGAGCTCAACCATGGGGTGCAAGCCATTACCTAAAAATCACCCCATACCCTGGTTGGGGCCCCCTATACCTAACCACGGCTTACATACCCCCGAGTACGAAAAATTTAGCGATCAACTCCCTCTTAGACTATCTATCCACCTTACCTCAAAAGGCTGAACTAATCTTGGGAGACTTAAACACCAACTGGCTCAGCCCCTCGTCTGATAATATAAAGGATGAGCTTGCAGCCCTTGACTTGTCTCAAATGGTCACTCAGCCCACCAGACTTAACCAAGCGAAGGGAACTAGCTCCCTCCTGGACATAGTTCTTTCTAATCGGCCACACAAGTTGGAATCTGTAAAAGTCCTTGCGGACTCACTTAGTGACCACTCCCCTGTCATCTGCTTCTGGTCCTCCCCCACACTCAGCCCTGAGTACTGCAGCACCCCTCGATGCAGATTTCTCCCCAGGGGTCTTGACAACCTCAAATGTCACCTCGCACAAGTCAACTGGACTCCAATGCCCCATGCATCTGACATAAATTTTACTCTAACTTATCTCACTAAGGCCTTCAACAATGCCTGCTACCTATTTGCCCCCATCACCACATCTAGACCAAAAAAACAGGCTGCTGCATGGATATCCCCTGCACTGATCCAGCAACTAAAACAGAGAGACAATCTTTGGCACATAGCAAATGACTCTGGTAGGGTGGCAGACAGGCAAGCCTATAGGACAGCCCGCAACCAATGCACCTGGGCCATCAAACAAGCGACAGCTAGATACTATCAGGCTGCTTTGACATCCTCCTGGGGCTCAGCCAGAGCCTTCTGGGACAATATTAAAGAACTGAATGGCAAAACCCGCTCTCCCCCTCTGTCTCAGATTGTCATAAATGGGGCAGTCTAGACAGACCAAACATGTGTCGCAGGCTGCCTTAATAAAACTTTCACGGACTTAAGCGCAGTTCTCCCTGCCCAATTCTTTGATCCCGTCCCCACGCCCACCCATATTCACACCTTCCAGCTGCAATTCCGCTTCTGGACGATCTCACCCCATGATGCCAAACCTTTTCTACTAAAATCTCTCGCCTCGCAAAACCCAAGTAATGACCCTCTTGACTCCAGGATACTCCGCCTCACGCTGGATGCCATGCTAATCCCCCTCACGATTGCCATAAATAGATCCCTATGCCTAGGCCAATTCCCGGAAGCATGGAAACAGGCAGAAGTCACCCCCATCCATAAGTCTGGGGACTGAACACTACCAAATAACTACAGGCCCATCTCCCTCCTCCCCCTCCCTCCAAAGCCTTGGAAAAAATAATATCCACACAGCTCATAGAATACCTGTCTAAATACGACATCCTATGTCCTGAGCAACATGGGTTTCATCCGGACCACAGCACATCCACTGCCCTTCTGGAATTCTCCCACCATATACACTCTGCGTTTGATAATGGTCAACTTGTAGGGGCAGTTTTCATCGACCTATCCAAGGCCTTTTACACTATGTGCCACCTCCTGCTGTTAAACTCCCTTAGCCAACTGGGATTCTCATCTGGCTCCCTGAATTGGTTCTCAAGCTACCTGCACAACAGATCTCAAAGAGTTAAGCTAAATAGGACCTTCTCCAGCAACCTACCAGTACTCTCAGGGGTCCCGCAAGGCTCCATCCTTGGACCCACCCTTTTCAGTCTCTTCCTAAACACCGTCCCAAGCTCCTGTTCCAACAAAACACTGCTTTATGCAGATGGTGCAGTGATCTTAGCATCACACTCAGACCCACTCCTACTCCAAAGCACTCTGCAAAGCACTTTCCTCCAAGCTGAAAAATGGTTCAGTAACCATCGGCTAGTCCTGAACCTGAAAAAAACAAAGTCAATGCTGTTCGCACATAGGCAAAACAGTGCCAAGGATACTCCCCTTCTCATCACCCCCAGCATGCTCCTTCCACTTGAACAGGTAACAACATATAAGTATCTGGGCATCACTTTTGACGTAGGCTTTACATTCCATGCCCATCTAAAAGCCCTGTCATCAGCCATGAACTCCAGGACTGGGCTCCTCTACCGCCATAAAGACTGCCTCCCAGAATCTGCCTTAAAATTAGCCATCACCTCATCTGTGTTGTCTCTGGCCGACTACGGACTTCCAATATACACAGCAGCTGACCCCTCTGCCCTGTCTAAAGTCCAGACCTCTATTAACAAAGCCTGTAGGCTCCTGACCGTGCCCATAGCAGAACTCCACCTTGCCTGCTATACTCTGCCACTAACATACTCACTCTTGAGGAACGGCTGAAATACCACACCTGCCTACTGGCTAAAAGTCCCTGTCCTGGGTTATGCCCACCAGGGTCTCACATCCCTGCAACCGGCAAGTCGACTGAGCTAACCGCAACTCCACCAAAAGCCACCTTCCTAGTACCCAGGCAAGAACCTCTCTGCCAAAGATCCTTTCATCATAAAGCTCCAGCCTGGTTTAACTCCCTTCCTGAGGGAATCACAAAGATCCCCAGGATTGGCCGGTTCAAAATAGCCCTCCGTCAACACATTATTGACAGCTGGTGCTGTAAATGCCTGTAGTGGAACATAACCCTGTCTCGAATAGCCCCCTAAGTCCTCTGGGTTCCATGGACGACTGGGCAATGGTACAACTGAACAACTGTAACAACTGTGTTTATATAATGATGCGTGTAACTCAACGTATGTATGTATTTATATAGTGATGCGTGTAACTCAACGTATGTATGTATCTCACCTGTATGTAACCTCTGTCCAAAACCGCACTTAATTGTTGTCTCCCCCAACCCGAGATGAGGTACCTTGGTAAACGAGTCTCTGACTCAAAGGTTGTAAAACTGATTATCTCAATAAATAAATAAAAATAAAAAATATTAATTTTTTTGCTTACTCTCTCTTTTCTATTTACCTAACCCATAAAATGGATAGTCTGGAGGATTATTTGTATAGTAAGTTTATAAGGCTTGTTATGATTTATTTTTGAAAAAAGTTTCCTTGGGTTAGTAATGAGAGTTTATTTCTTATATCCTTTGTATTATTGGATGGTTAAAACTACACTTCACTGGATATTTGGGGTTTGGGAAGGGGGGGGTGGGTAATGTTCATTTTTGCCATTTCAGTGTTTGTTATATTAGCAGTCTAATATATATATATATATATATATATATATATATTTGACATATGTATGATCTACATCATTAGGTACTTTCTCTTTAGGATATTGCTATTAATTTTCATAATAGACTGGATGGTCAGAGTGATTCGCCTGTGGAACTCGAATCTTCATATATTGCTTTCTGGACTACTAAAATGATGCAACAACTACAAATTATCACATGGAATGTTCAAGGTTTACAAGATCGACTTAAAGCAAAAAACATCTTTAATTACATAGCTAGGATAGGGGCTAATTGCATTTTGATGCAGGAATCCCATTTAGATATGAAATATTTTTTTTATTTCACGCTAAAAGATAGGGAGAGGGGCTTAATGTAGCATACTCTAATGTTTCTCGAGGAGCTACAATCTTTTTCAAGAAATCATCTGAAGATAAGATGATGAGGTCTCTTACAGACCCTCATGTCTGATACATTATATCCCAAATTTTATTATTTGGACATACATAGACCCTCTGTAATATCTACCGCCCCAATGAAAATTCTCCCAATTTTTTGCCTCATATATTCTTGGAATTAGCTAAGTTCCCTGCTCCATATATTATCAGAGAGGATTTCAAGTCTAGTTTGGAATCCAGTTCTTTACAAATCCGGGATCTGTCCAGATAACCTACCTCCACAGCACTTACAGTCTCTCAGTTCATAGTGGATTATAATCTTAGTGACCCTTGACATTTAAACAATCCCAGTCTCTGCCAGTATGCTTTCTTCTCTGCCCCTCACCAGTCTTACTCACGTATTGACTTTGTATTAATCTCACAGTTGACAGAATTCCAAATCCTAAATATTAAATATCATATTTTAATTTCAGACTATGCACCATTGTGTGCAGTTTTTCAAATTCCTAACTATAATAAAATTCCTAAATTTAGGCTAGACGCTATACTATTTAAAGATTCTCAGTTTACAGAACGTGTTAATAATGAACTACACCTTTAAAAAAAACAATACTACTCAAGACTCAAACATGTCCACTATATGGGACTCTTTTAAGGCATTTATAAGGGGCTGTGTCACCTCTTTTAAAATTAAGTGTGATAGAAACAAAGTTGCCAAATTAAAGATTTTACAAAACAAAATAGCTGAAATGGAAATTTCTTATATGCAATTAGACGACAACCAGACCCTTCAGAAATTAATGTCTTATAAAGAGGAATATAAAGGACTCATAGCAGAAGTGGTTGAGAAACAGGTTTTGTACACTAAAAGAAAATATTATGCAAGTAGGGAGAAGATTGATAAAATAATGGCCTGGCAGCTGAAGGCAACTCAGCAGAAAAACATCATAACACAAATAAATGATGATCAGGGGCAAACTTTTACTCTACCCGAAGACATTAATAAAGCATTTTTTAAAATATTATCAGGACTTAAATACCTCTGAAATGAATTGATTTTCAAACCCCAAAACTGATTTTCTTTCAGGTATTACGCTCTCTACTATCACATCAGAGGCTGCAGGGACTTTAGATCAAGAAATCTCTGTAGATGATATTTCAGCTGCTATTAAAAAATTACCTTCTGGCAAAGCCCTGGGGCCTGATGGCCCACCTATGGATTTCTTCAAAATATTCGCATCAAAGCTTATTCCTCAACTAAAGTGACTGTTTTATTATATATTTGACTCACAGGTATTCCCCCCATCTCTAAAGAAATCAAATATTTCTTTATTCTTGAAAAAAGATAAATAGCCCTGTCATACTGCTCTATCTCACTTATTAACTCAGACTCAAAGATTTTGACAAAGGTACTGGCCACCAAACTTGAGTCAGTATTACCAGAACCTATTCATCCAGATAAGAATGGCTTCATCAAAGGAAGAACTTTAGCAACTAATATTCGTTGAACACTTAATATTCTAGATTACTGTCAAGATCAGGATTTATCTTTGGTTTTGATTGATGCTGAAAAAGCCTTTACTGGGTAGAGTAGTATTACATCAAACTCATCATAGGAAAATTTGGCTATCTGGCGGGTTCTAAAATGGATTAATATACTGTACTTGGATCTGGTGCCATGGTTAGAACCAATGCCAATATCTCATCCCCTATATCTCTACATCATGGCACCTGTCAAGGATGCCCACTGTCACCTTTGATATTCTCATTAGCTATTGAACCTATGGCAACAGCCATAAGAACCTCACCTAAGATACAAGGACCAATTATTAATGATCAAGAGAATCGTATCAGCTTATATGCTGAAGATACTTTTATTTTTGTGGAAGACCTTAATTATAGTTTTCCAAGTATACTAGAAATTTTGACTCAGTTTGGTGAGGTCTCAGGGTTCAAAGTCAACTGGTCCAAGACAGAGGTCTTAGAGACCAATACACACTCAAACCCCTTCATTCTTTCTGCACAGGTTCATATCAAGCAATCCTACCAAATTACCTACTTAGGTATAAATATAGATAAAAACTTCAGGATTTACAGGCCTTAAATTTTGATCCACTCTTGGAAGAGGTTAGGAAGCTGTTAATACACTGGGAAATACTCTCCTACACATTAATGGGTCATATTAATGTAATTAAAATGTCAATCCTCCCTCAATTTATATTTTTCTTTCAAGCTCCTTTGATCATTAAACCTGATAAATTCTTTAAGGCTTTGAATTCAGTAGTTAAAAAGTTTCTCTGGAAAGGGAGGATGACAAAACTAAAAAATGAAAAATTAATTTCTGCCTATTCGGAAGCTGGATTGCCCCTTCCAGATTTTAAACACTACTGTTTTGCCACTAATTTGGTGATTATTCTTAATTGGCCTAAGACAAGCAAAGATGATGTCTCATTTTTCATAGACTCTTCCCAAATCGCATTTATCAACATTAAATATGTGCTATATACTGATCCAGTAAAATTAAAACTTAATTTATCATTCACAACCAAAATGACTAGATACATCTGGAATAATATTCTTGGGACTAAGTTGTTTAAGACAATGATGTCATTTGAATCCCCACTTTTAAATACTTCATTTCCACCTTCATTACAAATCCATTTTAAGAGTGATATAATAATGGCCTTTGTAAAATGGGACAGTTCCTTGATAAGGGACATATTCTAGAATTTGAATATCTTAAAAAATTTTGGCTTATCAATTTCCAATTTTTGGGGTATTTACAGATTAAGATTATATCCCAAAATATAAACAATCCAAGGAATGAAAAATGTTCTGCTTTGGAAAATTATTTCAAGTTATCGACTCATGTCAAGCCCATCTCACAAATTTATAAAATCATAGTCCCAAGGACACAACATATAGTTCAATTAAATGCTAAATGGGAAGAAAATTAGGAGGACAGATATCTCAAACAAGTTGGAAACATGCTATTTATATTAAGAATTGGGGCTAAAATCGATAATCATGCAACAAATCCCTTTTAATATTTTGCATCAAACTAATTATACACCCGAACTACTACATAAATTCAATTCTGAAATCTCCTCAGCAATTCCCTAAATGTGGCTCTGAGGAGGGCACTCTAGAGCATATGTTTATAGTCTGCCCCAAATTAATGATATTGTGGGACTCGATACTCGGCTTTATTTCAGATTCAATTAACTGTGCTCTTACTAAAAACCCATTATGGATGTTATTGAGAATTGGCCCCCCCTTACAAAAAATATCACTCCATAATCAGTTTGATTAACATCTACCTAGTCCAAGCTTTTAAGCAGATTCTCTTTAAGTGGAAGAACCCAGATCCCCCCTCCTCATTTCAAAATTTGGTTTAATGCAATGGTGAGCATTCATGCCCTCGAATGTATACATTATGTTTCAGCCAACTAATGAAGAAATATGATCAAATATAGAAACCAATGCAGAAAACTTAAAGCTGATCAAAATCCAGAAGGGTGTTACCCTGATTAAGGGTAGCAGCTTGAAGCACTCTGACTTAGTCCTAATATTCCAAGCTGAAATTATAATAAATATAGGTGATCATGCTTTTGTATCTTGAAGGATATGGCATACTTGATATTTCTATGTGGTTTGTATCCATCTTGTGAAAGACTGCTATGTTATCTTATTTCTTTTCAAAATTAAAAAAAGGAAAAAAATGATACAATCAACTGGACAGTTGCACACCACCACCACACACACATGTACTTACAGGCAGCCTGACAAGCTCTGTTTGCTTCCCCAATTGGAATGCCCACTCTGTTCTTCTATAGAGGGCTCTGTAGTTAGTGTCTCCAGTCCTACTGAAATTATTTCTAAATCAAATAGGGAAGCAAGTAAGATCTTATAAAAGTCTTCAACCCCTGTAGCAGAAGCTTAGCCACTTGCTTGAAGTTAATGTTCCTAACAACTGAAGTGTCAGGAGAGATCAGCAGCAACTAGCATAGGAAAGCAGCAGCTTAGCAGGGCCAAAGAGCAAAATGGCATGAGAGAGACATGCAATTGATAAGGCAGGGTTGAAGTCTACAAATGGATGGGATAAACTGGTGCTTGCTAAAATTCCAAACCACCATTAAGCAAGATAGGTTCCTTTTGATTCAGTTTTGAATCCTATATAATGTATTACACTATGTTTTCTTTATTTAAAATGAAAAAAAAAAAACTATCTTGCCCCATGTGCTCCCACTGCGGCCTTGTGGATGGTACCCTGAAACATATGTTATGGGATTGCATGAAACAATCCCCCATTGGGAACAACATTTAGTATTCTCTTGATCCTCTTTTAGATTTAGAAGATCTTTTTACCCCAGAGGTATGTTTAGTTGGTCAATTCCCAATAGATATTCCTAGTATACACAAAGCCCACATGGCCTTGATATCCCTGATGGCAAAGTTAATTATTTTTCAGCACTGGAAGATCACTTCCATCCCATCTTATAGAGAATGGCATCAGGAGATCTTGTTGGCTTTAATGGTGGAAAAGCATATTGCATCTGCTGGGAAAGTGTCTGACCAATTCCACCAGATAGGAGACACTATACACATTGTTGTCTCTGCTATCCACAAGGCCACAACCAGTGGTTTAGTCACTACAGTAGTTGGCTGTAACATCATCTATTTTCTCACTGGTGGTTCTTTTAAACTGCTCCGATATGCCCTTAGCTCAATCCTTTTTTTGCCAATACTGTCTGAGCTCCAGGGTGGGTGGAAGTATTTTGCAGGGGATGGTGGTTTGATGAAGGTTTTTGTTGTTTTATTGTGATCTGTTGTGTTTATTGTTCTTGTCTTTTCTGCTGTTAGATAATTCAATAAAGCATACCTAATGAAAAAAAAATTCCAAACCACTCAGCTGCTTGGTGAGCAGCCTCATGTAAATGCAATGAGCCAGCTGCTATCTGATAGTAGCTACTGACTCCTTTCAAGTACGTGAAGTTTTGACCCAGCAAGCAGATAGTGGTGTCATGGCCACAGTGCATTGTTATTGATCAGGAATGCTGAGCCCTGACCAGCTTGATCTGCAATGGACTCAGCAGTGACACACCTGTGTCATTCTTTGTAACAAATGTTTCTTGCCCAAGCACAAGAAAACATAAAAGTATATTAAAAATATGTATGAGTCAGCCAGTCAGTGCAGTGATAGCACTAACACACACACTGCTAGCAACCTGGATTTAGACGTCAACCCAAGTCATCAGAAAGCCACACAGGAATGAGGATTGACCATCCCAGCGGATGCTCTCCTCCTTTAGGAGATAGGTTTCCCAGCTTCCACAAAACTATCGCCGCCTGGGTGATCAGATGTAGCAGTGCATGCACAGCTGAAATTCAAGGAGGGGGATGCTCATGTAGTCTTGATGTGCTACACACAACTGTGCATGAGTGCCACTAGCTTTCAGTGACTAGCATCCCATGGGGTGAGGCAAAAGAAAACAGGCAAAAAAAATACTACCCATCTCTGGATGACACTGATCTTCAACCCACAGGCCCAGCACGCTGACTCAGCACCACCTCTGCAATGAGTCGCACATCCAATGGGGCTGGGCTCTCTATGATCTCTGCCCTGAGATTAAGTCAAGGAAGACCAGGAGGAACTTTTATGTCTGAGTGAAGGTGAGCGGCAGGGCTTGGGTTGGAGGAATTCAGAGAGGTTTTAAAAATGATCTATGTAAAATAGATGTAAAAGAAAAAAAAAACAAATTTGTTGCAGGGGATACCTTTTACTGGAATAACAAAATTGTTTAGAGACTAGCTTTTGAGAAACAATATTCTCTTCTTCAAATGAGATATGGTTTAGCTTGTTTAAACATCAAAGCACAGCCAGCCCTGTGGCATGGCAGGCTGAGGCACTGGGAGACTCATCTCCTGCAGTGCTGGTGACTTGGGTTTGGAAATTGACATGGTTTGGGATTTGAAATGTTTTTCTGTTATGAATGACAAGTGTCTCAGAAGAGATGTGCATACATAGTTTGCAGTGAGTTTTTTTTTTGCATGGTATTTCACCTTTGTCACCTAGCTGGAACTCCATGGGAAGTTTGCTTCACACCACTTTTTGTTTCAGGTTTGGTAGTTGGTGGGTTGGCAGAAGGCAAACATCAGTGTGGTGTGGAAAATATATATTTTAAAGCAGCAGTACTACCAAATCAGGATGTGATCTATCAAAAGTCTGCTTTTTGGCTGTAAGCATGGGGCAAAACTTCCAGTTTTCATACCTGCAAATATATTTTTCGGTCATCTTTAGTTTTTTAGATATTTGCAACTTATTTGAATTGTTTAGCACTACAATAAATATGGCAGCTGACTAGTTTCTCAGCTGCGCTTTTCATTAGGTCACATTAAGTCTTTGACTACAGCAGAGGGACCCTCTAATGACCATTTCTGATATCCTGCAAGTCATACACATGTGCAGTTGGCAGCAGAGGGGTTCCAGTGCAACATGCTTGTGGCAGAAATGTAAAAGAAGCAGAGGATTACTGAACACATTGTTCGGTGACAGTACAATGTCGGCAGGAATGGGTAACATGTATATGATCAGCAGGGCACATGCAATAAACTGTCTAAAAAGTGCAATTGTTTCTACTGTAGTACTGCTGCTTTAAAGTCTCATCTTCAGACAATAGTATGTAAATACAAACCAGATACTGAACGAATGTTAAAATCAAATTAGGAAACTCTTGCAGAAGAACTATGTGGGGGCAACATACAATACAGTACTATACCCTAGTTTTACTTTGTTTGTTATAATGATTCATTTTTTAAGTCAGTGGAGCCAGTGAGCTGGTCCTACTTTATATAAAACAAAACAATATGAGGCACTGGAATGTCAGCGCTTGAAGGTGCAGTCTGTCCACTAAGCCCATAAGCTGTCATAGACCTAGAGAAAGGCAAAGACAGGCGAGTCACTGTGAGACTGAATAAATGTCCCCAATTCAAAATACAAAGGCCATAGTGACAAGAAGAGGCTACTGAACTAGAAAAAAAAAGGGTGAAGAAATAGCGGAATGATTGTAAATGTGGTAGCTCTGAAAGCTTATTTGACTTTTATTTATTAGTTGTCATTCTACATTTGTCCTCCAGGACTTCAGTGAAGAAGTTTGATAGTGACTTCAAATTGGTTTACATTTAATATGTGGTTAAAGAAAAATTGATCTAAGCCATTGGTTTTGTATAAATTATTTTGTGTCCTTTTTTTTCATTTGAACCTCTACCCCTCCATAGCACTATTAATATCCGAGTTTGCTAGCTGCATATGTTACCATGCCTCCCGGTTCAGCCCATAAAGATCTATACCAGTGAATTTGCAATGCACTTTTAATTTCACTCACAGCTGTTTCTAATGGCATGAATTATAGAGTTACACTTAGCAATCAATTCTCAGCACTATACACTTTAAGAGACTTGTTTCCTTCATGTATTCTTCATGTCCTTTTTATAAATAATTCATACATTTGTATGTAATGCATGAAATTATGACATACTTAAGAGCATATGAAGAACTAAGAATTCAAAGAAGAATTTGAAGAGTAAGCGATTAATTCTAGGGACTCTCATACCCTCTCCATACCCAGCACACACCTGTGCGGATAAGTTGCTTTCTTGTACCAGCTCCCTGCTCTCTGGAATCATCTCCACTCCTCCCTCCAGCATTCCCCTCCTTCTCTTCTCTAAAAGCACATACTAAGGCTTTCCACTCAGCCCCTTGCTCATGCCTCCGATTGCACATGTTTTTACTCTATGGTGTACTGTTATAACTACTGACTTGGATTTCTCATCCTTTCTAATCTACATGCATCATATTACTCCACATGTAACATGCAGGCACCGATTTATTGTTAGTCTATTCACAATGTTCAATGATTTTATGTTATTATTTATGTAACATTCCTGCTTAATGATATATTACTCATGTATGAATTATTCTGTCTAAATGATTATTTCACCATGCCTGCATCATTCCTGTCTAATGATGTATCACTTTTATATTTCTCTGTCTAAATAATTGTTAATTGTACCATGTTTGTCATCTCCTCATTTGGTACCTTTCCCCTGGGACGCACCTGGAAACAAGCTTCAGCTCAGTGTGCCTTTCCCAGTTACCAAATATTAAATAAAATAAATAAACACCACCCCCTGATGAAGCCTGGTTAGAAGCAAATGTGCATTGTGGTGGTGGGGGGGGGTCCTTTCACATTGCAATGAACTTTGCACAATCAAATTTCATCCAGCCTCATGCTGAGTGTGCCTGTGTTTGCCTTTCTCCAGCTAGGCCTCCCATGGTTCCTTAGTCACATAGTAAGTTGCAGGCTTCATCACACGCCCCATAAACATAACAATCCCTATCACTGCCACACCAACTCCTTTTGCCACATGGAAGATATGATATATATTGATGGCTTGCCTCACAGTATAGTATACCTCCCATTTGGTACCTTGCTTTGCATACAGTATATCACAAATACTACATTATGAGCTGAATGTTCTAACCAAATTCCCTAAGTCAACTCAAAGAAATGAACACAGGACAAAATCAGAACTAAATCTGGCAAAGACCCTCTTTCACCCCAGAATGGCAAAGTACTACATTTGTGTATAATAGCTGTGTCAATTATACAGTAAACACAATTTGATATAAAAAGCAAATGACAAGAGCTAGGAAACATGAAAAGGAAATGTGTACTTTATTAAATTATGTTGACAGATGCTAAGGTTAAAATGCATAGTATGATAATTACCCTATCAAAGGCTAAGTCTGTGTTTTCCAGAAATAAATATCATTATTTCTTCAAAGTGATCTAACAACTTCAGAAATCACAGAAGGTAAAAGCTTAAAAATCAACCTATTATTTGACTAGTACCTTAAGCATCAGTTTCTAAGGCAATATACTGTATACTGTATATATTTCACACAAAGGACAAATCCATATATAGTCAAGCCAATCTACTGTTATATAACTGTATGATATTGATTTTTTCATTTTATTATTTATAATGGACCTTTCTACAGTAAGTAAACTTGCCCAGGGCACATACCTATTCAACAGTGCATAAAACATGAGAAAGTTAACCAAATTAAATCTGCTGTACAATGTTAATTATATTCAAATACAGATTTTCGTAAATATACCAATGTTTAAGCTAGGTTGGAAGTAAGGACAGATTGATCAAGTCTAAAAGATGTCTTAAGAGCTTTCCAGAGTTAAGAGTTTGGGGCTGCCACTGCAACTGCATGATTATCATCAACATACTTCTGATGGGACATGCCATGTTCTGCTTCAATAAAAGCTTAAATGGGAAATACTGAACCCTCTTCTTGCTGCATGGTATTTTGTTGCTAAAGAACTCTTTCACATAACATATTTAACATGTACAGTACAGTAGAAATCTCCATACTGAGGCAAGTTGTGACTGTATTGAGCGTCGTAGGTTACACAGTGCTATCTCTTCCATACCTTCTGTTCGATAGATTTGTAGTTGTTAAAAGCAACTTTGAACCCTATACCAAAAAGATTAACTTTCGCTCAGCACATGTTACAAAATCTATAAGACTAATAGTAAATATGTAATATGTGCTTGGTAATACAGTAGTTGGTAAATCCTTTCTCATTAAGAGAATCAGTGTTTCTCCTGATACAGGAAAACTGCAATGCAGGCTTTCAGGGTTTGGAGAACAAAAAAGAGTCAAGAAATGTATTGTAACCATATAAAAATTATTAGAGTTTCACAGACTAGGGCTGCTAATACTGTCTATTGTGTATATTTCTGTGGTTAGTAGGTATGATAGATAAGAAAAATCATTGTTAAAACAGGCAAAGGCAATATTCAGTTTTGTTTTTTATATATATATATAATAAATAGAATAATACATAGGAGTGTATGCATTACAAGGGAGTAATCCCATCGAGAGGTTCTGGGGACATGGGAACCTCGAGGCGAAGCTTCGAGAGGTTCGCATGTCCCAAAGGCTGTACCTTGTAATACTATACCTTGTGTTATTTGTAATATATGGAGCCAAATTCCATAGGAAATTGTGTCAGTGTGATTTTTGTTCTCCGCATTCTCGCTGGCTGCCTCTCTGCCCCCTCCCCAACTCGCTAGCAAGTCCTCGCTCATTAGGAAGTCCTACCTGTTTTTTTCGTCAATGTAAATGCAGGATCAACAAGGTACTGTTGTCTTGTGGGGTAAAAAAAGTCGAGGCGAAAATAAAGATCCCAAGTTCTGTGGGTACGAGTTACTCTTGTGAAGCGAGAGATGGCCGCCATTTTTTTGAAAGTATTCTGCCCTCTGTGAGAGAAAAGGTAGCCAATCACGAAGCACGGTTTACAAATCTGGTGTCCTGAGTCTAGCGACTGCAGAGAGCGAAGCTTAGCAACCAGGTCTGAATCTTGGGCATGCGCTGTTCCATTTAACTGACAATACTATCGTTCAGGCAGCAGCGATACTATTATCACTTCTGAGCGATAGTATTATCAGGGACGAATGATGGTATTATCACTTTGGCTGATGTGGTATTACGGGATTTTTTGTATGGGTTAGTATACTATTATTTAAGCATCTCCATATATTACAATATGGTATTGATATTAAACCATGCTGTACACTGACACTATAGAATAATCTAGAAGTACAAAAAATGTGTCATGGCAAGCAGGCAATGTGGATGAACTAGATGTAAAGTTATTTTCCATTAGAGGGTTCAAACCCGAACAAGTGCCAAATCCGTAGCTTCTTTATTGTGTTCTTAGACTCCAAAACATATAAACATAACCTCTGATGGTAGAAAGAGACTGATCAACTATTTTTATTTATTTTACAATTTTTGGCCAGGAAATACTAAGTTGAGTTTTGTTTCCAGGTGCATCTTGGGAGCACAGAAAGTTAAGTGACTTGTTCAGAGTCAAACAATATTTAAGTGGCAGCACTGCAATTCAAACCCAACTCTTTTATTTATTTATTGAAATGTTTCACCAGGAAGGCACGCTGAGCAACAAGTTGCTCGTCTCCCGGTTGACCTGGGGAGTAGGGGAACATGAGGACAGTTTAGAGATTTGATACACAATATAGATATACAGTTTGATTACATACAATAAAGTGAGCAGACTACACAGACGTACTGAAAAGGAGGAATGCTAGCAGGTATGAACTAGATGGATACAATGCTAACAGTCTTGAACTAGATGAGATACGATAGCACAAATATCTTTGGCAAACACTTGGTGGGACATAGCTTTGTAGTTAGAAAATGGCTGGATAGAATACAAGGAGGTTGAACTAGGGCAAGATTGCGAGGAGAGGCACAGATAGAACAAAATTTGCAAGTTGTAACAAAAGTGCCAGGTTGACTATAAGTGCATTAGAGATTTGGGGTTCGCCAATAACTACGGCTAGGAAGGAGGAGGAAAGGTGGGTGTGTGGGGAATGTAGGCAGAGGCGGGGGTGAAGGTTGGAGGAGGGAAGGCAAGGGGTGAAGGAGATGAGTCTGCCAGGGCCTGACCCTCCAGAATGCTGGGATCCTGCCTGCACCAGGCAGAGGTCAAGCACAAACAGGAGGGAAGCAGGTTGTAGGCAGTGTGAGTTAAGAGCATGCCAGGAAGGAAGAGGGGAAGAGGAGGGTCTGCCGGGGCCTGGCCCCTTCAGTATGCTGTGGACCCTACCTGCACAAGGCAGAGATAGAGCATGACAGGAGGGAAGAAGACTGTAGGCAGCAGAGGTACAGCATGACAGGAGGGAAGTAGGCAGTGATGGGGAGTAGGCTTCAGAAGGACTAAGAGCGAGGAAGGTGGGAGAGAAGAGTTACCGAGACCCAGCCCTTTCAGGTAAGAATGGGGTGGAAGTAGGAGGTGAGGAAGGTGTTTGCTAGGTTCTGGGCCCCCAGGATGCAGAGAACCCTGCCAGGGGCCCAGGTCAAGCAACTGCAAGTGGGTAGTGAGGGTAAACTGGTGTGCAGAGGAGGGAACAGAGGTGGTGGGAATAAGGTGGAAAAGAAGGGGTGCTGGGGGAGGATGTAGGGGGAGGAGTCTGCAGGAAAGAAGTGGGTGTGAAGCTGAAGCAGGCTCATAGGGGAACAAGTTAAGGAAGATTCTAGCTGGAGCAGCTAGCAGAGAAAGATTATGTAAGGCAGAGGCAAGGGGTGGGAGGAGGCAAAGTGTCATATTTGAGGTGGGAGGGTTCCAGATTTTGAGGAAGTGATGGGTGAAGCCTGATTGGCCAATGAGGGTGGTACAATGGGGACTAGAAGGGTGCAAATGTCGAAGGATCTGAGGGAGTGGGAGGAAGGCGGGGGTGAGGGAGGGATGGAGCATGAGAGGTTAGAAAGGAAGTACACAAGCCAAAGTTTGAAAGTTAGCTTAGCACAGTGAACCAGGCATCTGTTACCAAGTGGGGGAAGGACACAGCATGGTAAAGGTCACAATGATGGGTTTGAAATGGGGCATTAACAATGAATCGACAGAAGGTTGCAGCTTACTGCTGTTAGCCACTGTGCCATTCTGCCTCCTGAGTTAATAGTCTCACTGAGTCTGTCCTTAGTATTACTATCTTATTCTCTGATCTAGTGTCCTTCTGGGTTATCCCTCTCAGCCCCTCCCTGAATCCCTCCCCTCTCAGGTTCCCTCTATTGGGAATATAAACCACTTTTGTTTGTCCCAGCCATGTCTGAACCCATCAAGGGTAGCTACCCCCACCACTTCCACTGACAATCTGTTCCACAGCTACACCATCCTTTCAATGGAGAACTTCCTCACACCCCTCCCAAATTTACCACCACTAAAGTAATCTCCAGTCATGCCCTCTTCCCTTTTTCTACAAACATGTCTTCATTATTCACTCTATATACACACTTAGGAACTTATAGGTCTCAATAATGTGCCCCATCTCCTGTCTGATCTCTGCTGAGTACATATTCAGGGCCTCCAGCAGATCCTCATAGGATCTGCCCTGTATCCTTCAATCATTTTGGTGACCCTTCACTGTACTAACTCCAGTCTATTAATTTCCTTTCCAGTGCGGTCTCAGAGATGGGCACAGTGTTCAACATGAGCCTTCACCAGTGATCTGCTTAAGGGCAGTATCACTTCACTTCTCTTCTATTAAAACCCCTCTCTACACACACACCAATTCTCAAGCCTTATTTTAGTCCTTATGGTACTGGTTGGTTTGCTGAGGAGTCACTGATGATGGCTTCCAGATCCCTGCCCTTGACTATAGTGGCCACCTTAACCCACACTATCCAGTACTCCATACCCAGGATTTGTGCTTCAGTGTTTGTTCACCTGCTTGTTCTCCTGACCAATAAAGTACCACAGTTTATTGCACAGCATAACAGCATGCATCAGTGGTCTTTTGCCTTTGTGAGTGAGTGTTGAGGTTTCTTTGCTACTGCCTCAAAGTGACTGCCAAGGGTGCCGGAAGATGGTAAAAACTGAGGGGGCTGAGAATCAAAGGGGCATTTATGAGGGTACAAAGGGCACTTTTTCTGTACTAGTTTTTGCCATACAGAAATAAAAAGTGGAGTGGCTACTACCCCTTTCGCCCCCCCGGTTCCGGCACCTATGGTGACTGCTTTACCTCTAGCACCAGACCTCCAGCAGCTACTTTGGTTGTGCTGCAGAACCTATCAACTGGATATTGAATACCTCAGTTTACTCCTGCCTCAGCCCCCCCCATCCCCTCCATTCCACAGCAATAGCACCTCTAAAGTGACCAGAGAGACTTCTTTGCCCTTCAGCTTCCTCCTTCTCTGGCTTCTACATGTTTGATTTAACTTTCTCCAGACGTTAGTTTGCCAGGTCAATTGTACTCAAGTGCACAAGGGCATGTGGCACTTCCCCCATCTTGTCCATTATCTTCCCTATCCTGTCCTTATCTATAATGGCTGATGCACCTGGGAGGCATCTGATCACCCCCTTTCCTTTCTCTGTCATCTCACCACCCTTTCCTCACCCTGCTATTGTGTCCCTAACTAGCAGTACTCTACTGGCTACCTTCTTTTCCCAGCTACCCTGCAGAGTGCTGCTCTTCCTGCCTGGTCTTTCTTCATGACTGTCTCAAAGCTTCCCATGGTGCATGTGGGGAGGCTGTGAGCCAAGCCAGTCCTGGAGGAGTAAGGCAAGGCAAGTGTGCCTCTTCCAGGGCTGTGAATGAATTTGAAGTCTCCACCAAAGACACTGCTTCACCCCAGAAACCTGATTCTCTCCAACCTTTACAGCCACCATCAACCCACTGGCCAGTGGGCCTTTAATGGAGGGTGGGGTGAGGGTAGTGGTTCCGGATTTCAGCACAGCTGTCTGGACAGCAGGAGTCTTTCTCCCCATGCTGCTACAGTTGAGCATGTAGCTCCACAAGTCTTCTGCATATGAGGCAATTGTTGAAACTAGAAGAAGTACGCACTTGGACCATGGTGCTCCAGTAACTCACCAGGAAAAGCAATGAAAGAGTTTTGAGCACACAAAAACCCATAAGAGGGACGCAAAAGAAGTATGAATCACATAAAATGTATTCTGTTATATCAAAAGTCAAACAAATAAATGGACAGGAAACTGTCTGACATGTTTTGAACCTCCAAACAGTCCTTTTTGTATGCTGAAAACCTTTCATTGCTTCTTATGAGGCAATGGTCAACCCTCCAGAGCATAGCCCATGAAATGGTCACCTCATAGTCCCTGCTGATATCTCCCCCCCATTCTATCTACTCTCTATGCCTAAGTACTATTCTAAGCTCCATTTTTGACTAATGTAATATCTACCAATATACTCCCTAACTCCACTGACTCCTCAAGTCCCCTTTCGCCACTTGCTTTTTCACCCTACCTCCAGAAAGAATGTGTGTTCATTAGCTTAGAAACACCTGTTCTACTTATCTGATCCCTCTGATGCTAACTCGTATGCTTACCCTCAACTGACAGTTCTTACTTCTTCCACTCTCTGCTCCCCTCTGACCCTTTTCACCTGTTGCTATATCATCCTACCCTAGATAGGGTGTTCCCCTCCCCTAGGGAGAATTAGCTTGTTTATTATGTCACTTGTCCCTCACCTCCCCCAACAAGTGGCCTCCTGTTTCACTACCCTGAATGATGCTGTGCACCTGACCTGGGTAGGATTTTCTCTGGATTAGAAGATCTACAGGCACCCTTCACTACAGGCTCATTAGCTCTCTCATAAGCAGAGTTCCCTGTGAAACTGAAGATGTACTGCACCCATGGACATCCTGTACATGCTCCTAATCCAGGGTTACCATTTTCAAATACCTAATTGTCTGGCTGGACAGCCACCTTGACTTCTGGCTGCATAGTCACCTCGACTTCTCCACACATATTGATACCATCTGCACCAAGCTCTGGCCCAAACTCACAGTCCTCTACCACCATAAAGACAGCCTTCCTCTCCACACTAGGGGTGAATTAGTACTAAAAACAATCTTGCCTGAACTAGATTACACAGATGATGTCTGTGGCACCATTCCACCTCTTCCCTCTCTAAATTAGACACTATTATCAACTCCTTCAGCTGCTTTGCCACTGCTTCCCCTCCCCTTACTCACTACTGTATCCTCTATGCTGCCATCTCCCTTACCCCTCTGTCTCACAGGAGAACCATCCACTGTGCATCCCTAATTGCAAAGTACTGGTTCAGCTTCCTTTCTCCCTACCTCTCCTCCTGTCTGTCTCCTACTGTATCCACATCCTACTCACTTCACCATAGAGAGTCACACACCCTCTCCATCCGTCATCCTCACTCCACTGCTGGCCAGTCTACCTTCTCATACTGGCTCCCTCACCTCTGGAACATTCTTCCTTCTGACCTTCATCTGGCCTCCCTCTCTCATCCTTCAAAGACTCCTCTGCCTCCTCCCCTCTCCAGCACCTCCAACGCTCCTAAACCCTGCATCTCCCTCTTGATTCTGAGCACTTGTCCCCCCATCCACAATATGTTCCCTCACTCACCCCACTGATTTTTCATATCTTTGTTGGCCCAGCCTTTTCCACCATATATCCCATACTCAGCTCCTGTTTACTCTGGTTCCCTCAAGAAGGAGCAAAATTTGTCTCTAGGCATCCCAGGTAAACCTAGTAGATTCCTTGTTATGTTTTTCATGCCTGAATGATTGTGGTTCCCTATGTAACAATGTGCCTAAACTGTTTTAATCTCTTGTAGATAAGTTGTAAAGTTCTGAAATGTAACTCACACTGTAAGTTCTTGTAATTCTTGTTTCTCTGTAATCTGTTTGAATTTGCAACTTGTACTGTAATTTTGAAATTTTGTTCAACCACTGTGTTAATAACACCAGGGTTATGCCTGGAAATGAGCCTTGGCTCAGTGTGCCTTTCCCGGTCACCAAATTTAAATAAATAAATAATAATCAGATGTTACACTCTTTCTCCAAGATATTCATGCTCTGGGATGCTCACATGTTGGGATGCTTGCCCTTTGCTACTTTATATGGCTCCACAAAGTGAATTCCATTTGTCTGCTTGAGTGTTTTTGCAACACTTTGGGATACCTCTCTTAAGATGGCACTCCTGCCCTCAACCTAGCCTTTTAACACAACAAATGGGAAATAATAGACAATTTCAACAATTTTATTTCCCTCCAACAGTGATTTCTGTTCTCCCTCATCCCACTGGCTGCTGCAATCTCCAAAAGCAGGAATAAAAGAAATGCTAACACTATTCAGCACTCTGTTTAAAGACACACAACAAAGAAGAAACAGTGCATGATGTCAAACAATTTTACCTCACTCCATCTGCAATTCCAGTCTTCCTTCCTCCTAGTGACAGCTGCACCCTTCACAAACAGGAACAAAAAAACAATGGAACAGAGAAGACCTGAGGGAGACATAACTGTGTATCATGGAATGAAAGCTGCATGGGAAACATGATTGTTTTCCAAATAAAGGAGAAGATGCAGGGGAGACATGATTACACTTTACAAGGATCTTCTAGGACAGCAGCATCAGACAAAGTGAAACTATCAAGATGAACAACATTGAAACGACATTGCAACACTCAGTGTAACTGAAGGAGAATATTCAAGGGAAACTTCAGAAAGAACTAATTCACAGACCCAGTGTGAACACTTTAAATAAACTGACAGAGCAAGTGCTATCAATTGATACTATAATAATAATAACCTGCAAGCTCAGACTAGGCAAGTACTTTGAAGAAAATCTGGTGACAGCTATTTCCACTGAGCTAATGGGAGTTAGGAACTCGATGGACCTCTGGTCTTCTCCCCCCTTCCCCAAAATGCATATTTACAGTATGCATGTATTGTACAAATATGTGCATGAGGTATATTAAGCTACTATTGAATGGCTGTTGCTGAGATGGGTAACATTTTATGCCATAAAATTTTCATAAAGCATGGAAACAATACCATTTTTTAAATGAATGCAAAAAAAAAAATCAGTCTCACATTCTAGAAAATAATTGGCTTCTATTTTTAGCATTCACAACAGATAAAGTACTGTTTCATGTAGAATGTCATGTTATTTTACCCTAAGCCAAGTTGACCTCTGACTCACTGGGTTTTGTTTGAGCTAATCATAACTCTACTGCTGAAATATTCCTCAGCATGGAGTCTATTCATAAACCTATGCACCATGTATATGTAGTGCGTAAGCTCCCTAAACCAATGGTGTACATGAGGGTTATGTGGGACCCCACCTTATTCACGGATGGGGTGTGAGCCTTTTCCACTCCTTGTCCCCTGTCCACATGGATGGACCAGAGGAGTGATCAGTGGGTGTTCTACACACCATGCCATTAACCAAGTCACAGAGTGCTAGGAGAGGGGGTGCAGGCTACATAGGCAGGGACCTTGCTTTGGCCACTATATGTAACAACTGTTCCAAATGTGCCAACCATGGCGGGACAAGGTCCTCCCCTCTGCCGTGCTGCCTGAGCACTCCAGATGTGGAGAAGGGTTGGAGTGGCCATTGGAGCATGCTTCCATACATTGTTATGCTTCCAGAACTTCCAGTGTCCACAATCCTGCTCTGGATGCAGCAGAGGATCCACTATGTTACCAGGGCCAGAATCCAATGGATGCCCTTATCAGTTGGGCTGCCTGCTGCACCAAAGTGCCAGCAGGCAAGGGCTGTGGAAAGAGGTCCAGCAATGGTGAATAGAATACCCTGAGTGCCTGTCCGTAGGTGCAGGCATGCGTTGCCTGGTACATGCCTGACAACATATTCAGCCCACATTCAAGCACAGGCTATAACATGAACATGTATTAAAGTTAATCCAGACAGAGAAGCTGACACACATTTTGAGACTGCAAAACAATATTTTTGACATACAATGGATGCTTTGGATTGCATTTATCATGACATGATTAACTAATTGAGCTGCTTGCGTGGACCAGAGAAGTAGAAGGATACATCCAGAGCTGAAGATACATTTGATAGAAAGAGATAGATGGGGGAGAGGAGGAGACAGACAGTGACAGAGAGACAGAAAGAGATTGTATTAAAATAAGATCTACTGTAGTGTTCCAGATATAAACACGGCTTTAAAAAAATTGCAATGTAAAACACTGGCAGCAGTTTAGAATAATTTGTGTATAATTGTGAGGAGCAAAAGCCTTCAGGTGGCGAGACAACCTAAGAAATGAGGGTCCCTTGCTTGGCGAGAAGGGCCCAACCCCTGCACCATAGTAGTGTTTTTGTGTCGAATTAGGCAATCCAGGAGCGGAGCGGATGGTGTCCAATCAAGCAGCTATCCAAACCCCCTGCCACTGAATCTGAGGCAGCATGGATTCACTGGGGGAGCTCATGCCACACAAATCTGATGTTTTTCCTTGACTGGGTGATAAGGGAAGTAGATTAGGGTGGCGAGGTGGCTGTGGCCTACCTAGAATTCAGTAAGGCCTTCGACACCGTTCCACATAGAAAACTTGTAAACAAGCTGGGCAGCCTGGGAGCGGCTCCAAAAGTGGAAAACTGAGTAAGGAATTGGTTGGAAGATAGGCAACACAGGGTGGTGGTAAATGGAGTTCACTCAGAAGAAGGAAGGTGACCAGTGAGGTGCAACAAGGATCGGTACTGGGACTGATCCTCTTTAATGTCTTTATATGCAACATTGCAGAGGGCTTGAAGGAAGGTATGCCTTTTTGCAGATGACACCAACATCTGCAATTGGGTGAATACTCTGGAGTTGTGTGGAGAAAAATGAATAGGGATCTAAGAAGCTTGAAGAATGGTCAAGGCAATGGCAACTAAGTTTCAATGTGAAGAAGTGCAAAATCATGCACTTGGGGCACAGAAACCCAGGGGCAGAATATAAGATGGGAGTAGCAGTACTGATGACCATCAAACAGGAAAGAGACTTGAGGGTAATCATATCTGATGACCTAAAGGTGACCAAACAGTGTGACAAGACAGTGGGAAAAGCCAGTGGGATGCTAGGATGCATAGGAAGGGGTGTCACCTGTCACAGGTTGTTACCTCAGCAACCCACTCTCACAGGCACACATTAGACCTGGAGTTCACACTGGGTCCTAGGGTTGATGGCCTCATGATTGATACAGTTGCTTGGTCAGATCATAGCACCATGAGGTTCACATTTTAGGCCACCCTGAGGGTCTGTCCTCTGTGGAGATGGTCCTGTAACACCTTTTTGGGGATTGTCCCCAACAGGACTACAGGCCCTGCTGGACCTATCAAATGTAGAGACTGTGTGCACAATGGGTGCGGAGGGCAGTGGCAGCCTATAAAAGGGCTGTTGTGGTGGTACTTGACTCTATTGCACCCTCCATGTCTGGCCCTTATCTACTCGCTGGAGTCCCCCGCCCGGTTTGATGGGGGACTCAGTGAGTTAAAGATAAAGAGCCGAGAGCTGGAGCAGGGTTGAAGGAGTTCAGGACTGATGGAGGACAAACTGGCTTTTAGGTCACATTATGGTGTCTATCGAAGGGACATCTCCTGTAAAAAGGTGGATTTTCTGTCAAGGAAGATTGCTGTGGCAAGGAACAGACTATCTCAACCCTTCCATATGGTAGATGGGTTGCTGCACCTGATCTGTCTCATTACGGGAGGAGCTAGTTCAAGCACAAGGTGCGATGCATTTTCTCTGTTCTTTGTTGACAAAGTGTTCTCTATTAGGGCTAAGATCTCCTCCAGTGCTGCTCAAAGAGCTTGTGGGATCAGACCGGTGACATACAGGGGCACCCCTCCTGTATGGGGTGAGTTTGATCCAGTTGGAGTGGATGAGGTAGCTGAAATACAGTAGTCTCGAGACTGTGACCAGCCTATTGTGATCTAGATCCAGGTCCAACCTGACTTTTTGTTGGTTGTGTGGACCTGATTGGACCTGTGGTAGCTGAGATCATCCAGTGTTTCTTGGGGAGTGGGGTCTTTCCAGTGGCCTTGAAAAGGCCTTGGTGAGACCACTTCTGAAGAAAGCCCTCACTGGACCTGGGTTTCTCACCAACTACAGACCAGTCTCAAACCTCCCATTTTTAGGGGGTTTAGAAAAGGTGGTGGCCATTCAGCTGATGCTCTTCTCGCTTCTCTGCCACTTTTGGAGCTTCTAATTTGGATTTAGACCTGGACATGGTATGGAGACCGCCCTGGTGAAGGTGATGAATGATCTCCTAATAGCGAGAGAGAGGTAAGAATGTGCCATCCTTGTTCTCCTGGATCTCCCTGCAGCGTTTGACACTGTGGAAAATTAGGTGTTATTGGACTGACTGCAGAACTGGTGTGGACTAACCGGCAATGTCATCACCTGGTTTAGGTCCTACCTCTGGGCAGAGTACAGAGGGTGACAATGGGGTTATAGATACATAGACACATAGATACAGAGAAATTGTTGGTTGATAAGGACCGCTAGGCCCATCTAGTCTGCCTGTAACCCTTATACTTGTATGCAGTTACTGACCCTAAGTTATCCTCATCTAGCTTGATGCCTCTGCACTGTGGAGCCCAGTAAGGTTCAGTCCTGTTGCCTCTGTTGTTCACAGTATATATGCTGCCTTTGAGAGATGTTATCAGGTGGTATGGACTGGGTTTTCATTGCTATGCTGATTATACCCGAGCTATACTTCTTTGGTGCACCTGGAAACCAGATGGCAGTTTCTGTGTTTAACAACTGTCTGGCCGAGATCCTGAACTGGATGACTCAAAACTGGCTATGACTCAACCCAGACAAGACGGAGGTATTGGTGGTGGATCCTGGTCATCGGCAGGATGGAGGACAGTTAGGGAATGATCCTAGATTAAGACTGGGAGATGTTCCCTTGACCCCTTCTATTCAGTTTAGGGATCTGGGCATGGTCTTTGATGATGGCTTGACATTTGATGCTCAGGTGTCGGCAGTCATCCAAAGTGGCTTTTATCATCTTAGAAACATTGCCTGGACCTAAGTCCTGATACCAGCTAATGACCTTGCCACCCTAATACATGCCTTTGTCATGTCTAGGATGGATTACTGTAATACTCTGTACCTGGGGCTATCTGGAGTCAGCCTCTGCTGTCTGCAGCTGGTGCAGAATGCGGCAGCCAGAATGTTAACAGGTGCATCGAGGTTTGACCATATTATGCCTGTTCTCTGTGGGTTGCACTAGCTGCTGATAAGGTGAAGGATTGCTTTCAAGGTCAGATTACTGACCTACAAAGCCCTGCACAGCCAGGGACCAGACTACCTGCAGGACCTCCTGGTATCTTATTGCCTGGCTCATTCTCTCCATTCCACCACAAAGTTTATATTTATTGCATCTATTTTTGTACCTGTCTTCCAACCACATAGTCATGATTAGAGGTGTTCAAAACCGGGAAGGTTTTGGTTTTGCTAAATCACCCTGGGTTTTGGTTGTGGGTTTGGTTTTGGATTCATGGCCAATATCCATTCAACATAAAATGTGTCCTGTTCCTTCATTTTAAAGTATAATGTAAAGGAAAACAGGTTAAATTCTATAGAAGAACAGCCTTTTTTGATAGGACTACACACACAAAAAAATTGTCCTCCTGTCCTGACTGCTGTTTGTGTTGTAGATGGCTGGTGACACTGTGCAGCCAGAGTTACTCAACTGCCAGGCTGCCCCTACGCAAAATGTTTCACACTTGATGCAAGCCTTTATTTGACAGGAATACACACACACAAAAATATGGTCCTCCTGTCCTGACTCCTGTTTTTGTGGGGAAATGGCTAGTGACACTGTGCAGACAGAGGCTACACAACTGCTGGGCTACCCACCAAAATATTTCAAATGTGACGTAAGTCTTTTTTTTGCAGGACTACACACAAAAAAATATGTTCCTCTTGTCCTGACTCCTAGTTGTGTGGTAAATGGCTGGTAACTCTGTGCAGACTGAGGCTACTCAACTGCCGAGCTGTTCCATCCCCAAAACATTTCACACTTGACACAAGCCTTTATTTGACAGGAATACACACACAAAAAAAATATGCTCCTCCTGTCCTGACTCCTGCTTGTCTTGGAAATGGCTGGTGACACTGTGCAGACAGAGGCTACTCAACTGCTGGGCTGCCCCTCCCCGAAATGTTTCACACTTGATGCAAGCCTTTATTTGACAAGACTATCAAAAAATATTGCCCTCCTTTCCTGACTGCTGCTTGTGTGGGAAATGGCTGGTGACACTATGTGAGACAGAGGCTACACAACTGCTGGACTTCCCTTCCAAAACATTTCACACACATTATGCAAGCCTTTATTAGAAAGGACTACACAAAAACAAATATGCTCCTCCTCTCCTGACTCCTGCTTGTGTGGGAAATGACTGGTGACACTATGCAGACAAAGGCTACTCAGCTGATGGGCTACTTCCTCCCCAAAGTGTTTGACATGTGATGCAAGCCTTTATTTGACAGGGCTATACAAAAAATATGGTCCTCTTGTCCCGACTCCTGCTTATGTGGAAATGGCTGGTGACACTGTGCAGGCACAGGGTACTCAACTTCAGGCTGCCCCATCCCCAAAACATTTCACACTTGATGCAAGCCTTTATTTGACTGGAATACACACACACCAAAAAATATGGTCCTTCTGTCCCGACTCCTGCTTTTGTGGGAAATGGCTGGTGACACTGTGCAGTCAGAGGCTACTCAACTGTCGGGCTGCCCCCACCCCAAAACATTTCACACAGTAAGGAAGACTTTATTTCATAGAACTACACAAAAAAATATGGTCTTCATGTCCTGATGCCTTCTTGTGTGGGAAATAGCTAGTGACACTGTGAAAACAGAGGCTACTCAACTGCCGGGCTGCCCCCTCCCCCTGAAATGTTTCACACGTGATGCAAGCTTTTATTTGACAGGGCTATACAAAAAAAATATGGTCCTCTGTCTTGACTGCTGCTTGTGTTGGAAATGTCTGGAGACACTATACAGACAGACACTACTCACAACTGCTGGGCTGCCCTCTTCTAAATTGTTTACATGTAATGCAAGCCTTTATTTGACAGGACTACACAAAAAATATGGTCCTCCTGTCCTGACTCCTGCTTGTATGGGAAATAGCTGAGTGACACTATGTAGGCAGAAGCTACTCTCAACTCTGGGCTGCCCCCTCCCCAAACATTTCACATGTGATGCAAGCCTTTGTTGGCAGGGCACCAGGTCACAAGGCACCAACCACAAAAGTGCCATCAAAACAGTGCTGTATAAACAACGATGTCAACAACAGCGCCGACAAAATATTGCCAGATGACAACAGTGCCAATGGTAGCGGTCCAAATCCATACTGCGACCACAACCATGGCTAAAACACACAAATAAACATTTTAGTTTGGGGGCTCCTCCCCTCACCCCCAATGTGGTGGCTCTTCCCCCACATTGCCCATAACTTACATGCAGTATCTAACTCCAAGGGGTAGAACTCGGGAGGGTACAATGTTTTGGGGTTATATCTGTTTCAGCATGTAAAAAAATAATACACACTTGGGGTGGGGAAAGAAGTAATGTTATGGGGTGGGAGGCCAGGAACACAACTCTGGTTCCTAAGCCCTACTAATTGAGCTGCTGGCGCTAGACCTCTCCACCAAGGGAGCAGCTCAGTTAGCCTTTGCACTTTTCTCCCTTCTCCACTTCCTGCCTTCTTTCCTTTATAGCCACAGGGCTAGCAGTTACTAACGTCGCTATTCTACCCGTCTCTCTGTAAAGGCAAATGCAGTTTAGGAAGCATGGTGTGAGACCGCGATCTTCTGAACATACCAATTCTAACTAGAGTACCATTTGGCAGGACTACACAAAATAAAAATATGGTCCTCCTGTCCCTGACTGCTGCCTGTGTGAGAGATGGCTGGTGATATTATGCAGAGGCTACTCAACTGCCAGGCTGTCTCCTTCCCAAAACATTTCACACATGGCACTCACTGATGCTTTTTATTTGGCAAGTCTTGGAGTACAGAGAAAAAATATGGCCCTCCTGTCCCAACTGCTGCCTGTGTGGGAATGGCTTTGGTGACCTTATGCAGAGGCTACTCAACTGCCTGGCTTCCCCCTCCCCAAAAGCATTTCACACATGACACTGATGCCTTTATTTGACAAGAAAAGAGTACAGAAAAAAAAGGTGGTCCTCCTTCTGTCCCAAGTCACAGCCCTTGCTTGTGTGGGAAATGGCTGGTGACACTGTGCAGACAGATATTCAACTGCCAGACTACCCCATCCCCAAAATGTTTCACACATGCACTGATACAAGCTTTTATTTGACAGGACAGACTCCTCCTGTCCCAACTCCTGCTTGTGGGGCACTGCCCTCTAAGCACAGGTGCCAGGGATCACCCGGGACTAAGGAGCAACTTGCTCAGAGTCACACAGTAAGAAAGTGGAGACACTAGCTACTGCTTCCTGGAATAGCACTTCCACCCCCGCCCCAACACATACAGTCAGTTCCTTCCCTGGCCTCAGTCCCGACTCTTTCAGGTTTTTGTGTGTTCTTGACTTTTTCAGTTCATTGGTGATGTGAGTGGAAACTTTGGAGCCTTGGACCCCTGGCCACACACACACACACACACACACACAGTCAGTCTGGGCCCAAGTCCCAACCCTCTCAGTTTGCTTTTTTTTTTTTTCGTTGAACATGTTTTTACTTTTTTTCCTTCTGTTTCATTGGTGGTGTGGATGGATGGGGCCCTCGATTATTCCCCTTTCCTACACCAGTCAGTCCCTGGAGCCATGGCCCAAGTCCTGACCCTCTCATTTTTTTCCCTTTTTTCTCTTCTGTCTCTTTTTTCCATTGGTGGTGTTGTGACAGTCCAGGCAAGATGCCTCGGAGCCTCTCTCTCTCTCTCTTTCTCTCTCTGCTCCACAGTCTCTCCCTGTCCCCAGGTCCCTCCCAAGTCACCACCCAATTCTGTTCTTTTTTTTAATTTCTTATTTTTCCCGGACCTCCTCCATGCTACTGCTCCCCGTCCCTTTGGGCTCCTGCTATGCCAGACCCACAGACCCCTTCCCACCAGTTTCAAACTGCTGGTTGGCTCTGCTGTGAAGAGCTCCTCTCTCCTCAGTGTCTAAAATGATACAGAAACATGGAAACATAGAAACATAGACTTTGACAGCAGATAAGGACCTCTTGGCCGACCTAGTCTGCCCATTTCCCTACCTACAGGAAAACGCCGAGATCCTAGTTAACCAACAGCCTATTTCTTCCTACCCCCCACAAGAATTGCCTTATGTCTGTCCCATGCATTCTTGAATTCTCCCACAGTTTTAGACCCCACAACCTCCTCAGGAAGGCTGTTCCATGCATCCACTACCCTCTCTGTGAAAAAAATACTTCCTCACATTGCCCCTAGACACCCCCCTCTATTTTTTAAATTGTGTCCCCTTGTTCTAGCACGTCTCTTTTTCTGAAAAATGCTACCCTCTTGGACTTTGTTGATTCCACTGAGGTAATTAAAAGTTTCTATCATGTCCCCCCTCTCCCTCCTTTCCTTAAGGGTATACATATTAAGCTCCTTTAGTCTCTCCTCGTATAGCTTCTCTTGCAGACCCTGCACTATTTTAGTTGCCCTCCTCTGGATTGCCTCTATCCTGTCTATGTCCTTGCGAAGATGTGGTCTCCAGAACTGGACACAGTACTCCCAGATGGGGTCTCAACAACTGTCTGTACAGAGAGATAACAACTTCCTGTTTTCTGCTGGTGATGCCTCTCCCTATGCATCCAGTATACCCCCAGCCCTCCCTACTGCCTTCTCACATTGCTTTTTAACCTTAAGGTCATCTGATATGATTACCCCCAGGTCCCTTTCTTTTTTTGTTGTTGTTACTACCTCCACCACCCCCCTCAATTGTGTAATCTTCCCCTGGGTTTTTTGTTTCCCAGGTGCATTATTTTGCACTTCTTTGCATTGAATCCTAGCTGCCATACTTCCGACCATTCCTTCAGCCTTGCCAAGTCCCTTCTCATCCTTTCCATGTCTCCTTGTGTATCAACCCTGTTGCAGATCTTTGTGTCATCTGCAAAGAGGCATACTTTTCCTTCCAGTCCCTCTGCAATGTCACTTATAAAGACATTGAAAAGGACTGGACCCAGTACTGAACCCTGTGGTACCCAACTAGTAACCCCTCTTTCTTCAGACTGGACTCCATTTACAATTACCTTCTGTGTCCTGTTGTCCAGCCAACGTTTTACCCAGGTTACCACCCTGGGACCCACTCCCAGGCTGGTTAATTTGACTATTAATCTTTTGTGTGGGACTGTGTCAAATGCCTTGCTAAAGTCTAGGTAGGCCATGTCACAGCCCTCCCTGGTCTACTATTTTGGTCACCCAGTCAAGATTCATCTGACATGACCTTCCGCTGTGAATCCATACTGCCTTGGGTCCTGTGCTCCACTGGCCTCTAGGTACTCAACAAGTCTTTCCTTCAAAGTGATTCCATCACTTTCCCTACCACAGAGGTCAAACTGACAGGTCTGTAGTTTCCTGCCTCTGTCTTGGTCCCACTTTTGTGAAGGGGAATCACATCCATCTTTCTCCAGTCCTCGGGTACCACACCATCCTCCCATGATTTGTTAAAAAGGGTAGTCAGTGGTTTCACTAGTTCTCCCCTTAATTCTTTTAGAATCCTGGGGTGAATTCCATCAGGCCCCATTGCTTTGTCCACCTTCAGTTTTAGGAGTTCTTGCAGAACCCTTTCTTCTGTGAAAGGACTGGGATCAACTCCCCATCAAGAGTGCTTCTGTTAATTGGATTAGGCACCTACCCCTCTTCTTTTGTGAATACTGAGCAGAAATATTCGTTCAGTATCCCTGCTTTTTCACTGTCCCCCTCTGCCCATCCACCGTGCATTCTATTCAGCCTCACTATCCCTCCCTTTGTCTTTCTAGGCTCCCTGATGCACCTATAAAAGGTTTTATCCCCCTTTTTAACCGAGTTGGCAATCTTTTCCTCAGTTTGGGCCTTTGCTATTCTGACTTCCCTCCCTGCTTCCTTCTCTGCCTTAATTGGTACAGCTCTCTGTCCTGCTCCTTCTCTGTTTCCTTATACTTCCTGAATGCTATTTTTCTCCCTGACTTTCTACCCACCTCTTTTGAGAACCACAGTGGCTTTTCTTTCATTTTGATTTGTTTATTTGCTTCACACAAAAGTGTGTTTCCTCTGTGATGGCAGTTTGATGATTCCCCATTGTTGCTCCACCCCTCCTTCTAGCTGGTTTGCTAGTGCTTTTCTGAGGCACTCTCCCATCTTGCCAAAGTCAGCCCCTGAAGTCCAGTAACCTCACTTTTGTAAAGCTTGACTCTGTAGAGCTGAGTGTAACATGAACCACACTGTTTGATGGTCACTTGTTCCCAGATGGCAACCCACTTCTAGATCTGAGATCCTCTCATTGTCCCCATTTGAAACTAAGGTCTAAGATTGCTCCCTCATGAGTGGCACCAAGGAGGAGAGCTCTTCCAGCAGTACTTCAGTTTGCACATGTGCAAACCAGAGTATCCAGAAAAATCACCAACTGATGAGCTTCTTGCCTATCATATGACAGGTATGGGATCTCAAGGGTGGAGATATGTGAGCCAAGTCAGCAAGATTCAGCTTGGAAGTCATTGAAATCGAGCGCATTGGTTAAGGACGTCTCAGTTTCCACTACAAGGGTTCGCTACACCTCTATACATGATTGCCTTCAGGATCCAATCGGATGGAAAAACATGGCAAAAGTAATTTAGAATGATAGAAATGCATACAGTGTTTAGAGCTGAGGAAATCCTTTCAATTATGGTGAAGGGCAGATGGCATTAAGTTTAAATAGGAAATTTCTAGAAAGAGAGAGAAAGAGACAGCGCAGAAAAGTAGAAAAGAACAGCAGTTATGAACACCTGATGAGAAACACATTTAGGACTTCTTTTTTAAACAGCTGGGGCTAGATATTCAAAACTGTGCTCAAGTGCAATATTTGTGCTGTGATATAGTTTGCAGTTGTGCGGTCCCTTAGCCTGCTACATTCAAAGCATGGTGCTGGCACTAAACCCTATGAATATAGGGTGGATTGCACCTCCGCACAAATGACAGTGAGTCCACAGTGCACTGCAGCAGCGCAGCTCTGAATATAGCACTAAGGATAGCATGGACCACAAAGTGGGAAAGCAGTGGCGCAGCCATAACCAGAGCACTAGGAACAGAGCTGTGCACTGGGGGTGGCTGAGGATGGGTGAGGAGGGCACCAATAATGGACACACAACCACAGTTGTTGCAGTATCAGAAATACACTTTAACAGAAAAACTGGCAAGAGGCCATAAACATCTAATAAACTACAGTAACATGAAAAAAGAACAGGTGGGGATAAACAACGGAGGAAAAACTGTCTAGAAAAGGTGGGAGAAAACCCATGGGGTCAAGTGGGAAGCTTGCACTGCAGGCACAATCATGGGACTCCTTCTGCTGCTGGTTTTGGTGGTGCCTGTTTCTGACATTCAGCTGCCGCAAGCTCCTAGATGGTCATTGATATGGTCACCACTTGACAGAGAAACAGTTGCTGCTGATGCACAAGATGTCTCAGGATGTCATCATTCCCTTCCCAGACTTCTGCTTAGCCAAAAAGGCCTACACTCCGGGACACCTATGGACAGAAAGACAATGAACTCAGTCAGTTGTGCACACAGAAAGGGAAATGCAGGTGTTTTCTACTGTGTGCAGCCAAGTTATAATCAGCCAACACATGCATCACTATGTCATACAAGGATGATGGGTGTCTGACATCCACAATGGGCTGGATGATGCATACCAGTGACAGCACTGTAGACCTGTTAAGTGGAGGAGTGCATACACAATGGCTGTGCCATTCACCAGAGCAGCCCCAGCCATGGCACAGACACACACTATCAGCTGGCATGGCAGAGGTATGCCTGCAGCACATGCATCAGCAGCACCATGCCAGAGTCCAACAAGCAGTGTCATGTCCTGAGAGGTAAGAAGGTGCACACACACACACCACGGGCACTGAACAAGGCATCTGGTGTGCAGGCCAACCCTGGCATTCAGGACAGACATCCAGGTGCCTCACTGGGTCGCAGCCAGGACAGGTCATAGATATGCACATGTTTCACGTAACACAGCTGAACATGGCTGGGACCATCAGTCAGCATGGTGTGCAGCAAGCATGGTACACATGATTGGAATGGTGGTGTACTTGGAGGGTACAGGACACACTGTGCCCCAATCTCCACAACACTGGTGTATGATGCAGTGTGGCCTGGGTAGCCAATTGCAGGTGCACTGTGTGTAGATTGTGGTCTGAGTTGGACTGACAGAAGGATACCCAGAAATGTCATGTGCCCCCATTGGGTACTTGGCTACCTTCTATACCCTGACACTCAGTGCATGTATCATTTGTCCTTCTACCTGAATGGGGCTTATACGCCACTGTAGGTAAACGTTAAGGCTCAATTACAGCACTATGGTAGTACACTGATGTGGACCACTGGCATTAGTGGGTCACCCTGGACCCACCCCCATTGATTGTCTAGGTAGTCTCCTGTGTCTGCTGTCTAGGCTGGACCCCTGTACCTCAGTCAGATACTATAGAGGACCTGTACAGGTCACTGATTGCACAGCCATGCCATGTCTGACTATATGGCTGGCCCCGCCTATATACAGTGGAGTCCCCATATAAGTCAGCACTGTGTCAGTTAGTTACCACTGCAGCTGCAGCACAGTGCATTCACACATGATACCCTATGTGCACTGCCCATTGATGGCCCCACTGTCTGATGACCCCATGCCACAACTTTGGGCCAATGTTGAGCCACTGAGGCATTCCACACAATGCATGAGGCACGTCATTTGCCACTAGTACAGGTGGACTACTATGGCGTAATCTGATACACATGGCTGGACACGGTGGTGTACCACAACTAAAGTGGCCAATGCCAACCACTTGTTGACAGCCAGACATACACAGTCCAAGGCACAGGGTAGTATGGGTTTGACCAACTTTGATGGTGGCACATCCAGGGCTGTCTACACTTTTATCATCCCGGGAACATCTGTCCAAGTGGCACAAGGTGCTTACATCCACATGGTGGAGATTATGCCATGGCATGGTAGGCAGTCACAGGGCAGCATGTAGCTGCACTGTGGTAGACTGCACAGACCATGACACAGCGTTGTGGCACTACTGGCCTACCACCTCAAGGTGCAGGGTGAATGTCCCCTACCACAACCCCTGAGGTGATGTCCTCACAGGCTCGCATCCAGCATGGCAGCCAGTCCACACAGAGACATATGTTGCATACTGTAGATGGGTGGTTGATAAATCTGCACAGTTACAGGCCAGAAATGTAAGAGGTAGAAATCACACTCCCTGCATATGGTCACCAACACCCATGCATCCACCTCAAGCAGTTGTCCAATATTGCTGTATATCCTCACACCCACAAACAATGTCACCATGTGCCTTGTACCCACAGAGCACTGTCACATCATCTGCATGGGTAATGTCTGCCCCTGTGCCATGACTCAGCGAGGAGAGGATCTCTGCCCACTCCATTTTCACAGTCAGGGACATTGCTGTCCCCAAAGGCGCTGACAACCATCATGCCATACAGATGGTGCTGTGCATGTAACCCTCTGGATAGCATGTGCGGCAGTGTCATGGCACACTCCACCAGTGTCAGATATAGCTATGTGTACAACAACTGAGTGGGCCAGACCCAATACCTATGACAGGTGGTAGGGCCATGGCTAGTGACGTACAAAGATGGGAAACTTCACTCCGTGGATTAATTCTCAAATTCACCTCAGTTTCTGAAGTTAATCTGCCATGCAAAGTCAAAATTTGCAAACATTGATAACTCCACGAAATGAGAAGTTGTCAACTTTGCTGGTGGAATTTGGCACAGAGGCGAAATTTGCAACAGCTCATTCCCTGGTGTTTAGTGGTCCCCACACCAATCGTTGATCCCATGTTAAATAAAAATCTTTCACTGGTGTCTATAGGTCCCCGTAGCCGATTGGTGGCCCAATGATAAAATTATAATCTTTCTCTGGTGTGTATTGGTTGTCCCCACCAGTCCCTGACCCGATGTGAAAAACATCTTTCCCTGGTGTCTAGTGCCCCCTGATTGCCAGCTCGATGATAAATGCTAATCTTTCCCTGGTGTCTAGTGGTCACCACCCAGCCCAATGTTAAATAAAAGTCTTTCCATGGTGGTCTAGTGGTCCCCCCTCCCTATCTCCCAATCTCCCCTTGCAATAAAATGTATGCTTCCCTGGTAGTCTAACAGTCCCCCATCCATATCCCTGAGTATGATCTGCCTCTAAAATATAATATCTACAGTATATTTCCCTAGTGTGCAGTGGACCCCCCAACCCTGGCATGTATTGCCCCACTATCCTTCTCCCCCCATTCCATCCTTGAGCTGGTGACGGGCACAGCCCTCTGGTCTCCACAATGACCGCCACAGACTGAGCTGTCAATGAGCACATACTTAAAGTAAGCAATAAGACATGACAGGGTTTGCATGGAGCAGATTTTACCAAATGCAAAGGGCATGGTGAGGCAAGAGAGCTGCAAGCCGAGTGCCTTCAGCCCCTGGAAGTACAGTAAAATCTGTTCCATGCACACCCGAGTGTCTTATTGTGCTTATAAATGGTCCATTTTTCACCTATTTGCAGTAAAAAAATGTTTATATGTTGAAAAAAAAGATTTATTTATGCAGAGTTATGATAAAATAGTCCTTCCATCTACTTTTTATGATGTCATTGTACATTTACTGTACAAAGTGTGTACTTTGCTGGCATCAGTAGTATTACATTTATCTTATTGCCAGCAATAGAGCTGGCAATATAACCTAGAGGTTAGAAGAACGAGGTGTGAACGAGTTTGGTACATCCAGCAGACCAGACCTGAGTTTGATTCTCACAACCTCCACTTGCAGACTGTGTGACTCTGGGCAAGTCTTAACAGCCCAGTACTCCCAGGTCACCCTGAAAACAGGCACTTGTGCCTAGTGGGCCTACCAGTTACCAAAGACTAAAATAAAAAAATAAAAATAATGCAGGTGCTTTACTCCCACCTGCATTGTTGAGTTACTTTTTTAATTTGGATTGAGATGGAGCTCAGGCAGTTATCTTTGGACAGGTGGGTTAATGGTGGTCTTGGAGGGCTAGTACCCCACGGATGAGGCCAATGTTTAATTACTACATTTCCTGGGGTCTAGTGGGGCTCCATGGGCATTGTTTGTGTTACTGGCAGCAGGATGACAAGTTTAGGCTGCAGTTGCAGCCTGCCGTAGTGCCATCTCGTTTAACTGAGAGTGCCTATGGGCACTTACAACTCCCATCCCATACGAAGCTCAGGCTGTGGCCTGCTCTGCATGGGTGGGAGAGAAGGAGGTCAGATAGGAACCAGAAGGAAGTGGAGGAGTCAGTATTTGAAGCACCTCCCCCACCTTCCCAAACTGCCACTATGTTGGCAAAGTTGTTGGTGCCCCACAAGGCTTAGGTAGCAAGAAAGATGCTCCTGCAGCAAATGGGAGTGGAGAGACAGAGAGTAAGAGAGGATGGCAGGATCTGCCAGTGAATAAAGCTGCTCCAGCAGCTATGTTAAAACCTTGGGGGCTATGGGTTTAGATAGAGAGAGATAGAAAGAGAGACAGAGATAAAGAGCAAGATGAGGCAACAGAGTGGCAGGTGCCACACAGTAGAAGTGGCACTGTGGCTTGTGTCAGTGTGCAGCAGAAATAAAACAAGCATTTGTCAATGCCAAGAGTTTGGTGTTAGTATTGCTCTTGTAGATGCCTCCCATATTTTTTTCTCTGTATATTTCCCTGTCTTGCATTTTAAAGGTAGGGTTACAGTTGAAAACCCTAACATCCCTGGCATTTTCTGATATTTGTGCCCCAAACCACCTCATGAACAGTGCCAGTATCATTTTGTTACTCAATCTCAAAAGGTGATTTTGCACAGCTGAGTGTGCTGATCGGCACCACAGGTGCGAAACACATTTCAGGCAGGATGTGAAAAATGACAGCTGTACTGTTCATGAGGAGGAATGAAAATGGCAATGTTGAAAATCTGGAGTGAAAATATGAAACAGTGGTGAAGTTGCAAGTGTGTGTAGAAACTGTGCAATGCACTCTTGTAACACAGTCATTTTTGAATATGTTCACCATATTTTCATCATGGCCTTTAGGAAACCCCTCATGAACAGTGGCACTGAAATTTGTTAATCTGTCCCAAAGTTGATTTCACACAGTGCCAGTGCCATTCTGTGCCACAGGTGCAAAACACATTTTGGGAAGAACACAAAAATGACAGCTGTACTGTTCATAAGGGGTATGAAAAATGGCAATGTTGGAAATTTGGAGTGAAAATCTTAAAAATTGATTACCTTATGAGCATGCGTAGAAACTGCACAATGGATGTTCATAATGCAGTCATTTTGGGAGTTTTATCAAATTTGCAATGAGTATGACCCCACCTCAGGAGTAACTATCATTCGACTGCAAGAGCAATTCTGCACAGCTGACAGCAAAATCACCTTTGGGACAAAGAAATGAAATGACAATGACTGTGTTCATGAGGTGGGGTCCCAAGAATCCCATGTTGAAAATTTGGGAGAAAAACTCCCCAAAATTGCTGAGATATCAACCTAAATTTAACCCCCATTCACTTCCAATATAGGACTTATCGTTATTTCTTCAGTTTGCGGTCGGCTTTTGAAGAGTGGAGTGTTCCCGGTCCACTGAAGATTGCTGCTCCTGACCTCCAGAGGTAAGTATGGGTGAGGGGTGCAGGGAGATAGGTTGGGTTGGGGTAGGGGTCGGCGAGCAGCAGGCACCATTTTCTGTCTTTTCAGGTTTTAAAAAAATACTTTAGGGTCTGTTTTTTACAGGGAAACTATGGACATTGGCATACTGGAGGGCCCAGTGTGTCAGAGTACTGAGGGTTCAAGAGGGATCAATGCTGACCTGGGGATTGGGCACTCCGAGGTCGGAGGATATTTAGAAGGGGGCACATCCGACAGCGGGAGTGGGCATCCCAGTGTCAGAAACACCACAGCAGACGTGATGTAGAACAATGTCCTTGGCTAAAGATACCTTAGGAAGCTTCCCCAAAAAGAAATGTAGTAGTACAAAAGCACATCAGCAATGAGCAGCTATGAGGACTAGTAGTAGATTAGGCACCAGGCAGCTTGATAATGTAATATGATGCTGGAGGTTAGCAATGGCATGAGTATGATGGGTTGCACTGGAGGTTGAGGAGGCCTCCTAAGGAGAGCAGGAACAGCAAGTAGGGACACCATCCAGCTCCATCCAACAGCAGAACCTACCTAAAGGAACTAGGGAACATTAACTATGGCTAACTGTTAAGAACTGAGGCACGGAGGAGAGAAAAAACCCTTTGAGGAGGAAATCTCTGAGAATTCAAGGCCTAAGTCACCTTCCCTCCAGGCTTGGGATGTTTGTTTAGTGATGTCTCTGCTGCTGCAATTTAGAAACCCAATTAAAGGGGAGTGGAAAATATTTCAATTTGGAGAACTCTTGCTCAATCCCTTTACAGGGAATGCAGTGGAAGGTTGCAGAGTGCTCTGCAACATCGGGGGCAACCAAGATGAGAGGAGGAGAGCAATGACTGCTGAGGTCGTCACCTGGTCTGCTCACCCTAAAAACATACCTTTGAACCAGAGGCAGTTGTAGGAGAATGTGATGAAGATGCCTTGCTAGTAAAATACTAGAGCCAAAGGAGATCGCTGTAACCACCTCTTCATGGCTAGTCTTTAATTCTACACCAGGAGCTGCCATCAAGTTTTGAATGGCTAAAACCAGGCCCAGAGTGAGAACATTGCCAGCTATGAGCCAGGTGAGAAGGACCCTGCCCCAAGTTGGGCACGTTCAAGATGCAGACTTTATAGGTGCAGAGTGAGACAGTCAGCTCAGGGAGGCCCTGTGCCATGGAATGGTTATGGCTGGCATGCCCCAGAAAACAACTGAAGAGGAGCTGAATGATGTTTTGAGTGCTGGGACCCTCATGTAGGTCAAACATGGTAGTAGAGGTGGGTTGAGAAAATAAATTGTGTAAGCAATGAGTGAACCTGCGTGGGTCAGTAAGCAGAGTAAGCAAATGGTGGGACTTGTACAGAGGTCGAAAGGCAGCAAATATGAATAGCAGAGCAAGCCAGCCAGGCATTCAAGGATGCCAGTGAAAGGTGACAAATACTCTGAGGATTTTTGGCAGCGGAGGCAGGATTAGAACATAAGGTAAGTATGCCACATGAGGCCATGGCTCCCCCCAACACCTCTAAGTCCCCCGCAGCAGAAAAAACAAGAAAGTGATGGAAGGCGCTGTGACCCACATGCAGATATAATATAGAGAATAATGTATAGGCAGGTGGTTATTATGAGAATTTTACACACACCCGATGTGTGGGATGCCCCATAAACCCGAGGGCGAAGCCCGAGTTTATATGAGGCATCCACACTGAGGGTTGTGTAAAATTCTCATAATCAACCACCTGCCTATTACTTATTTTTATAATTGCTGGTCAGCAATTTTTCCCTAGATTGATGCTGCTTGTCTGTGATTCACTCACACACACACACACACACACACACACACACACACTCTGTCACACTGTCACACACACACACACACACACACACACACACACAGCATCTTTATTAGAAAAAGAGATTGTTGTTTGTTAGGCATCTTTTTCTTTTTTACAAGTGTTTCTTCATGCTTTGGTTGATTTTTGTTTCACTTGCTGCAACAGAGCTTACCTCTGTTAAGCGCTTCGGAGCCGTTCCAGCATGGTGCTCTGTTTCGGAGGCATTTCTTGGGCTATACAGGTTACGGACAGCAGGATCAACCAGATAAGAGGTTTTGAAAGAAAACAAGAGGTTGTGAAAGAAAAGACGATGTCCGGTGTGACGGCTGGTCTGTGACAGCTCCTCGGTAAGCAGGACGAGGAGCCGCCATGTTTGTTATGTGTTTAGCCCACCCATGAGAAGCGGAGAGCCAATCAGAGTTCCCCCCATCTGACCATAGAAGTTCAGTAATAGTTGGAGACTGACCATAGATTACAGAAAACTAAACCTGGTCACCCTAAGTAGTGCACCCGCAGTGGCATCCACCCCAGATATGCTGAAGTTCTTCACACCATACCACAAGTGGTTCAGCACACTGGACATCTCCAGTGGTTTTGGTCATTACCATTGGCCCCAAAGCCAATCTAAGTTTGCCTTCACTTTTGAAGGATGTCAGTACACATGGAACTGCCTCCACCAGGGTTTTCACAAAAGTCCCTCCCTTTTTCCCACCTACATGAGGGATGCCATAAAAGGCTTCTCCTCCCCTGACTGCCTCTTGCAGTATGTGGATGACCTTCACTTGGCTACAGCAGACCTAGAGGAACACTTATGGCACCTAGAGGACCTCCTGACACTTCTACAGAAAGCAGGCCTCAAGGGCAACTTTGCTAAGGTACAACTTTGCCTCACTGAAGTCTCCTTTTTAGGTCTGTGTATCACTGCAGAAGGCACAAGTTCTGCCTTGGACAAAGTCCAGGGCATCTAGAACCTGCCCTTATCCACCAGTGTCACTGCAGTGAGGAATGTTCTGAGCATGGTAAACTACTCAAGAGACTTCATCTGTGATTTTGCAGTAGAGAATCAGAAGATCTTTCAGATAGCCAGGTATCTGATAATGTAGGGCTTTAAAGGTAAGCAAGCCAACCTTAAAGGTAATCCACCACTGAACATGCAGCCAGTGCAGTTCACACAGCACAGGTGCAATATGACTAGCCCTGGATGTGCCAGTCAGAAGCCCTGCAGCCATGTTCTGCACCAGTTGCATGTGGCAGATGTCAACCCCTGGAAGTCCTAGGTAGAGGGCATTGAAGTAATCTAGTCAGGTGGTGATGAAGGCATGGACCAAAGTTGGTAGGTCCTCTGGAGAGGCCAGGTATTTCACCCGGGTGATATTTCTCAGATGGTAAAAAGAGGATTTGACCACGGCCGATACCTGAGATCTCAGGGTCATGCTGTCATCAAAAATAATGTCTAGATTTCTTACCCAGTCTGAGGTGATAAGCTGGATGCCATTGAACCATAAGCCTGACATCTGCCCAGCCTCTACATCAACCTCTGACTGATCTGGGTCCACCACTAACACTTCAGTCTTATCTGGGTTCAGCCTCAGCCAGCTGGTGCTCATCCAGTCCTTCATCTCAGTGAGGCAGTTGTTAATGACAGAGACAACATCCTCTTGTCTGGGTAGAAAAGACATATATAGTTGAGTATCATCTGCATAGCAGTGAAAACTCAAACCGTATCATCTGATGATATCTCCTAATGGCAGCATGTACACTGTGAACAACATGGGCAACAATATAGAGCCCTGCAGCATCCAACAACACAGAAAAAGGCCTCAGTGGAATAAATTCCGGTGACAGCCCTTTGAGATCCGCCAATGAGAAACAATTGAAACCATTTGAGGACCATACCAGACAGTCCACAAAGGAATTACCAAGGTGCTCTAAAAGCACACCATTGTCCACAGTGTTAAATGCCGCTGAGAGATCAAGAAGGACCAAGATGTTACGGGGCTTTTGATCTCTCACTATTAGGAGGTCGTTCAGTACCTGGACAAGTACAGTCTCAGTACTATGTCTCTTCCTAAATCCAGACTGGAGAGCCTCATAGATACCATGGGTCCCAGGATTATCCTCCAGCTGCAACATAAACCACCTTTTCAATAACCTTGCCTACAAAAAGCAGGTTGGAGTTAGGCCTGTAGTTAGCTGTGCAGTTTGGATCCAAGGAGGATTTATTTAAGGAGTGGTTAAATGACTGCCTCCTTAAGGGGATCTGGAAAGACACCCCTCTCCAAGGAGCCCCAAACAATTTCAGCTAGGATTTGGCAGATGACATCTACACAACCCACTAATAGGGGTGTAGGGCCTAGATCCAAACTATAGCTAGTTGGGTGCAGAGTCTGAACGATTCTCATGATATCCATGAGTTTTGGCCTGCTGAAATCTGACCAGGTAATCCAAGTGTTCATCACCTCCCGCCAATCCCCACAATCCCTTGTAGGAAGATCCAGGCAGGTGCTGGCCGGATGCTTACAACCTTATCTCGAAGAAGTGAGAATTTCATCGCACTTAATCTGTGAAAAGCTCCTCCACATTGGAGACAGATTGGATTGCACAATCTATCTACAGTTTGGAAGAGCTGAGCCAGTCAATTCAGAGATCACCCTGGACAGAAATTCTGCCTTCTTATTGGTGATTTCTGATTGACAGTTCTCATAATGTTCCATCAATCTAAGCTTATCAGCATCCAGGCCAGACTTCTGCCAAGGTTAGACCCCTCTCTTTAGCTCCTTCAAGGAACCATCAAACCAATGACTCCTTGGGTGAAAAGTGGAGGTTGAATATGAAGAGGTGCAATCTTGTCCAGGGCATCTCCACTGCCTATTATAGGCCAGTATCAGATCCTCTGGACTCATGCATTCACTTGAGAACCCAATAGATCAAGCACCACTGCTGGGCCTTCTGGGGTAACCCCTGTAAAGGCGGTACTGGACAATCTCCATGGGGGGCAGACCTTGTGGAGCCCCAAACTGAACCTATGTTGTGATGGTCAGACCAACCAGCTGGTCCACCCCAAGTCCATGATCTCCATCACCAGGAGGACACCCGTTCCAATGGGTGATCCCTATATGGATGATGGGTAAAACCAGTGTGAGGCTCAGCATTGACATAAGCTGGAAAAATTTTGCTCAAAATGCAAGAGTTCATCACCAACTCAGGCATTAAAGTCCCCAAAATTAACCATCTGGGGGACTCAAGAGCCACGTCAATGATGAAGTCCACGAACTCCTTCAGGAATTCTCCACCACCATCTGGTGGATGGTAAGAAGAATATCCTGAAGCTCACACCTGCTCCCAGGATACACTCGAAGGACCTGAGTGGCCCCACTGGCACATCCACAAGGCCCAGTTCTGGCTTACATATAATGGCTACACCCTTGCCCCCATGATCCAGCCTCGAGTGCTGTATCACTGAGAACCTGGGTGGAACAGCAGAAGCCAATACAGGGCCTGCATTTTCATCTAGCCAGGTCTTGGTGATACAAGCAAGATCCATTTTTCCAACAAGATCTGCTATAATGGCTGTCTTGTTCTTAATGGATCTGGGATTGCATAACACCGCCCGAGTATGATGAATCATCAAGGAAGACCTCAGCTGTTGCCCACTAACTGTGGAGCCTTTGGGTATGGGGACAAGACAAGGAAAACCCCTGTCCTGGCACAATTTTGCCCCAGGGCATATTCTGGTCCCCACTACCTCAATCCATCCGCTCTTCTCCCTTCCCCCACTAGACCTCATATTCCTTGTCTGACGCCTCCTAGCGATCCCTAATGATTAACACCTCACATGGAGCTCCACTGGCAGTGGCAGACAATGAAAGGGGCATAGTTCCCTGAGTCTAGTGGGAGAATATTGCCTGACCATCTGTAAGCACTACTCAACACATGCTAAACCAACAGCAGAAGCAGACTAACTCACACCACTCTCACTCAAACACTTTCACTGACCTGACACACACATCCACTACCACACATAACCAAAAATAAAATAAGTTAAAAGTAAAATTAGTTTTGTACACAGCAGCAAACAACAATCAAGGAAAATGAGTCCCAAATAGTCAACAGAGAAATGTTATATCTGAGGATCTCCCACCTCCTCAAAAAACAGTTTACTAATCCATACGGGGTGACTCTCACCCAACCCCTTTAAGGTGAACTGATTGCACAAAATGTCACTGAGTACTCTCACTACCCTTTGTCCAGCAATAACAATAATAGATAAAGTCAAAAAATAGTTAATATCAAACCGTATTTGCACCAAAAGTCCTGTACTTTCTTCCACTCAGTCCTTGCAGAAAACTCCTCCTCCCTCACTGTGTCAGGCCGCCAAACAAAACACCTCAATGACAGGTTATAAAGTCCATTTACGCCCCACAGGGATGGCAACAAACAGTATGCCTGTCACTACAGTCAAGTCTCCACCATACCAGCCCACCAGCCAGCACAGTGAGGACCTTAGGATAGGAGAGGGCACAACCAAAAATTAATCAGTCAACCCCCCCTTTATGTGGCCTGAAACACCAGCCACAAACCCCATGAAATCCAGGCCACTCAGCTCTCCTGATGTCTGTCGCTACTCAATCCTTCATCCAGTGAATCACTGTGTCTTCAAAGGAGGAACAAGCCACAATCCCCAGGAAAACCCATCGCAATGCATTGACAATTCCTCCCTATAAGTGGCCCAGAGAACTGCCTCCTACCGTGAGCGGCTGCTGGGTCCAGTCACAGCACAAATCAGGAAGTCCAATTCAAAAGCCAATAAGTTTCAAGAGCTCCAGTTACTTTAACTAGTAAGTGCAGTTTCCCAGCACTAAGCTGCTATTTGTTTTATTAAGTTGAGCACATCATTTCAATGGCACTGCAAGTGACCAGGTAAAAATTCCAAGTTAAATCTTCAAGTAAGAAATTCCGTGCACACCACCTGATGAACAAGTAAGCCAGGACAGGAACAAGTTTTGAAATATATTTAATTTTGAAATACAGATGTCATGTATTCTTTCCAGCATTTAAAGTGCTCCTGGATAAACAAATGATATATGTAAAACAGATAAAATACATTAACAAACCCAGCACAATTCTTGCTTTCGCTGCTGCATACAAAGCCGCAAACTGCGTCCTAATGCTACCTTCCTCACTTAAATGCCCTAAACTATCTACCAATAAAACCAAACGATTTTAATAAACTTAAAAATAAACTTAAATATATGAAAAGCAAATAACAAACTGCTATAGCTGCTGTTAATGCTCAGACTAATGCTCAGGCTGACCCAGTGTGGTCTCCATCTTGCCAGTAAACCTCTCTACATCTCCTAATGGAGGGGTTGCCATTCAACTCCCATCTACCCAAAAACAAACTTCACTCAAAGACTGAGCCATATGTTGAGTACAATGGTCGAGCAGACACCATAGCCTAGGACGGTGCTTGGGTGAGGGGGGAGATATAAATCATGCAACCCCAAACTGAGGCCCACACAGTGGCTGCCCATAAAAGGACCAAAGTGGTCCAACTGAATCTGGCCACACCAGAAATGGCAGATCCTGAGATAAAAGAGGTATACGAATACCTCTCGAAGGAAACCGAGAAGGAAATGTCTCAAGAGCAATCCCTTCAAGAAACATTATGACAATCTCTGTCTCTCCCCAGACCAGAAGCTGGTCCTGTATCAATCTGGTGAGGAGAAAGTGTGAGTGATCCTGAAATAGCTCGGTAAGAGTTCATTCATCAGGTCCATGATACACCCACAGGTAGACACCAAGAGGTAGTTAAAACTCTAAAGAGATTAAAACCATGAGTTGGTGGCTTGGTCAACTCAGCAGATGTCCATCGTTATGTTGACAACTGCATCACCTGTGCACAGAATAATCCCATTCCTGGGAAGAAAAATGCCAAACTTCTCCCACAGAGACAGTGTGTCCCTGTAACACCATACAGATCGATTTCATTGGACCCTATCAATGACTATCAAACAGAAAAATATGCACTTGTTATTACAGATCTTTTTCCAAATGGGTTAAAGCAGTAACACCCAGTCCTGACTGGTTTCAGAAGCCAACTTGAGCAGTCGGGCGTTAACTAAAGAGCCACAACATACACCTCCTAGTAAATTTTGGCAAACACATTCCAGTGTAAAAGAAAACTATTTCATTTACTAAATATTTACTTCATTTCATTTATTTCATTTACTAAACATTAGTTAACATTTGCATGGTCTGACATGTTGCAGCTTGCAAGAAAAAAAGCTGTGATAGCACAAAATAACTCATACACTGTTTTATTCTTGCCTTTCAACTTCATATTTAACTTCGTTTAAGTACTGGGTAAGGTCGCACAGAAGCGTAACTCACAGCAACCAGTCGATATGTTTCAAGAATTGAAAGCATGCAGTTTCCCACATACAATAGTGAAGAGCTTGAGTGGTTCAAGCAAATCCAAATCATGGGCTAGCATGCAGCCATGAGAAAGGCACCTTACTTCGGTGTGCAGTACTAAATCACTGTGCTGCATATCGAATTCTTCGTACAGAATTACATCACATAGAGAAGTAAACTTTACAAATCATGTTTGCTGGTGTACAAAGCAATGGTAAGGAAATACTTAATGCATGGACTTCAGACTTAGAGTAATGCATCTTGGTTTGTTACTACTGTACAGTGCAGGAACTATTTGCACCACTTACTAGGAAGAGCTGCAGGTTATAAGCTGAAGAGCCTTGAGGCTCATGAGCCACAGTTTGAGTATCACTGGGTTAAAGCTTTTCCTTGCAGGGCAAATACCACAAAACCACTGCTAAGATTCTGGCAGAACAAGTATTTACCAGATGGGGCCTATATCTCAAGGTGGACTCCAACAAAGGGACAAAGCTTTACAGAAGAACTGATGCAGTAATGTTTAAAGTTACTGAGAGTCAGACAAGCGTTCCACATACTTACCACTAGCTTACCATCCTCAGTCTTCTGGTCAGGTAGAGAGGGCCAGCAGGCAGATCAAATTGATGCTGTGTAAGTTTGTAAATGAAAATGCTTAAAATTTGGACACTCTGTTGCTCTTACTCCTAATGGCAATCAGAGCCACCCCAGCAGCAGTAACCCAATGCACACCCTTTGAGGTGATAATGGGCCTGCAGATGAGACTGACAGAACATTTACGGATAGATCTCAACACCCACAACTATGGACAGAGTGTCGGCAGACACTTATGTTGCACAGTTGAAGGATAACCTGGCCCAAACTCATATTTTTGCTGCTCAAAACCTGGGCAAGGCCCACAGCAGACAAAATGTACTTTGACAAGAATGTCAAGGAAGTTGATTGGCAGACAGATGGCCAAGTAATGATACTGAAATTTACCACCAGCCCACCCATTGACAAGCAAGTGTGCTGGCCCTACAACATCATCAATAAATTGGGCCCCACTGTCTATCAAGTACAGCTGGCACCCTAAGAAACCCATGGACAAGTGGTACCATGCCAATCAATTCAAGCTGTATAAAGGTGATTAATGCTCATTCCTCCTAATGGGGGTGGCTGTGCTTTAACCTGTTTTTTCTTTGTCTTACAGAATGCTGCATTTTACCCTTTTCCTCATATTGGACACCCTGGTAAGTGTCTTGGAACCAACCCTGAGAAATCTTCAGATACTTCTCTGTCAACTAGATCCTGTGCATCATAATGGTCTCTTCTCTACATCTCCTAATGGAGGAGTGGCCAATCAACTACCACCTACCCATGTGACTGTGTGCAGCGGAAACAATGCTTATCTCAATGTCATGGTGGTTTCCCAGACAACTCTACTATGCAAATTGAATGGAGAACTGGTAATTCTACTGAACAGGGCCTCCCAGTGGCCTGTCTTGCCAAAGGTCACACCAGCTTTGGCAGATGAACCTTTACAGTGCTAGCTGATAGAACCAGGTCCACCCAGTGGCCTGGCTGCAACTTCCATTCCCAGAACACTTATTAACAATGTACAATTTATGCATGTTCCTGTTGTTTTGAACCTGACACACTGGAACATGGCTGAGTCTAGCCATTGTGCTAACACCAATGTGCCTAGGGTTCATGCTACTGTTATCAGATCTTATGGCTGCATATCAAGCACATGCACATGACCCTGTCGCTGGGCAATACACTATAGAACACTGAGGGGTGTTGCACCCTAAATGCCCTAAGCGGAGTTTGAATGTATCAGATATAACAGCATTGCTGATACTGTTACAGGTATGTTTGGCTCTGGTATGTCAATTTGGAACAGACCCAATTTGGTAAAAATTCAGTGCCATATAAAATATTTTAATAGTAAATTAGCTCAAAATGTGATATAGCCAATGCTATATGATATTACTGGTTTATCTCAGGATAAAAGACTCATGGGCCCGGATATTCAGACTGCACCAGGCTGTGGCGCAAGCCTGGGAGCAACGCAACTTGCTGTGCAGGGCGTTGATGGGCGATATTCAACGGAGCTGTACCATGGCACAGCATCATTGAATCTCGAACCCTGGCCACCCTCAGTGTGCATGGCACAGTGGCACTGTGCCAAGCGCCAGAGTGGCCAGAAGTGGAGAAGGGGATGCATTAGCACAGTTCCGTTGCACTATGCAACAATTTCAAAGTGCACATGCAAATTGGGCCATAATGTATGCAAGGCACAAATGGGGACATTTGCATGTCATTATGGCCCCATTTGCAAGCAGGTGCACGATCCCTGGTGACTTGTGCCTGGCACCCTGCCAGGCAGCAGCCATCGGGGACCGGCGCCCCCTGCACAGCATAACGTGCCCCAGCGGTCGCGGGCTTAAGTAAACATAAATCACGTCCTATATCCCTGGTGGTCAGTGGACTGCTGTCAGCCGATCGCAGGCATTTGTAATAATAAAATAAAGTCCTATCTCTCTGGTGGTCAGTGGACCACTGTCAACGATCGTGAACATTTGTAATAATAAAATAAAGTCCTATCTCCTGGTGGTCAGTGGACTGCTTGCAGCGCCTGATCGCAGGCATTTGTATTGAAAATAATTAAAGTCCAATATCCCTGGTGGTCCAGCGGTACCCCTCCCCACCCACCCACTGAACCCCACCACCCGCTCCCCGGTCAGCGGAGGGCAGCACCCACGGCTTGCACCCACTGCCTTGCCAACGACACCGTAGGTAGGGCTGAAGCCCATTGGTCCACAGCATGAGCCAATGGGTGGACACCCTACCTACAGTGTCAGTTGGTGGGGCGGCAGGCGGTGGTGCTGCTGCCCACCGCTGACCGTGGAGCGGGCAGTGGTGCTCAGTGGGCGGGTGGGGAGGGGGTACCGCTGGACCACCAGAGATATTGGTCTCATTTTTAATACAAATGCTTGTGATTATGCGAGTGGTCCATTGGACCACCTGGGAGATAGGACTTTATTTTATTATTACAAATGCCCACGATTGCGCTGACAGTGGTCCACTGGACCACCAGGGAGACAGTACATTATTTTATTATTACAAATGCCCGCGACCGGGCTGAAAGCGGTCCACTGGACCACCAGGGAGATAGGACATTATTATTTTAAGCAGATGCCCATGATCGGGCATGGGGGGGCACCGTCACGGAGGTGCAGCTGGAGTTTGGGTGGCCACCCACAGGTGGCAGCTGCCATGTTTTGCCCTGCAATACGGCAGCTCACCTGTGGATGGCCAGCCATTGTTCCTTTTTTTTTGGCTCACCTGTGTGTGGCACAAATAGGGGTTACAAGATGGCTGACCCGTGCACATCCCGGCTGAATATCGGGATGTGCGGAGTATGCATTGGCATGCCCCCCCTACCTGCTCCACATACATTACTGATGCGCTCCAGCACATTTGGATTTCTGCCAGGCACAATCCCGTTTGAATATCGTGCCAGAGGATCAGTGGGTTGCGCATGGTGCAACACTGTTGCGCCCATGCACAACCCTTTTGGAATATCTGGGCCATGATGTATAACATACACAATATTGCATGCTTGTTTAATGACACTCAAAACTAAATCGATGAATTGATCTATTACAATAATAAAGAAGCTAGAGAGCAACACATAGGCAGGGAGATCATTTATTCAACTTATGGTAGCTATGCCATAAACATTATCACCAATCTCTTCTGAGATCTGGAATTGGGGTGGACCCCGGATTTAATCCATGATAAACATACGGCTAAATAGTACAGCCCATATTGTAAAACCCTGCAAGGCATAAAATAAGCAGGTTTGCATCATAATTTCTGACCCAAGACTGGAGAAAAGCGAGTCAACTTATGGAATGATTAGCAGTCATTGCTAATCTTTCTGAACTGGCCCTGGGTCCTTTAAAAATGCCCTTTTTGGCATTTTGGGCCATGTTTCTTAATTTTTTTTTTGTTCCGGTTTTTCTGTCCTCCTCCTCTCCCACCCTGCTCCATCTCTTCTGATTGGCCAGCAATGTTCTTGCTTCCCCCCACCCAGTCTCTGTGAGGGAGAAACATTAAAGTGTCCTCTTGCATCGTGACCCCAGGAGAGCAAGCAGGTTGCAAACAGGTCCAGAAGCTCCAGCCAGAGCAAAAGGTAAGTTCCAGTTTCCTTTTTTTTAAATAGTATTTTTTAGCTCATTGGTGGTGTCCAGTAAATAATTTATTTTTTTGTGTTGCAGGGAGGAGCCGCACTGAGGAGCAGGGGAGCTGAGGAGATCGAGATGGCACAATAGAGGACCTGGACCAGAGAACTATGTGAAGCGTCATGGCGGTATGAGCAGGTGTGATGCAGATTCGGCCAAGCACTTGGAATGGAGGAGCAGTGGCAGCAAAACAATTAGGAGTCTCTACAAAAAAAAAAAAGTACAAACATTTCAGTTTATTGTTCAGGGAGCCTGGAGGAGTGAATTCAATGGGAGGGCACACAGCAGGACAGTGGCATGACAGTGGGGAGGGTGTGTGTGTGTAGCTCAGAGAAGGTGGCCAACTTGTGGGATGGGCCTGAACTGGTGGGCAAAATCGAGAAGAATCAGGAGAGGAAACAACAAGAAAAGTAAATGTAAACTAAGTAATGGCACCCTGCTTGGCAGAGGTGAGAGGGACAACAGAGTGGTTAAAATAAAAGTCTTTATTTTGTACCCAGCCCACTTATTTCCCAGTTACTGATCTGATGGGGAAAATATTAAACTTTACTGTGCTCTTGCAGACATTTTGGGAACAAAAACAAATAAAATTCGCCCTGTTTTTTCCAGAGAGTTCTGAGGGGAGATGAAACAAAGGGAAAAGTAACTTGTGTGACTAAATGTGCTCTGCTTTTGGCAGAGAAGAAGGGACTACAGTGGTTGAACAGCATCATGCCCAGCTTTATAATGTGCCAGCCCTTATTGCAGCAGTGATAATGGGGGATTAAGCAAACAGACTGTGTCTTGGCTTGTAAGTAGCAGAACATTTCTGAGAACAGAAAACAGTCTAAGAATTGTGCTCTGGTTTATTCCAGAGAGTTCTATGAGAGGAGGAAACAAAAAAAAACTTCTTTGTGGGACATTTAAGTAATGTACCCTGCTTTTGCAGAGATGAAGAGGACAACAGTGGTCATGCCCACCCTGCTTTATTTTGTGCCCAGCCAGCCCTTTTGCAGCAGTGATAATGGTGGGAATTGTGCCTGGTTTTCCAGAGTTCTCAGGAGAGGAAACAAAGAAAAGTAAAAACTGTGTACAAGTGCCCTGCTTTGGCAGAGATGAAGGGACAACTAAAACAAAACTACACCTGCTTGCTCTGCTGCTACTGTACTGGGAAGTTGTAACTCTGAAAGTTAAGTGTGCCCAGCCCATGGCAGATCCCGAAGGGACAAGTAACAAATATTTGACACTATGCCTTGCTGCCAGCTAGGCGTTGCTGCAGTAGTGAACTTTGGGAAGTGTTAGAAACTTCCAAGTGTGTGCCCTGCCTGTGGCAGAGATCAGAACAAGTAACATAAGACTATGCTCTGTTGCCAGCTTTGCTGCAGCAGTGAACTTTGAGGAAGTGTTCTGTTCACAACTCTGAAACTTTCAAGTATGTTCCTGCCAATGGCAGAGATGGGACAAGTAACATAAGACTATGACCTGCTGCCAGCTGTGCTGCAGCAGTGAACTTTAGGTTCTGTTCACAAGTCTGAAACATGGGGAGGGGCTCAGGGGGTCACAAGCAAACGTGCAGCTGCCATTTATCGTTTTTCAGTACAGAGAATTAACCTGATCAGTACAAGTAACTTGATGTGTTAATTTTCAGTGCACAGCTTTAAAGAGTCTTGTTTTGCCAACTTCAAACTTTTTAATAATTGCAGTCCAGCATAGCTGGCAGAGTAAAATTAGCAACTGCAGAAGGATGGCGCAACTGTGCAGTGCATGCTAGTTGCAAATTGTGCTGTCAATATAAAGGTGAACTACATGAGTTGAGGAACTTCAGTGAGTCATTAATTGCAGTGATAACGTGCCCACAGCTAAAAGTTGACACCATCTGGAAACATCTTCAGACAAAGCAGCACAAGAAAGCTCTTAATGTTTTGAAATTTGGTAAAACATGGTCACCACTTGAAATATATCGCCATACCACAATTGGTAAGTTTAAAGTAATTCGTGGGGGTAGGAATATTGGACCCAGAGCTAAATAATTTTAATTTATTTGCAGTGAGAGCATTCAGTAATGCAGAGGAACAGCACAGAATGGTTCTAGGCAGGCTGATGGATATCTTGTATATGATGGTCAAAGAGGACATCCTTATTAAAAAGTTTGAAGCGATAGCAGAACAAGAGAAGCACCATGGAGTTCATTTGGGCAATAAATACATTAACGCTGTTCATGGGAAATAACTGACAATGTGTATCTGCAAGAACCTAGAGGAAAACTTGCTGTCAACTGTAAAAAATGCTAATTATTTTTCATTTCTTATGGATGGTAGTACTGATAGTGATGTAATTGAAAAGGAACTGGTTTGTGCAATTTATTTTAATCCCAGCAATGGTCATGTGGATACTAAATTTTTATGAATTAAAGCAGTATCAGATGGCATAAGTAAGGGACTATAAAAATCTCTGCGGACCTGGCAAAGGCTATGCCCCCCAAACCTTGCAGGGGTACATCCTCTGGCCCTTCAGGACCATCATGAGTCCTGTAATTTTTCTCTGTTTTCTCCCCATGCCCTCACCTGTGCAATGGGTGCAGCAGCTGTCTTCACCTCCTGGAGGCAGCCAAGCACTGTGGGCATGGGCCGAACCCTTCTTGTTGTGCTTGGCGCATGCAGCTCAAACCCCACCCGATGAAGGAAAGCAGTCCTCTGGATGCTCAATCCTTATCTCCCTGGCTGACCCCCGAATGACCAGAGTCCTTTTCCGAACCCAGGTTACCAGCATGGCGTGAGGTGTGGCATCCAGCTCCTCAACCCTCAGTGCCACCGGGCTGGCTCCTCTTAGACATTCTTGGAGAGAGTGGCCTTAATATAAAAAAAAATGGTTAGGTTTGGGGCAGATGGGGTAGCTGTCAACATGGGTGTAAGACAGTGTCTTACTGCACTTTTAAGGGAAGACCTACAGTTGTTGGTTGCTGTTCATTGTTTCTCACACAGATTAGAACTGGCCATGAAAGATGCTTTGGATAATACCTATTTCAATGAAGTTTCAAAATTTCTGACCCAGTTGTTTTATCTCTATCAAAAAAGTCCTAAGTGACTTAAAGAGTTGCAGTCCCTTGCCCAGGCCATGAAGAGGTCAGTTGAAAAGCCCAAGAAGGTTCATGGCACACGTCAGGTGCAGCATAAACTTCTTGCCACCCAGGCTATAACCAAATAATTTCCTGTAATCACTGCCCATTTAGAATCTATGGTCACAGACCCAACTCATGATCAGGCCAAAGCCAAGGGAGTGTTACAAATTTTTACTAAATTCCAAATGGTTGCACACCTTTTGTAATTTGAATAGTTGCTTCACCCACTTGCCAGGTTCTCACTAGTACCTCAAAGAAGTTATTGAAATGTCAGAGCTACATAGCTCTGTTGAAACTTTAGAAACACTCTTGACCATGCTAAGCAGAGTGTCCCCATAGGTGGCAGTGAACTGGACATTCTCTTAAAAAATGGGTCTGATGTTCTTTCAGAAGCACGTCCTGAAGTCACTTACAAGGGTGTGAAATTAACACATTTAAGTGCTCAATCTATAAAAACTTTTAAACAGCAGCGTAAAAATACATCACAGATACGAGAACTGTTGTGAATAAAGGTTCGGTTTGAATGATGAAAGTAGTATCTAAAACTGTGCAAAAGTGTTAGATACCAGACTTCAACTAAGAGACCGAAAAGAACTGGAGCATATGGTAACAGTGACATCACTGAAGTAGCTGACCATTTTTCACCTCTTTTGCAGCCTGACTGTGACACCAATCAAGTACTTGCAGAATGACAAGAGTTTAAGATTTTTACTCAAACCAGTTTCATCAATAATATGTCTGCCTCTGCTATCTAGTCAAAGCTGGCATGTGATTTCCAAAATTCTTATTCAAATCTGTTGAAGCTTGTCAATGCGATGAGAGTATTTCCTGTGTCTAATGCAATAGTAGAAAGGTGTTATTCTCTATGAACAAGGTAAAAATGACTGGAGAGCAAGTCTGGCAGAATATACTATATAGAAACATTGATTTGCATTAAAAGCAGGACCCCCAGCTGAATTGAACCCATACAGGGCTGTAGACATGTTTTTAGTGCTAAACCAAGACATCCTGGTGACTTGGTAGTTGCAGATTGGGGACCACCCCCTGGTCCCTCCTGCAAAACAGGCCAGAGAATAACTGGCTACATGCCTGGTGGAGAAGAATAGTAACAGTCCTTGTTGGAAGTTTATGGACAGTCACTTTCCCAGGAGGAGTGATTTTATGGGTCTGGGGGTTCATTTTAATTATCACAACTCACGATCATGTCATGATTTCATGAATTCATAGTCTGCTTTGGCAGACATCATCCTTCATGGCTCTTAAAATGTATTTGTGCTGCTGCACAATTGCTGTATTCCGACTCTGATGGCTAAATAAAACAGAATCAGTCTCTGAACCTTGTGTACAATGTGCATTTTATCAATATAGCAAGATAAGTATATTTTGTGGGGTTTTGAGCAAAAATATAATTTTGTTTGGTAATTGCTAATCAACTTCAGTCAATTGCTAATCATTTTTTACTTTGATTAGCGAAGGCCACTAATCAAGTCTCTGACACTAATTTATGCCTTGCCCCGATATGTACTAACAAGTGCATGGCCAGGACTGTGTTCTTTTCATTGGCCACAGCTAGGAACTTGAGTTATGTCACACCACACCTGAATCAAGGACCCTGCTACACGACGGGACAGTGTGCCATGAGGGACACCCTATATGTCACCTTTACTGTGTTCCTGCCAATTTTCAACTAAGATTCTTCAGTTTTCCACAAGCTGGCTAAAGTCCACTTCATGGGTCATCTTGAGGGCAGCATCTATCAAGAACATACAAAATTGCCTCATCTGCTGGTATTTCACCCACAATTGGATGCCTGGGTAGCCCCACCTACTGACTGTTGTTCTATATGGGGTTACCACTATTTGTGTCGATATGACATCATTGATGTAACCACACCAGTCTGCGGATACTCACTGAACTCTATGGACTAGTTACATACCTTTGATGATGGCCTCTTTGACAATGTTTCTGCTCCTGTTAATGTCACATCATCTTCTTTGATGCTGAATGCAACACACATACAGCCATAGACAGTGCAATGTCTCACCAACCAGATGACCAATGCCTCTGTTACCTGTCCTATACAACTCATGAAATGGCACCTTCCTCAAGTCTGAGTGACCTACATCAGTGATGGACAATACTGCGTTGTGACCAACTATGAGACCTACAGTCCTCTCATCTGTGGTGTTCACATGCCCAACTTCTGTTTTGTACCACATGAGCACACTATCATTGGCCATTCTGTTATCACCCCTGCTCCTACTCTGGAGCTTGATTACATTGATAGTGACCATGGCTATGTCAGTGCTACAGAACAGTATGTTTACTGGTTAGTGCCAATTAACAACTGCTGGCACAACCTCACAAACTCCCTAATTCACATGTGTGAATTATAGAGTTCTGTAAACCACAGTTCCAAAAATAGCTGAGAGTTCACCTGAGCACCTGTGTGAGAAACTGTCCTCATGCTGGCTGTTCACTTGCGCTGCTTACATAAAACCGCCAGTGTGAAAGACAGTCTTTTTGCCTCAATCTCTTAGAGAGATGTGAGATACACTGTCTGTGGATCCCCCTCATACTAGTAAATATAAAAAATAAAACATGGTGAAGCATGTACAAACTTGGATTTTATCCACACCCTCAGTGTGCGATGCCTAGATAAACCTCTCGGGCTTCAATCTCAGGGTTTATGGAGCATCACACATCTTGGGTGTGCATAACATCCTCGTTAACCACGCTTCCCCATTCATTATTCTATATATCTACCAGTGTTTAATGTGCATATCAACCCACTCACACTGAGTATCAAATCCTTATTAGAAAGGAAGGATATGCATCTCATTCAAATTAGTAATAATATCACTAAAGCAGGCAATTCTTTAAATGATTTATTTCATGATGGCAATGTAAGTACTGCATTGCCCAACACATAGCTGGAACTTACATTTAAAGGCTTTTTGTAATTCAGGTGTGTTTGATTATTTTCCTCATTGTACTTCAAGTGTTTTGATTATTTTCCTGATTACAAGTAGTAGTTAAGAAATAGATGCCCTTATAAGAAATGAAATTGAGAATATGTCCTGAAGGAGACGTTATAATCACAGGGACTTTAACTATCCTGAAATTAACTGGGAAACCACAAATATCAAAGGCTAGTAATAGGCATTTTGTGGAAATGTAAGAAATGGCAGGCTTGGAACAACTCACACATAAACCAACCAGAGTGGAAAACATTCTGGACTTACTGATAACAAATAGAGCAGATACAATACACAAGATAAGAATAAGAGAAAATCTTGGAAATAGCTATCATAATATTATAGAATTTAACTTCAAAAAATTTGATACATATAAAAGGAAAAACGATTGCTAAAAACTATAATAGGGCAAACATCACAAAAATTTAAAAAAGAATTACGAAAATGGGATTGGGGAAAAGTTTTGAAGGTAAGAGTGCTGATCAAATGTGGAAGGAGTTAAAGGATAAATTATTAAAATTGGAGGAAAAATGTGTACCAGACAGAAAAATGTACAATGAAAGAGGAGAAAAACCACCATGGTGTACAAACAGAGTGATTAAGATATGATTACGAAAACAAAAGGGTTTTAAAAAAAAATGAAAATAATGGGGACAGAGGAGGCAAAATTAAACTGCAATAGGAGTCTAAAGAATGTAAAAAAAAAGATAAGAAAAGAAAGACAGAGAGTAGAAGCAAATATGGCATACATAAAGGATAATGGCAAATGTTTTTATACATATATAAATCAAAATAAGAAAGATAAACATGGAACTGGACCATTGCTGGAAAATGATAAAGAAATTAAGAAACCTAAAGAAATGGCAGATGCCTTTAATAAATTCTTTGGGACTGTTTTTGAAAAAGGAGAGGAAACAAATGAATATATAGGGATTAAAAACCATCCGATAAAGAATGTAAGTACAACCAAAGAGGATATAGAAAGCTTAATAAAGAAATTAAAATCACATAAATCAGCAGATCCAGATTATTTACATCACGACATATAAAGGAGGTTGGATCATTACTCTCAGAATCACTAGCCTTTATGTACAATACCTCTTTTACTACTGGGAGGTACCTATTGATTGGAAACAAACCATTGTGGTACCATTATATGAGAAAGGTAAAGGAACAGTAACATCTAATTATAGGCCAGCGGTTTTGGGCCCAATATTCAAAGCTTAGTACCACGCACAAACCATTTGTGCAGGGTTAGCGCTAGGTTAGCATGGGTTTGCAATATTCAAAAGGACCACTGGTGCCACGTAAATCAGCAGTAGCACCTGGCAAAATGATAACGTATGTAAGGGGCTAAGTGAGGGGCAGGAACCTGAATACAGGTTCAATGGCATATTAAAGAAATAGCGTGGCGCAAGGCCCCATTTGTAAAAATATAGGGCGCTAGTTACCGCATATAAAAGGCAGGTGGTATCCCAGGGCAAACCGCAGAGAGAGGAGTGGCCAGGACAGGAAGCCAACATGGCTTTGTTTGGAAATGCTGTGTTCTTCTACCTGATGAAGGAAGTAGTGCAGGAGGAGGAGAGGGATCAGGGCCATCATGACCAGCAATGCAGGCCAAGGAGGAGATATGCTGCACACAGGTGCTACTGGCCCAGAATCTCCTTCGAGACCCTGCTCAATGAGCACATTGCTGGCTGGTACAGGATGAACAGGGCCATGTTGTGGCAGTTGTGTGAACTCATACATGAGCAGCTGCAGCCTAAAACCAGATGCAGCCATGCCATGCCAGTCGAGCAGAAGGTGACAGCAGCAATGTGCTTTCTAGCCACTGGGACGTTCCAAACCCCAGTGGGAGACACCATTGGGATATCACAGTATGCCACCTCATGCCTCCTGACCCAGTTCCTAGATGCCTTCCTGCCGCATGCTGCTAAATTCATAGTATTCCCCAACATGGCAGCTGAGCGCAGAGAAACCATGCAGCAATTCTATTGAGTTACGCACCACCAGCGGTACTTGATGCTGCATTAACTGCACCATGTTGTCTCCATGCACCACCTGGTGATGGCAGTGAAACATCACGATATGTGAACAGGAAGGGTGCCACTCTATCAACTGCCAGGTGGTGTGCGACGCGACATGGCATATCAGCAATGTCTTTGCACGGCACCCTGGTAGTGCCCATGATGCCTTCATATGGCACCAATCTAGGCTGTGCCAGGCCTTTGAGGAGGGCAGGATTCCCAGTGGGCATCTAGTCAGTGAGTAGCACACTGTGGGCTACAGTGCAAGGGAGGCATAGATGGGGGGGGCAGTCAGGACAGCAATGCATGTGTAGTACTGTGGCCATGTCCAGACAGCAGGAATGTACAGTGCCTATCCCTTAGACTCTGGCTGCTCATGGACAGCAACAGTGGCAAAGGAATGGTACAATGATGCACATGCTGCCACAAGAAACATCATAGAGAGGGTCTTTGGCATGCTGAATATGCGGTTGCACTGCCTTGACCCTTCAGCCGGCACCCTACAGTACAGCTCTCAGAAAGTATGCAGTATAATCCTAATGTGTTGCATGTTACACAACATGGTGCTAAACAGTGGTATCCAGCCACCTGAACCTGAGGAACAGTCCGACAGTGAGCCAGAGCCAGAGGCCCAGGGGATATTAGGGCAACTCAAGAGGAGAGACCCCTGAATGGCCAAACGTTCCCACAAGCAATGGAGGAACATCATTGACACACTAGCACAGATGAGAAGGTGAGTACACAGACTAACAACTGTTGAAGTGCAATGAGTTTATTAGATGTGCAAGGTATGTACAGTGATGAAATGGGCAACATGTGCATAACACCAGAGTGTAGACAGTGTCACTGTGCGCACATTATATATGTGTGTGGGATCTGCACAGTGAAAGTCAGACAGGTGTGCAAGGTGTGGGGTGGGGCTGGTGCTGTGCAGGTGGAGAGCTGTAAGTGTGTGGTAACTGTGTGGGTGAGGGACTGTGTATGTGTGTGACACTGCGTGTGTGTGATGGGGAGTGTGGACAGGAGTGCCCCAGTGGCTGATGTCCATGACATCCCAGGCTAATGCTGGTGCCTATCCCACAAACACATCCTGCACCATGTCTGCGAGGAATGGATGTGGGTGTGTTCTGTGTTGAGGACACAGATGGTGAGGACTGTGGGAATGTAATTAGTGCAGCATGCTGACGTGCATGGCTGGAACCTGTGCCAGTCCTGGAGGGTGGGTAGCCACATCGCTGTGCCTGGACCATGGGGGACTGGAAGACTGGGGTGGATGACCCAGTGGCCACACAACATGTGTGTGCTGCATGTGGAGGTGTTGCGCTGGCCCTCCTGCAGGTGATGGAGACTGTGCCATGCCGACCGGCAAGTAGTCTGACATGCATGGTCTTAGCATGTACATACACTGCTGCACTGATGTCCCCAAAGCCCGGCAGCAGTGCACCAATGTCCTGGGATAGCGCCCTCAGCTCACTGCACTGCATAGAGCATAGAGGCAGTAACTGTCTCTCGCAGTTGGGACAGCTCATGGCGCATCTCACACCTCAGGTCATGGAAATCCTGCTGCACTGCATACTGAAACTCCAGTACAGCACGTAGCATGGGTCTCACACCCTGGCCGTCTTGTGACATGGGTGAAGTCCTGCGCCCGGCGGTGTGTGGAGGGGGTGGTGGTTGTTGTGTGCACTGGGGCCACTCAGCAACCAGTACAGGCTGCTGTACCGCTTCCACCGCTGTTGTTGGCCAGCGTGGGAACTTGTCTACCCCATGGCCTGTTCAGCAGGTTGTGGTAGGCAGTTCAGGTCCATTGGTGTGGACATGTCGGCAGCATGGCCAACAGTTGTCACTGGCACAGTGACACCCTGATCCACTGCAGCCCCCCCTTGCTGGTCAGATGTCTGTGCAGGCCCTACACGCTGTGCACCATGTCCCAGACCCCAGGGCCCTCGGTTGTTGGGTCCACATAGAGTTTGATACCCCCAACACTGGTCACTGGTGACTGTTAGGGTGATGACAGGGTCACAGACAAAGTCCTCCACCTGTGCATTCTCCATTGGTATGGCAGTGTCCTGGATCTCAGCAGCCTCATTGTCACTGGGATCCTCTGCAACATCGCTGTCCTGGAGTACAGGTACTGGATGGGTGCCACAGCCACATGCTCCCCTGTCATGGAGGTCCTCACGAGGTACATGTGCCACCCCCATGTCAGATGTAGATGACCACACCCGGTCTGCCTTCAGCTCATCCACAATGTCTGCTGTCCCACACTCTGACTGCATACTTGCACTTTGTTACCCTGATGCTGTGAAGTAAGGAGAACACTGTAAGTTGGACTGTATGACACTGTTCACACCATCCCGCCACCAGTACCAATGTGCCACCATAGTGCACAGTGGTCTGAAAGGCAATGCTCCTATTGTGCAGTGTGAGTGCCCAGTGTAGACAGTGGAACCAATGAGATGTGCACAACATGTGTAGCAAAAACATGCATTGATGTGTAGCAAGGAACCACGAATGCACAGAAAACACCCATATGTGTGACTGCACAGTGCAGGCTGGCCCCAACAGTGGCAATCACACAACCAGAAAACCAGGGCAAGACACCACTGTCTGAGGCAAGCCATGTACATAACTGGACATGGCAGTGTCAGCTGTGTCTCACATCCTCTCCTCCATGCCCCCACACCCACAGGCTTCAGGGTGGATGCATCAAGGGACAGGAGAGGTCCCATTCTCTATAGTCCATGGGTTGCGGCCTTCCTCCTGTCCTGAGGCATTCCTGCAGTCTTTGGGCCTCCTCCTCCTCCTCCTTGGCTCAACACAGCAGATCGTGCCATCTCTTGTGGACTGTGTCAGTGCTGCAGCCATGTCCCAACAGCATTGACCTCTGCTGTTACCTCCTTCCACAACTGCCAAACCTGGGGCTCTGTGGGCTTTCTGGTATGCAGAATCCTCTCCCATTCCTTACAAGACTGTACAAGGGCACGCAGCTCATCCCCACTAAATCTGTGGATGCAAAGCCTCTCCTGGGCAGTGGCGACACCTGTATGGGACAGACGGCATGAACTGGTTATGTATTGGTCTGAGAAGTGTTACAATGTTCACCAATACACATGTAGAGCATGCACACCACCCTACCAGTGTTGTTGTATATATCCATTGTGCACGCACAATGGACAGCAGTGGCAGACACTGTAGTACCTGTTCTGCAAATGCCCCCAGTTTGCAGCACTGTTCTGCACTATGCAGTTACCAGTGCTACAGGCCACAGAGGTGCTACACCTACAGCAATGTTGCAGTGTGGCCATGTATAGGAATCACCCTTGTTCCACCCATACATTTATAGTGTAGCCAGAGGACGTGCCTGTTGTCAGTACATACATGCTGCGGCCTGTGGAGTTGCCTGTGCCATCCTGCAGTGCGTTTGCATACACAGGTTAAATACTGTGCATCACAGTTCCCATGTGTACCACAGGTGGTGCACTGTTAGCCCTTAAATAGCCCTACCGGGCAATCCACCCTGTTTGGCATGCAAATGACAACATAATGAGATGCAAATCAGCATGTTAGCCCTACACATAATCAGCTGCATTTGCATACTGCCTTTGAATATTGCAACTGTTTACGCTGGGCTAATGCATTAGCATAAAGACAATCCTGTAGTACGGGGCTGTTTCGGCAGTCTTTTGCGCAATGCTACTAACATAGGGCAGTGCTACCATGTATTGCACAACACATCTGTGCATGTGCTACCCATGCACATGTACACTGTACTTGCACTACCATAGCACCACGCAAGCGCTGTAGCACAGCACTACACAGTTATTGCACAGGCTACTGCACATGTGCAGGCATCAGCATAGGGGTCATTGAGGGTTGTGCATGTGCATTGCATTCTCTTCTGGACTGCATGGCACTATCGCAATAGTGCAACAACGTACAACATAGCGTGGCACATGTGTTGTGGCATAGTGCAGCTCCATTGCCTAGTGACTGGATACTGTTGACATTCCTGCATCTGTGCCACTACACAATGCATTATGTTGGGCAGATGGCAAGAGAGGGCTGTTTTCCACAGGGACAGGAGGTGGGGGGGAGGTGAAGACCACCAACCTGGTGGAACTGGTGGTGCAGAGGCACAGATGGCTATTCGGAGAGGTGCGGGAGGGTGACCTCCCATGAGGACACCTGACACCTGATGTCCCAAACTGGGATACTCCATGATGGAGAGAAATGCTGCCATCATTATGTGGACCTGCAGAGTTGTCAGAGCAGGCTGCTGGAGTGCTTTAAGTGCATGGTCCAGGATGGGACTGTGCTAGTGCCAGGTGAGTTACGGTCTCTGCATGGTGATGGCCATGTGTATCTGTGTGTGTGCAGGGTGTGTCTGGGATCTCCTGCTGCTTGTGCCTGTGCATGTGCTGTGATAGACCACAGGTGCCACCACCAGTGTGTGCCCTGCCACTGGTTCCCCACATGTGGGTACCCTGCCCTGTATTGCATGCACAGTGGCTGCTCGGTGTGTCTGTGCGGACACACCTGTCCAACCATGTGCGGGTCATGGGTGATGTTGCCATCGGCGGATGGGGCCTTGCATGCTGGTGGCATGCCATTGGTGTCATGTGTGTGCTGCATTGTTTGGTGTACATGTGCCAATTCTGTGTGTGACTCTGCTCTGCTATGTAGTCATGTACTGATGGACCTGTGCCCTTTCCAACCAACAGAGTGCAGGCCACCAGCTGAAGAAGGCGTTGAGTGCAGGGGGACAACCGCCACTCCAGGAGCCCACAGCCGTTATCAAAGCAAGGTGCAGAGAAGGGTTAGATTACCCCAAACTGTCAGTCTCAAATCCAAACTTACTCTGTGCTCAGTCTGTGCAAATGAAGAGAGCAACCGTTTCTTGATTCCAAATAAATTTATTTATTAAACAATAAGCTGCTCTCAGTAGTGTTATTACAGCTATAGAAAGTGTCTACCATGACCAGACTTGCTCCCCCAGTGCTTCAATCAAGGCGTGATCTTCCTCAGGGGGTTGAGTATGTCTGGTATTCATTCCTTAAACAGCCACTGTCTCATGCTTGTGACGTCTCCTTTCCATAATAAGCATTAGATACATTCATTTAGACAGTATTATTAAGTGGCTCCATGGGATGTGAACCTAATACATTAAATAACTAATTATTTACATTTTTATCATAAAATCTTAAACTTTCTTTGTTTCTAACTAAAAAATAATAATGTATTTGGGAAAGATTCTCAAGCTTAAGGTACTAAGCCAGCATTTTCCTTATAATGTCACTGTGCTTGCCATTTGCAATTGACCATTTCTGTACACAATTTATTACAACAAATGATTATTCTAACCATATGTAAACAAATTTCACATAGGACTATTTTTCATCATTGTTCATATATATAAAACTCTAGCATGAATGGCACAAGAGAAGCTTATTACATTTTAATTTAAAATTAACTGTTATTTTATACTTCATAGCTATACCTGTGTCTTCTCTGAATGCTAACAAATAAAGTCAATTGTTCCTAACAAGATTCCCTAAGCTAGTTGATAGAGTTCCATTGCAGTCATCACAGCAAAAGAGCAAAAAAAACAACAAAACAGCAAAAAAGGGTTTATAACTCTGGAAAATGTTTCAATGATTTCTTCTACTTATGATGTCATTACAAGCTTCAATCATTAATTTCAAGTCCAAAATAGGGTCATGGCCAGTACAGTGATCACTCCCTTCAGCACTTTCATTCTTGTTTTGTGGGGAATCCACCATGTTCGGACAGTAACTTCCATGTGGGGCTAGAAAAAAGGCGGAGACATTGATAGATCACTAATTTTGTTTAAGTACCAATTATTTTCTTTTCTTCAAGAACGGTTTAAAAATCCCACTCTGTGTTATGACCATTCAGAATAAGACTATTAAAGCTGAAAATCCAGTAGCTCTCCCTCTGGAGAAGCTTATTTAATCTATCCCCACCTCTAGGATTTCGTTCAACTTGTTCTATAGACATAAATCTTGTACCTTCTATTTTGCAGTGGTGTTTCTCACAGTAATGTCTGGCTAGTGGTTTATTCATCAAGCATGCCTTGATATTCCAATCATGTTCTTGAATACGCTGTTTTACTGGTCTTATAGTTCTTTCTATATATAGTAATCACAGGTACACCACAATGCGTAAACCACATACTGTACATGCTGTTACAATTTAAAAGTTTTAATCTCAGCTATCTTATCATAACCTGCATCTCAAATTTCTTTCCCTGGCCGCAAAGGTCACAAACACTACATCTCCTGCATCTGTACCCACCTACAGGTGGGGGAGGTAGCCACATTCTTGTATTTGTTTTTGGTGCAGTGTATCTGCTCCTGTCCAATTTGTCTTTTATATTTTCAGCCTTAGAAAATGTAATTCTAAGATTACCACCCAATTCTTCTGAAATAACAGGGGCATTTAATAGGTCAACATTTTCTTACTATGCTTCCGATCTGTCTGGCCTGATTACTATATTGAGTCACAAAGGTAACTGGCTGCCTTTCCATTATGCCCTGAGTGATACTTGGTATCTTGGGTGTCAATAAATGTTCTCTTTTCTCCTTTCTTGCATGTGCTAGTGCTATCAATTGATTTTCTCTTTTATAACCTCTATTTTCAAAATGACTATGCATCTCTTGTACTTGTGTCTCAAAGTCTAAGTCCCAAGAGCAGTTTCTATGTAACCTGAGAAACTGTCCATTGGGAATAGACTTAACTAGAGCACGAGGATGGGCATCGTCCACTCTCAGTATATTATTTGTTGAAGTGCTTTTTCTAAACTTCTTAGTCTGACTCTTGTAATTCCCATCAATAAATAATGTCAAGTCCATAAAATCTATTTTAATTTTATCATGAATGTGTGTAAACCTTAAATTTAATCCATTTTCTGTATTTAACCATTCCATAAACTGTGCAATCTCTTCCTCAGGTCCTGTCCAAATACATAATATATCATCTATGTATGGTTCCCATTATTTTATGTTTTTGAAAAAATGGATTTACTGTTTCTGTAAATTTATTAGTCTTTTCCCAGAACCGAGAAAATGATTAAGCGTGGCAGATCCATCCTGCCCCATAGCAGTTCCCTGAAGCTGCAAATAGTAATCATTGTCAAATTCAAAGAAATTGTGGGTCAGGGTAAAATGTAAGACCATCAGTATGAATTCAGTGGGGAAATCTGAATATTTTGAATTATCCATCATGAATCTCCTGCAATCTTCCATCCCTTTCTCATGCAATACGATAGTGTAAATTGACTCTACATCAATGTAGAGCCAGGTGTAAGTGGGATCCCATTCCAAATCTTGATATTTATGTAGAATATCCATTGTGTCCCTTAAATAAGCAGTTACATCAGGGAGGCATTCTTTAAGAAAAATCAATAAACTGATTTAAATTATCATTAAATAATCCAATACCAGATACTATGGGATGACCGGAGGTTAATCAATTTTTGTATTTTTGTATACTAGCACATAGAGGAGAGTAGTGATGGACACCAGGGTGTACTGTGTGAGTACTCTGTTTGGTTCTGCAATGCTTATTTGTTGTACCATTGGGAGGGTTCTATGCCATGCCAATGTTGCTGTTACTCTGGATGTGGCAGTATACATGATACCCTGTGTTGTGTTACTCTATCTTGTGCTGGACATGCTAGCGGCCATGTGTGCCATGTGTCTGGCAGTGCTGCATCACAGTGTGCCCGCCAGTGTTTGTGGGTCTGTGCAGGTCCTCTGCAGTTAAACAATATGGTTCACACCAGGACAGTGGTGATCTGGCAAACAGCAAATCATTTAAGGAAAAGAAGCTGAGCACTCACTGCATACATCACGCCACATGAGATTGTGATAAATAAAGCTATCGTCTAAACCTTATATGCCTTCCATGTTTCAGCTCATGATGGATCCTTTATCACTGCCTTTGATAAAGGGTCCATCATGATCCAAAACACGTCGATATATGATGTTTTAGTTGATGCAGGGTTATTATTTATCACAACTCCAGTGTACTGTGGTGATATGGGGTGGTGAGTGCTCAGCTTCTGTTGCTTAACAGGTCCTCTGCAGTACTGGACATACTAGCGGCCATGTGTGCCATGTGTCTGGCAGAGTTGCATCACAGTGTGCTTGCCATTGTCTGTGGGTCTGTGCAGTTCCTCTGCAGTGCCAACACATGCTGCAGTGTCCATTGTGTGCCTTTCTTGTCGGGCCTGGGTGTGTACAGTGGTGCTGTTGTTGTCTATACATTGTTGGGCCCCAGTAGGTTGTGGGTCATGGGTCCTTTTGCTGCAGAGCAGCTACTGCTTGGTCTTCCACTGATGCATCTGTGCCACTGCACAGTGGCCCACCTATTGCAGCACATCTGTGTGGTGGGCCCTGTTCACTGTCCTGCCATGCATTGCCTGTTCCACAGTGTGCCACATGCATGTATGACTATTGTGCCTGTACCATGGCATGTGTTTTGCTGTTCTACTTGTGTGCTGTTCAGTGTGTTTGCCCCTGTGGTGGTGTTTTGTTACCGGGTGGATGGGTTTCATCCCTACATGTGTGAGCATCACTTTACCTGTCATGTGTATGCATGAATGCAGTCCTAGTACTGTAGGTATATGGCCAATATCATGTTGTGCCTGGTGGTGTCCCTGCATTCTAGTGGTGTGTTTGCTAATGTCCCAGTGATGGGCCTTGTCTCGTGCCTTGCTATGCCACTGTACTGGCTGACTGCCATCGTAGGTTGCAGTTGATGTTCCCATTCCTCTGGTGGTTGCTGACTGTTGTTTTTTACATAGTTGTGTTTCCATGGCCAGCGTGTACCATTATGTGTCATCCCATGTGTATGTCATGCACTGCCCCATTGTCATTAACATCTCAGGGTATGGCTGCCTGATTGCACCATTTCACTGTGCATGCTGCAGAGCGTTGTGGTGTCCTCTGTTCTGTGGTGTTGTCGTCATACATCCACACATGTCCATTTAACTTAGGGTGGTTCTTTCTGCCTGTGGCATCCTGCCTTGTCCTGCAGGCCCATGTCAGGTGTGCTTTCTGTATTGGTCTGTAGTGCTACATGGGCATGGTTGTTGGGACATGCTGGCCACCCTTTTGTTTGCATTCTGCAGTTGCATTGTGCCTCCTCTTCAGTATCTCATCCTGACATGATCCCCCTTTCTCCAATAGGTCCACACCATTCTTCACTTTGGGCCACTCTTCCTGAAGAGACAGAGGGAAGGATGACCTTCTCCACTGACAGGTTTGGCATCTGTGGACCATCATTGAGCAGCAGGCTGTGCTGATCTCTGAACATGGAGGGTTGCATCCATTTTGGAGTAGGCTGCCAGCACCCTCAGGACCATGATTATGATTGTTTTCCCTTTTCTTGCTTTCCTCCTGCCCCACCATCTCCATTTGCCTTGCCTCATTAATTCCTGTTCTGTGGCCCCTTTGCCTTCTGTATCCACTTCCCATTCCCTTCCCTCCATTTCTCCTGCCTATGTGCCCATACACAAAGGAGGCTCAGATTTTGGGCCAACAAATTACAGGCCAGTTGCTTTATTATCTATCATTTCTAAATTGATGGAGATATTGGTTCATAATCAGCTCATAAACTATCTTGAAAACTACAGTAAATTAAATAAATTTCAATCAGGATTCAGAAGGGTTTGTTGATGACCACAGCACTCATGGATTTCATAGACTTAGTGTCAACTGCCCTAGAGGCCCAGATCTGTGGGTGTGGTGTTCATCAACCTATCAAAAGCTTTTGACCTGGTTGATCATTTGATATTAATAATCAGGTTAAAACATATAGGGTTAGCTGAAGAACCACTAATTTGGTTCCAATCCTATTCAAAAAATTGATCCCAGATGGTAATGGTGGACACCTCGAGTTCTAAGTTTCTTCCTGTGACACGTTTGGTTCCACAGTGGTCCATACTGGGTACCTTGTTATTTATTAATTACATAAATAATCTCCCCAGTCAAATAACATTTACTGATATTAGGCTTTACGCTGACAGTACTGTTTTGGTTTCTGTGGGTTTGGATATTAGAGAGGTCAAGAAAAAGTTACAGATAGATTTTAATATATTGCAAGATTTATTTAATTCTTCAGATCTTTTTTTTAAATACAAAAAAGACTCAGATAATGCTATTTGGAAAATACATATCTAAGAAAAATTCTAAAGAAGGTAAATTGCAAATATATTCTGCAAATGGTAGTCAGTTAGTTCAGGTTACAACATATACATATCTGGGAGTGCATGTTGACCAAAAATTCTCCTTTGAACAACATATAAATGTTTTGATCAAGAAAGTTCATTCCAGGATAGGTGCACATGGAAGAGTAGTAAATTGTTTGAGTATTAAGGACAGGTTGGCTATAGCTAACCAATTGATAATTCCTTTGATTGACTATGGGAGTCAAGTATATTCCAGTGCTAACAAAAAATTACTTAATAAACTTGACATATGCTAAAATGGACTTGAAGATATGTTTTGAGATGTAAGTATGAAACACACCATTGTTTTATGTATACAAAGTTAAATTGGATTCCATTAGAACACAGAAGACAAAAACATTGGACCAAATTAGTCTATAAAATATACAAATCAGCCTCACCATTGGGTCTAGCAGATAAACTTATTAGCCCTTCTCACCAGTTTAATTTATGAAGAGAAGGGGCAAGAGATTTGGTAGTTCCAAAGAGCGGAAATAGGTTTGTAGAAATTACCTTTCAGTATAAGGCAGCCATAACCTGGAACAAACTCTCACCTGAATTTAAAACTCAAGATATAACCATAGCTAAATTTAATGTAGCAATGAAGCAGGACATGTGTTATCATTGCTTGCGCAATAGAGGAGACAGATGAATTATCTGATTAGTAATATTTATGCCTGTAAAGTTTGTGATTATGTGTTTGTATGGTAACTACTGTTTTTAGTAATAAATAAACAGGTACACCTTTTAAAGAGAGCTCTTGTGGCCCTAATGGTAATAGAAGTTTGTCTCCTTTCCTGTATAAATACACATTTTACTACTACTACTACTATAACTACTATGTAAATATGTATATATTGTGTATGTTCTTCTTTGGATTGTTTATATCATGTTTCCCATTGTAGTTTGCCCCTGTCCATTTCTTGACATTTTTACTCCTTGTATTTTGCTCTGTAGTCCCCCTTTAGGTTTTGTCCTGTAATGTGATGCTATATTTTGCCATTTTGTGTTCTCTGTTACTGTTGTTGTTTTTCTGCCGTACGTGTTACCTTTTTTGATTATACTTCATATTTCATGACTTCTTTGTGTCCTGTGTCCTTTTTGGGTGCTTGGGTTTTTTGGTGGCTTTGTACTGTTCAGTAGTTGTCACAAGTGGGTCCTGGTTGTTCCTGGGCATTCACAGATACTGCACTGCTGTCTGCTACTGTATTCACATTCAGGGATGTTTTTCTTTGCCTATGTTCCTGGGTGGGCTGTGTCACCTTTGCACTGTGTTTCTGTCAGTGTTTGCACTGGCTGCCTGGGAGCTATATTCAGTGCAGTCTTATTTGCTATATTCAGTGCTGTCTTATTCTCAGGCTATTTTTGCCCACACTCCAGGCCTTGTTTGCCTAGCTTCCTTTGCATGCTATATTCAGTGGGTTTAGAGCCGGGCTATTCCTTTCAAATATAGCAGCAGGCTATTTGCTCTGGATTAATTTGCCTGCCAGGCAGTGCTAATTTAGCCCCAGGGTAAAGGTTTGAATATTGGGCCTTTTGACTACAATTTTGGGGAAAATCGCTGAAAGCATTTTGAAAACCAAAATAGAAGAACATCTAGAAATATTAGGTCATGTTGACAATAAAAAACATGGTTTAAAAGCAGAGGGCCTGTGTTACTAATCATCTTTGTTTCTATGAATACTGTATCTAAATAAGAACTTAAATAAGAACATATCCATTGATGTTATATTTCTAGAATTTCAGAAGGCCTTCGATAAGGTACCACATAAGAAACTATTACTGAAAATGACTGAAATAGGGTTAAATAGTTACACTTTCAACTGGATAAAAAATTGGGTGTATGATAGAACACTGAACCTATTAAAGTGTTAAGTGGAGTCCTGCAGGGATCCGTGATTGGGCCATTTCTGTTTGCATTATGCATCAGTGATTTACACCATAATGTATCCAATAAGGTTATAAAGTTTGCAGATGACATCAAGGTAGGTGGGCCAGTTGGAACACCAGAGCAGCAAAGTGATTTGATAATGGTTCTAAAAATATTGAAATATGGGCACAAAAAGAATATGCAGTTTAGCATTGAGAAATGCAGGGTAATGCATTTGGGAAAAGCGGAATAAGAACAATGACTATACACTGAATGGTGAAATATTACAGAAAATAGAAGAAGAGAAAGACTGTGGGATTCTTATAGATAATAAATTAAATTTTGATAAACAACGAATGCTTGTTATACCAAAAGCCAATTGTATGGTAAGAAATATAAAACGTAGTTTCATCAAGAAATCTATGGGGTGTTTGTTGCCCATACGTCATATATAAGACCATATATGGATTATGGATCACAGCTCTGAAGGCTATATACAAAAGGGAAATCAAAAGGTGGAAGCAGTACAGAGAAGATATACTAAAATAATGGGTTCACTAGGAAGATAAGAGTACAGTGAAAAAGTGAAAGATTAAAAGGAACAGGTTTATTTTCCCTTGAACAAAGGAGAATGAGAGGAGGTTTAATGACTATGTATAAGATCATTAATGACAGGGAACTATCAGAGGAGTTAGGTCTGAAGTTACAAGATAAATCTATAGGATTGAGGGGTCATATGATGCAAATAAAAATGGATGTAGTTAAAGAAAATAGTCTATATTATGCATTCTTAAATAGAACAGGGAGAATTTGGAATACTCTACCAGATGAAGTAATTACTAGTGAAACATTAGTAGAATTTAAAAAGAAGAAGACTGATGATTTTATTTTGGGGAATAAGTTAAAATGTACCCACTAAGGTGGGGAATGGTTTATATGGGCCAAAAGTCTTTTACCATTCTATTCCCAGTAAAAGAACACAGTATTACCATATGCTGCTTATTTTGCAGTCTCCAACAATATTGTGCACAATAATGCTTTATTTATGCCACTCAATCAGCCAAGCTTTAGCCTACAGTACTTTCCCATTGGTGTTGCCTCTTTTCCAGGCAACAAGGGGAAAGAGTGAGACCTGCATGCCTACAGACCCCATGCAGGCTTACACAAATACACTACTGCAGAATAAGGTACCTTTTTATTTATTTACTCATACTTACCATGATGTGCTTAGGAACTGTTATCCAGCATGATTAATTTTGTGGTGCTTGTGCGCCACCTACTGTACAGCTTTTAGCCATGATGCAATGATCAGCATATTTTATGAGTCACTATATTGTTACCCTAAAGCAGTCTTAGCATAACACTTATCAGTGTGTATGTGCAAAACCTAACTGTCTTAGGTGTGTGCTGCCCACCACTATCCATCCTGATGTGGAACCTTTGTAAAAGAGCCCTGCCTGAAAGGTATTGTAATCCTAGACCTAATAAATAAAAAAAAATAAACTATCCACCAATAGAAGTGCTGTATTTTGTTCTTCTGCCCTTTTGGAAGAGTCTGTAACCTAGTAACGTGTTTACTTATCTCTGAGTATAAGAACTCAGGTAAGACTGTTATTCACTGAGTTTGTATGATGACATCGTGGTGTTCAGAGATTCCAAATTCCCAGCAGGTATGTTGCTTTTCTATGTATTTTGGAATAAACTTTCCTCTATGTTATCTGGGCTTCTGTGTCATATTTTGCCAACAGGTGTAGAATCCTGACATCCAACATTCCAATAACACAGCAATCAAAATCAGCACACCTTACATCGATACATAGATACATAGATACATTGATACTGTTAAGAGATAACGGCTGCCAGGCCCATCCAGTCTGCTCATTTATGCTACCTGGTGAAGTGGCCAGTGACCCTATCTGGTCACTGGCTTTAGCTTTTTTTCCCCATCTGTAATATTCCTTTATACCTGTTCCATGCATGTTTGAAGCCTGCCACCGTAAGGGTGGCCACCACTTCCTGGGGCATGCTATTCCATGCATCCACCACCCATTCTGTAAAAAAGAACTTCCTGACATTACCCCTTATGTGGCCATCCATCAGTCTCATATCATGCCCTCTTGTTCTGGCACCACTTTTAAACTGGAATATGTTGTCCCCTTCCACATTGTTGATGCCCTTGAGGTATTTTAATGTTTCTATCTTGTCACCTTTCTCCCTCCTTTGCCCCACCATGTACAAATTGAGGTCTCTGACTCTTTCTTCGTAAGGCTTATGATGCAGACCCTTCACCATTTTGGTTGCCATCCTCTACACCATCTCTGTTTTATCAATGTCCCTATGAAGGTGTGCCTCCAGAAGTGGACACAGTACTCAGGTGAGGCCTCACCAGGATCAAGTACAGTGGAACTATCACCTCCCTCCTTTGGCTTGTGATTCCCATTCCAATACACCCCAACATCCCAGTGGCCTTCCCCACTACCATGGCCATCTGCCTTGTGGCCTTCCGGTCATGTGTGATTATAACTCCCAAGTCCCTCTCTTCCTTAATAACTGACAACAGCTGTCCCCCCAACATGTAGCTTACTCCATGGTTTCTGCTCCCCACATGCATGATTTTGCATTTCTTTGCATTAAACCTTAGTTGCCATGCATCTGATCATCTCTCCAACCATCCCAGGTCCTTTTGCATCCTTTCCACCCCCTCCGGGGTATCCACCTTGTTGCAGATCTTGGTGTCATCTGCAAACAGGCAAATATTTCCTTCCAGCACATCTGCAATATCACTGATGAAGACATTGAAGAAGATTGACCCCAGAACTGACCTTTGAGGTACCCCACTGGTCACCTCCCTTTCCTCTGATTGGGTTCCATTTACCACTACCCTCTGTTGTCGGTCCTTTAACCAGTCTTCAATCCAGTTTACTACCTTGTATCCCATCCCCAGGCTTCCTAGCTTATTGATCAGTCTCCTATGTGGGACGGTATCAAAAGCTTTGCTAAATCTAGGTAGGCAATGGCTACACCCCTCCTTGGTCTACTGCCTTTGTCACCCAGTCAAAGAAATTTATTACATTAGTTTCACAGGACCATCCTGAGGTGAACAAATGTTGCCTGGGATCCAACATCCCCATGACTTCTAGGTGCTCCACTATTCCTTCCTTGAGGAGTGTCTCCATTATCTTTCATACTACAGAGGTTAGACTAACTGGTCTGTAGTTCCCTGCATCTTCTTTTTTACTGTCTTTGTGAAAAGGGACATTTGCCCTTCTCCAGTCCTCTGGGACCACTCCAGTGTGTAGGGACTGACTGAACAGGACTGCCAGAGGGGCTGCCAGTTCAATTCTCAGTTCCCTTAAGATCCTGGGATGTATGCCATCTTGAACTATGGCTTTGTCCACCTTCAGCTTTGCAAGCTCTTTCAGGACCCTCTCCTCTGTGAACAAACTGGTGTTTACCTCCTTTTCCTCTGTTCCTTTAAAATTCTAGCTGTGGGCCCTGCCTATACACTTTCACAGTGAAGACTAAACAGACATATTTATTCAGGATCACTGCTTTCTCACTGTCTTCTTCCACTATTTGTTCCCTAGCTCCTCAAAGTTTAGCTACTCCCCATTGCCTTCCTTCTCTTGCTAATGTACCTGAAGAATGTCTTGTCTCCCTTCATAACTGATTGAGCTATTCCTTCCTTGGTTTTGTGCTTTAGCACTTCTCACTCTTTTCCTGCCTCTCTCTGACACTTCCAGTATATTTCTCTGTCATCAACTCTTTGTGTCTCCTTATACTTCCTGAAGGCTAGTCTCTTGGCCTCCTTTTTAATCACCCTCCTTGAGAACTAAAGCAGTTTTCTTCTCCTTTTCCCCTTGTCTATCAATCTAACACATTGTTTTCTGACCTCCGCTATGTCCTCCTTGATGTGTGCCCATTTCTCCTCAACGTCCCCCTCATCCATCTTTGTTCCAGGGTTTCACTAAGCTGAAGTATCATCCTAGTAAAGTCTGCCCTTCTGAAGTCTAAGACTCTTGCCTTCATATGGGATGACTGAATCCCTGTGTCCACCTTGAACCACACCATATGGTGGTCACTGAACCCTAGCTGTCCTTCCACCTCTAGTACTGTTATCCTGTCCCCATTGATCAGTATCAGATCCAAGATTGCCCAGTCTCTGGTAGGTTCCTGCACCAGTTGCCTAATGCCAGCCCCCTCAGGGGAGTCAACAAAGTCCCATACCCTGGCTGAAGCCCCTGCTGCGATGGACCTGTCTATATCCGGCATGTTAAAGTCTCCCATCAGCAGTACTTCCCCCTTTACTGCCATGTCATGCATGTTTTCCAGCAGCAGTTTGTCAATTTCTTCTGCCTGCATCAGGGGTCTGTAAATGGCCCCTGTGCGAATGGCTGTTCCATTGCCTGGCTCAAGGGTGAACCAAACTTCCTCTGTGTCTTCATGCCTACTCTGAATTTTGCTTGCCTTGATGCTTTCTTTGATGTACAGGGCAAACTCCCTCCTTTTTACCTTCCTGTCTTTTCTGAACAGGACATAATCAGGTACACTTGTGTCCCAGCTGTAGTTCCTGGTGTACTATGTTTTGGTTATGGCCACTATGTCCAGATCAGCCTCTGTCATCACTGGCATCAGGTCTGGGACCTTGCTCCCCAGACTGCGGTATTCATGTGCATGACTTTCTTGTATGCCAAACATGTGAATATTTTTTCTCTGAGCATATTGCTAACTTCATGTTTGCTTGATGACTTTCAAGGCCAACACAGTTTGGGTCTGGGCTACCGAAAGACATCCTGGTTCCATACCCTTCTGTTCATGCACTATGCTCCAGTGAAGCCAGACTCTTGTCCATCCCTCAATCATGACTGAAATCCTCAGGTGACAGGGTGCTTGCTGTGGCTGCTCCTATCCTCTGGAACGTCCTTCCCTGAGAAGTGAGAAGTGCTCCTTCACTGACCACTTTTAAACGTTCTTTAAAAACACAGTACTTTAATGTAAGTTTTGGCCCGGATTTGAGTTTCTAATTTTCAGTATTTTATAAAACTACTTATTTTTATTGTGAGGTGCCAGAACCACTGAGAATTGGCACCATATAAATAAAATTGTATTGCCTTTCCTTACCAACACCAGAGTGATCACAGTCAGCACACTTTGTATGGTAATCCTGATAATGTTTTAAAGCATAATGATAACCCCAGGGCAATCAAAATCAGCACAACTTGTAAGCGCTGTGTCAACCTATGCGAACTGAGCCCATTGTATTTATAAGGCTTTTAAGAATAGTTATAAATAGAAAGTTTGATATGAGCTCTTGCACTCATTGCACTTCGTTCCTCATCACACCGCTAGGGTATGATTAACTGATGATTAATGCAACTCTTGGCCACACCTTATTCCTTTAATAACCATGTTGACCACCTCACTAAGTTAGTACACTCTCGACTTGGCCTTCTTAACCACAACAGAAGGAGTGTCCGTTCCAGAACTATAAATCTCTTGGTTCAGTGTTTCATCCTCAGCATTATTGACTATGGTATTGTGTTCTATGGTTTGGTGAATTATAGTGTATGATCTAGGGTAAAAAGTCTCTTGAATAGGGCCTGCCACTTTGCACTAGACTTGCCACTTTGAATATGAATCACTTGATTGTGGTTTGTGTCTTATTGCATTTTATTAGTTGTATATAACGTCTTTTGTTCATTTTAATTTTATTTTATTGTAACATGAGCTACTGAAGGACAAGCCTGAAAACAGACTTTGCCTAGTGCCATGTCCTGTTTAAATATAAATAAAACATAAAAACTTCAAACTTCATTAGATCTCAACCTAGTGACTCACACCAGTGTTTTTGTTGTACCATGGAATGGCTAAACTTTAGCCTATAGTAGCATTCCATACCATGGTGATGGGTGAAAAGGCATTACTTTGGTTGCTCTCCCTGGGTCTGCAATCCAGTTTTAGGTACTTCAACAACAAATATTGCACAAGGAGCATGGCAAGGTATTCTCTTCTATTATCATGTAAGAAATCCTCAATTGGGCAGAATTCCTTTCTTACAGGTTTGCTAAACTATGGAATGCCTCCCCAAACCTGATGAAGGAGTGTGACTCCATCTCCTCTTTCAGAGATCAGCTATTTGATGTACTCACTGTTGCTAACTTATGTAACTGCTTTTAACCTTGATAGCCCCTTGACAAAGTACCATTTGTACTGCTTGCATGATCTGTGTGACAGCATGCTCTGTTTAGGGTAATCCTGTATAATGTATAACTTTATGGAATTTATGTGATACCTGAACTCTGTTTTTGTAAGTTTGATCAAAGTATACCTATATATAACTTAAATAAGCTTGTTCAAAGTATATCTACATGTATTTAACTTGTGTATGATCCTAGATCCTATGAAAATTGGTACTGTACCTGCCCAAATAATCTTCTGTGCAATAAAAACTAAAAAAAGTAACTAAACTAAATGTAAGTAAATACATGTTTAATAAACATTTGCACTATTTACACTTTAGCTCTTTAACACTTTGCACTGGAATCCCACCATTCACTCCTACACTGGTAGGTGATTGGGCCACCACCTACCTGCGTTGTCAAGGCAGAGTCCCCATGGGTGAATTGATGTGAGGGTCCTCCTCTAATACTGCAGGTAGAACAAAATTAATAATTTCTCAAGCACCTTTTATACATGGAATATTGCAGTTACAGGCTTCTGGACCTGGAGTATGTCTTTGCTGAGCAATCCTTAGCACTCTCCACTGATGGTGGTAGTTGTGGCACAACATCTGAAAGCAATACATACTTTTCAGATGTGCCACAACTACCACCATCTGACTCAAATAATGTCTTTAATATCTTGAAAGTAAATGTGTTTTCAGATGTTGTGCCACTATATCTAAATAATTTGTTCTCACAGTGCTGCTAAAATCTACCCTTACCTTGTTATGAAAACCAGCCATTAACACCAGGTCCACATTAATGGCTAAAATACACTGATTCTCAACAATAAAACAGGCTTTGATCACACATACAAGGCACTACTGGTTTCTTGGAGTCCCAGTCACAATATCCTACAACTCCTATGGTCAGGCTTTCTTGGGTGGGAGGTACTACCCCTGACTCACATCTTTACTGATCTTTTAATCATTTCATCAACCTCTTTTCTGCAATGTAATCAGTGTTTCCTGAAAGGTGACAGTAAATACAAGAGGTATTAGTATACTGAGCACAGGATTGGTATCAGGGGACCACAGAGGCCCTCTAGCTGTTGGAGCATCCTGAGCATTTGGCTGGTTGCTGGCTTCCTCACAAGTCACATATGAACTGGACTTTCACATCAGTGCAAACTCACTTGCTTGCTAGGTTTATAGGATCAGGGCTAGATATATCCCGCCTAAATCCAGACAATGGACACGGCACCAGCTCCTTTTCACAAGGAAATATATTTGTCTTGCTTGTCGCTCTTTTCAGTGGCTGTGCTCAATTTTTCCTGTTACAAATACGGCTAAAATGTTCACTTTTGGTTGCAGTGTCCTTGCTACTGGAATTTCTTGGCAAACAGGGTTTCTTGTTAAATTCTTTTTCCACTTGCTCAAACCACAGCTTTATTTTGTTTTTGTTGCACTTATGAAGTCCTTGGACTATTACACTTTCACAATGATCCAGCGCAGTTTTTAAACAGTAGGTGACCTATATTGAAAGGTTAGCACACCTGTTAACAGGATTAGAGGGTGCACTAACCTGAGTTTACCTGAGCACAAGTCCGGGGATCTAGTACTTGCCTATGATAAGGCAGTGGGAGATGCCCTGGACTTGATTATCCTGTTCCGTGTTCGACCACCACTCTTCGCCCAAGGTCCCCTTGGTTTGATGGGTCCTTGAAGGAGTTGAGGTGAAGTGGTTGAAGGCTGTAAAGAGCATAGTGGAAGTCCAGCCTGGATGCTAACAGACTTAGATTGATGGAACATTATGATGGCTATCAATCAGAAATCCCCGTAAGAAGGCAGAGTTCCTGTCAGGAGATTTCTGCTACACAGAACTTACCGGCTTAACTCTTTCGTACTGTGGAGGTTGTGCCATCCAAGCCTGTCTGCAGTCTGGAAGAGTGTTTTCTAAGGTTAATGTGATGAGCCAGCTCAGTTTTCCATGGATAAGGTTGCTAGCATCAAGTCGGAATCGGCCCGGCTCCTTCTAAGAGGGGATGTGGAGGTCGATGGAAAGTGATGAGCACCCGGTCTGTCTGGACAGATTTCGGCCAACCAGAATTCATGGACATTGTGAGGATTATCCAGACTTTGAGTCCAACCTGTTTTAGTTTGGATCCAGGCCCTACCTCTCTTTTGATGTGATGTGTAGATGTTATCTGCCCAATCCTTGCTGAAATTGTATGGAGATCCTTGGAGAGGGGAACCTTTCTGGATCCCTTAAAGGATGCAGTCATTAGACCACTCCTAAAAAAAAACACTCCTTGGATCCCATCGAGCCAGCTAACTACTGACCTGTCCCTAACCTTCCCTCTGTGGGGAAGGTTATTGAGAAGGTGGTTGCACTGCAACTTGACAATCATCTGGAAGCTCATGGTGTCTATGAAGCTCTCCAGTCTGGATTTAAGAAGAGGCATAGTACGGAGACTGCCCTTGTCCAGGTACTAAATGATCTTCTGATGGCAAAAGATCGAAAGGCTCTTACCATCTTGGTCCTTCTCGATCTCTCTCTCTGCAGCTTTTGACACTGTGGACCATGTGGTCCTTTTGGGGACCCTGTGGGTCTTTTGTGGTCTGTCAGGTACAGTCCTCAAATGGTTTTGATCTTTCCTAACAGGCAGTTCTCAGAGGGTGGTCACTGGACTTTGTTCCTCTGATGCCCTCCCCCTGTCCTGAGGGGTACCACAGGGCTCCATATTGGCTCCCATGTTGTTCGCAGTGTATATGCTGCTCTTAGGAGATATCATTAGGTGATACGGCTTGAGTTTTAACTGTTATGCAGATGATATTCAACTGTATATGTCCTTTGTGCCCGGACAGGTTGATGCAGTTTCCATACTAAATAGCTGCCTGTCTGAGATCAAAGACTGGATGAGCTCAAGTTGGCTGAGATTAAATCTGGATAAGACTGAGTGCTGGTTGTGGAACCAGGCCACCAAGGGGGCATATTTTGGTGCTGGGACCATGTCTGGCTTGTGGCTTGACGGTGTCCAGCTTATTACCTCAGATCGGGTGTGTAACCTGGGTGTTGTGTTTGATGATGGCTTGACCTTGAAGGGTAAGGTGTCAGCTGTGGTCAAATCCTTATTTTACCATCTGAGGATCATTGCCCAAGTGAAACACCTGATTCCCCCGGGTGACCTTCCAACATTGGTCTACACCACCTTTATTACTACCCGTCTAGACTACTGCAATGCCCTCTACCTAGGGCTGTCTGGGGTTCATATCCACTGCTTGCAGTGGGTGCAGAATGCTGCAGCCAGATTATTGACTGGTATGTTCAAGTCTTGTTATATTACTCCTGTCTGCGTGAACTGCACTGGCTGCCGGTTCAGTGGCGGATCACCTATAAGGTAGGCTTGATTAACTTTAAAGCCCTACACAAACAGGGGCATGACTACCTAAAAGATCTCCTGATTCCCTACTCCCCTAATCACCCTCTCCCAACCACCAGTGAGGGATTGTTAGAGATTCCCAGGGTTCACCTTAAAACATCTGGCGTGCGTGCTTTTTCATTTGCAGCACTGACCCTGTGGAATTCTCTACCTCATCGGTTAAGAGAATGCCTGACCGTTGCAAATTTTAAATTGATGTTGAAAACACATTTGTTTTCATTAGCCTTTTCTGATTAATTGAATTTAACTGAATTGGATTGTGTTGATTTTAATATTTTATATTCTGTTTTATGTATTTATAATCTGTGAAGCACCTTGGTTTTGAAAGGTGCTATAAAAATAAAGACTGATTTTATTTGATTTGATTTGGTTTACTCACTCAGCCTGTGGCCTCATGACCAAACCACACAGATGTGGGTAAATCCCAGCATCACCCACACCCTGTTGTGGTATGTTGCTAAAATGTCCATCAGTGTCTGTTGCTGCCGCTGTCACCTGCCACCATTCCCATGGAACCTGACTCTCCAACTCAGCACCCACATACCAGCCCACCCCTTACTTAACTACCAGGGTCAAACACCGTAATCCTCTCTGAAGCTGAGACAAATCTTCACTCTTCAATGCCAGACCAGGAAATGAGAAAATCAGGTATGAGGTTCAATGTATTTCAACTGGTTTGAACTTTTGTTCAAAATTGGGCAATTTGTAAATATTTTTCCCAAAATTTTCAATATGGACTTTTTGGGACCCCACTTCATGAACAAGGGTGGTGAAATTATGCAAATCTGTCCTGAAAGCAGATTTCAGAGTAACTGTTCAATATCACCTTTCAGGCAATATTTGAAAATTTTATCCACCTTTTTCATGAGGTGGGGTTATAAGAAGGCTATGTTGAAAATTTGGGGTAAAAATATTAAAAAGCAACAAAGTTATGACTGTACATTGACATTTTTCAAAGCATGCTTGTAACTTTGGTAATTTTCAATATTTTTAACCCCAAATTTTCAACACAGCCATTTTTTGCACGACACACCATAACCATTACAGGAGTCATTTTCCAAACCCTGGCCAAAATGTGCTTCATATTTGTGGTGAGAAATGACATTTTGGCCACTATTTTATAAATGACACTTGCCATATTAAGAAGGAGTGGTCATAAAAAGACTATTGAAAAACTGGGGTCACAATGTGGAAAAACAGCTGTGTTATGAAGAAACATTGAATTATTCCAACATTTACTCATAACTTTATCCTGCAGATTTTGTCTCCTAATGTTCAACATATCCCTATATGTTACCCACCTCTTGTACATGACAGGTGTTGTTTTCAAGTCACCTCTGAACTTTGCAGTCTCACTGTGAAATTACCATTCGGATGGGATTTTAAAAATTCCAGCTGTCGTCATCATGATGGCAGGTCATAAAAAGACTGTTGGAAATTTGGGGTTAAAATGTTGGAGCCCACTGAAAATTATATATTGCCTCTCAGCAGGCCTATCCTGTAAAAATACAACCTAAAAATGTGTAAAAGCAGGACACCACTGAAAATGATATATAGCATCCCAACTGGTCTATCCTGGGTAAATATATAGTAAAAATGTGTACAAGTAAGACCCGGTACAACAGTAATGCAAGCAGCGAATATTCAGCATTGACAAATGCTTGTCAACAGAATTCTGGCCAGGATCACACATGTGCTAATGTTAAGTAGGGACACATGGCACAGCACTAGATTTAGCATTAGACTTCATTTAGCAAAAATAAACTTAATATTCCACTCCGTCATGTCATATAAGCAGCAGGGGTGATTTAAACACATAGTGCATTAGGGAGCATATTTCTTTGTACTGCTGGAAGGCAGTTCCTTTTTAAATGGTTGTTGTAGCACTTCACAGCACTTTCACTTGTATGGTTAGATGTTATAGTTGTTGGTAACTGTCACTGTTACTCTCTCTCTCTCTCTCTCTCTCTCTCTCCTCTCCCTCTCTCTCTGTCTCTATCTCTATCTCTTTCTCCCCCTCTCTTTCTGGCAGGCTTATACTTATCCCAGGCTATTATCAATGACTAAATTTTCTTCTAGTGTTATAAATACAACACATTATTTTCAAGAACTCTAATTTTAGCAGTTTTCACACTTTACAGTTGGTACTTTTCCTTCAAGATTATTACTGTTGGGAGATGCTTCTCTGTCTTATACCTTTCCAGTTCTGAGGTACTCTTCCCACATCCTTAGTGCTCCCACCATTCTATCTTTTCCAGATAATTATTTTCTTCCATCCTGCATATCTAACAGTGGTTATTGGTTCACTTTCCAGGTTACATGATTCCTGCTCTAACAGTTGCATAAAATGTACATTATGAGTTGTTATACCATCCCTCTCAGAAAAAGGACTTCAACCCCTAATTCCTACTTAAAGTGAGGGTACCACACTAACACTCCTGACTGCTTCATTGTATGTGCTATCAGGTATATCTCCTGTAAACACCCTTCTCTCCTCCTGAGGATCTCCATGCTTGTTCCCCTTCTGTGCTGGTCTGCATTCTGGCTTTTTCCCAAGCAGGTCATCTGGGGACCAGGACCAGCTGGTTTAACAGTGCCACATCTCAAACCCTAGAGCCTTGCAACAACTCAAGCCCCCCAACAGTTTTGCTTTAGCCCCAGCCTCCCAGAGGCTTGTCCTCTCAGTATGCATTGATTAATGGTTTCTCCTGCTCTCATTCACTTACTACCTCAGTCCTGCTCTAAAATGAAACTGCCTTTCTTTGTATAACCTCTAGATCTACTCATTTCATGTGCTCTGACTCACTTGTTCATGGCTTACTGCACACTGTATTTCTACACTGTATCCATTTACTTTCTAATATTCTGCATTATATGAATTCTGGTAGCCCCCCTGGGGTGAGGGGCTATTGGGTATATATGTAATATTGTTTATTTAAGCTTGGATTCATTGTCAATGTCCTTCCTGGGTAACTCATGCTTTGAGGCTTTTGCACTGAGGTTCTTGTCTTTTAAATTGCTTTCCTGATTTGGGCTCACCATGACTCAAGCCACTGCCTATATATGGCTGATACCTCTTCCTTCTGGGCTGAGGCACAGTTCTGGGACTCTGATGAGTCCCAAGAAGGATAAACGTGTATATGATCTGCTGTTCTCTGCCTTTGTTGATTGCTTGTGAGAATTTAATGAACTATACCATACTATTTGATGCCAAGCCAGACTCAATTCTTAAATGCTGATTTGTAGATACTGTACTACCCATGATGCTTTGCATTAGGAGTACTTATGTGTTAGTTTGTGTTTTTGTGCAAAGAAACACTCATTTCTTAGGATGCAGCTGTACTATATTACTCATGGTACCCTGTATTTCCCTTGACAATCAGAAATGTGTCCATGCTTATCCTGAAGACCTGTAGTGTTTTCATATACCCTGTTTCATCTTGAAGTCTGTCCTATAGGTTCACCAGTCTCTTGGGGAAAAACATGTCTCTGTACATTACCCCATATGTACCTTGTCTCAGCATCAAAGCATGTACTTTTATTCTACTGGAGCACAACAGCTAAAAGATGTCACTCTGTTTTACCCTGTGGATTCCCTTGAGTGGGCAATTGTATATGCAGAATACTGAGATCATGTCACCTTTTAACTTCCTTTTCTGTGGGGTAAAGATCCTAAGAAGTTGCAGCCTCACCCTCAGAGCTTGTGTCACCAATGTAAACTAATCATGTTGGTGGCCTGCTTATTATTTATTTATTTGGATATTGGTAACCGGGAGAAGCATACTGAGCCAAGGTTTAGTTTACTGGAGTGAATCAGTGGAGAGGAATGGGAAACACAATAAAGGCATGCACAATATCAATAACTGGTACAAAGTAAAGTGCAAACAGAGTACAATTTAACAGGATACAAGTGTAAAGGAAAAAGTAAATGAAGCAAAGCAAAGGTCCAGTCAGTACAAGAAAAGAGACCACAGCAGGTAGAATGATTGCAGTGCAGATATAGATTAGGTAGGAGCCTGATACAGGCTGAGGTAGAACCCAATATGATGCCTATCTGCAGGTAAGTTAAGGGTTCCAGCATGGAAGGATCAGGGAGATTGCTGACAGGAGCAGGTGGTGATGGTGGGGGCACCCAGGCAAGGGAGGAGTTTTAGCTGATGCCTAAAGGAGATGGAGAAGGGGGAGATATGGAGAGAGAAGGGGAGGAGAGCAGGTTGCAGAGGCAGGGAAGGTGAAATTAGAAATCTGACTGTCCAGCAGAGGAGCAAGGGTGGGGAATGGAGGTGTGGCACTCCCTAGAACAGAGGGAGTATGAGGTAGAGGGACTATCTTGACTATCTCAATGTCTATTTTACCCATTGGAACAAAAGACATTAATGGATGTTTTCTTTGTTACAAGGTTAAAGAAAGAGACATGCAGAGACCACTTTAATTTTACAGGTACCGATACTGGGGATTGAGCACCCCTGTGTTGACTTGATGTTTGGCAGCACTGGGGATGGGCACTCCAATGTTGTACACTATTGCAGGGTGGTTCTGAGCCAGCACACAGGTTGGGCACCCCTGAGATGGGTGTACAGGTGTTGGGTGTGTGGGCCAGAAAAATGCAATAATGGACAGGGAGGTCTTAACAGGCACTGGGGGTGGGCATACCAGTGCTGGATATAATTATAACTATTTAGTCATCACCAGGGATTGGGCACCCAACTGTCCATTTCTGTCCAAAAAATTGTCCATTTTTCAAGCTGAGTGCAATGGGGCAATGGCCACCACAAACAAAAAATTAACCCAACTTTGTTCAGCAGGGGTGGGAGGGTCTACTACAAAATCTTGATACACACAAGCCCAATGGAGGAAATTCTGACAGCAAAATATCAATGGCCACAATCCTGACAAGAAGAATATGCCAATAGCATAATTCCTGATAAAGATAGATAGATAGATAGATAGATAGATAGATAGATAGATAGATAGATAGATAGATAGATAAACAGCTTGGGGTCACCATACTGTGGGGAATGTGGCTGTCAGGAGGTCCACCATACCTCTGGGATTGTGGTAATCATGATTCTGGTGTCAGGATTTTGTTAGTCAGGATTTTGTATGGATACTGGGGTGGGGCTTTGTACTGACTTGTAGCTCCATTTCTGCTGAGCTGAATGAACACATATTTAAGTGAAACAGATGCTGTTTAGAGTACCACACATCACCTCATGGTGATGCATATAGCCTTGCCCACACAGACACACATGCAATTTTACCAGATGACTGTATTCAGAAATGCATTCATAAAAAAAAATCAATTTTTTTTTACATACTCCCTTTTTAAACTGAGCACTCACAAAAATTGGTAATTTTGTTAAGTAGTCAAAAATGGAGCAAGTTAGGGACATAAAAAACATATAGGCACACACCATTGGCCAAAGTCTATCAACCCTGCCAATTTCAGGTTTGAAATTCATCTAGTTTGTTAGCTACAGGTGAGCAAAACTGGTCAAGGTTTTCTTTCACCTATAATTCAAATAATGAAAAGGTATAAACATAAAAACACAAAAGCACACATTGGACTAGATTCTATCAAGCCTGCAAGTTTCAGATTTAAAATCCACACCATTTCTTAAGTTATTGGGGAGCAAAAAAAAATCTTTATTTGTAGCAGTTTAATGTTATTTTCACTTCTATAATGTTCCCCAGCTAAACTGATTGTCCCAAAATATACCGGATCCAGAGATGCTGGCACTGACTCTGTGGTTTCAAAATTTTAAGTAAATGTGTTCAATGGGGTAGAGTTACTGAGGTGCAAAATTAGAGTTTAACACAAAACTGCTTACTCAACTCTAATATACAGGTGATCCTGTGCTGCATAATTGATATAAATTAACAGGGGAGCATTTTTCAACAGACAAAATCAGTTATAATTTGCCATTATAACCAGCTGGTTATAAGAGTGAACATGTGCAGGTTTGTCAATGGTAAAACCTTGAGGCACTGTGTAACAGACAATTTATTGTTTAGCCTTCAATTACATAACTCATTCACATCTGCTCATAAAGTGCTCACACACTAACCTGGCATCGCTTTGCATTTCCTCATCTGAGCATACCATGCTGTAAGTGGAATAGCAGCAGGATCTAAAAAAATAAGAAAATGGTAGGCAAATTCCAGATAACAGACATTTTGAAAGATAAAGTGTCATAGCTGGTCAGGAGTTCAATGTTTGTGGAATAGCAATGGGATATATAGTGCTTGTGTAACTTGTAGTAATTTTATAGCTTTACTCTAGTCCCACTCTTGAGTAGTAGGTATGTAGGTAGTAACATGAGGAATAGAAGGCCCAGGAACAAGGGTAGAAGAGCACCACAGAAGGAGGAGGAGAGGATGGTGATGGACAAAAATACTCCCTATGCAAGGGAGCCTGCGTTAGTGGAGAGCTTTCGTAGAGTTGTGGGAGGAGCTATTCTCATTGAACCTTGGGCCAAGCCCTCCATGATGTTGTGGAATAGCAATGGGGCATATAGTGCTTGTAACTTGTAGTACTTTTGTGGCTTTACTCTATTACCACCCTTGAGCAGTAGGTATGTAGGTAATAATCTGTGGGAGTAGAGGCCCAAAAGATACATCCTCCAACTCATGGAGAGTATGACCCCCTGGCACTCAGAAGAAAAAAAAAACAAAAACAGGTGGAGGAAACCCCTGAGGACCAATGGCCGGTGGTTTGTCCATCCTCTGGCCATACTAAGAGGAGAAGGACCTAGGTTCTAGTAACCATAGCTAATTTAAGGGTGGTGAGCTTCTTGGAGAGATGATGATCCATCCTTGATCCATATATGATGCAGCTTGAATGATGGTCCTAAGGTTGAGAGTAGGCCTTTTCTGAAAGAGATAGAATCCAAGTGTGAAGTAGATCCAGGTGAAGGAGGGTGAATGAAGTCCAAGTTTCCAAGATGATGAATGATGCTTGTCCCAAGGGATTGCGCAAGGGTGTAATGAGCAGAGTAACATGACTGGATCGATAAGTTACTGGACCAGGAAAAGTGGAAATGCTGTGGTACAGGAAGTCATTGGTGAATGATCCAACCTGTGAAAGGTTTGCCTGTCAAGGTACGGTCTGGAGGCAAGGAAGGAATAATGAGCTAGAAGTTGCTAAGGAAGCCTCCATAAAGTAAAAATGGTAGGAGAGAGTCTTTGAGTGCCCTGAAGATGATAGTTCATTCTCGATCCATAAATGATGCAGACTGAAAGATGATCCTGAGGATAAAGGGTGAGTCTGTCCAAAAAGGTGGTAGAATCCTAGTTGTGGAAAGATCCAGTTGAAGGACTAATGTAGTCCATATTTCGAAGGTGGTGAAAGGTGTGTGACCAAAGGAATTGTAGAGGCATAATAAGTTGGGAGAGTATAATTTGATCTATATACAACCAGACAGTAAACTATGAGGCTTGTGATGATTTGTAAGGTCATGTGTAAATGATCCAATTCATGTAAGGTTTTACTTTCAAGGTAGTCCGGAGGTGAGGAATTTATTAGTGAGCAATAAATTGCTTAGTGAGCATCACTTAGTAGAAATGAGTAGAGGTGAGTTTTGAGAGACTGATGGAGTAATGCCATAACTGATTAGTAAATGAATATAAGAAGATTTATGGAAACAGTCCAGATGATAATCTAATGTATATGGGGAATCACTAGAAGTTCAGTATCAGGGATGGATGGTTTCTTTAGACATGATGTTCATAACATTTTATGGAGATACTCTGCTGGTACTCTGCTTGGAGTAAGTGCAGGTAGTTTTGAGGTATGATTGTCCAGGAGACACACTGTGGTGGCAAATGGTTGCTTATGTTTACAGGTAATCTGATGCCAAAATACTTGAGAGAAGCTTGGAGATGGATATAAGGAAGAGTCTATTGGCTGAATTTGTAGTGCGGTTAATTAGCGTAGAATGTCATTGGATCTTGGTGCTATGGCTGTTTGAGGGACAAGACTGAGATAGTGAATTTGCTTTGACAGTTACAGATTTCCAGACAGAATTCAGGAGAGCCAGTTTGTGGTGATAGTCTTTAATGCAGAGACTAATGAAGGTAATTCATAAAGAAAAGGCTGTAGGGTCCACTGGAAGAGCAGTTAACTCAGCCGACGGTACTAGATGAAAAGATGCGGATAACTGTATAACAAATGGTGATGTCCAGGAGTGGAAGCAATGGAATGAATGGTGTGGAACTAGTAATTAGCTAAGGGGTGGAGATCCCACTATGAATGTTCTGGAAAGCATCTGAGAAACTCTCAAAACAAGCAATGATTGCTGAGAAGTAGGAGTCCAGTGACTTGGTCAACAGAGTATGTGTTGGAAGAAGAGGCTGCAGAAGGTAAAATAGATGATGTCTATAGCTGAATGGGCTATCTTGCAATTCCCAGAATCCATAGAAGCAATACTTATTATGAAGTTAGGATATAGCAGAAGATTTTAAGTCCTTTCCATGTATGAGGATAGCCAATGAGATGAGGCAGACAGGAAGTCACAGTGGTTGAATGGACAGGAATCTAAGTGAATATCCAGTAGAGATGGAGAAGATCTTCCTATTGTCCAGGAAAGGACAACCCCTAGATAAGGTTCCTCACATAAGCACCCTTTTGGGAAAAGCCCTGGAGTTTGTGGAAAAATTAAAATACCTGGGGGTCTGGATTGACTAAAGATTGTCCTTCACTGATCACATTGATGAGCTCACTAAGAAACTGCATCAAGCACTCACTAACCCAGGAGGCTAGAAAACTCCTAGTTCAAGCTACCTTCTTGCCTCTCCTAGACTATGCAGACTTCCTATATGGCCATAGTACTAGCACAGCTCTCTCCAAGCTTGATACCCAATACCAGGGAGCCCTTAGGTTTATTTCAGATGCCTTATGACAAGCATGCTACATCACTCTATTCTTCAGTATGCTGGACTTCCCTTAGATCAGGAGGCAAAAGAATGCTATTCTGTGGACATATAAGGCAATCACTCATAAATTACCTCAGTACCTCACAAACTGCCTAACTCCTTGCATCCCTAGTGCCTATTCTCTCAAGTCTTACCATCTTATCTCTGGTGTTTGGTAGAGCCTTAATAAGCTTCACTCTTCCTATGCTCTTGAAAAGATCCAGAAAACCTTAAGGCTCACTACCCCTATCACGTTCTTCCTCTTCTAAATCCTTGTTCCTGAGGACCTTCTCTGAGGTCTGTCATTGTTTCAAGTCAAGGTCTTAACATCATGATTTGTTACTGCTTTAAATTCTGGACTTAAACCTCAACCATTGCCTGAGGCGTCATTTGAGTCCTCCTTCTGTCATTGTCCAAATCAAGGTCCCAACATCATGAGCTGTCTTTCTTCAAATATTGGACTTAACTCCAAAACCATTGCCTGTGGCATCTGTCATATTCTCCTTCAAACAGTCCTTCCTCCCTAGGCCATCATGTAAAACCCTCTACTATCTCAGCTGACCTTCCTCCCCACTCCTATGCTCCCTCCTTCTCACCCCACTTGCCAGGCCATGCCTACAGTACTTATCAAAGGACTCTTACATCGCAGTCTTCCTCACACTTTGGCGTGAGAGGAACTGCCACTCCTGCTCACTATGACTCCTCCAATGATGTTTACTGTATAAACTTTAGCTCATTACCTTACATCCATATATCTGTATCCATGCAATTGTATTTAAAATGGCACTACCTCCTGTTGAACCTATTGCTATGTTCTGGTGCAAGTATCTTGTCATGCAATAGTAATATGTTATTATGTTATTATTATTACTATGTAATTGTTATCTACGTTCACTCAACCAGTGATGTCTTAACCCTGTTGTATTGTTTTGCCCTAGGTCCATCTTGTAAATGAGTTTGTCTCAATGATGTTCCACTTGGCAAAATAAAGATTTTGATTAGGCAGTATAAAACTCTATGATGACATAAGAGTCTATGAGGCATGTTAGCCAATGAATGTTTGTTGGCAGGAGTATTTTTCCAAAGTAATGAATGAGTGATCCAATAAGTAGTGGAAGGGTACCGTTAGAATGGCCAGAGAAGGAGTGTGATGAATAAATGATGGTAGAAGTTGCCTGATGTAATACTGGCCGGGGATATGGTAGGATGCCCAAAAGAGCCATAGCAGACAGGATTAATCACTGAGCCTGTAAGGAGGAGATGGAAAGGTCACTATCTGAAGAGGGAAGGAAAGTCAGGAGGAAATCCTGATGGACTGAAGGACTGATCCAAGATGGTGTGGAGTTGAATGAAGCTGGGTGGCATACTGTATAGAACAGCACCAAGTCAGCTCCTCAGCAAATCGAAAAAACATGGAGGAAGGCTGTAGCAGTCACTAGAAGAAGATCCATGGAGGGCCATGGAGCAAAGAGAGTCACTAGGAGGAACAGTATTGAGGTACATGAGTCCTATATCTGACGAAGGCTTCAACCAAGGAGTGAAGGGAGAGAATGTGCAGGAGTGAAGAAAGAGAATAAATTCAGACAGCGATGGACCGGTGCCCTGCAGCAAGGAAGTCCCAGAGGCAGACACACTGGATTGAGATATATACCAACCAAGCTGGCAAGATCTGAATCATGTGGGAAAGGGGGTCAAGTATGATGGTCCATGGAAGAGCAGGATGGCGAGTGATGAGTAAGGATGGAAGGTAGTCATCATAGAGGGATCCTGAGGTTAGAGGGAAGTGGTAATCAGGTAGGATACAGAACATGCATAATGGATCTGCAGGTGCAGATGCAGGCTCCTAACCAAGGTAGGAGAGGTGAGATAACCAGGTCATGATGCTCCAGATCATGGTTGAGGGTGAAGGTGCATTTGGGATATGCTCAAGTACAGGAGGGAGCAACAAGTAATGATCCAGTGGAGAGCAAGTGAGTTAGAAACAATTAATAGTAGAAATGAGCTTCCAAGCTTGCTCCATGAGGAGAGAGAACTAACCATCTATACCAGGCTGCAGAGGTAGACGGATGGAGGCAAGCAAATTATGGAGGTCCTTGTCAGACACGAAGTGTCAACTGGGCAAGAAACAGAGGATACAATGACCTGGGGATCCAGAGAAAGGCAACCACTCCTTGATGTTGAGGAGATGACGTGGTAGATGGTGACAGGCACAGCGGAGGGTGGATGGCAGTGGGAGTGTGATGGTCCCATTCCTCAAGGGAAGTGGCAACCTGTAATAGTGATGGGTGTAGAATGTGGAAACAGTTGAAAGCAGATGCAGGCTCCCATTTACATAAGGCAGCATGGTCAGACTTCGACTCAAGGCTGCAGACCTGGTAGGATGGAGAAGGCAAATCAGGCAAAGTCATGGTCCTGATCGGGAGCAGTATCCTGATATCAGGCTGAGAATGCATAAAGTATAAATGGTTGAATGTAGATTCATGCATCCATAGTAACAGCTGATGCAAAATGATCATGACTTGAGGGAATTAGGCATGTGTAGGATGATGAGGACTCATGAGGGAGGATTCCATTCCCAAAGGAAGTGGCAACTGATAGGAGGTGAGAAGCATGTTAACAATAAGTTGTCGACATGGATCGAATCCCTGGTAGTCAGGCGAGCTAACCTTCACTCGCTGCTGACCAGCAGAGTTAGGGACAGAGGATGTCAGGTTGGTAAGTAGGAGGAGGTAGTGATTGTAATGGAATCCCATCCCCAGTAGACAGGGAAGTCCACCTTCACTCAGCTCCTCAGAAGGTGGGAGTTAGGGACAGAGTCTTGAGTACTGCTGGTATGGTCTGGCTGAAGCGCAGAATCCTGCTGCAGAAAGAGAGTATAGTAGGAAACTGAAATGAGAGAGGTATAATGAATGAAACATGGGTATGGTGAAACAGATGGAGCATAATGGAGTGGGAGGCACAGAACCAGGTATTGCTAAAAGGAGGATGTGGCTGTGGAGCAGAACCAGTGCAAGGAAGGAGGCCCCAGTGTAAATAGAAGCAGGAACCTGGGAAGAAAGAAGTGGGCACAGATGATCGAAGATGGAGGCAATGGGAGTGAGGAGGCTGGAGGAATAGGAGCAGAAGAACTGGAGCACCCCTCTCCCCATACCCACCCAGCCCTGGACACATGCCCCCAACATAAGTACTACACACAAGCAGAAATCGGTATGGAGAAGCATCCCACCCAAAGCTGCTTGCAGGTAACCATGGTGGGAAAGCAAACAAACTTCCCCCCCAATACACCCAACCTCGCTCCCGCAGAGGGACTGCAGGAGGAATGTTCACATATCACTCAAAGCACCACTGCCATATTGGGGGGGTCACAGTAGAAAGGTGCCATGTAGTATGCAATAAGCCTTCAGGGGCCATAGGAGCTTGCTGAGCAGTGAATATACAGCAGGCAGGAGGAAACATCAGAAGGTGTAGTGGGTAGTATGGTTGCAGAGCAGAGGAAGCTCAGAGGCAAAGGTACTAAAGAACATACCACAGTAAATTTCAGGAGATGAACATTTTATAAACATGGTAAGAGATTTTCTGAGCCAGAAAACACCACCACAGATATGGGAACCATTACAAGGCTCATGTCATAGGTAGAAGGGAAAAAGTCAAGGGAGGTAGTCAGGCACTGGGCACAAGTGCAGAGTCCATCAGTTTGAAATGGAGAGTCAGGGAATCTGTGAATGGGATGACATGCCATTGCTAGGCAAGCAATGATTTTGTTGTGATGTGCACCACGATAGCCTCCTACATGATATGCAGAGCAAGGCAGAATTCATAATCTGTTAGAGAAAGTAAAGATTTCTTTGAGTGTGAGTTGCACCAGGAGGTGGGCTGTGCTAAGGTCTCATTGTCCAGTAAGTTTTGGAAATGTAGTCCACGATCAAAAAACGGCATGAAAGGAGCAAGAGAAGGTGGAAACAAGGTACTTACCGAAAGACGGAGCGCCTTGAAGAAAGGCAGCCGGGAATCCCACAGGAGTGCCATGTACTGCATGTGTGCAGATTGCATAGTAACTGAAGCAGCAAGCTGAGATGTAAATGAAATACATTCTCTGCTATGTACTTGAGTCGGGATTCTAATACTTCTACGGTTAGATGTGTGACATGAAAAAATGGATTGTAAGAATGTAGCTGTAGATGGTGTGCAGAAGCCAGGGGGTTGAGGAGGAGAATGGGACAGCCAGGAAGTGGGCATGCGATGGAGGGGAGAATGAAGAAGCACCAAAATGGCGAGGAGCTGGGGAAGCTTGCAGGCTTTGGCGGGAGATGGGGACAGAACACGGGCAAGAAGCCCCAAAAGGAGACAAGATAAGGGGGAAAAAAACAGGAATGGAAGGAAGGTGACAAGTGGAGGAAGAGAACAGGGAGAGAGAACTGCCACTGAGGGAGGAAAAAACAAGCCAGGAGGGAGACAGCATGGGAGACAAACAAAGGACACAGCGAAGCAAACCACAAGAGGGAAGGGGGGCACATAAAGCAGAAAAATGGAAAAACAAAGAAGTGCAACAGGAGCAAAGACAGCACAGCCATACCAGCCATGCAGGGAGCCCAGGGAACAAGAAAAAATATTCCCTAAACAAGGGGGGTGCGTTAGTGGAGGGCTTAAGTAGAGGTTGTGGGAGGAGCTATTCCCCACATTGAACCTCGTGCCAAGCCCTCCCAAACCTAACACTTCTCAAAAGACAGTAAGTTACCTTGGACTGTTCAGACTATTACTGACTGAAAGTGGATGACAAACAGATTTTCTTGATTTTACAATGTGGGACCTTGATGCAACATTTGCAATTTGTGTTTTTTTTTAAATGGCAAGACAGTTCTGTATACGAACCAGGAACAATTTATGGCATAGTCACCAGCATCAATAAACATTTGGTTCACCATAAATACATTCATTTTTAAGGACTTACCCAAAGATTTTACTGAAACAAAGCACACATTTGTGACTAAACAGAAGCAATTCTAGGTATCCCTTCTGCAGCCAGAAGTACAGTTGTATTCTGAATTTATCAACTTTCTATAAAAGAAAGGAAATTTGTTGCTTAAAACTCAGGAATGGCACCAGTTAAGGTTCAACTGTATGTCACAAAAGTAGAAAAATGTGATGTAAGGGTTTCCAACCCAAACTCCCCACTTCTGCAAGCAGCAAAGGATATGATCACACAAGCAACCACAGGCAGTCATCTCAAGTAAGACAAAAACATACAACTGTTCAGATGACACAAATGCAGTAGCACTGATGTGGTAGCTTCAATATACACAGAACACACTGCAGTTTAAAAATGTACTCCATCAGTTCTGTTTAGAAACATATCAGTGTGACTGCAGAAGTGGCTGTGTACGCTTTGCAGTGCATCTGTATCTGTTGTTGCAATCTGCAGAAGCATTGGTCCCACAGAGGCATGTGCTTCTGCAGACAGAAGTGGTGTCTATGTTTTGCACTGTACATGTGTGTCTACAGCAGAAGTGCTGGCCCCTACATTGGTATCCACTTCTACGACAGAAGTATTCTTTTAATTTGAGTATCATGGAGTTGTATCTGCAGCCAGAAGAGGGTGTGAATGACTTTCACTAGGCATGTTTCTGTGACTGCAGAAGTACTGGGTCTTGATCATACAGTTAGATTTATTTTGTGTCATCTGGAAACAGTTATATGTTGTTTGTCTTACCTGGTAATGGCTGTCTGTGGTTGCTTGTGTGGTCTTGTCCGTTTGTTGTTCAAGGGCAGGGGTGGCATGTTGGGGTTGGAAACCCTAATGCCACATTTCCTTTCTTTTCTGGCATTAAGGTCAACCCTATCTGGTGCATTAACAGAGTGTTTTTGAAATGAATATACATATTTTGCAAAAAAAATCTAAATGAACACAAATTAGGGTTGCTACATCATAAAAGTCAAACCTTTAAAGTTTGGGAATGTGCTATTATAGTTTTCAACCCAATGCCCACAAAGTTTGTCTGTTGACTGTGTATGACCTTGTGTATAGTATAACACATTTAACAGCATCAATTTTGTTTCACACATTACCTAGTAGGATATCTACCATCCACACGTACTTTGTTTCATAAAGTTTCTAGAAGACACTGCATAAAGTAGCATACATGTCCCAGAATGTAACATGCAATAAGTAGTTCCATGTATGCTTCCAAAAGAAAGAAAGAAAGTGTGCAATACATATACTGTAGTACTATACTTACAAATCTCTGACAACTCTGCTGCTCTGCAAAAGGTCCATAGTATTGTGTACAAAGCAAGTCACATCATAATAGATATAAAACTCTTTAGCCATACGCCACAAGTATTCTAATTACAGATCTAAAATGAGTAGGATGTGTATTAAATATCAGACTTGTATGCCTGCAGTAGATCTACAGCCTGCATCACCAACAACTGGGATTTGGGAGCAGATCTTGGGCATCCAAGGATCAGTCAGGGGAGGGAGGCTGAGGGTCCAGGGGACTGCTTACCTTCTTCGGGGAGGGAGGGGATCTGATGCTCAGTGCTTTTGGACCCCAAGTGGTGGCTAGGGGGTCTGGCAGTCCAAGACCAGTTGGTGGGGCCTGTTGGGCAGTGGCCAGTGGACCTCTGCAGTTTGGGGTGGCGTGTCTCACCATGCGCCGAGGTATCACATGACTGTCTCCATCTCAGTGGTCATGGAGACTATGCACAAGGGGAAAACCACCTCAGCATGAGCCCTGTGATGCCTGGGATTCTGGCATGAGCTGGGACCCAGTCCAAAGTGGGGGATTCCCCCAGCTGCCAACTGAAGGATGAAAGGACTCATTTAAAAAAAAAATTAGACTTGTAAGGCATTACTCCAGATCTGTAGCTTGGCCTTGGCTCACAAGGGTAGGAGAAGGGGTGAGGATTAGGGATGCTATTTACACATTTTGAATATGTTGGCCCTGTATGAGGTACCACATCATTGATGCATGGCCCCGTACCTGTAGCTTAGTCTTAAGTAAAAAGCAAAAGTGACGGGGGGTGGGAGTTAGGCTTGACTACCTTAATAGCACATATCCAAACATTGAGGGTATTGGGTTGAATACCGAAATAGCACATTCACAAGGGTTTGAGTTTTATTTATTTATTTTTGTTAATAACTTTTACCCCCCTGCAGTCTGCACACATCCAGCCACCATCCTGGTGTATCCGTCTCCCAATAAGGCCCTTGCCCCCAGACATGCCCCCATGGCTTGCCCCCCATGGTGGGGTGGTGGCGAGCTCCCCTTACTCACCACCAAGTCAGGATCCAGTTCTCTGTGGGGTGACACCTCCAAGGCCAAGCAGGTCCTGGAACAGCCATCAAGCTGCATGACTGCATTTTTCTCTCTTTTTCCTGTTTACCTCGGCACGCTACTACAGGCGTCTGTTTCATCCCCCGCCCACCTTGTCAGCACTGGCATGCTGTCCCCCCGGCCTCCGCTAGGGGCCAGGTGCTCGCTGACTACTAGTGCCCACCCTCCCCTGAGTAGAAGAGCAGTCCCTGAGATGCTTGATCCTTCTCCTCCCCTGCCAAGCCCCAGTGGCCTGCACTCATTCCCAAACATGGGCCACTGGCGTGGCGAGAGGTGTGGCGTCCACTGCCTCAACCCTCAGCGCCACCGGGCTGGTAAGGGTTTGAGTTTTATGTGGCAGCAACCCTAATCTGCATTAATGTGTAGGTTTTTTGCAATTAATTTCCTTAGTTTTTGAAACAGCAGAGTGGTAACTTGCTTTGTACAGGGCCCTTGAGGCCCTCTACAGAGAGAGAGGTGATTCCTTTTGCCTTCTGATTTTCTTTGTGCAGGGCAAGATGCACAGAACACTCTGATTCCTGTGCTTGAGTTCTAAATGTCTTTGTGCAGGGCCTTGCAGTGTGTGGGAACTGCAGAACTCACTGTCTAATCATCTGGTAGCTGCCGTGGATAGACGCCATGAAAGCAGTGATGTCATGAAGGAACTTGGAGTTTATAGGTCATTTAGTGTAGATCTCAGTTAATTCTGCTGTGAGTGTAAGGGATCACCATGAGGGTGAGATGATCCTAACGGACTATCCTTAAGGGAACTCCATCGTGGCCCTGTGATGCACAGAGGATTTCACAAAAGCAGGTGCTTTCACTTTGGGGGGAATGTTGGTCTTGTATGTGACTGAGAGATGCAGTCAGCTGTGCTGAAGATGATGAGATATCTGTTGCCAAAGACTGAGCTTCTGAAACATGCAGGAAATGGGCCTACTATGTACTGTATGGATATTGGAGATGTTACCTCTGCCAGAGCACCTAGATAGGATTGCCAGTCACTGTCTGATGGCAGACTGAGGAAGACACAGGTGCATGTATGGCCAGAACACTGTCTGGTAAGAGTAAAGACCTGATTGATGTGAGGTGCACAGAACAAGGTGGACATTAACCAGGAGAGCCAGAGTGAATGTCCCAACAGAGATGCTGCCTCCTGTACACCAGTTAACCTGACACTGCAGTTGCATGGTAGTAAATGAAAACTAAGTGAACCAAAATGTCATAGCAAAGTTGGAGCTCTGCCAAATTCAAAAGGCAGTACAAGAAAGGCTTTATCTTGAAGTAAAACCTCACCCACTGACATATTGAAAGAAATAAGAGGAGTTTCGGGGCTTCCACAAAATATGTGCAAAGGGTAAAAGCTTTTCAAGGTACCCTAAGGTTTTGATTCACGTCCAGGATCTGAATAGATTCTATTTTGCAGCATTGACAAGGATAGCAACTTTTAGGGCTGTGTTCCCATATGTTAAACTGTTTAGTAAACATGACAAAAACCCATCATGTAGTAAAGTGTTTCATTTCTGACATGACCAAAGAGGCACCGAGCAATGCTCATCAAGGAGTGACTGGAAAGGAACTGTAAATAGTTAGAGACTGAGTCTGTTTGATTGCATAACATATTTAAAATGAGTTCTCAAATGCAAGGAAAAAGATGGGTGTTAAGAACCCTTCTAAAAACATCAACATAGGAGATATGACAAAGCTGATTTAGTAAGGCATTTCATATAAGCGGAATGGCCACAGAACAGACCCTTTCCCTGACAACTTCCAGAGGATAAAGAAATCTCGATTTTGTATTTGCCGTATTCGTCCTTACAAGAACAGATCCAGAAGCAAATGATTTGATACCTTTTAATGGACCAACATAGATGTAACAACAAGAACAAAGTGCTCTAGCTTTCGGACCAACTAGTCCTTCTTCAGAAGCCTGGATCAGAGAATGAAGGAAATATGAAGCAGATTCTCCCCTGTTAAGTGGAGCAGCCAAACTGGAGTATATGGGATCAGGAGGTTGTTTTTTTTTTGTTACGTAGGCAGGAGCCAGCTGCTACAATAGCCATGGACAGTATGATGCATATGTGCATCATTACCACAGTCACTATTGGCAACAGGCTCCCAGGAGCAAATGGAGATATCCTGTCTGAAAAGGAATAGTACCATCACTTCTGAGAGTAATGTTCTGTGGCTGGAATGCTAAAGACCACATACGTATGGCATACACAGTGGTATGGGACCATTTGTATGTCCTTATGTAGCCATTAGCAGATCAGCACAATATGTCCATGCACAAATATGGGAGGTATTGTACAGAGTCTCGGCTCCCCCATACAGAAACCATACCCACCTATGCCATCCCTGGCAGTCTATCAGAACCCCTTCCCTCACATGATTCCTGTTGGCATTATGGAACTGTACTAGAACCCTTCCATGGCCATCTAGTGGACCCCCTTATGTCACCCATTCTCTGTTGCTATTGTGGAACTGTACTAAATCCTTTCTCTGGAAGTCTAGTGGATCCCCTTCCTTCACCCGTGATGCCCATCCCTGGCACTTCAGTGTTACCCCCAACCAATCACTGTTAATGCCTCCCTCCATCAACTCACTAAGAATATACCAGCTCCACCCCTGTAAGTCCCTTACTCACACATCCACCCACAAGTAAGATTCCATCAAGTTCTCAAATGCTGACAGCCTATGACGCCCCACTCACTGCCTTGTCTATCTGCCATTTGACTGATAGGTAGTAAGTGTTCACATACTGCAGAAACAGTTCTTTCCACAGAATGCATGCATTCACTCCTTATCAGTCAGACCATAGCCTTTTTAGGTGGTGAGAGGAGGATCTGTGCCAGTTGTCCTCTGAGGACCAGATAGCAGCTAACCTATGAACAGGTGGGTGAGTAGGGAGCAAGCAAGGGATGTGGGTGATAGGTGCTCAGTGTGTGAGTCAGGGGTGGGCTTTGACAGCAGTCCATCAGGGGATAACACTAGACTACAATTCCATAATATCAGACTAGGTGAGACAAGGAGGTCCACTAGACTACCAAGGAAAGGCTTCTGTACAGTTCCAAAATACTGACAGAGGTCGAGTGAGGAATAGAGATTCACCAGGCTGCAAGGGAAGGGTTTTAGTACAGTTCTACAAAATTGACAGGATTCAACTAAGTGAGAGGGTCCCATTAGACTACAAGGCAAGGGATTTAGTACACTTCCAAAATACTGTCAGGTATTGGATGAGGATGGGTGTCCATTAGACTGCCAGGGCTCAGATATGTAATATTGCACAGTGCTACTAAGAATTGGGTGGGGGAACCACTAGACTGCCAGAGTTGGGATCTGCAATGTAGCTCTGTACTTAGAGGGATGTTTGAGTGGAAGTGGAGGTCACCAGCACCAGAGCTGCTGGGGGAGCAGGGGTCACACATCAATGTGTGCATTGATAAAGACGGGTTTCATTAGCATTAATTAGGGCTGCCCTGACTGCCTGCTATTGCTTTCAGAAGCCTTTGAATATACCATTACATTCTGTATGCAAGAGGGCACCCTCATTTGCTCACAGTGTAGTCTAAGGATCAGTGTCAACTGCTGTACGCAGTGTCAGGTACCCTTATATGGTCCCCACCTTGACCAGATGCACTGAGTTTGGTTAGCTTGAAGGCATGCTTGTTAACACTGTGCTAAGTTTAATTTGAGCAGACTAACTTGATAGAAAGACCTGTTACTGCTGGCAGATTTGTATGTTCGTATAATATGGGGGTCATTGTGTATTTCGTTCTACCTCTCTCTCTCACAAACACTGAAGCATCACCTTTACTATTTAACTATTTAATGTTATCTTAAGGTACCTTAAAGTTTTTAGCCACCTTGAACTTAAACACTAACTAAAAGCCTTCACTCAGCTGGTAGATATTGAAAACCACTGTGCAACATGTTGATTAAAAAAAATCACACAGCTGATATTTTTTCAAAACCTTCATGTAAGATTTCTGTTTCATAAAAACCAAGCTGCAGTAAGTAAATTTTAAAAACCTTGATTCAGCACAAAGATTTTGGAAACTGTCATACAGCACACACACATGAAAACCCTTGTGCCATATGCAGATTTTGAAAACCATTCTGCAGCATGAATAGTTTGAAAACCATTGTGTAGATGTTCAAACTATTTGTTCAGCAGATACATTTTTAGAAACGTGAGAGGGATTCCTGTGGAAACATTTTATTTTTTAATAAAAGATATTTAAGCACAGGCCATCAGAGTGGCACAGAAGTAAAGCTACCAGCTCCCATGACAGCAACTCTAGATCATTTGTCTCAGATTGCTGGGAGTCAGCCGGGGAGAAGATCAAGCATCTGACTGACTGCTCTCCCCTCCTGGGGAGGAAGCGCTTGTTGACTCTGTTGCAAGACTGCCACCAGGTGAAGGCTTGGTGGTTGTGTGGGTCTGCAGTGGCATGAAGAAAGAGAAATGTAAAACACTGAGGCATGCACATGCCTCCACACAAACATGCCGACATGCACTCCCTAACTAAGGGAAAGGGAGAAAAATGTGGAGGAAAATGAATGGCAGGGCATGTGTAGACAATGCTCATTGCACCGTTCCTCACATGCACCACCACCAGGACCCCTGTCAGCAGCAACTGGATGAGAATCTCCGGGGGAGAGGACATCCCTCCCCTTTCTGTCCCCACCATGGGATGCAGACCATGGGGGAACATGGCTAACAGGTGAGTCCTGGGGAGGTGGTTGCTTAATATAAAATATTGCACATCTTGGATTTCACCAAATTTATTGGTCTTCTTCAGATGAAAAAAATGTATTTATTTGTTTATTATAGGATTACAAGTACCTTTAAGCCAATGCTCTTTTACAAAGGTTCCACATCAGAAATAACAAACAACAAGGAAGCAACAGTGAAATAACAGTAAACAATTCATGTACAACAGTGCTATTGAAAGGGGTCAATTATAGGAAGAGTAAATTGTAGAGGAGGAAAAGAAGTGTAGGTAGTTAACAAAGGCAGTTATAGTAAAATGGTGAACACAGGTAGGATGCATGTGCCCGCAAGGAATGGGTAGGGTCAGGTGCCTGGCGGTGGCAGAGAAACAGGGATGAGAGGAGAGGAGAAGGGGAGGATGAAGATGCAGCCAGAGGCATTTGTCAAAAAACAAATGGAAGAGGATGATAGAAGAGAAGAGAAGAGGGGGTTGGTGAGGGGAAATAAGTGCTATAATAGGGCAAAGAGAGACTAATGAGGTGGTATGAAGAGCTGAGATTTGAAGTGGCACCTCAGAAGCTGGAGGAAGGGGACTGGGGGGGCTGGGGTTAAGCAGTATATAAGTTAGGATTAAAGCTGTGTAGGTCATCATCTAGGAGAAGCAGTTACAGGAGCTAGAGGCAGTGAGATGGGCCCAGAGCCTGGTTTTGAACAGACCTAGTATTGAGGCAGAGGAGATGGTGTGGCTGAGACCATTCATCAATAGAGGAGCCCTACAGGTGAAGGAGTGTTGGCCCTGCGTAGTTCGACAATGAGGAACTTGTAGAATCTGGGTTGTCAAGCTCCTGGTGTTCTGTTGGTTGTTGTTTTGATGTAACAAGGCAGTAACACCAGGGGGTATGAGGCCAAGGTTGATTTTTCCCACCATAGCAAATGTGAGATGCTTTATACAGTTGGAGAGTTGGAGCCATCTGGATTGTTCAAAAATAAAAAGCACAGGTGTGGGTGAAGCGGTGGGCACCAGTTTTGAGTCAGCATGCTTTGTTAAGTGCAGTTCTTATACATCAGAGGGCTGATGTCATGGCGGATTGATAGATAATGAGGCCATAATCAATAATTGACACCACAGAGCTCTGGATGGCAATATTCAGTGCCTCTGGGGTGAGGTGCTGACTGTGATTGTAGAGTAATCCAGGGTGTGTGTTGGCAGCTTTAGCCACGCTGTCAATGTGACACGTATAGGAGAGATTGTGGTCAAGCAGAATCCCTAGGTATTTGAATGAGTAAACTTGTTCAAGGACAGTCCCCTGCTTGGTGGAGATGGCAAGGGGATGTTGCTTGTAATGGTTATGTGAACTGCAGAATAGCAATGACTTGGTTTTCTTGTGATTGAGGACTAGTTTATGATTGGAGAACCATGTTTCAATGGTACTGAATCCGAGCTGGAGGCTGTGTTGTAGTGGTGATAGGTCCTTGTGTGTAAAAAAGACAACAGCATCATCCGCATACAGGATGGTTTGTTCTGAGCAGGATTGTGGTAGGGAGTTTAAAAAGAGGCTGAAAAGGAGAGGGCCCAGTAAAGACCCGTGAGGGACTCCGGAGTGGACAGACAAGGTGTCTGAGATAGCACTGGCAATTTTTACTCTTTGAGAGCAGTTGTCAAGGTAGCTTCTGAACCAGCGGGCTGAGTCTGGTGCGAGACCAGCAAGGAGTAGTTGGTCATACAGCAGCCAATGATGGACCGTGTCAAATGCCTTTGAGGTCAATGAAGACAGCCCCAGTAAGAAGGCCTTTATCAAGGGAACTATGCACTACACCAGTAAATTCAAGCAGGGCAGTAGTGGTATTTATCATATAAAATAAGTAAAAGAAGCTTCAGTTTAGATAATGATCCTATTTACAGAGATATAAATCACAGAGTCCCACCCACAGTGTTTACTCTGACATGACTTCAACCTTGAGTAGAAGCTGCAGCTTGTTTTTGAGGGCAGCTTTTACTAAGGGTATTCATTTTGACCTACTGTACAGCTTGTTTTCTGAGGATGACTTCTATATATTTTTTTCTTACTCTCTTTATGCTCCTGCAGCCCAGACCTCTTCTGTCTGGCTGCCCCACCCAGACCCATCACCCTGGCATTCACTGGACTCACCTCTCACACTAGCGAGGTGCCAGCTAGCCATCCTCATCCTGCTAGCCAGTGATTTTTTTCCTCCTTTTTCTGCCCAGTCCACGAGCATGGTGCGGTGGTGTGTACGTGGTCCCGCATCTGCCCCCTACATGTGGGCCCACTGTGCCAGCCCCCAGCCATCACTAGGAGTCAGGCAGGCAGTAGACTCTGTTCCCACCCCTCCCCGGGAGAGGAGAGCTGTCCTTTGGATGCTCAGTCCTCTCCCTCCGCAGCTGACCCCCAGCGGACTGCTCTCACTGTGAACACGAGTCACCAGTGTTGCAGGAGGTAAGGCATGATGCCTCAACCCTCCATGCCACTGAGCCAGCAGGGTAGCTTATATATGATGAATTATGAATTTAGCTTTTTTTTTCCAGTGGACTGAGAATGTACAAACAATAAATCATTAATAACTTTAAAACAAATGAACATTTTTTTACCAAACCACAAAAAGAACTTATTGCTCCAAAACATCTAACAAACTTGTACATTTCAAAATGTATCTCTTTGAAGATTTTTTCAGAGTTGCTGGATAGTTTGATACCTTTTATTGGACCAACATATGTCCTGTACAAAGATGGCATAGAACACAAGCATTCAGGGTCCCACAGGTCCTTTCTTCTAGTGACTAGCAAACTGAGCAAAATAAGCTGAATTTATATACACTGTGATGCATTGTTTCAAAATAACTAGGATAGGCAAGAAGAACTTAACAGGATGAGTGGGTGGGCAATCAATAGGAACAGGTCTATAGCTGTGACAGCCTGATTAGCAGGAAATGCTATGATATTCTTAGAAGAGGCTGAATGGATGCCTTGAGTTTTACTTTAAAAGGTATCTTGACAGGTACATAGAATAATAAAGACCTGAGATACACAGAGTGCAAAGCGGGGGTCACAGAAAGAGAAAAAAAAACATATTTATAAATGGTAACATACAGTATTAAAATTGTCCATGTGGTGTCATAAATCCAGTGTCCCAACTGAGTCTGTTAAAGTTCAAACTAAATTGTTTCATATATTTTAGTTTTCATGCTCTTCTCTCCCGTGTGTTTTTGAACTTGTCTCTTAGTATTAGAACAGACTGGTCCAAGAGGGAATAGTCTGGTTGGGACTAATGTTGCCCTACTGGTATGCTGATAATGTGGTTTACTGTTGTGTGTCAGTGGTGGGTCATTCTGGTTTGCAGAAGTTGCCTTCTTGCATCCATTTGTGCATTTTGTGCACAGAATTAGGTAATCTACATTGCATGATTGACATCTGTAGGATCCATTGTTTTTATTGTGCTGTTCTGGCCTGTTTTGATGGTGGTCTGTGTGCATGTGTGGAAGCAGGTCTTATGTCTTGAATTGTTGCATGCAGTTGTCCTCTCATTCCATGGTTATTTTGATCTGCAGAGACATTTCCTATAAATTATTTTATCAGAAAGGTTAGGGGGGGCTGCTCCTGGCAATGACAGGTGGTTCAGGGAAGATGTCTTGAAGTGCTTCATCATCATTCAGCATGGGTTGTAGTTCCTAAGTCATTGTCTGAAGGGGTGTTAGTATGGGACTGTATGTAACAACTAGGGGTGTGTGATCAGTTTGATTTTTGGGGTGGACAGAGTCTTCCACTGGGGCAGGGCCCAGAGGGCTCTGAGCATCTGCATCTGTTCATGCAAGTCCTGAAGGGTCCTGCATGCATGAGGTCAGGATTCTACTATCTCAAAAAGAAAGGACATTCTTTGCAAAGAACTGTGTTAATGCGCCAGTTAGGGTTCAACCTAATAACACAAAAGTAGGGAAATTTATCATTAGGGATTCCAACTCTAACTCCCTCCTCCCCACCCCAAACAGCAAAGAAAAAAAAAACAAGGAAGACCCCCACCACTGATTTTCCAATTCTCCAGAAATCTGAAACCCTAATGTTTTTTCCTTTTGCTGCTTGGGGGTGGGGAGGCAGGGGGTGCAGCAGGGGAGTTAAAGTTGGATGCCCTATCACCTCATTTACCGACTTTTGTGCAGTGGCATCACCAGGCTGTTTTTGGGGAGGCTGAAGCCCCCTAATGTAAGCTCAAGTCCCCCAAATAATTTTTCCTAAATTTAAAGACTTACAGCTTCACTGTTTGCTGAAAAAAAAGAAGCCATGGTTTAGAGTCAGCACTTTATAACTCTACGACATGGAGAGCACTTTCCTTTTTCTTTGCCTGGCCTGGCTCCTCTGGATCCCATTGTGATCATTGGTGGTGCTAGTGGTGGAGGTCGGGGAGCTCTGCTCCCACCCAGTGCTTTGGTTGCCCCTGAACAGTGGCAGGGCAGAACTTTAGTGGTCTGCGTGCTGGTTTCTACCCAGACACACTTTGCTGCTGCACCTCATGGTCTGTCTGCCCAAACCTGTTCCCTCTTGGTGAATGCTGCATAGACCGTGATCAGCTGGGCGCCCAGGTCTGCAACTGCAGTGGCACTAATTTACTGTGAAAGGGAGGTGGGAAGAGAGCTGAGCAGGGGAACTCCACCACCAACAACCACCAAAACGGATGCCGTCACATCATTTGGGGGTGGCTACAGGAGATGGACCACAATTGGGGGTCATTTCAGGGGACTGGAGCAAGAAAGGTGTTTGAGGAGCCCACAAAACAGATAAAAATAAAAACAAAAAAATGGCAAACCTGAAGGCAGAAAAAAAAGAGCACCCCAAAGGGCACCACACCCTGCAACTGGCATAGAAGGCCAAGCAAAGGGATGGGAAGCAACCTGGAGCCTCCACAAAGGGGAAGAGAAAGAAATTTAACAAAACAAAGAAGAGAAAAAAATAACCACTCCAGCAAAGCTGGGCAGGGCAACAGCCTGCTGACCAGCAAGTGGCACTAGAAGCAGTAAACAAAGGGGGAAGGACAGGGGACTGCAATGGCAGCCCCATGTGTGGCAACACCCAATGTCAGTGCCAGAAAGAAAACAAAAACAGCCAGTATACTGGAGAGGGGAGAAAGGGGAACTGCAATGGCAGCACCAAAAAAACACAAATCATGCCACACTTATTCTGCAAAATAATAGGAAGCAAACTTAACAGACTTGCCAAGCCATATTTTTATTCATACAAAAGAGAACCTGGGTGAGCATTACCCTTGTCACTTTGCATTTGAAATATGATGCTTGTGCTACATGCACTACTAGGCACCCAGCATCAGGATAACCCCAGAAAACCCCAATACAAAAACTGCAAACAAAGGAGCAGACAACTAAAGGGAATTCACCCTATGGAACAGGCTGCTGCTGGCCATCAGGAGGACTGCTGGTCCTTTTCTGGAGCTAAGGTGTGACTGCTGCTGCTGCTGCTGGAGACCCCCGAGGGCCACTGGCTATAGAGGAGCAGCCACCCAGGAGCTACAAACCAGAGCTTCAGGTAAGCCTCCAGGCATCCATACTCCTGTGCTCTCTCTACTCTATCAGTCACTCAGTCCAGAACTGCCACTGGCTAGCAGGGAAGACCCTTTCTAGTCTAGAGGTGGACCTGGCTTTTGGACAGATGATTGTGTATCTGGGGCTAAGATCAGCCCATTTTGGCTTATTTATGGCTCTTTAGGCACTGGATGAAGACCTGGCCTGGCCAAGACAAAGGATCCAGTGCCAGAAGGCTCTGGGGGGGGGGAATAGAGACAGGAAATGGTAAGCCAGCCAGTTTGGTCAATAAGCCAGCTGGCTGTGCATGGGGTGGGTGGGGAGCTAACCCTTAACCTCCCTGAGTCCTCTTTGGTCCGCTTGCCTGCCAAACTTTGGGGCACTACACTCGTCCACTCACAAGTCTGATGGAGAAAAAAGAAAGTAAGTCTCATGAGTGGACTGAGCAGCACACTGGTGGCTGGCTGCTGTGTACTGTGCTGTCGATAAAGAGAACTTTGGGACAGGAGTCTGGACATCACTATGGGAGAGTTCAGAGCTTGGGGCAGGGATTTTTCATCATCACTCCCAGGTTAGCTGGATCCCAATCTGACAGGGAGCACTGGGGGCGGCAGTTACAACAAATGCACTCTGCCTCCGCTAGTCTCTTTGACTCTGTTCAGTGGGTTCAGAAGCATGAGAGGTTTTGCATGCCTTGCCTTGTAGGAAGAAAAACCTGAACAGGACTAGGAGCGTTTGACATAAAATGGGATTGGGATTGGTGAAGACCTTTTAGTAACTGCCATGCCAACACAGTCAGCATTGCTTGCACTGCAGGTGTATTTTTCAGACAGGCACATATGTGGTACACATCTAAAAGGCTGTGCAGCATGAGTCTTTACACAGTTGTTTGGCAGTTTAGAAAAGGAAGATCTGTGCCTGTGGCTTGTGTGAAAAGAAATTTTGATTTATATAGCACCTTTCATACATCCGGTATTCCTGAGTGCTTTACAATCCAAAGAGGGAGACAGAGAATTTAGCTGCTTTTTTATATAACAACCTACATAGACACAATCATACAAGTCATCCCCAAACTCCTTAGAATGCAGGAAGAGGGGGAGGGGAAGGATAGTTTTCAGCACACAAGGAGATGCAAAGACTACAGAAATTGACGATAGAGAGAGGGCTTGGAGAGAGATTAAGGGCAGGAAGTTTAAGTAACTTGTTCAGAATTATGCAGTGTGGAAGTGGTGGCTGTTTGCTCTGGGGTCCTGTAATCTTCCCAGCAGATCTGCTGGGAAAATGGTGTCTGGCTGGTATCTTATTTGCTCTGGTGTCCTGTAACCTTCTCAGCAGATCTGCTGGGATAATGGAGTCTTCTGGCAGGTCTTTTACTTGCTCTGGGGTCCTGTAACCTTCCCAGCAGATCTGCTGGGATAATGATGTCTCTCTTTCCATTGTTCTCACTGGTCCAGTAACCAAATTTCTGCACATGTATCATTTAATAGATGTCATGATAACCAGGCTTCTCAAACATATATTTCCCCATTAAAATGCAGGAAAAGCCACCATTTGAAGGTAAAAACCTCAAAATTTTCCGAGGGACATGCCCCCTGACCCTCCCAGCTTTGTTAGCATTTTAACTGTGGGGCATTAGCCCCCCATCTTTATACCTCTGGTGATGCCCCTGCTTTTGTGGCATTAAGATGAACCCTAACAGGTGCATTAATGCACTTTTTGCAAACAATATTTGCACTTTAATAACCCCACAATTCAACCAATTTACCCAATGTTTCATAGGTGAGGAGTCTGGGCCAGAGTCGCAGCATCCTTTAAACTTTGTATCAATCAGTTTGAGGGGGGGTTAAAAGTTACAGAGGTGTACAAATACTAAAATTTACTGTTTATTGTTCTTTTTGCTCACCTGTAACTAAAAAAAGTTTTTTGTTTTTTTTTAAACTAAAATTTACAGGTGTGGTAGTGGCTTGTCCAAGGCACACACTTTTGCAAGTGTTTTTTCTTACAGCTTTTTGCTCCTTAGTTGCCCCAAACACCTTGCCATGAGACCCAGGACTTGGTAGCTCAGAACCCCATCAGCCACTCTCCCCACTATCTTGTGGTTGGGGTTGACACGGAGCCAGGTCTGAGAGAATCAGGATCATCAAACACAGCAATGGAGAGACATAGGCTTTTTTCTGTGTTTTCTGCCTTAGGGCTGCACAAACATTCAATAAGCACATTGTGCAAGCTCTACCTCCACAGAGACACCCCCAGTGCTCTGAACATGCATGCCCTCCCCCAGTGAGCCCTACACCGCTATCTGGATGCCTCCAGACAGCAGTCGAGTGGCAAGGCACAAGTTCCCCCTTCCCAAGGGAGGAGAGAAATCCTAGGGATGCTCAGTCCTCCCTCCCCTGACCGAACCCCGGATGACCTGCATCTGTTCCCGAATCCGGGTCACTGGTGTGGTAAGAGGTAAGATACATAGCACCTCAGCCCTCTGCGCAACTAGGCCAGCTAAACTTGCAAGTTTTAATTTTTAAACTATATAGTTTGAAATATATTAAAAAAAACAGCAATTTTCTGAGCATGCTCAGTTAAAAAAAATGGATTTTTGTGTTAGCAGTTTGATCAAAAGTGATTTACTTCAAACTACATTTGTCAGTCAGCTGACAAACCACTTTGAAGAAAACTTAAAGTGATTACAGTACATCAAATGTGATTTCTTTTTCACTGTTTTTGTCATCTGGCTGACAGTCATACTGCTAATGCACAAACCTACCCTCAGAAGTTCACGCCTCCCAGTTTAAGGTGGGTACCCAGTACCATTGGTTTAATGCTCCTCCCTCTCGACCAGCATTTATGTTAAATTACTGGACAGCAGGGGGCGTGGCCAACCACTGACGAAGATGGCAACTTAACTGCAAAGCTCTCTCTGCCTTTGAGCCTAGAACCCAACTGCATGCTGTTTCAGTGATACTCAACAGGAACAACTAGGTTTAAAAGGGATCGGAAAGTATACGCTAACTCTAGATTGTTTCACAGCAACAATCGGACATAAGAATCCTTCAAGAAGAGCCAGTTTGTTCTAAAGGCACCCACACTGTTAGGCCGCATGGCGCAGTTGACAACGGGAAGAGAGGAGCCCTCGATTAGAGACATATTTGCCTCTATAATGACTAGCATCGATGCTTTAACTTTTGCGGCAAACACCACTGCTGTATCGATGCAGCAACTGGATGCTAGGGTAGACTGAACAGAGCAAAAAGTGACAGTGCAAGACAATGTAATGCAGGGCCATTGTGCGACCATGCAGGAGCAAGCGGACCAAATTCGTTCTCTACAGGACAAGCTTGAGGACTTGGAAAACAGGAACCACCGAAACAATCTGTGGATCCTTGGCTTCCCGGAGGGCTGTGAAGCCAGGAAGGCTTTATCCTTCTTTCAACATATGTTTCCTGAAATCTTGCAATTTCCTGAGGGCACCAGGATTCCAATTGAAAGGGTGCATTGATCCCTGCAACCCAAACCCAGGCAAGAGGACAGACCCAGACTGTTTATCATTCGAATTCTAAATCATGCTGAAAAGGAAGCAATACAAGCCAGAGCCAGGGAATTGGGGCAACTTCACTGGCATGAGCACACGATCGTGATTTTTCAGGATTACTCTAAAAAGTTGGCTACTAAATGGAAGGCTTTCTCGGAAGTACATTGCAAACTACATACTTTACAAGTCCCATTCACCCTGCAATACACTGCCAATTTACAGACTACAGACAATGGGACTACATGCCTCTTCACCTCCCCAGACTCAGAAATGACTTTTATTACAAGGAGATGGGAAGCAGCCCAGGGCTCCTCATCTTACAACCAGACCTGCCGATCTTCACTACAAGAAGGCCCGCTGGATGCTACAGTGATGATGCCCGTTTCATCCCTACAATTGACGTTGGACCCCCAAAAACAGAGATCCAGGAAAAGACCGCCATCATCACCACATCCCAAGTGCGATCATCCACAAGAAAGGGCACCCATATCGGCACTACAGGATCAAAACTTTTCTTCTGCCAAGATGGCCAAAATGGAATACATTAGCCCCTATTTTATGCAAAATCACTTTTCCCCGTTACAAGATCTGCCAGATACCGAACGAGGAAAGGAGATGGTTACGGACTCAGCAAGCCTGACAAGAAGCAACGGTGGACAAGAAAACACATTGGCCTCAGCCACGGATGTGGCCTTCCCATTACAGGATCCAGGGTCATGATCCTCGGCTGCTGGTTCACCACCAGGCCACAACACTGAAAATATCCATTTGGAGTTGCACCAACCCTCAGGAGGAGGATGAATTGTACAGTCTAAACCTCAGAAGGACCACCAGTCAGATAAGTACCGAGGGATAGGTGTCTCGGGAGACTGGGGACTAACAGGGAGGGGAGGACAGAGTTAACTGGGGCCCGCTTTACAGGGAGATAAAAATCTAACTCCCTTACCATAAATCTGTGCAGGCTTGGAAAAGGTCTTCTTTTCCTTTTTTCCCTCTAGACGCCAAACCCTGAGGTACTAGATAAATGGACAGTCTTGGTATGATATGATTCCGGTACTTTGGGTCAATGTGATTTAAATATTCAATGTGTGCCGTGTACAGGTTACTACCCTAGTGATTGGGTTATATGTCATACTTCTGGCAGCTCTGACAGACCACTGAAGTCATATCCTTTGGGAGGTGTGATGTGGAGGAGCGTGATCTGGGCCCCAACAAAACAGGAGCACGTAAATTATGTGGCAGGCAGATCCCACACTCAAAGCGGATCTATCGGTATGTCTCGTTTACTAAAGGTGTTCTATAGGAAAGGGTATAATTGACATAAAGCTCCCTTATTCAAGTATGAGATATGCGTGATCCAGAGATACTGGGGCCTATCAGGTAAATTTTGTTTAATGGGGGTCGACCGCAGACAAAGGGAAAGGGGATCTGGGACAAACTCAAGACATTCCAACAAGATGTCCTGAGCTCAGACCCAATCTAAATACACATTTTAAAGGGCTCCCCCCCCCCAGCAAAAATTATTTTTTGGTTTTCTTTCTATCTGAGCAGGGCAGAGATAGATTTCGATTAAGGTGCCCCCATCCGGAAGGAGATATTATAATGTTGCAGTGCTAGAACGTTGGGATAAGCGGTTTAAGCCCGGACAAGATGTTCAATGGTCTGGTTTGTTTTAGGCAATATAACAGTTTGTTTAATGTTATAATATAAACGATCTATCTATTATAAATGTTATACTTTAAGGGATACTGTCAACTTGTTTTTCATCATATTATTTCTAGATAAAACACCACATTTTATTATTGTTTACCCTCTCTAAAATTCACTGATGTTGCTGTTTGTTTTGTCTGTCTCCTTGTTTAGTAGAACTGAAATGCATGGCAATGTATATTTATAAACAACATTGTTTTGTTTAGAATCCTGGTTTTGTTCTTACTGCATACTTCCTGAGCATTGGAAACACACCAAAAAAGTGCAATCACTCAAAAGAAAGAAGCCTCCTAAACTCCGACTGTATCGTGTGGGGCTAGACTGTTTTGTAGATGTTCCCAAGTCCAGGAAAGATGTGTTTGGGGTGGCTCAAGGGATGTAAACAAACCTGTTTTGGTGTGATAACACTAGTATGTTGTGCAGTCTGTTTTTCACTTTTTTAAAGAAAATAAGTGTCAGAATCAAACTACCAGTTACATCAGCAATCTTTACTGAATGTTGGCAGTCATAAAATATGTTTTTTAAACTAGGGACACTTTGAGACCTAACGGGGTTGACAGTGTCCCTTTATAATAGCCAAAGGGAGATTTGTTCTGTCATAAGGCTATTTGCCTAATTTATGGGGCATAAAAGATGGTATGTTTACTCCATTGTCTAAGAATCTTGAGAACCCCCCCGAAAGTTACAGAACTGGGGAGTCACCGTACTCTAGAGGTATTCAGGGCAGATGACTAACTAGCTATGTCACCAGCAGTACCCAGATGGACAAGACAGCAATAATGATTGTTAATGTTGAATTCTGTCCAAGTGCTCAGGGAACAAGGCTGTCTGCTGACCATATCTCGCTCTAAGTATAGATCAATAAGCGTGATCCCTCCAGCTTCTGATCGTCGAGGATGCATGGTGCCCGATATATATGTACCCTGGACAGGCTTGGGGCAAGGATTTTCTGATACTTCTCACTCATCTGTATTGATAGTACTGTACTGTTTAGTTTAGTAGCTCTGTAGAGTGGGATAGTGCCCCTCACTTACTTACTTTTCCACTGCCCACAACATGAGCGGACATACCATTGGTTGGGGAGCCAGCCTGTTAAGTCTGTTTGTGCTTTCTAGGGTGTTTTGTTTAATAGGTTAAGTAGAGTAGTTAAGCAAATATAGAAGTGGACATTAGACCCCCTAATCAGTAACTGTAGATTGCTAATTTTAAAATTCACTTATATAGCTGGCATATAGTACTTTGGAGACCATCATTGTTTAAGTGGTCTCACAATTTAGTATAACAGAAGTGGTTCTCTGGTACTTAGCACTGAGCTAGTCTAATCTCTCTAGATACTCAACAGACCAATATGACAGACGTGGTATTCCACACCTGGAATGTCAGAGGACTGAATTCCCCAATGAAAAGAAAGAAAGTCCTGACACATCTGAAATGTTTACATTCCAAAGTCGCCTTCTTACAGGAAACTAAACTGTCAGGGACTGATCAGACTTGTAAGACTAAGGAATGGGTGAGCCAACAGGTTTACTTTAACGCCCTTACCAGGAAGCATGAGGTCCTAATTCTATTGCATAAATCTCTCCCATGGACGTTAATGCAGACACTGTCAGATCAGGATGGCAGATGGGTGATAGCTACATACCAAACCCCCACAGGCTCACTCATGCTGTGTAATATCTATGCCCCCGATGATGACAACCCCAGTTTTTTCACAAGCCTGCAGAGATGATAGTAGAGTTTAACCCCCCAAACTGCCCCCTTCTTGTAGGCGGGGACTTTAACTTGACTCTGTTTCCATCTCTGGACAGGAATGATACAGGCAAAGAAGCACACATCAGAAATGGGAAAGCCCTCCAGCAGATGATCTCAGATCAGGCGTTTTCAGATCTACTGAGGCTTTTTCATCCCAGAATGAGGAATTATACCTTCCACTCAGAGGTCCATGCCTCATATAGTAGACTGGACTTCTGGTTGGGTTTACCAACTATTACAGCTAAATCCCTTAATGTTATGATTCTTCCCAGAACTATATCCAACCACGCCCCAGTGCAGCTTCTTATACAATGGGAAAGAATAGCCCCCCCCCACCCAGACAATGGAGATTAGACCCTTTCCTTGTGAGAGACCTGATTTTATCTTATGGGCCAAACACAAAGCTTCACTCTTTTTTGCTGAAAATCCCATAACTGACACCTCAGCGGCTACCACGTGGGAGGCTTTTAAAGCTACGATGAGGGGCAATATCATGGGTTATGCAGTGGTAAAAAGGAGGGAGAGAGAACACCAACTGGTAAACTTAGAAAAGCAGCTCTCAGCAGCTGAAGACAGTTTTAAATCTATGCCCTCCCTCTCTATACACTCCCCTATAGGCAGAACTATTCTGGGCCTAGGCTTGGAAATTAACCAGCTCTTGAATAGGAAGGCAGAAGCAGCTATTCTCTGGCTAAAACATACCTTTTGGGAAGGGGGTGATGAAGGGTGCAAAATACTTGCATATCAACTAAGAAAACTGCAGGCTAGCAGATACATTTCCGGGCTAAACAACAAACATGGGATATTGGGTACCTCCCCAGAGGACATTAACGACATCATGGCTGCCTTTTACAGATCTCTTTATACCTCTACTCACATAACACCTAATAAAGAGACCCAATCCTTTTTGGATGCTTTGCACCTACCCAAATTGCAGGTACAGCAAGCACTGCTTTTAGACCTCCCCATTAACGGAGAAGAAGTATCTGCAGCTATTCAAGGACTGAAAAAAGGGAAATTGCCAGGTAGTGATGGCTACATAGCAGATTTTTATCAGGCACTAATCCAGATTATCTTCCCTCTCCTGGCTTTAGTCTTTCAGGAGATAGAGCTAAAGGGCACCCTTCCTCCCTCTATGTGTGATGCCACTATTGTGGTAATCCCAAAAAAGGGCAAAGATCCCACTAATCCTGGAAGCTATTGTCCCATTTCTCTCAACCTGGACAGCAAATTTTATGCTAAAATCCAGGCAACGAGACTCAGTTCCCTACTACCTAGAGTTATACATCCTTCACAGGTAAGATTCATACCAGACTGCCACAGTTCAGACCACCTGAGAACCTTGATGAATCTAGTGCCCTTTTCCAAGTCACTCTCAACACCAGCCGCTGCTATTGCAGTGGACTTTGAAAAGGCATTTGTTTCCATAGAATGGGATTATCTTTATATGGTTCTTGTGCACTTTGGGATAGGGGATACCTTTCTCTCTAGGATACAGGCTATATATGCTTGTCCCCTGGCCAGAGTTAATACAAACTCACCATTTTCTCCCACATTTCCACTGGGCAGAGGCACAAGACATGGCTGCCCTCTCTCTCCCCTCCTTTTTGTCTTAGCCATTGAACCTTTGGCTGCGGCGATACGGACTCATCCTGATATATTGGGTCTAACGGTAGGAAATACAATGTATACAACTTTAATGTATGCTGATGACCTTTTACTTCTCTTGGCAGACACCCAGAATGACATCCCTTCCCTGCTCAGTCTTCTAGTAGCATTTGATAGACATTCAGGCCTATGACTGAATCAGAACAAGACCGAAGTACTGTCTCTTAACACTCACTGTACTCAACAGATGGTTGAGGCAGCTGATCTACTCTGGGCTCCCAATGGAATAACTTATCTGGGAATTGTCTTAACTTCACCCTTAGATACAATATGGCAGAATAACATTCAACCCCTCCTCTCCTCAATTAAAACAGAATTTGATAGGTGGAAGCTTCTTAAACTTACACTAGCTGGGAAGACGGCGGCTGTTAAAATGGTATCTGCCCCTAAGCTTTTTTGCCTCCTTATGCACTTGCCTGTTCCCCTTCCTAAACATTGGCATAAGCCCTTTGACAGTTTAGTTGGGTATTTTCTCTGGGAGGGAGTTAAACCAAGATATAGTGGGTCTAAACTTAGGTCACACTGGAAGCATGGTGGGTGGAATCTCCCAAGGAGAGAGGGCTACTGTAGGACTTTTCTGCTGGCCCAAATGGTCAAGTGGTTTAGTCCTCTCTCCCCACAATGGGTAAAACTTGAGATGGATTTAATGGGAACAAGGCACCCTGCCTCACTTCTTCTCAGGGATATATATTCCAAAACCGGATCAGTCCATAGAATGCATACAGAGAATAGTTCACCGCCAGTGGAAATTTCCAAAGCAAATTGGTATGACATACATAGGAAGATGACAATGGAACTCCTTCCGCACTCCTATGTTCCCACTGGGCAGAACCCATCTATCACCATAGGTGGCACTGTAGTATTGTGGAAACACTGGCTAAAGTTGGGCATCTCTAAAATGGATGATATACTAACACCAAACCTTAACACACTCCATACCTTTCAATCCCTCTGACAGAAATGGAGGATCCCATACTCAGATCTATGGAGATACTTACAACTGAGGGATGCCACTTGACATCTTTTAGCCCTGACCCTTCTCTCTGGTAAACCATCTGAACCCACTGATCTGAAGAAATGGATACAGCACCCTCAGGGGCTAGCAGGTGGCATATATGCCAAAATTAGGGATACCCTTCCTTCCCAATCAGAGCAGGCAAGGGGTAAATGGGAGAAGATATTGCAATCCCATATATCATCAGATGATTGGAACCAGGCCTGAAAGGACACCTATAGCTGGTTTAAAGACGATAGATCCAGACTGATACAAAACAAAATTGCACACTCCTGGTATTGAACCCCTGTAGTTCGCACAAGGCCAAACTCCAGGAAACCGATTGATGTTGGAGATGTCAAAGACCAGGAGGTGATCTCTTGCACATATTATGGTCCTGTCTAAGGATACAACCTCTCTGGCAAGAGATACAAACCCAGGCCTCTGAGGTCACTCAACAGCAGATTCCCCTTAGTCCTCATTTCTGCATACTGGGAATAAGAAGTGATCTCCCTCAGATGTCTCAGCAAATGTACAGATGACTAGCTTTGCTGACTCTGCAAGCCAAAAGAACCATACTCTGTAAATGGAGATCTACTCTGGTCCCTACACTTGCAGAGATACTGATGTCTCTCTCAGCCCTAGCTAAACTTGACAGAATTTCTCACCTTCAGACAGCCCAACTATCTACATTTAGACTTTGTTGGACACCATATCTTAACTATGTACAACCTCAGACAGGGGTGGGATGAATGATCCTTCAAACTGTGATGGTTATACTATGGTTAGATGAGGACTGTAAACTTGGGGAATGATGTTTTGCGAAGTAACTCATGCCTATTACCTCCGGGAGTTTGGTATCTTGTGACCCACCACTTTCCTTTTTCATTTTATTTTTCACTCTTCAATTTCAGACATATTAGGTTGTAAACCTGATCTCCCATCTTTATGTATCCTGATGCATTTAATGTTAAGAACTTAAGCTTTGGTATGTATTTGTTTCTGCCTTAGGTTGTTGGGGATTTTGCAGAGCATATACACACTCTTGCCTGACACTCCTCCAGAGGCCATGAAAGGGGATTTGATTGGCTTATCCAGGAACAGGGAAACATACATGGTGCGATTATGTCTGGCAAAGCAGGTCATCTGTGGGAGACTCTGTATTCGTGAGTGTAACAGTTTGAATTTTTTTTTTCACTACATGAATGTCTCCATTTTAGATAATTTTGACTGTATATGTTAACAGTTAGACCTATGTACAACATTAAGATAATTTTTAACAAGCACATTGATAACTCCAGGTCACTCTTGACCTCTGTGCATCACTAACGTGCCTGTGCAATATCACTCTGAGTATTGGGTAGGAATATTTTCTGGTTACAAGCTGATGTTTATACCTATTGTAGATTGTGTGACATTAGTATCACTTGTACATAGACAAAATGTTGTCTGTCTTAAATCTGTACCCTGTAACCACTGCAGATACTTATGTGAGCCAGACAGAATGTTAATTTCAGAAAACATTAAAAAATTAATCACAAAAAAATTACTGGACAGCAGGTGCCCAGTCTTGTCACTGGAATCCCCTCTCGCTCCCAACATTTATGAAACATTTACTGGACAGTGGGTACCCAACTCTGCCACCATTATTCTCCCTCCCTCCAGACTCACGCTTTCACTAAAAATGGTTGGTGGGAGCCCAGTCTCACTGGCAAATACATATTTCTTAAATGCTGATACCGGGGTGCCCATCCTCATTACCAGCTAACATCGCCCCCCCATCAAATAAGAAACAGACCAGGATACCTAACACCAGCACTGCTGTATGCAAAGATCCTCCTCGCCTCCACTTTACTTGAGACACCAGGGTGCCCACCAGTGTTGGTGCGGACTCTCTGAGAAAAAGAAAACTGTCCTTCACAGAGCTTTTTTTTGTTTGTTTGTTTAAATCTGAAAAGAAAAAAAAATCATCCCTCATTGATCTCTGACCCTCTGATCCCCGCATCTTCCACCACCACACATTGACCCCCATTCAGCACCCATAACCCTATAACCCCCACACCTTCACTCACCTAAAGACTGTCCAGTGCCATAATCCAGCTTCTGTGATGGAAGATGTGCACCTCCTGAAACTGTGACTGTGAACTGAGAAACAAGGCATGTGCCATCAGTATTGTTTCAATGTGTTTTGAATTTTTACTCTTCACACCTGTCAGAGGGGGGTTATAGAAACAGCATGTTGAAAATGTGGAGTCAAAATGTCAAAAATAAAGTTACAAAGACATTTTGTGTTCTTGTCTGGTAATTGGCCCAGCAGGTAGCATGTTGTAATCCTGTGCCAATGAACTGAGATCGGGGGCTGAGCTCACTGAGCCAGATGCATGGGCCAAGAAAGAAACTCTTCCCCTGGCATACAGTCCAGAGGTACTTGCACCACTGCATACATAACTGCATGGAAGTGGAGAGCACAGAGGGCCCTGCACCTCTGCAGTCAGACGGAATCTTGATCCTGTGTTTGTGCATCTGTAGCCACATGGAAGTGCAGGGTTAATAGCGCCTTCTTCTTCCTCTGCATTCCCCAGACTGCTTCACAGATTATTTGTAATGACATGGAAGTGCTGGGTCTTGACAGCCCTGCACTATCTCAGGCAAATGAACTCTTCCCTTGGTGTAGAACCCAGAGGACCCTGCTCATCTGGATATGTTCATGCAGGTTATGACAGAACCTGTGTGAATCAGTATACAATTTCTGTATTACAAAAGTAAAGGAAACTCAATACAAAAAACTGTGTTAATGAGCATATTACTGTTGAAGAATGCAAAGTGAGAAAAGTAAGGAAATGAAAATCATTAAGTTTTGGAGGCTCGTGAGCTTTTTCAAATTAGTGGTGTGGTGTTTCTTGGGATTGTCAACCCTAATGCCTGCCCCCCCTCTCCTGAGCAAACAAATGTGATCTCTTGTTCCTGCAGGGCCCACAGTGCCTTGCACAAAAAAAGCTACACTTATATCTGTTGGATAAGTATGGCAAAACATACTTCTCTACCTCCAAAGACTATATGCTTATGATGCACTGGCTTGGAGCTGTACCTTGTGCTTCAGGCAGGACACTACAGTCTGCGGGGAGGGGTTGGCATTAGGTTTGACAGCTCCAAGGAACACCATACCACTGATTCATCATAACTCCCAAGACTCAAAACCCTAATGGTTTTCATTGCTTTACTTTGTCCACTTTGTGTTCTTCAACCCTAAAGTGTATATTAATATAGTTGTTTTTCCAGTCAATACATATGTATCTGTAAATGTCACAAATACATAAAACCACCACTTTTTGGCCATTTCTTTGCTCTCACATACAATCAAGGAGGTTGGGATTTTGTTCCAAAACTTTCAGGGCTGAAGGGACTTGTGACAAGGATGTGCCTTTCAAAGGTTTCACAAAATATTAATCATTTCTAGAGTTTTAAGTTTTGAAATCTGGCTTCTGAGCATGCTCAGTAGGGTTTTCAGGATAACCTTCTGATATGACACAGCCATTTTCAGGTGATGATTAATTGTCACAAGCCAAACAATCAGGTTTTGACAGCTGTCGTCTTTTGTTTTATGAAAAGCTGGAAAATACATAATAGTTATGTAATTAAAAATAAGACAACACCTAAACCTAGTAAATGTGGCCTATTTAGCTAGATTCTGGTGTTGTTTTTTTTTAAAAGCCCCCAGAAATGCTTTTCCAGGGTACCCCAAAAATCTGTGGTGACTAGATTAGCAAGAGGTCTGATTTGGGAATTGTGAATCAAAAATGTTATTGTTGCACATAAAGTTCTGTGACAAAATAATGTTTGAGTCACACATAAAACAGGCTTGCAGGGAGAGGGCATTCTAAGACTTCCTTGGTTTTAACAGAGTTACCCTCCTGAGCTTGTAAAGCTTACAGTAGTAGTTACAGCTCAGCAAGAATCTGGTGTAAAAAAAAAAAATTAACTCACTGATGGCAGTTATGTTCCTAGTTACTCTGCTGTATTCATGAGTATCTTACTGATGTCTGCAATTTCCTGCTGGCTGATCTTTTTTTCAGTGTTATACAGAGATTTTTTTTATTAGAGCCATGGTTTTGTGCATGCAAATATTTGCCTTCTCATACATATACCACCAAACCCCACCATTACCACCACAGCTACCACCACTGCAACCTGGGCAAGCACTGTATTAGGAAGTTTTAAGTTTTAATCACAATAAAAAAATAAAATTAAGTAAGGGAGATCAAATGTACATTCTATTAAAATACATAAACAGCTAAAATTGTAGTTACAGAGATAAAAAATGTTAGTGCCAAATAGGAACTCAAGAGATTACATTTTGTGCAAGTACCTGGATCATTTCACCCTCTACACTAATGTCAAAGCATGGCACTAACATACACGGAATGCAGTTTGATAAATGGATGAACTCTGATCATAACTGAAAATGTTTATAGACCAGTTATTCCTGACATTTCTTAGTTGCTTGAATTAGTTTTAAAAAGTGTGGGGAATGAATGGAAATGGCAATAAGGCTGACATTAAAAAAACATTCTGGTTTGTAGGGATGCAGTACTTAGCAAATTTGTATCCACTTAGTGGTGCCAAAACTGGGCTTTGCCCATCTACTTCTGAAGAGTCATCATGCTACAAAAAAGATCAAGTACTTTGAGCATTTCATATATTCTCAGTAATTCAATTTCTTGCATTTTATTACACTTTTTGGGATTATTTTGTCAGTGCTGTGGGACAGTGGCCTAAACAGGTAAACAAGGCCATATCCTAAACAAATGGCATATAATGTTTTGTGTATCAGAACACTATCCAAGTAGGCATTCAATATATGTACCTGTCTAAATGTAGCATAACTGTACAAATGTGGCATAACCTGAGTGCACACTTTCAACTACAGATGCAGTTGTGTGGTCATACAGTAATATCAAAAGGTACCTAAATTCTGTACTAAATGCCTTGATACGTAATACAAGCATTAACAGAGATGGAGTTTGATTGCTTTAAACCAGTAACCTGATTGGAAATAAACATCAAAATCTTTTAACATTGTATCATGGCATGGAATGTGCAGAAATGTTTTGAATATTTAAACTGCAGAGTCTTACAAAGGACAAAAAATATATAGAAAGGTGATTCTCTTTATAGTACATACTTTGATGGAATATATATTATTATCATTGTATATGTCAGTTATAATGTATTATCATTGAGTAATGTCATATCATCTACCAGCATCCCCATATAAATGATATGCACATAGCTCTGAAGTCCCTGAAGACTCAGCTTCTGTGACTTCCTCTCCCTTAGAAAAATCATTTATGACTATTCATTAGGAGGTGGGTGGGATGACTAGAATCTGTCTCAGTAGGTGGGGATATTTTAATAAGTAATTTTATACATGTCCTGCTTGGTATGATTGGCAAAGACAGAGATTTGGTTTTCTCCATGAATTACCTTTTATGCAAAACACACACACACACACACACACACACACACACACACACACACACACACACACACACACACACACGTGTCAGCGTGGCTCAGTTGGTAGCACATCTACATCTGGACCAGAAGGTCGTGGGTTCTCGTCCCACACCGGGATTGAACTTGCACCTAAAAATCGCTGGCATCCGAGTGCAGTATTGGGAGGTGCAGTACTGCTGGGTTGTGCCATCCTTTGGATGAGATGTTAAACCAAGGTCCCTTCTGCCCATCCTGGTGTTGTCCTGGTGGGTGTCCAGGTGGAAGTAAAATAACCCAGGGCACTCTTTGCAAAGAGCAGGGAACATTCCCGGTGTCCTGGCCAACATTCCCCTTCCCATAAACCGGTTCATGCAATTATCCAGGCTGTGTGTGGGTGATGATGTGCGATGTGGCCGCCACCACACATTCAGTCACTTCACTACCAGTCTAGCATTGCTTGTAAAGTGCTTTGGGATACTGTGTATGAAAAGTGCTATATAAATGCTGATTCTTCTTCTTTTTCTATTAAATGATTGCCTTGCAATCCTTAATTTTCTTGTGACATTTATCCATATTTTGTCATGTCAGTTTAAGTAATGAAGAATAGACTTGAGACTCTAAAAGGCTGTTTTTTTTATGATGGAAAGGAGCACTGGGCTAGAAATGGTGACAGATAACTAGCTACTTTGGATAAAATCTTTCCTGCAAAATGATACATAATAAATGTAATACTCAGGAGGCCTTGGTTCTCCCAGTGCCTTTCCCATTTTAACTGCCACTTTGGCCCCAGATGTCTCATTGATGATGTATTTGTACAGAGCAAGTAAGAAGGAAATATTTGACTGTAATAGTTGTTCACCTCAAGTCCCAAATCCTGGTGTCATCAATGTCTGTCAGCAAAACTCATTGGTGGCTTCCTGTCAGTATTGTCTCTCCCCAAACCCCTAATGTAACTTAACTCTTTTTTATACTATATACAACTTACAACTTACCGCATAATCTCATGGAATTTATCTCCCATTTGTCCAGTCAATCAAATTATTATTTATATTGTACCCTTTCCAAAATGGCTCAGGACACTTCACTAATAAACTCCCATCATAAAAGAAACTATGGTTTGATGCTAAGAAGTGCCAAGCCATGTGTGTGGGGAGGAGAATTCCTGAAGCTAACTATAGGATGGGGGGGAGTTGCTGACAATCACAAGACAAGAAAGAGACTGCACATCATCATCACAGATGATCTGAAATCTTTCAGGCAGGCCACAAGGGCAGTGGGAAGAGCTGAGGGGATGTTGGGATATATCAGTAGGGGTATCACAAGCTGAAAGCAGGAGGTAATGATCCTTCTTTACAAGACACTGGTTAGGCCACAGATTAAGTACTGCATCCAGTTTTGGAGGCCACACCTGCAAAAAGACATTGTCAGGATTTAAACAGTCCGGAGAAGGGCAAACAAAATTATGCAAGGGCTGCCACAGAAGTCATATTAGGACAGATTGAAGGACCTCAATATGTACACCCTGGAGCAAAGGAGGGAGAGGGGCGATTCGATAGAAACTTTCAAATACCTTAAAGGCCTTAATAAGGTGGAAGAGTCTCACATGTTTCAGTATAAGAAAAATAGCAGGATAAGACATGAGATTGGAGGGAGACCAGTTGAACAGTAATGTGAGAAAGTTATTTTTCATGGAGAAGGTGGTGGATGCATGGAACAGACTCCCCAAGGAGGCAGTGGAAAAGAGTACATTGCAAGACTTCAAAAGAGCATGGGATTGGCACAAGGGAATAATATTTATTTTATTTTAGTCTTTGGTAACTGGGTAAAGCCCACTAGGCACAAGTGCCTGTTTTCAGGGGTGACCTGGGAGCACTGGGCAGTGAAGTGACTTGCTCATAGTCACACAGTATGCAAGTGGAGGTTGTGAAAATCAAACTCAGGTCTGGTCTGCTGGATGTACCAAGCACGTTCACACCTCATTCCTCTAACCTCTGGGCTATACTGCCAGCCCAGTAATAATAATAAAAATAATACAGATGTGGTAAGAATAAAATAGGCCATTGTTCAGAACAGAGACTCATGGCAATATTAATCAGTTAAATAATGGACAGACTAGATGAGCCTGGTGGTACTTCTCTGCCATCAACTTTTATGTTTCTATATAAACAGAACAGAAAATTAAATAGGCAATCAAAACAGCATGTTACACATACTGATTGTACAGGAATCTAAAAACTTTGACAGTCAAAAATAACAGTAATAATTCTGGTTCAGTAGCTCAGTGGTAGCATTACCCTTGCAATGCAGATGACCTAGGTTCAGTAATGAGTGTAGAACTTCTGTAGGCCAGCCAGGTGAAAGAAGGATCAGTGGTAGCATTACCCTTGCATGCAGATGACCTAGGTTCAGTAATGAGTGTAGAACTCTGTAGGCCAGCCAGGTGAAAGAGGGATCAGTGGTAGCATTACCCTTGCAATGCAGATGACCTAGGTTCAGTAATGAGTGTAGAACTTCTGTAGGCCAGCCAGGTGAAAGAAGGATCAGTGGTAGCATTGCCCTTGCAATGCAGATGACCTAGGTTCAGTAATGAGTGTAGAACTTCTGTAGGCCAGCCAGGTGAAAGAAGGATCAGTGGTAGCATTACCCTTGCAATGCAGATGACCTAGGTTCAGTAATGAGTGTAGAACTTCTGTAGGCCAGCCAGGTGAAAGAAGGATGAGCACCCATTTGCTTGCTCTTCTCCTCGGGGTGGGTTGGATGCATTGCATCACATCAGGCTGACTACTAGTGGAAGCTGGGAGAACAGGAGACAGGGACCACTAGATAAGGGGAGGAGTTGATGATGAACACTGGCGCACCATGAGTGAGAACATACACATCTGAGCACCTGGTGTCATTGCGCTACTGCACCTCCACAGTAAAACTGCAAGCAAAAACACCCTCTGGTGCAGAGCTACTTGACCCTGGGGACTCCTTAAGCTGCCCTACTGAAAGATGCTCAGCGTAAGTCTCAGCCAGAATTACATGTGGATCTTGGTCTCTCCTCTTGGGCAACCCCACGACAGGTGTAAACTGTGTACCTCCCAGACTGGGCAGCATTGGAGATGCCAAATGAGGTACCTAGCAGAGAAAGTATGTTGTTGAGGGGTGCATCCCTCTTGAGCCAGAAAGCTAGAAAAACAGTTAAAAAAAAGAATATCAGTATTAGTGTTTTCTAAATTGCGAGGTGGAATGATGTTCTTATATAATCTGAATACGATTCTGATGGTCACCTTTATGAAAAGTTGAGGTACAACTGAACACCAATGGCACTTTTGGAAGCTTGCAGGCTTGCAGGAAACCAGTCAGTTCTAACATGGAGTCAAAAAGTGGATTTCAGGAACAGAGAGGACACAATGGAATGGGGAACTTACACTAATATCAAAATGTACCTATATGCTGCCCTCCATGCCTTGATATATAACATAAGCATTAACAGGAAAAGAATACTAAAATTTGGAGCAAAAATCATTTGACTATTTCAGCATATCCTCGCCCTGCGGATGTGGTGGTTTGTGGTTTGCTTTTTACAACTAACTGCTCTGAAAATGTTAGCATTTGAATAACAATAAGAAGCATAGCAAGGCAGGATGAGGGTGGTTGTTACAGAAAGGACTGTGAACTAATTGATCAAGAATCCCATTATCCACTGGCTTACTGCTTTAGACATGATGATGACATTGTGCATCAGTCCCATGTCCTAAAGCAGGGGTTCTCAAATGGTGAGGCCAGCCTCCCCGAGGAGGCCCCAACCTGTTCCAAGGGAGGCTCAAGCAAGTCTAAAAAAGTACTGTATTTAAATTTTGAGTTTTACATATTTTGTGTGAAGAGATGAAGCAAATTGAAAGAGGATAATAGTAAATGGATTTTATGTATTTATTTACTAATAAGTGACAAGGGAAGGTGAATGAGTGAAGGCTTGTTTCAGGTGTACATGGGGAAGGGTAGGGAGTGAATACATTCAAAAAGGTAACTGCAAAAGAATCAAGAAATACATAGTGAACAATAGTGCAAACAAATATGAATAATAAACTAATAATGAGTGCTGGTAATTGATCAATTTGTTGACTGGCAGAACAGCCCAAATACAAGGGCTGAGAATAGAAGTGCTAAAACAATAGCAGGAAGGTGCAAAGTAATCCCACAGAAATATTGCTTAGGAGGCGGAAAGTGGTAAAGTATATGGAAGGTTATTTCATATGAGAGGAAACAAAGAAAAGTACTCCGACCCATGAAGGTACTGCAACAAGGGGTAACAATGGTTCAAGAATGAAAACAGTGAGCAAGTAGGTTGGCCTGTGGGGAGTTACAATAAGCTGAGTAATATTTATTTATTTATTTGTTATTCAGATAACACCTTTGAGCACAGGAGCTCTTTTTGAAAGGTTCCACGTCAGTATAAGACAAATAACTGAATGTGAGCCAAGTACTATGCAAAGTACAGTATGTTATTTTTCTTTGGGGATGCCCAAGATTATTTCAGTTTTTAGGGGAGGCTCAAAATCTTTTCCATGGATTTGGGGAGGGTTACTGTGACGAAGTCTAAGAACTATTGTTAAAGCTACAAAACTGGTAGCAGGACTCACAACCCACCCATGTCTTTCAATTGTCCCTTATTTCTCAAGGTGTCTTCCATGTTCCACCCCAGAATTGCTTGGACTGTCGTTCTATGTGTGACAGTATTGCATCTAATACAATATATCAGGCTGACACACCTTAGCTGTCCAATTTCCAAGCACATATCTTGGGAGAAACTGCAGAGTGCAAGGGGGATTCCAAAGCAAATCTCCTTTCTGTATAGCACAACAGTTTGGCCAGAGACCTCCACACCCATCCAACTGCAAATATCCTCCACTTTTACTCTATTGGTTTCTTTCACATCTCCCTGCTTATCTGCTCAGAATTGATTTAATAGATGCAAGGATTCTTCCTTCAGGAAGACTTTTGGTCTGGTCTGTCACATGCGTCCCATCACACAAAACGGAGTTTGCATTGTAGCCATTAGTGAAGCAAAGGGCAGAAGAGAAGCTAAAGTGCCTGATATGTAATCAATCTTTCAGAGGATGCCAACCCCTATCCAGGCATATGACTTCTCATAACTGAAATTCGAATAGCTACAGTATATTGACACATAATTATTTGTTAGGGAACTTGTTGCAACTGGTATAGCTGCATTCTGTTCTGGGTTTCAGGTATTATGACTCCAAAATAAATTAAAAATAAATAAAGAATACACTTCAGTTTGAATCACTGATTGAGGTATCAGAGGGATCCATACAAGGGATAGGTTCATATTGCTGCACAGAAAGAATACACAATAATTTGTCTCCTTTTGCAAGAACTTATAACACCTGTGTCTTTCTTCCTCACTAATATACAATACCATCCATTGTATTTATATGATATCTCAGATATAATACAGAATTGCAAGGCAGTAGATTTTAAGTAATGAATTTTAGGTGAATTGTCACTATTTCTCATGATCAAATTCTGATATGAGGCATACATACTTCATTTGATAATGCAGATATCAAATACACACACTTAGTTTTGATTGTTTAAGTATTATCTCTGGGCTCTGTAGCTCTATAAATCTCAGTGTAACATTTCAGCAATTCTGAAGAAAATGAAAACACCTACTTCAAACGGTTATGTAGTCTTTAGACTTAAAAGTTACATTTATCACATTTTAGTGTTGTGTTGGTAGACAGACAGGTAGAGTCATTGTGACTTTAAAAGCAAAATACAGCAATATAGCTGTTGCAGTGCTCAGAGAAGTATTGTTTGTTGTAGATGGTTAACAAGGAATGAGATGGGATTAAGTTAGTAAAAGAGTTGCAGTGCAAAAACATCATAATGCAAAGAAAAATATTTTTCCTGACTTTAGTGGCAGACTTTCCCAAATTAGGGGAGGTTCTTGTTCAGATGAAATAGTGTTCTCTAGTGAAATACCACACTTGCTGTTACAGTATTAACAACATGCAGGTGAAACTTTTTAATTGACAGATGTGCACCTGTTAAAGCAACGAAAGAACCATTTATTCTGGAGGATAGTCATGTTATAATTAGATTCCAGCATAAGACATTATAATTTGTGAACTGATTTTATGACGTGCCAGGCATCAATTAATTTTCATGTAGTAAATACATGCCCAAAACAGGAGCTTCATCAAAGGTACTCTGATAAAAAAAGAGAGGGGGGTGGCTTTGGAGATCTGAAAATCTCTTTAAATGCCTTTTGTGGGGTTGGTTGGTTGTTTTTTGTCTTTAGCTTGTTTATATTTACAGCTTTCTGTAAGTACTGCAAAATGTGAGATGCCACTAATGTCTGGGATATCTATTTTGCTTTATTATTCATTGACTAGACTATTATATTATCCAAGAAAGTGTAGTAGCATGCTCAGTGGTATTAAGCAGTTTCTAGATGCTATGGGCACATTTCTGATCTCTGTGTGTGTGTATGTGTGTTTCCACATGCTATGGCTGTGTGTGTGTGTGTGTGTGTGTGTGTGTGTGTGTGTGTGTGTCTGTGTGTGTGTCTCTCTCTCTCTCTCTCTCTCTCTGCCCCTTTCTCCCTCTCCCACACCACCTCTCTGTCCCTCTCCCTCTGTGTCTGGTCTTGTGTCTGTCTGCCTGTTTCTCTCTATCTCTCTCTCCCTCTCACTCTCACTCTTGGCGCAACTGCTGTCTGTGTGTTTGCGCCCTGTTTTTATAGGAACAAGTCTGGTTGATGCAACTTCAATTTGCTACACACTTGAGCCATGGTTTCATGGTTGAATATGCCATTGTGCTAGATATTCATGGGAATGCCCCTACACTTGTACCGCATACATTATAGTTGCACATTGGCACAATGGATTTTGCTCTGCGCCATGGCTCCCACTAAATATGGCTCCTTGGTGCATTTCCATACTTGTGCTGGCGCAACTCAATTACGCCATGCACAACTGCTCTGAATATGCGGGCTATGGTTTACAAAAATAATTTCATTTGATGGAAAGATTATGTGCCGATCATAATTTAAAACCCAACACTAATAAGAAACAAGTTTTAGTGTTTGGGAGTAATAGGAAATACAGAAGTGTTCACCTTGCTAATAAAAAAACTGAACTATGTTAATGAATACCAATATTTGGGGGTACAGTTCTCAAGTAATTTAAAATGGAATAAACATATAAAGTATACTCAATAAGGTTAAAAATACAATAAAAGCATTAGATAGATTTAATTATTTATATGATGGCCTTATGGTGGTTCCATTTTTAAGGACCATAAATGCTAAAGTAATTTCACAAGCTTTATATTCAGCAGAAATATGGGGTGTAACCAGCACCACAAATCCAGAATCAGCTATAAATAGTACATATAAAAAAGTACTTAGAGTTCTGATGAGTACCTCAAATGCCCTGGTTAGGTCACAGTTGGGCCAACCAAGCCTTAATTATATGATTCAACTAGGCAGATTAACTTCTGGGCTTAAACTAAAACAGATATGTCAGACCAGCTAGTTAAATCATGTATAAAGGAGAAAGAAAAACTACTTCAATATAATACCTCTGGCTGGTCAAATAAAACTGAGAGGTTATTGGAACTTAGTGGACTAATATGCTTTAGGCACTAGGATAAACAAACTATTATTATTAATAAAACATATACTACATATATACCAAAAAAAAATATATGAAATTTCCAGACAGAAAGATCTTCATGATTTGAAACAAATAAAAAACTTCAAGTTGGTTGCTGGGTAATACTACTGAGCATAATCTAAAACCCTATCTTAATATTCTGAAATCTACTGAACATAGAGCAATTCTGACTTGATTTAGATTTGAAACCTATGCAAGTAAAGTCTCAGATGCTAGACATAGTAAAGATCAAGCTGCATCTAGACTGTGCCATTGTTCTTTTCAGGAGATAGAACAACTCAAGCATGTACAGTAACATTGAGATGCCCATGGTATGATAAACAGAGGAGGAAATACCTGGGCAAATATTTAGCTACTTGCAATATTTATTTATTTATTTAAGAGTTTCACCAGGAAGGCATACTGAGTGGAGAACTGCTCAATTCCAGATGCGTCCTGGGGAGAGGGGGGAAAGGATACATCATCGAAACACAGGAAATTACAGTGCATATCCAGCATCATAAACAAGGATTATGAAGTACAATAAACAAGGCATATACCTTAAATGCCAAGAAAAGCAATGGCTACACAGAGTGTGAAAGAAACTACCAAAAAGTTCAGTGAACCAGCAGACCAGCTATGCAAATAAGGCGAAATATATAAACACTGGGAGGTCACATAGGGTTTTGTAGTGCACTGCTGGCTAGATGACTCCAGGCACTAGACAGGAGCCTGGGTCTTGGCACATAGAGATGTGCCATAGTGTGGTACAGGTTAAGGGTGAGAGGTGGGATATATGGCATTTCAGTGAAACAGACTGAATGAGCCGGGGGGGGGGGGAACAACTTGAGGAGCTGGTTGATCCACTGAGGGTTATCTGTGTGCCTAATGTCAGCCGGCAAGGAGTTCCATAGTTTAGGCATGTGGTAGCTGAAGATAGCCTAGCCTTTGGCTATGGACATTTGTGGGACATGCAGAAACCGGGAGTCAGTGTTCCTGAAAGAGTACACAGAGGAGGGTTGAACTGCAAATGCGGATGCTAGGTAAGGGGGAAGGACTGTGCCCAGAATTTTACAGTGGTCCTTGCACAGTGGCCAAGTCTCTGATCCTGTAGCAAAGGAAGATCTAGAAACTTGTAGAGATCACAGTGGTGCATTGTGCATTGAGGGAGGGCAGTCCAGGGAAAATGGCAGAAAGAATGGAAAAGTGGGTCAAGTCTTGCTAGGGTGGACTTGGGGGTGGCGCTGTATACTAGATCGCCATAGTCAACTATAGGGAGAATCACATACTACATTCTCCCCAAATACCACTCAAAACAATCTGGTCTGAGCCCTGCAGTGACATATCCTTTGGCCACTACCTTTCTGCCCTTGGACCTTTATATTGCACTTCTACATTTAATACACTAGGGCATTAAATAACTTTCTTTGTCTCTCTCCATCTCCCTCTCCCTGCCTCCTCTCTCTCTCTCTCTCTCTCTCTCTCTCTCTCTCTCTCTATATATATATATATGTCTCTCTCTCACCTGTAACCACTTTGCTGACCTTGATATTTAAAGTATTCCTATGTTTGCCAAATATTCAATTGGCAGCCCTTTCCTACCAACTGCTATTTACTATGATGTATGCTGTATTGCCAATGTTTGTTTGAATCCCATTTAGTTACTACTCTCCACTTATTGCTGTTTACTACGATGCATGATGTATTGTCAATACCTGCCTGTTTATTACTTAGTTAGCTCCCTCTGTCTGTTTGTTACCCCCTCTCCCGATGTGGAACCTTTGTAAATGAGCTATGTTAAGCTCAAAGGTACTTGTAATCGGAGATGAAATAAATAAAAAAAAATAAAAAAAGAGATGAAGCACATATACTCCACTGTGCAAAATTTTCAAATTCAAACTTCCTTCCACCATGATTCTTCACCCTCCTTATACCTGAGAGCATACCAATGAAAAATAAAGGTGATAAACACTCCACTGAGCATAGTAAGTTTGATACAGATGTGGGTACTTAGACCTCCACCACCAGGCAATGCTGGCATACATTTATTCAAGTCCATATGTACATATATATAATTCTTGTATTCCTTCTTATCTTTCGTCCCAGGAGAGACATCAAAAATCAGACAGGACTGAGGTAATTCTTACAGAACCTTAGCTGATTCAATGGCCGACAGGAGGAAAAAATGTCTGCTGCAAAATACTTCAAGCATGTTATAGCAACCATAACGCACCACAGCAGCCATAGAGGTATTCAGACTGACTGAAAAAGCAACCTCTTATAGTTTAAACCATTTAGGAGCTCAAAATGAAGGTCAAACTCTTACTTGATAGTAAAAATAAAGATTGTCCAGCGGGCCCAGCATGACACAGACCTGCTCTCTCCGCTTCTAATTCAACTGACATCTCTGACAGTGTTGGGTTAAACAAAGGCAAACAAACAGCTGGAACAGTCATGCCTAGGAAAAAACACACTGTGGCTCCCCCAGCCTCAAACAGCAGCACAATTCCAAGGTTGCAGTTTAAAATAAATAAAAACACAACAAGTTTCATTCATGAAATACATTAAAATACCTTTTGTTCTCAGCAGAGTGAGGAGCAAAAATAATGTGACATGGGGCAGAGCAAAAATCATGCTGCATGGAGTGGAACAGCCCAGGAGCCATCTTGCCACCCCTAGCACCTCCCAGTGCCTAGCTTGCTGTTGATGTTGTATAAGTTTTTACCTTTTGAAATGGCTACGGACAATCAATACATTTTTACTATTACTTCCTCACATGGACTATACCTGACAAATGGAAGACTGCAATAGTTTTCCCCCTGCAGAAAACTGGCACTTCAAACCTAGTTGAGAACTATAGGCCAATCTTGATACTATGTCCCCTCAGAAAAATACAAGAAAGAATACTCTTCAGCCACCTCTACTCATTCCTAGAATGGACCAATGCCCTAACTATCCACCTGCATGGTTTCTGGAAACTTCATGGCACAGAATCTGCTTTCCTGTGAGTCACAGCTGACATTTTCCAAACCATGGATTGGTAATGCAACCGGAGCAACTTATGTGGACCTTACAAAAGCTTTTGATCTCATCAGTCATCAACTTCTCCTAATAAAACTCCACAGTCTTTGGCTTGACAACTTCTCCCATGCATGGTTAACCAATTACTTAACCAGCAGGCTACAGTGTGTCAAATGGTCTGGCGTTATGTCATCCCTATCTCTCATCAGGGATTGGATCCCACAGGGTTCCATACTGGGTCCTCTACTATTTTCCATTTTTATAAATGATCTTCCTCATAACCAAGGCCACTGATTTACGGTGATTAAAATAATTAAATTCCGTCTTCAAGACTTAAGATTCTGGAATTTCACTCTTTTAGTATGTGCATAAATAATAAGAATTAAAGAAGGCTTAACATACAGAGCAATAAATAAAGCAAACTGAAAATAGTACAGGAAGGAATTAAAACAAAAATAGACTTTTTTTTATAAATTTACTGATCTGATAGAAAATGCCAGATTCCATGAAATCTTCGGTTTTACCGGTTTTCAGGCAGCCCTAATTCCGGAATTTTACCGGATTTTCCGGTTAAAACCGAAAAACAGTGGCCTTGCTCATAACTGTGGAGGGGTATCAGTACATCTATATGCAGATGACACTGTACTATACAGATCCTCTATAGAAATCTTCTCCTTCAACTCCAACCTGGAGATGGATTTCCAGTTGTTGGAGACATGGTTCAAAGATAACTTACTGGTGTTTCACATAAAAAAAAAAAATATATATATATATATCTATACCATTCCATCACACCTCATTTGACCTGTCTACCCATCCTCCATTGGTAGTTCAGACCACAACTAGGAAGCTCTAGACAGAGTCAAATCTTTCAAATATCTTGGCATAACACTCAATGGACACCTATCTTTTCAAATGCAGACAGATAAGGTTATTAAATTCACTTATCAGAAGCTTGGCTTACTATACCATACAGCCCCCTACCTTACATCACTGTCAAAGAGAACTATTGCCTCTGCAACTCTACTTCCTGGTCTCCTGTATGGAGCTCCACTAATTTACTCTGCAAAGCCATCAGTCATATCAATCATAAACAGACTTAGGCATATCACAGAATAGTCAGATTTGCTGCAACAGCCCAAGTGCGAACATACCATTGTGATGTGCTTCACACCCCAAGCTGGACGTCTTTCGAAGCCAAGATGGACTTCGCTTTACTTTACACCACATTTAAGTTCATCCACCATCCCTCCCCACCTGTCCTTGCAGATTTTCTCACACTGAAACCTTTCACCAGGTCCCTTCAATCCTCACACTATCCTAAGTTTACCCAAAACTCTTTTAGCCATTGGAAAGAGATCCTTTTCATTTGTGGCCCCTCAAAAATGGAATAACTTCCCACATGGCTTACTTTCCTGTATGTCTCTTCCCCAGTTCAAAGATCACTTCAAGAAATATTCTTTCCCCCTTCCACCTGTACTTGTAAATAATCTCTCCTTATGAACATATGAACATACAGAATTTGCCAGCAGATAAAGGCCTAGAGGTCTATCAAGTCTGCTCAAATGTGCAGCTAGCACCCCTTATTCCTTCTATCTCGGGTCATCTCTCCCCAGTCACCTTCCTTCTCATCTTGACTTAATCTTGCTCCCAGTTCTCAACCTTCTCCAATGCCTTACCTCTGTTCTTCACTTCATAAGAAGCTTTGTAAATATGTATATACTGTATAACAACAGAAGAGCTAAAGATTTATTTGTGTATGTACCGCTATCCTTTATTGCATTATTACTACCTTAAAACATAATTTAAGAAATGTATGTACGCTCCTCTTTCAATCCATGTCAGTGTTTGTTAATATTTATAAGATTCTGTGCATTAGAGTGGTAAACAGTTATACCTATGTAACTGCAATATATGGAGTATGCTTGGAATGGTTTATATTCGCTGCTTTGCCCCTGAAAAAGGGACAACTCTGGCTCAGTGGGCCTTCTTGGACAACAAAATTCAGATACAAATAAAACCAGCCTTGTTCTTAATTGATGAAAAATCAAAAATTCCAACTAAAAACTGATTGATGAGTTTGTTTTTTTATTTTTTTTTATTTGAAGTTTATTAATAAAATTTTGTTATTACATTCCCATGGCAGACATACATGAGAATGAACTTGATACATTAGAAAAATGAAACCATAAGTCAGCCCCCCCACCACTCCCCTCACCCTCCTTCTTCTTCTCACCCTCCCTACCCATATTGAGCACAAGATAGACATCGTACAGTCACCTTAATATTCTTATTACAATCAGCTAAGCAAACAATGCACAGAAAAGTCATACAGCCGGGTCACCCCTGGTGTAAGGAATAAAGGGTATATAAGGGATCCCAGATTCTCTTAAATTGCTCCAGTCTGTTGTGAAGGCTAGCAATGGTCCTTTCTGTACTAAGATTCGCCAAAAGTTCAGACAGCCAATCACTATATGTGATCTTCTGTTGGTCAGTCCAGTGTCTTAAAATAAGTTTTTTCACTGACATAGCTATAAGAGTTATATGATATTTACGAGCCCGAACTTTGACCTTCAAAAGATCACCCATAATGCACACTGCAGGGCTAAACAGATCACCGAGCCCCAGGAGAGGATCAATTGACTGCTTAATAGATGACCACAGGGATGACACTTTGGGGCAGGACCAGAACACGTGAAGAATTGTTCCTTCTTCCAATGAACATCTGGAACAGGTTGGAGCAGGCTTAAGGCCCAACTTAAATAGACGGGAGGGAGAATAATATGCATTATGCAGGATAAACAATTGCATTAATCTACTATCTTGGGTCACAAACTTATGGCAGTTATGCCACAATTCCTGCCACACTATATTGTACTCTGGGAACATAGACTAGACTCCATAGACCCCAAGCAATCAGGAGATTTCCAATTATGGATGGTATTATAAATTGCTGAGACTGCTCCAGGACGGCCACAAAACTTTAAGAGTTCTTGGCAAAAAGAGATGCTTTCTGTCATGCTATGAGCTTTACATAAAACTTTCATTACAGAATGTTCGTAATTGCAGGATGCGGAACCTATGTTTATTAGGAATTCCCAATCGACCAATTAAGTCATTGATTGGGAGCCACTCACCGTTGCTCGTAATAAGACTAGAGATTTGTATATCCTGTCGGCCAGGTATCCAATTGGAAGGGATAAGTTTAGCATCTATTTGAAATTGGGAATTCCCCGTTACAGGTTGATTAAGGTCTCTACTTGGGTCATACCTGAGGTACTGACATATCTGGGCATGAGTCCTCAATGAAGATATGATGGTGGGATTCCTAACGCTTAACGGGAGGGATCTCTGCTTGGCAAATAATAAACCTGAAGGATCTAAGCTGCTTGTATGGATTAAAGCAAGTTCAATCTTAAGCCAGGCAGGAGCTTCGAGTACATTGTCCAATGTGAGCCATTTTAAATACTTATTAATATGACTAGCCCAGAAATATGCAGGAATATGAGGGAGGCAAAGTCCCTCTTTTGCCTTCAGGGCAGTCAATTTATAATAAGCTATCCGCGGGGGTTTATTATGCCAGATAAATTTGGTGATGAGAGATTGGACTTTATTAAACCATGACACAGGAAGGCAGATATTAAGTATTAAGAGGGGGTAATAAATCAGAGGAAAACATTCATTTTGATTAGATTTATTCTGCCCCACAGGGATAGAGGGAGGGATGACCACCTGTTGAGGGCCTGGGAAATTGAGAGAACTATGGAGTCAAGATTTAACCTGCTAATGAGACCCGTATTCCTGGCCAGCTCAATACCCAAATATCTCAACAACTCGTATTTCCAACTTAACCCCATGGACAGGATATCTGCCTTAAACACTTTATGATTTAGGGGAAAAATGACAGTTTTATTAATATTTAATTTGTCATTCGAAATACTACTAAATTCTTCAATAATGTTCAACATAAAGGGTATAGATATCTTGGGATTTGCAATCTGGAGGAGCAGATCGTCTGCATATGCTAAAACCTTCACCTCACACGGGTGAATTGGGATCCCCTATGCTGCATGACATGCTAACAGTATGCTAATTAATGGCTCCAGATAAATATTGAACAACAACGGTGATAAGGGGCACCCCTGTCTAGTTCCCGACCGCAACCTAAATACCTGTGAAAGCACCCCGTTGCAGGCAATTCGACGCAGAGGGAGAGCGGTATAAAGCCTTAATTCACTCAATGAATTCTGCAGGAAAACCAAAAGCCTCTAGGATGAAAAACAAGTAATGCCAATCTACCCTGTCGAATGCCTTCTCGGCGTCCAAGAGATACCAACACAGCCGGGTAAGGTGCATCGCTACACACCAAGAAGACGTGCGACAGGGTATGCATATGGTCTGAGGATAACCTTCCCGGCATAAAGCCGACCTGCTCAGGACCTATCAAAGTATTGATTACCGTGTTAAGATGATCTGCCAGCACTTTGGATAAAATTTTTATATCAATATTCATAAGGGAAATAGGCCTGTAGTTAGAAACCTTGTTGGGAGCTTTGTCCGGTTTTGGTATTAAAACTATAAGGGCTTCGAATAGGGAAGGATCAACTGGCTGCCCTGTTACAATCTGTTGGAATAGGGGGAGAAGCATCGGGATTAACTGGGTTTTAAACTTTTTGTAAAAGTTAGCGGATAAACCATCAGCCCCTGGGGATTTATTCATGGATAACTTGTCCATCACCCTGGAAATTTCTTCTGTGTAAATGGGAACTAACAAGCAGTTCCTCTGGTTCTCAGACAATTAGGGCAAATTAGTACTTTCTAAGTACTGACGTATGACCTGGTCCTGGGGGGAAATGGCATGGGGCTGTATAACTCTTTGTAATAACTGGTGAATTCTTTTAAGATATCTTCAGGATGAGTTTTAGAGGTGCCATCTATGGTAGAAGTTATCGCGGCTATGTATTGGGATACTTCCATTTGTTTGATCCTAAGTGCTAGGAGACGCCCAGCCTTTTCCTCCTTGGTCAGTATAGGCAGCTCGGGTCTTTAACATGGCGAATACTGCTTTTTCCCTCAGAATATCGTTATATGCGGATCTTACTTTGATTAATTCCTGCCTTACTGACTCTGGGGATTGTGGGAAAAGATTCCTCTCTAACTCCTTCATCTTTAATAACAGTTGAGACAGTTTTGAAGTAGCCGTCTTCTTCCTGTGAGTGGCCGTACTAATTAACATGTCCTTCATATAAGCTTTTAAAGCCAGCCATAGAATGTCAGGTCTCCCCAAGGGGTCAAACTTATGTTCATAATATCTTTGGATATGCTCTTGGATAAGGTTAACAGAATCCAATTCTGAGAGCAATTGGTCATTTAATCTCCACCTCGATCCTCTGCTGGGTAATGAGAGTAGTGAGAACTGACAGGCGACAATTGAATGGCCAGATAGGAGACCTGGTAATATTTCAGCTTCGAGCACCCCCGGTAACAATACCTGGGATTGAAGAATGTAATCTATTCTGGAGGAAGAGTGATGGACAGGGGAAGTGTAGGTATACATCCTCTCCTGAGGATGTAACACCCTCCAGATGTCACAGAGACCTATGTGGTCCATTACTTCCCTTAGTGCCCTCTGAGCAGTTGATAGGTCCTTTCTCTGCTGACACATTTTATCGACTGAGGAGTTATAAACTAAATTGAAATCCCCCTATGATCATGGGTAACTAAATAAAGGGCAATAAGGCCTGTATTAGTTGAGTAAAAAAACTAGTTGTATCCTGATTCGGGACATAAATAGTACCCAACAAGATCTCTTTGTTAAAAAGCAATCCATGAACCAATAAGTATCTACCTTAAGGATCTTTTACCTCCCTGATCATCTTGAAAGGTATTCTCCTGTGTATGAGAATCACCACCCCAGCACTTTGAGTAGAGCCACCTGCAGAGAAGTACTGGCTGAATTGCTGCCTTCGTAATTGTGGAGTTTCAGATTCTAACAAATGTGACTCTTGGATATACACAAAATTAATGCCCAAAAGCTTTAAGTGCTTTAAAACTTGATACTGCTTGATTCTTTTCCAGATCCCTTTTATATTCCAGGTAGCTATTGTAATTCGGCTAGCCACCATTACCAGATAGGTCAGCCTGACCTAAAGTGAATGATACGTCGTGTTCTAGCCCCCGATTATAGACCTAGTTTGTTTGGGTATTTGTGCTCAATACCAAAAACCCTCCCCAGTCCTCCACCCCAAAATAAAGAAAGAATGCCTAAAGTTTACCCACCCACCCTGGCTCCTTATAAACCCACTAACTGCCTGGATTCCACAATGCATGCAATCCAAAGCCTTCCAATCCCAGCCAACTCCCCATCTCTCCGCCCTTAAGTAGAAACAAAATCCGCCGTGCCAACAATCCCAGATGCATTAGCAGTGTTAGCGGGAGCACCCAGAGAATAAGTGCAAAATATTATTAAATGCACCCCTATGGTGTCTGAGCAGGAACTGTCAACCAAAACCTCAGGCTAACGTAAAGGAGAAAAAAAAAACCCATTTAACAGAGACAAATGACCCAAGGTTACATGCGGGGAAAAGGTGAGGATATTGAAGCACGAATGTAATCGTGAAACCCAAGTAGCAGGAGAGAGAGTAAAAAAACTCTTAACTCTTAATCCCCAGAAAAATAAACTACTGCTCTGCCACCAGCTCAAAGAAACACTCCGTGTATACCGATCTGAGCAATGTGCGGAAAACTAGTGAGCTCAACAACAGGACTATAGCGCCCTCGTGTGGCTTTTAAATGCACGCTCAGACTTGTTACTGGGCCCACCATCCCACCATTACGAGTGCCCTACATCGAGAGTCGTAAAACAACACTGGCTATATGAAGAAAAAAAAAAAAAAAAAAACAACAACAACACTGAATCCCAGTACATGTCAGGAACAGTCAAATAACAATAACTCAGCCTTTCTTGTACCTGGTTTTCAATGCAGTATCAGGTAACACATGAACGGAATACAACTTGCTCCCATTACAATAGTGCTAATTGGTAGGAACAGTGAGTCCATCAGTTCCCTGCACAGTCACATTGTAAATCTAAATAAGTGAAAGTCCCCTGAGAACCAGTACCGCAGTGGGTGTGAATCATGTCCATCCTGCTAAACTTAAAGATGGCTCATAAGACTGACAACTTCAACACGGGTTTCCACCATCATATCAGCGCCCCGGAAACAGGTCTGGGAAGGCTTTTTGCAGGGCTGTTTTGTCACTCTCACAATCCTCAAAGGTCGCCCAGACTCCCGAAATGAGCACCTGCAATCATGCAGGATACCCCATGAGAAACTTCACTGTTGCAGCTAGAAGCTTTGAAACTAGGGCATGAAATAGAGCTCTGCATTGTCTGACAGTGGCAGGAAGATCTTTAGTAATCAGAATTCATTTCCCCTCCCATAGTACCACTTGCATCTCTTTAATCTTGCCCATTAAAAATTGCTTCTCCTGAAAATTCAGAAACTTTGCTATCATGGGACGGGGATTAGATCCCAGTGCAGGCATCGGCCTGAGGGCTCTGTGGACTCGCTCAATGGTGTATGATGGGCCAAACGGGGAAGGACCGGCCAGTTTCTCTACTAACTTCTGCATGAATAGGATAGCATTCACCCCTTCCTCCTTCTCTGGAAACCCAATTATGACCACATTGTTTCTATGGCTCCTCCATTCTAAATCCTCTATTTTCTGTTCTAATCTCTTGATTCTTTGATGATTATCCACCACTTCATAGCTGGTGCGCTCTGTTTTTTTCTCCAGGGAAATGAGATGAGATTCACTGTCCACCATTCTGGTGGAAAGGTCCTTCAATGCTATGGTGATCTGTTTTACCTCATTAACCACCAATTTAATATCTTCCCAAAATGGTTTCAATTCTTGAAGAAATATTTCGAGGGTGGGGGGGGTCGCCTCAGGATTAGGACTTGCAGAGGCCGCTCCCGTAGTTAACTCCGCACCAACCACCGATTGGGCCCGGGATCTTTTACTGCCTTTCTCCGGTGTGACTGGAGGGGTATGTTTTGGCATAGCTAGCTGCATTTCAGCCACCATTTCCAATGAATCTGGTATCAGGTAAATCACTAGATCAGCACGTATTCTCCTGTAGCACGATCGGGAGTAAAAATTGTTGAAAAAGCACTGAAAAGGCGATAGGAGATGGGAGAGGAACCGGGAAGCATCATGTGATCGTCCTGATTGATGAGTTTGAAAGGCAGATCAGTAATATGCATGGAACTAATATTAAAGACCAAGTGAGCAATTCAGACTAATTGGCCCCCACCTGCTCACGGGCCACTCCTAATTTACAAATTGATTTGCAATGGTTGCCTTGGAAGTGGGCAAGTTCAGATGGGTGTTTTCAAAATATTTACTTGTCTACTGCCCCAGATTTAGTCTCTTTACTGTGTTGATGTTCACAGAGACAGGCACAGTGGGACAGGCAAAAATAGACAATATTTTTTTACAGAAACAGAGTTTATCACTCATTAGTGATATAGTTTTCATGCCACACAAAGCAATCATGGCATCTGCTTATAACTGCCCTTTGTGTGATTGTAAAATGTTTTCTAGTTAAAAAAAAATATATAGGATAAAGTATGGGGTGCAGTGTGTTATGAGAATTTAACACATACCTGAGTTGTTGGATGGCACATAAACCCCGAGGGCGAAGCCCGAAGGGTTTATGATAGCCATCCAACAACGAGCGTGTGTGTTAAATTCGAGTAAAACACACTGCACCCCATACTTTGTTTTATATAATTGAAGGGTTTGTTTTTTTTCTGGTAGGTTTTGAAATGCAAAAAAAGGAAAACTGGAGTCTTACCTCATGGTGAGTAAACGATTTAATAAGGAACAGAAAACTGCAGGTTCTACAAGTAACTGTAAATATTTAATTATGTAAAAAGAAAAGTAAAGAAAAAATAACTGTCCTGATCGTTGCTGTCCTTTTTCATGAAGCGACTGTTTTCAAGTGCTGGCATCATTTGACCTGCAGGGGAAAGGTGAGGGTTGAAAGGGAGAGTGCTTAGGGAGTGTGGTAAACCTATGGAGTGTAGCAGTCTGCTGTATTTTTTTTTTATTTTGTTTAGGTCGCTGGATTGTGATGGAGACAGTTTAGTACGGAGTGAATGCAAGTGACGAGGTGAGCTGTTATGGACACTGATTTCTGTCAGAAAACGGACACTGTTAGGGTCACGCTGACTTTCTCTTTCTGTCTCGGGCGCTTTAGGATCAGAAGAAGCTATGTGAATGCCGTAACACCTACTCAGGTGTTGTGGTATTTAACACATGGCTTTTTCTATTGAAAAAAACTGAACCCAGTAATTATAAAAAAATAATAGCTTGTGGTGCTCATTACATATGACATCAAATTCATGTTCCCAAAGATCATTAAACAATCATGTTGCCTTACGTTCAGTTCACTCATAGCCCATGAAGCCATTTGGTACAACTTCATCTCTCTCACATCAAAAGGAGACATCATTAGCCACTAGTTCAGCACATTTAGAGCAGAGTGATGGAGCTAAACATTGCCATAGAACTAAGTATTTCAGAACCTCAGGGAGACAGTGGTTCCTACAAGTTCTACTGTCTCATATGTCAGTAAGCCAGATCTGCCAACAAGTTAGTCTCTCTCATTTACCAATGAGAAAAAGGAAGTGGTCACAAGCTACAATTATTTCTATCATACCACGGGATTGCTGTAAAGAAAAAAATCAGTATACACAGTTCCTCCATCATAATTGAAATAGCAATTGCTGGACTATGAAACAAAATGGGATGTACTTTGAAATTAATAATCAGATGATCACTCATCAGTGATCATGAGTTCAGCCCACAAATAGCAATCTGGCAATCTATATATCTACATGTAGATGAGTGTATTGTGATGGTATTGTGTTTACCACCAACAAATAAATAAGTAAAAATATTATGATTACTAGCATGAGGTTTATATTACAAACTTTCTCTGTCAATTGGCAGTCTTATTGCACAGCTTGCTATCTCATTGTCTCAAGCTCTGATTTTTTGAGCTTGTGGACCTATCTCCTATTCACTATATTGGCTTTCTAACAGAACAGTGTATGAATACCTAATGTAACAATTTCATAGTAAAGTTAGAGAGCAAACTGTTGCCAAATGTTCAGCTCTCATAGAGTCTCATGGAGACAGTTGTTCATGCAAGGCCAAATGCTATCATAGCCTACAGACAACAGTCTTTTATACACGTTCAGCTTTCATCATATCACTGTGAGACAGATGTTGCAACAAGATGAGCTATCTCATGAACTGAGTAATGAAATCTACATTTAGTTCAGTACCCTCTACACCAGAGATCAGTATTTCTGCATTGCATATCTATTTGTCAGCTGTATCCTTATTCTCTTCAATTGTCATAGGTGTTTGTGTGTGGGGGGGGGGTGCAGTGGTGATGGAAGAATGAAAGATGCAGGCAGAGGAAACCACATTCCAAAAAAAAAAAGATTCTTTATGTTCAAACCAATAATCATCTTTTGTGGTATGCCAACGCTACTGCAACAATTCAACAGTGACTGACACTACAGCAACAACAGCACCAGGTCACTGTAGTGTCAGTGTGGGATCCCGCGACTGCTTTCTGGGGGTATTGCACCCCCTCCCTGAAACAACTCCAACTTGGAGCTAATTATTTTAGTGGCAGGGGTGTGGGAGGCAGAGCCCCCCCACATGTGGAGTTTGGGGGCCAAAGCCCTCTGAAGAAAACAATCTGTCCTGTGACTCCCTTCATGCCAACTGCAAATGCGGTCAACATAAGGGAGTCACTGTAATATTGGCTGACAAATAACTTGTTGACCGACTGTCATGAATCTATGTTTTGTTAAGGGGGATTGCTTGTTAGAACTCAGAGATTTGCTGTGGTCTTCATTAATAAATAGCAACTATAAAGTAGATGCTTTCATAGTGGCATCAATTTCTGTTAGAATTATGGCTTTGATTATTTTGCTTCACTCCATTTGTATGTTGCAACCATCTTCTTACATTCAATATCCTTTAGATATGGTAAAGAGTACGAGGAAGAGAGAAAGAGAAAATTAAGAGAGAGAGAATGGAGGACAGGAGGAAGCTAGAGTGAGATCAGGTGGAGAGAGAGAGAGTTAGAAAATGAGTAAGAGATGGAATAACATACAGAAGGCATGGTGGTGAGGGGCAGGAAGTGTAATTAAGCAATGGTGTGTGAAAATCCTGTAACCTCATTGGTCAAAACATATCACATGACCATGGGTAAATTCTGCATAACCCACAGCTGAGGAATGGCATTCATAAAAAAAACATAAACACATTTTAAATGTATTTTACACATGGGTCCATTGTATAATCACAATAAGGCACTCCAGGGTGTGAGTTATTGGGTGATTTACCCACTTCTTGTGTGGTTAAGTTACTCGGCTGCACCTTGTGACACACCACACAAGGCATGGGTGAATCCCCAATAACCCACACACTGTTGTGCCTTATTGTTTAAATATATATCATTAGGTAAGGTGGATTACACTGGACAGGGTTACCAGATGGTAAAGATAAAAAAAAAGATTTGATTCATGTTCACTACAACTACTTGTATCCATTACCAGACATACTGTAACTTGTCTGTGATCAATCAAAGAGACTCAAGCATGCAGTGCAACAGGAACACTGATTGTTAACGTACTGTAGATCTAATTTAGGTAATGTAAAAAAAGAAATGTAACTAGTTTGATGAACCGTCTGATATGCTAAGAATCTATACCATAGCAGAATCATAAAATAGTTGCTGACATATCAAATTATATTTTCATGTCAGATCATGGTTGACAAAATAAATTGGGTATAGTGAGCTACAAAAAATTAGCATAGGAGATCTAAACATTTCATTGTATTAGTGGTTGCTGAGCATTTGTAAAAGTTATGCCATTTCAGAATAATGTTTATTAATTAATATATATAAATGATGTGTGGGGACTTGAGAGTGATGGTGTGGGGGGTATGGAAATTGTCATCTTTGTGTATGCATTTTTCCTTGTGAAAGTAATCTAAAAAATAAACAAAATCAGCTAGCTTATTTCATCACTCAATTACTAATCAACGTATGAGAAGGATGAAGTTTTAATTTCATACTAGCACATCTGACATGCTAATGCATCATTACAGGCTTCAGTTCATTATCAGAAAATTACCATTAACAGCTGTGATATCAGCACAAAGAAAAAGAAATCATTTAGAGGTTTAAAATCCCTATAACAGAACTGTTTGTTTTCACACAAGAGGCATAGACCATCAATACAAATCATGGTTAAACTAGACTATGACCATGCATTTTTCTGGGCTGTGGTAAACAAATAGAATGCACAAATGGAAACATTGGATTTTGAGCAGCAGTCTTCCTGTTTACCATGTTCATAACGTGTAATACTAAGGATCATTACTTGCAGTAATATATAATTTGAAAGTAAATGGGAAAAAATAAATAAACCAGGCTAATCTTTGCTGAAAAAAATGATTTTATTCATCAACACAGCCCTCACAGGCTACACAACACATATTGATTCCCATTCCCTTGAAACTACAGAAAGAAATTCTGCAGAACTAAACAATGAAATGTGGAATAATCACATGTATTGTGGGTTACACAGATACATAGAATTTGATGGCAGATAAGAATCACCAGGCCCACCTAGTCAGATCATTTTCCTTACCTGCTGCAAAAACCAAAGAATACTTGATCTCTGACTTTGTTCTCCTACATATCGCTAGGATACTCTTATGCAAATTGCATGCATTTTTGAATTTTCCTACCAAATTTTCCCCCACCACCTACACTGGGTTAATGGATTATTACTGGATTAATATATTGAACTGTGGAATGGAATCCCTCAGAACTGTCAGTCCACAATTCATGAGTATTATTCTGCAATTCAGCCAGAAAATATCATGGAACACGGCTAAAACTTGCCAAACACATTCAGAAGATTCTGATTTCACCAAAGTTAGAATTTCAGAAAATTTTGTGTAATTTCCACAAAGTGAGAATTGCAGTTTTCACTCAGTTCTAGTCCTCAGCATTTGATACTGTTGAACAGTTAGAAATGAATAAATGCCTACGGAAGTGTGAAGGACTATCTAATACATATAGTACCTAGGTGGGACATGCTCCTTCCTTGCGGATCGCTGTCAGTCTTTGATTTGGGGGGAATTTTTGTACATTTCATAAATTACGTATAAAGTTTTTGTCACTGAGCTCAGCATTATTCTGTTGGTGTTTGGGAATGGCAGACTTGTCAGGCACAAATCAGCCCCCCAAGGTCTTGCAACATCCATTGGACTCGGGGAGATCGAACTCTGGCTGCTGGTATGCCTAATCTGCCGTGCAATTCTATTTATGAAATAAAATAATACCCAATCCCATCTGCCTACCATGCCCAACTGGATCCAACAGTGATACAAAATAATAAATGTTTTGTTGTATTATTTCTTCCCACCAGGTGTTCATGGTTGCACACTTCCTCACAAAGGCATTCAAGTGCACATGCTCTAAGTGCATGACAGCAAGTGTTTCAAGCACATGAGCAGTCTAGCAGCAGCACACTTAGCATGGAAAAAAGTCTTGAATACTGTGCTGGCTGGCATTTTGCTCAGTTCTGTGTGGTGGTAGCAGTGGTGATGGTGAGCAACTGGGCATCATCCAGTGTGTGTGGCAGGGTGGATATCAGCAGATGGGAGGGCAGTGGTTATTTATTTATGGGACTGTGTGGGTATCAGAGGGTTAGGCTAAGGGATATTTATTTATTTATGGGACTGGGTGGTTATCAGCATATGGGAGGGGTTGGGGATATTCAGCTACTTATTCTGGGACAGGTTGTATGGGAATCAACAGATGGTAGGGGTTTTCATTTTAATCTTGGGCAGGGTGGGTGGGTATCAGTAGATGGCAGGGGTAATAGGGTATTCATTCTGGGAAAAGGTGGACTTCAGAGAATGAGAGGTGGGGGAAGGAACATTCATTCTGGAACAGTGCAGGTACCCCAGATAGGAAGAGGGGGCAGTACTATTAATATTGCAACAGGGTGGGTATCACTGGGAAGAGACAGGGTATTTGATAGTGTGACAGGGAAATCAGGATGAGAATTCAAAGGTGTGCTGCATTTTGGAGGGATGTTGCCATAGGATGGGACCGGTGGGGGATCAAAGAATAATCAATGAATAATTACTGGGGCAGAATAGGGGAGTGATTCCATGCCCTGGTCACATGCTAAGGGTAAGGAATGCAAGTAGATTCTCTACAGCCAGCAGATGAGCACACAGAATTGAATCAGAAACAAGCCGACACACTCAGGTAAGAACAAATATTTTCTATTTTTAATGCTTTTGTGATTGTTGTCAGGTATTACCATTAAGGCTGTGATTTCAACCTTTACCAATCAGAACTTCATGGGACTCTGAGATGGATCCCTATCTGGAAAATGAGGGTCAGGACTATTTTGGGTCTGCCCATCCCTAGTTGGGGTCTGGTGTGGTGTTAAAATTACTGAAAGCAAAATTCTTCATTTATAAACATTTTTCCTAGGTTGCACATTTGCTTAAACATGACAATCCTGTTTTTTTGAGCATTTATCATCTCTACTTTTAATTCTCAAAATGTCTGCTAAATTCCTTTGGTCAGACATCTGGTAAGCAATATGAGCCTACATTTCTTTTGTTGCAACCTAGGAGATCAATATAGGCCTCAGTCTCATCTTTCTTTACATCAATGCTTCATTGAGGAGAGAGTAGTATATGTGTATACTAACTGTCAAAATTTGATATAAAAAAAATTATGTACGATTGATTGTCGGACATGATGTAATGTTCCACCCCTTCTGCTTCTGGTGTGCCCCAGAAATGATACAATGTCCTGCCCCTTCCATGTGTGCCAGATATAGTGCACCTCCCTTTTCTCACCTATGTGTGCCAGATATGACACAGCCCCTCCATATTGTGATGCTGCTATGGGTGGAGCGAAGGTTGTCATGTTTAGGCTTGCCTAAGACATGCCAGAGCAGTTAAATGTTGACTTGATGCTGATAAAAACATTTACCGCTGTGCCTCCATAGTGTTTTGGTTTATGTTTTCATCCTGTGTGTGTGGAATTCCTGAGCAAAACAGCAAAATGGATGAACCTAGCCAATTTTGTTCTGCAACATCTGCTAGTGCCACGGCAGAGGATTATGGTATGACTGAATTGATCAAATCATTCTTGAGACTTGGTTTGCATGATAATCATAAGTGTGTTATATGGATGAACAGTGGGAAGAATCAGATGTTGAAAAATGCCCTGATGAAAAGTCCAATGTGGCCATGACAGCAATTCAAGTTCCACCTGAAAAGGATATTATGTTGGACCTGATAAAGGTTATTCTAATACAGCTACTGCAAGACTTGATGACTTAGGACTTGAAGATAAACTGTGAGGGATGCACCAAAGAACACCCCTTGTAGGTAAGACATAGTTGAGTATATGAACCAGAAGAGGGGTACTGGGAGCGTACTTCTCCTGAAGTCTGTGACAGGTTGTGCCTGCGTCAGATCAAGCTAGTAGTCAAATCAACAGCATGGAAACTCAGGTGCACAGCATCCTATTTTGATACAATACATGCTATAAATGACACTTTGTCTGAATTTGCTAAGGGACTTGACACACTGTATGAACAGTTGAGTGTAACACTACGGAGTGCTGTTGAAGAAGCGGTTTCATCAGGAAGTCATAAAAAATATTTTAAAAGACCACTGCAAAAAGGAAGCTCTGTGCCATATTATATGTACTGTACTTGTATGATGCTGGGAGTTCTGATGAGGAACAGAGTGCTGCATGGATATAGCTGTTAAGATGGGTAACCTGTGGGGAAATCACCAAAGAATGTCTGAAAAACAGACTTTGATAACCATGCAAATTTCAAACCAAGCTGCTCAAACTCCATGAACCCTGTAAATTGTGAAAAACTTCAGTTTATACAGATTTTAATGAGTGACATTATAAAAGATGTATGCTGGTGTGAAATAATGAACATGAGCAGGTGCCTAAATAATAATAATAATTAGAAACTATTCAAAATGTGCTACCACTAATATTTGAAAAAATGGATGTGGTTTCTCATGGCCGAGTATTGGTAGCTGTGATGTACATTGTTGATATTTGTTGTTATAGTTTAAAATGTCAAAGACAGGAAGTTGCTAGCAATGTAACTGAATTTACATCCAATTTTCTTGTTACACAACAAAACAAGGCCTGGCTTTTTTCGTTGTAATATTTATAACACAGTATAACATCAATTTATCACAAAGGTTAACACATGCTCTGTGTTAGAAACATAGAAACATAGACTTTGACAGCAGATAAGGACCGCTTGGCCCATCTAGTCTGCCCATTTCCCTACCTTCAGGATAGGCCGCAGATCCTAGTTAACCAACAGCCTATTTCTTCCTACCCCTCACAAGAATTGCCTTATGTCTGTCCCATGCATTCTTGAATTCTCCCACAGTTTTAGACCCCACAACCTCCTCAGGAAGGCTGTTCCATGCATCCACTACCCTCTCTGTGAAATAATACTTCCTCACATTGCCCCTGAACCGCCCCCCTCTGTCTTTAAATTGTGTCCCCTTGTTCTTGCACGTCTCTTTTTCTGAAAGATGCTACCCTCTTGGACTTTGTTGATTCCACTGAGGTACTTAAAAGTTTCTATCATGTCCCCCCTCTCCCTTCTTTCCTCAAGGGTATACATATTAAGCTCCTTTAGTCTTTCCTCATACAGCTTCTCTTGCAGACCCTGCACCATTTTAGTTGCCCTCCTCTGGACTGCCTCTATCCTGTCTATGTCCTTGCGGAGATGGGGTCTCCAGAACTGGACACAGTACTCCAGATGGGGTCTCACCAACTGTCTGTACAGAGGGATAACAACTTCTTGTTTTCTGCTGCTGATGCCTCTCCCTATGCATCCCAGGATACCCCAGCCCTCACTACTGCCTTCTCACATTGCTTCAACCTTAAGGCCATCTTATATGATTACCCCCAGGTCCTTTTCCTTTTTTGTTGTTGTTACTACCTCCCCTCCATTGTGTATTCTTCCCCTGGGTTCTTGTTTCCCAGGTGCATTATTTTGCACTTCTTTGCATTGAATCCTAGCTGCCATACTTCTGACCATTCCTCCAACCTTGCCAAGTCCCTTCTCATCCTTTCCACGCCTCCTTGTGTATCAACCCTGTTGTTATATAATTAGATGTATGCATTGTGCGGTCTTTCATAATGAAATATTCACATTTGAAAAAAACATTGGTGTACTAAACAGCAGTCATGGTTAAGAAATTATTGAAAAAAATATATTATGACCCTCATACACCTGGTAGCTTAGGAGGTGTTCAAAGACTACATGGTGCTGCCACAAAACAGGGAAAAATAATTACTCCCACTCAGGTAACACAGCGGCTGTCTTTACAAGATGCCTATACTATGCACAAACCTGTGAGGAAACGATTTCTTAGAAACAGAGTGGTAATTAACAACATTGATACACAATGGCATGCTGATTTTGTCAATATGTCTAGTCTTTCCAAAGACAATGATGGCTTCGGTTTATTCTAAAAGTTAGTAATGTCCTATCAAAATACACATGGACCAAAGTGCTAAAAACAGCCTGGAAGAGATTTGACAGAAGCTTTCAAAATAATACTCAGAGAGGGCCGCAAGCCTAAATAATTACAAACAGATGAAGGGGCTGAATTTGTTAATGCTAATTTTCAATTATTTTTACAAGAACAAAACATACACCATTTTACAACATCAAATGATGTTAAGGCTAGTATTGTGGAAATATTTAACCATACATTAAAAACAAAAATGTGGAGATATTTTACAGCATTTAACACATATAGGTACATAGATGTATTACAAGCTTTAACAATGGCCTATAATCAGAGCTATCACAGGTCCATCAAAATGAGGCCCAATGATGTGACAGTGGCCAATTCTTTACATGTCTGGAAAATTCTATATGGTGATCTTACACTCAGAGTGAAAAGGCCTTTGAAATTTCATGTGGATGATCATGTGCAGGTTTCTAGAGTTAAGAAAACATTTGAAAAAGGTTATGAGCAAAACTTTACAAGTGAGATATTTATTATTTCTGAGTGTATACCTAAGTCTGTACCCATTTACAAATCAAAAGATTGTGATGGAGAAGAAATAAGAGGTGCTTTTTATGAGCAAGAACTGGTAAAAGTCGAAGACACTGCAAACTGTGTATACAGGATTGAAAAAATAGTGTCACAGAAAAGACAAGGGAAAAAAAACAGGTTTTAGTTAAATGGCTAGGCTGGCCATCAACATTTAAGAGCTGGGTAGAATCCAAACAACTGAAAAATGTAAAATGATAAGGGTGCTCCCATGTTTTGCATGACATCAGTTGAGAGAAGACATTATTGGTAAAACAATGTCTGAGAATGGGTTTTACATTATATTGCCCAGCAATGTATCTTTTGAAATGTTTCCCAAAAATACTATTTCAGAATATAATGTGAAACTGTTGAAATCTATCAGTTTAGTAGGGGTGTGGGAAGTCGGCTTGTCAGAAATACAATACCCAAGGCCTTGGGACAATATTACACAAAAAGATGGAAGATTTCAAGCAGGTGAAACTTCTAAGCCATTGTTAGCATTATCAACTCCCAGAGGTTATTATCACAATGTTGGTGATGTCACGGCAGCCATCAATGAGGCCCTGGACCAGGTACAACTAGGCATGTTTTTAGAATATGACAGCTGGGAACGGAAAACAAAATTCAACATTAGTGATGGAGCATTTATTGCTTGCTATAATCTGGCTTGTATTTTGGGGGTACCACATGGTATACGACAACTAAAAGCAAGCACAGGACCATATTATGCTGACATCAATGAGGTTTTTACACACTGTATTTGTATACAGACATTGTTGAACATCAAAGAGTCGGTGATAGTCATGTTCCCCTACTCCTCTGGAACTATCTGGTAAGAATAATTCGATCATAACCATTCACTATGATAAGCCAGATTATACACCAATCAGCAAACAACAGTTTGACACCATAAGTATTGTGATAAAGAATGATCAAGACAAAAATGTGTTATTCTTGTTTGGCAAGGTGATTGTGAAACTTCATTTCTGACCTGTTAAAGGAGCCTTCTGAATGACAACCATGTCACAAAAGTTATACAGTGATCCAGACTTTTATGCGGCCTATTACAAAGCACAAAATGTTCATGGCTTATTTGGTTTTCATGGTGCCCCTGTTATGTATGGTGCTGGTATAGGCAGTATAGTTAGAACTTTATTTAGAAAAGCTGTACCACTATTACAAAAAGGCTTCCAAACAGTAAAACCACAACTTAAAACAGCTGCTAAAAATGTTGTAAAAGATGTTGTGGGAAACATTATGAGTTCCTTCACGACTCCAGATCCGGGACAACAGCAAGATGGGGCAGGAATGGTAGTTTACAAGAGGCCCAGTAAGTAGAGGAGAATGGTCCTAACGGGGGCCCATGAAAGTGTTATTAAAAGGTGACCTGTTCAAAAGAAAAGAACAGTTGTGAAAAGTAAGCACAAGGAGAGAAAACCTTGTAAAACTAAAAGTCAAAGATATTCATTCTAAGCCAGGGCTCTGATACACTGCATGTCTCAAGAATTTGGAAAGTCAGAATTAGACTTTTTCATGTTACCACCAACCCAAACCAGTGTAGAGAAAAACCAGTATGTTGAAATCCCACTCTTGTCAGCTATAAGCGATAATGCACCTTTGGAATTTTATGTGGCTGGTAACGGTGAAGATTACATTGACCTAAACAACACCTTGTTATACCTTTTGTGCAAGATCACTAAGGCTGATGGTAGCAACATTGATTTTGTAGCTAGAGTAAGTTTAATTAACTACGCCCTGGCAACCATCTTTAGCCAGATGGATATAGTGGTGGGTGACCTGCTGATTAGCCAGAGTAAGAACTGTTACCCCTACAGAGCAATTATTGAGTCACTGCTTAATTACAGCAATGACACCCTGTCTACACAATTTTCATCTGGATTATTTTATAAGGACACACCAGGGCAGCATGAGAACACCACTCTTAATGGTCCCAATGAGGGGTTTAAAAAGTGTGCAACTTTTACAGCAGAGAATCACAGTGTAGAACTGCTTGGACCAATACATGCATACCTCTTCTTCCAGGAAAAGCTGCTCCTGAATGGCGTGGATGTTAAAATTAAACTCATTCATAACAAGAACGAATTTTGTTTAATTAGTGGGGATGCAGAAGAAGATTATAAACTACAAATTAAATCTGCATCTATTTATGTAAAAAGGGTAAAAATGTCACCAGCTGTACCTATTGGCCATGCTCAGGCTTTACAAGCTGCTAATGCAAAGTATCCTATAGTCTGTGTTAGCATAAAAGTATTTGGTATATCTGGGGGCAGCCATGTGTGTGTAACCAGGATAATCTGCTTCTGGGGCAGATATGAAAATTGTTGGTGAGAGAGTTTGTTGATAATGATGTTTTCAGTGCAGTGTGCAATAAAAATCCAATCAATTTTAAAAATTTTAACATTAACTTTATACCCCTGTATGTGGATGGTGAACAAGTTCCTGCTAAACCATTGCAACCTAACTTTACAAATGGCAATGATGTCAGAGAATATATCAGCCTGGTCCATGCTAGTGGAAAACATATGAAAGAAAGCCCATTGCTGATAGACCATAAAGGTTTATGTCAGGGGTTCACATTATTTGCTTTTGACCTAAGCCCTGACCAAGGTTGTGGTGACCATTATTCACTAATCCACTCTGGCAATTTGAGAGCTGAAATATGTTTTGCTGACCTTCTACTATCTACTGTGAATATGTTGGTGTATGCTATCTTTGATAATGTGGTAGAAATTAATCAAAGATGAAACATTGTGTTTGACTTCAATTAAATATGACCACTCAACAACTGGATACCTTTCTCCTGGCAGATTCTTCTACCAGACACAGGTTTTTTAAAGTGATCAACTACCTTCAGAAATACTAACTTGTGTGCCAGCTTCTTTAGTGGTGAATATGCAGCCCCAGTCTATGCCTGGTGAACATTGGTTAGCTATTTATCTTTCTGACCATACTACTGGGAAGTTTTTGACTATTATGGCTTTCCTCCAGATTACACATTTTTTTCCACCAGCAATTGTTCATTTTTTGTGGGGGACTATGGCAGAAACACTGTTAAACCCTAAATAGGTTCAAGATATAACATCTATGACCTGCGGCCAACATTGTATATTTTTTCTTCATCATAGGTGTGACCTTTAATGATGTAGTTAGGTTGCATTCTGATAATTTAATGTCAAGTGATGAAAATTTGTATGTATTTGTCAAGCAATGGAGAATTGTTAAAAGGTTAAAACCTTCTTTTTCCTTTAGTCCACAGTCAGTAATTTCACATTATGATTATAATCAGCACTATTACTGCTACTAGATATCAAAATAAGGCATGCAATATGTTATAGCTAACAAATGTAGTTTACTTTTATAGCGTATAATTACTAATTGTTCTTATTGTAAGGAGACAATAAAACACAACCATCTGTACAATGCATCAGACTGTTTATATTTTTTACAATGTGACAGCAAAATCAATGTCAACCTGCATATAATTTATACAAAATTTACAAAAACTCAATGTTCAGCAAAAACAAATGGAGCAGGGGTCAGCACTGGACATACAAAAAATTATTTTAATAAATGCAAGAGCAATACAAAACAAACACTAAAAAAAGGCTGATCTCACCCAAGCAGGAGTAGACATGCAGGAATAAAAATGAAAGAAAAGCACCAAAGTCCCAGGTCTCTGTGAAAATCTGCTGCCAAATTCACGGTGTAGGTGTATAGAAGCATTCTCACAAGGAATAATCAGATATAATCAAATGCAACATGACTCACCAAAATGCATACAAATTCGAGTGCAGGGTAATAATCCATGCAAATACAGCACTAAAACAGAAAACACCAAAAACACTCATGGTGCAACCAAGAGGCCAAGACTAACAGCTCAGTAAAATCAGGGAGCGCTTACGTAGCGACCGAGAGCCGGTCTTCTTCAGAGCATCCCATACTTCATTAAAGGGGCCCTTTATAGAGAGAAATCCATAGAGAGCTCAATAATTTAAAGTGGCAGTGTATATCCACGCAGAATAAGGTGCTTAGTGCTCAAGGAATATATGTGCAAACAGGCATAATTACATACTGAAAGAGAATGCATTCATGTCCAGAAATAACACCAAAGAAAAGTGAGAAACAGCAAACAACCCCAGTATAAATTCCGTATTAGATCAAGACATTAGTATTACGACATATACACACTCACAAGAATACAAATGCAGAGGGATACATTAATTTCATAAACACACAGAACCAGTTAACACAACTTATTACTAAACAGTCCATACAAAACCAATAAGAAGCTAAATAACAGTCATAGGAGAGGAGCAGAGCTGGCAAGTCATACTCCTCATAATGACCAGAGCATGAAAATGTCATGGTGACAACTTAGCAATATGGTCAAAACCAACTTCCTATTTATAATGGCAAAAAACTAACAGGAAGAGCAGAGCCAGCAAGTCATGTACTTCCAATGACCAGAGCATGTAATAAGTCATGGTCACCAAAATGCCATTTACATAAAGCTCAGGTGAATACGTATGGGAGTACATAAAACTGTGCAATGGAATTTCTTCATTGAGTCCTTGAGGGGTCATGGTTTCCAATTTGAAAATCCAAAAAGCTTCTCTCTGTAGAAGACATGTTCCTAAATCTCTGCCTCTAAATCCAGCCTTGACTTTTTCCAATCCAACAAATCTCAATGCAATGGGTGATCCATGTTGTGCTTCCTCATAGTGACGTGCCATCGCATAATCCATGTTAGAGTTCCTAATTGCTCCCTTATGTTCACCAATCTGCAATTTTAAAGGTATTTTTGTCTGACCTACATATGACATTCCACAGGGGCATGTAAGCTTATAAATTATCCAATAGGAGCTACAATTAATAAAGGAATTAATGTCATACTTTTGTCCCGACCTTGGATGGTTAAATGTTTTTACATCTGAAGTGTTCGAGCAATGAACACAATGGCCACATCTATAGTTCCCTTTCGGGGGAGGAGGAAGCCACATCTGTTGTGCCATAGACTGGACAGGAACATATGATTTAACTAACTATCCTTCAAGTTTTGGCCATGCATATATGTGATCATCAGTGGATTTTCTGCAATTTCCAGCAACCTCAGATCAGACTGCAAAATGGGTCAATATCTATTAATCACTTTACCAATCTTAGGTGCAAGATGGTTAAATTCAGTAATAAAAATTAATCTGTAGTTTTGTTCCTTCATGTGTCTTGGCTCTAACAGTACATCTCTGCTCATATTCTCTACAGTCTGTAAAGTGTACAGCAATAAGCCTGGCTCATGCCCCTTGTCATAAACTGGCCAGTTAGATCCCTCTTAGCATCTCTATAACATTCTTCTGTGGAACATATGTGTTTAGCCGTGATGAACTGTCCCTTCAGAATATTATTGACAACAGATGCTGGATGACAACTATTACTGAGTAGAAGCATATTTATTGAGAGTGGTTTACTGTACAGGCTAGTGACTAAGCCTGTACCATTTATAGTAATCAAGATATCCAGAAAAGGAATGTGTTCCAGACTACTTTCATATGTATAATGTAAATGTGCTCTGGTGTGATTTATGTAATTGATAAGATGGCTCAATTCTACTTCTCTCCCAGTCCAAATCATTAGGCAATCATCAATGTAAAATTTCCACAATTTGATATATTTCAGGAACACATTCTGTTACCTAGCATAAATATTGTTAGATTCCCATTCTTCCATTTACAGGTTGGCCAGACTAGGTGCAAAAGTTGTGCCCGTAGCAGTTCCTTTTTTTGAATATAGAACTGTCCATTAAACCAAAAATAATTTTGTTCCAATACAAATCTTGCTAGTTCAATAATAAATTCAGTTGGTGGTTCAGTTGTATTCCTCTGGGCCAAATTCTTTTGAACTGCTGCCAGCCCCTCTTCATGTGGTATATTAGAGTAAAGACTTTCTACATCTATAGTTACTAATACATCGTCATTTGTCACTACGACATCCTTAAGTATTCTCAACACATCCGTAGTATCTTTAACATAGGACTGTAGGAGTGGAACAAGTTTCTGAATTGAAAAAAACAAGGAATTTGAACATATTCTTGGTAATTGAGCAATTAGCTGATACAATAGGCCTCCCAGGGACTGGTCTGATTTCCTTATGTACTTTCACTAGCAAATAAAGGACTGGTTTCCTTGGATGGGACACCTTCAGAAATTCTTCCTCTCTCTTAGTGATGGATCCCATATCCCACCCCAACCCTGTTGAATTAGGGCATCTGCTTTACTTTTTATAGTGTCAGTAGGGTCTCTTGTTAATTTCTCATATCACATTTGATCACTCAATTGACATTCTGCTTCTTCATTATATTCCTCCAGACCCCACACTACTACTGCACTACATTTATCTGCTTGTTTAATAAGTGATCCTTTATGTGCTTTTAGTTCTAAAAGGGCTTCTTTCTCTTTTTTAGTAATATTATACACTTGAGGTTTAGGCTTATTGTTTTTAATAAGCAAATGTACATCGTTAATGACCAAACTACAAAATGTATTAATCTTATGATGTGTGGGGGATTAAAGGAAGAGGGCTTTTTAAAGGGGGTAGCTTCTCTGTTGTTATCGGTAGATACAAGGGGGACCACTCAAAACAGAGGAAAAATTATCTTCTTGCTTTGAGTGTGTCAAACTTGGCTGGAGGGAATCTTTCTTTAAGCTTGCCTTCCAAATTATCAACTTATTGAGAATTATCTCCCAGTTATGTAAATACTTACTGTCTTCCATTCCAAAGGATGGAGGCTTCTGAACTTGCATACCCTGCGGTATCCGTTTGTCCCTCCAATATTGTGATAAAAATGCTGCATGCAAATTAAATCGAATCACCTTCTTCTGCATATATTCAAAACTTCTAAAATCCACACTCTGTAGGCCCACACCAGACAATAGTGCCTGTACCTGCTCTACTAGTAATAAAATGATTTGGCCTGCTTCCTCAGTAAAGGACAAGCCTTCAACTGTGGGGGTTGAGGTCGCCATGTTTGTCTAAAAATCAAATATAGTCCCTGGAGCACACCCTGAGCAGTTTCAGCTCCCAAAATCTGCTCAAATCACAGAACCAAAAAATAAAAAATTCCTCATGAGAGATTCAATGAAGAAAAAGGGGGCTCTTGGAGCAAAAACACAGGGGAAGTGCACTAATACCCCAGAGCTAAAAGCAAACACAGTAAGCAAAAACAAATGGAGCAGGGGGTCAGCACTGGATATACAAAAAATGATTTTATTAAATGCAAGAGCAATACAAAACACACACTAAAAAAAGGTTGATCTCATCCAAGCAGAGGAGTAGACATGCAGGATTAAAAATGAAAGAAAAGCACCAAAGTCCCAGGTCTCTGTGAAAATCTGCTGCCAAATTCACAGTGTAGGCATATAGAAGCGTACTTGTAAGGAATAGTCAGATATAAAGTAGCAGCCACAGACACTGCCAGCTATTTCCTGAAATTTCTGTGATATTTCCAGAGAAATCTCCTGCTTTCTGTATTTCCACAGTAGGGGCAGCAGAGAGAAACTCTTTAGAAATTTCACGAAATATCTGGAAATAGCTGGCAATGTCTGTGGCTACTACTGTACCCAAATGTGACCCGAATCACCAAAATGAATACACATTCAAGTGCAGGGTAATAATCCATGCAAATACATCACTAAAACAGAAAACGCCAAAAACACTGTGACTGTTATTTAGATTCTTATTGGTTTTGTATGGACTGTTTAGTAATAAGTTGTGTTAATTGGCTCTGTGTGTTTATGAAATTAATGTATCCCTCTGCATTTGTATTCTTGTGAGTGTGTATATGTCGTATTACTAATGCCTTGTTCTAGTATGGAATTTATACTGAGGCTGTTTGTTATTTCCCACTTTTCATTGGTCTTATTTCTAGACATGAATGCGTTATCTCTCAGTATGCAATTATGCCTGCTTGTACATATATTCCTTGAGCACTATGGACTTTATTCTGCATGGATATACACTGCCACTTTAAATTATTGAGCACTCTTTGGATTTCTCTCTATAAGGGGCCCCTTTAACGAAGTATGGGATGCTTTGAAGGAGATCACCTCACAGTCGCTAAGTAAGCGTTCCCTGATTTTACTGAGCCGTTAGTCTCGGCGTCTCGGTTGCACCACGAGTGTTTTTGGCTTTTTCCATTTTAGCACTGTATTTGCATGAATTATTACCCTGCACTCGAATTTGTATGCATTTTGGCAATTTGGGTAGCTTTTGGGTATATCTGATTATTACTTGTGAGGACACTTCTATACACTTACACTGTGAATCTGGCAGCAGATTTTCACAGAGACCTGGGACTTTGGCACTTTTCTTTCATTTTAATTTCTGCATGTCTATCCCTGCTTGGGTGAGATCCCTGGGGATGACGATAGGGGAACACGTGCTGTTGGCCACGAAGGAGAAAATATTAAAGGGTGAGTATGTGGACATATTTGATCTGGTAAGTAGAGAGGTGGCAGCCAAATATGAGGAGACAGAGAGTAAAGAGAAGAGTGAGATGGCAGTGGCTGTGATAGTATGGGGGAAGAAAGAGGAGGATAAATTTACAAAAGGTAAGACATGGGATTGGTGTTTTTTGGGTTTCACCACATATTCAGCCATAGTGCTGGAAAAGAAACCAGAGCTAGATATCCCACTGATCACATATTCCATGATCATATGGTGGGCAAAAGCCAAGGGTGGGGAGGGGTGGATATATTATGATGAATTTTTTCACCAAAGGATGGCAACATATGGAGATGTGAGATGGGACACAAAGCAGCTGGACTTATGGACAGACAATCTGACTGATCAATCCACACCAGAGGGTGAAATGGGAAGGAGGGGGAATACCCCAGAAGTGTTGTTGGGGATATAACATGGCATTACGTTCATGGCCCAGTGTCGATTTCGGTGCTCATGCTCAAGATGTGGGGGTTCCCACTCAACGGCAAGGTGCAGGACCTTTGGTCCCAGGGGCCCAGGTGGGAGGAACACAGGGGACAGGCCAACAGCCTTTTCAGGAGGGGCAGGTTTATAGAGGGCAGACATGGAGCAAAGGGGCGAGAGGTAGAGGGTATGGGGGTAGGGGAGCCAAGGCTTACTGAAGAGAGGGACATGGAAGGAATAGCCAGGGGGATGACAAGCAGCAGGGGTCAGGGAGCAAGGGGAAAGAGAACAATTTAAGGCTGCAAAGACCCCCATCAGAGGCTTGGGAAAAGTGGCTCACAAAGTACCCAGACGGGGGGGTAGCAGAAACTGTAAGGAGGGGGTTTAGAGTAGGGTTTTCTATGCAGTGCAAAGTGCCAAGGCAGGCTAGGAAGGCTGATAACTTGGGATCAGTCAGAGGTCAGGAAGATATTTTGAGGCAGAAAATAGAAAAAGAATAATCAGCAGGGAAGGTGGAGGGCCGTATCCATTTCCCCCTTTAGACAACCTGAGAATTTCCCCTTTGGGTTTGGTCCCTAAAAAACAAGATGGGGAATACAGAGTGATCCACCATCTGTCGTTCTCAGAGGGAGACTCATTTAATGACTTTATAGGAGAATAGCACAGCAGGGTGACCTATGCCACATTGGAAGAGGCAGTACAGATCATCCAGCTAGCACGGCTTGCCAAGACTGTTATAGAGTCAGCTTTCTGGTTGCTCCCATTTAGAAGGCAGGACTGGGATTTATTGGGTTTTAAAATAGGGGATCAGTATTATTTTGACAAGGCTATGCCTATGGGTTGCTCTATAGCCTGTGCTACATTTGAAACTTTCAGCAACTGCCTGCAGTGGATCTTCCAGCAAAAAACAGGTTACAAGACAGTCATACACTACTTGGATGATTTCTTGTTGGTAGGCAGTGGATGCGTGGAGATGGAGAAGATGCTAGCTAGCTTTCAGGAGTTGTGTGGTGAACTCAGTGTCCCATTGGCACTGGAAAAAACAGAAGGCCCCTGTAAGGTGTTGGAGATTCTGGGGATTGAGGTAGATGTAGAGAGGGAGGTATTTAGGTTACCAGACAGTAAAGTGCAGAAACTGAGAGGGCTGATTCAGGAGCACATGAGCAGGAGGTGAGTACAATTAAGGCAGGTTCAGCAAGTATTGGGTCATTTCAATTTCACTTGCAGGGCAATCGGTCCAGGAAGGACATTCACAAGGTGGCTAGCAAGGGCCACAGCAAGGGTATTGAGGCCACACCACTGGGTGGATATAATGAAAGAAGTGACAGAAGACTTTAAGGTATGGGAAGAATTTCTAGACAGCTATAATGGCCTTTCCTTTTGGCAGGAAGAGTGGGTCTTTAACACGGACTTAGAATTGTATATGGATGTGGCAGGGGGTTAGGAATGGGGGATTTAACAGGAAAATGGTTTTCAGAGCCATGACCAGCTGACTGGATAAGGGATGAAGGGCAAGGACATTACATTGTTGGACATCATGCCAATTTGGGCCTGCATCCTGGTATGGGGTGAGGAATTACGGAATCAGAAGGTTACATTCTGGTGTGACAACAAGGAAGTGGTGGATGTTCTGAACAACAGGGGAGCAAGGTCCATGCCAGTGATGAGGGTATTGAGGCAGCTAGTTTAAGGGGCTTACAACTGAACATGTCATTCAGGACCAATTACATAGAGGGGTGAGAAATATCCTAGCTGACAGCCTTTCCCTTCTGCAGCTGGATCGTTTCCAGGCACTGGTACCAACAGCAGAAGAACAGAAAATGCTCATTCTAATGAACATCTGGGATGTTGGCAAGTGGGAGCCAAAATGCTGTTTCACAACACATGGGTGACACGGACTTTGAGGGCCTATAAAGGGGCATGGCAGCCATTGCAAACGTTCAGGGAAGCACACTGCATGGCGGTAACTGGGCCAGTTATGGAGGATCAGTTAGGAAAGTTTACGGTAGATCAGTGGCAAAAAGGGATGGCTTATGCCACAATGGGGGTGTACCTATCTGGGATCAGCTTAGTCTGTAGCCTAACAAAATGGGGGGATCCCACAAAATCAATGCTGTTACAGAGGATGATGCAAAGTTGGATTAGGTTGAAGCAAAGGGCCATGGATGGGCAGCGACTGATAGCGGATCATTGGTTAACTAAATTAGTGGGGATATTAATCTGCAGTTTGTAAATCCAAGGATGAGGCACAGCTATTCCATACAATTTATGTGTTGATGTTCACAGGGGCCTTGAGAGTGAGCCAGGCAGTGGGGCATGGGAAGAAGGATGAAGATGGAGGGCTGGAGTGGAGAGATATAACCTGGGGACCAAAGGAAATACAAATCATAATTAAGAGGTCCAAGACAGATCAGGCAGGTAAGGGGTGTGTCATAACCATTAAATGTCATGCTGATGGGACCTTATGCTCAGTGAAGGCTTTGTGGGCTTACACCACAGAGCAATATAATAAGGAAGGGAGACTATTTGTGCATGGAGATGGAAAGAAGGTGATGAGTTACCAAGTGACAGCCATACTCAAAAAAAGTATGGAGTTTTTGGGTGAGGACCCATCTAGTTATTCTTCACTTTCCTTTAAGATAGGGGCTGCATCGAAAAGGGCAGCTGAAGGGGAGTGAGAGGGCAGCATGTTGGAAATGGGACATTGGCAGTTGGCCAGCTACAAGAGGTACTTTCGTGCTTTTGAAGTTTGAGATTAACATGTCATCTGTGTTTGTTTTGCAGGAACAGAGCCTATGACAAGGGTACAATTGAGGGAGGGAAAAGGGGGGGGGACTAAAAAGGGGAGGGAACAGAAGAAACAGAAGAGTGAATGGGTTTAAGACAGTCAAGATATTAAGAAATATTTTGTTTGATTTAATAGGTAGAGGGAGGATCACAGAGGTATGGATCTGCGGGCACTCTTACATTTACTGGGCAGAAAGGAGAGTGGAAAAGAAGGTCGGGGGAAAGAAACTGTATCAAGATATCAGACACTGTAGGCTGACATGGCGAGGCATTCGAGGGATGAAATGGGCGCAGTTACTCCCAACCCTGATAGAGATGAAAGAATGGTGGCCCACCTCAGATTTAATCATTATACACCTGGGGGGTAATGACATTGGGGGGAAGCCATGGGTTGAAATGTATTTAAAGGTAAAGTGGGATCTTGAGAAAGTAAAACAATGGTGGCCAGGGGTTAGCCTGGCATGAACTAATATGATACCAAGGAGGATGTGGAGACATGCACACAGCCATGTAGCAGTGGATTGAGCCAGAAGGAAGATGAACAGGAGTGTGGGGACTTTGATAAGGAACATGGGAGGGCATGTAATATTAAGGGGGTGGAAGAGTGGGTAGAGGATTTTTACAGATCAGAGGGGGTACATTAATCAGACCTAGCGATAGACATGTTCAACACAGAGGTGATGGGATTTATTGAGGCCTGGAGGAGACAAGAAGGGAGATGGGAGGGAGAGAATGGAAGGAAGGGGGAAAAAGGGGGGAAGGAGGGGAGGGGGATATGATAAAGGAATATGAGGAGAAGGAGAAGCAACAGAAGCAGAGAAAAGCAGTCTCAGTTTTCACCGTTACCTACCAGAAAAGAGAAGAAGAATGCACCCAGGTTTTCACCTGGGGAGGTGAGAAGAAGCTGAAGAAAGAGATGGGGCTGAACTGAAATTGATATGTAATGCAATATAAACAAAGATTTGTGAAAAGACAATAATAAGAAATGGTGATGGTATTTTAAATGTAAATATGAAATATAATAAATTGATTGCCAATCTGAGCACAACAACACACAGGTGGTCTGTCCTTTTGTGGGGGAAGGGGAGAATCCGGGACAATGAACAATTGTCACATGTCTTATTTTTGTGGGACTCTTTTTTTCATGGTGTATGCAACAGGTAAATCAGGGGAAAACAAGCTGGACCTTAAGTGGTAAGATTCAGGTGTTGAGGCTTTTAAGTTGACCAAGAGATAACCATAGGCCTTGTGAGGTGCATCCTCAAAGGCCTCTTCAAAAAATTTCATCTTTCCAGGATACATCTGGCAAGCCAGTGTACTAACCTGTAGTTTATCTCTGGGGTTCTTAAATAATACTATATAATTTGCATTTAAATTTATGGTCCAGCTTTTTTTACCCTGGACAAACAAATTTTGTGTGACATATATGATACTAACATTTCTATGGTGGCAGTACTGAGTAAAACATTTTTGAATCTCACAATTTTCAGATGCTGTTTCAATTAAGTCATCTATAATTAAAAGATTTACTTTTCGGGGAGGTAATAGTTCATCATCTTGTAGAGTGCTAGGAATACCCTCTATAAATTTCAACTGAGGAAATCTGCCACATAAGTCTGTATACAAAGGTTGCCAGCAACTATAGCACCAGATAATATTTTCTAGAAATTTTGTTAAATCATTGAGACCTGCATCTAGCATGCTTTTAATAAAGTAACTTTTTCCAGAGTTTGGTGGACCCGCCAAAATACAGGAAAATGGGTGCTCCAAGCGTATATCCATACCACGGTCAGAAGCCATAAGGCAGTGTTTTAAATCCTCAGTTAAAACACGTTTGTTGTATACAGCCCTGAAAGTTTTTTTTCTGGCTTTTCAATAGTGATGCTTTTTTTGTTCCTCACAATTTTTTTTCAATCCTATACTGACTGACTGTATCCCAACACCTTCATTTGCATCCCTGTCCTTGACAAAATGGTCAACTAGTGATTTGAGACAGCTGTAATTAACCTTTTCATTATTTGTCACATGAAGCATAATTCCTTTACACTTCATACAAATTTTGCCATTGGTCAGTTTGTAACCATAGGTTTTAGGACCACCTGACACAAACTCCACAATGAGTTCATCAGGTGGTAGTTCACTGATCAGATCACCCAAATAGTCACCCAGTGGTGGATCCCAATCACCTGGCCTGCTAACAAATAGGACAGAGTCTGTGTCATGCTACAGACAGTGGCCCTGTAGGCTTTCAAGTAAACTGTATAGTTTAAGTCTGTCATGGGCTGTGGTAAAGTTATAACAACATTAATGTTTGTAGTATTAGCATAGGGTTTTTCAGTGTATTTCCAGTGCACTGATGCTGTATTATCATTGATAAAATACAGACCAGATGCGTGGTAGTGATCTGTAAAAAGATACTGAAAGAGATCTTCAGCATCCTTGACAATGGCAGTGTTCATCAAATTGGACTGCTGATCAAATTTTCCCCACAATTAATTCAAAAACAGCTTCAAAATTTGTCTTTCTGCAGGGTTGTATGCCATAATTTCTGACTCTAAAACAACACCCTCCTTAGCATAATACTGATCGATATGTGCTTTACGTTCTACATCGTTCGTACTCCAAGTTGGATACCCTGAAGCTTCCTGTTTCCCCTTTAGGTGTAATTTAATATACTCTGTGAAAAGACTGTCAGATTTCTTTGGGTAGTGCCATACTTCATACACCTCTGCCACCTTGTACCCCTCTCTAAAGCCAAATTTAATTCTTCAGAACACCATGTACCCTCCAGAGATCTCTGATCATCTAAATGGGCACAAGGCTGTGACTGTTGTGCTGTCTCAGCACATGTACGACACAGTGTAAACATCAACTTTCCACCTATCCTGCTGGGCACTACAGGAAAAAGGAGGCCATGGGATGGATACACTTTAGCTTTAATAAGTCCAAAATAATGTCTGAGATCCATAAAATATTCATATATGACTACTGGGTGCCCTATGGGGTATGTCTTGGTCTTGTTCACATAGGGATACAAACTGGTAAAATCATAATATTGGATTTTCTCATCAGGTTGCACATGGTAATATAAATGCAGTGCATTTGTGCATCCCCATAAAGTGATTCACGGGGTCCGTCAGCTCTGGAAAGTGGTTTGCTTTCAAAAAAACATGCACCTGTGGATTGTCACATACCAACTGCTTCTATTCATGCTCCCACATAATCCTAACATGCATACCTTTTTCATGTCTGAGATAGTTAAATTTGTTGATGGTTAGGTAATATAAATGTCTGTAGAGTGTGTTAAGCACTGGGTTCAACAGGTCTTCAAAGTAACACACCTGGCAGCCATGATAAACGCAGCCTAAAAACTCAAAGGCTGTGGGCACACTGCCTATTACAGAATAACCATCAAGAAAATAAGGGCCTACCTGTACTTCCCCACCATTTATTGCATGCTGTATGGAAATGTTTTCTTGTTTACTGATGTACATCAACCACTGTATGGCCGGTGTGGAGTAACGCTTGCACTGACAGTGATAGTTGTCAGCGGGTATAATCCCTATGGTGTCTGACTCTAAAAATTTAAACCAAAACATGGCCATGCAAACTGATGCTATAGTGATGTACTGAAAGGGGTCAATTTGATCCCTTTCCTTTGCATCATTTTGAAATATCTGTTCAACACCATCTTGAAACATTTCATAGGCCTGCTTTAGAATCTCCACATCTGACTTACAGTAATGATGTAATACCTTTTTATAGTCAAATACATCATCTTTATGCCTTTCATACCACTCCAAAACCTTTTGTTTTTCATTAGCAATCATATAGTCTACACCATAATTTTTGTGTTGCGGCATAGGAGCTACATAATTCTGATTTTCCGGTTTGTTAAAAAAGTGTGGAAATTAGCCTTTTACTCCCTCAAAACCCATAGCCCATGGCATTGCTGCAAGCCTCATTGGAAGAAAATTTAAGCTGTCAATAAATTGGATATTTAGCTGTTTTATAGTTACGGACATCAATTTACTAACCTGAATCAATAACTCCACTTCCAGTTTTTCCTTTACAAGCTGGTTTAAAATAAAGCGGCCATCATACCCCTTTGAATTGTGAGCTGTGAAAGTGTGGCCCTGAAACCCATTTTGGATAAAATGTTTACAAATTGGGCAACACAGTCAGTGCCTTCAAACTCCCACTTTTGACCTCTTTCAAGGGCATGGATATAATTTCTAATATGCCTAGAGTCACCTGGGCTGACGTCTTGCATGCATTCAAAATCATAATATACATAACTAGCTGAACAAGGTGATGACTTTAAGGGCTGGATGTAGTATAAGTGAGTTTCAAAAGGGTGTACAGCTGTAAGACAATTAGGGCATTTTGGCTTAAAACTAATATGGTTCTCACCATGAGGTTTTCCACATGATGCACACAATTTAGATAAATGACAATCGGGGTATACCAGTTTATGCCATCCATAGCAGTCTATTGAGCTACAGTATTTATGACAGTCAGGGCAGTGTACCACCACACTTTCTACTTTGCTACAGCCAGATGATCTGCATGCATAGCACATGTTAGAGCACATGTGTGAACCTTTGTGTGTGAAAAAGACATTACAATGCTCACATACATTTCTGGTCCTCAAAAAACCTTTGAAGTTTTTAATACCATACTAATGGTTTTCATGTAAAAGAATAAATACAGATTTTGCCTGTTTATTAGGAGATAAAAGAAATCTCTGCCATGCACCAGTTCTGTTCATGAAAAAAACAAAGGTGGTCACATCTAGCTCTGCCTCAAATAGATGTATATGGCTCAAATCTACCATTATTTGTTCTGACAGCCCTACCCTGCTCTGTAAATTTTTAACTGTTGCTATATGTGTTAGTCAATTAGTTGAGGGTATAGCAAAGCCACTACACTCCTGGAAAAGCATAATGCATTATTTTGATTTGCCAAATTGACTAGATGCCTTGCTTTCTGCTTGACAATATGGCTAGATAAAACACTTTTAACATCTCTAGAAACCTCCCCCATGCACATTTCTCACAACAGTGACTACCAACATTAATGTCTCATTAGCACACAACTCCATCTTGCTGTTTAATAAATTTGCAATATGCTCTAAAATTCATCAGCATTAAAGTCTTGGGCATTTCTATGTAATGAAAACACAAGGTCATTTAAACTATCACAATCCAAGTGAAGCTGTACAAAATCATTACTATCTAAAGTTGGCCTTATTCTGTCTGACAACTGCTGCACAGCTGTATGAATGGCAGAATATTATTGCTCTATGAATGTTATACTGTTAAGATTGGCAAAGCAAAACTGCTGGAAATACTCAACACCATTGAAATTATTTCTGGGTACTTCATAATCATTTATTAATTCTAAATAGACAGGTTCTGCTAGACCCTCTTCCATTAACTGTTGACCCTCCTGACTACAATTGTCTTCTTCATGGCTTTGTGTGGCACTGCCCCCTATCTGTAAGTCTTCAGGGGTGCTATTTTGTGCAGGACTCATGAAATATTCGCTGTCTATCAGATCTGTGTAGGCAGGTTCTGATAGACCTCTTCCATTAACTGTTGACCCTCCTAACTACAATTGTCTTCTTCATGGTTTAGTGTGGCACTGTCCACAATCTGTAGGTATTCAGGGGTGCTATCTTGTGCAGGACTCATAAAATATTGACTGTTTATCAAATCTGTGTGCATATGAGAAATATCACATTGTCCCCACCCACATTGTTCACACATACGACACTCAGTTTCACACTCGCTACTTTGACACTCAGGAGATTTTTGAAATGGGGAACTTGCACAACAATTACACACACACACACACACAGCATGGTGTGGCAGACCCAGATACCACATTGTTCTGTGGTGGTGCCCTGTATTTTTGCAGGGATGCCTGATGCAGCTGCATTTTGTTACGGGTAGCCAATAGTTTTTAGCCTTGCTAATTCTACACATAATATACTGATTCACTATATTACACCTAGTGTTTCTAATGACCCGTACACATTGTTTAATTTTATGAATCATTTTGTCAGTTATTTTGTATAGTAGAATTGTTTGCACCACTATAGGCTAATTTTTTAATTAGTTTGTTAGTGTTCACCATTTCTGGTATTTAAACAACTTCCAAAATGTATATTTAAAGTTTAAAATCTTGTATTATGATAGTTTTGCTTTTGTGAAGCTGACTCCCTTAAATGTGTTATTAAAAATGTCAAATGTTAGTCTGCAACCAGGGGGCAGTGATACATGTGAAGAAACTGCCGCATGTATGCAAAAAGGATCTAAATTGTACCTATATGTATATACAAGGGTGCCAACAGTTGAGTTTTGCTCATGTGGTGACACTTTTTGGGGTGTCAAAGTTGCAGGCATAATAACAGGGTCAGCTTTAGTCACACACACAGCAGGTGATTTAATGTGTGACAGCTCTGCAGATACACTATTGGGGCACTGGTTAATGCTACAGGTGTTTGTGTTTGCTTATTATTTTTGCAGTAACACTTACCCCCAATACCTATACGGCAACGGTGTTCACGTTTTTAATTTCTGTTTGTGGGGGGTGGTTAGTCTGTCCATAAAGATTCTTGGGGTAGGGCTGAACAAATTTTCACACAGCCCTCATCCCTTTTCTTTGCTATTGGGGGTGAAGGCACTGGAGGTAGCAGCAGTCTTGTCTGGTCAGGAAGACTCTCTTTCTGTCTAGATAACCTTGAATGTGTGTGGTGGCCTCTTGCATGCTTTGGAAATACTGCTTCTAGAGGCTTAAAATTGATATCATCTAGGAAACATTAAATAAATAAAAAACATAAATATATAGCCCCTGTAATGCATGCTGCTTTATAATAGAACTGTACTGTATTTTGCAGGCTGATTATAAAATAGATACATTTCATGACATATATACATTTCCTTTATTGTATTTTGATCTGTTTTAGTTGATTGGTACCCTCAATAAAAACATGCAAAATGTCAGCATATTAAATAATTTGCTGCATTAAACATCCTTGATTTAAAACTATAAATAACGGGGAGGGGGGGCATTGCCCCATCAGATCATCTTAATGTATACTTTAGAAACATGTGGCTATATAGTATACTTTTTCTTACAAGGAGGCGTACTAAATTCACAAAAAAAGCACTGCAGCTAATTTACAATCTTTACTGCATCTGCTCCATTATTAACCTGCACTGTAAAAAAAACTGTAAACACTTTTGGTAATGTAGTACCACAAATCTGACTACTTTAACTGCAACATACCTGCTTTTTGGTTCTCATTCCTTAGTGTTATAGTTTTGGATGATGGTCCTGGTTGCTCCATTTCTATTACAAAAATAAAAACAGCTTATAAGTCAGCACTAATTACTGTATATACTGCTGTTAATTTATTTTTACAATTTTACATATTAAAGAGCAAACTTTAGCAGTTTTTTGTGTTTTAGCAGCAACATTTAAAACATCTTTCAACAAAGTTCAGTCCTTTAATAAACCAGTTTGTTAGAGGTTTAAAACCCTGGCTCACAGTATACAGTGATAGTTATAAATGCACAAACGGTAAAGCATAACATCTTATTGCTAGTCATATTTACATCTGCAGAATAGACTACGGTTCTCTGTATGATGAACAGCAAAACATTTAAAGTAAATACATTACTATATACCACCCCAAGTGTAAGCAACACTGGCAAAAAAAAATAAGACTATGGAATTGCCCCATATACACACAATTATAACATTTAAATGCTAATAACATGTTTGAAAAGCTTAATTTGACATACCATGTAAAGCTGTATGAGCCACTGCAGGATGATTGCTTGATATAGACAAGGCTGGCAAACCTACATTATAAAAAGCTATGTTATAGTTTAATAAGTTTCATTTTTCCCACTTAAAATACTGAAAAAGAACAGATTACAGTGCACTCACCACCATCTCCTTGTGATGCTTTTGATTCTAAAACAAGATCATGAAAGCCAACCTGTGAAAGCTGTTTTGCAAAATAATTAGCCATTTTAAAATCAATGCCACAAGAGTTTTTAAAAACTTGAAACTATTCAAAAGTCTTACCGACACTGGTTCACTGGCTGTAAACAGGAAGTTGTGAGCTAATGTGTCAACTTTTATGAGGTACAAAGGATCTAAACACACCCCCAGACACAGGTGGAAACCGAGAACTAGTGTAACATAGACCAGTGAGGGGCAAGAAGACTCATTGATTAGTAACCATTACATTTAAATACTTAGGGGTGATCTTGGCCAGTAGAAGCACAAATATAATTTAGATGAAAATGGTTTAAAATAGATATGACCTGAAATAAAACTATGATATGATACAACACATATTTACAAATGTTAACGCACAAACTGTATGAAAAACAAGCAGATAAAATAAACCAAACTTATTTCTATTAAAATGAATTGGGCCTTTGTTTAAATAGAGAAAAAAACATTAAGACGCAATGTTTTAAAACTTAATTATTTAAGAAACAAAAATAAAACTATGATATAATATAACACTTCTAATATATATTTACAAATGTTAAAGCAAAAACTATGTACAGTAAAACAGAAGAAGATGAAATAATTCAAACTTTCTTCCACTGAAATGAATAGGCCTTTGTTTTAAATGGAAAGAAACATTAAGATGGGTTGTTCTGAAACTTAATTATTTAAGAACCAGAAATAAAACTATGATATAATACAACACTTCTGAGACATATTTACAAATGCTAAAGCACAAACTTAGTGTGTGTGCGTGTTTCTCCTATAAAACATTTATAGTAGGGTTCTCTTCAAATCCAGCTCATCAGTGTCGTGAGCAGTAGTGGAAGTCAGAAATTTGCACTATGAAGTTTCCGCCTTTGCCTTAAATACACACAGCAAATTAGTTTATTTATTTGTATTTAAAAAACTGCATGAGACATAAAACCACCCCACTCACACCACCAATTAAGAAAAATGATACCCCACCTCCTGGCTTCATAGCACCCACACCCCCTCCTCCAGTTTCCCAGCAAAGTGTCTGTAATATGTAATGAATTTTATATAGTAAGAAAAAAAACCTTCCCCCTACCCTGCTGCAATCGTAGAAAAAGAAGCTGCCAGAAGATAAGGACCTCTTGAACCACAGCCTGCCCTATATTCCCTACATACTGAGCCACAGCAGGCCCTAATAGATCTCCAGTCTTCCTCCCCCTTACTCTCTTTATTCAGTTCTAGGTCTCCTCCTTTCCATTCCATGCGTGCTTGAATCCTATTACCGTTTTAACACCCACTACCTTTCCAGGGAGGTTGTTCCAGGAGTCTGCCACCCTCTCAATGAAGAAGTATTTCCTCCCATCTCCTCTGAGCCCACCCCCCCAGTTTCATAGCTTGACCCCTTGTCCTGGAGCATCTTTTCTATTGAAAATGCTACCTTCCTGTACATTATTAATACCTGTGAGGTATTTGAATGTTTCTATCATATCATCCCTTTCCCTCCTTTCCACTAGAATATATATTTAGTTCCTTGAGTCTTTTCTCATAGGGGTTTTGATGCAGGGCCAGCACCATTTTGGTAGCCCTCCTTTGTACCACCTCAACCCTCTCTACTGTATCTCATTCTGGAGTGGGGCCTCCAGAACTGGACACGGTACTTGAGGTGGGGTCTACGAGTGATCTATACTGGAGGTAATACTTCCTCCTTCTTTCTGCTGGTGATGCCCCTCCCTATGCACCTGAGCATTCTGCCAGCCTTCCCCACTGCCTTATCACACTTCTTGGCTACCTTCAGGTCATCAAAACTAATTCACCTTAGGTTATTTTCCTGTTTTGTGGTTGCTAATGCCTCCTCACTCAATTAGTAGCTTACTCCTGGGATTCTGTGCCCCAATTGCATGATTTTGCACTTTTTTGCATTGCAACCTAGCTGCCATTCCCTTTACTATTCTTCCAGCTTTTTCAGATTGTCCCTCATCCCCCCCCCATTGTGTCCACTCTGTTGCAGATTTTTGTGTCAGCTGTGAACAGATACACTTTCCCTTCCAGCCCTTCTGCAATGTGCATGCAATTTGCAGACATGTCAGTGGCTCAGTAGGTAGCACACTCTCCTCTGAGGCCGGGAGATCAGAGGGCTGTGGGTTCAGTTCCCACATCTGGCACATGGGATAATATCCCAGTACTAACACTGTAGTGCAGCATGAGAAGGGTGCTGCACTTTTGAGGTGTCATCTTTCGGATGAGACATTAAACCGAGGTCCCATCTGCCTGGATTGGTGGTAGTTCAGGTGGATGTTAAAGATTCCATGGCACTTATCGAAAAGAGTAGGGGAATTTCCCCAGTGTCCTGGCCAAATTTCCCTCATTCACTAAAAATACCACAAACAGCTTAATCTGGTTCAAGGTCAGTTGCATTCATCTGTATCCCCATCCCCCAGGTCGTGCCTGAAAATAGGCAGGATTTGTCTAGTGCACTTAACCGGTCAACAAAAACTAAAATAAATAAAAAAAAATAAAAAATTGTCAGTAATAAAGACATTGAAGAGGACTGGTCCTAGTACTGACCCCTGTAGCACCCCCACTGGTCATCTTGCCTTCTCCAGAGTGAACCCCATTTACCACCACCTTCTGACTCCTATTGCTTAACCAACTTTTTACTCATTTTACTACTTTTGGACTCACTCCTAGGTTGCCCGACTTGCTCACCAATCTTCTATGTGGAATGGTGTCAAAGGCCTTATTGAAATTAAAGTAGGCCACATCTACTCCTCCTTTCTGATTCAATTTCCTGTTCACCCGGTCAAAGAACTATATCAAGTTTGTCTGGCAAGACCGTCCCCCTGTGAAACCATGTTGCCTTGGATCCTGTAATCCACTGTTTACAAGGTACTCCCCAATCCTTTCCTTCATAGCGATTCCATTATGTTACCCACTACCGATGGCAGGCTGACAGGTCTGTAATTTTCTGACTCTTCTCTAGTTCCACTTTTTGTAGTGGGACTACATCTGCCCTCCTCCAGTCCCCCAGAACCTCCCCTGTTTCTAGCGATAAGTTGAACAGAGCTGTCAGATGTACAGCCAGCACCTAACATACTAACATACTAACATACTATTTGCCAGCAGATTAGGCCTTATGGTCTATCAAGTCTGCTCGAACCTAGATCCTTAGTTGAGTTGCAGAGACCCTCCCATCCCTTGTGCTCCAGAAACCCCTATCATCCATCCCCACCCCCAGGACAGGCCATCATCTGATACATCCACTTTCTGTGTCTGTCCACCCCTCTCCTTCAAGCCCTCCACTGTGGATCTCTGAACCAGCTCACCAGGCAGAGCATTCAAGGGTCCCCACCCTCTCAGTGAAAACCTCCTCCTCTTTTCCCCCTCACCCTTCCACCTTCCAACTTCAAACCATGCCCTCTGGTGATGCCTCCCTGCTTTAGTCTAAGATCCCTCCATGTTTCACCCTATTTATTCCCTTGAGGTACTTGAAGACCTCAATCATGTCCCCCTGTCTCTCCTCTCCTCCAATGAAAACAGGCAGAGCTCCTCAAGTCTGTCCTCATAAGTCATATCCCTAGCCTCAGTATCATCTTTGTTGCCCTCCTCTGAGCCCTCTCCAGGGCTGTATGTCCCTCTTCAAGTGTGGTCTCCAGTACTGTACACAGTACTCAAGGTGTGGTCTAACCAGTCCATTGTACAATGGCCAGAATCACTTCCTTGCTCCTAGGTGATCCCCCTTGCGTGCATCCCAACATCCTGTTTGCCTTGCTAGCTGCTCTCCTGCTTAGCTCAGAGTTATTCATACATGTATCCACCATGACCCCTAGGTCTTTTCCCTGTTGAGAGCTTCCAGCACCTCCCTCCCAGGGTGTACCTGTGTTTAGGGTTTCCCCGACCAAGATTCAACACCTTGCACTTGGTGATATTGAAATTTAATTTCCATGTGTGAGCCCAGCTTTCCAGGGTGTCCAGGTCCCCTTGCAGGGCCAACCTCCCCTCTTCTCCCTCACTACTGCTCCCATCTTGGAGTCATCCACAAAGAGACTCATTTACACCCTATACCATCCCTGATGTCCGATATGTATGCATTAAACAGGATTGGACCCAGGACCGAGCCCTGTGGTGCCCCACTACCAACCTCTGTAGGGTTCGAGAGCTCCCCACAGACCACTACTCTCTGAGTCGTCCAGCTATCAGTTTTTCAATCCATCTGACCATCAAGGGCGTCTCCTAACCCCATCAGTTTCTCCACCAGACCATTGTAGAACAGAGTCAAACACGCCTTGCTGAAGTCCAAGAATAATACATCCACAGGCTTACCCCTGTCCAGTTCTGATGTTACCCATTCATAGAACTCCACAAGGTTGGTTTGACATGATCTACCTGGCACAAACCCATGCTGCCGATATCCAGACCCCACCTCCCCAAGTAAACCCCAATCGTTCCCTATTATACTCCATTAATTTTCCCACCACCGAGGTTAAACTGATGGGTCTATAGTTTCCTGGTACTTCCTTGACCCCTTTATGGATTGGTACCACATGTGCCTCTGCCAATCCCTAGGTACCCTCCCTGTCTCAAGTGACCTGTTGAAAAGCTCCGCCAGAGTGCAGCCAGTATGTCCGCCAATTCCCATATAGTGTACTTTCTCGGGATGAAATGCCATCCGCCCAGGAGATTTGTCTTTCTTAGGGCCTTGAGGGCAAACCACACCCTTTTGGTGGGGATGGCATCATCTGTCCCTCCACCTTACTGGTCTTTTTATCCTTATCCAGATGTGACACCCTGTGGGTACCTTTCCCTCCCTTTTGCTCCATTTCTGTTGCTCCCTGATCCCACTCCCTGCCGCTTCTAACCCCTTTGTGCCTTTGCTTTGTAGATATCCCATCCCCTCCCAGTGAACATAGAGGCAAAGTACTGTTAAATACCTCTGCCTGGTCCCTCGTCTCTTCCACCCACCCTTCTTCTGATCTCAATCTGCTGAGAATGGCCCTTAGTTTTCTCCGCTCCCCAATGTACCGGAAGAACCCTTTCCTCATGTATCCCCTGTGCCAGCCATTTGCTCTTTACTGGACTTTGCTCCCTCACCATCACGGTTGACTTTTCTAGATACAAGCTGGTACATTTCATATCCTATCCCCTCTTGTTGTTTTATATTTTTTTGTAAGCCGCCTTCTTTTCTCTGACTGCTACCTGGACCTCACTGGACCACCAGCATGGTTTATGTGACCTTGCTCCCTTACGTTTCAACTTAGCGCAGATCTGACTGCCTCATGAAGTCCCGTTTATGACCTCCATCTCCTTTCCACACTTGTCGTTGAGGTAATCCCCTTCAAGTGATCCTTGAGAATATTTCCATGCCCATAAAGTCTGCCCCCTGAAGTCCACTGCTAGTGTCTAGATCTCACCCCACTCCCCAATGCTTATTTGAAACCAGACAGTATTGTGGTCCTCCCAGTCAGGGGTCCTGTACATCCATGTCCCTTACCAGATCCCCATCTGCAGAACCACATCCAGGACATGCCCCTCCCTTGTGGGCTCCATCACATGCTGTGTTAAGAACACATCCTGGAAGCCATCCAGCAGCCTCTGCTCCTTGGCCACCTTAGAGGACATGGTTCCCCAGTTTGTACCTGGCATATTAAGGTCCCCATCAACACCACTCCTTCCCCTTTTGGACCACACTGGGCAATGATGTGTTCAGCAAACCATCCTCTAGAACATCACTCATCCCGGGGGCCTATATACTACTCAAGCTTGACCTTATCTCCTGCTGGGGATAAGTAAGGTGATCCCATAAGGCCTCCACGCTTCCTCTGCCTCTTCTACCCTAGCAATTTCTATGTCATCTCTAATGAACATAGCCACTCCACCCCCTCTGCCCTCCTTTCTATCCTTCCTAAGCATAGTGTGCCCCTGTACATTTAGGTCCCAGTCATGGTTTTTGTTGGCCCGTTTCGTGACTGCTTATCACATCCACCCGAACAGCATGGCCTGGAACTCTGGCAACTTGTTTCCCAAGCTCCTGGCATTTACTAACACTAACCCCACCCCTTATCCTGATCCTTTTTGTCAGAACCCCACCCAGATTCCTTATACTTCATCCTCCCTACTCCTCCTGAAACCTCCACCTCAGTCTGTTTCCCCCCTCCCCAACTTGGGCTTGAAGGCTACTCCCCTCATCTGAGGAGGCTTCTAGTCAGCCTCCTTATCCCTTTCCCCTTACAAGTTTAAACACCACCTTTCTTGTATGTAGTCAGCCATCCCCTGTTTAAGGACTTCTTCCTAATGGGCAAGATGAAACCTGTCCTTGGCATATAGTCCCTTATCCTCCCAAACTCCATTCCAGTTCCCTAACACCCCAACCCATTCTCTTCACCCCACTTCCTGAGCCATTTATTAACCTCTGTGATTCATTTTTTCTCCACTGAGGCCTTTGGTACTGGCAATATCTCCGAAAAGGAAATGTTGCATCCATTATCCCGACAGACTCTGGCAAGTTCTTGGAACCTTGCTTGGATTCCATAATGCTATTTCCTCTAGATCATTAGTTCCCAAATGCACCAGAAATCCGGTTTCCCTCCACAATCCCTAACCATTTCATACACCATGAACTTTGCTCTGTGCACTGTCAGCCCAGAGATACTCACTACCTTCACCTGGCTACTGGCATCCATCCCCTGTCCCTCCCAATGGATACCCTTAATCATCGAGTCTCCCAGTAACAGAACCTTAACACCGCCATCATCCTTATGGTTACCTCCACTATGCCCACCACCCCCCCTCCCCACTTTATTCATGATCGCAATTTCATGGGAGTCTTCCTGCCTTATTAGAGACCCCCTTGTCACCTCCTTTCTGCCTCCTTGCTATTTTGCCCATTAACTCAAAACCCCTTCTGAATAGGGTGTCCCTTTAACCTCTCTTATCTAGAACCATTTATCCTGGCCCTGATGGTTTCCTTCCCCGACCCCCATCCCCCCTTGTAATAGTACCCCTGTCTCCAGAGGCTCTCTGTGGGTCCCTTTAGCTAGGGCCCCATCCTTGCACTGACCTTCCTGCTGAAGGGGGCTCCTCTCCACCTCCTTGTCTCCCAGTTTCTCCAATCATGCTCTCCTCCCTCATGTCTGGAATATGTTGCATCTCCCCCATTTGCTTAACATATATGTTTCCCCTTCTCCCTCTGGGACTATGTCTATCCTTTCCATAGCTGTTCTGTGATGCCCTATGGATATCTGACTGCCTCCCCCCGGCCTCTGTATAAGTTTCCTCATTTCCACCAACCCCTTCCTCCCCCTCTAGGATGCTTAGTATCTCAAATTTATTGTGACACTCTATGTCAGCCTCCATCAAGTAACCCGAGTTTCCCCTGACTGCATCTCTAACCCACAGACCTCTTCTTCCTCTCTTGCACTGTTCACCTTAGGGCTCCTTCCCACAGTCTGCTGTTTTAGGCTTCTTTAGACATCAGCCCCTCCTGACTCTTCCCCTCCAGTCTCCTTGAATTCAGAATTTTCACCCTGTACGCTCCACATAGCATCAACTTCCCTATCTAAAGGTCTTCTGTCCCCTAATATCCCCCTTCTGCTTGCTGTAGCATAATGTCCTGTAATTTCAGAGCTGCTGCCTCAGCCCTCCCTCCTGAGCCCTCAATATCTTAAGGTTCACCCCGTCAGTTCCCATTGCTTTGTCTACTTTTAATTTTGCTAGTTCTTTGAGGACTATCTCCTTTGTAAAAGGACTAGTGTCCACCTGCCTTGCTTTAATGCCCTTGTCCCTTATTTTTGGCCAGTCATCTAATCCTTCCTCTGTAAATACTGAACAAAAGTAATTGTTCAATACGTCTGCTTTTTTTTTGGTCCTCTTCTCACAGACCCCTCCATCTCCTTTTAGTGTTACTATCCCTCCTTTGGCCTTTCTCTTCTTGCTTATATATCTAAAATGTTTTATCCCTTTTTTTACTGACTAAGCAATATTGTCCTCCGTTTGCACCTTTTGTGTTCTAACTGCTCTCCCTGCCTATCTTTGTTTCTCCTGTACTGTAACTCTCCCAATCCTCCTCCTTCTGTGTCCTCTTCTACCTTCTAAATGCTCTGATTTTTGCCTTTACTTCTCTGGTACTTCTCAGAGAACCATAGCAACCTCTTTTTCCTCTTGGCCTTGTTAACCTAACTGACACAGAGTTTTGCAGCCTTTCAATGCCCCTCTTTATTTTTGCCCATTGTTCCTCCAATCCCCAGTTTCACTATCTCTTCTAGGGTGTCTGTGAGGCATTCTCCCATTTTCTTAAAACCAGCCCTCCTGATGTCTAGGACTCTTATCTTAGTGCAACTTGATTCTGACCCACTTTTTATATTCGCCACACCATATGGTGATCACTGGTCCCCAGGTGGCCACTCACTGTGACGTCAGAAAAACTGTCCATGTTTGTCAGTACCAGGTCAAACATTGCCCCTCCCCACCATGAGTGGGTTCCTTAACTAGCTGCCTAATGAATGTCCATTGGAGGAGTCCAGGATGTCCCTACTTCTGATTGTTGCCACAGCTGGTAGGCTCTAATCCACTTCCAGTAGATTGAAGTCCCTACCAGCAACAGCTCCCTTGTGTGCCATCCTTTGGATTGCTTCCATCAGTTTGCATCTGCCATGGTGGCTCTAGGTCTGCAATCTTATTGCCCAGACTTCAAGCATTTACACACATGGCTCTCCAGATTGTCCTGCCACTTCCCTCTTATTTCCCATTTGTCCTTTCTTATTTCCTCCACTATTTTTTTTTTTTACTATCTCTCTTTCCTTTTACCCCTTGGATTCCTTTGTTATTTTGGTTCCTTTTGGGATTTAACTCCTTCAGGATTCTCAGTGCTTACCTTGTTAGCCTGTGGGGGGGGCAGTTTATATCGCCATGCCTTATTCTGCACCCCCCTCAGCTAACTGAAATGCTCACCACTGTAGTACTTAAACCATTCACTCAGGATCACGGTTCTCCTCCTCGATGGATGCAGACCATCACTCCTGTGCAGGCCCTTTTCCCTCCAGGCAGGCCCCAGTCCCCAATGAAGCTGAATCACTCCTTTCTACACCATTCTTTCAACCATACACTGAAGATCTTGGTGCTGAGAATCCTGTCCTCCCCCCATCATAGACAAGTAGCACCACAGAGAAGGTCACAGATCATGCTACTTGACTAAGGCCCCTCCAGTTCCCTAAACTCCTCCTGAACTATTGCTAGCTCATCCCTAGCCAGGTCATTTGTCCACAGATGGACAATGGCATCCAGCTCTCCCTCCCTCCCTTCCTGCTGCCAAAGCAACCCTTTGGATCCTCTTTCCATCCCTTTGAACCATGGTACCTGGATGGCACCTAACCCCCCCTTTCCTCATCCTTACCTGCCCAACTATATCCTCCTCAGTATGGAGTCCCCAATAGGATTCACTTCCTCTTCCTCTGGGGACCTCTGTCACCCCTTTGGGGTCTCCACTACGGAAGACTCCACATCCACCCTGGTCACTATTTAGGGTGCTTCTCTGGGACATTACCGCCTGGCCGGTGCAGTATAGGTGTTTTGTAGTGGTACTGAATGGGGGATATGCCTATGCTCCACCACCCTAACCCACCCTGAGCCCAATTTTGTCCTGTTTCTCCTCCATTTGGGCAACCTCTGAGGTAGCTGTATTAGACCACGTGGTCTCTGGGTGGGGAGTAGATCCTCTGAACCTAAGCCAACTCAGCCTGAGTCTAGCAACCTCCTCCCTCAGTCAAGAGAGGTGCATACAGATGGGGCAGCATTGCAGTCTCCAAAAGTCTCCCAAAGACTACTGCCCCACAGCCACTGCACTGCACTACTCCCAGCATAACTATCTCATCCCTTGCCTGTTTTACTGTTTTCCTCCTTTAGCCCCTTTTACCTCTTGCTGAACTACTGCTTGACCCTAACCCTCTTCTACCCTGCCCGTCTTTGTTTTGTTCACTTTAAACCCATAATTATCCAACACTAGAAATGGTGTTTCACTTGTACCTACGCTGTCTGTAGACCTAAGCACACCAGTACCCTTTTTGTTGTTTTTCTTTTTTCCTTTTCTTACTCATACATATACCTTTCCTATCGTGTGTCCAAACTTTTCTCACTCCCTTGCTGTGGGTATGCACTATGCAGTTACAGGAGTTTAAGCAGGAAGCTTACCTCTGGTGTGTAGTGGTACACTGTCCTAATGTCCTGCTTCCTCCTGTCTTACTCCTTTGTTGCTGATCCCCCATTGCCTTGTTGAGGTACAGAGTGTCTGGCTACCAGCTGCCTCATTGGGCTGACTCCGGTGAGCTGATTCCATTGTCCTTTTCACATTTGGTGGGCCAACTCCACTGTCCTTGTTGTGTTGGGTGGGCAGACTCCACTGTCCTTGTTGTATTTGGGGGGACCACAGTGTGGGGTCCCTCTTGCTGGTATCTGCCTTAAATTGTGGCTGAGAACTGATTGGATTGTAGTGTAGCCCATGGATTGGTGGCCTGGTGGGAGAGGGGAGTGTCAGTCACTCTGATTGGTTGCTGCCTTATCCACCAAAGCTCACTGTCCCTGTCCTGTGATCAGACAGTGCCAAGCTTCGGAGGTTGTTCTTGCTCTGTGGAGTGCTCCAGTATCTGATGCACTTTCTCCTGCAGCTCTTCTCCCACAGAGTTGCTGTCTGGCAGTCAGTCAGTCTTACTGGGGTTTACAACCCTGAGGCCACTTCCTGGATTGTAGTGCAGCCCACGGATTGGTGTTTCAGTGAGAGGGGCATGTCAGCTGCTCTGATTGGCTCTGATTGACTGCTGCTTTATCTGCCTGAAGATCTGCTGTCTCTGTCCTGTGATCATACAGCACCAAGCCGCTGAGATTGTCAGCACCGTAGGAAGGGTGGGGCGGGTGGTGCACTGGCACCGGGCGCAGCCCTCAGAGGGGCGCAAGTTTCAACTAAAGTTCATTTGTTTATTAACGTGTGCTACCGCTTTAAACTTTTTTTAAATGCATTTTGGCTTGGTAAACTGTAATTATGTCTGGCTGTCAGTAGAGGTGCATCTGCAGACCAAGGACCAGCAAGTTGGGGGGGGTCACATGAGCTGCAGGCAAATAATCATGTGGTGTGGTGGTGCTGCGAAGAGAAAGAAAGAGAAACTTTGGGTGGGCCAGCGCCACCCACTAGTATACAAGGTACGGGTGGCAAGCATAGCACGCAGAGGCGGTTAAACTTGGAGACAGTGAGTGAGCCACCCGTCCCAGTTTTGCAGGGATTGTCCTGTATTTTTTATTGCCCTGTCCCTGGAAATATGAAAATCAGACCGGGACATTCAAAGTCCCGGTTTCAGACTATCCAATATGTTTTCAGTGCAAAAGTCCTGGTTTCTCAGTAGAAAAGTCATTGTTTACTGTAATTCAGAGTAAACAATTACTTTTTTACAGAATTCACTCTTTTTATTTATTTATTTTTTTTGCCCAAAAATATACCCGCGGACCAGTGGACACCATCCGGCAGTCACTGACACATTATTGGTTACTAGGCAATGGGCATGGGGGTGTCTTGTCTGCATTGCACTGCCCTGCCTACTAGGTTGCTTCCCCGAATCAACGTTCTCAGTGACACTGACTGACAGTGATGTGACCTCCAGAGACTCCTACTCATAGTGCAGAGCTGTGACTCACTCAAGTCAGTTGATGTGTGTGCAGGCAGCGCGTGTCACAAATGTGGCATCCAGATTTTGTGGCATGAAGCTAGCACAAAAGCAGGTGTTTTTTGGAGTGGTGGTGTGGTTGGTGGTTTGTGGACTAAATTTGCCCCCTTGGCTTGCCTAATGTTCATTGCCTGCTGCAGCCCCTGTTGATATCACCTGAACTTAACTGGCTGGGTGCCACACTGTGCCAGTGGTGCTGAGTTCTCTCCATCCCATCTGGTCTCTTCTTCCCGGCTGCCTGCCCGTGCTGCTCGACACTCACTTCCCGACCCGTGGCCTGCCTGAGGCATCTGTCTGTTTTCTGTGCAATGAGTGAATGAAGACAAGTGTACAGACATCACATCACCACCTTTTAGGCAAGTTTAAATGAAAGTTTGATGATTTTTTTTTTTTTAATGAATGGGAGCGGGAGGCAGGGGACTCTGGCCCAGCAACGGACCTTGGGGGGGGTTGTGCATGGAAGGAATGTGTGACTGTAGCTAGCTATAGAGAAGGTTACCTAACCTTACAGATGTTGCATAATTGGGATTCTGGAGTCCTGAACCCCAGTTCTGCAACATCTGTAAGGTTTGGTACCCTTATTTATAGGAGATGGGATGCTGACAAGTGACAGGCAGCCAGTGGGGTGGGGGGCTTTGAATATCCTTCTGAGTGGAGACAATGTTATTGTTGAGAGTAGACTGAGAAATAGAGTGACTAGCAGGCAGCAAAAAAAGTGACAGACAGAGAATGTATGTAGAGAGAGAAGATTGGAAGAAATGAAAAACAGAGAAGACAACAGAAATCCAAGTAGTCAGATCCGTCTTGAAGATTTTTAGTGTAAGCAAATAAGCAAGCAATGCAGTGCAATACTGTAGTAGTCCATCTACAGTACAGTCTCTTGTACAAGTCCGTTGTCCAGCAGCCTTCTCCTATGTGTCTGTGTGACCCTGAATTCCGTATTGAATTAAATGAAAATTCATTCTTCTAATTTGTTTACTGTTTAGTTTGTTGTGTCTGTGTGACAGTGTCAATGAATGAGATGTGAGTGTGTTGTAGGTGATGCGGCAGTGGCAGCACTGTGGGTGGGGGAGGTGGGGGGAACTTGATTGGAATTTGGAAAAGGCACTGCACTTCAGTGATCTGGAAGAAGGATTGGATCTGATTTTTAATTTGATTGTGAGACTGTGCCAACCCGGCTGAGGGACCCGCGGCCCAGGCCTGACTCAGCTGTGACACTTTAGTAGTTCACGGGACTGGGATGGGAATGAGAAGTTTGCGCCTCCAGTCTGCTGCTTGTGTGCTGACTGAATGCTGTGATGCGGTGGAGCCACATGGCACCCCTCACCTCCAGCCCACCACATTGTTTTCTCCTCCTGACCTCGTGTCTCCTGCACTCCAATTCCACACTAGGTAGGCTCCCCACCCCATGCTGTCTCTTATACTCCATGCAGGTGGGTGGTGGAGGGCTGTTACAGACAGTCCCAGTCAGAGCAAAGCCAGGAGCAGAGTCTGCAGTCAGACCAAAGTCATACTGCGACTCCATTGCACTGCACTGTCTAGTCTCTCCAAGTTGGTTGGGATGTGTTGTTTTTCTTATTGTACATCAGTGGGACTGAGGTGGCAGATTACAGGCACTGTGCAGACTGTGATGTCTGAATGGCTGGCCGCATGACCCCTGGAGACGGAGACACGTCAGAAATCATGTCTAGCAACAGTCACATACAGAAGTAGCTATGTTGTAATATTCCGTTTTCAGATGATTTCTCAGTCAGTAAGTACATGTGTATTTCCTTATGTCTCAATTTTGAAGATATAGGAAATTTATATATCTTCAAAACTGAGCCATTAGAAAATATGTGTACTGTGTTTTTCTAAGCCCAATTATCCCATTCAAATGTTCAGTATGCAGAAAAATAGTTTGTCACTCATACCCATGAATGCTGCAAGAATCATGCATCTGCATTGCTTTTAATAAAGAATCAGACTACCCTTCCCAATAGATTGACACATTTCCAGGGACCATGCCCAAACCCAGACCTCAAAAACATAGCTGCAGTGCCCCCTCCTTAAAGTAAACTGTAAAGAAAATAAAAAAAATTGTGCCTGTCTGAATGTGCTGCTAGCCAGCCAGAGTCTCCTGGCTTAGTAGGTAGCACATCCGCCTCTGGACCAGAAGGTTGTGGGTTCTGTGCCCACACCAGGATTGGACTTATACCTAAAATGCTGGCATCAGGAGTGCAGTAGTAGAAGGTGCTATATTGTTGGGGTGCCATCCTTTGATGAGATGTTAAACCAAGGTCCCTTCTACCTGTCCTGGTGCTGTCCTGGTGGGTGTCCATGTGGAAGTAAAAGAACCCAGGGCATTCTTCGCAAAGAGTAGGGGACACTCCCAGTGTCCTGGCCAATATTCCTCTTCCTGTTAAATGGTTCATGCAATTCTCCAGGCTGTGTGTGGGTGTTGATGTGCGATACGGCTGCTACTACACATTCAGTCACTTCACTACCAGTCTAGCATTGCTTGTAAAACACTTTGGGATATACTGTGTATGAAAATCGCTATATAAATGCTGATTCTTCTTTCCATACCTCAGATTCATGGCGGCAACATTTTCCCTTAAATCAGGAGTAGTGACCGACCATGTAGTAAAAGTATATATTTTCTTCAAGAAAAGCCCCAAAACTCACCACAGAGCTGGAGCATGTAAACCCTCCAGATCTTCTGGCTCTTTTCGGGGTAGGGGGCGCAAAATTTGTCTCTTGCCCAGGGCACCAAAATGCCTTCCTATGGCTCTGTCTGCAGCTTTCAATGTCACCACAAAGCATGATGGTAAGCAGCCTTCGGGTGCTAGAGTACCAGAAAACAGACTAGTAGACACCAGTACCACTGCAGTGAGAAAACACTAACAAGGATTTGTTAAGGTACCAACACATTTTCAAACTCGCTATACACAGTGGATACTTTGAAATGGTAAGCTTTTAATCTGTTTCTAACAATGGTTTAAAGAACTGTTTTCAGTATCCCGAAAGTTAACAGGACCTAATATGACTGCTGTATTTTGTCATTTTTTCATAGGGATCATAATATGACTGATGTATTTTGTCATTTTTTCAAACTCTACTATGTTGTTTCCCAACATATGTATTGTGATTATGTGTTTCTAAATAGTACTGTGATGTTGTTTGTATCTTGCTGAAACTATTCAATAAAATTATTAACTGCAAAAGATACATTGCCTATATGCCTATATTGTCAGGTCATTCCATCTCCCTATACTATTTTAGATAGACAGATAAATAGATAGGTAGATAGATAGATAGATAGATAGATAGAATAGATAGATAGATAGATAGATAGATAGATAGATAGATAGATAGATTTAACTTTCAGTAACGGAGAGGCACACTGAGCCAAAAGCTTGTTTCCAGTGCGATGGGGGAGGGGTTGAAACAAGTGAACATTCAGGATACAATATAAGTATGCCATACAAATATTAAAAATAAAAGGTAATGATATAACAATAATACATCTGCAGATATTGTTAGAGATGTGTAGCCTGGAGTTAGTATTGGAAGCCAGTTGTAAAAAAAGAAACTAAAGGAGGCAGAGAGGAGGGAAAGATCGTAGAGGGACGAGGTGATGATTACTAGTAGGTAGGTAGACAGACAGACAAACAGGCGGGCAGACAGGTGGATGGCTGGCTGGATGGATGGCAAACAATTGTAGCCAACATGGAAACTCAATGCACAATATATTTATTCCAAATCCCTACCCCATCTCTCTCTCTCTCTCTCTCTCTATATCTTTTACGGACAACATTGTGCTGCTAATTAAATTGCTATACACATTTCTTTTTGATTTTTCTAACATTATCCATGTGGTTGCTGCCTCAAGTTATGCACAGTTTAGTTTGCAGGGTATTGCTGTATATCGCTTGGCAGTTCCCTGCGAACAGAACCTTACAGATTCTATTGGATTTCTCTCACATTCATGAATTATACAGAAGGGACTGACGCTTGCTATGAATAAATATTTTCTATGTAGGCAGACTTGTTAGATCGACTTATATAATAACATTTAAAGGCACATAACATAACCAAAGTACTTTCTGCTCCATCTGTATACAATATAGACATCCTGTTTGAATAAAATCTGAATATTTAAGAAACACAAGGCAATGGCACTGGATTTTAAGATAGCATATGTAGCAGATGTTATACAATGGAAGTTCTATATGAATGGTATGTGTTTGAAAGTGTGACCCAAATATGAGAAAGTAAAACTGGAATACTTGCTTTGAGAAACTTGATTTGGGGCGGTTTCAGTCCTTTTGCATATATGTCTGTCACACCGAAAGACTGACTGACGGACAGATAGACATATACTGAATTAATGTTCTGACAGAAAGGGATGGACTTTAAATGTATCAGCACATTCTTCACATAATATGTACGTCCATTAGGTATATTATTGGGATTCAGTGTATTACCGACATAAATAATTGCACAGTTCACAATGTGTATATGTGAGTGTTTACAGGTATTGAACTAATCAAACGGTTGTGACTAACATACATCTGAAGTGTATTTTCTTATCAACAGGACAAATAGAACTGTTCCAATATTTCAGTGATAACTGAAGGATTATTATTTCTGTTTAGGATTTGAAGTGTGTGTGTGTGTGTGTGTGTCTGTGTCTGTGTGTGTAATATGTGACTTTAAATGCTGTACTGCCTTTCATACACATGACACAAGTACAGAAGCACATAAATATATACAGTGCATTATGCATACATGCTGGAAATTGGAAATGACCATAGAGACATTTGAGCATGTAATGTATATTATTTATGCAATACCTCACTCCAGGGGGGTGCAGTGTGCTTGACAATTGCACTTCTCCAGTGGTCGAAGGGGCTCAGCTGCATCTCTTGCCTTACAACCCACCCAGGACTTCAAACTATTACAAAATTCCTGCACACCCTGTGTGATGCTCTTCATATCCACGCCTGAGAATAAGATCCATTACTCTTAAGTGGCAAGTCTTGTTTTACCAAAGTCACCCAACAGACATGTAATACAAGTATCCGTTTAACTTAAGGTCACTTTATGTCACACAACTTTAAAAAAAATGTTTTAAATTCACCCTTTATATTGGTACATTACTGCAATCCGTTGTGTATAGTGCACCAGTGCTTTCGCCAACAGTGCATCTGAACTGAAGTGAGTTATTTCACTTGTGGACTGGTTTAAGAAAAAGAGCATATATAAATGGGTGCCTAACTCTGAGTGGTGCAGTACTATGGCATTAAACTTGATAGAAATCATTTTGCTTTTATATTTGCAGTTCCACGCTTACCTATGCGATGTGCACCTTCCAACGATCCTGCAGCTCTGTTTTCATAGGGATCGAGGCGAGCTGCCCTATTTTCTTATGACTGCAGTATGGTTTGCACTTGTAAAATAAAATGAAAGAAAAAACTGCCTCCTTTTCACCTCCCATTCCTCATGGAAGGTCTTCAAGAAGCAGGAGAGGATCTGAAGATGGAAATGGACTGGTTGACAAGGAAAAGGGGAGATTTGCAAGGTGTATGGATATATGAGCTGGGATGCAGACCTCCACATAGCCCATACATAAAGGATACATATTATATTTAAAAAAGATGATAGGCAAATTTCGGCAGGTCAGCTTGATTCATCACTTTGATTTATTTTTTTGGAGGGGGGTAGTGGGGGTTATTGAAATCAGATTTTTTTATTTGAATGAAAAGCAAACAGTGATCATAAATACTGACTCTCAGGATGTCAGTTATAGCTAATTATCATACATGCAAATATGACAGCATAGGTTGAACTCAGCTCATGGTCCTTGCAACAACTGCAATGATATTAAATTATATAAGCGCCATCTAAATTTAGTGTGTGTGTGGGGGAGTTTGTTTTTTTGAGGTTCATTTCTATCCATTCTTAGTTTTTCTTTGTGCATTCTTGCCTTTAAAGTTTATCTTCCTATAGAAGGAGAAAGAACAACTTTGAGACGTTTAGTGGCACAGACTGGCCTTTAGCTGTTTAAACATGCAGATTTTATGTAGATTTGCAATTTTCCTGCATTATTTTGTAATCACCCCTTAAATAAATACATAAAATGAATACATATATGGAAATATCATGGAGAATGTAAATGTAAACTCTGCAGATTTAATGTGGAAAAACGGAACTGTTAAGTGACTTTTGTCAGTACGCCATGATAATCTACATTTTGAGACTCACCATCCATTGTGCCCCCCTCCCCCACCACACACACACACTCACACATACACACACACACACATACACTTCTAAAAATTGCTGGTGAATGCCCTGACATTTAAATTACACTTTTTCAGCCATAGCATGTATGCTGTTATTTTTCTGCATATCGGCTTTATAATCCACCATCAAACCAACACTGAAAATAATTTCAGCTGACACATATAGTTTAAATATTTCTGAGGATATTGGTGAGGTATGGCCTGTCTGCCAGCTATCAAATATGTTTGCATCTAGGGTTATTTAATAGCAGCTTATATGAAATATCTGGGATATTGTATAGGATAGATAAGTAGATAGTGCAAACAAGTATTCAATGTTTATATTAAAGTGCTCCCCTTTGTGTGACATAATGTATTACTGATCAAGCGTGTGTTTTTTTTTGTTTGTTTGTTTTTGAGGGAGGGGGTCTTAATTCTCAGCTTATGCAGCACTTTGTATATGAACTTGATCACCATAAACATAAACTGAAAATGTTCTGGAGAAGTTATGTTCCCTTCGTAAGGAAATATGCGATTCGAGAAGAAATGCGAGGCAACAAATTTATATGTTTAAAATACATATTTAGGAATGCGGATTGTTGGGTGATTTTACATTGGATAATACCAAGAGATGTCGGTACCCACTTGTGAGTGCCGGTCTTCCTAAACTGGCCCATACATGTTGCGAATGCACTTTGCCAAAGAAAGGTCTTAAGGCCTGGAAGCGAAAGGGGAAATAAGACAGTTGGATTGGGATGGGTGCTTATGCTGCATATATGTGTCCTGGCACCTGCAATAGAGCAGGGTTACTGTAGAGACAAACAGCAGAAGTAACATAAATATATACCTAAAATAAAGTTTTCAACTTTTGCAGGGACCGATTAATGATTTTATAAGAACTAAATGAAACAGATAGGTTTAAAGCATAGGAAAAGGCATTATGAAAGCAGCACAGAGAGTTGGGGATCTGTATTGGACCCACTCCCACTTAACCAATCCAAGATAAAGAACACACACACACACACACACACGTGTGTGTGTGTGTGTGTGTGTGTGTGTGCGCGCGCGCGCATGCAGATATGCTGCCAGTTCAGTGAAAAACAAAACTCTGAAGATTTAAAAAGAGGGTCTTGCACTCTTTTCTGTTCATTTTAATGTGGACAAATTTAACATCACCATAGTCTGATATGTATATAAAGCTATATATGTGTGAGAGACCCCCAGCAAACAACCAGGGATGCGTTATGTATTTGGCTATAATTAAAAGCCTACCTCCACTGACAACAATCAGTATTAATACTCTATACCACATATTCTGGCATCTGTCCAGTAAGAAACTCTATATGTGATTCATTGTGGAACAGCATTAATGCATCTGAGTATTGTCTTTCTAAATGTAAAAAGGTGTACTGTTTGCCAAGAGAATGAAATGACATCCGTATGATGTAACTGTCATGGGTATTATATGATCCAAGGGTGTAAGCGGGCATACTCACTGTACGCATATGTGTACGGATTTTTTTAGTAAATATCTGCCTCTGTCCTTATGCCTTTTTCTAACCGCAATCATTCTATATGGGCACATCAGTACATGCCACTGCTGCATTTTTAAGTGGACACTGACTAGTGACTATGATCGTTTAAATTCAAATTAAACTATGTCATTTAGGGCATATAGGTATATGTTTTTAGATTAGAAGAGACATTGTTCTTACTCTTTGCAGTCAATGTAGAAATGTAAGAGAGCAATCCTTCAGGTAATCATATGATTAAAAAAAATCTTAGACATTGTTCCTTTTGTATGTGTTGAAAAATATACACTGATACCAGACATATATGGAGGGTCAATTGTGAAACTAGTACACAACTAGCATTTCTGGCTACACTCCAGATATGATCTAAGTAAGTGACTGCAAACAACTGTGCACTGATTAAATCTACTGGCATTTCCTTAGATTTACACTTTTCATTACACAAATATATGCTCCTATTTTGTAAGATAAGGTGTAAGCATATGTCAACCCTGTATATTAATGTTATATTTATATTTCAAATATCAGTCCCTTTCTGTGGCTGCATGGGTAGTTGCTTCAGCTTTATAGTCTGCTTGACCCAGTTTACTATAATCAAACCATTTGGCCTATCTAATGCATTATAAAATCTGGCCATCTTGTCCCTATCTCGTGATCAAAGATGGCGATCAAAGAATCTCGCAATCAAAGAATTTGCAGGCTTGTGATCAAAGAATTTGCAGGCTCATGATCAAAGAATAAAAATGGTGAAACTTGAGTTTTAGGCAGAATTAGATGAAACCACCACCGTGCCTCGACAGAACGAAGCCCCCTGAGCAAAACCCACCCTCATTTGTCTTCCAAGGCCACCCCTGAACTGAGAAATTTGCATTTTCCAAAGGGCCATCTTGTCCCTCTCTCACGATGCAGAATCGCAATCAAAGAATCTCACAATCAAAGAATTTGCAGGCTCACGATCAAAGAAATTGCAGGCTCATGATCAAAGAATAAAAAATGGCGAAACTCAAGTTTTAGGCAGAATTAAATGAAACCACCACCATGCCTCGATAGAACGAAGCCCCTGAGCAAAACCCATCCTCATTTGTGTTCCTAGGCCACCCCATAGCTGAGAAAAATGTATTTTTACCTCATGATGCAAGATCACGATCAAAGAATCTCGCAATCAAGGAATTTGCAGGCTCGTGATCAAAGATCGTTAGCGAGCCACAATCAAAGAATTTAAAATGTGATAACTCTATTTTTTGACCATTTTACATGAAACCAAAGGCATGGGTCAATAGATTAAAGCCCCCTGAGTAAAACCCATCCAAGTTTTACTTCAGGAGTGACCCCAGAGCTGAGATATTTGATTTTTTTATGATCAGAAATGCAAAAACAGATGGCAGACCTCACGATCAAAGAATTCTCAGGGACAAAGATTCTTTGACATTGAGGCTGCTAATTCTTCGAGCACCAGGCAGGATGAGATGGCCCAAACCCCATTCTTTGTTTGCAAAACAACCACATAAATTTTCCCCTTGACTTATAATTGGAGCTTAAAAGTGGCATAACTTTTGAATGACTTAATATTTTTTCACCAAATTAAAAGCAGCATGTTCGGCCAAACAAGCTCTTTCAGATGGGCCATGTTGCAGAGTGGCATGCCACATGATGGCCACACAGGGTCATGGACAAAATCCCCAAAACTGCCTCCAAAACCTGATAATTTTGCATTTATCAGCGTTTTCGTATGCAAAGACTGTAATTGCAACCGAATATATATATATATATATATATATATACACACACACACACACTGAAGAGAAGCAGTGCCAACACCAATCCCTGGGGCACCCCACTTGTCACCTGCCCCCTCCCCAGAGTGCTCTCTATTTACTACCACCCTCTGGGTCCTGTCTGCTAGCCAGTTTTGCACTCATCTAGTTATTGTGTCCCCCACCCCCATACTTCCCAGTTTGTTGACCAACCTACTGTGGGGTACAGTGTCAAAGGCCTTGCTGAAGTTCAGGTAGGCCACATACACCCCTTCCCTTTGGTCTGTTACCTTCATCACCCAGTTGAAGAATTCCATGAGACTGGACTGGCATGATTTCTCTCTTGTCAGCCCGTCCTGGTTTTTGTTCAGTGATCCGTTCACCTCAAGGTACTGTACTACTCTTTTCCTGATGAGTGCATCCATGATCCTCCCCACCACTGCGGTAAGGCTGACTGGATAATAGTTCTCCTTCTCCTATCTCCTTTCTCCTTTCTCCTCCCCTTCCCTCCCCTCCCCGCTTTGTGTATTGGCACAACTGTGGCTCTCTCCAAGTCCTCCGGCACCTTACCAGTGTCCAAGGAAAGGTTGAATAGCCTCACCAGCAGGGCAGCTAACTCCTCCCTTAGCTCACAGATCACCCTGGTGCAGTCCTTCTGGTCCCATGGCCTTGTCCACTCTCACCCTGCTCAGTTCCTCCCTAACACTCTCTCTCTATACTAATGGGATTCATTTCCATCCCTTCCCCCACTTATTCAACTCTGGACCCCTTCCTCCCCCTCCTTCATAAAAGTCAAGCAGAAGTACCTGTTTAGCTCTTCTGCTTTCCTTTAGTCATCCTCCAGTGGCTCTCCACCCTTCCCCCAAATCCTTACAATCCCATGACCAGTCTTTCTCCTTTCCCTCACGTATCTGAAAAATGTATTTTTAACCCCTTGGCCTGCTTCGCTATCCTTTCCTCTGTGTCAGCCTTTGCCCTCCTAATCTCCTTCCTTGCTAGTCTCCTTGATTCCCTGTAGGCATCTCTGTATTCCTCCTTCTGCTTTTCCTTATATTTCATAAATGCCCTCCATCTGCTCCATACCACCCTCGTTACACCTCTGTTGATCCACAGTGGTCTCCTACTCCTTGCTCCTTCCTTACCTTCCTTATACATGTGTGTGGCCTCCTGACCCAGTCCTAATAGCCCCCATAGTTCCTCCACTACCTTTACTTCCCCATACCATTCATCGCTTCCCACTAACCATCACATCTTGTTAAAGGCCACCTCATGAAGTCCAGTACTGTTGTGCTGGTTCAGCCCACCTCTCCCACTCTCACCTTAAACCTGATGGTCCTATGGTCACTATTACCCAGCTCCTCTCCCACAACCACCTCCTTTACATTTCCAAATTAGTCAGGACCATGTCCAGCAGGTTGTTCACCCTCATTGGTTCTCTGACTAACTGCTGAAGGAATGCCCTCTGCAGCACCTCCAGAATTTCACTGCTTCTGGTTGAAGCTGCGTCAGGGATGGGCCAGTCAATGTCTGGGAGGTTTAAGTCTCCCACCAGTATCTTTTCCCCCTTTAGTGCCACCCTCGCTATGTCCTGTGACGTCTTCCTGTCCTGTTCTTCCCCTTGAGTGGGTGGTCTGTACACCACTCCACGTCTCAAAGATTCCTTTGTTCTTCTGCGTATCATCGCCCATAGCAATTTAGTTTCTCTGTCACCCTCTCACCCATCTGTCACCTTCACATCTTCCCTAATATATAAGGCCACCTCCCATTTCTGTCTTTTCTGTTCTTCCTCATCAGTCTGAAGTCAGGAATCGCTGTTTCCCACATGTGAACTCTGCCCACCACGTCTCTGTGACTGCTATTAGGACCAATCCATGACTTGTAATGATGGCTATTAACACCTCCATCTTGTTTACTAGGCTCCTAGCATTGACCACCAGGCTCTTACACTATTTTCACCCTCCTCAGTTCCCCCCATGGGCTTACTAGAGCTATGTCTTCAATTTCTTCCTGAGGGGGTCCTTGGGTCCCCCTACTTGGCCATGGAACAGCCTGCCTTCACCTCCAGCCCCCCCTTCCTCAATTTAAATTATATTCCCTCTCAAAGAATTTCCCCAGCCTGCACCTCAGCATGGCTGACCCCCTCCTTGCTGAGGTGTAGCCTGTCTGGGGCAAAGAGGCTCTCATCCTCCCAAGTTGTCCCCCAGTCCCCTATCACTCCATACCCCATCTTCCTGCTCCATCTCACCAGTCAGTTGTTAAATTCTTTTATCCTGTGCTTTGTCTCTGTGCTGGCCCTGGGTACCGGCAACACCTCCGAGAAGGCTAGAGACATAAAGTCTGTTTTGTTGCTGTGGGCCTGTTTATGTATTCTTGAGGCACTGCTTACTTTGTGATATATAGTCGTGTTAGGTATTTTTGCTGTTTTGTTTTGTTCTTGCTATTATTTGTAAGTGGCTTTCAGAAACAGTGTTTTAAATAAACCTGTTTACTATGGAGCCTATGAGGATGCAACCTAATGCAATACTGCAGTATTCTGCATCAGAGTTACAGCAGGAAACAAGGCAATATCAACATACATTACCCTGACACATGATATTGCATCTTGGGGGCTCCATCATATCTTGTGCATTAACACTCTCTTCCCCATTTTAATGGGATCCATCTCGAGCTCCTCTATGTCATCAGGGTTTTTCTGCCAAGTCTGATTCAGCTTGAGTTGCTGGGATCTGGTTCTCTCTGGCGACAGGGCCTACTTCATGAGAGGACCTCATAATATCTACAGTAGATGACTTTGCTATGAGTTTGCTCACTGGGAAAGACAACAAAAGTAGCACACACACTTTTGCCTGGCTAAAGTTTCTTAATTGTGCACTGGTCATACAGCTGATATACTGCACAGCTTGGTTCTCTTCCATATATTACTATGCAAGTTTCTAAAATTTGTCCAGCCAGTTTTCCATCTAAAGAATATAAGCACACATCTTTTCCAGAATCTTGGCCATTGTCATGCACAGCAGGAGTCCTATTGGATATCCAGGGATCTTTGTATCTTAGATCTGTCATCTACAGTGGTGGCTAGCATCAGGTTCCAACATAACTAAAAATATTCTGCTATTACTGCCACAATGTCCTAGGTCCCAACTTGTCATTAATACTTGGTATCACTGTTTTCAAATGATGTAAATATAAGCATCATCTGAAGGGCTATTTAATAAGTCAGGAGGGGATGTTGCAAAGAAACAGTACAGTGCATGTCTCCATGTGCATATTATTCTTAGGGCTCTCAGCTGCCAACTTGCAACAAGACAGGCAAGTGAAACTGATAGTCTTGACAATTTCTAAAAGTATTTTCACTGAGGATACTAATTAATATTATCAAAGGCACCCTGATGCTGGGCACAACTGTATACATAGAGTTTGAAGAGAGAAAAGCACAGGGACAAAAGTAAAGAATACTGGAAGCTTACTCCATTTGGCGATTTAAAAAATTGCAGCCACATATACTGTATGCCGGTAAACTGCTGTCAAATTCCAGGAATTTTACAGGTATTACTATATTTTAGTTATAGATCAATTGCCTTTTGGTCTCTGTAAATGCCAGTAAAATACCCTAAAGTAGTGCTCTGTCCATTAACTTTACAGTTTGCCGCACTACATGGTTTATAGTCTGTTTAAGGTGTTCAACCACAATTGTAATTTAGGGGAAGGCACTAGGTGACCTTGAACTCTTCCAACTGTACATTGTGCAGCAATAATTTTTACCATGAGCATTGCTTGCCCTACATTGGGTAAATACTGTACTTTCTCAGAAATTCTTACTTGAGAATAAAGTGGGACCAGTGCTGCTCTCACTTTAAGCAGTATGAAGCTACAGCTGGGTTGCATTAGTGGTACTGTGTTGCTTCACTTGCTCTGGGCTTGTTGAGTCTGCAGTGTACTTCAGAGGTACAGGACAAGCACTTAAATTCCAGATGGAAGAGAGTAGAAACTTCAGTTATAGAAGCTCCTCAAAGCAAACTTGTCAGCGACATTAGCTGCATGGAGATTCATAAAGAGCCTGTCATGTCCCATTCACAGGAGTGATGCTCAACACGCCTCCTGCAGATGTAAGAAGGTCCTGTGAAAAATGTAAGGTTAGCTGCCATTATGCCTACAAGGCCTATATTGACCTTTCACCACTCCCCATCCTTGCTGGTCCATCTGCCCCATAGAAGAGTATCCACAGCAACTTCCCTAGCCATCAGTAGTTATGAGGGGTATATGACCTCTGATAGTGTTACCCCCTCGTGAACTCACTGACCATGTATTTTAAGTGGGAGGAGAGGTATAAACATAGAAGGAGGAGGCTATGGCTGCATATACCCTAGTGTCAGAGATGGAATGATTACACAGGAAGCTATCAAACTTCCAGACCATGAGAAGAGGTCCTAGTCCATGAAAAAGGGTAATATGAGGGCTAGAGAACAGCTCCCAATCTTGTTGGACTATTGCATTATATGCTTTGCCTTCCTCAAAAACAACTTACTAGTCTATGACTGTGGAATAAATGACCTCATTGTCCAGTATCTTGCTGTGTTACAAAAACAAGTTAAAACTCATTTGTTGCATAATACTTTTAAGATGCCAATATGTAGTGTATTGTTTTGAGAGTTCATCAATACACATAACTATGGAATGCATTTATTAATGGTACAATAATAAAATAAAGTGGTATGGTATTATGTGGTGTGATGAAGTGTGGTATGGTGTGGTGTGGTGCGTGTGTGTGGTGTGGTGTGGTGTGGTGTGCACCTGAATTCTGGACCTAGCATTTGTGTCATATCTTGTTTGCCTTTACATGGACTATTTAAATGTATTCTTCTTAGGAGCCTCTCCCCACCAGTTGCCCCTTTTCCTCCCTTCACAGTGTCAAGCTCCCTGAGTTATTAAAATATGGTCTGTTTAGTGGCAGGGGACTTGACACATAAGCATGATCTTATTTACTGAAGTTAAAAATTGTATAGTTAGTAAAGTTAATTTGTACTGACAGTGAGCTTTGAGGTGAAGTGTACTGTCAAATAGCCATTTTCAGGGGGACAGAAAGTATAATAAAATACCTATATGTCAGATGAACAAATCTCCACATAGTTACAGTTTTTTTTTTGTTTCATAAATAACATTTTCAAAGTATTTGGAATGATAAAGAAAACATGTTTTGATGTGCAGTGTGTCCACTGCAGGAGTAAGATTGTATAAAGAATATAAGTATTCCTATTTATTTCAAACTTAATAAAATTTCTTATCAAAATTTAGAGTAATCAACTGTACATTTGTAGTCTGATGGGTACTTAACGGTATGAGATTAACTTTATACACCTTAAGTTCAACAGTACTTTTCCAGGGTGTGTGAAATAACAGCAATTCTTTGGCACTGTGCTGCAAAGAACGGTTTGGTGTTTAGGGTTGAAATTTGAGGGAAGGCAGCCAAGATGTCACAGATGTGTCTTTCACTGGTTTGGTAAAAAAATATTACTCGATGGCCAAGTGATGGCACTGCAAAGTTGATGGTTTTCCCATAGGATAACATTATGGCGTCTGTTGCATTACAGGAATCCTTTGTGCTCTGTCAAAATAACATTTTGGTCTTTTGGGATGAAATTTAGAGGAATAAAGTCGATATCCCAGAGATGTGCCTTTAGTGGTTTGGTGAAATAGTATTACAGGGAGCCAAAGTTATGGCACTACTTAAGTTCTTTTTTCCTGTGGGATAACATTACGCATTCGCTGCGTTTTCAGGGCCTGTGATCTTGGAACGGCGCTAGATATGGACTTTTCGTGAGAAAAGTTCTTAGCCCCCTCCAAGGAGCTAAGAGCAAAACTAACCAGGAAAGTTATAAATCATATGCCTTTTAAATTTTTTTTCTCTGTCGTACGATTCCTGAGATATAAGCAATTTAGTATTCCAACTCTTCTGCCGTTTGCGTTTTCATTTTTGCTTGTGTTTATGTAACTTCAGTATTTGTCTCTACAGTACTGTTTATCTTTGTGTTTTGATTTGTGGTACCATGTGCATTAACATTAGTGTTTCTTGGTTATGTGTTGAATGTGTGAAGGCATCATGTTGCCACTGCTATATCACATTTAGTGTATTTCAGTACTGTTTCTGTTTTGCTTTTGTGTGGTGGGACCATGGGGGTTGAAGGACCCCGCAGTCCTGCGTTGTATGATATTCGGTGTTGTTACTGCTGTTAATATTTCTCTTTTGTGTAGTGGGAAGGGCCCTGTGCTCCCATCAGTAGCAATTTTTTTATTTTACAGTACTGTATATGTTTGTGTTTTGTGTGGTGGGAGTGTGGGTTCGGAAGAATACGCACTACCGCTGCTGTATCACCTCTAGTATATTTCAGAACTGTTAATGTTTGTGTTTTGTGTGGCAGGAGTGCGGCACCCGAAGGGCCCCACGTTCCTATCACTAGTACATTTTTGTATTTCACAGTACAGTATATGTTTGTGTTTTGTGTGGTGGGATTGTGGGGTTGGAAGGGCTCCACGCTACTGTCAGTGTATTACATTTAGTATTTTTCAGAACTGTTTATCTTTGTGGTTTGATTTGTGCTACCATGTGCATTAACATTTCTGTTTGGTGCCGCTGTGTTAGTATGTGTGAAGACATTATGTGGCCCCTACCCCACTGAACAACACTGGTACACAGAGAGACAGACACATATGGAAGTTGGAGGGGAGAGACATGGTAACAGGAATAAACACAGAGTTGAGTCATGTTAAATGAAGAGCCACAGGCAAAGAAGGGTGATGCAGAACAGTTGTACAACTTTGTGATTACAGGTAAAGTGTAGTTACCAACTTAACTTTAGCACAGTTAGGATTTCTATGGCTCTCCACAGGCAATTTTCCCACTACAGACCAGTTAATGATCTCTGACTGCACAGTTGCAACTGCATGTCCTTGGGTAGAATGTCACACAGCTCTCTAGATCAGGTACTGCACTGACTGTTGACTGACAGTAGATGTGAGGCGGCACATGGTAGTTAACGCTGTTAGGAATTACAGGAGATCTGTAACTCAATGTCTGAACACCTAGGCCACATATTGCACACTGAGTTGACAGTACAGAACAGAAAAAATATGGAGGTGAACAGTTTGATGGGGGGACTGCACTTACACAACACTTGCTGCATCCTAAGTAAACAGCCACAGGAAAAGATAAGCAATGTACATCAGTTGAATAGCTCTCTGAATACAGGAATAGTCCAGTTAGCACAGTTGCCACTTGAATGGTTTCCAGACAGGCAATGTGTCTACAAATGTGACAGTAGGTACTACATTGTGAGTGGAGATAGAAAAACAAGTCAGGGAATGCACATTTAGTGCACATACACAACACAGGTGAGGGTTTGTACGCCAGTGGTACACATCACTAATTGCAGGAAAGGAAGTTACCTAGTTAGGATTTGTATGTATTTATGCAGCTAGAGCTGCTGCGTCTCCCAAGATTAGTAGTGCATTATGACTGGTTAGCTATAGGAACCATAGGGGACTGGAGATCTGTGGCACACCTCTGTAATTGTAGGTACAGTGAAGTTACCATAGTTAGGAGTTGCAGAAGCTTAGACAGGGAATTGCAGTAGATATAGCAGTCACCGCATGCTAAGTGCATTGTCATATCTGTATAGTGTTAGGTAGTGCTGTGTGGCACCTTGCTACAGTGATTGCTGCATGCTGAGTGTTGAGGCACAGGAAAAGTAAGTACATTGCTGACTTTTTAACACTTTTATGAATTATGGAAAGTGTGACATGCAATGTGCTACATTGTAGTCTACATTGTGGATACTGAGTGGACAGCATAGCAACCAAAAAAATTAATTGACACATAGTTGTGGCACTATTTGCTGCAGTTGATTTGCATTCTTAATAGAAACAACAGTTATGTTCTAATGTTGTTATGCTATTTTCAGTAAAGACTCAACACAGGTGGTTATGTTTTAAAAAAGATTTATTGTCATTAGAACTGAAAAAAGGCCCAATTAAGACTGTATTTTTAACAAAATCAGTCTCACAATACAATCTTTGTATGTGTAATCATTGTTTGTAATATATCTAAATGTGTCACATTTATAGCAACTAGATTATATGAATTGGAGCAAGTATATGATGTAATACAGAATAGAAAGAAGGTAGCCTAAGAAGGTAATTTGTTCTATTAATTGTGATTGTGTTACAGGGTTCACATCTTGAGGAAAAGTCATTGTCCCTGCAGTGTTTTACCAGCTTTTTGTTGGCAAGGTTGTTATCTTCCTTTCTATGGTTAATATACCTGGCCTCTTTAATAGCTGGTCACTGTTTTAATTAGGTGCTCTGGTGTTGCCAGTGAAGAAGTGTTCGCTACTCTTTGTGGGAAGAAGTGCTTTCTGACATCCTCCCGAACTTGTAACACTCAAGGTGAACCTGTGTCTCTTAATCATATATTTACTACTGAACTTGAAGAGACTTTGGTTAACAATATTATTAATTTTTAAGTAGTTGAATGCATAATTATGTGTCATCCATTAGTTGGTGTCCTATATGAATAAAGGTATGTCTGGAGCTTCTAAACAGTGATTACACACATGAAGCAGAAATGTTGTTGTTATTGTGTGACTGATAATGTGGATGTTCCTTGGGGGGTAAAACCATATGCTAATTGTTCAAGTAATAGAATATTACAAAAATCTTATTTCAGTGTCATTAGATTACTGGTATGTTCAGTTAAATATTTAATGATATGTCACTGAGTAGGCGATATGGAAAATTCCCACCCAACCCCTCAATAGAGGCTATCATAATATATTGTCAGAACAGGTATGAGTCGCTAGATCAGTAACAGTGTTTGATTTACAATTGTCAGTACTGTTAACATAGGTTAGAATTACTTGTATGACAAGCACACAAAAGTGTCATTATTACAGGTACAAAAGCATTGTTTTCAGTTGTTATATTGGTTTTGTTGTTTCTTAACTAGTAAGTACAAAAATGCATGGTATGCTGTTTTTATCAAAGATATGGTTCATTGAACTTAATCAGTATAGTATTGTATTATATGTTAAACATTCATTAGTACTTTACTCTTACACTAATAATTTTACTAGAACAATGAAAGTAGTTAGCAACAATGGCAAGGTGAATAAGAATGTAAGTATTATTTACAATAATTAGAAAGGTATCAAAGTCAGTTACTAACAAGAGTAATCGTTCAGTATTACACTTTGTTTCATTCAACTTGTTGCATTATGAATAAAGATTGTTGTTTTAACATGTGGTATCAGTATACCAACAAAGCAGGCATAATTCAACACACATGATGAATTTAATAATGTTGTTGGTTCACATGTCAACAGCTAGACAAAAAACAAGTGGTGATAGACAACTTGTGACAGACTGTACCGTTTATGAGTGAGCTATGTGTTGTCTCAGTTATTTCAATGGTAACTGAGAACTTTTGTTTCTCTGTGTAGAGAGTAACAGTTAGAAATTAGCAACAACTTTGTTATGTATGGGTATGATACAGTAACAAGAAAAGATATGTATGAGAATAGGAGAGCAGGAAGGCTCTGTCTGAGATGTACAATCTTTGATAGACATGTAAGCATGGTTTCTCTAGTGACTGTGAATACTGTTGGTGCCTACTTTGAAGCCACTACAACACTCTATGTTGCCACCGATCACACAAGTCTTAGATGTCATAGCACATGAAATGTGTTCGTCAGCATAGCATTTTGAAAATGCTATGATTTATTGAGAGTCATAGGTTGGAAATTATTGTACTGATCTTCACGTCTGTTTCTGTCATAAAGTAGTCATTTAAAAATGCAACATTTTCTGTCCTGTTCTTCTGAAATATGAAGTTCATCATACCCTTCAATATTAGAAGATATGCATTTTCATGTCATGCAGTCTCTGTTTAAAACCTGCTTGTAGAGTCGCCACACTCTACCCATCCATTTTGCACCTTAGTAAACAGGTAATGGCCAGAATGCATGGATTTGATGGTGATAGATTATACTGTAGTGTCAAACACTGATTGGTTAAACTATTCTACCAGCTGTGTAATCTGTGATAGGAGTGTCAAGTCTGAGCCTGTTGAGTCAATCTGTACAACATAAGATCAGATATTGAGATGAACTCCTGAGACGTGTGGACTGAGTGCATCTGCCTCCACACCTTTACAGGAGAGACCTCATTGAGCACTGGTGGATTAGTTGTCAGAATTTTACACTTTTTGGCTTGAGGGACAAAGTGTAATCCACAGCATGTCATCTGTGTTTCACGCTGTGAATGCCCACACGAAACATATACATATTTGGTACATATGACACTGAAGTAGTGTCTCTATTGGGGTGCCATTTTTATCCGTTGTTTTATGATAGCTTAATTATAAACTCACTTCAGTGTCTTGCTGTATGTCATAGCAAATGTACTACATCCATCATAAAAATTTAATGCCTGTCGAGGAAGGGTGATCAATATTGTTAGACTGGTCAGAAGTTATGTTGACAATCTGCTTCAAAGTGTTTGATAGGGATTGTCTTAGAAGTAGATATTGCCTGCACTAAAGTGTGCGTATGTAGAAAAACTTACACAGCTGAGTTAGCATAGAAGTTTATTCTAGTGTTGTTGTCAAAGACTGGCACAGCAGCTACACCAACTGATTTCATGAATTGCTGTTGTGATATGTTTACTGATGTTGTGACCTTTGTTGAACCTTTGAGTTGAATCACTTGGAAGCTTGTGGTTGTCTGTTGAGACCTGTAGATTTGACTGTATGATGAGAGAGTCAGATATGTTGTGTATTAAAGACAGTTGTGGCTGAAGTAGTATGTAACCTGTTGTATTAAGAATACACGCTTTTATCAGCTCAGTATTTCTGAGGTGCTAGAGTTATACTGTGCAATCCACAAAGACTGCGGACATGTGAAAGTGCCACGCAGTCCATGCCATCCTTGAAAATGTCTGTGCCTATGTCCACCATTGCTGAATCTAAACTCAAGCCCTGAAATTTCTAGAATGGATATATATGCAATACATAATGGGAACTGTTTCATGTTTACATAGATATCCTTAAATACCTGGAATTTACGCAGGTCCGCTCTATGTACAGGCTGTTCCATGTTGTTAAACTGTCAGTGTCTCAATATATTCTGGACATTGTAGACAAGTCGATGTTTCATGGCATCACATGCCTCGCTCAACATCTAGATTACGCAGCATGATACATGCATTTCATAAAGTGTGAGCACAGCCGAGGCCAGCTGTGCATAAAACATCTGACTTTAGTTCACTGAGTTGTTCAGTCACTTCCACTAGGTTGCAACCATGAATGACACCATCAATTGTATCAAACAGCAGTGTTAGAATTTTGGTTTTCTCTCAGCATTACATGTTGAACCAGCATTTCTTTAGTCATGGCATAAGACACTCTGTGTGTCCTTGTATATACATCACTGGAAACATTACATGCTGTTTTATGGATGCAATATCTACTGTGATTCTCCGGTCGCATATACTTGCTGTTCTGGTGATAGAGAACTGTATGAGCTTCATCTAAAAGTGACGAAACCGATCACCACTTTGGCACATGTTCATCCAACTCAACATGGTAAATAACTCCTAATGTCATAGCCTGCAATGCAGCTTGAATATTCTTAGCTTGTTTGGCAGTTGAGTTAAATTGCATGTCTGCATTAACTGGGCCTGTAAAAGGTCTCCAAGACAACAATACTTTACATCAGCTGGTACCCATCGTTATACTTAAGATCTCCTGTAGACGAAGGAATACAGGCAAGCATGACATTGGAGACCGTGTTGATTTAAATGATGAGTAACTCATCTTGTGAACATGAATGAGTTGATGCAACTCAAATGACAGTATACGATACTCAGTTTTGCTGTTCCACTGGCAACATAAAGAGACGGTGTATGTACCTCACCAATGTTGTATGTCCTGTGGGAGCAGTAAATAAGCAACAGACATTGAACCTGCCAGGCTCCGTGATTTTCTAGCTGTGATGGCTTCATTATGAAATTTTTTCCTGCCAGCTGAACCCTAACAAAGATCAGTAGTGGCTATAGTCACGACAGTCATTTTGCCTGTTTAGTCATGTTGTAGTGGCTATTTGAGAGGAACTGCATGCTGTGCTGATTTAGTTTTCTGTCGTTGGTTTAATTGGAGTGTTTTCCATGTTCCATGGCTGTTCACTTGACATTAACACTTCATTTAAGGCAGAGGTCACCAGAACAGCCTGTCCTTCTGATCAAGGTCTTGTGAACCAACAGGAGTGTCTTCCAGTTTCGCTTTCTTCCAGCCTTCTCCACTTGTTCTTCAGCCTCTAGTCTCTTGTATGTATAACTTGTTCAGTTTTGAAAGTCTCATAACCGCAATTGATTCTTCCTCTAATGTATCACAGTCACCTTAATCTGACTCACTTCCAGGGTCTGGCTAGAGCTAGAGAGCAGTGTAGTGTTCTCGCCTCTGATGGCTAGATGCAACTTAGTGTTCGAGCTGGCTTTGTGTCTTTACGACAGCCATCCACCATTCACCTTGTAAATCTGACGTGCTGAGTCAGGTGATACATTGTCTTGTAGTCATACCACTTAGCTACTCGAGAGAGACATGTCATCCATGTCGTTGTTCATATGGGTAGTATGTGTCTATCAGGTTATTCTTCGTTGTTTGAAGAAGATATGTTGGCAGCGAGCTCCTAATTTCAGCATGGGAATCAGCACGCTGCTTTCTTTGTAGCATGAGAAACCAGACAGCCCGATTGCATAGATGTGTACCCATTAATGGCTGGCTTCATAAGTCTATATTCTCTGTGTGAGAGTCTTCTTGCCCAATGACCAGAACTGAGATGTCAGTTTGCTTGAACTGGCAATATCTTCCCAAATACATGCAAGCTAGTCTGTTCATGTTTGGTTATGTATTATGATGTACTGCATTAGGCCATTGAGTGACAAAACAAACCGAAATATTGATTCATGTTTGCCATATTAGGGTGAAGAGTTCAGTTGTAGTCATTGATGTGATCTCTTTCTCATTTCTGGGTAATTTGTATACCCTGGTTGATTTTGCCTTCGTGGTGCTCATTGTTGAGAAAAGTAATTCATGGCACCATCCTGACAAACTCATCTAGGATACTAGTTACATCGTAGGTACCAATTAGATTTGTTCACTACCGCCAAGGTATTTTGCACAATATGTCATTGGAACTTTGAACCAACTTCCATAGTGTAGATCAATTGTTATGTGACAAGTGATATATTGTTTGATGAATGATAGCACTTGTGTTGTTTTTGTCACCTATGTGGTGCATCCTTGATCCACAACAGCATAGGATGGATGTGATTTTGTGCTTGATACTCCATCCTCTAAAAGTAATGTCTAATACCAAGAGGTATTGTCCTTGACAATATGAAGTCAGAATGTGTGGAACCACTTTAGAAATGTCTGTACAGTCACAGATCATGAACACATTTCAGACACATATGAGATGCTGTCGACATCAGAATTTGCCCACCAACAGTTCGTTTGAGCCTGTCCTATTATTCAGCACAACTCAGTGTGAACCATGTGGCTGCCCATACCTTGCATTGTCATCACTGGAGTGTTCATGATATCATTATCTTTGTATTAAGGCTTGGAAAGAATGGAAGACAGATTACTTGCAGATTTTCCTTTCGTTTTAATTTCTAGAAATTGAGCAGCTGTCATTCCATCTAGTGACTTTGGATGAATGCATGTGCAATAGATGCAGACAGAATGTTGTTCACACTCCAGAGGAGATGAAATATTATTGTATGCACGCTGAATTTTGTTGTTTTTACTGAGTACACGGGTTGTGTGTACTCAGCACTCTGTACATGCACTTCTTTCATCTAGGCATCCATCTGACCCTTTTAATAGGTCTGGGAAACAGTGTGTTTTAGTGTTGCCTCTCAAATGCTGACAGTGTCTACCTTTCCTGTTTATTTGATAGAGATCAATGGCTCTCATTGTCTGCCATGGTGATGAATTGTGTACTGTTCATACACATTGTCACTTGTCTGTCCACTGACCTTCAATGATTGGTTTAGTTTAATAGATCATGCTTGAGAGAACAGTAGTCATCTATCTATGTCAAGTCTGTATAAAAGGATTGTTACTTTAAATAAGTAAGAGCAAGTTTCACCTTCTGTACATTGACAACATCTTTAGATGACTTTGGACTTTATTGGAACACTTCTACAAGAATCACCAAACTATTTTCAGTAGATTGTTTCCACATTTTCCTGTAGAGGAAGTGGAGATACATCACGAACCCTTTAGAGATCAACAGATCTTTCTTGTGAATGTTCCATGTCTGTGTTCAGACGTAGAATAGTTTGGAATGATTTGTTTGCTGAATTAGAATGTTGCTCAAACATATTCAATGTTGAAATTTACTTGGTGTAACATGCCTCTATATTATTCACAGTGATCTTGATAAAATGTTAGACTTCAGTTTGAGAAACAGTGCTTGCATAGCAGAATGGTGTTTTCAACTGAAAGTCAGACTCAGCAGCAGAATGCTGAGAGATGGAACCACAGTCATCGTGATGTGACAAGGTTTGTTCATTGTGACTGTTTATTAGCACAGACGGTCACATGACACGGCTACAGAGTCTTCTGAGACTTCCAGTTCAAATTTGCTATTTTGCCGTACTGTCTCAGTATGTCGTTTAAGATGAAATAGATGTTCAGCAGAAGTGTTAACTGAGGAATTGTTGTGTCTGTACAGAAGTTACATTGCAGTTGTTTGAGAAATGTATACCCTGTATGTCGCCTGACTGTAATAAGTCATTTAAACAAGTAATGATTACAACTCGTTGTACTTGTACACAAAGTTTCGCATGTCTGTTTGATCACTCACATCCGTGCTGTAGTGATACTATCACAAGCACCACTACGAGGCATGCTAGTGAGTGACCCATAAGTCTAGTATGTGGACGCTTCATTAATGGTCAATTTTGTTGAACAGTTTATATCTTTCTTGCGATCTGTAATCATAAATAGGTTGACAAACTGTTCAACTTTTTCAAATGACGATTGCTCAGTTGCGGGTGTCATCACATGCCCAGCCAGACAATGCCGCTTATTGACACAGTTGCATCACAGTCATATCTGTTTCATTGCGGTGTTATCACATACTGAGGACATTGACCAGTTTATGGACTCATCAATGGTGAACTTGAGTTTTTTTCTGGGAATACAAGATTTTCCTAAATTTTCCTTGAGCTGTGTGTTCATCCAGTGACCAGAAATATCATAGAAATTGTGGCAGTCAAAGAAGGATACTGTTGTATTTTTTGATGTCATACATAACTTTTCTAATTGTTCATACAGAGACATCTTACACTATTAAATCAAGGTAGTCCAAACACTGTTGTTAACAAAAGTGCACTTGAGATGCAATTTCATCAAGATAGATGACTTTGTCTTTTGTGTTTTATGTCTCATCACAGCAGCAATAAGTCGTTGATCTAGCTTTGCTTGCTAGTGATTGGAAAATACTGCTTTCAGATGAAATCACCAGATGAGTTTACGCATTGTTTTGAGGTTTGTTGATGTTGCAGTTACAATAGTTGTGTTTCATCTGAGATTCTGCGTAACTGTTGCAGAGGTAAGCATTTTACTTGCTTGAGGAAGTATGTGCTTGATGCAGTGAGTTGTTAGCTCACTGTTACGGTAGAGGTTGTTTTTCATATTCTGATCTCATATTTGTGTTTTCTTTATCGCCTACAACAGTGAAGCATTATGATACCTGTCTCATTTCCCTATACATCTATGTCGTATTTAGTCAGCATCTTTATAAGATAGTTCACAGTGCAGTCACAATTCATAGCTATCAGGCACCTGTATAAAATATTGAGAGAAATATTAATATATGCCTCTGTTCATGCTTCTAACATTGTGCATTGAGACATCTGATTGGGTATCGACTGTTTAAAAAGAAAATATTTTCAATTTAATCATTAGTTATTGACATTGTACCAGTTGTCTTTTATTTCGTTATATTGGTGCTATGATTATCACTATAGCATCTAGTTTGTTTTATGATTTCAATGTTCAGTTATTAACAATTAGTATTATTAAACATTTTTATAGCTAATGCTGTCACACTGTTGGTTACACAATAACTTTATTAATGATCTTTCGTTAATTTTGACACATTAATAAGTCAGCTGCACACTTAGCTGTTAGTGCATTATGAATATTTCCATGAAGATTGTTGAGGTTGGCATTTTACTACAACTGTTTTGTAATTACACAGCTCATTTTTCACATCCTGTTGAGATGTTTTTGTGTAGTTACAGTGACCACTGCTGCAGGTGTTGTAAACTGTTCAGAGTACAGTGATAATGACAGTCACACTATTCATGAGCAGAGGTGGAATGAGTATGTATAAAAGTTGTAATGATAGTCTGTATTGTGACTGTTTATGAGTGTATGTATGAACTCACAACACACATTTGTGTTAGTGTAGTTGCACTATTTCATGTCAGTTGGAACATTGCATTTGTCCTAAAATGACTTTGTTGAAATTTTGTGGCAATGCTGCATAAAAATGACTGCTTTGTGAGGGTGATTAACAACTGGCAAACAATGCATTACTTCAAGTCAGTTGCATGGTTCCTTTGTCACTGAAGATAACCACCTTTTTGTGGATGTATTTACAAAGAAACAATACTATGTGTCTCCAGTGGTGACAGTGCCAATGCAGTGTAGCAGTGTTCGGCATTGAATATTTGGTTGTTTTTTGCCATTAAGCATCAAATTGTGGTAAAAATAGACAATTTGGAAAAAATAGTGTCGAATGCATGAAAGTGTCACAAAAATAGTCGCATTCGACATTGTCGCAATGGTACTTTCGCAAGGCTTAATAGTATGGCAAAAAGTAATGTTGAAGTTCAAAAGTTTTTAAAAAATATCGTTGTGCATTCAAAATGTTTTAATATTACTTTTAGTATTCGATGGGGTAAATTACTGTCGTGCATTCAAAATGTTGCAAATTTTTTAACTTGGGAGTGAAAGTGCATTCATTATTGAATCAGATCTGATTGTATTTGATGACAGCTTGTCTCTACTAATGTAATGCAAGATTTGTCAGGCCATGAGAGTCCAATCAGAGATGGACAACACTGAAGAAGAGAGCAACAGCAGCCATCTTAGTGCATACTGAGAGACAGCATTTTCAAAACTGTAAGTACAGTATATTTTATAAAGCATTTTTCTAGTATGATACAAAATGTTAGCAACATGTAAATACTATTAGTCAAAATATTTTTTACTTCTGTATTTGATAATGTTACTTGTTATAATCTAAGATGCTGTATTATTTAGATAAAACTGTTTAAAGTCAGATAGTAGTTTTGTACTAACTTGTACAGATACAGCTGCAAATAGAGGGAGGTAGGAAGCTGCACGTGGACCCATAACAGAAGAGAGAACTAATCAGACATGTTTCTGCAGTTGTAATTGTTTAAAACTGCCTACAAAAGTTGATGCATTTTTCACCTCTCAATGTTTTCACATTTTAGCAGAAGTCTAGTAATAGTCGAGTGCATGGCCTACATTGCTAATGAAGCTACAGTACTAGCCAATTATTTTTTTATTTTTGTTTTATTAGTCCAGCCCAGGAAGCTGAAGCTCAAGTAAGGAGGAAACAGTTTTACTCACTACTGCCTAGCCACTGCAGGTGAACACTGACTTTTGGCTCTCTGTGCACTTTGAGTTGAAAAACTGAGGAATGGCAGAGCAACAGTAAAGGACTTCTGAATACTTGGAGACAGTATTGTGTTACGAGCATCTGAGTATGCTCACAATAGTGATTTTGGGAGAAACCTGCAGCTCCCAAATTGCCCTGTGAAATGGTTTGTCAGGGGTGGAATGAGGTGGGAGTACCTCATGCCAACCATGCGAGAGTTTTGAGTACTCAGACTTGTCCTGACAATTGCTTCTACATCTGGATGCAATGATTTGGCACACAAGCGCTGGGTAGATTTAGTAATAGAAGTAAGTTGACCCTTGTTTCTGTTATGAGTGATGTTTCTGCCTGTCTAATCATATTTTAGATATTACAGAGTGTAGGGGGTCTGGCAAGCAGAACACCAGGTATCTGACTTACAGAGCTCGAAGAAAAGTCAAATATACAACCATCTCGTATTTCTAGTGCATGCATGGAATGTACACTATATCGTCACCCAGAAATTGGGTATTGTTATGATTGGCTATATGTACCAGATGGTGTACATTTCTTGTATGCGTATTGCCATTTCCTGGGAGATTGTCGAGATGCAATCCTCAAAGTCCTTTAAGAATGTCAGGCTGTTTGATCAAATATTACAGTGTTAACAAAGGTTCTTTTCAGAACCAAAAAATGTGGTCAAAAATAGATCAGTGATATATATGTCACACATAGAACACATGGGTTGGGAGTATTCTGATTGTGCCATGGCTGTGTAACAACACTGGGGAAAGTGGAATAGCAATGCAGCATGTTGTTGTTAGTACACAATTTCATGATGTTGTGGTGTGGTTAGCATTGTAATATTTTTCAGTCTGTAAGGCAAATTGTACATCTTACTGTGGCACTGCACAAGTGTAAGTGGGCAGAGAGGAGTAGGGGTGGTACAACAGTGAAGTGCAGTGGTGGTAGGCTTATGTTTTACACTATTTAGTACTATTCATGCAAATGGAGCCATGATATATGCAATACATAAGCACAGCTATTTTTCATATTATCAAGGCATTATTAGTATGCAGGTATCCTCTTTATTAGTGAGTTGTTGCTTGTATTGGCTGACTCAGCATCTGTTGTATACTGATGCCACACCCCAGTAGCTTGCTGGTAATCTATTTAAAAGTATTCTTTGTTTTTTTGGAAAACAAATGGTGGTAGTACAGTGTACTGTTGCCTATCACGTTATAATGGGTAACATTTTTTTTAAAGTAATGCTTTGTGGCATTGTTAGCTCTAGTTTGTTGTTAAATAAATGTGGAGTGGTAGCTGCAGTAGAGCAAAATGGTTACTTTTAGACAGAAAGAACATAATTGGGTAAGGGGGTTGGATGCAATGTATCACCATGGACATATTTTCATAGCAGCATCATACTTGCTGAGTCACGGGTGATGACAACAGATGGTACAATTAACTTTTGTCTCTCAACACAAAGCTGTTGATTGCATATTGTGTGTGCAATACTTCAGCTATACTGTTGTTCTAATTTGTAAACAAATTTTTTTGGGGGGCTTCAACACTGTGAAGCAGAATCACGGTTCATGGTTGGAGATACTCCTTGGCATCATAGGGTCGATACCAGTATGTCTTAGTGTGCATAATAGTTGTAATGTTCCACAAAACAACACATGTAAAAAGTTATTTCTGTCTGAAGGAGCTTGGCAGCGTTATGAAATGTGCTCTTGTCATGTTCTAAGCACAAAACTTCATACAATACATACAAATCCAAATACTATGAGACATGACAGCAATGGAAATTTTTCTTTATGCTTCTATTACAGAATGAAAGTGATAATATGAGGCAGTGGACCTTGCAAGAGGTGTGCTTGCTGCTTGAGGCAGTCCAAGCCAGGGGGAGTGCCCACATATTAATGAGCAGCACGAACCATAAACTGGATTCGATGTGGAGGTGCATCAACAGCTTTCTGCACGGGATTTTAAAAGTAAAGAACAAGACCATCGTACAACTGAAGAGGAAGTGGAAGCTATTGCACTAGCATTTCTACATCCTAAAACAGTGGGAGGAGATAGTGAACAATGATAGGTGCTAGTACTACCTGGCTTATGAGCTGTGGGAGGCTGCTGGAAAGCCAGCTACGGGAGCTCCTAACTCATCATAAGTTACTCAATAGAACTTTGTACAATGCATGTCTCTTGATATAGATTTAGATAGAAATAATGACATATGGTAAGACAGTTAATAGTATATTGTTTATTTGACATGTGTGGTGTGGTTCAGCTGTGAGGTTTAGCTGAGTGACTGAATAACAGCACAATCTGCTAATGATAGTGGTGCAGTGACTATGCAGTATCCATTGTATATAGACAAGATTTTACTTCATGTAAGGTTTATATAGCTATTAAGTTTTGTGAATTTAGTGAGTTTATGCTCTTTTCTTTAACTTAATTTTGCTCTGTATTGCTAGTGTGTATTAGGTGCCATAATATGCAGTCATGCAACTTAGTGATGGAAAGTTTAGTGTTTCACAAGTTGTAAAATGATGTTTTAAACTTTTAAATACTGGTATTACAAAAGACAATGTACATGGTTTGCAGTATTCTGACACATGAATGCAAATAGTGTTTTTTTATCATGTAGCATTAAACATGATGTTTGGGTATCTCATGTGAAATATTGTTAAGTCACCATTTGTAGTTACTAGGGAATTGTTAATCTCTTGAGTTGTTGTTGCAATGTTGTCCATGTTACTGAAACAACTACTTATGTTGATTTAACAGTTGTTGTGTCCTGCTCTTCAAATATTATTATTATTACTACTAGTTCTTGTAATTTTATATGTACCTGCAGTGCTTGTATGGTACCTGATGACTAATGTTAGCTATGTGAAGCATGTTTAATAGTTACATCAACTGTTGCTATAATGTGATGCAATTTACATTCAAGACTTAGTGGGTCTATTTTTTTTCTTTTATCACAGTCCAACGTAGGGCTCCCCCACCTGCCCACGAGATAGTACCAGCACAGCCTGAAGCTATGGAGAGTGGTCACTTAGACACTGAAAGTGTGATTGTTGTTGAGTCCGATGGTAAGATGCTGATCGAAATAATTGTACTATGTAATTGGGGTGGCATGAGGGTATCATGTAAGGTGTGACCTGCACTGGTTTACTCAATTCTTTTTAGGAAATACTATTTAGTAAGTAAGTATTACTTGAAGTGTCTATGTAGTATTTGTATTTAGAAAATGGGTTAGGGAAATCCTTTAAGCAGATTGACTAAGGCCACCAAACAGCCAGTCCGGCATCAGGCAATAGAGACCAGGAAATAATGAGTCCCTGTCTCTACTGCCTGATTAGGTTCCAAATCCTTGTGCCAACAGAATGTTCATTTTGTAAATACAGCCATGTTTTTCTTAACATGTAACTGAACCACACACACACACACACACACACACACACACTCACACACTGGGCATAACAGTTTCACACTCACTCCTCCTGCCACGTCTTCATTGCGCATGCCTCATACTGTTCCTCTGGCTACCCACTGACTTAGCTGTGACACACAAGATTTTTTCCTCGTGCTAGCAAACAGAAAATGCCACATGGAAGTGGCGATTCCTCGTTAGGCTAGCAATGGCTTACGCCCCCCACCCCTGTTCATCACCACTGTTTACCCTGCAAAGAAACAAATACAAAGAACACTGCAGAAATGGACAACTTTGCTTCAGATATTCAAACTGTGCCAGGCTGTGGCGTAAGCTTGGGTGCAGCTCAACTTTGCTGCACAGGGGTGTGGACTGGGTGATATTCAACTGAACTGTGACATGACTCAGCAGCATTGAATATTGCACCCTGGCCACCCCCCAGTGTGCATGGCACAGTGGCACTGCGCTAGCATAAGTGGCCAGAGTGGAGCATGGGGATGCGTAGTGTAAGTTCCATTTTGCCATGCACAGCAACCGCAATATTCAAAAGTTTACATGTAAATGGGCCCATGATGTATGCAAGGCACACATGGGTCCATTTGCATGTCATTATGGCCCCATTTGCTTGCAGGTGTGCCGATCCCCAACAACTTGCACCTGGCACCCTCCCAGGCAGCAGCCATCAGGGACCAATGCCCCCTGCAGACCAATTGCTGGCATTTGCAGTAAAAAAAATAACCATTCTGTCCAAAATCCCTGGTGGTCCAGTGGACCGCTATCTCCCCAAACGCAGGCATCTGTACAAATAAATATATAATTCCCCAATATCCCTGGTGGTGCAGTTTACCTCTATGTACCTAATTGCGGTCATCTGTAAAACAAAAAGACTTCTTCCGATATCCCTTGTGGTCCAGTGGACCGCTATCTGCCTGATCATGGGCATTTGTGAAAAAAATAATTCCAGTATCCCTGGTGGTCTAGTGGTACACCCCCCCACTTGCCGACTGAGCCCCAGCACCCCACTACCCCCCGTTCAGCCAGCGGGCAGCAGCACCTCACCTGCCTGATGCCACACCAGCTACTGACTGACACCTCAGTAGGGGTGTACACCCATTGGTCCACAGCGGGAGCCAATGGTGTGTAGCCCATACCATACTACACATTCCACCTACTTGCCGATTGAAAAAAACATTGATGGTGTGGTTGGTGCTTCTCTGACCCTTTCATGTGCACTTTTTTGGTAAAGTGAATTCTTCTATATCCTTGGTGTCCCAGTGGATGACTACCCACCTGATCATAGGTTACGCTAATATAAAATTTACCACTAACCCTGGTGCTCTAGTGCAGGTGTGTGGTGATCACAGGTACGATAACATAAAATTCACCTTATTTCCTGGTACTCCAGTGCTGACATGTGTGCTCAATTGTGACTAAAGTACAAAATAATAGTAATCTGCTATCTGTTGTTTCAGTGAAACCCCTCTGATGAGTCCACTAATCCCCACTGTCATGCTTCACCCCCTCCTGATCAACGACAGTCAGCAGCACCACCCACGTGCTGCTCTGCCGCCTGCTGACTGGACACTGTCAGTAGGACTGTATGTCCATAATTACACGGTGAGCCAATGGTTATGTAGCACATATTGTTCAACAGATTGAACATATCTGAATTGATCTATGCACATACCTCTACCGTGTACTAGATGTATGGGCTGCACGCCCATTGATCACGCCAGTGACAATGGATGCAGCCCTAGCAATGATGTAACTTCAATATGGCGGGTGGGTGGGTTGCTGCTGCCACAGCTAATGGGGGAGTTGGACATTAGGATTAATGGGTAGGTGGGGAGGGTGTCCATTGCATACTAGGTATAATAGGTTTCTTTTATTGTTTTTTTCACCTGTGATTGGGCAGACATGTCCACAGAACCACCAGGGATATTGGTTTATTTTATATAAATTCTGAGCAGGATTGGATGGACAGGTCCACTGGAACACCAGGGATATAGGTTTATGTTATTTGACTTCAGCCTGAGCTTGGGCTGTGGGGCACATTGATGTGCTGCAGGTGGTTTGTTGCCCAAGAGCTGCTGACTGTCAGTGTGTCAGGCCCAAGTTTTGGGGTATTGGTGCATCTAGATGCAAATTGTTCTATAATGACATGCTAATTGCCCATTTGCGCTTTGCATGCATTGGGGCCTGATTTGTATGCTGACTTTCAAATATCGTGGTTACTGCACCTAGCACAATGGAACTAGTGGTACTGTATCCCCATGGTGCACTCTGGCCACTGATTCTGGTGCAGTGCCACTGTGCTATGTGCACTGATGGTGGCCAGGGTGCAACATTCAACAATGCTGGGACATGGTGCAGCTCTGTTGAATTTCGCCCAGTGCATGCCACTGCACAGGCACATCCAGCTGTACCTGGGCTTGCAACACAGACTGGCACAGCTTGAATAGCTGGGTTTTTGTTTAATTAAATATACTACTAAAGAGAGTGGGTATACTGTAGGATGTGCCACATGTGTCATAGTTAAGTCTCTAACCTGTAGTTTGTGACTGAACTACAGCAGTCATGAGACATCTGCAGTAAACAAACACCGTGTTGGAGTATGTTACTTGAGAATTGTAAAACAAAAAAAACATGGCATTTCATTATATTAATTGCGATTCAGAAGAAACAGATATCATGGACAGACGTACATCAGTTATACACTTCTCAAGTTTGGCTTAACTGAAGATGAACCATAATTGTCCATGACAGTTGTGGGCCAGAATAACATATACAATATTGCAGTACTATAATTTTTTCAGTTGCTAAATAAGTGAATGTTGTGGTCATTCCAGTGTAAGAAAATATTTGTACACATTTGAATTCTATTCTTTGTGTTATGTCATCTTAGAATGACTAATAGAGGTACTCACTACAATATATATGTTACCTAGATTTTGTATAGTACATGAAGAGAGTTATTACATATTGCTATACTACTCACTTATGTGATACATACTGATGTCACCAGATACAATATGCACAAGAAAATTTTCTGTTATGCAGATAGTGATATGAGATGGCAAAAATAGTAAAATTTCTTTATGAAGTTTGGTGATATGATCCATGTATATGTTACAGATTATGATTTTGCACTTGTTGTGTCCTTGTTAAATATTATCAAAATCTGTGAATTTGTGAATGGACAGTATTCTATGTGTATGGTAGCACTGCCATACTAGCAGAAAATGGGGTGGGCATCACTGAAGAGGTCTATGGACATCTACAGCAATGTACACACATAGTGTTAAAATTACAGTGGGGCGTACAATGATGATGTGGTCACAAGTTGTAGGAATTATCTGTGACATTGTTGATACTGTTCATGTAAGTTACTTTCTCACTGTACAAATGAGAAGAGTTGCTGTGTGCATGTCACTGTTGATTAATAATAGAACACCATATAAACACAGAAGTGTCATTGCAAAGAGGAATGTGTTTACATGGTTCAGTCACACAATGACACAGTATAAAAAAAATTCATTTCATAATAAAAAGTATAGTTGTACCTTAGTATTTTGTGGTATATGTAATCATTTTTTTTACTTGTTTGTTTTATAGAGCTGAAGCTGAGGTTGAGAGACCAGTGGAGGTGAAGCAGGAGCCAGGTACCAGCTCTCCACGTAAGTACCATCGCAACAGATATTCATACAAGATATAGTGTTACAGTATCCTGAACACACAATGTATGTTATGTTCATTGTGTGTTTGGTAGGCGGTTGCATAATGACTGATATCATATAGTAGGACTGTTTAGCATTTTTTCATAACTTAAAGAATGCATGTGAAGGCTGCATAGTACTACATTGTTCAGAGATGCAAATGCATACATTATACATCTCTGTTCAGTAGTATGGTGCAAGGTTCATGTTCATTTGCTTCTGTTGTGGACAATGTGTGTACAGCCCTATTCCACAGAGTCAGTAATTATGCATCAGGCTTACAAGTTGGCAGGCAGGTATGTACTGCCACTGAGAGGAGTGAAGAGGTGGGGAGTGGACATGTTGTTGGTTAGTGGTTGGGAGAGAAGCGGTGTAGGACTACTTAAAAAAGGATGTTTTACTTTGATATTATATTGCAGGGATTCCTACAATAGGCCTGTGAGTGTTGTAATGGGACACCAGGGACATAGTAAACATAATTACTATAGTAATACACACAGTCAGCATGGGGGGTAGGATGAAGGTGCAGCTGTAGCTTGGGAGGTCACTCAGAGCTGTCAGCTGTCATGTTGCAAGGTGTGATGTGACAACCAAGCTGTGAGTGGCAGTTGTTGAACATTTAAATGAGTGAATCTATTCAGTAAAGTATAAGCAGTACTTTTGAGTGTATACTAACATACTAAGAATGTCAGCAGAGTAGGTGTTATGGTCTATCACGTCTCCTCGTTTGGGCAGCCGCTGCCCTGGGATCTGAGCTTGCTGCCTCCCCTGATCTTCTCTGGCTGCTCCCTTCCCAGTTCCAGATATTCTGACTGCATTGAATTTTGATTCTGGAACCGTTACCCTATAACTGTCCCACATCCTCTTGAACCCCTGCACCATCTCTGCCTACACCAGTCCCCTGGGCAGTGCATTACATAGTTCCACCACCCTCCTAGTGAAGTAGCACCTCCTCCTTTTTTCTCTGAATTTTCCCTCCTCTGGCTTGCAGCCATGCACTCCAGTTGCCTCCTCCTCCTTCCTTTGAACCATCCTAACTGCTACTGTCCTATTTACTCCCTTCATGTACCTGAAGACCTCTATCATGTCCCCCCGGTCCCTTCTCTCTGCCAATGTGTACATATTTAGATCTTTTCACCTCTCCACATAGGTCCTGTTCCCCAAGCCCCACATTATTTTGGTTGCCCTCCTCTGGACTCTCTCCAGGAGTTTAATGTCTCTCCTTAAGTGTGGCATCCACAACTGCATGCAGTACTCGAGATGCAGTCTCACCAACCACTTATACAGATGGAGTATCACTTCCCTCCTTCTGGAGGCAATCCCACTAGCGATCATCCCAGCATCCTGTTGTCCTTGGCTGCTGCCCTCCTCCAAGTCTCCAAGTTGTTCATCTTGACATCCAACAACACCTCCAGGTCCCTGTCAGCCGTGAAGACTTGTAGCATTTCACACACCCCGGGTGTACACTTGTTATGGGTCTCTGCACCCCAGGTGCAGTACCTTGCACTTCACTGCACTGAATCTCATCTTCCGCTTTCTAGACCATTCTTCCAGAGCCTCCAGGGCAACCTGTAGGACCACCCACCCCTTCTCCCCATCCACCAATGCCCCCAGTTTTGAGTCATTCGCAAAGAGACTCATCTTACTCCTGATACCTGTCCTTATGTCAGAGACGTAGGTGGTGAACAGGAGGGGCCCAAGTACTGATCCCTGTGGAAACCCACTAATGACCCTCCTTGGGAATGAGACTATCCTGCCAATTATGAAGCTCTGGGTCCATTCCTGGAGCCAATTGGGATATCCATCTGATGTGTTACTACATCCTGGGCTGAATATTGGGTTTGTATGTAACATGGAATGAGAATGAACCTGCTAATTGTGTTGCATATACTACTGTTATGTTTAGATAGAACAGTATTTAATGGCAGGGCCATAGCACTTTTTAATATCACACTGGCATGCATTGCTGTGTTGTGCATGGCGTCACAGTTGTGTGTCTTGCACAACACTTCTGGACATATCTCCTACTCTTTATTTACATGATGTGCAGAATGTATTAGATTAAGTACTTAGTAAAGTAAGTCAACTCTTGCTTACTAAATCTGTAAGATGGTTTCAAGTATTAGAAAACCATTGTGACAGATACAGTTGAAAATTATCTTTAAACATTCTAACTGGTTATGGACATCTTTCACAAACACTATTGTGAAATTGATCATATGGTGAAGAAGGTTTAAGAGTGTTATTAAGTTGTTTAAAATACAAATAAGGTACTTTCACTGATTGTGTTGATGGTCAGTTAATCACCATTTAGGACATTTAGGCATTTGGTTACACTTTCTGCCACACTACAGGCATGCAGATCATCAGAATAACATAAAAATGACATTTTGTTCATGGCTTACTGCTTAATCAATGTTATGGCAGTAAAAGATGATTTTTATACATGGAAATATGTACAGAGGGTGAATAACAACTTGATGTGTGTGTCTTTTGTAGCACTCGTTAAACTGATGATGATGTACACATTGAATTATGTAATCATACTGTTGGTGTGCAGGTAGTCAAATATTCTCTTGCAGGTGTGAAGAAGTAATACAGGCACAGATGCTGAAGTATAGTTGTCCACACACAATGAAGAGGTAGTATCAGTGTATGAGACTGTGCTGTTTATTATGCTAAATCATTTAGGTAATGAGTATTGCTGTATAGTAAGTTAAATACAAGAATAGTATAGGAAGTGTACTGTTGTTATAACTCTTTTTATGTCGTCAACAAACGACATAATATGGTACAAAAAATATGATAACTGAACAGGCAAGACAAGAATCTATATTTGTATCACAGTTCTAAATAGTATTAGTAGTGGCAACAAAATGTATAAGTATTACTGAATTAGATGTACATATTGTAAGGTGAAAGACAGAAAGGTCATCACTGTTTTGAGGCTGATGTATTGATTTATGTTTTTTGACTCTTTGTAGGGCGACGCTAAGCGAAACGCTGTGCTGGCCACTGCCGCTGTTACTGTAGGCTTGAGCGCAAGGTTGATGGTCTCATGAAAGATAACGTTGGGCTCTGTGAAGGACAGCAGAGATTGTTGTCCTTCATGGAAGTGCTACAGAGGACCGTCAACCTTGTGCTTGAGCCTGTGTTGACAGCGGCTGGTGACACCATGGTCAGTACCAGCACTTCACCTCCACCACCACCTGTAACATCCAGCTTCCCTGGGGCAAAGTGACCACTCTCCACCAGAGTCTGGTATCTCCTCTGGAAGGCGCAACAGCTTCCACTTCCATTGCGCCTCCACATCGAATCTAGTTTACAGCTTGGACTGCCTCAAGCAGCACACACCTCTCGCAAAGAATGGCTGTTAATTTTTACAGACTAGTTATTTGATTATTATATTAATTGTTGTTGATTTTTTTGTATGTTTTATATAGAGGACAAATTTCATAAAAACAAATATATATTTTTTTATGTATTATATTTTTCAATTATAACAAATCAATATATTTTCTCTTTTTCTTTCCTTTGACATTTGAAAAGTTGTTTTTTTTCTATTTTCTTTTGTCAAGGATGACTTTTTAATTTAAGATTTTACAGAAATATTTTTTTGCTTTTATACAAAAAACAAATATTTTTTGAATATAACTTTTTGCTTGCAGTATTATTCAATTCTGGGGATGTTTATCATAAATGTTTGTGACAAAGGGTTAGGCAACTGTGATTTTATCATTCCCTCAAGCATTCTAGCAGATTCATGTGGATTTAAATCAACATACATATGTAGGCTAATATATATTGAAAAAGGTTTCACACAATTGAAAATGATTTAAACAACTGTGGCCATAAGGGTCTTCCAGGGACTATGTCAATGGACAGTTAATCAGCCTGTGACTGCATCTGTTAGGCTGTACACATTGAGTGATGCTATACCAGTAGCAGGTGATTAACAGACCATTAACACAACTGCTGGTCATGCTTTATTGGTTATATATTATATAAGAAACCATTCAACTTACCTAGTTTGGTGAAGAAGATTGCAATAGAAAGCATTCAAGGTTTCAACAAATGACACATTTCAATTCTTGTAATGTTACGGATGTTGCAGTGTTTTGAGAACATTCTTGTACCTACATTACTAAGTATGAGTTCTGCCTGTTTTTTTTTGTCTAGTAAAGAAACAGAGGAGGAAGATGTAAGATATGAATATTTAACACTGTGCTTACAAATAGAGTACTACATTCTTTATATGTCAGAAGAGTAGGTACATTTACTGCAAAAAAGATAATGAGTAAAACACTGCAACATAATAAATTAGTATTGACATAACAGTGGTAAGTGAAAGTAAATACATAAATATAAAAAGGAATATGGTTGAGATGGATGTTGTCTTAGTCTTCATAACAGAAAATACTATTACATGACTTACTGTGTTCTTCATTTTGGTGCATTTCACTATGTATGTGCAGTCCTGGTACAACAAAAAATCATATACTCTTGGTATTAATTATTCTCAAAAAGACAGGATATTCATGGCAAAAAACTCAGTTTAATGCATCAGTTAGGGTTGTTCCACAGTGACAAAAGTGAGGAAATTTGGTGTTAGGGTTGAAAACCCTAACTCTGAATTACCCACCCCAGCACCACACACACACAGACACGTAAGGGAGAGGACCAAGGCAACACGACCAATGACAGACAACCAGCAGCAGATGACAGAAATAAAAAACAATTGTCTAAATGTACTACAAGACATCCCCACCCACCTGACCAGGTACTGCATACTCAGTGGAGATCAACAGCAAAACTGAGGCCATGTACACCAAAAGTACACATCCCTGATTGCAGGTGCACACAACATACCACACTTAGTAGTTGCTTGGCCTTACCTAGTGATTCCCTGCACCCCACCACACCTGGTACTGTACAGTTACTGGACATCAATGATGCAGGTGTATGATTGCAGTTGTACAAAGGTTTTTACACTAATAAGTAAACATTAATTAAGAGAACAACATAAATTTACTACAAGATACAGCCATCATCAAGATAAAAGGAGTGTTGCATTTACCATGTGATTTACATAGTAGTAAATTTACTGCAACTGTGTACTCAAGATAGAGAGGCTGATGTCAAGGTATGGAAAAGTATTGCCTGTACAAGGATGTGAAACTCCTAATGTCAGTATCAGCTACACAGTTTACTGATGAAGGTGTACTGTTGCTGTACATATATATACCTTCAGTGTGTCTGTATACTAAAGATGCAGTAACTATTCTTTCTAAGAAACAGTGTAATTGCCTGGCTGAGGCCAAGCAACTTCTAAATATCCTAGCACTACTGAACCAATAATGACATAGCTGTATCGCAAATGTCTATAGGATCAATTTTCCTGTAGGTACTTACTGAGGATGTACTACCTGGTAAAGAGAATGTTATTGCCTCTGTGATGCCTCACTTATTGAAATAGTGGTACATTTAGTATTGTTACAATGAGTGATCTATACCACTTATGGACACAGCCTGAGTTTTTTAGTAGTTGTTCTATATTCAGGCTGCAGTACCTAGTCTTTGGGTTTGGCACAATTCTGTCACTGACGCTACTGAAGTGATGACTATGTTAATTGTACTACGACAGGAATCAAGTAGGTATAGTGTAGATATAAATAGAATTTTTTTTTAGTATAGATTTTAGTCACAATGGGATAAGTGTTTTAGGATTAGAGGGGTCATTCTTTATCACAGACCCTGTCACTTACAATCACACTATGCTTTGGATGGCTGCAAACATCAAGTTACAGTGTTCATCTTCATGAGTTATTCTTAACTGCCGTTCTCCAGTAACTACACAGTAGATGGGGTGAGTGGGTGGGGCACTGTCTTGCAAAGCTCCTGCAGTGCCTAGCAGAGGGAGAGTGTGTATACATGAAGACAAACACATATTATACCTGTACAACTCCTTAGTTTTGCTGTGCTGTATAGCTGAGGTGGCCCACCAGGTGTGGTGGGGTGTGGGGCATCGCTAGGTAAGGCCATGCAACTACTAAGAGTGGTACGTTGTGTGCATCTGCAATCAGGGATGTGTATGTTTGTTGTACATGGCCTCAGTTTTGCTGTTGATCTCCACTGAGCATGCAGTACCTGGTCAAGTGGGTGTGGATGTCTTGTAGTACACTTAGACAATTGTTTTTTATTTCTGTCACCTGCTGTTGCTGGTTGTCTGTCATTGGTCATGTTGCCTTGCTCCTCCCCCCTACTTGCATGTGTGTGTGTGTGTTTGTGTGTGTGTGGTGCTGGGGGGGTGAATTTGGAGTTAGGGTTTTTCAACCCTAACACCGAATTTCCTCACTTTTGTCGCTGTGGATCAACCCTAACTGATGCATTAAATGGAGTTTTGCCATGAATATATATATATATATAGCAAAAAACATCATTAATGTCGTTAGGGTTGAAGTGAGAAAAGTAGGGAAATGACACATTAGGACTGAGCCCCTAAACCCCCCACCCCAATCCTTCCCCACCACCCAACCCAACCAGAGCACCCCACCCCACTCCACAGACCAACAGATGTCAGGGTGTGCTCTGGGATCATCAGGCCTAACTCTCACCCCATTCCATGTGTAAGAAAGTTAACATGGTACAGTATAGGAGAATGGGATGACAGTTAGGCCCGACAGCCCCAAGGTGCACCCTGACATCTGATGGTCTTTGAGGAGTGGGTGGGGTGGTCTGGTGGGTTTGGGTGGTGGGTGGAAAGGGTTGGGGAGGGGGGTGTTAGGAGATCAACCCTAACATGTCATTTCCTATGTTTATTGCTTCAACCTTAACTGATGCATTAATGAAGTTTTTTGTAATTTATTTCCTAATTTCTGGAGATAGTATAACAGTATCTTTATTTTATTATGGGAGTGCAGGGTCCACCCATCCCTCCACAGATGCACAAATGTATCTAGCTGTGGAAACACAGGGATCTTCAACCTCTATGCTTCCACATATTAAGGTGAGAGCAGACATAGCAAAATTGCAACAAATAGTCATAACTGTGCTATCTTAAAATCATTTCCACCACAATGTTCAACATAGCCTTCTTATCACCTCACCACATGTACCCTGTACAGAAAATTTTCAAATCCCCATTGAAATGTAATTCTGCACAACTGTAAATGCATTCTGTGTCACAGGTGCAGAAAAACATTTTTGGTAGGATTTGAAAAATGACAGCTGTACTGTTCATAAGGTGGTGTGAAAATTTGGACTGAAAATATGAAGAATTGCAGGTATTGCAGAGTTGCAGGATTACCCAGCACACTTGAGAAAGTAATGTGTAGATTTAAGGAAGTTCCTTATGCACTCTAATCATGTCAGCCTGTAGATTAATGGTTAGAGTAGTGGAATAGCATGCCAGAGGTCTGTGGGTCAATTCCCAGTGGGTCACACTTTTTCTTTCTTATTTCCATCCTTTATATAAAATTTCCCTTGCAGGGGCTAAAATGCACTGAGAGAAGAGGCATTTCCGATAGTTCCTGATTGTAGGGAGCAGGACAGGGGTAAAGGTAGTAAGGACAGTGATGGGGCTGAAAGGGGTAAGGCCATAAAAAATAAATGGAAGGTGATGAGTACCAATGCCCACAGTCTGTGCAACAAGCTCCCTGAACTAGTGGCCTTGATGGAAGAGGGATGCCTGAATATTGTGGCATTCACTGAAACATGGCACACAGAGAACCATGACTGGGATGTCAACATACTAGGATACACAGTCAACAGGAGGGACAGGGTGGGTAAAAGAGGAGGAGGAGGAGTAGCTATCTATATAAGGGAAGGGATTAAAGCAACAGAATTATAGAGTAAACAGGAAGTTGCTGAATCACTATGGGTCACTCTGGAGACAGGAAATGGCACCACAATCTGCATGGGGGTTATGTACAGACCCTATCTCAGGGGGAGGGAATGGACAAGGAAATGATAGAAGGCATCCTTAAAATGGCAGAAAAAGGGGAGCTATTGTTGGTGGGGACCTGAATATGCCATATGTTAACTGGAGTACTTTTGCTGCAGCACATCCAAGAGCAGGGTCATTCTTGATGCCCTACAGAGGGCATGCCTCAGACAGCTAGTGTTGGAACCCACTCAGGAGGGAGCAATCTTAGACCTGCTACTTTCAAATGGGGAAGGAGAAAGGAACTCAGATTTAGAAATGGGTAGCCATCTGAGAACAAATGACCACCAAACAGTGTGGTTCACAATAAACGCAGCCATAAAGTCAAGCCATACAAAGATCAAGAGTGCTGGACTTTAGGAAGGCTGACTTTGGGAAAATGAGAGAGTTCCTCAGGAAAGCACTAGCAAACAGGCAAGAAGGAGGGGTGGCAGAACAATGGGGAATAATCAAACCAGCCATCGCAGAGGCAACAAGTCTTTGTGTGAAGCAAATCAACAAAAGCAAAATGAAGGAAAAAAACACTATGGTTCTCAAAAGAGGTGGCAGGGACAGTTAAGGAGAAAAGGATAGAATTCAGGAAATATCAGGAAACACAGAAGGAGCAGGACAGAGAATTTTATCAGTTCAAGCAGAAGGAGGCAGGGAAGGCAGTCAGAATAGCAAAGGCACAAACTGAGGAAAAGATAGCCAACTCTGTGAAGAAGGGGGATAAAACCTTTTATATGTACATTAGGGAGTCAAGAAAGACCAAGGGAGGGATACAGAGACTTAGTAAACAGGAGGGAATTTGGGAAGAGGGTGACAGTGATAAAGCAGGGATACTGAATGAATATTTCTGCTCAGTATTCACAATGGAAGAGTAGGGTGAGGTACCTAAACCAAACAAGAGAGAAACTCTGAATAGGGGGGTCGATACCAGTCCATTCACAGAAGAAAGGGTTTTGAAAGAACTCTTGAAATTGAGAGTGGACAAAGCAATGGGGCCTGATGGGATTCACCCAAGAATTATAAAAGAACTAAGGGTAGAAACAGTAACACCACTGACTACTATCTTTAACAAATCATGGGAGGATTGGGTGGTACCCGAGGACTGGAGAAGGGCAAATGTGATTCCACTTCACAAAAGTGTAAGCAGGGCAGAGGCAGGAAACTACAGACCAGTTAGTTTGACTTCAGTGTTAGGGAAAATGATGGAATCACTTCTGAAGGAAAGAATTATTGAGTACCTAGAGGTCAGCGGGGCACAGGACCCAAGGCAGCATGGTTTCACATCAGGAAGGTCATGTCAGACAAACCTAATAAATTTCTTTGACTGGGTGACCAAAGTAGTAGACCAGGGAGGGGATGTGGATATGGCCTACCTAGATTTTAGCAAGGCATTTGACACAGTCTCACACAAAAGATTAATATTCAAGTTAACCAGCCTTGGAGTGGGTCCCAAGCTGGTAGCCTGGATAAAATCTGGCTGGACAACAGGACGCAAAGGATAATAGTAAATCGATTCCACATTGAAGAAAGGAGGGTAACTAGCAGGGTACCACAGGATTCAATACTGGGACCGGTCCTCATTAATGTCTTTATAAGTGACATTGGAGAGCACCTGGAAGGAAAGATACATCTCTTTGCAGATGACACAAAGATCTGCAACAGGGTTGATACACAAGAGTGATGGAAAGGATGAAAAGGGACTTGGCAAGGTTGGAGGAATGGTCAGAAATGGTGGCAGCTCAGATTCAATGCAAAGAAGTGCAAGGTAATGCATCTAGGAAACAAAAACCCAGGGGAACAGTACACAATGGGGGTTGAGTTAATAACAACAACAAAAATCAAAAGAGACCTACGAGTAATTATATCAGATGACCTAAAGGTGTTCTAGCAATGTGAGAAGGCAGTAAGGAGGGCTGGGGGGATACTGGGATGTATAGGGAGAGGCATCAACTGTAGAAAACAGGAAGTTGTTATCCCTCTGTACAGACAGTTAGTGAAACCCCATCTGGAGTACTGTGTGCAAATCTGGGGACCCCATCTCTGCAAAGACATAGACAGAGTATAGGCTGTTAAGAGGAGGGCAACCAACATGGTGCAGGGTCTGCATCAGAAGACATTTGAGGAAGAGACTAAAGTAGCTTAATAAGTATACCATTGAGGAAAGGGGGACATGATGAAGCTTTCAAGTATCTGAAGGAATTAACAAAGTACAAGTGGGTAGTATCTTTCAGAAGAAGAGATGTTGCAAGAACAAGGGGCAAAATTGGAAGTTAGAGGGGGACAGCTCAGAGGTAATGTTAGAAAGTATTTTTTCACAGAGAGGGTTGCGGATGCATGGAACAGCCTTTCTGAGGAGGTTGTGGAGTCAGGAACAGTGGGAAAAGTCAAGAATGCATGGGACAGGCATAAGGCAATTCTAGTGAGGGGTAGGAGGAAGTAAGCTGTTGATTAACGAGAATCTGCAGCTGATCCCTCAGGTAGGGAATGGGCAGACTAGGTGGGGCAAGTGGTCCTTATCTACCATCTCATTCTATGTTTCTATGTTCCTAGTTGCAGGATTACACAACACACTTGAGAAAGGAATTTGTGGATTTAAGGAAGTTCCTCTGGCATTCTGACCATGTGAGCCTGTAGCTTAATGGTTAGAGTAGTGGAAGTGCATACCAGAGGTCTGTGGTTGAATTCCCAGTGGGTCACACTTTTCCTTTCTTATTTCCATCCTTTATACAAAATTTGCCTTGCAGAGGCTAAACTGCACTGAGAGAAGAGGCATTTCTGATTGTTCCTGATTGTAGGGAGCAGGACGGGGTAAAGACAGTAAGGACAGGGATGGGGCTGAAAGGGGTAAGGCCATAAAAAATAAATGGAAGGTGATGAGTACCAATGCCCAGAGTCAGTGCAACAAGCTCCCTGAACTAGTGGCCTTGATGGAAGAGGGATGCCTGAATATTGTGGCAGTCACTGAAACATGGTACACAGAGAACCATGACTGGGATGTCAACATACAAGGATACACAGTCAACAGGAGGGACAGGGTAGGTAAAAGAGGAGGAGGAGGAGTAGCTCTCTATATAAGGGAAGTGATTAAAGCAACAGAATTATAGAGTAAACAGGAAGTTGCTGAATCACTATGGGTCACTCTGGAGACAGGAAATGGCACCACAATCTGCATGGGGGTTATGTACAGACCCCTATCTCAGGGGGAAGGAATGGACAAGGAAATGATAGAAGGCATCCTTAAAATGGCAGAAAAAGGGGAGCTATTGTTAGTGGGGGACCTGAATATGCCATATGTTAACTGGAGTACTTTTGCTGCAGCACATCCAAGAGCAGGGTCATTCTTGATGCCCTACAGAGGGCATGCCTCAGACAGCTAGTGTTGGAACCCACTCAGGATGGAGCAATCTTAGACCTGCTACTCTCAAATGGGGAAGGAGAAAGGAACTCAGATTTAGAAGTGGGTAGCCATCTGAGAACAAATGACCACCAAACAGTGTGGTTCACAATAAGCGCAGCCATAAGTCAAGCCATACAAGATCAAGGTGCTGGACTTTAGGAAGGCTGACTTTGGGAAAATGAGAGAGTTCCTCAGGAAAGCACTAGCAAACAGGCAAGAAGGAGGGTGGCAGAACAATGGGGAATAATCAAACCAGCCATCTTAGAAACAACAAGTCTTTGTGTGAACAAATCAACAAAAAGCAAAATGAAGGAAAAAAACACTATGGTTCTCAAAAGAGGTGGCAGGGACAGTTAAGGAGAAAAGGATAGAATTCAGGAAATATCAGGAAACACAGAAGGAGCAGGACAGAGAACTTTATCAGTTCAAGCAGAAGGAGGCAGGGAAGGCAGTCAGAATAGCAAAAGGCACAAACTGAGGAAAAGATAGCCAACTCTGTTAAGAAGGGGGATAAAACCTTTTATATGTACATTAGGGAGTGAAGAAAGACCAAGGGAGGGATACAGAGACTTAGTAAACAGGAGGGAATTTGGGAAGAGGGTGACAGCGATAAAGCAGGGATACTGAATGAATATTTCTGCTCAGTATTCACAATGGAAGAGTAGGGTGAGGTACCTAAACCAAACAAGAGAGAAACTCTGAATAGGGGGGTCGATACCAGTCCATTCACAGAAGAAAGGGTTTTGAAAGAACTCTTGAAATTGAGAGTGGACAAAGCAATGGGGCCTGATGGGATTCACCCAAGAATTATAAAAGAACTAAGGGTAGAAACAGTAACACCACTGACTACTATCTTTAACAAATCATGGGAGGATTGGGTGGTACCCGAGGACTGGAGAAGGGCAAATGTGATTCCACTTCACAAAAGTGTAAGCAGGGCAGAGGCAGAAACTTCAGACCAGTTAGTTTGACTTCAGTGTTAGGGAAAATGATGGAATCACTTCTGAAGGAAAGAATTTTGAGTACCTAGAGGTCAGCTGGGCACAGGACCCAAGGCAGCATGGTTTCACATCAGGAAGGTCATGTCAGACAAACCTAATAAATTTCTTTGACTGGGTGACCAAGTAGTAGACCAGGGAGGGATGTGGATATGGCCTACCTAGATTTTAGCAAGGCATTTGACACAGTCTCACACAAAGATTAATATTCAAGTTAACCAGCCTTGGAGTGGGTCCCAAGCTGGTAGCCTGGATAAAATCTGGCTGGACAACAGGGCCTAAAGGATAATAGTAAATCAGATTCCACATTGAAGAAAGGGGTAACTAGTGGGTACCACAAGGTTCAATACTGGGACAGTCCTCTTAATGTCTTTATAAGTGACATTGGGAGCACCTGGAAGGAAAGATACATCTCTTTGCAGATGACACAAAGATCTGCAACAGGGTTGATACACAAGGAGTGGTGGAAAGGACGAAAAGGGACTTGGCAAGGTTGGAGGAATGGTCAGAAATGGTGGCAGCTCAGATTCAATGCAAAGAAGTGCAAGGTAATGCATCTAAGAAACAAAAACCCAGGGGAAGAGTACACAATGGGGGTTGAGTTAATAACAACAACAAAAATCAAAAGAGACCTACGAGTAATTATATCAGATGACCTAAAGGTGTTCTAGCAATGGGAGAAGGCAGTAAGGATAGCTGGGGGGATACTGGGATGTATAGGGAGAGGCATCAACGGTAGAAAACAGGAAGTTGTTATCCCTCTGTACAGACAGTTAGTGAAACCCCATCTGGAGTACTGTGTGCAATTCTGGAGACCCCATCTCTGCAAAGACATAAACAGAGTGGAGGCTGTTAAGAGGAGGCAGCCAAAATGGTGCAGGGTCTGCATCAGAAGACATATGAGGAGGAGACTAAAGTAGCTTAATAAGTATACCATTGAGGAAGGGGGGACATGATAGAAGCTTTCAAGTATCTGAAGGAATTAACAAAGTACAAGTGGGTAGTATCTTTCAGAAGAAGATGTGTGCAAGAACAAGGGGCAAAATTGGAAGTTAGGGGGACAGCTCAGAGTAATGTGAAAGTATTTTTCACAGAGAGGGTGCGGATGCATGAAACAGCCTTTCTGAGGAGGTTGTGGAGTCAGGAACAGTGGGAAAAGTCAAGAATGCATGGGACAGGCATAAGGCAATTCTAGTGAGGGGTAGGAGGAAGTAAGCTGTTGATTAACGAGAATCTGCAGCTGATCCCTCAGGTAGGGAATGGGCAGACTAGGTGGGCCAAGTGGTCCTTATCTACCATCTCATTCTATGTTTCTATGTTCCTAGTTGCAGGATTACACAACACACTTGAGAAAGGAATTTGTGGATTTAAGGAAGTTCCTCTGGCATTCTGACCATGTGAGCCTGTAGCTTAATGGTTAGAGTAGTGGAAGTGCATACCAGAGGTCTGTGGTTGAATTCCCAGTGGGTCACACTTTTCCTTTCTTATTTCCATCCTTTATATAAAATTTGCCTTGCAGAGGCTAAACTGCACTGAGAGAAGAGGCATTTCTGATTGTTCCTGATTGTGAGGAGCAGGACAGGAGAAGACAGTAAGGACAGGGATGGGGCTGAAAGGGTAGGCCATAAAAATAAATGGAAGGTGATGAGTACCAATGCCCAAGTCAGTGCAACAAGCTCCCTGAACTAGTGGCCTTGATGGAAGAGGGATGCCTGAATATTGTGGCAGTCACTGAAACATGGTACACAGAGAACCATGACTGGGATGTCAACATACAAGGATACACAGTCAACAGGAGGGACAGGGTAGGTAAAAGAGGAGGAGGAGGAGTAGCTCTCTATATAAGGAAGGGATTAAAGCAACAGAACTAAAGAGTAAACAGGAAGTTGCTGAATCACTATGGGTCACTCTGGAGACAGGAAATGGCACCACAATCTGCATGGGGGTTATGTACAGACCCTTATCTCAGGGGGAAGGAATGGACAAGGAAATGATAGAAGGTATCCTTAAAATGGCAGAAAAAGGGGAGCTATTGTTGATGGGGGACCTGAATATGCCATATGTTAACTGTAATACTTTTGCTGCAGCACATCCAAGAGCAGGGTCATTTTTGATGCCCTACAGAGGGCATACCCAAAACAGCTAGTGTTGGAACCCACTCAGGACGGAGCAATCTTAGACCTGGTACTCTCAAATGGGGAAGGTGAAACGAACTCAGATTTAGAAGTGGGTAGCCATCTGAGAACAAATGATCACCCAAACAGTGTGGTTCACAATAAGCGCAGCCATAAGTCAAGCCATACAAGAACAAAGTGCTGGACTTTAGGAAGGCTGACTTTGGGAAAATGAGAGAGTTCCTCAGGAAAGCACTAGAAAACAGGCAAGAAGGAGGAGGGCAGAACAATGAGGAATAATCAAACCAGCCATACTAGAAAGCAACAAGTCTTTTGTGAAGCAAATCAACAAAACAAAATGAAGGAAAAAACACTATGGTTCTCAAAAGTGGGGACAGTTAAGGAGAAAAGGATAGAATTCAGGAAATATCAGGAAACACAGAAGGAGCAGGACAGAGAACTTTATCAGTTCAAGCAGAAGGAGGCAGGGAAGGCAGTCAGCATAGCAAAGGCACAAACTGAGGAAAAGATAGCCAACTCTGTTAAGAAGGGGGATAAAACCTTTTATATGTACATTAGGGAGTGAAGAAAGACCAAGGGAGGGATACAGAGACTTAGTAAACAGGAGGGAATTTGGGAAGAGGGTGACAGCGATAAAGCAGGGATACTGAATGAATATTTCTGCTCAGTATTCACAATGGAAGAGTAGGGTGAGGTACCTAAACCAAACAAGAGAGAAACTCTGAATAGGGGGGTCGATACCAGTCCATTCACAGAAGAAAGGGTTTTGAAAGAACTCTTGAAATTGAGAGTGGACAAAGCAATGGGGCATGATGGGATTCACCCAAGAATTATAAAAGAACTAAGGGTAGAAACAGTAACACCACTGACTACTATCTTTAACAAATCATGGGAGGATTGGGTGGTACCCGAGGACTGGAGAAGGGCAAATGTGATTCCACTTCACAAAAGTGTAAGCAGGGCAGAGGCAAGAAACTACAGACCAGTTAGTTTGACTTCAGTGTTAGGGAAAATGATGGAATCACTTCTGAAGGAAAGAATTATTGAGTACCTAGAGGTCAGCAGGGCACAGGACCCAAGGCAGCATGGTTTCACATCAGGAAGGTCATGTCAGACAAACCTAATAAATTTCTTTGACTGGGTGACCAAAGTAGTAGACCAGGGAGGGGATGTGGATATGGCCTACCTAGATTTTAGCAAGGCATTTGACACAGTCTCACAAAATTAATATTCAAGTTAACCAGCCTTGGAGTGGGTCCCAAGCTGGTAGCCTGGATAAAATCTGGCTGTACAACAGGACGCAAAGGATAATAGTAAATCGATTCCACATTGAAGAAAGGAGGGTAACTAGCAGGGTACCACAGGATTCAATACTGGGACCGGTCCTCATTAATGTCTTTATAAGTGACATTGGGGAGCACCTGGAAGGAAAGATACATCTCTTTGCAGATGTCACAAAGATCTGCAACAGGGTTGATACACAAAGAGTGGTGGAAAGGACATAAAAGGACTTGGCAAGGTTGGAGGAATGGTCAGAAATGGTGGCAGCTCAGATTCAATGCAAAGAAGTGCAAGGTAATGCATCTAGAAACAAAACCCAGGGAAGAGTACACAATGGGGTTGAGTTAATAACAACAACAAAATCAAAGAGACCTACAGTAATTATATCAGATGACCTAAAGGTGTTCTATTAATGTGAGAAAGCAGTAAGGAGGCTGGGGGATACTGGGATGTATAGGGAGGGCATCAACTGTAGAAAACAGGAAGTTGTTATCCTCTGTACAGACAGTTAGTGAAACCCATCTGGAGTACTGTGTGCAATTCTGGAGCCCCATCTCTGCAAAGACATAAACAGAGTGGAGGCTGTTAAGAGGAGGGCAACCAAAATGGTGCAGGGTCTGCATCAGAAGACATATGAGGAGAGACTAAAGTAGCTTAATAAGTATACCATTGAGGAAAGGGGGGGGACATGATAGAAGCTTTCAAGTATCTGAAGGCAATTAACAAAGTACAAGTGGGTAGTATCTTTCAGAAGAAGAGATGTGCAAGAACAAGGGGGCAAAATTGGAAGTTAGAGGGGGACAGCTCAGAGGTAATGTTAGAAAGTATTTTTTCACAGAGAGGGTTGCGGATGCATGGAACAGCCTTTCTGAGGAGGTTGTGGAGTCAGGAACAGTGGGAAAAGTCAAGAATGCATGGGACAGGCATAAGGCAATTCTAGTGAGGGGTAGGAGGAAGTAAGCTGTTGATTAACGAGAATCTGCAGCTGATCCCTCAGGTAGGGAATGGGCAGACTAGGTGGGCCAAGTGGTCCTTATCTACCATCTCATTCTATGTTTCTATGTTCCTAGTTGCAGGATTACACAACACACTTGAGAAGGAATTTGTGGATTTAAGGAAGTTCCTCAGGCATTCTGACCATGTGAGCTGTAGCTTAATGGTTAGAGTAGTGGAAGTGCATACCAGAGGTCTGTGGTTCAATTCCCAGTGGGTCACACTTTTCCTTTCTTATTTCCATCCTTTATATAAAATTTCCCTTGCAGGCTAAAATGCACTGAGAGAAGAGGCATTTCGATAGTTCCTGATGTGAGGAGCAGGACAGGGGTAAAGGTAGTAAGGACAGTGATGGGGCTGAAAGGGGTAAGGCCATAAAAAATAAATGGAAGGTGATGAGTACCAATGCCCAGAGTCAGTGCAACAAGCTCCCTGAACTAGTGGCCTTGATGGAAGAGGGATGCCTGAATATTGTGGCAGTCACTGAAAGATGGTACACAGAGAACCATGACTGGGATGTCAACATACTAGGATACACAGTCAACAGGAGGGACAGTGTAGGTAAAAGAGGAGGAGGAGGAGGAGGAGGAGGAGTAGCTCTCTATATAAAGGAAGGGATTAAAGCAACAAAACTAAAGAGTAAACAGGAAGTTGCTGAATCACTATGGGTCAGTCTGGAGACAGGAAATGGCACCACAATCTGCATGGGGGTTATGTACAGACCCCTATCTCAGGGGGAAGGAATGGACAAGGAAATGATAGAAGGCATCCTTAAAATGGCAGAAAAAGGGGAGCTATTGTTAGTGGGGGACCTGAATATGCCATATGTTAACTGGTGTACTTTTGCTGCAGCACATCCAAGAGCAGGGTCATTCTTGATGCCCTACAGAGGGCATGCCTCAGACAGCTAGTGTTGGAACCCACTCAGGAGGGAGCAATCTTAGACCTGGTACTCTCAAATGGGGAAGGTGAAAGGAACTCAGATTTAGAAGTGGGTAGCCATCTGAGAACAAATGACCACCAAACAGTGTGGTTCACAATAAGCGCAGCCATAAAGTCAAGCCATACAAAAACAAGAGTGCTGGACTTTAGGAAGGCTGACTTTGGGAAAATGAGTGAGTTCCTCAGGAAAGCACTAGCAAACAGGCAAGAAGGAGAGGTGGCAGAACAATGAGGAATAATCAAACCAACCATCACAGAGGCAACAAGCCTTTGTGTGAAGCAAATCAACAAAAACAAAATGAAGGAAAAAAACACTATGGTTCTCAAAAGAGGTGGCCAGGACAGTTAAGGAGAAAAGGATAGAATTCAGGAAATATCAGGAAACACAGAAGGAGCAGGACAGAGAACTTTATCAGTTCAAGCAGAAGGAGGCAGGAAGGCAGTCAGAATAGCAAAAGGCACAAACTGAGGAAAGATAGCCAACTCTGTTGAAGAGGATAAAACCTTTTATAGGTACATTAGGAGTGAAGAAAGACCAAGGGAGGATACAGAGACTTAATGAATAGGAGAATTTGGGCAGAGGGTGACAGTGAAAAAGCCGGGATACAGAATGAATATTTCTGCTCAGTATTCACAACGGAAGAGTAGGGTGAGGTACCTAAACCAAACAAGAGAGAAATTCTGAATAGGGGGGTCGATACCAGTCCATTCACAGAAGAAAGGGTTTTGAAAGAACTCTTGAAATTGAGGATGGACAAAGCAATGGGGCCTGATGGGATTCACCAAAAAATTCTAAAAGAACTAAGGGTAGAACTAGTAACACCACTGACTACTATCTTTAACAAATCATGGGAGGATTGGGTGGTACCCGAGGACTGGAGAAGGGCAAATGTGATTCCACTTCACAAAAGTGTGAGCAGGGCAGAGGCAGGAAACTTCAGACCAGTTAGTTTGACTTCAGTGTTAGGAAAATGATGGAATCACTTCTGAAGGAAAGAATTATTGAGTACCTAGAGGTCAGCGGGCACAGGACCCAAGGCAGCATGGTTTCACATCAGGAAGGTCATGTCAGACAAACCTAATAAATTTCTTTGACTGGGTGACAAAGTAGTAGACCAGGGAGGGATGTGGATATGGCCTACCTAGATTTTAGCAAGGCATTTGACACAGTCTCACACATTAATATTCAAGTTAACCAGCCTTGGGTGGGTCCCAAGGCTGGTAGCCTGGATAAAATCTGGCTGGACAACAGGGCATAAAGGATAATAGTAAACAGATTCACATTGAAGAAAGGAAGGTAACTGGTGGAACCGCGAGGGTTCAATACTGGGACCGGTCCTCTTTAATGTCTTTATAAGTGACATTGGAAGCACCTGGAAGGAAAGATCGTCTCTTTGCAGATGTCAAAGATCTGCAACAGGGTTGATACACAAGAGTGGTGGAAAGGATGAAAAGGGACTTGGCAAGGTTGGAGGAATGGTCAGAAATGGTGGCAGCTCAGATTCAATGCAAAGAGTGCAAGGTAATGCATCTAGAAACAAAACCCAGGGAACAGTACACAATGGGGTTGAGTTAATAACAACAACAAAATCAAAAGACCTAGAGTAATTATATCAGATGACCTAAAGGTGTTCTAGCAATGTGAGAAGGCAGTAAGGAGGGCTGGGGGGATACTGGGATGTATAGGGAGAGGCATCAACTGTAGAAAACAGGAAGTTGTTATCCCTCTGTACAGACAGTTAGTGAAACCCCATCTGGAGTACTGTGTGCAAATCTGGGGACCCCATCTCTGCAAAGACATAGACAGAGTATAGGCTGTTAAGAGGAGGGCAACCAACATGGTGCAGGGTCTGCATCAGAAGACATTTGAGGAGAGACTAAAGTAGCTTAATAAGTATACCATTGAGGAAAGAGGGGGACATGATAGAAGCTTTCAAGTATCTGAAGGGAATTAACGAAGTACAAGTGGGTAGTATCTTTCAGAAGAAGAGATGTGCAAGAACAAGGGGGCAAAATTGGAAGTTAGAGGGGGACAGCTCAGAGGTAATGTTAGAAAGTAATTTTTCACAGAGAGGGTTGCGGATGCATGGAACAGCCTTCCTGAGGAGGTTGTGGAGTCAGGAACAGTGGGAGAAGTCAAGAATGCATGGGACAGGCATAAGGCAATTCTAGTGAGGGGTAGGAGGAAGTAAGCTGTTGATTAACGAGAATCTGCAGCTGATCCCTCAGGTAGGGAATGGGCAGACTAGGTGGGGCAAGTGGTCCTTATCTACCATCACATTCTATGTTTCTATGTTCCTAGTTGCAGGATTACACAACACACTTGAGAAAGGAATGAGTGGATTTAAGGAAGTTCCTCAGGCATTCTGACCATGTGAGCCTGTAGCTTAACAGTTAGAGTAGTGGAAGTGCATACCAGAGGTCTGTGGTTCAATTCCCAGTGGGTCACACTTTTCCTTTCTTATTTCCATCCTTTATATAAAATTTGCCTTGCAGAGGCTAAACTGCACTGAGAGAAGAGGCATTTCTGATTGTTCCTGATTGTAGGGAGCAGGAAAGGGGTAAAGGCAGTAAGGACAGTGATGGGGCTGAAAGGGGTAAGGCCATAAAAAATAAATGGAAGGCGATGAGTAAAAATGCCCACAGTCTGTGCAACAAGCTCCCTGAACTAGTGGCCTTGATGGAAGAGAGATGCCTGAATATTCTGGCAGTCACTGAAACATGGTACACAGAGAACCATGACTGGGATGTCAACATACTAGGATACACAGTCAACAGGAGGGACAGGGTGGGTAAAAGAGGAGGAGGAGGAGGAGGACTAGCTCTCTATATAAGGGAAGAGATTAAAGCAACAGAACTAAAGAGTAAACAGAAATTTTCTGAATCCCTATGGGTCACTCTGGAGACAGGAAATGGCACCACAATCTGCATGGGGATAATGTACAGGCCCCTATCTCAGGGGAGGGAATGGACAAGGAAATGATAGAAGGCATCCTTAAAATGGCAGAAAAAGGGGAGCTATTGTTAGTGGGGGACCTGAATATGCAATATGTTAACTGGAGTACTTTTGCTGCAGCACATCCAAGAGCAGGGTCATTCTTGATGCCCTACAGAGGGCATGCCCCAGACAGCTAGTTTTGGAACCCACTCAGGATGGAGCAATCTTAGACCTGGTACTCTCAAATGGGGAAGGAGAAAGGAACTCAGATTTAGAAGTGGGTAGCCATCTGAGAACAAATGACCACCAAACAGTGTGGTTCACAATAAGCGCAGCCATAAAGTCAAGCCATACAAAAACAAGAGTGCTTTACTTTAGGAAGGCTGACTTTGGGAAAATGAGAGAGTTCCTCAGGAAAGCACTAGCAAACAGGCAAGAAGGAGGGGTGGCAGAACAATGGGGAATAATCAAACCAGCCATGCAGAGGCAACAAGCCTTTGTGTGAAGCAAATCAACAAAAACAAGATGAAGGAAAAAACACTATGGTTCTCAAAAGAGGTGGCCGGGACAGTTAAGGAGAAAAGGATAGCATTCAGGAAATATCAGGAAACACAGAAGGAGCAGGACAGAGAACTTTATCAGTTCAAGCAGAAGGAGGCAGGGAAGGCAGTCAGAATTGCAAAGGCACAAACTGAGGAAAAGATAGCCAACTCTGTTAAGAAGGGGGATAAAACCTTTTATAGGTACATTAGGGTGTGAAGAAAGACCAAGGGAGGGATACAGAGACTTAATGAATGGGAGAGATTTGGGCAGAGGGTGACAGCGAAAAAGCAGGGATACTGAATGAATATTTCTACTCAGTATTCACAACAGAAGAGTAGGGTGAGGTACCTAAACCAAACAAGAGAGAAACTCTGAATAGGGGGGTCGATACCAGTCCATTCACAGAAGAAAGGGTTTTGAAAGAACTCTTGAAATTGAGGGTGGACAAAGCAATGGGGCCTGATGGGATTCACCCAAGAATTCTAAAAGAACTAAAGGTAGAACTAGTAACACCACTGACTACTATCTTTAACAAATCATGGGAGGATTGGGTGGTACCCAAAGACAGGAGAAGGGCAAATGTGATTCCACTTCACAAAAGTGTGAGCAGGGCAGAGGCAGGAAACTTCAGACCAGTTAGTTTGACTTCAGTGTTAGGGAAAATTATGGAATCACTTCTGAAGGAAAGAATTATTGAGAACCTAGAGGTCAGCGGGGCACAGGACCCAAGGCAGCATGGTTTCACAGCAGGAAGGTCATGTCAGACAAACCTAATAAATTTCTTTGACTGGGTGACCAAAGTAGTAGACCAGGGAGGGGCTGTGGATATGGCCTACCTAGATTTTAGCAAGGCATTTGACATAGTCTCACACAAAAAATTAATATTCAAGTTAGCCAGCCTTGGAGTGGGTCCCAAGGTGGTAGCCTGGATAAAATCTGGCTGGACAACAGGACGCAAAGGATAATAGTAAACAGATTCCACATTGAAGAAAGGAGGGTAACTAGTGGAGTACCGCAGGGTTCAATACTGGGACCAGTCCTCTTTAATGTCTTTATAAGTGACATTGGAGAGCACCTGGAAGGAAAGATACGTCTCTTTGCAGATGTCACAAAGATCTGAAACAGGGTTGATACACAAAGAGTGGTGGAAAGGACGAAAAGGGACTTGGCAAGGTTGGAGGAATGGTCAGAAATGGTGGCAGCTCAGATTCAATGCAAAGAAGTGCAAGGTAATGCATCTAGGAAACAAAAACCCAGGGGACAGTACACAATTGGGGTCGAGTTAATAACAACAACAAAAATCAAAAGAGACCTACAGTAATTATATCAGATTACCTAAAGGTGTTCTTGCAATGTGAGAAGGCAGTAAGGAGGGCTGGGGGAATACTGGGTTGTATAGGGAGAGGCATCAACTGTAGAAAACAGGAAGTTGTTATCCCTCTGTACAGACAGTTAGTGAAACCCCATCTGGAGTACTGTGTGCAATTCTGGAGACCCCATCTCTGCAAAGTCATAGACAGAGTGGAGGCGGTTCAGAGGAGGGCAACCAAAATGGTGCAGGGTCTGCATCAGAAGACATATGAGGAGAGACTAAAGTAGCTTAATAAGTATACCATTGAGGAAAGGGGGACATGATAGAAGCTTTCAAGTATCTGAAGGGAATTAACAAAGTACAAGTGGGTAGTATCTTTCAGAAGAAGATATGTGCAAGAACAAGGGGGCAAAATTGGAAGTTAGAGGGGGACAGCTCAGAGGTAATGTTAGAAAGTAATTGTTCACAAAGAGGGTGTTGGATGCATGAAACAGCCTTCCTGAGGAGGTTGTGGAGTCAGAAACAGTGGGAGAAGTCAAGAATGCATGGGACAGGCATAAGGCAATTCTAGTGAGGGGTAGGAGGAAGTAAGCTGTTGATTAACGAGAATCTGCAGCTGATCCCTCAGGTAGGGAATGGGCAGACTAGGTGGGCCAAGTGGTCCTTATCTAATGTCACATTCTATGTTTCTATGTTCCTAGTTGCAGGATTACACAACACACTTGAGAAAGGAATGTGTGGATTTAAGGATGTTCTTCAGGCACTCTGACCATGTGAGCCTGTAACTTAATTGTTAGAGTGCTGGAATGGCATACCAGAGATCTGAGGCTCAATTCCCAGTGGGTCACATTTTTCCTTTCTCATTTCCATCCTTGAGTGAATATGTGATAAATTATCAAAGTTATGCATGTGGTTGAAAGATTCCAACAACTGCATGCAGCTGAGGCATTTTTAGATATTTTTTGCACCAAATTTTCAGCATGGCCTTTTTGGGATCCCACCTCATATACACTGACACTGTCATTTCATTAGTTCATCCTGAAAGGTGATTTCATACAGCAACTGCACCATTCCATGCTACTGCTGCATAAACATATTTTGGGCAGGATTTGAGAAATGATACCTGTACTGGTCATGAGGTGGTGTGAAAAATTGACAATGTTGAAAATTTGGAGTGAAAATATAAAAATTTGCCAAAGTTATGGGCATGTGTAGTGAAATTTCAATGACTGCTTGTAACTCAGAAATTTGGGGATATTTTTTCATCAAATTTTCAACTTGTGGTTCTTGGGATCCCACCTCATGAACAGTGGCACTGTTGTTTCATTAATTGGTCCTGACATGTGATTCCATGCAGTGACTGCAAATTCATCTTTCTGGACTGAGTAATGAAATGACAGTGCCAGTGTTGATGAGGCAGGGTCCCAAGAACCTCATGTTGAAAATTTTAGGCCAAAATTCATCCAAATGGCTGAGATATCAGCATAAGTTCAAACCTCCATTGACTGCCATTATACGGTGCTTACCTTGATTCTTCAGTTTGCAGTTTGGCTTTGAAGAGTGCAGACCTGTCCCGGTCCACAGAAGATGTCAATGCCTGACTTTCTGTGGTAAGTATAGGGTGAGGGGGTTGTGGGGAGGTGGGTGCACAGTGGGAGGGTGGAGATGCAGGACGGGGGACGGGAGACAAAGAGGACTTGTTTTTTTTACAGGTCGTAAAAATAAAAAAAGATGTTGAGGGACAATTTTCTTTTTAACAGGTTTTAACAAAAATTATTTCGGAACACTTGAAGTGGGCTCCCCAGTGTTCCTGACTACTGTGGGGGGGTTACTTAACAGTGCTGACATGGGGATTGGGCTCCCCAATGTCAGCAATTTAAATATAATATCAATGGGCTTTTGGGGGGCATCCAACACTGGGGGTGAGCATCCCGGTGCCAGAAATAAAGTTTAATTAATTTAATTATTTTGGCAGACTGGGGGTGGGCTCCCCAATGTGCCACAGTAGTGGAGGGGGTGATAAATGCCAACACGGGGATTGGGCACTTCAATTTTGGTGAAAAAATAGGATTGGGGTAATTCGATGCAGTATTCTGCATCAACAATGGCAGTTTGATGCAGAGTCCTGCACTGAAAATGACAGTTCAAAGCAGGATCCTGCATCAGAAATGGCAGTTGAGTGGAGGATTCTGCATTGAACAATAAAAAAAGATGTTAGGGGACTGTTTTCTTTTTTTTTCAGGAAAATTTACAGCAAAAAAAGAGTTTGGGACACTAGATGTGGGTTCCCATTGTCCAGTACTACTGGAGGGGTTGAGGGGGCAAAAGCTGACATGGGGATTGGGCCCCCCGATGTTGGCACATATTAAAAATAATGGGCTTCAGGGGGCATATGACACTGGGGTGGGCATCCTGGCATCAGAAAATACAAGAAAAACAGACCAGCATGGTGGCACTGGAGGCTGAGGCATGGGCACCACACTTTGCATCACGCCAGTGACCCAACGAGCCCCGGCCATAGGGGGTCAGTGGGGGGGAGAGAGGATCGAGCATCTGGAGGACTGCTTTCCTCTCTTGGGGATGGAGGGATCGATGTTCTGCCTGTTGATCACCCTCTGGTGGGGGCCTGAGGGTGATGCAGGCTTGGATGCCAAGTCACCGTTGGGTGTGGCATGCATGTGCCCCCACACATGAGTGCACATGCCATACACTGGAGTGGAGAAAAAGTGGAAAAATGGCAGCTGGGGACTCTATGAAGTCCCACATCAGCCCCGTCAGCCCCACAATGCAACCATCCCTAGATTAGGATTGTGCTCTGAATTGTGGGGGAGCCCTCTTCAATCCCTGCCATGAGGGGTAATCCAAGGGGGGGGTCTCAGGGGATAGCCAGCGTACTAGGCTAGGCGGGCAGTGCATGAACAGAGGTCTGCCCCAGTGTGCAGAAGGGATAAAAAAAATACAAAAAAAACACAGGAGGGTAATTAGAGGGTGGGTGGGGGGCCACTAGACACCAGTGAATTAATTTTATAAGGGACTCATGGGGTCCACTAGACACCAGGGAAAATGGTACAGTGACTTTAAAGGTCCCTTTTCGTAATCCCTTTTCACCAGCTGATCTGACGAAAAGGGATTGGCTGACGAAAAGTGATTTTAAAGTTTAAAAATGCTTTTTTATAAAAAAAAAAAAAACAAAGGCATGGGTGGGTAGAGGATGTGTCCCTCACCAAAACCAATGCCTTGGTTTTTACAAAAGATGTCCCTGGGGCAAGTTACAACATCTTGTTTTCTGCTCTTGCCAAGTGAGAAAACAAAATGGTGGCTGATGGACAGGGATTTACCTCGCAAAAAGGGATATTTTTGTGATTTCTGAATCCTTTTAGCAATCCCTGTAAACCAGCTGCTCACAACCAGGAATCCTTGATCAAAACTGTGCAGAGTGAACTGTGCATGCTCAGAACCCGAATTTAACACAATTTAATAACTTTGGAATTAATTTGTTTTCATCAAACTCTGGATTGTTCCCTGGGATAACCTCTTTCTACTCTGCGCTTTTCAGGCCAAAATTCCGAATGGTGTGGTGACAGCAAAATGAGAAATAACAGGGACAATTTGACAAAAATTAGTGAAAAATGCATTTTTTGATGATTCGCTGCACAAACTCTGCAAATTTGATTGAAACAAAACTGTGCAAATCAAGAGATCTATCAGATGACACCATCTATTCCAAATTTCCTGCAAATCTGTTGAATGGTTGCAAAGTTATTAACATGCAAAATTTGGGGTTTAACATTAAAGTGCCTGCTCAACCCTAACTATAGGAGCGTGGTATATAAATATATATATATATATATATATATATATATATATATATATTCTATGCAAAAGAACTTCATTAATACATCAGTTAGAGTTCTTCTACAGTGACAAAAGTAGAAATTCGACATTAGGGTTCCCACCCCTTACACCCCACCCCACCCTGCTCCCACCAACAGGTATCGGGTGTGTGTGGGACCAATGACCCCAACATACACCCCGATGCCTGTTGGTGGAGGTGGGGTTCAAGGGGTGGGAACCCTAATGTCGAATTTTCTCACTTTTGTCGCTGTAGAAGAACCCTAACTGATGCATTAATGAAGTTTTTGCTTAGAATTTCCATGATTTTTAAGAAAGAATAGAAAAGTAGAAAGTTGCGTAAGTTGGTGGGAGCCCGGGGCCTCTTTCCATTAATGCTAATAAAACACACAGTCTGTGGCTGGCCGTGGAAAGTGAGAGGTGGGCTGTGCCAGTCACCAGCTGGGAAGTGGGGGTGCTGGGTGGCCTGGCATGGCTGGGTGGGGGGTGGGGACCACTAGACTACCAGGACATAAAGAATGACATTAATTTTATTATGATGGGGGAGGGACCGCTAGACTACCAGGGATGCCAGTGATAGTCATTATGAATTACAGATCAGGGGGCCACTAGATTACCAGGGATATTACAAAAATAAAAAATAATAAATACACATGGGGGGGCCACTAGACTACCATGGATAAAAAATATTAACATATAAATAACATACTTATTGGGGGGTGCTAGACTACCAGGGATACAATCATATTTAAGTACATTACCATGATGGAGAGGGGGCTGCTAGACTACCAGGGGTAATGACAACTACTGTTTTTTTAATTCAGATGGGGCAGAACAAAGCCCCCTGAGCAAAACCCACCCTTATCTCACTTAATAGGGTACCCCTTGGCTGCAAAAAGCTATTTTTAAATCTGGTCATCTCATCCCTCGCTCGTGATGCACGATCACGATCAAAGGTTCTCACGATCAAAGAATTTGTAGGCTTACGATCAAAGATCATTAGCGAGTCGTGAACAAAGAATTTAAAGCTAATAACTCTATTTTTGGACCAATTTGGATGGAACCAAAGCCATGGCTCAATAGATGCGGGTCCCCTGAGTAAAACCCATCGAAGTTTTACTTCAAAAGTGACCCCTGAGACGAGATATTTGTGTTTGTGCTATCAGAAAACTGAAAACAAGATGGCGAACCTTGCGATCAAAGAATTTTTCAAATTCCTTGGGGACAAAGATTCTTGAACCATGAGACTGCAAATTCTTTGATCACCAGGCGGGATGAGATGGCCAGCACCCCATTCTTTTGATCACAAAATATACATATACCTTTTCCCATTGACTTGAATTGGTAACTTAAAAGTGCCATATCTTTTGAATGCCTTAATATTTTTCCACCAAACAAAAAGCGGCATGTTCAGCCACCAAAGCTCTTTCAAACAAGCCATTCTTTCAGAGTAGTACACCACACAATGGCCGTGCAGGACCACATTCAGAATGCCAAAAGGTGCCTCCAAAAATGGATAATTTTGCATTTTCAGCACTTTAGTACACAAAGACTGACACTCCAACCAAAATGCAATTTGGCAAATTAAGAGATCTACCATGCCCCAATGTGTGTACTAAGTTTCAGGCAAATTCATTGAACTGGTCCAAAGTTATTAATGCCCAAACTTTTGACTTAGAATGTAATGACCACTGAACCCTAACTATAGTGGTGTGACCACAGCACTATAATACATATATATATATATATATTTTCATGGCAAAAAAACTCAGTTTAATGCATCAGCTAGGGTTGTTCCACAGTGACAAAATCAAGGAAATTCGATGTTAGGGTTCCCACCTTGCACCCCACCCTCACCCCTCCTCCCAACTGGAATTGGGCTGTGCATTGGGGTCATCGATCCTGACTCTCACCCCATCCCATGTGTAAACAAGCTGAGGTGGTGAAGTATAGGAGAATGGGGAGAGAGTTAGGACTGATGACCCTAACTCACACCCTGATTCTGGTTGGGGCAGGTGGGGTGGGGTGCAAGGGGGGCACCCTAACATCAAATTTCCTTGCTTTTGTCACTGTGGAAAACCCTAACTGATGCACTAAATGGAGTTTTTTTGCCATGAATTTCTGTTCCTTTTGAGAATGACTATAAATAGTGAATGAAATGTGGTGGTGGGAGCGCAGGCCCTTCGGGCCCTGCTCTTCCACCACATGATTTTTTATCACATAGAAATGGTAACTGCAATGCAAACACAAGCAGAAATGGTAACACAGATGGTGATGCAAATGTAAATGATAACACAAATGGTAAGAGAAACTCAAGTGCAAACTGATGCCAAAGCAAACAGTAACACAAATGGAGACAGAAATGCAAGTGCATATGGAAACGCAACTGGTAACGCGCACGGTGATGGTACCACAACTGGAAATTCAAATGCTAACGGTAACAGCAACAATAACAGAAATGGAAACACAAACACAAGGATGTACGGAAATGCAAACCACAACACGCATGGTCACGGTAATGCAATTGGAAATGCAAATGGTAACGGTAACAGCAAAGATGATGTGAAATGAAAGAGAAACGCAAATGCAGATGGAAGAGTGGATGCAAACACAAATGGAAATGCACACAGTGACGCAAATAGAAATGCAAACAAAAACTGTAGTGGAAACACAAATGGTAACAGTAAAGCAAAAGCAAGCGCAAACAAAAATACAAAGGGTAATGCAAATGGTGGCGGACATGGGAATGCTTATGCAAATGGGTACGGAAATGCAAGTGAAAATGCTAACTGTAACAGTAATGGAAGTGCACACCCTGTTTTTCCCCCAACAGCTGCATAGAGAAACACAGTGAGTACAAATAATGTATGCATAATAATTGGAGCAGAAAATGAGCGCTTGGAATACTAAACTGCTTATATCTCAGGAACTGTATGATGTAGAACAAAAATTAAAATTTAATATTATTTATGACTTTCATGGCTAGATTTTCAGTTACCCCCTAGTGGGGGACTAAGCATTTTTGGACGAAAAGACCGTATCTCGAAGTGTTTCCGAGATACGGGCACCGAAAAGCGTCGCGGACGCCGCAATGTTAGTCTATGGGAAAAAGCATCAATTTCAGAGCACAGTAACTTTGGATCCCTCCAATATTTTGTCACCAAACCACCAAAAGGCACATCTGTGTGATGTTGGCTTTCTTATCTCCAAATTTCAGCCCAAAAGACCAAACCAGTGTTTTGCAGCAGGGTAGCAAAGAATTCATGTTATTTTGGCCATAGCGTTGCAAAGTAGTGTCACAAAACACGACACTTTCGCAAAACAAATCACAAAAGTGCTGCAAGTTCAACACTACTTTGCGACACTACTTTTCCAAAACATTTCAAAAACATAATTCTGGGGTGTTTAACCCCCAAAAAGACATGCCTAGCATCCTCAGGGTACGACTAGGTGAACACGAAAATAATTGTGTCCCTAGAGCGTCCCAATTTTAAATGCCAAGCATTTCTGTGATCAGTAACTGAAAACAAAATGGCAGATTTGCAACACTACTGGGGTCATTTGTGACACTAAAAACAACATTTGTGACACTGTGGAACTTTTTGTTAACTTTTCCCATTGACTATAATGGGAAACTTGTTTTTTGAATAACTTTTGAACCGTTTAATATTTTTATATGGAATCTTCAAAAGACACATCAGGGACCCTGGCCGAATGTTCCCTGAGTTTTGCAGACCAGTCACACAAACTGTGTGACCTGTAGGCATGAGCAAAGAATGTGCAAAAAAGCATAACTGTGCTACGGAATGTTGCTTTATAACTCCACAACCTTATAGCCGACCAATACAAAACTTGGCAGATCCCAAGACCTATGCCACTGCTATGAGCCTGCAAAATTTCAGTCAAATCTGTCATACAGTGGCAAAGTTATTAAGGTGCTAAAGTTCACACTTTTACCTATATGGGTACTCAACCGTACACTATAATATATATATATATAGATAGAGGCAACCACTATCGAGTTATTACTTCATCGCTTGTTAAAGTGAGAAATTATTTAAAGGTTGAAAACCTCTGATTCTTCAATGGCATTGCGTATTACAGATCGTTACCCCAACCTCACCCCATGACATGTGTAAAGCAGCAGAAGTATAGGAGAATGGGGTGAGAGTTAGGGACCATTTATCCCAATGCGGACTCCCAATGCCGGTTGGTGGGTGAGGGCGGGGTCCAAGGGGGGCTTTTCAACCCTAACAGCGAATTTCCTCACTTTTGTCGCTGTGGAACAACCTAACTAATGCATTAAATGGAGTTTTTGCTCTAATTTCCTTCTTTTGAGAATGACAATGAATAGTGTAATGTAATGCAGTGGCGGAGCATGCGCTCAAGCATTACAGGAATCCTTTGGCACCCTGCTGCAAAATAACGGTTTGGTCTTTTTCCTGAAATTTGAGGAAGACAGCCAACAGTACACAGATGTGCTTCAGTAGTTTGGTGAAAAATATCACATGGCTGCAAAGTTACTGCACTCCAAAATTGACGTTTTTTCCCATAGTATAACATTACGGCACCCGACACTTAAAAGAAATCATTTGGAGCCCTGCTGCAAAATAACGGTTTGGTCTTTTTTCCTGAAATTTGAGGAAGACAGCCAACAGCTCACAGATGTGCCTTTCAGTGGTTTGGTGAAAAATATTACAGGGAGGCAAAGTATGTTCAAACTTCTTTTTTCCCATAGGATAACATTACGACATTCGCCACGCTTTTCAGGGCCCGTGATCTCGAAAACGGTATGCAGATAATGGACTTTTCGTTTGAAAATACCTTTAGCCCCATAGTGGGCTCAGTGCAAACTAGCCAGGATAGTCATAAATCATAAGACTTTTACATTTTTTTTCTACATCACGGTTCCTGAGATATAACTTATTTAGTATTCCAAGTCCTCATTTTCTGCCCGATACCCATTATTATGCATACATTCTTTGTACTCACTGTCTTTCTATTCAGCTTTGGGGAAAACCAGCCTGTGCGCTTACATTACTGTTACCATTGTCTTCCACTTGTGGTTCCATGCCCGCTTTCACTTCCGCTGACGCCTGGCGCCACATCGCAGGCCATCCTTTGTGCTTCATTTGCGCTATGCTTTCGTTACTTTTTGCCATTTGTGTGTACTGCACTGTTTCTCTTCTGTTTCACTTTGCGTCACTCATGCCGATTGCCATTTCCATTTACAGGAAGCATGTTACTATGTGACAAGACATCACGTGGCACACCGCTCCAGTCTATGCCACCGTGTTCATAGCATTCTTTCGTTCTCATTCGCACTGCAAGCTTTCGCCACTGTTAGCACTTCTGTTTGCATTGCTGTTCCTGTTACTATACCACAAGACATCATGTGGTGGGAGTGTGCTTTTTGGGCCCGCGGTCCGCCTGCTGCATTACGGCCGGGCGGGACCCTATGTGTGCTATCCTTCATGCTTACATCTGCACTTCTGCTTCTGTTATTTTGCCATTTGTGTCTACAGAACTGTTTCTGTTTCACTTTGCATCACCATGCCCATTGACATTTCCATTTGCAGGCACCATGTTACTATGTGATAACACATCACGTGGAGTCTGCTCCTCATCTACGCAACAACGTAGCGCGATCTTTCAGTTTCACACGCCAGGTTACCATGTGTGCCACTGTTAGCATTTCTGTTTGCATTGTTGCTCCTGTTACTATGCCACAAGACATCATGTGGTGGGAGGTGGGGCCCTTTGGCCTCAAGGCCCCACGCTGCATTACATTCACTATTTCTCATTCTCAAAAAGAAGGGAAATTAGAGGCAAAAAACCCGTTTAATGCATTAGTTAGGGTTGTCTCCACAGCAACAAAGTGAGGAAATTCGCTGTTAGGTTAAAACCCAACTCCGACCACCCCCAGCACCACACACACACACAGACACACACACACACACGCATATTCAAGTATGGGGAGGACCAAGTCAACACAACCAATGACAGACATCCAGCAGCAGGTGACAGAAATAACAAACAATTGTCTAAATGTACTACGGACATCCCCAACCACCTGACCAGGTACTGCATGCTCAGTGGAGATCAACAGCAAAGTGAGGCCATGTACACCAAACGACACATCCCTGATTGCAGCTGCACACAACATACCACACTTAGTAGTTGCATGGCCTTACCTACCGATGTCCCACACCACACCACAACTGGTACTGTGCCGTTATTCAATATAAATGCTGAAGGTGCATGATGACAGCTGTAGAAAGGTTTTAACACTAGTGAGTATACATTAATTAAGAGAAGCACATAAATTAACTACAAGACACTAGCATGCTCAAGATAAAAGTAGTGATACATTTAGTAGGTGATTTACATAGTAGTACATTTACTGCAATGGTTTACTCAACATAGAGAGGCTGATGTAAACGTATGGAAAAGCATTGCCTGTTCAACGCTGTGAAATTCGTACTGCCAGTATCACATGCATTCTTACTGATGAAGGTGTACTGCTGATGTACATACATAGACCTTCAGTGTGTTTCAATACTAAAGATGCAGTAAGTATTCTTTGTAAGAAACATTGTAATTGCATGGATCAGGCCAAGCAACTTCTAAATATCATAGCACTACTGAGCCAACAATGATGTACCTGTATCGGAGATGTATATGATAGATTTTCCTGTAGGCACTTACTGAGTGTGTTGTACCTGATAAAGACAATCTCATTGCATCTGTGATGACTAACTTATTCAAATAGTAATACATTTACTATTGTTGCAATGAGTGATCTATGCCACTTGTGGACACAGTGTCATTTTTTTTAACAGTTGTTTCATACTCAGGCTGTATTCCTACTGTTTGGGTTTGCCACACTTCTGTCACTGATGCTATGAAAGTGATAACTATGTTAATTGTGGTACAACAGGAATCAAGTAGGTATGGTGTAGATATAAACAGAATGTCTTTTAGTATTGATGTAACTCACAATGGGGTAAGTGTACTAGGACAGCAGGGTTATCTCTATCACTGACTCTGTCAGTTATAATCACACTAGGGTTTCATGACTGTAATGATCAAGTTACACTGTTCATCTTCATGAGTTCATATTCACAGCCATTCTCCAGTAACTAGACAGTGTATGGTGTAACTGGGTGGGACACTGTGTTGCAAAGCTGCTGCAGTGCCTAGCAGAGGAGAGCATCTACTCATAAAGACAATTAAGCAATAAGGCATGACCAACAGTTATGTTAAATGGTCTGTTAATCACCCTGTAGGGTTTAATGTTGAATGAGGCATAGCCGAGAGGCCATGTCGCTAGACAATGATAAACTGACCATTAACATAATACCTGGGAGTGGCTTATTGCTATCATAATAAAACTGTTTTTTAAACAACATTAAACCATGTTCATCATATGGTTAGGCTCTACATGTATGTTAATAAAAACTAAACATAAGGCTGTTACAATGTTTACAGTCAAGTAGAAAGCTGCATTTCTCAAACCCTTGTTATAATCAGAGATATTATACCTGTACAACTCCTTGGTTTTGCTGAACTCTATTGCTCAGGTGGCCCACCACAAGTGGAGTGGTCTGGTGTGGGCATCGGTAGGTAAGGCCATGCAACTACTAAGTGTGATGCTGTGTGCAGCTGCAATCAGGATGTATGTTTGCGTACATGGCCTCAGTTTTGCTGTTGATCTCCACTGAGCATGCAGTACCTGGTCAGGTGGGTGGGGATGTCTCAAGTACATTTAGACAATTGTTTGTTATTTCTGTCACCTGCTGCTGGATGTCTGTCATTGGTTGTGTTGACTTGGTCCTCCCCATACTTGAATGTGTGTGTGTGTCTGTGTGTGTGTGGTGCTGGGGTGATCCGAGTTAGGTTTTCAACCCAACAGCGAATTCCTCACTTTCGTTGCTGTGGAACAACCCTAACTAATGCATTAAATGGAGTTTTTGCCTCTAATTTCCCTTCTTTTGAGAATGATAATGAGAAATAGTGAATGTAATGTGGTGGTTGAGGCCCGCGCTCCTACATGATGTCTGTGGCATAGTAACAGGAGCAGCAATGCAAACAGAAATGCTAACAGTGGCACATAGCACATGTCATGCCAATGAGAACAGAAAGGGTAACGCACACGGTGTGCATGTGTAGAAGGAACGGTGTGCCACGCGGATGTCTTGTCACATAGTAACATGGTGCCTGTAAATGGAAATGTCAATGGGCATGGTGACGCAAAGTGAAACAGAAAGAGAAACGTGCAGTACACACAAATGGCAAAAGTAACAGAAACACAAGCACAAATGAAAAAGCAAAGGATGCATGCGTGGTAGCATTGGATGTGCATTGGGATCATCAGCCCTAACTCTCACCCCATGACATGTGTAAAGAAGCAGAAGTATAGGAGAATGGGGTGAGAGTTAGACCCACGATCCCAATGCACACCCCAATGCCGCTTAGGGGGTGGGCGGGTCCAAGGGGTTTTCAACCCTAACAGAGAATTTCCTCACTTTTGTCGCTGTGGAACAACCCTAACTAATGCATTAAACAGAGTTTTGCCTCTAATTTCCCTTCTTTTGGGAATGATAACAAGAAATAGTGAATGTAATGCAAGCGGCGGAGCGCAGGGCCCAAGGTCCCGTACTCCCCCACATGATGTCTTGTGGCATACTAACAGGACAGCAATGCAAACAGAAATGCTAACAGTGGCACACATGGTAACACAAGCGCGAATGAGAACAGAAAGGGTAACGCACATGGTGGCGTAGACGGGAACGGTCTGCCACGTGATGTGTTGTCACATAGTAACATGGTGCCTGAAAACAGAAATGTCAATGGGCATGGTGACGTAAAGTGAAACAGAAAGATAAACAGTACTGTAGACAGAAATGGCAAAAAATAACAGAAACGCAAGCGCAAATGAAAACGCAAAGGATAACGCACATGGTGGCGCAGACGTCAACGGTAAGTGAAATGGGTACGGAACCGCAAGCGGAAAGGGCAACAGTAACAGTAATGTAAGCGCACAGGCTGGTTTTCCCCAAAACCTGCATAGAGAAAGACAGTGAGTACAAATAATGTATGCATAATAATGAGTATCGGCGCAGAAAATGAGAACTTGGAATACTAAATACGTTATATCTCAGGAACCGTACGACGTAGAAAATAAATTTTAAAGTCATATTATTTACAAGTGTCCTGGCTAATTTGATACTTAGCCCCTATGAGGGGGCTAAGAATTTTTTAGATGAAAAGTCCGTATCTCGCACCGCTTCCTAGATACGGGCCCTGAAAGGTGCGCGAACGCTGTAATGTTATCCTATGGAAAGAAAGTTCGAGCACCATAACTTTCCCTCCCTGTAATGTTTTTCACCAAACCACTGAAAGACACACTCTGGCTGTTGACTGTCTTCCCTCCAAATTTCAGGAAAAAAGACCAAACCGTTATTTTGCAGCAGGGATCCAAAGGATTTCTGTAATGCGTCGGGCACCGTAATGTTATCCTATGTGAAAAAATGTCAACTTTGGAGTGCCGTAACTTTTCCGCCATGTAATATTTTTTAACAAAACTACTGAAAGTCACATCCGTGGGCTGTTGGCTGTCTTCCCTCTAAATTTCAGGAAAAAAGACCAAACCGTTATTTTGCAGCAGGGATCCAAAGGATTTCTGTAATGCGTCGGGCACCGTAATGTTATCCTATGGGAAAAACCGTCAACTTTGGAGTGCCGTAACTTTGCTGCCGTGTAATATTTTTTCAGTACAACACTGAAATGCACATCTGTGAGATGTCAGCTCCGTTCCCTCCAAATTTCAGCCCAAAACTCCCAACAGTTCTTTTGCAGCGCAGTGCCAAAGAATCGCTGTTACTTTCCCACAGATGGAAAACTACTGCCAATTTAGAAGCTTTTAAAAGTTCGACACTTCGTGAGCACAAGTAATTTTAAAAGCACGTTTTCCAGAATTTGAAAAACATATTTCTGGGGTCTTTACCACAAAATAAAGACATGGCAAGCATCCTCAGGGTCCGACTAGGTGAATACAAAGAATTAGGTTGCTAAGGTCCCAAATTTAAATGCCAACCATTTTCTGATCACCAACTGAAAACAAAATGGCCGATTTGTGAAAGTAACAGGCCCATTTACGAAAAGTAAAATGCATTTGCGAAGTGTTGAACTTTTGTTAACTTTTCACATTGACTTATAATGGGAAACTGTTTTTTGAATAACTTTGAACCGTTTAATATTTTTTCACGAAATCTTTGAAAGGCACATTGGGGACGCTGACTGCACATTCCCTGAAGATTTTGGGCTGGTCATGCAAACCATACGACCTGTAGGCGCGACCGTAGAATTCCAGAAAAAGCGTAAATGCGTGCACAGATCATGGTTAATAACTCCACAGCCGTATATCCGACCAGTACAAAACTTGGCAGATCCCAAGGCCTATGATTCTTGATCATGTATTCCAAATTTCAGCCAAATCTGTGAAACAGTTGCAAAGTTATTAAAGTGCAAAGTTTTGGGGTTTAACATAGAAATGGCTCCTCAACCCTAACTATAGTGGCACTACCGTGCCACTATAATGTATATATATATATATATACATATATATATATATATATATATATATTCATTGCAAAAGCCTTCATTAATGCATCAGTTAGGCTTGTTACTAAAGTGATAAAAGTAGAGAAATGTGATTTTAGGGTTTTCAAACACAACACTCCACCCCCACCATGCAGACACTAACAGGGGTTGTGGGTGTGCCTTGGGGTCATCAACCCTAATGCTCACACCATTCCATAAGTAAATAAGTTGAGATGGGTACAGCATAGGAGAATGGGGTGGGCATTAGGACTGACAACCCAAGGAACACCCCCAAAGCCTGTCAGTGTCTGTAGGGTGGGGGTGGGTGTCTAATGCCAAATTTACCTACTTTTGTCACTTTAGTAACAACCCTAACTGATGCATTAACAAAGGTTTTTGCAATGAATTTCACTTTTTTAGATAGTGTAATTATCTTCTCATTTGTCTTGGAGCACAGGGTCCTCTAGGTGCTGTGCTCCCATCCCTCCATAGATGCACATATGCATGTAGGTGTGGCAGTAAAGGGCCCTCTGGGCCCTGCACTTCCATTTATATAGTAGGACAATAGTGATGAACTTGCCAGCATAGCCATCTTATTACCCCACCTCGTGTAACTGGTAGAGAAAAGTTTTGAATCCCTGTCAAAACATAATTATGCGTAACTGCAATGCCATTCCATGCCACATGTGCAAAATGCATCTTGGACAGGATCTGAAAAATGACAACTATGACATACATCAGGTTGGGTGATAAGATGGTTGTGTTGAAAATATGGAGTCAAAATATTTTAAATTTTTGAAGTTATGAGCAGGTGTAGTGAAATTACAATGAATGGTTATACTGTAACTTTGGCATTTTTTCATATTTTGACCACAATTTTCAGCATAGTCTTCTTATGACCCCACCTCTCAAATCTTCTAGGTGAAAATTTTAAAATTCATGCCAAAATGCAATTCTGTGCCACAGGTGCAAAAACACATTTTGGGAAGGATGTGAAAAATTCACAGCAGTACTGTTCATTAGGAGGTATGGAAAAAATGGCTTTGTAGAAAATGTGGGCTCAAAATATAAAATATTACCAATGTTTTGTGTGTTCACAGAAACATTTCAATGAATGTTCATAACTCAGCCATTTTTAGGAATTCTTTCACCAGGTTTTCAACATAGCCTTTTTGGGACACCACCTCATGAACACTGGTGATGAAATTTCATTACTCGTCCCAAAAGATGATTTTGTGCAATGACCATGAAATAACATTTTGGGCCCAATTAATGAAACAACAGTGGCAGTGTTCATGAGGTGCGGCACCTAAAAGACCGTGTTGAAAATGTGGTGAAAAAATACCTACAAATGCCAAAGTTAAGAACATATGTTTAAAACACCATTGAAATATATTATACGGCACTTCACTTGATTCCTCAGCTTGTGGTTCTGCTTTGAAAAATGCAGATGTGTCCCGGTTCACAGAGGATGACAGATTATGACCTCCAGAGGTGAGATAATGTGGGCACTCAGTGGGAGGGGGCACTGGTCTGTCGCAACAATGAGGGAACATTTTCTTTGTTTCAGGGGGGAAGGTAGATTTTTTTTCTTTTACAGCTTCATTAATAAACAATCTTGGGACATCGGGGGTGGGCTTCTCAGTGTCCCACACTGCTGGGGGGTCTAACTGCTGACACAAGGATAGGGTTCCCCCTATGTTGGCTATTATGTATAAAACAGTGGGCTGCAGGGGGGCATCTGACATTGGGGGTGGGCATTCTGGTGTCTAATCATTATATAAACATAAAAAAAAAACTTGCAACTAGGGGATGGCGATTGGAGGATGAGGGTACCACTAGACATCTGGGAATAGTTATTTAATTAAGAGGGACCATTATCGGGGATTGAGGAGTGCCAGAAGCCAAAAGGGAAACAACGGTTCACATCTCACTCTGCAGCCTGCAGCAAGAGTTTCCAACTGCAGCTGCAGAAATCAAGAAAATCCCACTGTTCTCATGCAGGGAATGCAGCAGAAGCTATTCTCTTGCTAACCTCAGCACCTGGGATTTTTGGTGCCCACAAAAGGTGTTTCTGGCCACAATTAAAAAAAAAACATCAGAATGTATCTTAATGGGTCCAGTTTAGATAAGTTCTGATGTTTCTTTTTTGTATTACATTCATTTTTACATTTTCTTTATTTTCTGTCTCTTGCTAACTGTAAAACAAGATGGCAGACACAACAGAGTTCTGCAAAAATACACTAGACTGCTTGTGACAGTATGTTACCCTGTGTGCAAAACAGCTCCTGCAAAAACAAACAACACCATGTGACCTTCTATGCAAAAATACAACAGCTCCTGTGAAAACAAAAGTATTTTCATGCAGACCATCTAACTTTTCCCATAGGAAATAATGGGAAACTTTGAAATTTAATAACTTTGGAATGGAATTTTTTTTCACCAAACCATCAAAAGGCACATCTGTGAGGCAAAGACATTCTACCCTGAGAATTTCAGACCACAATCTAAAACAGTTTCTGAGATACAGGTGGACAAAGAAATGGCACAAAAACACATACGTTTAGGGATTTTTGATACTCTGTATCTTAGAAACCACACAACGGATTCACACAACATGTACCAGTTCAACAGACCCACCCCTCGAGATTATGCATGCCAAATGTGGTGTAAATCTGTTGAACAGTTCCAAAGTTATTAAATTTCACAAATTTGGCTTTAACACAGAAGTGTGCACCCAATCCTAACTATAGTGGTGCTACTGCACCACTATAATGTCTGTCTGTTTGTCACTCTTGTCTGTCTAACTAGCTATCTATCAATATTCATTGCAAAAAACTTTGTTAATGCACCAGTTAGGGTTAAAGTAACAAAAGTAGGGAAAGATGGTGTTAGGGTTCACCAATCCCCATCCTCCAGGAAGCAACAGGAAAAATCATTACAGTTTAACCTTTCCTGAGTCTTTGCAAATTAGGTGTGGGGTGTACCTTGGGGTTGTCAGTCCTAATGCTCACCCCATTCCATCAGTAAATAAGCTGAGATGCATAGAGTATATGAGAATTTGGTGAACGTTAGGGTTGACAACCCCAAGGTATGCCCCATGCCTGATTTGTGAAGACTCAGGAGAAGTGAAACCATAACTGTTTTTCCTGCTGCTGGCTGCAGGGTGGGGGTTGGGTGTTGTTGAAACCCTAATACCACATTTCCCTACTTTTGTTGCTTTAACCTTAACCAGTACATTAATGACATTTTTAGCAATAAATGTCCTTACTTTTTGAGATAATATAACTGTATCCTCATTCATTCAAGTCCCTTTGGGACCTTTGTGAACATATCCATGTGCCTGATAGATGCAACCATATCTCCTGTTTAACTGAAATTTCTTACAAACTTTATCAATCTGTTATTTATTAAATTTGAAATGGTATGACCCTATACGTTATTATTAAAAACAGATTAAGTGTTATAGTGGTACTGTAACACAACTATAGTTAGGACTGAGCAGTGATTTCTATGTTAAACTAAAATTTTGTACTTCAATATTTTTGCAATTGTTCAAAAGATTTGCACAAACCTTTGCATGTGAGGTCTCCGGGGTATATTTCTTGACATGTCAAGTTTTGTTTTGGTCGGATGTGCAGATTTCAAGAAAAGGATAGTGAAAAAAAAGAAAGAAATTGCTATTGTTTGATATTTTTATCACCTAATACCCAGATGGTGTGTAATTTTAGTCTGAAATTTACAGGGTAAAAGGGGCTTGACCCACAGATGTGCCTTTCCTTGGATTGATGAAAAAATATTAATTCATTCCAAAGTTATAAAATGTTGACATTTTGGTTCTGTGCATCTCAGTACAGTCATTTGGATAGCTGCTTGGAGCGAAAAAATAATTTAGTCAATATGAAAAAAAAGTGATCTTTCAACAGGTGCAGGGCCTGCACTAAAAGTCACATGAGAAGAGATTGGAGGACCTCAATTTGTAAACCCTGGAGGAGAGGAGAGGAGAGGGGAGGATAGGAGAGGAGGGATATAATAGAGGCCTTCAAATATCCAAAGGGCATAAATAAGGTACAGGTGGGTAACATCTTTCATCAAAAGAGATGTTCTAGAACAAGGGGCCATGACATTAGGCTAGAAGGGGCTAGACTAAGAGGTAACATGAGGAAGTATTTTTTCACAGAAGGGGTGGTGGATGCATGGAACAACCTTCCAGAAGAGGTGGTGGGGGCAAATTCGGTAGAGAAATTCAAAAATATGTGGGATTTTCAAGGGGTACCCAAGTGATAGGTAGGAGAACAAAAACAGATATCAAGTAGGGTCCTTGGTTTTTGCAGCAGGTAGGAAAAATGGGCAGACTAGGTGGACCTGGCAATTCTGATCTGCTGTCAGATTCAATGTAATCCTTTTTCATAAGGAAACCATTTGTTTTTGTATGACTGTCATCTTTTTCTGTTTTTTTTTTCCAAAAAAATGTCAAAACCCACAGAAATGACATCCTGTGCATACACTAAAACATGCATCTTGCTTATCGGGAACCTTGTATGTGGATTTTGCACTTAGTTTCTAAAAAAATACCCAGAAATGAATTTTTTGACATTAAAAATCCTTTTTTTGTGAGCTAATTTCCTTTTTCAAATGGGCATATGAAAAAAGAACTGGTCCGTATGAAAACGGATGGCTTCATACAAAAAAGAATTTGGTGTTTTTTTTTATTATTCTTTTTTCATATGAAGGCATTCTTATTTGTATGTATGAAAAAAGTATACCAAAAAAGGTATGTCTGTAATTTGTTCAAAGAGAGAAACAGTAAAACTGCTTTGTGAGGTCAGCACTTATGTAAGGCTACAGTGAATAAAGGGACAGTCTCTCTGTACTGTTTACGAAAATGCCTTTATTACACAAACATGTATAAAAGGCAAATGTAAAAACACACTAAAAAATCTCTGGTGTGTACCAAAAAGTTCTCACTCATGCAGATGTTGTCAGTTATTTCCCAAATGCCTCTTGACAAACTTGCTGCTTGCAGGAATTGCTGTAGCCTGACAATGCCAAACTAACTAGTTACAGGCAGCAGTTTAGCAGATGCGACACATGCTGTGTTTGTGAGACCAGCAGCACAAAGTGGCATGGAAAAAACATATGGGTAGTGCGTTTACATATCAACCAACCTTAAGTCATCTTCAGATCATGCTACCTCCTCCAGTGGCAGTGTTTAAAAGCAGGAAGTGTTATGCAAATGTTCGCTGTGAAAAGTGCAGTGTGCAAAGGGAAACAACTTATAATGCAAAAATATCCAGCTAAAAGTTAGTCAAAGAAAAGCCATAGATATGTGCAACTTGCCTAAAATTACACATTACAAAGATATAGGAAAAACACCAACAAGACAATAAACATATACAGGGACAGAGCTGAAAAACCCTCTTATCCCAAATGTGGAAAGAGTCACGAAAGTCATTGCCACATTTATGCAGAAGTCACAATATAAAAGACAGAGCCAGAAAGTCATATCTTTAAACACAGGTAAAGCACATACAAGTCATTCCTATGTAAGATTATAAAGCTGCTATCACTATCAATGCTAAATAAAGAAAAGGGAAAAAGGGGGGAGAAAACCTTGATGGTTTTTATAGTTTCTTAGACCGATGGACATAGTAATGAAGTAAATTCAGGTAAATATGCAAAATAGGTCAATTACGGTAACTATGCAAGGGAATGTCTTCATTAAGGCCAAAAGGTAACAGGCTTTTAATGGTGAAAATCCAGAATGCTTCCCTCTGCAAAAGCTTTGTCCCCGAGTTGCCTCCTCTTAGCCCAGTATCAATCTTCTCTAATCTGATGATCCTAAGTGCTGCTGGGGATCTGTGTTTACCCTCTATATAATGCCTGGCCATGGCATAGTCCAGGTTAGAGTTTCTTATTGCCCCCTTGTGTTCTTCAATCCTGGATTTCAATGATCTTTTAGTTTGGGCAATGTTTGACATACTGCAAAGGCATGCCAACATATAAATTACTTCAGTGGAGCTACAGTTAATGAAAGAGTCAGTTTCATAGGGCTTTCCAGGTCATGGATGGTTAAAAGTTCTAATGTTGTATGTGTCTGAGCAATGAACACAGTGCCCACACCTATAATTCCCCTTCAGGGGAGGAGGGAACCAAGTCTGTTGTGTTTTTCTGACAGTCACTATATATGCATGACCAGAGTGTCTCTAAGGTTTCTCCCTCTTTTGTAAGTGAGTCTAGGTGCAGTTTCTGAGAGGTGTAAGAGCCTCACATCTGACTGAAGAATCCCCCAATGTTTATTAATGGTTTTCCCCATTTTCTGGCAATTGGGTTAAAATCAGTCACAAAAGTCATAGGGTTCTTATTGTAACCCTTGTCTTTTTCTTTTTTTTTATTCACTTTTATTTTATTGACAGCATAATAACGCATGAATTATGCAACTCTGTGCAGGTTAACACTTGCAAGTTACATATGCCATTAACATGTAAACGTATTTACCTAGCCAGTATCACTAAGGTAAACAGGACTGACATAACACATAACAATGTGACCAGTGTAATTTTACTCTGTACCCCACCCACCACCCATTCCCTAGACAGCATCTACACACTACTTGGGATACCACAAGGAATCTCAGTAAAGGAAGAGACATGGATCAATAAATAAGTCTATTAGGGGGGTTATTTCCTATGACTAGGTGATCTTAGCTTGCCAAGTAGCCAAGACAGCATCCAATGGGCCCCACTTGGAGTCATAGGATTGGATTCTGTTACTCATCTTGGCTATGTGTAACTTCAACTGTAAAGCAAGAATTATCTCTCTATACCATTCTAGGACTGGTGGGGTAGTAGTGTCCTTCCAGTGCCTCAGAATAATGGCTTTTGCCGTGGCCGATGTGATGGCCATATACAATTTATTTTGTTTGGTCATGCCAATATGGAAGCTATTCAGCAAGCAGATTTCTGGTGTGAAATAGTACTCCAGGCCTGTAATCCGTGGTAATGAGGCACTAATTGCCTTCCAGAAGGATTGAATCTTAACGCATTCCCATAGTACATGGAACAAATCTCCTTCCTTGGTTCCACATCTAATGCAGGTAGGCGAAGATAATTTACCCATTCTGTAAAGTTTAGCAGGAGTGTAGTACATATTGTGCATAATGTTAAATTGCTGAAGTTTGTATCTATCTTGTCTGATGTTTTTGTAATTATTTGCCCATATCTGCTCCCATATTCCCCTATCTTCTGTCATCCCTAGTCTTTGCCTCCAAGAATAACTGACAATCAAAAACACCAGAGGGGAGGTCTCCATCTATCCTTTGCAGTAGATTATAGACTCTAGAAGTAGAGTGGGGTTGGTCTGCTGCTTTAAGTAATAAAGACAACTCAGTCCTATTTTCTACCCATGTTTCCATTTTGTGAAAGTGGGTCTTTATTGAATCACAAATTTGTCGAAACTTGAAATTATGTCCTTTTAATTCTGGGATTTGGGTACAGGCATGCTCATACGATATTAACTTCCCCTAGGGAGCCAAATCCCCCAGCCGTAGTCCCTCAATTGGTCCCAAGAATCTGGAGGAGATCGGAACCCGCTGTATTAAGAAGTGGATGTTCTGTGTCAAAGTTTGTTCTTGTGAGTTCTGCCAGTTTACTCTAAGGAGCTTCTGAACCTGTTGCAGAGCTTTTAGTGACCATCCAATAGGGGTATCGTTAAGTGGTTTGGGAAGGAGTTTAATAGTGTTATAGGCAATCGTGTTTAGAGACAACAAGTATTTAAAAGCTAGATCACTTTCAATGTGTAGCCAAGGAGGCACATAGGAGTTTGAGGCCGATGACGTGTTCAACTTGTTCCAATGTACTACTTTACTGATGTGTGAGGCAATGTAGTATTTAAAAAAGGAAGGGAGCACAAGGCCTCCTGACTTTTTTAAACCTGTGAGTTTCGGGTATGATCTTCTGACTGCTTTCCCTTTCCATAAAAAAAATTGAGGATTTTTTTGCAAGTTCTCGAACCAGGCTTTAGATAGGTAGCATCCCAACATATTTATAGGGTAAAAAATTCTAGTTAGTATATTCATTTTAACAGTTTCTATTCTGGCCCATAGTGACAAGGGCATTAGGTTCCATCTAGCTAGATCCTGTTTAATAGTTTTAATAAGGTTGTGGAGATTCTCTCTAATCATTGAACTTATCTCTCTAGTGATTCTGACACCGAGATACATCAACATTTTTGATTCCCAAGTTAATCCATACTCTCTTGCTATATTAGGATAACATCTATTATTCAGCGGAAAAAGTTTTGTCTTGGAGACATTGATTTTATAATTGGAGACTCTGGAAAATTTTGTAATTTCATGTAATATTACCGGTATACCATTTTCTGGATCTTCTAAGTGCATAAGCAAGTCATCCGCATAAGCAGAAATTAAGTATTGCCTGTTACCCACTTTAATTCCCTTAATCTCTTGCGATGCCATTAACCTACGAATCAGGGGTTCAAGGTATAAATTAAACAAGAGTGGGGATAATGGGCATCCCTATCTTGTGCCACATGATAATGAAAAGGGAGCTGACAGTATACCGTTGCACCAAATCCGTGCTGTGGGCGTACTGTATAAGACCCGGACCCAGTTTAGGAATTCTTTAAGTAGACCAAAATTGGCGAGTGCTGCAAATAGAAAATCCCATGACACTCGGTCGAACGCCTTTTCAGCATCCAATTCAAGTAGCACCGCAGGAATCTGCAAGCTTTGAGCATGTGCAATTAAGTGGTGGAGCTTACGTAGGTGCTCACTAGACATCCTACCACTCATGAATCCCACTTGCACATCACTAACCAAGCTATTTATTAGCGGGCTGAGTCTTTTAGCAAAAATTTTAGCCAATATTTTAATGTCAACATTCAGCAATGATATTGGACGTTAGCTGTCGGGAAGGACAGGATCTCGTCCTGGTTTAGGAATAAGAGTTATGAGAGCCTCTAAGAACGATGTTTCCGACAGTCCCTCCCTAAACCAAAAATTATATACCTTAGTTATAACAGGACAAATTATATCCACGTAAACCTTATATAAGTTAGTAGTTAGACCATCTGGTCCAGGAGACTTATCCCCAGCAAGTTGGGAGATTGCTTGTTTCATCTCCTTCTCTTGTATTGGAGATCCTAAATGCTTCGCCTCAGAACTTGCATTCCTGGTCAGGGTAACAGAGTCTAGAAATTCATGAATTTCCACAGGGGTTGCTCTATCCTTAGGCATAGTAGAGTAAACCCACTGAAATTATTCCCTGAACATAGCAGCAACTTCCCTAGGGTCATGTACTGCAGTATCCCCCCATCCCCTTGTATTGCAGCTATGAATCGGTTAGAGTCTAACTGTTTCAGTCTGAGAGCTAATAATTTGCCTGTGCTTTTCCCAGACTCCAAATACCTAATTTTAGTTCTACGGAGGGCTAGTTCTGCTTTCTGCATCATAATTGCCGAATATTGGGTTTGAAGTTGGTGCAATTTAACCCAGTCTGCCTCAATTGAGTGTCGTGTAATGTTATTTTCCAGGACTCTAATAGCATTCGTGATTTCATTTAACTGCATTTTAGCTTTCTTGGCCCTAGTGGAAGATATTCTAATACTCGCCCCTAAGCGCACATTTCAAAGCTGCCCAGACAATATCTATATTAGAAACTGAGTTAAGATTACTGGTGAGAAAATGAGATATGAAGTTCCTCAGGTGTCCCTGGGTAAAGGGCTCCTGTAACAACTGGTTATTAAATCTCCACATAAAATCCCTCTTTATACTGTGACTTGGTTCAAACTGAATGGAGACTGGAGAGTGATCTGGTATAACCTTGGCGTTGATTCTGGCATCTGAAATTGAGGAAAGTGCACTAATGCTGACTATAAAATAGTCTATTCTGGAACACGACTTGTGTGGGATAGAAAAAAAAGTATATTGCCTCGCTTTCCCATTGGTCAGCCTCCAGACATCTATGAGGCCTAAACTCTCCATCACCTCTTTTAAAGCTCTCTGGGCAGGGGAAAGTCCTACTCGTTTATTATCGGATCTGTCAAGATACAAGTGTGGTGTTATATTCCAATCTCCTCCTATTAGTATTTTCAAGGATACATAGTTATTTAAGATATCTAGCAGCTGTATAAAAAAACTGTGAGGAATCCATATTGTGGCCATAGACTGACCCAATAACCACTTGCTCTGAAATTAAGGTCCCAACTAGAAAAATATATCGGCCCTGTGTGTCCCATATCTCCTTCTCTAGCTGGAAGGGGGTCCTTTTGTGAAATAAGGGGTTTCTCCACCTCGTTTGAAGACACGCTTACACCAAATGCTTGACCCACCCAATATCTAGTGAATAACCAGATATCTTCTCTGTGAAGATGTGTTTCTTGTAAACAGGCTACATCACAGTTAAGAGTCGATAGATGCATTAGCACAATTTGCCTTTTGCATCTATCCCGAGCTCCCTTAATGTTCCAGCTCAAAAGGTTGACACCCCCCCTTCATCTTCCTCCAAGTTTTGATAGTAACGTCCCTTTACGTATTATCTACGAGTGTATACCCTCCTGTTAGTGTAGGTATCCACGTCATCCCAGAGTTTAGTGTGATAGCTGCATCCTTCAGACTTCACTACTCCTCACACAATCCCACTCCTATTTTCCACAAACACCCCGAAGTTCTAACAACTGCACTTATCATAGCAAACTGCGGTAGACTGAAACTACCAGCCCAGCTAAAGGGTAGCTATCCTCCAGCCCAGTCCCTAATCTAATTAAATTTTGTTATATTAATCTGGACCTCACAAATTTAGCCAAGTAACAAAACCTTCACAGGATGAAATATAGAAAATACATAGGAATGGTTGCCCTCTATTATGATATCATTATCATCTAAAGCATACTAATAGTGCTCTATTGAGTAATAAGGTAAAGCAGTTCCCTAGTCTATATCCCCCTCTAGTGGGGGACTAAGCAAGCTGTATATAGCAATTAACTACAGAGAGAGGTCTTTAACTTAACAGATAAATTAGGCAGTAATTGAATAATCAAGCCAGTCATTTACTATCAAGTTATACACCAGCAAAATCAATGGGGTAAAAACATTCCCCCCAGTCATTGATGTCTTGGAAACCAGGAATATACATGAAATATTCTCCTGTTACCGCGATTTTCTCGATTTCCCTGGCAATGAACCTGTGCATTCGCTATTAGGACAGTAGAGGCTATCCGGAGTTGTAAACAGTCATGGCAAATCCTATATGTGATGAATGTTCCTGAAAAGACTGATGTAGTCTCCCTGGATAGTGAGGCTTATCACTACCCACTCAGATTCCTAGCACCAGCTGTGAGCACCACTGTCTTTTGGTCTCCGGTGCGCTGATAGCCAGACCTAAATAGAGACACAAGTCTTCAGGAGCCTGATAGCGATGGCAATGCGAAACCTCCGATGTGATTGCCATTGACTGCATTTCCTGCTTGCTTAGCATAATAAGTCATAATCTTCAGGTAGAAGATGTAGATTTACAGGGTTCTCTGAAAGGAGAGTAATCTGTGCCCTTGAAGCTTTGAAAATACGGCTCAGTCCATTTCCGTAAGAAGGAGGATCAGCCAACTGAGGGTATATGCTACTAAAGATACACTAATAAACATACCAATGGGCAAAAACTGATTAGGGATTCAGTCAGGTTAAAAAAGTCATTGTTTCAACCGCATTTTCCAACCTTTGTATCACTCTCTTCGGTTAGACTGTGAAGCTCTTTAACTACCTTGATGGTGCAACCGATCCCTTACTTAAACAGCTCTGGCAAGGCTCTTTTAAGTTCAATTTGTGCAGCCTCCACTGACTCATGAGAATACCTTTGCTCTTTTATTTTAACTTGGAGTAAAGCTGGGTATTTAACCCTGAATTGAAAACCCGCGGCTACCAACTTGGAGACAATGGTATGCAAGTCCTGACATTTGAGCCGCACAGAATGGGGTAGATCGTGAGTTATTCTGATCTTTTTTACCCTCCCAGGAGATTTCTTGTAGCACTTTAACTTTGCTCAATATGTGCTGCTTATCCAAGTAGTTTAGAAGCTTGCAAATGATCAGTCTCGGTAAAGCACCGGGAAGGGGAAGGGGGCGAAGTGATCTATGTGCCCGTTCCACCGTGTAGCTTCCATTTGGGGGTGGACCCGCGATCTTCTCAAAAAGCTTCTGAATGAACTGTATGGGCATTGTACCTTCCTCCTTTTCCGGGATTCCAATTATGATTAAGTTATTTCTTCTGCTCCGACCCTCCAGGTCTTCGAGCTTGTCTTCGATCTTTTTAATACGTTTATTGAGGGAGGCCCATTCGAGATCATGTTTATCCACTCTTGCTTCCACAAATTTTATTTTAATCTCATTGTCTCCTACCCTTGTGTCCTAGAGATTCCAATGCCGATCTAAAACAGTGGATCTCCGATGAGATCTCCTCTACCGAGGATTGTAGAGGGGCAATTATTTCCAGAAACCTTTCCTCCATTAGCACTGAAGGCCCTGAGGTTGATTTGCTGAGTCCCTGGAGAGGGCGCTTTGTGGCCTGCTCTTTCTCTGGGGAGGGAGGCGGTGTATGCTTAGCCAGTTGCTTTTTGATGAAGGCTTCCATTTTGAAAGTATTTATCATTCTAGGTAGCTACTCCAACACTTCACAAATGGTTGCCACCCAAAAAAGCACAGTTTTTGTTTTTCGTGAGGGCTGTTAAACAGGGCTGAAAACAGAGCTGATCAGAAGAGCTGTTTTTCCTAGGCTGCCATCACGTGACCTCACCCTTGTCTTTTTCTTGTGAAAGAGAGTCTCTGTCAAGTGCCTTAGCATTGTTCAGTGCCCACAAAAGTAGCTCAGGTTGGTAACCTCTGTTTAGAAAGTGTCCTGCTAGGTCTTTGCTTGCTTCCTTGAAGCTACTTTCTGTTGAACAGATTCTTCCGGCACTTATAAATTGGCCCTTGGGAATATAACCTAGAGGGTAGAGGAACGAGTGTGAAAGAGCTCGGTGCATCCAACAGACAAGACCTGAATATGATTCTCACAACCTCCACTTGTATACTGTGTGACTCTGAGCAAGTCACTCAACTGCCCAGTGCTCTCATGTCGCCCCTGAAAACAGACACTTGTGCCTAGTGGGCCTTACCCAGTTACCAAAAGACTAACATAACATATTTTCAGTAATACTATTTGGGTGGCAACAGCACTGCTCCACCTTAATCTGCCTGTTTAAAAACCATTTCAGACATCTTTTCTAGCTCTGTAAGAGCTTCTCTCTCGTATGCTGATATTTTGATGGTTCTTTTTGTATTTATTTTTCTTGATAAGAGTTTGAACATCTTTTATGACAAGACTGCAGTAGACGATAAGGGTGTGGTTTAATTATGGAGGACAGAAACTGGATGTTTTCTCAAAGTCTGTTTTTTCTCTCAGTGATTACTGCTATTGGGGTGCTTTCTGGTGTGTTGGCAAAAAAGTCCTTTAAATGCAGTTTCTTAAAGAAATAGAACAGGTCTACTTCCACTTTAAAAGGATTTACTTTATGGTGGGCATGAAGTTTAGGCCTTTACATAGTGCTTTTCTTTGAGTTTCAGTGAAGGTTACATCTGAGAGGTTGATGACCTCCAGTTCAGGTTCCTGGGTCTGGGTGAGTGTCTCACTCCCATTATAGGTCAACAGCTATAGGTCAACAGTGTGACCTTGAAAGTTATCCGCCACTGTACTGGCAGCCAGTGCAGTTCACGCAGCACAGGTGTTATATGGCTGGATCTAGGGGTTCCAGTCTACAACCTGGCCATTGCATTCTGCACTAGCTGCAAGCAGCAGATATCAACCCCTAGAAGCCCTAGGTAGAGGGTGTTACAGTAATCAAGATGAGTGGTGACAAAGGCATGGACCAAGGTAGGAAGCTCTTCAGTCAGAATCAGATGTTTCACACTGGCTAAAGATGGTAAAAGGAGGATTTGACTACTGCCGACACCTGAGACTTCAGGGTCAAGCCCTTGTCAATAACCACACCAAGGTTATACACCTGGTCTGAGACAGTTAGTGGCATCCCTTCCAGCTCTAGACCAGAGGGTTGTCCCACCAACGTCCCGAATGACCTTAGATCTAGGTCCAAAACCAACATCTCTGTTTTTTCCAGGTTTAGCCTCAGCCAACTGGTACTCATCCAGTCCTGAATTTCAGCCAGGCAGCTGTTAAACACTGATACCGTGATGTCTTCCTGGTCGAGCACAAAAGACATGTACAGCTGAGAATCATCTACATAGCAGTGAAAACTCAGACCATACTGTCTTATAATGTCCTCCAATGGTAGCATGTACACTGAAAACAACATGGGAGACAACACCGAGCCCTGCGCCACCCCGCAGGATAACTCACAGGGGGCCAAGAAATAATTTCAGACACCACCCTCTGAGATCTACCCTTGATGAATGATCAAAACCAACTGATGACTGCCCCCCCAATCCATAGAAGAACCGTAGGCACTCAAGAAGTCCCCATGGTCCACAGTGTCAAACGCTGCTGAGAGATCAAGGAGAACCAAGATGATTCTGGATCTCCAATCTCTGGCCATCAGGAGATCATTTAGTACCCTTACCAGGGCTGTCTCAGTGCTGTGTCTTTTTCTGAAACCTGACTGTACAAGGTCATAGATATTGTGGCTTGTTAAATGGTTCTCCAGCTGCAAAGCAACCACTTTCTCAATAACTTTGCCCATAAAACGTAAGTTAGAGACTGGTCTACAGTTGGCCTGGGATTCAGGGTCTAAGAAGGGTTTTTTCAAGAGGGGTCACACAACTGCCTCTTTTAACTGGTCTGGAAAGATCCCTCTCTCCAAAGAACTCCTAACTATCCCGGTCATAAGTGGGCCAATTACCTCAACACACCCTACAAGAAGGTGAATTGGGCCCAGATGCAGACTACAGCAAGTTGGCCACAAAGTCTGGATGATTCTAACAATATCAGTGACTGTCATTAGGCTGAAGATAGACCAGGTCACCCAGGTGACTGTACCACTTGGTTGATCAGAGTAAGGCCCAGTGAGGAGACACTGGATGATTTCACCCCTGATGTAGGCCAGCTTATCAGCAAAAAACTGTGCAAATGCATCACACTTTCCTTATGACAAAGCATGACCAGATTGCAGACAGACTGAATTGCACATTTTGTCTACAGTGCAGAACAGCTCAGCTGGCCTGTTTTTCGCTACATCAATCTCCTTGGACAGGGACTCTGCCTTCTTACTGGTGATTGCTGATTGGTAGATTTTATAATATAACAATAGCAATCTAAGCCTGGCCTCCTTCAGGGGAGTTTTCCACCAGTGTCTCTCCAACTTTTGACCCTGACTCTTTAATCCACTTAGGGACCCATCATACCATGGGACCCCAAGGCGAAGGGTCAGGGAACGAACACAAACCAGAGTGATGACATCCAGGGACCCTGCTACCACCTTATTACAGGCAAGAACAATGGAGCCTGGATCACCTCTATCAATTGGAATTCTTGAAAGGTCCATCACCGCCATTAGACCCTCTGAGGTAACTCCTCTTAAAGGGTGGTACTGAACCATTTTCTTTGGAGTAGGCCTATTAAGGGGAGTCTTAAAACTGAATCTCAGGGCTTGAAGGTCTGACCATCTGCTAGGATCCATCACCATGTCTGTGATTTCCATCCCCAGTAGAAATACCATGTCCAATGAGTGTCCCCCCATGGGTGACAGCGGTAACTACCCGTGTCAGGCCCAGTGATTCCATCAACTGGAGAAGGATTTGCCCAAAGGGTGTGAACTCATCATCCACGCAGGCATTGAAGCCCCCAGAACCATACATCTGGGGAACTCCAAGACCAACCTGGTGACAAGCTCAGCTACTTCTTGCAGGAAAACCCTCTTATCACCTGGTGGATGGTAGATGAGAATGATCCTGCAGCCTGCATCTGCCCCTATAAGACACTCAAAGGAGTTGGTAGGACCCACTGAGATCTCTCTGAAATCCAGTTCTGATCTAAAACAGATCACAACTCCCCCGGCCCGATGGTCCACTCTCAGGCAGTATATAACTGAGAACCCAGCCAGAATAGCAGACACCAAAATGGGACCTGCATTTTCATCCAGCCAGGTCTTGGTAAGGCTCGGTTCTGTTAGGTCTCTGCTTGCTTCTTTGAAGCTGCTTTCTGTTGAACAGATCTGGTGGGCCCTTATAAACTGGTTCTTGGGAATATTTCAGTAATACTGTTTAGGTAGCAACTGTTTCTTTTTAAGAGAGTATTCCTGGAGAGGGGTTTCCTATATAGGCTTGATTCCAAAGTTGTCTTCTTTTTCTGTATCAAGATATCTAAAAAGGATAGGGACTCCTGACTGGGCTCATAAGTGAACTTTAAATTGGGTTTGAACTGTTAATGTATTCTACAAAAACTGTAAGTGTTTGTCTGTCCCAAGTCCCTATCTTTAGACAGATGTCTGTATATAATTTCCAAAGTTTTATTTGTAGAAAAAAAAGGTTTTGATTTCTGTCATAGATGCAACTAGAGATGCATCAAATTTAAACTCCACCGGCGAATTGCCCGTGAAGTGGGCACTTCACGTTGTCACTCCGCTATGCTGGAGTGCCAATGCAAGCCCACCTCACCTATTAACTCATTACTTCGTGTTGTCATTCCGCCTTAATGCGTAGTAAGGCAAAGTGACAACAATATTTGACAGCCCTTCACACACACAGTCACCAAAATTAATGTGCATCCCCAAAATGCTCATGTCTTGTGTCTAGAAAACTCCCCAGTGCTGACGAAGTGTAATGAGAGCACAAGAAATTCAAAGTCTCCCAAAATTAATAGCGCACTCAGACATCATGCATGAAGTAGTCACACTCAGTCACCAGAATTAATGTGCATCCCCAAAATGCTATTGTCTTGTGTCCAGAAAATTCACCAGTGCTGATGAAGTGAAATGAGAGCGTAACAAGAAATGCAAAGTCTCCCAGAATTAATGGCACGCTCAGTCATGTACACAGTGGTCACACACAGCCACCAGAATTAATGTGCACCCCCAAAATGCTACTGTCTTGTGTCCAGAAAATTCCCCAGTGCTGATGCAGTGAAATGAGAGCGTAACAAGAAATGCAAAGTCTCCCAGAATTAATAGTGCACGCTGTCATGTGCACAGTGGTCACACAAAGTTACCAGAATTGATTTGCATCCCTAAAATGCTACTGTCTTGTGTCCAGAAAATTCCCCAGTGCTGACGAAGTGAAATGAGAGTGTAACAAGAAATGCAAAGTCTCCCAGAATTGATGGTGTACTACAAATGCACAGACAGATTAGGATTGTGCTGAGCACTCAAGAGATGCAGCCTCAAAGGCATAACAACACCTAACCAGTGTTCATAAGTCACAAATCCAAATCTGGAAAAGAATACCTTTTGCTCCTTTGGGGGGGGTAGTGCACAGCAGTAACAGTCCACTACCAGTAAAGATACCACAAAGCAGTATAAAAAATTCATGCAGGTGCAGTGGATAGCAGGTTCATACTGCTGCAGTTACTCTGTGGCACAATAAAAGGTGTCTGATTTAATGGCATGCATGGCACGCACAACTCACACACACTAAAAGTAATGCGTAGCAATTTGAAAACCTTTAGAAATATAACCAAATGTTTGAAACAAACTGAAATTATACACTGCTGCACCACAACAATCAGAAAAAAAAGTCAAGAATTACTAAAAATATTACTGTGCATACAGTACATTAACACAGTTATACAAGAAAAATATAACCAAAACAGAAAGACTGCCTTTTTCACCCAGTTAATCTACCTATACCACAGATACGCCCCTCCCCATAAAGTACACTCCACAGTACACAGACTGACTGTTCTAAATTAACATTCAAAATCCACACACAAACAATAAACCCTCGATAATATGAGCACAGGAAGGTTTCCTATACTCGATGTAGTAATTTGTGAGCAAAAAAAAATAGCTCATAAAGACTTTTGGAACAGCTTTTAGAGGATTTGAATTGCAGAGTTCTGAGAGGAAACTGTCTCCATCTTCTATTATACACACACTACAGAGAACTGAGGCTGTGCAGAACAATCTAGAGCCCATGTGACCTGCAATCCCATAAAGCACTGCAATATTCACTTTTGGAGCTCAAGAACAAGGCGAAGTGAGGCAAAGTACATTGATTTCAATGTACTTCTCCTTAAAATTGGTGAAGTGGTTTGGGGAAGGCATAATAATGCAAATTCATTGTTTCCAATGGACTTCGCCTTCTCCATTATAATGCAAAGTACTCTGCTTCACGTTGAGACGCCATGAATTCCGTTACTCCATCAAATCACTTCACAGATCAAATTTTGGCCACTTCACCCACCACTAGATGCAACGCTCTTCTCAATCACCCATATAAGTGTCTGCCAAGTTGGGTAAAGTTGTCCCCATTGCTATTCCTTTCTTTTGTACATAGTACTGACTGTCAAACCAAAACTAATTTGCCTCTAAGACAAATCTAGCAAGCTCTATGATATATTCTGTGGGTGGTAAGGTTTTGTCATAAGTTAGTGCTGCCAGCCCCCTTCATGGGGAATGTTCGGGTATAGACTCTCCACATCTATAGTTACAAGCCAGTCCCTGCCTTCCATAACTTCATTTTTTACAATCTTGATGGTCTCATTCATATCCTTAGTATAGGGTTTAAGTAGGGGCAACATTTGTTTGATAAAAAAAGTCTACAAACTTGGACAGATTCTCAGTGACTGAGACAATTGCAGATATGACTGGTTGCCTGGGAACTGGGCTGGTGGGTTTGTGCACTTTAGGCAGAAGGCACAACACAGGTCTCCTAGGATATGTGACTTTAAGAAAGTTGACTTCTTTTGGAGTTATCCATCCCATAGCTACACCATTATCAATTAACTAATCAGTTCTCCCTTTGATGTCCTCAGTGGAGTCATTCCTAAGTCTTAGAGGGTCTCATTCTCAAGTTGTCTCAAAGCTTCAGTAGGATACTCTTTTAGCCCCATACCACCGCCGCTCTACCTTTATCTGTCTGTTTAAAAAACACCTCAGACATCTTTTCTAGCTCTTTAAGAACTTTTCTCTCTCATCTGCTGATATTTTGGTGGTTCTTTTTGCATTTATTTTTCTTGATAAGAGTTTGAACATCTTTTTTGATGAGATTGCAGTAGGTGTTTAGGGTGTGGTTTAATTGTGCCGTGACTTATTGTCCAGTTAGTTTCCTATGTCACTGAGCACCACATTTTACCTTGGTGCAGCTCTTTTTGCTTCCTGCTGGATAAATAAACATGCTTTTTACTTATAGTAATACACCAAGTTTGATATGTCCATATTTGAAAAAGGTTAATTGATTCTTAACTCATGTTTAAGGTATTTAACCAGGCTGATTGCTATCTCTTTTTCATGCAACACCATTTTTCTTCATAACACAGAAGAAAGAGCCTATTTCTTTTCAAATAAGTAATTTTTGTTCAATAATCCAAAAGCTTAATAAGAATGTCCATGAATATTCTAACCCTGCCAAGCTTTGCTTTAACAAATGAAGATGGTGCTGACAGAGACACATAATATCTTTTTGTAAAATCTTCATAGAATAGCTTCAAATTTGCCCTTAGATGAAAACCACCAGACTTCATAAACATAAGTTAAAATTGGACATAGTCTACTGTCTGCTACTGTTAAAGCTGGTTCAACACAACAACCACCTTAGTTGTTATTAAACCCGATTAAGGTTTGTTTAATAGTAAGAGAACATCAACCAATATAATTCTGATGATTTTCTCCAGTTCAGATTGCAGTTAAAAATTGCTCCCAGCTATGTATATCGTTTTACTTTCTCTATGATTTTATCAACCAAATGCCAAACATATTTATGTTTTCTCCCTCCAATGACCATTACTTTGTTCTTTTGATAATTGATTTTTAGATCTAATTCAGACATCATTACTTCAGCATGTTGAAGTTGTCCTTTGAACATATGAACATATAGACATGCGAAAATATCCAGAAGAGAAAGGCCTTACAGTCTATCATGTCTGCTCAATATGCAGACCCTCCAGTATATAATGGGGGATCAACACCCTTCCCGCTACCCACTTCTCCCTCCCCATCAATGTCTCCCTCCCCACATCTTCCCTTCAACTTTGAGACCTATTGTACTGGAGAACATGACATCAGAACTAAATCATCTGCATATCATAAAACTGGGCATGGTATCCTTGTGATTAAAGCAGCATGAAACTGACAGTCATTAAAAGTCAACTCAAGCAAAAGTTCAAGTCTGATAAAAGCAAGTTATACAGTATATATACCCTTCCCCATCGGTGTGCCAAACACACTCACCCTGCCTCAGGCACTAGACTCCATCCTCCAGCCAGGTAAGTGACCTAGGACCCATGCCAAATAGAGATGCAGTGAAGTTATAATTTGGCAGCAAAATTGGTCCTAAATCATGAAATTCACTGTTCAAAAAGCTTCATAAATATTCCAGTGGGGGCATAAACATTCCTGTTTTAGTGTGTTATTAAAAAAAAATCCTAAATTACATAAAATCCCTCCCTCCTCTGTGCTGTAACTCCACTCTCCCACATCCAAAATACTGTTATATATCATAACGTTTTTCCTACACTCCCAACCCCACTAACACCCTTGTCCCTCCACCTCCATGCCCAGGTGAATTTATGAAAAAGAAGTCATCCAGCTCATCTTCAAAGTGCATGCAGCATGGTACAGTACAGTAATTCACATTAAATTTATTGTGAAGACAGTTTGCAATGCATTATTTTTCTGTGACTGCCACAAGTTGCCAACTAGTTCACTTATTTGCTTCCCTTCAGCTATACAGGTAGAATGTGGCTTTCAGCTGAAAGCATTCATGAAACTCATTCAGAGCTCATCTGAAACCAGCTAATTACCAGATATCAGTGATGAAGAGAATGACAATGCAGAGCCTTATCAGCTCAAAAGTTAACCATCTGTTAACTGGTTGCACAATACATTTAATGTGAACTGTACTGTACTTATACTATATATATATATATATATATCCCTCCCCAACCCACTCACCACATACACTCCCCCACCTCCTCCACCCAACCAGACCTATTTTATAAAATGAAACCCAACCAAACCCCCTCTAGCCCCCACCAGCACCCAGAAACAATATTGTACTGTGACACTGCAATAAAGAAAAAAATTCCCCTGTGCAGAGCATCTGTTCTATTCATTGTCCATCTCAATAATTCCACTGGCACATGAATGAATGGTGAAATGTTTGCTCAAATAAAGCCTCAGATTTTATTAGGATCAAAAACATCACCATTCACCAATCATTCATGAGTCAATTAGTTACCGAGAGGTCCACTGACCACAGCAAATGCGTTACACTGGGTGACTGTTTTCTTTATTACAGGTGACAGTAAAATATTATTTTCTTGGTGCTGGTGGGTAAATAGGATGGTGGGGGCCAGGGTTGTTGTGCAGGGGGTCTTCTTGTAAAAAAGGTGTGATTGTGTGAGGTGAGCAGAGAAGTACGTTTGGCATGTGGGAAGAGTGAAGGGTACATATAATTACATATCTTGCTCTGTTTTGATTAGGGATGTGTGAAAAAAAATTTCACTGGTACAATTTTCGCAAAAGTTGGACTTTCACTTACGTGAAAGTTCAGAAATCATTTTGACAACTTTTGTGGAAATTGAGCCTTAAAACAGCAGAATAAATGTATGAACTGTTGGATAATGTATTAAACTGAGGGGGAAAAAATCCACAGAACTGATCACTGTCATTGTTCAGCTCTGCAGCTTTTTCTCCCACAGTTTGATTTAGCAATTAACCCACACCACCACAGATTACCACTGGGGGCTGCACCCCCCAATGATACCAAGCCCTAGGTAACAATGTGGTTCCCCAATCCCCACCCACTGATCTCTGCTCCTTATTAAAATTAAAATCCTTGGTGTCTAGTGCACACCCCCGCTGATCGCCGGCCCCATTTACAAAAACAAAAAGTTGACCTCTAGTGCCCTCTGGCCCCCACCCCACCATACAATCTCTGCTCCATATTAAATTTAAATCCCTGGTGTCTAGTGGTCCCCCCATCTGCTGATCTCTAGTCCATATACAAAAACAAAAGATGCCCTGTAGTGTCCCAGTCCTACCCACTGTTTCCCACTCCATATGAAAATAAAATCATTGGTGTCTAGTGGTCCCCTCCACCCACCGATTGTGTGCCCACAATGCAGAAACAAATATTAGTAATAATAATTTCCCCTCCCTGGTGTCTAGTGGACCCACCTCCCTATCCCTGATACCCTTTTAAAGTTTCCCTCATTTTTCCCTGGTGTCTAGTGGATTTTATTTTCATATGGAGTGGGACTCAGTGGGTTGGGCAGGGGGCAGTACATGGCAACCTCTTTTTGTATATGGGGCTGATGATCAGCAGGTGTGCGTGACCACTAGACACCAAGAATTTGAATTTTATATGGAGCAGGGATCGTCTGTGGGGCGGTGGGGGCTGTGTGACACTAGGAGGGCAACTTTTTTTTTATATATGGGACCAGCAATCAGCTGGTGGGGGGGACCACTAGACACCAGGGATTTTTGACATGGTGCCAGCAATGGCAAGTGGGGGGGCACTAGGGGCAAGGGGCCGGCAACCAGTGAGGGAAGGCTGTATCACAATAATACATTAAACTGCGGATAGAATAAGTTATACAATTTAATATATTATCTTGCAGTTGATCCACAAAATTCCATAGAAAAGAGTGAAAATCCATGGAAAATGGGCAGAAGTTTCTGATGTCGCCATAGACGAAAATGCAAAAACTTTCACAGAATTTCCCAAATTTCATGAAAGTTCCGCCAAGGCAGAATTCACAACTTTCACCCATACCTAGCTTGAATTTGATGACTTTCATATAAATTTGCCAGGGCATATGGGAGGATGGAACAGGGTCCTAGAAGGAGGATTGGAGGGGGGCTATGATATACAACAGTGTTTGGGAGGTGGGAGAGTGTTGAATTACTGCACATTGGGGGGAGGAATTTTACTTACTTTAAGAACTGCAATTCAAGTATTTTTTTGATGGTGAATTGCACAAATTTGCATGGCAGAACTACATGAATTGCCTTATTCATCTGTGAACTGACAATATTTATATGTAACACACCTTTGCCCCTATTTTTATGTCTAGGGGTCCTGATGGTATACGGCGGGGGGGGGGTACATCTGGAAACCTTCCATGCATAAGGCCTACAGCTCAAAAAATACAAGGTCTTACCTCACCTGCAGATCTAATGCAGCATAGTACAGATTGTTTTCTCACCCAGCAGGCTATAACTTACCAACAGCTGTAACTTCAGCCTGAGCCAGGGTGGGCAAAGGCTGGATTGTCTTCATTAGAGGAAGAAATTAGTTAGTTCATTCAATAATTCCAATTCACACACACAAAGTAATAGAACCAATAAATAAATTTAATTTGGTTTCTATTTAAAATTAATAAATAAATAAATAGATTGTGCTGCTCCATGGAGATGAGAGACAGAACAGACCAGATGGTGTTCATGGGAGGTACAAACAGTACTGGGCAGATACAGATGCTTCAAACAAGCCAAACATAATAAACCAGGCACAGACTCCATGCAAATAACCTGAGCCTGAGTAAAGTTCAAACTTTACAGGGTACAATGCATGACTTAAATCAGTACTTGGGGAGTGCCTTAGTCCCCACCAGAAAGTAACCGATACCAGGAATGCGGCCTTTAATCACACCACAGCCCCCCCCTGAAAACCTTGCCAGAGCACCAACCAGTCTGTAACCCTCTGCCAACACAGGCAGGATGCTAGCTTAAATTATAGCATGTGCGGCTCTGCTCCTTCCTTACGGTTACTCTTACATTGCATTTCTTTAATGAACCTAACACATGACCTGCCCCAGACTCGGGCATGGCAGGCCAGATAAAATGACATCCTGAAATGCAATCCCCTTACTCCCCTTGGCAGTGTGCCACACCAGGAAAATGGCCACCTTAGAGCTGCCACCTCTAAGGGGCCCTGCCATGCCTTGCCACTGCCGCAACAGCCCCACTGCAATACCTTTATTTAGGGCACCAGGTCTCCCAAACCCAGATGTTGAAGGGCTTACCTCCAAGTTGCTGACCACCCAGCCACTGACCTTGCCAGGACCCCAGTTCCCAACGGTCACCTTACTCCATTCACACTCCCCATCAGAGTTGAAACTGTGTAGCCATCAATGTTAGAAGCAGTCGGTACCTCCCAGGCTGAGGGTTTAAAACCCTAGCCCAACTTGCCCTACACTCAGCCTGCCAGTTCGCCCTGTCCTACAGACCCCCCCTTTTTAAACCTGAGCCAGGAGAAACAGCTCCCCTGGGGGCAGAACATGTAAAAACCCATTAAAGGGAACCTAACTAAAAAGGGGAGAATGAGGCCTGGTAAGCCAGCCTGGCGAGGGGTTGCTTACATTCTCCACCCTTTTAATTCCATTTCCTCTTGGAAATGGGGCAACTAGACATCTAAAGAAGGTGCTGACCATAACAGGTACTGCACATTCCCCACCCAGAAGTTCATCCCCAGGGTGTGCCATTAAACTCACAACCTCCCAGGGGCCTACCTTTCAATCCCATTACTTGGAGCTGCTCCTGCCCAAAACAATTGTAGCTGACACTGAGAAAGTAAAATTATAAAATAGCAATGCCTGGCTGTCACTTGAACAAATGCTCTAACATAATGTCTAAATGTTGGTTAAACAGTTCAATTTATTCCTTTTAAAAAAGGAAACCCACTCTCTCCTCTCACCTTTACCGCACTCACTCATGCTCCATACACACTCTCATTCAACCCTTTCATAGCATGAGGTAGAAACTTGTATAGCCATCATTATTCATTTTCTTTAGTTCCAACAGGGAACAACTTTTTCAATATTACATGAACAACAGTTACAGTGGGGTAGCTTGAACAGTCTCAGTCCCTGAATCTGAGGAACAGTACTGCAGCACCACCCTCAGAGCACAGCATCTTCTGAGGATTATTTATTTTAACTAGAAAACAGTCAAAATGAACTTGCTTGAGAGTACTGGCAAAGCACAATTTGCTGGGTGTCTACCTCTAAGTAGTGGGCCCTCTACCGGGGGCCGGGGATGTAATAAGAAGGGTCTGGCTTGGTAGTTTCATCCACAAATGAATCAGTAGATACTATGTGATGTTTCATGTAACAACAGGCCACATCCTGGACAAGGGCAAAGTGCTTGAACAAAGTTGGTCCTGCCCAGGGAGATGAGAAACACAAAGTTCTGTCTTTCTGGTTGGCCTTCTGAGTTGGTGGGCTGGACGACTCTGACCAAAGTTGAAGCTTCTGGACCATTCCCCAAAACACCCAGTCTGGTTGCTTTTCCTCTATGATGCCCCATAGCCTTTCTGAAAATAAGGGTATTCAGCATTCAGATATTCAATGTGGATTCTATGCCTCAGCCATCTCTCCACTTACGACCACTAAGGTAGATCTCGCACACTGATCTACCAGATGGTACCAGGCTCCAACCACACCTGGATTCTGTATGGCATGTTCACTCAGTAACGCCAAAAGTCCATCCATCATGATTTGGGTGGCCTTGCACAGTGCTGGTAGGTGTAGGGTGTTATCTGGCAGCTTTAGAGTAGGGTGAGAATAAGAATGAGGGATGGCTCAGTATACCTCCTGGTCAGCAACTGAAGTTTGAAGTCCTCATCCACTACTTCTCTCTCTGCCAACAGGATAGTCAATGGTGTCAGGTACCATGTGACTGGGCAGATGGCTGTGTACCACAGCACCCTTGCTAGTGTCCTCCTCCATAGCCTCACCTATCACTTCATGGGCCCCCCTTACTTGTCTCCACCAAGGGAGCAGTTTGCTTTGCTGGATCAGATGGCTTCGTTTCCTCACATACGTCCAGGCTCCCCTTGGTTACCAATGATGCTGCACCCGCCGATGCCATAGCAGGGTAGGGCCAGACATATGTAAGGGGTACCTTCAAATATTCCCATAGAAGGTCCTCTGGAGCAAACAGATCACAAGGGCAGCTGAACTGTTTCCTCTCCTTGAAATCCACAGCACACAAATTTCTACTCCACTGAGCCTCTTCCTGCTGACTTCCACAGCCAGGATAATAGGGAGGCTGGGACAATGGCCTAGGGCTTATTGGAGGAAGACTTCTCAGCTATAACTACCTTTTGTTTTCCTTCTCACAAGTTGCATCTTTCCACCATGAGCTCAAAGAGAAAATGGTGTGTTCTCTGCACATTCCTCATACAGCTAATGGCAGAGCCAGTCAGTGGAGGTGCTTTTGCACACTTGATCACTCCTCCTGTCTGCCAGGTGCCCTCTTAGAAGAAGATGAGAAATAGCACCAAGCACCCCACATGGCAGCCCAATAGTGATGCACTACCAAATATCCGGGACTGCAGTGATAGCAGAGACTGCAGCTCCATTTAGTGCACTCCACAAGCACTTGACCTTAACAAAAATCCAAGATGAGATCCCACATTTGTAATAACCATTTGATCCCCTTTTTATGTCTAGGGGTCCTGATGGTATACGGGGGGTGAGGGTACAAACAGGAAATTTTCCAGGCATAAGGCCTACAGCTCAAACAAATACAAGGCCTTACCTCACCTGCAGATCTAACTCAGTGTAGTGCAGATTTTTTTCTCACCCAACAGAGTACAGCTTACCAAAAGCTACAACTTCAGGCCAGGCCATGGAGGACAAAGGCTTGATTTTCTTCTTTAGAGGAAGAAATTAGTTCAGTTAATAATCCCAGCACACACGAAGTAAAAGAACCAATAAAGAAATGTAATTTCATTTCTATTTACAATTAAAAAATAAACAAAATTGCATGCGCAGCTCCATGGAGCCGAGATACAGAACAGGCCAGAGGGCATTCATGGGAGTTACAAACAGTACGGGGCAGATACAGATGCTTCAGGCTGGCCTAATGTAATAAACCAGGTGCAGACTCAAAGCAGATAACCAGAGCCAGAGTAAAGCTCAAACTTTAGAGGTAGAATGCATGACCTAAATCAGTACTTGGGGAGTGCCTTACTCCCCACCGCGAAGTAACCGATACAGGGATGTGGCCTTTAATCACACCACTACCACCCTGAATACCTTGCCAGAAAACCAACCAGTCTATAACCCTCTTCCAACAGAGACAGGATGTTAACTTAAACTATAGCATGTGTGACTCGGATCCTTCCTTGCAGTTACTGTTACGCTGCATTTCTTTAATGGGCCTAACATGGGACCTGCCCCAGACAAGGACACGGCAGGCCACATAAAATGAGATCCTGAAATGCAATCCCCCTATTTGCCTCAGCAGTGTGCCACACCAGGAAAATGGCCACCTTAGAGCTGCCACCTCTAAGGGGCCCTTCCATAGCCCTGCCACTGCCACAACAGGCCCACTGCCAAATCTTTCTTTAAGGCACCAGGTCTCCTGAACCAAGATGCCAAAGGGCTTACCACCATGTTGGTGTCCACCCAGCTGCTGACTGTACCAGGAACCCAGTTCCTAATGGTCACAATACTCCTGTCACCTTCCCCTGTGGAGCTGAAAGTGCATAGCCATTGATGCTAGAAGCAGCCAGTACCTCCTGGGCTGGGGGTTTGAAACCCCAGCCTGACTTGCCCTACATCAGCCCACTGGCTCTCCCTCTCCCTCTCCTTCTAACCCCCAACCCCATTTTAAACCTGGGACAGGAGCAACACCCCCCTGGGGGCAGAACTTGGAAAATCCCATTAAAGGTGAACAAATGTGTGAATTGCAGTCACCGTAGAAGCAAATTTGCTGCAATTCACAAATTTTTCAAGAAGCAAACTTCATCAACTTTGTACACCACTTAACATTAATGACATCATGCAGCTGAATTACTCAGACTGAATGTAACCTTAAACTTGATTAAATGCAGAAAAGAACATACATGATGGCAATAGGTGCTTGCTAGCTTTGCTAGTTTGCATCTACAGACTGAGGCAGAAATCACAGATTTAGCTTTGTGAATACTAAGTAATTAAGATTTAGTAGTTGCTGTATTGGTCCTTGCAAGAATAGATCCAGAAGCAAATGATTTGATACCTTTTAATGGACCAACATAGATGTAACAACAAGAACAAAGTGCTCTAGCTTTCGGACCAACCAGTCCTTCTTCAGAAGCTCATGGCAGTTGTTTAGAAAATACAATACTTATAACAGCTAGATAATGCAGAGAAAAACAGAAAAAAATCCTCATTGCTTTAAAATACTCATTTAAAAAAAAAAAAAAAACAGAAGATGATGTCAGAGAAGTTTAACAGTACCATACTGACTTCAGCCAGAAGCAACCTTGGGTTAAACGTGCTTGGTGGAACACACATACAAAGAATCCTACTGCATATAAATTTAATTAACATAAGATAACACTGCTGAAGCAGATAACTCCTAAATCAAGCTACGAGTGTCACAGTTAGTATAAGGATGTGATTACTGAAAGGCAACCCCCAACCAGATTAAAGACAAACTAAGAATGTTATAGGGCTCATGAAGTTTCAATGTCTACATTATAGACAATAATTTACCAGTAAAGTTATCTTAAAGACATCAGTGCACACTGTGTGATATGTAAAACCTAGCTGGACCTGTCACCCAGCTGTACTCTCCAGCTAGATATAAGGCCCAAGAAATTTCAAAAACCTCAGGACTATATAAATGATAATTTAAATATAAATTGATAATATTAGTGTCAAACAAAAAACTCTAGTCAAGAAACCTAAAGGAATTAAGACCATGTAGCCTGTTATGTACTGATGTCAATATACACTGAGAATGTAACAACTTGATGTACCATAAGTGTCTAAGGAATCTGAAAAAGAGATAAAAATGTAATTTCTCTCCTCTCTCTTCATACAAACAATACACCCTAACCCACCCCACATCACCCTAATGTGGGTGTGGGAGATACATAGCTTTAAGGAGATGTTCTCTCTCTCTCTCTCCCCCTCTCGCTCTCCCACAGACACACACACACACACACTCTCTCTCCTAGTGAACCTATATTCACTTCAGTCCCGTACCCCAATATGTACAGTTACAAAAATTGTATGTGACAGTATATGATAACACTCCTGTATGTAAAGTAGCAGGCTAGGTAATCTGAATATGGTGCAATGGAATCAATCCAACCCCCAGGTGTGTGATCTCATTTGCATGGAGGTCCTGCACAGATCTTTTTACATTAGGCTAATATTGTAGTAATTTATGTATATGTAGGTATGTTAGACTTTAGGTCTTACACACATACTTTATATTCACTTCTAGTTACCTGATCCTGGGGAGGGTGGCGGGTTTATTTCATGGTAGTTCTATCCAGTATCCTTGGAAATGTTACTGTGCAGATAGTACGGTTAAATAGTGTCACATTTTTGCTCTGTAGGTATTAGGAGACATAAGCCCTTTTACTCAGGATTTCATGACAAGTTGTATTCCTTTGGGGAACAATTGCAGTGACTGAAGTGAATATAGGTTCACTAGGAGAGAGAGAGTGTGTGTGTGTGCCTGTGGGAGAGAGAGGGAGAGAGAGAGAGAGAGAGAGAGAGAGAGAGAGAGAGAGAGAGAGGGGAAAAAGGGGAGAGAGAGAGAGAGAGACAATTAAAGTTATATAGATTCCCCCACCCACATTAGGGTGATGGGGTGGGTTAGGTGTATTGTTTGTATGAAGAGGAGGAGAGAAATTACATTTTTATATCTTTTTTAGATTCTTTAGACACTTGTGGTTACATTCTCAGTGTATATTGACATCAGTACATAACAGGCTACATGGTCTTAATTCCTTGAGGTTCCTCGACTAGAGTTTTTTGTTTGACACTAATATTATCAATTTATATTTAAATTATCATTTATATAGTCCTGAGGTTTTTGAAAATTCTTGGGCCTTATATCTAGCTGGAGAGTACAGCTGGGTGACAGGTCCAGCTAGGTTTTACACATCACACAGTGTGCACTGATGTCTTTAAGATAACTTTACTGGTAAATTCTTGTCTATAATACAGACATTGAAACTTCATGAGCCCTATAACAATCTTAGTTTGTCTTTAATCTGGGTTGGGGTTGCCTTTCAGTAATCACATCCTTATACTAACTGTGACATCATAGCTTGATTTAGGAGTTATCTACTTCAGCACTGTTATCTTATGTCAATTCAATTTATATGCAGTAGGATTCTTTGTATGTGTGTTCTCAGCATTTAACCCAAAGGTTGCTTCTGGCTGAAGGCAGTATGGTACTGTTAAACTTCTCTGACATCATCTTCTGTTTTTTTTTTTTTAAATGAGTATTTTAAAACAATGGGATTTTTTTCTGTTTTTCTCTGCATTATCTAGCTGTTATAAGTATTGTATTTTCTAAACAACTGCCATGAGCTTCTGAAGAAGGACTGGTTGGTCCGAAAGCTAGAGCACTTTGTTCTTGTTGTTACATCTATGTTGGTCTATTAAAAGGTATCAAATCATTTGCTTCTGGATCTACTAAGTAATTAGAAATTGGGCACCATGGAGTGGATTGTGGTAATTTAATACTGAACAGGGAGTCCTTTGGGGTATGTATATTTGGAGGCCTGAACCCCCTGGATTTAAACCATCATTTTTAATGTTGCATCTTTTTGGTATAAACTTGTTTAGCTCATTATCTCAATTCCTCAGTTTTTCTATTTATTCATTAATGGGATATTTCCAGAGTATTTAAAAATGTATGTCTGATTTGTGCATCATTTCCACTTGTGCATCATTAGATGATATTCCCTTCATGCTTATAATGAAATAAATCCTGAAAAAAATGAACTGTTAGAAATAAATATTTTGTAAGGAAAATTGTGATATGGAATGGTACAGATATAGGGTGTTTTAGATACATGTGGCATACTTATCTATGAAAACGTTCACATGTAGCAATTGTTATGGCTACACTATAACTATGAAATTGATATTTGTTTAAATGCTTTGCTCATCTCCTGTCTATTTAATTGAACATTTTGTATAGCACTTAGACAAAGAAAAAGAAAAGAAGTAGAAGTAAACAAAGAAGACAAATTATACTTAAGATTAATGTAGTGCTTTTCATACACATTTTAACCCAAAGCACCTTAGAAGCTATGCAAGACTAGTCATGAAGTGACTGTAAACCTGTAGTGGCAGCCACTTGGCACATTAGCACCCACACACAGCCTTGGACAATTACATGAGCAAGTTTTATGGGCAGGAGAACGTTGACCAGAACACCAGGAAAAATCTTCCACTCTTGTGGAAAATGTCTTGGGGTCTTTTACTTTCACTTGGAGACCCACCAGGATCGCACTCAGAAATTACCTCAGTTTCATATCTCATTTGAGGGATGCACACCCTAACAGTTAAGCCCCCTCTCCACCTACCGCACTTCATTCCAGCATTTTTGGTGTGAGCCCAATCTGTGTGTAGGGACAGAACCCATTACCTCTTGGCCCAGAAGTGGATGTGCTTCCAGTTGAGCCACACCGACACTTTGGCACCTATAGTGAATATTAAGTATTGTTACTTTAATACGTTGGAATAAAATAAGAGCAATTGTGGGATGCAGACACTCTTGACAGAGCATGTGGCAGCTGTGTAAAACATGAGTTTTTTTTTACATAGATGGCTGCATGTTTTGACATGCTGATAAACCTTTGATAGTTTGGACATAATGACGGTTCTTTTATTGCAGTCTAGTATTGGTGTACGTTTCTTTGCTTTGGCCAGTTATGAATAGTACTGTTGTGAACAGTCAGTCTCTGAGAAGCCCTTTATGCATTTAACTGAGTCAATACAAATGTAGGGATTTGCATAATGTTAATTTATTTGCCTACATTGCAATATTTGTGTCCTAGATTTTTCAATTCATTTTTTTATTTCTATTTTTTAATACATGTTAACTGGTAAGAAAAGTGCTCATTTTCACAAGTGACAAGTACAAAAATACATATTAAAAACAGTAAATACAATATATTAACATAGTAACAAATGCACAATACACACAAAATACCTTTAAAACAAGTGCTTTCTCCAAATCTTCCATGGTTTCCATTGAATACATAGTACCACATATAAATGATCTTAGAAACAATGTATATTCAAATACATGTACCATGTAAACTATTAGTCAGTATTGGCTGTATTACAGATACAGATTTCAGGTAGCAACTCTAAAACAATGTTTAGGCTCTCGTACGCACACATAGGAGTTAACTATTGTTATTTTATGTGCTACACATCACTAAAGTGTTGTTAAAGATGGATTCACATACATTTGACAAATCTGCTGTAGTACTTTTGTGCTCATACCTTAAAGCAATCATTAATCATGTTAGCATTCTACAAGGCAGAGGGCTCAGTGGATTATTGAATTTGCATGGGTCAAAATTTAGGACAGAATAAAGTGATTTAAAAATGCTGTAATTTATCATCAGTAAAAATGTCAGAAATGTAATGATTTAACAAGTATGTCTTAATATTGTATCTGTGTGATAAGGCAAGGATGCAATAACTGACAGTAGAAACTGATGATTATAGCTTTGGAAAAGTTTGAACTTTGGATATGTCTGAAAAGGGCATTAACTCATTACCTCACCAGTTTCCTCACCAGTTCTAAACTCTACACTTAACACTGGAAGATGGAACCTACTGGTCAAACACAGTTCTAGAGGTTTCTGAATACAGTGCAAGTAATTAACATATTTTTGTATTTATTTATTTATTTAGTCTTTGTTAACCGGGTAGGTGCACTAGCCATAAAATGACTATTTTCAGGCATGACCCAGGAGAGTACAACAAAAAGAGAACAGTTGAACAACAGCAACATGGGTACAATAATACAAATGAAGGAACAATTACAGCAGTGCTACAAAAATACAAGGGTAGAAACAACAAAAATAATGGCAAGCATTATACAGATAATGGCAGTAAGGTATATAATAAGTGCAGAAACCATGCACCCGACCTGTGGAGTGAAAGGGTTAATAAGATAGTAAGGTTATATAGAGAGAAATATGAGGAATGTTCAAACATAGCAAGAAAGATTGACAGAAGGAAGGTCAGGGGTGGTAATTGGCAAAACAACAGTGGATGGTCAGCAACAAGGTTCGAGAAGGAAGAGAGCTAGTAGTCAAGATGTTATTTACAAAGAGAAGGACAAATATGGGGAGGGGAAGAGGAGATAGTCTTGGAGCTGGATTAGAGCAGGGGTGACATTACTGGTAAGTCTCAGGAGCTTCAGGTTGGGTCAAAGCATGTACAAACATCAGCTAAGGATAGATAACGACGATATTCACTTTTAAATCCAAAGTGAGACTGAGACAGCTGGTGGTTGAGTGGAAGAGCATTCCATAGCCTGGGAGCAGAGAATTGGAAGCCCCTGTGCCTTTAGTCATCCGGAATCTAGGAACATAAAGCAAAATTTGTCAGCTGATCGCAGGCCATGGAGGATGGTTGAGGGACCAGCAACACCAGCAGCTATGATGGGTTTTTCACAGATGATTGAGTCCATTAGTTATCCAAGGTAGTATTGTCTACTGGCAGAGGGTGAGAGCCAATTCAGATCCTTATAAAGAAGGCAGTGATGTTTGAGTCAAGGCGACGAAGAGGCAAATCGGCATATATTGTTATAAGTTACATCCCATTTTAGTAGGGAGGTTTTATGGGCAAAGGTAAGAATAAAGGTACCATAAGTAAGAGTTGGGAGCAGAATACCTTGAGCAATTGCTAATTTGGCCGAGGGTGTAAGCATGTAGCTCGTTTTGTAAACTTACTCCTAGTTTCGAGTTTACAGCTTTGCATGAGGACTGAATGTGAAGATTAAAATCCAGGGACTGGTCCAGCAGGATCCCAAGGTACTTGAAGGAAGTAACATTTTCAAGTGGAAATCCTCCTGGATGAAGAACTTCCAGCAAACTAGAACAAGCTTTAATCTTCAGTGCGGAACCTAGGAGCATGGCTTTCATTTTCTTTTCATTTAGTACAAGATTACGGTCTAAATCTGATTAGCATTTAATGAATATAGCAGATATATGGCAGAGGTTTTAAGGTTAAATGCTAAGACCTTTTAAGGTTTCTTCAAACTTTTCATTCAAACCAGGAAAGGTTCCCCCATCCTTAGTCATGACACATGCACCCAAGATTTCCACACTCATCCCCTAGTGCACCAAGAGGCTTGATAACAGAAAGACTGCCCTTGTCATAATGGTTGGAAGGATTGTTCACTTTTACTATAGTGGGACTTAAAGAATAGTTGGCATTCTGCAAGTGAGGATGAGCATAAGAGGACTGTAGAACACGTTAATCTTCCATACAGTTGTGAGTGATTCAGATTTGCCTCCAAACCTGACTTCTATGCCTTAGGCACCTGGAGACTGGGCAGACAACAGAGACAGTAGGCCTAGTCTATGAATGGGGTTGTGGTGCTTGTGTTTCTATTTCAGGATAGGAAGAAAGAGCAGACTTGACATCATTAATGTCCACACAGCACTAGCCCTACCCTCCACAGGCCAAACATAAATTGAGCAGCCTTACATAGGGTGTCAAGTGGGATTAATAGTGAGCAAGAAGCCACAGGTGTTGTGCATGATGAACAGCCCACTGCACATGACACTTGTCTCACTACCTCCAGCAAGTTCCCTCCCACCCACATGATCAAGTGTTCTTGCCCTCTGGGCAGGCCCTGATATAATGATAATTTCATGGGATATGTGGTGGAGATCTGGACTGGTAGCCCTAGACTACTAGAATTCTTGCAACATACTATTGGTAGGTTTGGGAGACTGGATGGGTCATGAGGGTGTTTCCTGCTGTCTGTGTCTATGTTTCTATTTATGTTTCTGTGAGATTAGGGCCATTGCCCCATGGTTGATAGTGGGGATAATCTGAATGACATTGCAGGGCAAAAGAGGTAAGCAACCAGATGACAAAAATAAGTGAATTATAAAAAGTGTTTAGATGGATTTTGGGCATGTTTAATTCTACTGATGTGTCATACAGTTTGCTCTTTAATCTTGTTCTTTCCCATCAAAATGTTCGTAATTATCCTCTTGAACTTTTTGTGACTTTTGTTCTCTGGTTATTATTGTTAACCAGAAAATCAAACGACACCCATAAATTTATTTTGCTTATGTGCTAAGCCAGCAATCAGGTCTTTTACATCAGATGTTAAAGACACATGAATTATTTAGTTTGCACAAGTTAAATGACTTCTGACAGCCACAGTTCTTAGTGTCGTATCTTGTTAAATTGATTTCCCACAAATTCCAAAACTTGCACTTAGCTTTCTGAGCTTTGGAAAGCCTCATGCATAAGAGTTGAAAGCCAGAAATATTTCAATACACTGTACATACCGCAGTTTAAACATTACTTGACTATAAAAGACAATGAGAAAACATCTTGCATGGAGCATGTTTTTCTAAGGACAGAGGAAGTCCAAACAGTTCAGCATGGCTTGCTCCCTTTCAACTGACTTAAACTGTAGTTTCTACATTGTCTATCTCAGCACAAACACTACCAGTACCTGAGTGCAACATGCTAGCATCTGCACTACAGGTGACTGAGGCAAAATGCAACTCTGTTCAAACTGTTTTCCAGATCTCTGGGAATTCGAGCCTCCTGGGGGAAGGATGCTAAATCTGAATATAAACCTGTCCAATGTTAGGGTGCAAGTGATGCCTTGTGTGGCCTGGTCAAGATTTTCTAACAAAATCTCTTGGATTTTTGACTTTGCTAATCCCAGTCAATCCACAGCAGTCGGGGTGCAATTACATCTGAACGTATCCATCCCATCCTAATCTTCATGCTCCATTTCCTTACATTAAAAACTTGTCCAACTGTTAGTGTTATATCATAAGCTACTATTACTGCCATTAATAATGTATTCCACATATTTAATTCACTGTTTTGCATATGAAAGAATTGCTTTAATTCTTTTTGACCTAAGCCATTTCTTACTTTTACTGTAATGTGCATCAGCTTTGTTAATTTGATAAACCAACTCAAATAGTTCAGCAGCTACTGTGTGTTCTCACTTCCCTTCACAGTCTTGCATACTTTTTTGAGGCTCTCTGAAGATTCCTTTTTTACAGTCCTGAGAAGCTTTTCAGTTGTTCACTGTTTGATGACCTTTGGTTTAAAACAAACATCATGCTGTTTTATGACCAGCAATAGGTGAATGAACTTCCTGTCACCAGTTAAACAAATTCTTGTCAGATCCACCACGGCTGCATAATGAAGTTTGTGAAGAAAATGGGCAGACTAGGACACGCTCCTGTGGTTCTTACCTGGTGTCAAATTGTATGTAGATCATGGTTTGTATTGTAATACCTTGGCAATCCACTACAGGTAAGAAGCAGTATACAAGTGAAAAATAATAAGCAAATAACTTGCAGTGTGTGTAGTTGTCCCAAGTTGTATTTACTAAGAATTTTCCTGGCACAGGGTTTTTGACTTTTTCAAGATTGTTCTAAGTTGTAACTACAACAGAAGTTCATGAGTTACTAAAGATTTGTACATTTAAACTCCACATATACTGTTAATTATGCTGCAGCAATATTTCTGTAGAAGTGAACAGTTACATACTGTTACCATCCCTTCTGATCTACTGCTTTCTAAGCAAATGTGGGTGCAATGCATTGTGGATGACTGAATAACATTATCTGCCCTAGCCTTTTCTTGGTGAATACACAGTGGTAAAGATGAACATGCAGCTTCTATAACCGAAAGCAAAAATAACAGACACTGAGATAAACAAAGCAAAATTAAAGAGAGAGGATACTTCTGTGGGTGAAAAGAAAAATAAATTGGGAGAAACAAAAAGAAATCAAAGAAACAGACCAACAATAGTAGTCAAAATAAGTATTTGAAAGATGAAAGCAGTAAACGTTATGTTGTTCTATGTCCTGCTGAGTTAGGTAGTTTAGAGGGAAAAAAAGTGAAAATAATATTCCGCCAAATAATAGTTGTTCAATAAAGTGTTTTTCAGATTGGCTTAGTTCAGTACATTTGGAGAAAAGGTGCTTGTGCTACTAGGAGTGTGTGACAGCCACCTATTGGTCTGCAAAGGAACTGGAGAAAGAAAACTAAAATGTACCATAGCACACTCCCATCATGCAGTGCAGCCCATATCTTCTAATACATAGGGAGGAAAATCAAAGCACCTAGAATAGAAAGTGAATTGCAAGTTTCTGAAAAGTTGAAAATATGTTTTGATGTTAGAAAGTTTAAAGCTTGTAATGAAAGTTATTTTAACAAAAGTGAAATAGTAGCTACTATATTTCCAATAGGGTGTTCCAATTGTTTTCAAGTATATGTACATTATGTTTAATAGCTCAATTTATAGTATTCTGAAAGTAAATCAGTGTGATTGTACTCATTTATTCAAAGGCTATTAGTCACACTCATTGCCATAGTTACCAGCGATTGGGCCACTGAAGGATGGGTCTCATAGTGGAATTAATCCATGTTGGTTGGTTGGACCCACTGGGCCTTGGCCTCGTGGTCCAACCCGCCAACCATGGATAATATCACAGTAGACCCATGCTTTCTCGTGGCTTAATCCTTACGTTTATGAGGGTAATGTAGTCAGTTGCTGTGGAAAATATGGAATGTTAATATAGAAACATAGAAACATAGAATTTGACGGCAGATAAGGACCACTTGGCCCACCCAGTCTGCCCATTTCCCTACCTAATGGATAAGCAGCAGATCCTAGTTAACCAGCAGCCTACTTCTTTCTACCCCCACCCCCTAGAATTGCCTTATGACTGTCCCATGCATGCTTGAATTCAACCACTGTTTTTGACTCCACAACCTCCTCCGGAAGGCCGTTCCATGCATCCACAACCCTCTCTGTGAAAAAATACTTCCTTACATTACCTCTGAGCCGCCCTCTATCTTCAAATTGTGCCCCCTTGTTCTTGCACACCTCTTTTTTTGAAAGATGCTACCCTCTTGGACTTTGTTGATTCCCTTGAGGTACTTGAAAGTTTCTATCATGTCCCCCCCTCCCTCCTTTCCTCGAGGCTATACATATTAAGCTCCTTTAGTCTCTCTCCATATGTCTTCTGGTGCAGACCCTGCACCATTTTAGTTGCTCTCCTCTGGACAAGCTTCCATCTTGTCTATGTCCTTAGGAGATTGGGTCTCAGAACTGCACACAGTACTCCAGATGGGGTCTCACCAGCTGTCTGTACAGAGGGATAACAACTTCCTGTTTTCTACTGGTGATGCCTCTCCCTATGCATCCCAGTATCCCCCCAGCCCTCCTTACTGCCCTCTGACATTGCTTGCCCATCTTTAAGTCATCTGATATGACTACCCCCAGGTCCCTTTCCATTTTTGTTGTTGTTAGTATCTCACTCCCAATTGTGTACTCTTCCCCTGGGTTTTTGTTTCCTAGGTGCATTACCTTGCACTTCTTAGCATTGAATCTAAGCTGCCATATATTTGACCATTTCTCTAACCTTGCCAAGTCCCTTCTCATCCTTTCCACCCCACCTTGTGCATCAGCTCTGTTGCAGATCTTTGTGTCATCTGCAAAGAGACATACTTTTCCTTCCAGTCCTTCTGCAATACTGCTTATAAAGACATTGAAGAGGACCAGTCCTAATACTGAACCCTGCAGTACCCCACTAGTAACCCCCCTTTCTTCAGAGTGGACTCCATTTACTATTACCCTCTGTGTCTTATTCTCCAGCCAATTCTTTACCCAGACTATCATCTTGGGACCCACTCCCAGGCTGGCTAACTTGTATATTAAACTTTTGTGTGAGACTGAGTCAAATGCCTTGCTAAAGTCTAGGTAGACCATGTCCATAGCCCCTCCCTGATCTACTACTTTGGTCACCCAGTCAAAGAAATCTATTAGATTCGTCTGGCATGACCTTCCTGCTGTGAAACCATGCTGCCTTGGGTCCTGTGCCCCTCTGGCCTCTAGGTACTTGGCAATTCTTTCCTTCAGAAGTGATTCCATCATTTTCCCTATCACTGAGGTTAAACTAGCAGGTCTATAGTTTCCTGCTTCTGCCCTGCTCCCACTTTTGTGAAGGGGAATCACATCTGCCCTCCTCCAGTCCTCATGTACCACCCCATCCTCCCATGATTTGTTAAAGAGGGTAGTCAGTGGTGTCACTAGTTCTACCCTTAGTTCTTTTAGAATTCTGGGATGAATCCCATCAGGCCCCACTGCTTTGTCCACCTTCAGTTTTAAGAGTTCTTTCAGAACCCTTTCTTCTGTAAATTGGCTGGTATCAACTTCTGTATCCAGAGTGTTTCTATTGTTTATTTTAGGTACCTCCCCCTCTTCCTTTGTAAATACTGAGCAAAAATATTTGTTTAGTATCTCTGCCTAATACACCAAGAGCTATCATTTCTGTCATGTTGCCAATTCTGATGGTAAATTCTGTTTCAATTACACCAAGATTAGATGTAATTAAATATATTGTTACAAAACTAGGACACTTAACATCACCTGCTGAAAGCCAGGAGATTAGCTCGGGATAAATAATGGTGTGCTAAAGAGTCATATTTAGTCCATTGTGTGATCCCTAACATTGTACTGCTAGGTGCAAGATCTTAAGAAGCAGTTAATCACACCTGGGCATCTGTAACAATGGCAAACATTAAAAGAAATTAACATGCTCGATTATTTCAGAGAACACTAGCACTGCTATGAAATCCCTTCTCTGCACTTACTGCCCCCTTACTAAGTATCTTATTCTAGCAAAATCCTGAGTTGATACTGTCAGTTTGTAAGATTTGCTCCAGTTTGTGGTAATCTGTCCAGTATTTTATGCCTTGTCCTCATTTTTGTCTCAGAGAAACCAGAGTCGCACTTTTTATACCTCCACCCCACCCCAACTCACATATTAGGGACAAGAATAAAAAAAAATTCTCAGTGACAAATTACCCAAACTATAATGTCGGAGTAATTGATTTGGGTGGGGGGGGGCAAAGATGCATTTTTTCCTGAAGAGGAACTAGTCTATAGCATACTTCAAATCCCTTCACAACCATCAGATAAGAGCACCAGTTTTTGGAAGGGCAGAAGAAAATTCTGAGTAAAAAGTATCCCTGACAATATTGTGCAAGTTATTTATTTATTTATTTTATTTATTTAGTTTTTATTGACCGGTAAGTGCATCTAGACAAATCCTGCCTATTTTCAGGCATGACCCAGAGGAGGGGGATACAGATGAATGCCAACTGACCTTGAACCAGATTAAGCTGTTGGAGGTATTTTTTTAGTGAATGAGGGAAATTTGGCTCGGACATCAGGGAAATTCCCTTACTCTTTTCGATAAGTGCCATGGGATCTTTAACATCCACCTGAACTACCACCAATCCAGGCAGATGGGACCTCGGTTTAACATCTCATCTGAAAGATGGCACCTCAGAAGTGCAGCACCCCTCTCATGCTGCTGTACAGTGTCAGTACTGGGATATTAACCCAAGTGCCACATGTGGGAACTGAACCCACAGCCCTCTGATCTCCTGGCCTCAGAGGTGAGTGTGCTACCTGCTGAGCCACTGACACTGATAATACCAATTAAAACTATATTTGAGTTGTGCAAGGTATGCATATTAAAAGTTGGTTTGCAGGCGGCTAGTGCCGTGGAAGACATGATTGCAGCAGGAAGTTACTGTATGGCTAGCCCCTGGGACTGAAGCTTTAATCTGCTTGTAAAAAGCATGCCTGGCAAGGGTGTCGTGTAGGCTGGAGGTGGAAGCAGCTACCACCTGGTGTGTATGTTGGGAGGGGCAGTATAAAAAATTTTCCTCAATAGTGGCAGCAATGTCGTGAGAGGGTTTGCATTGCATGGCAGCAAAAGGGAGAGAGGTGAGCTCTGCCAATCCAGAGCCGGACGCCAAGCCTGAGAAACACCCCCCCTTCCCCTGCAATGATCAATCACACACAGACACACACACCAAGAGAGGGACCCACCATAGGTGCCAGAAGATGGTAAAAGCTGTGGGGGGCAGAGAATCGGAAAGGCACTTATGAGAGTACATAGGGCACTTTTTCTAAACTAGTTTTTGCCATAGAAAAATACAATAAATATACACTTATAATGAAGATGGTAACATTAAGAATGTAGTTATACCATATAGGAATATTTAGTACAGTATATTAAGAGCTGAGCTGTCAACCCATTCACTTCAGTAGCTCCACATGAAGTCTGAACCATCCATTGATTAACTTGATACAGTGGTTGCCAAAGTGAAAATAAAAGAACTGCTCATGTTTCAATTCCACAAGAAATATGGCTCAAAAATGTCCCCATCCATTGACCAGTCACCAGCAAAAAAAGCATAAGTAGAACTGAGGCTGCCTGACTCATTTCTCATCATTAGTAATGCTTTATCAAGGCTTGGTTGCTGCTGACCTGCTTCTAAACAGCAAATTAAACAGACTAATAACTTACCACCTTGCCCCCTTTCTCACTCTTTTCTTCTATTCCACACTCATCCCTCTCCCACAGTCCTTCCCTGCCAATGATTTTGGCCTCTAAATTAACATATTCTCCCACTGCCCCCCTTACTGCCCCTGTCACATGCCCTCTGGTGACACCACCCTTTCCTGTGAATGGTTACTACCCTCAGGACCTTGCTAATCTTTGACTTGTTAATTTATTGGAATGTTTATTGCATATTGCACTGGCTCCATGTCTATGTGTGCTTTTTATATCCTTGCAACCACTTTTTTGTGTAAATGAATACCAATGTCAACTATGCTCTATATTTCATATTCAGCACATCATTAACCAATGAAGGATCTAAGGTGTTTAATTGTAAATAACTCTTTACACATCTGTGGCTGACTGTATGACAAAATGTTATTGTAACCTTACTTAATAAATAAACTAATACATTAATAAACCCGTCCTTGTCTCTGTTTTGATTTTAACACTAACTTGCTTATTATTTCCAGTTCTTCCTCCAGTTATTTGCCCTCCCCCTCTCTTGCTGTTTCATACTCATTCCCTGTCACTGCTATCCATCAACATGTAAAAACCTTCCCTCAGCTCCCACGTCCTTCAGTAAAGTCCTCAACATGTGTTCACAGTCAAAGCAGTCTTGTACCATACAAAGAAACAGGTGCCTGATACTATTCCACACTATACCACTTCACAGGCTGGGTCTGAGCACCGGCACCAAAATTGGAAACACAGAGCTGTTTTACTGAGTCTTTAATGATCTATTGAACTGACTTATTATTAAATCATGTCATTCACTAATGGCATGTTAAACAGTGCACCACAAGCTTTTATGTTCCCAGATTATCAGTGTTATTCCTTTAAAGAGTACAACTTCCATTGGTGCATAGATCTTGTTCAAATTTGCTTGGCTCCAATGTATTAATAAGTGTGAACTTAAATGAGTAATAAATAAAAAAACAAGCCTGCTACTTCTAATTCATTCATTGTAACTTATGTCATATACTGAACAGAAGGATGTACTAATACATTGAATAGATGAATAAAAACTCAGTAAAGGAAAAGAGCTCAACTTCAGCTCTGTGTGTTTCCAATTTTGGTACCACTGTTAGTGGGTATTAATCATGACAGCAACTGTAGGACAGGGCACAATTACATATTTGTCTAATTTTTTGTTATTATTATTATTATTATTATTATTATTATTATTATTATTATTATTCTTTATGTTCCTTGGTTCCCACAAGACTGCTACTTTCTAGTAGACCATGTCACAGTCACTCTTAAGTTATTTTTAACATACAGTACATACTAGTAAATCTGATCAAAAGTCAATAGAAACATAGTCTTTGATGTCAGATAAGGACCGCTTGGCCCACCTAGTCTGCCCATTTTCCTACCTAATGGGTAAGCCCCACTAGAACTGTCTTTTGTCTTTTGTCTTTCCCATGCATTCTTGATCTCTCCCACAGTTTTAGACCCCACAACCTCATCAGGAAGGTGGTTCCATGTGTCCACCACCCTCTCTGTGTCTTTTTTTTTTTTTTTACTTGTATCATCATCATCAAGTTTTATTGTTGGATCATTCAGGTCATTACAATTGTTACAGAAAAAATTATTTAAAAATTATTAATTCTTCAACCATATATCCGAATACAGTGCAAAACATTAATAGATATTAGAAGCTTTAAGCTGGCAATTGCAACAGTTAAATACACACTGCCCTTAAGCACTTTTGCCACTTCAGACTTATAGTCCAGCAGTGGGCAATGCTATGCAATGCCTAGACAATTCCCAGGAAGGTCTAAGGTATACTCTATCCCCAGGTTCAATCCTATCCCTCCTTAATTGTACTTTGTGCTCTTATTTAATGATTGATCTCATGTGGTGACTCTGAAGACTGTCACAATAAAATGGTTAAAATGCTGTCAGTTTTCCTTACCACCCTATAATTATAGTTTTCTAGGCTTTTATAATTTTTATTTTACTCTCAGTAAATTCAGAAACTCAATAAATTCACAACTCTAGTAAAAAAATACACAGCTCCCTATGATGCTCGTTCTCAAGACTTTTATAACTTTTTTTTACTCTCAGTAAACCCCCTAGAGGAAATTTATAACTCTAGTATACACAGTTCCCTGTGATCATAGTTTTCTAGGCTTTTATAAAACTTTTTTACTCTCAGTAAATTCACAACTCTAGTAAAAAATACACAGCTTCATTTGGAATACATTATCTTCAGTAGAACAATTTAAAATAAATGTTAAATTAGTTATTGCAGCTCCATACCCTAAATTAGGAACCAATATCTTCTAAGTCGAGGAGAGTTTTAATGTACAGTAGTTTTTAACTGTAAATTAACAGCAGTACAGCCAGTAAGACAGGTCCAGAATAAATGCAGCCTATTGGATTATTCGTGTTCTTCTTCCTTCGGAGTCCGTTCTTTTTGTCCATCAGTGACCTGACAGACTGATACCATGATAAGGGAGGCAGGAGGATGACCACACTGACTGACCTACATAGTCCCAAACATATCAGCTGGACTGAGATGGAGTGGGACAGTGACACTGCACTGGACTTTTCTGATTCTGAATGGGGCTGGCTGGGCAATGTGAGGGGGGGCACAAGGCAAGTTGCAAACTGGCCGGAGGCAAGCAAATGTTGGGGCAACTTGGCAAACAAGCAGCCAGGTGCCAGTGGGTGGGTGGCTACAGAACAGAGAACTGCCCGGTCCGACTACACCAGTACCAAGAGAACTTTTAATTAATGGACTTGACTTACGATGGCACTTTGGAACTGGACCATCACCACTGGGAAGTTATTTTGTCAAGCTGCTGCTAAAGAAGTTCAGAGCTCTTCAGCATAAAAATTAAAATTAACTTAAAAAAAATAAAAGCAAATAAACAGCAACTCCAGTAATTCTCTGGGTCTGGGCAGTCCGGTTCAGCAGTCTCAAGGCAAGTAAATCTGAAATCAGCAACCACCCCAACACTCACTTTCTAAACCCAGCACAACAACAAGGCAACACCAGGTTGTTACAAGAGTCAGGAGGAAATGGGATGAGATGTGTTTTGGTGGCTACCTTCCTTTATACCCAATACCCTAGGCTCCTTGGCTTGCACTAGTGTGGCTTTGTTCTCAGGGGCTGGGTGAGCTCAGAACTTCCCCTGAAGTAGGCGGGACTTTCAAATAAAAATATAATATAATCCAATCACCAGCACAGTGGAGGCATAACAGATCTAAGTGAAGTGTTGTTATCTCGGCCGATTATCTGCCTTATGGCTGGCTAGCATGGCTGAAGATTGCAAGTCTCCTGACTCCCAAAACAAAGAGGAGATGAGAGGTGTGAACATCTGCTGGGCTGCTTTAATTCAGAAGTGTTAGCGAGGGTTCTGGAGTTGTAAAGTAGGGTCGTTATAATAACAACTGTACTTTACAACTCTGCAAGAAGACATTTAGTGGCTCTGTTTCTTTTGTTTGTGATGGGGCACGGTGGTGGAAGATTCAAGGCACTGCAAGCTATCCCACAATGAGAACCTCTGACTGACTGTCTACCAGCAGCACGAAAATGGAGAACCAGCTTTTTTTGTATAAAAATGTCCCCATGTCAATGAGACATGAATATTAGATCCCCCTTACACCTAAACATGGAGTGCAAAGATCAAAGTGAGCACTGAAGTGGCCGGAGCCACTGCCAAGAAGAAGCAGAAGGGGGGACTTTTGCAAAGTGTAGCAACAAGGGTGGTATTGTTCCACAGGGCAGACCTGCTCTTCTCTTGACTCCTTTACAGAGTAGATTGCTTTTTTTTTCTGTACCACAGTCTTGCCATGATTTTGCACTGCTGGGAGGAGGATAAGGGGATCACTGCTGGATGCTTATCTCATCGCCTTCTCTCAAAGGCATGGATGAGGCTGATCATTGTTTGTGGGTCGCATTGATGCTGTCTGGACTATGGTCTAACATTTTTTCACCCAGGTTATACCTAGTTTAAGAGGACCTTGAGTGGGTCCCAGTGCAGCGGCTCTCTGTTCACGCATCACCCATGGACCAGATAGCAGAAGGAGTGGTACGTGAGCCTAGGCTGTTTAAATTGGGGTTTGTGTTGGTAGTACTGCTGTCGATTGGGTCTCCTGTTTCCTCAGGGGAGGGCTGCTCACTTGCTGCTGTAGTGGGGACTGTACCAACCATTTCCACCAGCTGTTTCTGTCCATTACTGTGTCACTCTGTCACAGATGGCTGTTACTAGGGACAGCAGGCGGGGCTTCATAACGGGATGCTGGGTATGGGGATACTACACTACTGTCTCATGAAGCTGCCCTTTTGTGAATCGGTAACTCTGTCGAGTGTCGTTAAACGGCACTGCAACGCCTGATGGGATGAGGTGTATTTGTTCCTATGGACGTCCCTCCCTGTGGTCTGTTGGGGCGGGGTGTAGTCATGCGGCGATACAGCCCCTCTCCCCCAAACTTGTGTCCCCCACTTTTGACCCCATGTTTTCAAGCACACCCCGAATACTACTGCCCAAGCATGTTGCCCTTCAACACCTCCACCCTCCACACACACACACACACCGGCATTTAGTTCCCTCTTTCTGCAGAATAACACATTATTAAAATAACCACTCTCATCCCCAGACTGTCCCTTAAATGCCGAGCGAAGTTGGTGTGACCATCCTGCTGTTTCTGGTGGCTGTCTTCCTTGGGGTCAGTGACAGCACCCCGGCCCCTGGGGCCGCTAAGCCCGAGCCTCCCAGGAGATGCACCCCGCGGTGGCAGGTAGCCTGAGGAGCTGCTGGCTGGCCAACTGCACTGACTTTCTGGAGGTGGTAAGTGGCACATCCTGGACCAGCTGCAGATGAGGGAGGCCCAACATCACCAACCCGATCCCAAAGCGGCCATGGTGGCCAGCTCTACAAGCTGCACACTGGCAAAGTGCGGGAGGATGGCGGATGGAGATCCCCAATCTGGACGACCATGCCACATCCAGTCAGAAAGTGCAGGAGCAGAGCTCAGAGCTCATTAGCTTTGCAGAGATAGGTGAGCAGTCACTGTACTATATTAATAATGTTGGTTATAATCAGGAAATTAATGGTCACTTGATGGAAGAAAGAGTGTTTGTTGTTAGGGCACTGGAGAAGAGCAAGCCCTGCCACAGCCATTGGTTTTCCTTTTACTGTTTCCTTGCTGTTAAGGGGAAGGGACAGAAATGGCAGGGATGCAGAAAAAAACACCCATAAAAAAAAATGCCCACTGTGATATAGTGCAGTGCTGCAGTCCATAGGGACAACATGGGCAGATTGCTATTTGGGGGAGAGTCAGGTGGAGGAAAAACTGTTCCACGGATGGAAAACATGACGCCAGCCCTTTCTACATGCAAATGTCTGCAGGGCTCTGCCCAATCAGCCGTAAAAGTGGTTGATTACTAATGGTGCTAGATGCTTGTATTGCTGAATATGTCTAGTTATTTTGTTTTCAGTATGGTGTATATTGATGTACTGTGTTTTATCAATGCTATTTTATATGCCAATTGTTTACTATATAACTACTGTATTTATTCACCAGTCTATGGGACACCATTGAAAAGAGTTTTGTCTCAATGGCTTTGCATGTCCCAACAAACATAAACTTAACTGAGTTAAACCTATAGAGCCAGATAGGGTACAACCAAGGGTACCAGGTCAATATAGCACTACAAAAACAGTGCAGCAATACCCATGCTGTGTGAAGCACTGAAGCATTTACAGTGACAGGGTATCACAGTGGTAGGGAATTACCACTACCCCGGTTGCTGACCATGAAGTAGAAGATGTGCTGAAAAATCCTGTGCTGCTGTGCCTGGTTGAGCTGCTCCTGTGGTGGAGTGCCTAAGGCACCAGCACAAAGCAGTGATGGAGACCTGAGGCTGTGGTTTCCTTCCCCCCAGGTCTCCTGGTGTTGCAACTTTTTTTTATGGGGAAAAAAAAGAATTTTATCCCCTCCCGAGTTTCTCCGCATCCCTGATGTCCACACCCCCTCAGAGTTGATTATTTAAAGTCTGGGGGGCATATGGGTGTGGGGGCAAAGCCTTTCACAAAAAGAAAAAGTGCCATTGATTTCAATCACTGTGCTTTGTTGTTGGAGGGTTGCTGTTGTGTTCAGTGTTATGTCAGAGCACAGTATTATGCTTGTGGCATTTATTACTGCATGGTTTTTGTAGGCCACATTATAACCCCATGCCTAACCAAGGGTACTCACCAAGGGTACTCAAGGGCACTGCAAACAGTGGTGGTTCCAGAGGCTTGGAGGAGGGCATATGTAGTCCTGCTTCACAATAGTGGTAGCAGTGAGGAGGCTGGCAACTATAGGCTAGTCAGCCTGACATTGATGGTGGGGAAGCTAATGGAGTCCCTTCTAAAGGAAAGCATTGTGGAGTATCATGGATTATATGACCTGAGGCAATGTGAATTCATGGGAGGGGGTGTCATGTCAGACAAACGTGGCAGATTTCTTTGAATGGACAACCAGAGAAAAAGAACAAGGTGGGGTAGTGGACTCATACTATTAAGATTTCAATAAGGATTTTAACACTTTTCAGACTGGTCAGCCTAGGCATGGGACAAAAGGTGGTAAACTTGGTAACAAATTGATTAAGGGATAGATGACGGATGATGGTGGCAAACAGAGTTCACTTTGGGAAGGGGGGATGACCAGTGGGTGCCACAGGGCTCAATACTGGGACCACTCCTCTTCAATGTCTTCATAAGTGACATTGCAGATGAGCTAAAAGGGAAGGTTTGCCTGTTTCTGGATGACACCAAAGTCTGCAATAGGATGGACTCTCCAGAAGGGGTGGAAAGAATGTTCAGAGACTGAGAAAACTTGAGGAGTGGTCAAAGGCATGGCAGCAGGGTTTCAGTGTGAAAAAGTGCAAAATCATGTTCTCAGGGCACACATATCTAGAGGAAGAGTACAATACGGTAGAAGAAGTATTGACAGTCACCAAACAGGAAGGAGCCTCGGAGTAATCAGATCTTATGATCTCAAGGTGGTAAGGCAGTGAGTAGGACCAGTGGAATGTTGGGGTACATAGGAAGGGGTATCACCAGCAGAAGGAGGAAGGTGGTATTGCCACAGCATAGATCACTGGTGAGACCCCACCTGGAGTACTGTGTCCAGTTTTGGAGACCACTTCGTAGGAAGGACACAGACAGAGTGGAGGTAGTCTAGAGTAGGGCAACTAGAATGGTGCAGGGTCTACATCAGAAGCCCTATGAGCAGAGACTGAAGGTCCTCATGTACACCCTGGAATATATGACAGAGGCCTATAAATACCTTGCAAGGTAAATAAGGTACAGGAAGGGAGTATTTTTCAGAGGAAAAGATGCACAAGGACAAGGAGACATGCAATGAAGCTGGAAGAGGGTAAATTCAACAGAGATCAGAGGAAGTTCTTCACTGAAAGAGGGGTGGATGCTTGGAACAGTCTTCCAGGATGGGTGGTGGAGCCCAAAACTGTGACGAGCTTCAAGCATGCATGAGATAGGCACAAAGAAATCTTATTGGGAAGCAAGAGGCTGGATCCAGAGATCAAATACGATCTGCAGTGACAGTATAGACAGGCAAAAATGTGCAGACTGGGTGGGCCAAGTGGTCCTAATCTGCTGTCAAATTCTATGTTTCTAAGTTTTGCCTTTCTGTACACCTTACCAGTACCTAAGTCCCTGAAGTTCTTAGATTATTTTGGTTGCCATCCTCTGAACGCTTTAATCTTTTTTCTAATATCTATTTATTTAGTTGTTTGATTTTGATCACCAGGTGGGTACAATGGGTCAACTTTGTTTGATTTTGCTCCCCAGTGGGTACAATGGGTCACATGGCTTTCACAGCATGATCCTGATATGACCGACATACATAGACAATGTTAAAACTATTCAGCACAACACATTGGTCAGTACAAAAGCTCAAAAACATTAACATCCAGCAATACTGTTTAAATACTGTTTGATACTCTTTCTGAGCAGAGTTAAAGTGTTCAGTTGCCTAATGCTTGGACTGATGGCATGTCAGCTTTTGATGACAGCTACAAAAATGTTTTTGACTTGTCATTGACTTGAACAGAGGTACCGTGCTCCCTCACTATACTGAATACTGGGTTATAGCAAACAGTAATCCTGGCTCCAAACTCTAATACAATACTGTAACTACACATGCAGTCTAATAATAATGTGATCAGAAAGAGCCAGAAGCAGTATATAAATAAATTAACTACCAAATCTGGACATACTAAAACCTAAAACTAGGACACACAGTGCAAGTTTTATGCACAGGTCACAACATGCCACTTAATGTAATTAGTGAAAATACACTTGGGTCTTGCCTGTTGGCTGTAGCTTACCTTTTACTGAGAACAAAAGTGAGAGATGCTAGCTGGTCACAGTAGGTCACACCTGGAAATGAGCTTTGACTCAGTGTACCTTTCCCAGTTACCAAATTTTAAATAAATAATGAGATAAGAACTGGATATGATAATGAACTGAAAGTGCGCTTTTATTTAGGCACATGAGGGCAATAAGTGTGTAGACTGTCATTGTCTGTAGTGTGATCCAGGAGTTGTTCGTTTCACTTCAAGCTGAGTTTGCAGTTCCAGTATCTCTGGTGGGGTCTTTGAGTGCAAGTTGTAGCAATAGTTGTATCAGTGAGTGTTCATGCATGCAGCACAAAAGATACAGAAATGTAATAAAGTACATCACATATCGTCTGCTGGGATGGAGCTCCTGAAATCACTTCTGTATATACCTGTAGCAGTGATAAAGTGTATCTGGGGCTTTATTGGTATCAGTGTGTGAGTGACAGTGATAGTGGAAGTGCAGAGTGAGTGTAGTAGCATGAGCAAGGTAGGAGTCTGAGCATGCAGTATAGAAACACAAATCGAATGGCCTAACCAATAACTTAAGTGCAACTGCAGTTTGGTACAACCTTGGTACATATACTTGCATATGAAGGTGTATAAAGGCATATGAAGGTGTCTGGACTGCCTGGCAGTTGCAGAATTAAATCAGCACTCAGTACTCATCATCTCAATGTAACCAACTGGAACCTTTAACAAATTCACATGATGGCTCCCATTATGTTCATTATAGCAAGGAGCACTGAATTCCCAAGATTAACACGTTGTTCTCAGAGGGTTCCTGTTATTTTACATCTTGATTGAGTCAAAGAAAATGTGTTCTCCTTCTTTGCTGATCACTCTGTAAGTCAGTACACCTACGTTTTAGTTGTTCCTGAGATCTAGTTGTAACCAGTCAAGGTTTCACTACAGGAGCAATGATGTCCCATCGTTTTAGCACATAGGGCAAATTTACATATATCATTATAAAGCATTTTGCATTTCACTTGATCTTTAGAGGAAGCTGCTCCCTACACCTGGCTGCCAAAGGCATCTCTGGGCAATGGCTTTATGTTTCTCATCAATTAAGAGATCCCCACCTGCATAAAGTGCCCCTAGGTTTTTGTGTATCTGTGTGGTTACCTGCTTGGTATGCAATCTGAAGGATAGTGAGGAATCAAGGACAACTTCGAAGTATTTAAAGTTCTCCTTTGTTTCCAAACCATTATCTTCATTAACAGTGATCTTAAAATCCTTACTATAACCTTTATGTGTATAGGCCATGCAAGAAAAAACATGATGCATATTTTTTAATTTAGTAGTAATCTACCATCCCTGAAACATTGTTCCAGTTTTGTAAATTGGCATTCTGGAGCTGCATTCAGTATTTGCATGTCTTTATTTGCAGTGTAGTTCACCACTGGTCTGAAAATGGACCTTGCTCACCAATACAAACTTTTATTTATTTTGGCTCACTGAGGCAAACATCCTTTATTCAGGAATGACCCAAAGTTAATTACATTTAACAGGAAATAACAGTCCACATATACAGAGACTACAATATACAGTTCAGCAGAAATGAACAGGAAAGATGTGATATGACAATAATATTGCAGTTATTGAAATACATATTGTTGTACATCACACCAAGAAAAGTCCAATGTGCCATGTCATATGACTCTAAAGTATTAGACACAGTTGGACTCCTGAATTGGTGGAGGAGGGAGACAAAGGTGGAGCTAGCCACCGCACAGTTGCTCAGTGGGTGTAGGTGCATGTAGTTGTTGGGAGAGAGCACTCTCTGATCAAACCTTTGAAGGGCATAAAGGAAGTACTCTCCAAGATAGAGAAAGGAAGTCTGTTAGGTTACTATTCAATGCTCTATCTCTTTTTATGCTCTCCCAGCAGAACAGCAAGCAATCTGAAACAGGCTCAGTCCCAGTATGAATACATTCTTTCTGTGTTTCTACTGGGAAACTTTAAAAAGTTGCAAATGTTTTTTGTCTACAATACCCCTCATAACAGTCCCACTTATCTCTCTACATTGTTTGACCATTTCTTTACCATCTCCAGTAGCAGTGAATTATTGGTGCTTGGAGATTTAAAACTGGACTAACCTGGCATAAATTCAAAATCACTTGATACTCTCACAAAAAAAGATTGACATCTCCCAACTCATTTTGTACCCTAATATGTGCTCATCTGGGGCTCAAGACTGTCCCTAAAAGGCAGGATTATCACCAGCAGGCAGGATTGTATAGTCAGGGCTAACACCCTTCCTGATGCCATCAGCACTCATTTTGCTGACTTTGCTGTCTGGAGTGCTCATCCCCTACAAGTCTCCCTAGGGGGATCTGTTCCATGGATTTCTCAGTGTTATGACCTGACAATTTCATGCATGTACTTGTCCATTCTGAATAGTCTTACCTCTACTCCCAATCCTGTACAAGGGCATCATTCCCTGATATTTTCATCAGGCTATAAAATGACTATGCCCAGTTACCAAATGTAGGATTCTGGACTCAGCCACTGAGTGGATCATAGAAGACTTCTTGTCCAGTTGAGAACAAGAGAAAAATGTTGGAAACAAAAACGTCAAGCTGTGAACTTACGGCTGAATACTTGTAATGGTGCAATATTTGTAAAGCTGGTGTCAGACCTATAAGGAATTATGTTTGCAAAAGAGCAGTTTTATCATTCTTGTAGTGATCCCATCAATTCTGGAACAACATAAAAGGAGATGTGAGCATGAACATATCCTGATCACTTTCAAATGTTAATATTGGTGGTGTGAACTGCAATAACCATTCCACAATTGTTAGTGCTTTCAATGTTGAATGCTTTGACCTTTGAGCTCTTGCAACACACCTCAACTTCTACCCCGTGCAACCTCTCCCTGGACTCCAGCTGCTTTTCCACTTCCTCCTGTTTTAGGATAGCGAGGATATCAAAACTGCTCAGCTGTATCAACTGTGATAACAAGTCAGGCTTAGACACACTGGGGCCTAAAATGCTCAAATTAGCTGCCTTGTTTATAACTGCTCCTATTTCATAGATTTGTTACTTTTCCTTCTCATCCAGGATTGTGCTGGATTTTGAAAATTCACCAGGTTGTCCTGGTGTTTATGCTAATGACTCAAAAGTATGGACAATTATTCTCTCTGTCCTGACCAAGTTGTTTGATAAATTAGTGTCCTGCAGCGTACAGAACAAATAAACTATAACCTTTCATTTGCCACCAACGTGGTCTCAGAAAAGGTCACAGCCCTGCCACTGATCTACTGTAACTGTATCCTCAAATGATATTAGCTAGGCCATGGATGCTGACCTATTAAGCAGTGCTATATTCATTGGCTTCACCAAGGCATTTGATTTGGTTGACCATGTGCTATACCGATCCAAGTTTCTGACCTATGTTTACCCCCAGCTTAAACTAAATGGTTCCAAACTACTGTACCATTACATGAGGGAAGAATTAGTCATATTGCATTCCTCCTTGTCAGAATTAGCTAAAGCAAACGTTGGTGTTCCCCAATGTACTGCATAATATTAGGCCTACTACTTTGTGCCCCAATTTATTAACCTCCCAGATGTCACCAGTCAATGTAACACACTACTGTGCTCAGATGATCTGGTCTTAAGTCACAGTACAAGACATATCACAGTGATTCACCAGCACCTGTAAGACTTTTCTGCACTCATATGATACTGGTTATTTGGCAAAAAAGCTGCTACTATTTTCAAAGACAAGGTCCATGTTGTTTTGGTCCAAAATCAACTTCCATTCAGGTGCTCCTTGCATCTCCATTACATGTGTTGATGAAACCTAGAATGTGCTGGCAAAAAAGGACCAGCTGGCTCATCTAGTCTACCCAATTTTCCCTGCCTGTTACTACAATCTGCACCCTATTTGTTCACAGGTGTCCCTCCCTCCTCCAGTTCTTCTACCTGTTATACCAATGTGCCTATCACAAGCATGCTTGAAGCTCCCTACTGTCCTCACCCCACCATCTCCACTGGCAGGCTGACCCAAGTGGCTACCACCCTTTCTGTGAAGAAGTATTTCCTCACATGCCTCTTAAAACCCCCCACCCCAGCTTCATAGCATGCCCCTATGTTCTGGTACTTGTCCTCTGAAAAGATTCCTCTTCTGAACTCTGCTCCCCCCCTGTGAGGTACCTGTAGGTCTCAATCATATATCCTTTTGCTTTCCTGTCTTCCAGGGTGTACATACACTGAGCTTCTGCAGCCTCTCCTTGTAGTGATTCTCATGCAGCCCCACACCATTTTGGTAGCCCTCCTCTGGACTGCTTCCACTCTGTCAATGTGCTTGCAGAGGTGCAGACTCCAGAACTAGACACAGAACTTCAAGTAGGGTCTACTAGTGAGCAATTCAGTAGGAATATCAACTCCCTTCTGTGCTTGAAATCCCCCACCCTATGCAAGCCATCATTTCAGTAGCCTTGCCTGCTGTCTTGTCCAACTGCCCTGCCACCTTGATATTAGCAGATATGATTACCCCAAGGTCTCTATCTTGCTTGGTGACTGTAAGTACCTCCCCCTATTTTATACACAGCCACTATGTTTCTGCACCTCAGATGCATGAATTTGCACTTCCTGGCCCGAAACCCAGCTGTCACACCCTAGACTACTGCTTTAATTTTCCCAGATACCATTGCATTCTCTCCACCCCCTTGTTGGTGTCCACCCCATTGCAGATTTTTGTGTCATCAGCAAAGAGATTCACCTTCCCCTTCAGTTCTTTAGCAATGTCACTTATGAAGACATTGAAGAAGACAAGGACCCATCACCAATCCTTGTGGGACTGGCCACTGGTCACACTCCCATTTTTGAGCGACTACTGCATACTACCACTGCCTGCCTCCTTTCTTTCAACCAGTTAGATACTCAGCTCACCACATTCTTCCCCACCCCCAGTTGCTAAGTTTTTAATCAGTCTCCTTTGTGGTACAGTGTTATAGGTAGCAGACTAGTCTCTGAGGCTGGGAGATCAGAAGGCTGTGGGTTCAGTTCCCACATCTGGCACTTGGGTTAATATCCCAGTACTGACATTGTAATGCAGCATGAGAGGGGTGCTGCACTTCTGAGGTGCCATCTTTCAGATGAGATGTTAAACCGAGGTTCCATCTGCCTGGATTGGTGGTAGTTCAGGTGGATGTTAAAAATCCCATGGCACTTATCGAAAAGAGTAGGGCAGTTTTTATTGTAAAGAAACATATAAGAGACAATTCATAATTCATTTTACAGAAATACAAAAATAATGACAAAATAGCATACAAATATTCACAAAACATATAGATAACTTCATGAAAGGAAAAAACTCCTCAAAAATCATTTAAATTTGATAAAATGCAAAAATACTTTCCACCATTTGGAAACTGTCCTGGAGGAAAATCTTTTTGATTCCTGTAAATAAATCCTCGAAAGTTCATTGGTTACTAAACAAACATAACCATCATAAGACATTTTACATTGATAAATTACCCATTGACACCAAGCTTGCCACAAATAGTACCGTATACTACAAAAAAATAATAACAAAGTGCTATCCCAATAAGATGACAAACTAGGAGGATAAATTCCAAGAACCAACATATCATATGATGGGTTCATAAGCCAATTAAATTTCCATGTTTTTGCTAAATAAGGCCATAAACCCCTAACATAAGAACAAAAAAGAAAAAAAATGTTCCATGGTTTCTTCTGTATTAATGCAGTCTAAATAGGGACAGTTCCTTTCCTCCTTAGCTTTGTATTTGTCATTTCCCCTTACATTTAAACACCCATAAACTATAAGCCACTGTGTTTCCCATTGAGAGGCTGGTAATCTAGAGTTATTAAGCAGGGCAAAAACCCTATAATTAAGAGCAGAAGGACAGTTTTTGAAACAAGGCTCCTGAAGATATAGTTATCCAACAATTATCGATACAAAAGACTGAGTGGTATTATTCAAAATCATAACCTTAGTTAATTGCCATTTAGACAACTTTTGTACAGCTGGTTTAAAATAAACTGGAATAATCACATGTGGATTCAATTTTGGGGCCAGAGTAAGCCATTTCATAAAGTAACTGCCCAAAACAGTGACTACCAACCTTTACAAATAGTATCTTCATGACTTAACCCAGATCTAAGTGTAGTTGTAAAAAAAGATAGTGCAGAAACACAACAGGATCTAACATGCCCAAACCTCCAGAGGTTTCATCCAAATATGTATATTGTCTTTTAACAGGTTTAACCTATTTCCCCACAGCATTTGGAAAAATAAACAATATAATTTTGTTTCAGGCAGGGGTGGGAGGGAAAAATCATAGCTACATATTGTAAACTAGGAATAATAACATGTTTCAAAATCTGAATTTGTTTAAGCTTTGAAAACTTCCACTATTTCCATCTACAGTATTAACCTTAACTTCCACTTTCCCAAGAACTAGTTCCCAATTTAACTGATGCAAATTCTGCGGCCCAAACAAAAGTCCCAAAATTTTCAAAGGAGTATGAGAAACCCAGATCCCATTTTGATAAACATCAGTCAAACCAGATGTTCCATAAATAATCCTGAGTTTTCCTTAAATTCAATTGTGCATTGGAAACTGCTGAAAATGTGAAAAATTGCCAAAAAATAATGAAACTGAGTAAAATCAGCAAAATATAAAATCAAATCATCAGCATAAGCTTGTACAAATAAAGAAGGTAGCAACCCAACCTGAACACCCAACCAACACTTACATTGTTCTATAAGCCTAAAGGGACCAAGAAAAGATGCACAAAAGGGGCTTAAAGGACACCCTGCTCAACTCCAGTATTTAAGCGAAATCCTTCAGCAACAGTTCCTTGCAAAAAGGGGTAAACTAAATTATGCTCATTAAGAGAGACTATAACTTGAATCACTGGCCCAGGAACCCCATATTTCCCTAATACTGAATAAAGGAATGGAAGATGAACCCTATCAAAGGCCTTTTCTAAGTCTACCAAAAATAGACAGTCTTCTATATCATGTAGTGACGAATACTCAATGGTATCCCTAACAAGCATCAAAGCAGACTGAATCCTCTTATCAGAGATTCCATAAAATTGATATGGAGATATGACTAATTTGGCATTTTGTTTGAGCCTGTTATTTAAAACATTTCTGAATATTTTATAATCCATGTTTAAAAGAGTAATTGGCCTCAATTTTTAATGTTGTTCCTATCCCCTGATTTAAATAAATGTAATAATAATCCATCAGTAAAGGAAGGGGACACGGTCTTAGTGCCTAGAAAAAATTGAAAAAGTAAATTAAGGCACTGACTAAATTCTTCAATAAAAGTTTTATAAAGTTGGTGAGGTAAACCATCCAAACCTGGTGATACATTAGGTTTAAGTGTTCATATAACTGTAATTATTTCCTCAAGTGTAATTGGCCCTAACAAATGCAAGGTTGCAGTGGATACAGAGGGTAATTCTACAGTACTAAAACAATGAGTAAAATCAATGTTTAAAATTGGTATTTTGATTCTAAAGTATGAAAATGCTGTTTAATAACTGTCCTAAGTTGAGGCACAGTGGTTGCTTTTGAGCCATCAGGAGTTATAAAGAAATCAATAGTAGAAGAGTCTTTGAAGACTTAAAGGCCTCAAAGGATCTCCAATAGAGCCTTCTGGGTACCATTAATAAATATAGCTTGCAGTGTTTTAGCCCTATCATATTGAAAAGCTTTCATAGCAGTTTTAAGTGACTAATCTGAGCTGAATAATCAAGTTTAGAAATGTAAGAGATCGAAATTAACCTTTGCAATTGCTGCCTCAAGGATAAATATTTCATAAAATTAAAATCTTTAGTAACTATTCTGTGATGCTTAAACCATTTCTGTAAAAGTGATGCAGTATCTAGCCACCAGGCCCCTATATCAGAATATACAAAAACAACTGATAATCTAGCTTGCAAAAGCATTTTAACCCCAAATTTAGTCTGAGGTAAATCTAGAGTGGAAACATTTAGTTTTCACCTGCCCTGCCTACCATGGCCTAAATTCCCAGGATCAAAAGAAGTAAGCAACAATGAATGGTCTGAAAATTCTACAGGTTTCATTTGGAAGGCCTGAACCTGAATGGATGAACAGACAAACATATGGGGCTGGATATTCAAACTGAGCTATTCTGTGGCACAAGCCCTTGCACTGCACAAAATAGTTGCGCAGGGGTGTGGCTGGGGCAATATTCAACAGAGTTGCGCTACTGAGTAACTCCTTTGAATATCACCCCCCTGCCACAGCCACTGTGCATGGTGCAGTGGAACTTGCACCATCGCAAGTGGTCAGGGTGGAGCAGTCAAGATGAGGTGGCACAAGTGCCATTGCGCCATGTGCAAATTTCTGATATTCAAAAGATGACATGCAAATAGGGCCATAATTCATGCAAGGCGCGGGGGGGGCCATTTGCATCTATTTATGACCATTTGCATGACATTAGCATGCAGGTCGCTGATCCCTGAGGACTTGCACCTGGCACCCTGCGGCAGCAGCCGTCAAGGGACCAGCGCCCTGCAGCCAATCCCCTTGAGCATCAGTTTAAACCTTCCCCAACTGGCCCGTATCGCAGGCATATGTGTAAATCTTCCCCCTCCGACTGGCCCGATCGCGGGCATATGTGTAAATCCCCTCCCCTGACTGGCCTTATCACAGGCATAAGTTTAAAACAACACCCACCCCCACTAGCCCGATCGTGGGCATAAGTTTAAAAATACCCACCCCCACTAGCCGATCGCCTGATCACGGGCAGCAAAGAGGTAAACACCCCCAAGAACATATCCTGGTGGTCCAGTGGACCGGAAGCCTGATCACGGGCATCAAAGAGGTCAAACACCCCCAAGGACCACCTACCCTGGTGATCTATTGGCCCCACCCCACCACCCACGGAGCCCCACCACCCTGCTCCCCGTCAGCCCCGGCGGGTGGCAGCATCCACCCGCCTGCCACCCCGCCATCCACCGACTGACTGCCTGGTAGGGCTGCACGCTCATTGGTTCAGAGCAAGAGCCAATGGGAGTGCAGTCCATACCGTACAAGGCAGTCCTGATATGTGAATGAATCATTGCCAGCCTGTTGTGTTATTTGACTTTTAACAGGAGCTGTAGACTGTTTGGAAGCTTGTTCTAATGTTGTAAAAGGTGTGGTCACAAATTCCCCTTGTCCCTCTAAATTTGGCTTTAGGCACTCGTCAGGTCCAATGAACGTTTTGCCAGCTGATTGTGAAACTTGACAATGTAAAGGGGGTTCCCTTTTGTGTTCTGTAGCATAAGCACCAACGGGTAAAGCAACTGACTCACCGAGCCTTGCAGAAGGAGTAGAACACTGTTCCTCAGCTGGAGAGCTGTCAGGGATTATCTCACTAATGACAGGGTGCGACCCTGGAATTTGTAGCTCAGCAGAAACTGCAGGCAGAGAATGAAAAGAGCTGCTGGTTGCAAAACAGGTGATAAATCCTTAATGCAGAGGTAGCGATAATATCACAATTATCAGTAAAAAATGGAGCTTCATGAATTCGTCATCCGAATCTAAATCTGGCGAAACCAGACAATGTGCCACTTGCACAAGCACAATGGGGAGATGAGGCCAGCTTTCCCACACGCAGTAAGTCCTCTCCCTCCAACGACCTGCATGAAATGGCCATCTTACTGATAGCCCGTCCCCTACTGGCCAAACTGTAGGAGAATTTCCCCAGTGTCCTGGTTAAATTTCCCTCATTCACTAAAAATACCATCAACAGCTTAATCTAGTTCAAGGTCAGTTGGCATTCATCTGTATCTCTCACCCGGGTCGTGCCTGAAAACAGACAGGATTTGTCTTGTGCACTTACCCGGTCAACAAAAACTAAATAAATAAATAAATAAAAAGGCCTTACTGAAGCCCAGATAATCCATATTCACTGCCCTCTCCTGATCTGCCTCCCTTGCAACCCAGTAAAAGAAATCTATGAGAATTGTTTGACATAGCCTTCCCCCATGAAACCATGCTGCCAGTGGTCCTGTAGCCCATTTTCCTCCAGGTACTCCATCACTCTCTCCTTTAGCAGAGTTTCCATTAATTTCTCCACCACTGACATGAAGCTGACTACTCTGTAACTGTTAGCCTCCTCCCAGCTGTTGCTCTTGTTCAGAGGGACCAGATTGGTGGCCATCCTCCAGTCCCCTGGAACTACCCCATTTGCAATGAGGTGCTGAATAGTGCTCCTAGATAGGCAACTAGTACTATGCTCAATTATTTTATTACCCTTGGGTGGATTATGTCTGGTCCCATTGCCTTGTTTTCCATTAGGGCTTCCAACCCCTGGTGGACTCTTTCTTCTAAAAATGGACTTGTGTCTATTCCTCCTCTCCCCACTGCCAGCTGATGCATGTTGATCCATCCCCTCCCCCTCTACGGTGAAGACAGAACAGAAGTAATTGCTTAACATTTTTTATCTTCTGCTGCCTGGTCCCCTTGCTCTCTTTGATCCTCACTATCCTTCACTTTGCCTTCCTTATTTTTCACACATACCTAAAGAAAATCTTATCCCTTTTCTGACCTCATTGGTGACCATCTCTTTGTTTAAGCCCTTGCTGACCTCTCCCAGCCCATCTCCCTTTGTTTATCTAGATATACCCATGTCTCCCTCTGTTTGGGTCTTGTTATACTTCCTAAAAGCTGTTTTTTCCTCCTTTACCACCTTAGCCACCTCCTTAGAGAACTATTGTGGACTCTTATTCCTTTTGTCCTTGCTTGTTTCCCTTAAACAGTTTGCCATTGCATTAGTTATTTCTGTCTTTTATCCTTTTCCATTGTGTCTCCATGGATGGTTTCATCCTGAAGGACATTGTCAGTTTTAGATACTTAAGTGTTCCCCTTGATCCATCATTGGACTTCTCCCCGTATCATGTCAATATGCAAGACTATCAATTTTTAAACTCAACATGACCAACACAGAACAGCACTGCCTCTCCTCAAGGCCCACCTCTCCATTGCTAAAAGTGTGCTGCTACCCAGACTCACATATGGCCTTCTATCCTACAATAAACTAATCTAACCAAGCAGTGTGTGGCTTACACTAGTATCTGGCATTTTGCCCTTGTCAACCCCAACTCATCCATTGCTGTCTACTCAGCTCAGGGCTAGGCTAGCTGTCCCTTGCTGGGCTGCATACTGTACCTAATGTATCTCATCTACTGTTTCCTTAACAGATTGCTCTGCTCTAGATGCCCTGTTGCCTTAGCTGTCCTTCTGCAATATTCTGCAACATCTTTCAGCCTGAGGACAACAGAATCTCCTGTGCTCCTAGATTGCAGATGTGCCTCACGAGGTTTGACAGGAAACCTGTTGACCACCATTACAGTGATGGCACAATGCCAATAGTTGGCACTGTGCCATCAAAACAGTGTTTTTGTTGGGGCTGCAGCCTGACCTTAAAGATGATCAGCTCCAGGTCATAGTTGTTTTGGGAGGGGCGTAAGACCCAGAAAAGCTGTGTCGGTGTACTGTGACCATTACAGTGAACTGCCAATTTTATAGCTGCAATGGTCTTTGTAGTATTTGTTTCACAGTAATGTCAGTATACCATGCCTTACACCTTGGCAACTTGCCTTTGCCACGCCATGCTCCTAAGACTTGGAACTCATGCCCCTTTTGCATGGAACTCTTAATAGTCATCAGCAATTCTGTAAATCATTAAAAGTTTATGTACTGTTTTCAAAACCCTGCTTTTGTACATGACCTATGGTTTTAACACCTGTGTTTAATCTGTCAGCCCAACTGGTTCATTGCTATTGATCTGCTGTTTCTTGCCTGGTACTGATATTGATACCGTAGTTAGTGTATGTGTTGTTCATTCAGTGATTCTTATACCCTGTATTGGCTGTTCCATTTTACTAGTTTTATTTTGCACAGCTGTAACTTGTAATTCATTGTAAGCTTTGTATTTTGCATTGTTAACTTGTAATGCTGTACCTAATTTTTGCTATTTGTGATCTTCTCTGTTTACAGTACATACATGTGGCAGTTCATTACTACCTGTCTGAACTGTTATATTACTGTGTATTGCTATGTAACTCTTCCAGTTCATGCTTAAAATATAGGCATCTGTTTGCCTAGTGTATGTATCTAATAAAAATAAGTAAGCAACTAAATAAATGTATAACTCAGTAGCTGAACTACACTTGGAATGCAATCACAGACTCTGTTTTAAAACTATACATTTATTTTCTATTTTATCTTTTGTCATATTGCTCAGCTGGGCCCAATGTCCTTCCAAGGCTGTATGGGACATCACATTTAATTTACAGGTATATTCCTGCTGTACATGTGATGTGGTTTCCAGCTCTACTGATTAAGTTTTTTTTTTTGTACAGGATGCAGATGCAAACCTATTTTCCTCCAATTATACTTTTTAAAGTCTCCCAGGGAGTGGCTGAGGAAATTTCCTCCCTGCAATTAATTCTGAATTTTGTTTATGTTTGATTTGGATACAAGTTTTTTTTTTATCTTCTATTTAGCTTCCATTTACTCTTTTTCCATGTCATTTCGACATTTACAGTTTGCAGTGTCAGTGGCTCAGTAGGTAGCACACTCTGTCCTCAGGCCGGGGAGATCAGAAGGCTGTGGGTTCAGTTCCCACATCTGGCACTTAGGTTAATATCCCAGTACTGACACTGTAGTGCAGCGAAAGGGTGCTGCACTTCTGAGGTGCCATCTTTTGGATGAGATGCTAAACCGAGGTCCCATCTGCCTGGATTGGTGGTAGTTCAGGTGGATGTTAAAGATCCCATGGCACTTATTGAAAAGAGTAGGGGAATTTTTTTATTAACACTGAAAGGTAAGACATATACAAAATAGTGTTACTGTACATAAAACATAAGGCAAACATGAAAAATAAACATAAATAAGTATTACATCATACATTCAACACATAAATATTTGTCAGTAGAATCCTGAAACAGAATATTAAATACTGAGTGCCTCCTTCAAAAAAAAAAAAATTATATACAAAGCTGTATAACATCATACAAAGCTAGAACCTTGGGAAAAATTTAAAAACAATCACAGGTACTAATTCATACCATTACACCAAACATAAAGAAAAACCATTATAGTCAAACCCCCTCCCCCTCTCTATGAAAGAGTAGGGGATGTTTTATTTGTAGCCCAAAAGGTCATATTAACAAAATCAGTACTAATTTCCTTTATACATTAAAGACCAGGAGTATACAAACATGAAAAAGAAGGATCATAAATATAGAGACGTGACATACTAAGTCCTACTTATATCTCAGACAGAAATTAAGTTTTACTAAGAAAATTGTCACCCTCCCCATCCTATCAATAGAGTAGGGAATTTTTATTTTTTTATACTGAAAGTAAAGCATCTATCTGAAGGTGTTTCACCCCTTCAAAATATAATGTAAACGGCCAGGCAGAATATTGTAGCATAATCTGAGTAGGTTATACTAAATTTAACTCAAGAAGGTTACAACCAATCTATAGAGTCCCATCTAGATTGACAAACAGATAGAGGAAATTCCTCGTAATCTTGTTTTTACTCTGAAAATTGCCTTAACAACCAAGTCAAATAAAGTGGCTTGTGAAAAATAGTGTTGTTGTATAGTAAAACGACATCTCACATGCCAAATATAATACTTAAAACAAAGTAAAACCAGCCATAATGTGACTTTGTCATGTTGAAAGGTGGTGACTGGTAGGATCCCTATGCACAATATTTCCAATGTTAGGGGCCATAAAGGAAAGTGGGCCATTTTCCAAAACCAAGATCCAAAATTCTTTGATGTAGGGACAGTCCAAAATAAATGTTCCATAGTCTCAACTACTTCCAAACAGGTTTCCTAGGGCAATATCGGTCCAAAATTTGTTTATGTTTTAGATTAGCTACACATTTAATTTACCATATAATGATAACCATAGTACATCCACATACAGGGTGGTATGTGGGTGAGGTTAACTATAATACCAATAGAAAGTTTTATTTGAGGTGAATAGCAATCAAAGGGGGCATATCTTGAAAATATTTTGTATTATATAAACATAAAGTTGTTTTCTACTAGAGTGCAAAAAGTGTATCTTGAAATGCCACATAATTTAATTTTTCCAAAACATATTTTGAGAGATTAGGAGATAATTTATGGATCGTTGTTTTGGGAATATCTTGTATTCAGGCCAAAAAAGAATTATATCACCTAAAGTATCCTGAAGCCATACTTTCCATAATGGGTCTCTGTCTGCAAATATAGGTTGTAGATTTGTATACAAAAACATGGTAAAAAAGAAAACTATCGGATGCAACATTTTTAGTCCCCCATATTTTTTCTCCCGAAACAACAACACTCTTTTATAGGGTTAAGTCTGCTGCCACAAATACAGGAAAAAAACAGCCACATATCTGTATCTCCAAACATGTAGGAAGGTTAAATACTGCACTAACATATAAAAATATAGGCATAAAAGGTTTTACCATTTGTATCCATTTTAACTTTGACAATCTCCATGTATTCCATATATCAACCTTGGTTTTGCTTCTTCTAATTTAAATTTCCAGTTTAAATATGCTAGGTCTCCTGCTCCAAAATAAAGGCCTAAGATTTTACCGTACCCTTTAATTACGGTATACCTATAACCTGTGTAAAATATACTGGTTCTATTCCTAATGGAATGCAATTACATTTGTCATAATTTACTTGTGCACCAGTATATAATAAAAAACCTTGCAAAACCCTTTTTAACACCAGTGCTGAGGGGAGATCCCCTAACAAGAAGCATAAATCATCAGCATATGCGACACATTTAACTTCAGGATCTGTACTGGAAAAGGAGAGTCCACATATATTATCATAAGCATAAATCTTCTGTATTAAAGGATCAATAGTGAATAAGTATAAAAGAGCACTCAGTGGGCAACCCTGCCGTACACCCTGTAGTACGGGATATTTCTTCCCTATCCATCCATTACAAAATGCCTGAGCAGTAGCATTAGTATAACAAATTTTTATCCATTTTATAAAATTATGTGGTATACCATATCCAGCTAGATAGTCCCACAAATACTCATGTCTTACATTATCAAAGGCCTTCGCTTGATCCAAGCTTAAAATCAGACCTGAAATTTCCCCTGTAGATCCTTTTTAAAAAAGTTCCCGTAAAAGTATAAGGCTATCAGTTATTTTCCTATATGGAATGGAACAGGTTTGTGCAGAGTGTAAAAGGGAATGTACGTTGGGTAACAATCTATTGTTTAATATTTTGGAAAACAGTTTAAAATCCGTATTCAATAAGGTAATGGGTCTCAGTTAACTAAATCCCTCTGTCTCCTTTTTGTGCATAAATACTACTAACCCTCATTCATGTTGTGGGGCATTATTCCTGTTGTTAATATTTCATTTAAAACTGCAGTGACTCATCCAATTAATGTGGAAACATTATTTTATATAATTCATATGGTATACCATCATTCCCTAGGGCAGTTCCTGTTCTTGTTTGTGCCAGAGTTGTAGTAACCGCTAGTGTTGTGAATGACGCCACTAATGTAGATATCTCTAAATCCGGTAGTTGAGGCAAATTAATGCGTCCCAACCAAGCCTTATGTGCGTGACTCATGGGTTCAGTTACTCCAAAGAGGTTTTGCACATGTACATTAACCATGTTCATAAGTACTCTGGGGTCTGTACACCATACTCCTACTTTATTCTTAAGCCCTGTCATATGTTTTTGCTGTTTTTGAGAAGCACTAAATTGGAATGAATTCAAAAAGGCTTGTGAACCTTGGGTGCCAAACCGACGTTCATTATCCAATGATTTTGCATGGTCATATTGGAATTTATTCATACATTCTCTTATATCATGTAACCTAGGAAGAACTGAGGTTTCATCATTAGCTGCCCGGAAATGCAAGTCCAAAAATTATTTTCTGTATTCCAAATACATATCAGTTTTATATTTCACGTATAATCTCCCTATAGATTGAAAAAAAGCATTTTATATCAGTTTTTGTGTCTAGCCACCACTCACAATAGGTGTCATAAAGACACACAACTGATTTTCTAGCTTTTAAAATATTTAGAAATCCTTCTTCTACTGTGGGGGGAAGTAATGCAGCTAAATTCAACCTCCAGTATCCTGGACCTCTATGCATAGGCATATGACTTGCCACTGTAACTGTTATGATGGCATGGTCAGATACAGTAACAGGTACCGTCTTAGTGTCAATAGTCTGTAGAGTCTGAAAGAAACCAAAATCTATCCATGTAGATTTAGTGCCCTGAAAAATGTTTTCTGGAGCCTTTGAGGGCCATAACATCAATAAGGCCTGTTTGAACCAATAAAGTGTTCAGGCACGTAGCATCACAAAATATTTTATTGGTTTGGCATCCTCTGTCTGTCCTATATTTACTGCAGTTAAAGTCACCTCCCAGGAAAACATACCTGGAGGTGATCAAATATGATTGAAATAAGCAAAATATTTCAATCCGTTCAATCTTAGTCTGTGGTGCATAAACATTTATAAGACGACACTGTAAGTCATTAATTACTGCCTCTACTAACAATACCCGACCGGGAAAAAGATCAATCAATTTTATTACCTGCATCATAGGGTTATTAAGGGCAATACCCACACCACTACATTGGTCTTCATCTACTGACCAATGAGTAATCCCCCATTTCCAACCAGCAGTTGCTGATTCTACATCCAATTCTGAATGTAATCTAGTATCTTGTAAAAACACCACGTCATAATAGACGTTCTCAAAAAGTGACAAAATCAGCATCCGTTTTCTTTCCGATAATATACTATTCGCATTCAAGGAGGCCACGAAAGATTATAAACTGCTGACATCAAAAAACAAAATGAAAAAGAAGAAACCCATCCTATTCTTAGAACATGTTATTTTTCTTATTCCTTTCCCCATTCCCAATCTGTTCTTTTCTTTTTAACTGAATCACTTTGTGGTAAATTTTGCTCTAGATCAAGTAACATCTTGTTGTGACGAATGTACAGATAATGAATCTGATTCAGTACCTGTATCATCCTGAAGTACGTAAGCGGATTATGGGTGGATGTTGTGGGGGGGTCAGGAATCATTAATCTGGTATTACCAGATCGGAGGCTACGTCTTCTAGAAGTTACCAAGGTAAAATCTTCTTCAGGTGGGAGAGGTGGCGGCATTGAAGCCAAAGCATTACCTGGAACTTCTATTTGAGAGACAAGATTTGTGGATACTGGCCCGGGTTTGGGGGTATCAAGATTTATTTTAGGTTGAGGTTCCTTTTGGGTCACAGCATGTTCATGGCTGGTAGTAATATGTGATTGAGACCGTTCAGGAGGTGGGGAAATTGTTTGGTGTTGTAAGGCAGCTTTGACCGCAGTGTTAATGTAAAAATCTTGGATACTGTAATGTCCAGATTTATTTTGAGCCGCTAAAGGGCAATCAGCAAAGGGATGTGCTTCTCCACAAAGAGAACATTTACTAGGCTGGTGACAGTCAAGAAGAACATGCCCCTGTTCTCCATATTGTGCACATTTAATAACTTCACACATTCTACTTAGGTGTCTGGTCGATCCTCATTTGTAGCAATGCCTAGGTTGTCCAGGATAAAATATGAAACCCTTTATCCCATCCCAAATAAAACAACTGGGTATGTGCTGTAGGCCCTCATCAGTTTGGAATAAATTCACCTTGTATCTCCACCCTCCATTCCAGAACCCTTCATCGTCCAGTATAGGTTCAGGATTCCCTTGAACTGAAACATTTCTTCTAACCAAGATGTAATATCTTCCACATTAACACCCTCATTTCTAAAAAGAAACAGTTATTACCTTAAATGTTTGTTTGGTAAGAGGATAGCTTGAAAGTGTAACCAAGCTGGATTAGTTTTTAACAAAGCATATCTCATCGAAAATTTATTTAACAGGTCTGGTGTATGGAAACTAATATCATAGTTATTATCCCCTGGGGTATGTATAAGAGCATATACCTCTCCTGGGGAAAATCCCAGCATTTGTTTAATTAAAACCTTTCCTATATAAAATCGATCAGGCATACCATCCATAGGGCCAAGAAACTGCAACCGGACCGCGTTCCTGCATTTTGCTAAGGAAACTGTTTTTTTAAATAAACTAGCAAATGTAGCAGGGGTTGAAATACAAACAGGTGTATCCTGTATGGGATTAAGCTCAGCAGCAAGAACCTGTGTTTTGTTTAAAGTCTCAAGAGCACCAACATGCAATAAGTTATCTTCTGGTAACACTACATCATGCATTTGTGAATCAAATAACCCAGATTGTGAAGAACTACCTAAAGGAGAATCTGAAAGTCTTGCAGGAGAATGTAAAACAATCAGGTCCATAGCTAGATACTTTATCTTGTAAAGGGATGCCATCTGTTCTCTCAGCTTCTATACTTGTTCCAGGAGGAATTACCGGATCGGCTATCCAGTTTCCGTATCAGTTTGTGTCCAGCCTGCTTCCACTGCGCTTTTGTGGGGACCAGGATTTATCAGGCAAAGGTTTAGAAACCTGTGGCAAAGTAACGTCAGTAGGTAGAAAACTTTTCAATACTTTAGGTACAGTACCTTGTAGGCCAGAAGGGGAGTCCAAAACAGGCCGTTTCCTTTTTCGTTCTTCTTCGGCTTGGATTTTTGAAAATTCAGCAATAGCAGATTCCATTATCTGCCGATTATGCTCTAATAAATCAGAAGAAACTACAAACTCTTGCGATAGAATTTGGGATTCGTGAGGCAATGTAGTTGCCTCAGCAGCTTTTTCTCCCAGGACTGCGGGTTCTTCGAAGCCATCCAAACACTTCCTGTGTTCTTACTATCCACAACTTCCATATTGTGCGTCTTCAATTTGGCTCATGGGGATTCTGGTACACTAAACTGGCCACCACATGGGTGCATCCCAGCTGTACCATTTTCCCCACATGAAAGAATAACACTGACATTTGAAACCTTTACACTTTTTGGCATTTCCATGGCATAAAGATGGTTTAACTCCCCATTTTTGGTGGATCCACCGCCTGAGAGCGCTATCTCAGAGTGCAGGGGTTGAGGTACAAGATGCTGGCCACCCTGTAGGTGCAACCCAGCTGTACCATGTTCCCTCGCCGATTGATTCAGGCTCAGCAGCCCCAGCACAACCTCCTCCACTGTCCTCCTTCTCCACCATCTTGGTCCCACCAGAAAATGGGTTCCCCCTGCTCACAGGAAGCAGGAAGTAGGGGAGTTTCCCTGGTGTCCTGGCCAAATTTCTTTCATTCACTAAAAATACCACCAACAGCTTAATCTGGTTCAAAGTCAGTTGGCATTCATCTGTATCCCCCTTCCCCAGGTCATGCCAGAAAATAGGCAGGGTTTGTCTAGTGCACTTACCCGGTCAACAAAAACGAAATAAATAAAAATAACTAAAATTTAAAATCAAAACGAAGAAGGTATTGTCTGAAATTCCAATGCTGTGTCGCAATCATGTGAGTCTGCAGCTCTTGGAAGCATTTTCTACATCAGTTGAACTTAGTTACATATTGTTGTGTTGTTTGAAGGGAAATGGGGTCCTTTCTTTTCCCTCATCATGTTGCTTGGCAGTGACTTTACTCAGTCTGTGAATGGACACATATTCAAGTTTATCAGCAAGAATACTAACCTTCCTCATGCTGTGCTGCCAGCAATGTCATTCTCCCTAGGAATCTGTCTAGTATTGCTTTGCAAGACTGCATGGTGCTGGCATCCATGTTCTCACTGGGTAGGCTATTCCTCTTCTTAACCACCCTCTACGGAAGGTAATGCTTTCTATATTTTCCTATACCCCTTATTTTACTGCACATACTCCAGTTCTGTTTGGTTAAACATCCATGTATATTTTGCCCTGTCAAGCAACTTTAGCATTCAAAACACAATGGTCATGCACTTTATCAGACCTTTGTTCACTAGGCTGAATAAATTAAAAACAGCAGTGGCAAGCCAGGATGTAACACAGTGTCTTGTCACAAATTACATGGCACAAAATACCACATGGCATAAGGGCTTAATTGCCATTGAATTGTATTGTTTCCTGCAGCATACTGCAGTACTTTGTAGAAATATGGTAACACACTGTGTTGCATCCTCACTTGACTCTGCTGTATGGTCATCTTCTCCTCATTGCTCTTGTCCCTAAACCACCAATTAGCTTGGTGACCGTATTTTACCCTTTTAAGCTCTTCAGCATTATTTTATACTAAAACTACTGGAACCAGACAACAGTACTCCAGGTGTGGTATAAGCAAGACCTGGTGCAGAGGAAGATAACCTACCATCACTTACTAATTACCTCCTCCTTTTGCATCCCATTACCTTTGCTCTCCAGACTACTGACACAAATCACATGCCTGTCTCCATTCTACTTACCTCCAGAGTTGTTGTTCAGTTCTACTATCCACTGTTGTATTACCTGTGATATAGGTATAACCCATATTCCTTGCCCTGTAGGTGTAGAATCTTGTAATTTTTTAAGTTAAAGTCACCCACCCACTCCCATTTTCATTCCATCCCTCTAATGTGTGCAGGATCTGGTGCAGTACTGTATATGCAGTATATATGGTATATATACTGCATCATGGGGATCTGATCAAACCTCTTTCCTTTCTGTTCTGGGTTATCCTCATTTTCTTTAGGAACAAAATCCTGTAGTAACAATCTGGACTTACTCAGTTAATTCCATGTTTTAATCAGAGTTATTTAGTTGAAAATGTATTTAAAGTTTAGACCCCTCCCACTGTTAGCATATACTCCCTATGTAAGCAAACAGATACAAGAGGATGCTGGCAGAAGTGCCATGAATGTACACCCAGGAACATAGTAAGCCATGTGGTTTCAGATAATATACCTTCAGCCATAGAAGTATGTTCATGCTACTACTGTCAACAACTTTAAATGGTCATTTAGTCACCTGGTAAAGGTGATTATGCCTGCAGCCTTTATGGTGCTCAGGAATTCCTCACAAATGGGTAATCATCCATCCATCCTATTGGCTGATGCATGATTGTAAATTTGTTTGAGTGCCAGAGGCCAACCCCCATCCATAAAAACATTGACCAGACTTCCCTAACAGAGAAAAATGAAAAGTAAACACAACAAGGAAAGCCACCAGGAGGACAACAAACAAATGACCAGCAAGAAAAAAACAGTCACTACATTGCAAAGGTCATTCACTCAAAGATAGCAAGGAATACCTTGTGGTACAGCAGGTGTAAGCCATAGTAAAAATCTACCATCACAAGAATGAGCATAATATCAGTGATATAGATAATAAATCTTTCAAAGTATAAAAAGTAGATAACTGTGTTCAAGACTATGGATAGAAGATAAAAAACGTACTGGAAGGCAGACACTGAAAAGGTGCCAGGCAGATTACTGGACAGAGTTTAAGTGACTTGCTCATGGTCACCAAGTATGCATGCAGAGGTAATGGGAGTCAGACCCAGGTCTGCTGGTCTCAGGTTCATATGTACATTCTATAGCTTGGTTCTCCAATCCAGGCATATTGCCTGTTGCTGCAAATGGTTCTTGCCCTCTAGGTTCCCAGTTCATCCATAAGCGGGAGGGTTCTGGGTACCATAAAGGTTGCAGGTATAATCACCTTTACCAGGTGAGTAAATACCATTATCCCTAGCAGCCCTTCTGGTGCTTGGAAATTCCTTACAAATGGGACTTTTGTGGCAGTCCCAGAAAAGAAATCCTAGGTGGGAATACAAACCTTATGTTACAGGGAATCTGAAGTAGCCTGAAGCACAGCTCTACCAAATGTTAATCTGACTGCCAATGCTACGTCTGCTCCATAAGAGTGGACAAAGTGTGTACAGAGGACCAGTCATCCACTGTGCCCATCACCTGTATGGAGTCACCCTCTCTACTGCCCCGGAATCAGTCAATGCCCTGGTGGAATAGGTCTTAACCTCAAAGGTGGTCCAGAGACCCCTTGGTAGATGGCGTAATTGCTGCCATGTTCCACCAAGCTGGTGTCCCTGTTAGGCAGCCTGACCAGTTTCAAAAGAAAGGAACAGCTCATCCGACTATAGAAGCTTGCTGACATGATCAGAAGATCCTTATAAAGAATACAATGTAGAAAGGATGATGAGCCACCTAAACCACCCCAGGCTTGAGGCATGGTAAGTCAGTGATACTCTGGGTTATGTGGAATGGTGATACCACCTTTTGACTGAAGGACAAAACTGATCTGAGAGTCATCTACAGTGCCAGTGAGAGCCAGTGTCAGTGGCTCAGTAGATAACACACTGCCTCTGAGGCCAGGAGATCAGAGGGCTGTCGGTTCAGTTCCCACATCTGGCACTTGGGTTAATATCCCAGTACTGACACTGTAGTGCAGCATGAGAGGGGTACTGCACTTCTGAGGTGCCATCTATCAGATGAGACGTTAAACCGAGGTCCCATCTGCCTGGATTGGTGGTAGTTCAGGTGGATGTTAAAGATCCCATGGCACTTATCGAAAAGAGTAGGGGAATATTTTATTGAGAACTTCAGCAAAAAAACAAACAAAGTTGTATTACATCATACTAATACATAAAAAAGAAAGAAATCAATAATAGAAATAGGAGTCTCCACACACAAAAATTGACACCAAAAGAATTCCGAAATTAGACATAAATCCCCATCACCCCTTCTGAATAGCCGGGGTCACCATATTCATAAGTAGAAAAATATTTATACAGGAGAAAAGAAAAAGAAACAAAAAAAAACAATAAGCTTCAGAAGCAAATAATGCATCTTATGAAGAGAAAAAACCAAAAACATAAGATCTCAAAGAGTAACCCCTTACCCCTACCTCATACTACTGATCAGGATAGAGGGAGAAAAAACAACCCCTCAACTCATATGTTGCTCAATAAAAAATAATAAACAAATTTTAAATAAAAATATGCATACAATATAAGCCGAACTCCTTGACTTTACTTCAGAGAGCTCCCATATACCAGAACCATAATACAAACTGTAAACACTAGGAATCATACTATGATACTGATAAAGTAGTACTCTTTTTATCAAAGGTAAAAATACCTTATGAGTCTAAATATTCCAACAATAGGAAAACTATGATTTCATTACCTATGGTTCTCTCCAAGCGTATGTATGAAAATAATGTAAAAAACAAAACAATGCCCCTCACCCTGTATCTAACCAGGACATGTTTCTCCACCATAATTTATACAACTCGTGTAGAACTCTATTCTGTTCCGTAGCCTGCCACTTCAATATAGCCTTTTGCAACAATGAAGCTATCTGGTCTCCTGTTAACACTTGTTGTCGAAAAGACCAGCCACACCTAGCTAACCAAAGTTGATAACTAATAAAACTCATCAGCAAGCGGATAGTAATAACATCAAATTTTACCCATACTCCAGGTAGTACCCCATCAAGCCAGATCCTTGAGGGTTGACTTCGAAAAGGATTCAGAGGCCATTTCCTGTGAAAAACCTCCCAAAAGGCTATGGCAAATGTGCACTCCAATAAAAAATTGGAAAGGTCTCTATAGTATCTGTACAAACACCCCCACTGGGACATGTACGTTCCGTAATACCTTTATGCTTTAAATTCCCTCGGACACCTAATTTTCGATGTGCACATAACCAAATAAAATCTCTCATATAATATGGAAGTCTTTTGCTAGATAAAAAAGAGTTTATCAAAGAGGATTGAGTAGTAGATAATTCAGTATACCAAGGAGAAATATAAAAGTTACCTAGTATCCAAGTATATAGGGATTTCCGTGACAGTGTACAAAGGGAATTTTTCTGCACGTTCCAAGTTTTTAATTTACTTATCACACCTGAAAGATGTTTAGGTAGGTAGGCCACCTTCATTTGCCGTGGGAGAGGAAGAGTTGGGTCCCAATCCTTAAAAAGGGTTCCAATCTCATCCTCCATCCAGGGGATCCAAATCTTGTCAATGTTTGTCAACACTGGTACAAAATTAAAAAATATAAAAGCCACATAGAAAAAAACTACTGGGTTTACCATACCCAACCCTCCTTCTTGTATAGGTAAATAAGTAACCCCTCTCTTGACAGGGTTCAGCCTGCTACCCCATAAACATTGAAAGAACACACTATAAACTGTGGCTTCCAAATCCACCGGGGGAGGAAATACAGTAGCAAGATATAAAAAATGGGACAATAAAAAGGTTTTAATTAAATAAATCCACTTTCCTTTGGTCATCTGCCATTTATTCCAATGTGTAACTTTTTCTTTAGCTGATGTTAGAAGTTGTTCCCAATTATACCTTTGGGGATCATCCCCACAAAAAAACCCAATATCTTTCTATAAGTTCTATCTATTCCCCAAACAAGGGATACATCACCAGCATCATATCCTAAGGACAAAATCCCACTCTTTTGTACATTAATTTTGGATCCAGAAATATTATTAAAGTTGCATAAAAGGTCACGAGCAGCTATTGCAGAAGTTTGGTCTGCCAAAAGTTCTAGATCATCTGCAAAGCCAAAGCAACCACCTGTTCATTTTCTGATCCCACTGACAGTCCGTTATTGCTTCCGTCTGATATAGTGCATGTAGAGAGGGTCAAGAGATAAGACATATAGTAAGGGACTAAGAGAACACCTTGTCTTACCCCCATGAACAAAAACTGCATCACCCACCCATCCATTAACATTTGGGATCAGGACTTATACCAGAATAGCAGTCTGTAACCAAGTGACAAACAATGATGGAAATCAAGGACCGTAATGTTTCCCACAAATAGTTATATTCGACTCTATCAAAGACCTGAGATTGATCCAGACAAACTAAATGTCCAAATAATCCTGATTGTTTCCTTTATGTAGATTTCCCAGACCAAAATTAGGGCATCCTGAACCCCACCTTCCCAGTATGCTACTATATTGGGAAGGATGCACTACCAGATCTATAATAGTAGCTAATCTTTGACTGAGAACTTTCATTAAAATTTTATAGTCAGTATTCAACAACGAAATCGATCTCCATTGTTTTAAATCTCCCCAACAACCTCCCTTAAAAATCAAACTCAAAAGGCCCTCCAACATGCTCTTAGGGAGTTTTTGCAGGGATAAGCCCTCATTTAGACACATACAAAATTCTGATCCTAAAACTTCCCAAATATATTTATAGACTTCATACGAAAGACCATCAGACCCGGGCATAATACCAGGTTTAAGTGACCAAATTACATTTTGTAGTTCTGTCGGTAAAATGGAGTTAGACAAAATAGTGCTAACATCCTGTGGCAGTTGGGGTAGATTTAGAGTTCTTAACCACTGTCGCATTTTATCTACTGCTAAATGTTGACTATCAAAAATCTGAGAGAAATGGGAAGTAATTTCTCTTAAAATATCCTTGTTATACACAGTACTACCAGTAGAGGTAATCAAATATTCCATATTATGACGGTCTCGGAGAAGTTGAGTAGAATCAAATGGCAGCGTATCTTTTCTTTTACCACTAGTACTGTACTTTTGTTTATATTCTAATGATTTTAGGGCTTCCAATTGTTTCTTTGCCAATTCACTCTTAAGACTTTTAACTTTCTGTAGGTCTGCCCGCCCTAAACTGGGTCTGAAAGACATCCAGAGGGAAATATTATTTCTTAAAAAAGCAATTTCATCATTTTTAAATTTTCCATTAATCCATCCTATTGTACGAAAAAAGGAATGTATTTCTGTTTTTGTATCTTCCCACCAAGTAGAAATATCATCATATAAGAAAAATACTGATTTTCTCGCCTGTAGTACTGCTAGAAAGCCTTCACACACTACTGGAATATAGACTAATGAGATATTCAATTTCCAGGTCCCTGGCCCCCTTCTAACCTCAGGAAAATCACTAATAACTACTGTTAACAACTTATGGTCCTAGGTTGCTACAGTTTTGAGAAGTGCTAACTTAATATTTGAAAAAGCAGAAACCAAAAAATAATCAATTACAGAGGCCCGAGGGCCACAAAAATATGTATACCGCTCTTTTATCGGGAGAGAACCAAAGGCATCAATCAAGCCCACATCACTAACCAGGTAAGTCAGACACTGAGCATCACAATATACTTTCTTATTACGGGTAGGGGTAGTGCACTGGGCCAAAATAACATTAAAATCCCCTCCCAAAACCACCAAATGAGAAGTCTGTAATAAGGGAGAGAGGGACCGAAAAAGAAGTACCCTTTCGTACTTTGTTTGAGGAGCATAAATATTTATGAGGCGAATTAAGTGGTGAGCCCAAATTATGTCCAACAGCAAAGATCTGCCTGGTAGTACCTCTAACTGTCACACAACCTTAACTTTAGAAGAAAAAAAAACAAATCCCAACCCCTGAACACTGGTCCTCCCCTTGGGACCAAATACTATCTCCCCAAAGTCATGCATCAGAGGCTGCAGACCTCTCAGCCGTGGAATATAGGCGTACATCTAGAAAAAAAATACAATCTAAGTTAGCATGCAAAAAAGACGAGAAGGTATTATTTCTTTTATATAATGATTGAATGCTATTAACATTCAAGGATGCTACTTTAAAAGAGAAAGGATCCATAAATCAAGCAAAAAAAGGATCTTCATTTCACTTTGCTCGAGGCTCTCATTACTCTTCCACTTTTAGGCCCCTGAGCCGAATGCTCAGTAGAATCTAAGCAGTCTCCTTGGGAGCCTATCACCAGTGTTCCATCAATAGGAGAGTCGACAGGATCTAAATCCTGGGGAGCCTCAGCCAATACAGAAAATTTATTTGCATCTTCTACCGGGACCACCATTTCCGGTTTTCTTTTACCCTGTAGTTTGGTAGATTTTCCTTTTTTCCCCTGCACCAAAGTAAAGTCCATGCCCTTAGCAGTGGATTCGGAGGGGGGGGGTCAATATCTGAAGCAAAGGTATTGAGAATAGCATGAGAAAACCCCACATGTAAAAAAGGACTATTCTCCAAAATGTGGGTTTCTTGATTTTCATCCTTGATCAAAGGGGTAGGAGCAGGGCTCTTTCCAATAGTAGGTACCCCTAGAGTCAGGGGTTTTTGGGTCACTACAGGATCTGGACTTTGTTTCACTGCCAGATGGATATAATGATCCCTGCATCCCAAAGTCAGCATCCTCTGTGTTTCATGCAGCAGAGGGACAATCGTCAAAGATATGTCCAGGGGTATCACAAAAATTACACCTAGGTTGCTTAAAACAATGGGCACTAGGGTGACCCATTTCCCCACAATAAGAGCACTTCAAAATATCACAAGATGTTCTAATATGCCTAGATGAGTCACATTTAAAGCACAATCTTGGTTGCCCAGGGTAAAATAAAAAACCCTTATCCCGACCAATAAAAAAGCAGTTAGGCAAATGAATCAAATCTTGGTCATTATGATGTAATTTTATGCAAATTTTCCACCCCCCATTCCAGAACCCTTCCACATCTAAAATGGGCATAGGATTACCCTGGATATCGCATCTTTTTTCTAGCCAGTGCACAGTGTCCACGATATTCACCCCCTCATTTTGAAACAGAACGGTGATGACTCAGAAGGGCTGCTTAGTAAGGGTTAATACTATAAAGTCTGCCCATAAAGGGTTAGTTTTCAGATTTATATATCTGCACCAAAATGTCTCCAATAATGCAGGGGTACAAAACTAGCATCAAACGTAAACTCCCCTTGTACATGAATAAGTACATATACCTCCAAAGGAGAAAACCCCATACTCTGTTTAAGTAGGATTTTACCCACAAGAAAACTTTCTGGAGGGTTTTCACGAGGGCCTACGTAGCATAGGTGAATAGCATTTCTTCATTTTGCTAGTTCCACTGGTTTGTGGAAGTGACTAGCATAAGATGGCTTGGCAGGTTCCCAGGGTGGAGGCCCGATGTGGGGTTAGTGGTAGTGGATGCGCCTGGGGTGTCATCAGGGCCTACTGCTTCAATATGTAACTGCCCAGTAGAAATAACTTCTGGTTGAAAAGCTGGTAATATTTTATCACAAGGAACCAAATCATCACTTATCTGCTCCATTAAAGGGTTGTCATGTCGGTATTGGGCTTCCAATGCCCGTCAGAGAGAGGGATCCATCCTGCTGCAAGCAGGGCCTTATCTGGAGACCACGACCCTGGTTCTTCTGCACTCTAATTCTGTCGTGGAGATAATGGAACTGAGTCAGGGGAGACCGCAGAAGTGTCCTCAACTGAGAGCAGCTTCGTAACTCCTCCTGACCCTGCAGTACCTGGTGACACATCCGATTGTTTCTGCTTCCGATCCTCTGCCAGCCGCATATGTTCTGAGGTCAATTGCTCACTGACATGTAATAATTCAGCAGCTAAACACTGCTGCTTCTGTTCAAGACTCAAAGGTACTCCCAAATGGTCCGCTACTGAACCGCTGCTTTGGATGTTCTGCTGGCCACCTTACAGGTGCATTCCAGCCATCCCCATAGCGGTTTCTTTGCCCGGAATACTCATTCCTTCTGGTGCAATTTCCAGATTGCTCACAGCCTCAGCCATCCATTCCACACTAGGTCCAGCAGTAGAATGAGACATCTCACCGTGCAACAGGCCCCTTCTGCAAGAGTAGAGAATTTCCCAGTGTCCTGGCCAAATTTCCCTCATTCACTAAAAATACCACCAACAGCTCAATCTGGTTCAAGGTCAGTTAGCAGCTCAATCTGGTTCAAGGTCAGTTAGCATTCATCTGTATCCCCCTTCCCCATGTCGTGCCTGAAAATAGGCAAGATTTGTCTAGTGCACTTACCCGGTCAACAAAAACTAAATAAATAAATAAATAAATCTATATCATGAAAGACAAGGAACAATGCTTGGAATAACAGCATCTGTAACTTGCACACACACCTGGCTGGGCACATAGCCATCAAGATATTTATGAGGGTAATCCATTATGAGGAATCAGATACAACAAAGAGGCTTATGATGGCCCCCCCAAGGCCAGATTAAGCTGTCATGGAACAGAGGTGAGTTCAGTACTGATGAATGCAATCTGTGCTAACTACTCAGGTTGCTGAGACACCCAGAGTTTGTATAGCTAATGAAATACACTGGGTACCAGTCATCATTCCAGTAAGGTCATATGATAAGGCCCGATAGGCACCAGTGCCTGTTTTCTGGGGTGACTAAAGAGCTTTTGGGTAGTTAAGTGACTTGCTAAGAGCCACACAATATGCAAGTGGGGTTGTGGGACTCAAACTCACACTTGCTGGATATGCTAAGCTTATTCACTGCCCATCACTCTAAATGCTAGGCTACATTGCCAGACCCAATTCGGACTGAAAGGGGTGTGAACTGTACCCTGACCACAGCACAAGGGACCCATCATGCATTGCTCCCACATATTCATAGGACTGCCACTGCTTACAGCATGTGAAAACTGAGCAACAACTGTGGGGAGGTACCCCCATTCAATGGTCTCTCTCTATCAGCATCCATGCAGTCAGGGGAAGGACTTTGGGGTATGGTGACATTGTGGTCTTTGGCTGAGAAGAACCCAGTTGAGAGGGTGATGACCATGTACCCTTGCAGCCTTGCTCAGGGCAAACAGTACCCTTGGCTCCTTGACCTAGTGAGAGCCATTGCCAGCACTGTGACCTTCATGGACCTGAACCTAAGAAATACCCTCCCATGGTACTTCCAGTAAGCTGACCATGTTGGCCTGATTGTCAGGGAAGTGCTAGTGTATGTGAGGCAGTCAAGTGCTATGGCAAGACACCATCTGATCTATTGGAACAGAGCCCATTCCTTGGTAAGGAAGTGAACAATCCACTGAGGATGCCAATGCCACTCCACATGGGCTAGTGTCACTTGGCTGAACTGGCCTGCCTGACTGTTCAGCTTGCCAGCCAGATGAGTAGCTGAGATCATCAGTAGGCCATGTTCCACCCAGCTCAGTGTTCTGCACCTCTCTGAGCAATGCCCTTGCTCAGGTTTGTTCCTGTGTATGCATGTCCACCATTGATAACCAGGATGTCTGTCCTGATCTGGATTGCCTGACCAGGGACCTGAAGAATGTAGGATAACTGGGCACAGTATAATACTTACATCTCCAGGTCTCAAGTCAGAGTGCGCCAGCTTTGCCTACTACCTTGAGCCATTTGAAATGTCGGGGCTCTGTCTGAAACTGTGTTCAAAGTTGCAGGTCAACTGGTCCCATGTGTCTAGGACATATCACTTGAGCAGGCACCTGCATAGTGAAGCTCCTGGCACCCTTTATGCCGCAGGTCCTAGCAGCCACTGATATGCACCCACTGGCCAGTTGGAATGCATCTGCCTCAACCTGACACCCCACAACAGGTTGTGAGTTGTCTCCTCCACTTGGCGCTAGGTCCAGGTGTACAAAGATCATCACACTGTGGTGCAGGCTGTCTTGTGTGAGGACTAGCTTGCTGTTGTCCCTGTTTATGAACAATTTTGACCTGCTCGGGGAAAAAATTCAAGCCCATTTCTCCAGGTTCATAGCACAGATCCTTAACCACTACACTGCTTCCTCTCACTCTGTGTTGTAGGCAGTAAAAATCCACATCAGATTCCCTCAGTGCCTGAGCTGGGGTCTGGGTAACATGAGCCAATCAAGCAACTCTGTGGGCCACTGCCTGAGGTGAGATTGAGCATGGCTTGCTGGACCATCCCAGCCTCCTTTTGTTGGAGGTCCAGATATATCTGTGGGACGCCAATTTCTGGACCCACTGGCCTTTGCAGCCTGGTCTACTAGAAAGGTATGTGAGTTGCTAAGGGTCTCCCTGGAGAGAGGCAACAGGGTCAACATGTGTCTCTTGGAGTAGAGGTGAACTTGATGAGACGTGACTGAATTTAACTACCCCTAGGGTGAACTAAGTATCGGGGTGGTGTCTCCCAAACAGAAGAGGGACCTGTTTAAAGGGAATGGAAAGGATATACCACTGCACGAAGGGTGGTAGCTTTATGTAACCATCTTCCTGAGTTGTCAGTAGGGTCGATGACCATGGGGCATCCTACACTGCCCTACGGGTCTGTGTCTGCCCACAATGCTTTGATTCAATAGTATTAGACAGTGCATGAAGTTCTAGGTTCATGAGTGCCCTCAGGTTCCCAGGCCATTGCATTGCTTGTAACTGTGCAAAACGGTGATGGCTTTCCCTTGTTTTGGGGAGACACCCATTGTCCCGGGATTCCTATGGGAGCTGGGGAGTCAAGGGTCTGTGAAGAAAGTAAACAGACACTTGAGAGAGGCTAGAAAATCTAGTCAAAGCCATTGAGTACTTGCAAAATACTGATTGTGTTTCTGTCTGAAGTCAGGGCTTTGTACGGGGCATTTTACCCTCAAGACATTTAGCTGCATGGTGCAGCTTCAGAGGTGTGATAGCCCAAGAATGGAACTGTGGCAGTTAAATAATAACGGCTGCAGTGGAGCATCAACCTGTAGCTGAAGTCTTGTAAATGCTCAGGATAGTTTGAACTATGCCATTATCAGGTTAACAGCATGTGGTGACCTCAGGCGCAGTACTGAGCACCATTACAGACCTTCTCCATGTGACTTCTGGGCCTCTGTGTGATGCACACATACAGTATTATGGGGTGAGCTACCCTGAACCTCCTCCCACTAAAGCTCTTCATTTAATCCAAGTGAAGGTTATGAATTGAACCCCACCCCACAGTTTTGGGGTTCATAGGTTAGAGTGTTCCTCCATGTATTGTGGTACTGAGCTCCATTCCTGTTAGGACTGGGCTCTTGCAAGTCTGACTATAAGGTCAACTGCAGCCCATTGCAAAAGAGCTCAGACCAATCACACCACCACTAGGGATGCTAAAGTTGTGTGAATCAAACCCTGTTGTTACTATAAACTATAGGTTATGCTGTTACTTTACTATAAGATTTAAACTGTATGCTAAGCTGTGACCAAGGTACACTATGGCAGTTAAGTGACTTGCTCAGAGTCACACAGCATGCAAGTGGAGGTTGTGGGAATCAAACCCAGGTTTGCTGGATTCATAGTTCCTCGCCCTAACCTGCAAGCTATACTGCCAGCACAGTTGTTTACTACCAGATCTGTTCCCACTGCCTGTTATTCCTCATTGATGACCCCGACTACTGACTGAGGAACTCACTTTATCAGGGCTTGTCAGGGGACATGGTCCACCTGGGAGATGGACACAGGGGCCTGGTAGCAATAAATAGTAGATGCTGGCAAGGAGATAGCAGAGTAGCCATCATGGTTGCCAAGTGAGTGCCAGATAATGTCAGGGAGACCTGTCCAAGATGGCCATGAGATAGTACTACTCCCTCAAGATGGTTAACATTCCCATGAGACTGCTGCCACGGGAACTGCTAGAGGAACATGGCCCCTGTCTCGTTTGACTTGGCTCCTTATGATACCTCACCAGCTGCTTGGCATCTGTCATTTGTCCTGAGCATTTTGGGTGGAAAATATGGGTGTTGATGGGAACATGCACTGCAATGCCTTGGACCTAAGCACATCCTGGAAGCCCTCTAACACCATCTTAGCCTGGAATGAATGAGGTCTCTCCCCATAGGAATTTGGCTCTTAAAACATGGCAGCTGTGAGATCTGGACACTGAGAGGTGCAAGATCATGGCCATGAAGTAATTCGGGAGGTCAGCTGTGTCAGCGGAAGATGTCTCCAACATGCATGGATGTCCTCCGTCCATATGAAAATGTTTGAACCAGATTGTTCCAGGCAACTAGCACTCACAGACACCCTCATGGAGGGTTTATTAGCTCCTGGGACCCGCCTGTCCAGTGGATGCAAGAGTCCTCCTGCTGTCCAGAGACTGCTACACTACAGGTACGTATGGGGTTAATATTATAAATGTGTACACACAGGATAGAACTTACAGCCTTCAGATTGAAGTACATCTGAGGTGGGTGTGAAACTCACTGATTCACAACCACTGCATTTGCCTGTGCAGCACTGAATGCTGCTGGAGATTTAACTGTGGCTCTGATAGCAGCTGCCCTTTGTATCAAAAGATTCAGGGCTGGTACCCAACAGACAAGTCCATTTTTTTAGCCAATTGGGGTTGTTTGAAATTATTTATATGGGGAGTTACCAGTGATACAGTGCTTGATGTAGCTGCTGCCTGAATGAGAATCAGACACTATTGGGGGGGGGTCAAGTTCCACAGGTAGCTACTAAATGGGGATGCTGCATAAGAGTCACCACCAGCCCAGTAGAATGCAAGCTGAGACTCTATGGAGAGTCCAACTTGTCCTGTGCCTGTGAGTTTTGCACCGGTGCACAGTCATGTGGGAATCCACTTTGAGCTGCTGAATCCCAAGTGAATAACAAGACTTTGCCTGAGAATCCAGTCCCATGAATATCCTGAGACTCCTTATGGCTGCTGCCTGACTTGGAATGGATGCTACATGAGGGTCCAGTCTTCAGGGAGCTGCTGGTGGGGATGCAACATGAGGGTCCCAACTTGAGCAGGGGGTAAGATATGATGCTACTTGAGGGTTCAGCTTAGCTTGTGCCCCTGCCAAATGCTCTGGGGAGTCGTGTTCTGTTTAGTGAACTAACAGAGGTATGCAGAGAGTTAGGCAAAAAAATCCTAAGGTTAACATATGCTTCGTATCTGCCAAAGTGCTATATGAGATTGGAAAGAGTAGGGAAAGGTAAAATTGTGTAGAAAATTACCTGAGAGTTTGGGACCGATCAAAGATCATGACCAGCTTCTAGGGATGCATGAAGTAAACTAGACAATGTTCTCATGGATGGGGGCTTGGCCTCTAGCTCTCAAACAATCTGGTTGCTTTGCTGTACTCAGATGGGACTTGAAAAAATTTATGATCATGCATCAACCAATAGGATGGATGGAGGATTATCCATTTGTGAAAAATTTCTGACCACCAGAAAGGTTGCAGGGGATAATGGGTTATTACACTTCCAAAATGGATTTTTAGGTAAAATATAGGAGAAAACATAAACATTGGTAATAAAATTTAAAAAGTAGATTTGTTTCAATAAAATGGTTCATTCACCAATAGAATACAGTTTTGATTATTTGCTGGGGCAGTTCTGAGGGAGCAGAATAGAGCTGATTTGGTCTAACTCCTCAAGGGATGGGATAGAGAAAATCCAGAAAATTACAGACCTGTCAGTCTTACCTCCATTGTAGATAGACTGGTGGAGACACTAGCCAACAAAGAACTGGTGACCTAACTAGAAAGCAGTGAGCACCGTGATAGAAAACAGGTTCATGGAAGGGAGGTCATGTAAGACCTACCTGATAGTGTTCTTTGCCAGGGTTGCAAGGGTGCTAGATAAGAACAGGCAGCAGATGTACTGTACTTCAGCTTCAGCAAAGGCTTCAAATTGGTGCCATATAGGTAGGGTCACCACCTTTGGATGAGGTAAAAACCGGATACTAAACCACACCCCAAACTCTGCCTCTGGCTCCACCCTCTGTTTATGATTGGTGAGTATATCACTCCTCCTCCAAAGCCATTTGTAAAGTTGGAATAGACATTACTAGTGATAGAAAATCATTTTTATACTGTTATTTATTTATTTATTCGGTTATTTCTCTTTATTCTTTGGCAACAAGGTTAACTTCCATAGGCTACATAGCCTATTTTACAGGAGTGACCCAGGAGGACAGGAAGGTTAAATGACTTGCTCAGGGTCACACAGTATGCAAGTGGAGGCTGTGGGAATCAAACTCAGGTCTGCTGGATGTGCCAAGCTCAGCCACAGCTTATTGCTCAACCCTCTGTTAAATACTCTGCCATCTTCCTTTCCATGTCAGTCATGTATTCTGATGCTTTGACCATTCTTGATAACTTAATTATTGGTGGTTGTGGTACCCTTAATACTGCACTGTGTTCCCCTTTACCTTGGCAGCTACTGCTGTTTCTTTTCATACTTCCAAGACATTCCACAATTTCAGACACACTATTCCAAGCTGTTTATCTGAAAGGCCTGTAAAAGTGTAACTAATATCATGGGATGTTCGGGTAATACAAAAAATTAAAGCAAATGTAGTGATAAAGGCAATAAAGGTTAGATTGTTTATTTAACAAAAATGGGTCTAAAATATACCAGAATATAGTACAAACAAAAAGAAACACATGAGAGCACATAAAGATGTAAAAGCTGTTTCCTGCCACAGCAGTAAAAGACTATACTTAAAATTTAGATTGGAAAAGATTAGGTTAATTTACTGCTAATGATCTTAATGGCCATACTTTACACCTCCCAGACAGACTGGTTTTACAAACAAAGGCAGGTCTGAATGATTGTAACATCAGAACGTCTTTGCAAACTGGACATGCAATGCAGCCAAAACAGTGAATGATCTGACACATCAGTTTTAAGAGTATATGAGCACTCAAAATGGCCCCAAAACTGGACTGCATTTAATCAAAACTGGATGACTGGATAATGACCCTAAAAACCAGATTATCTGTTAAAAAACCGGATAGGTGGCAACCCTACATAGAGGAGGCTGCTGAAGAAGTTATGAGACTTGGTAGTAGGAAGGAGCTGAAAAAATTATTTGGAAACTGACTGGGGAAGGAAAGAGAGGGTGGTGATTAGCAGGGTCAAATCAGGGGCTAGGGAGGTTACGCGTGGGGTGTCACAGGGGTCAGCCCTTGGACCTGTCCTTTTCAATATATTTATCAACAACAGAAGGCAAGGTATACAGGGGAATATGTATCTATCTGATGATGACACTAAGCTCTGTGGAAGGGTGGACAGTAAAGAGAGGGTGAGGAATTTGCAAAACGCCTGTAAAGATTTGAGAGATTGTCTAAGGTTTGGCAGTTGAAATTTAATGAAAAAAAAAGTGCAAGATGATGCACATAGGAACATGAATCCTAGGAGGCAGTGCAAGATGGGGGTTCAGGTTTGCCACTACATCTGAAGAAAGGGACCTGGGAGTCATCATTCTGGTGGGAGTACAGTAAAGCAAGCAGAATGTTGGCCTACATTGGGAGGGCTTTCAACAGAAGGAGGAAGGAGGTGATCTTGCCACTATGTAGGTTCCTAGTGAGACCCCATCTGGAATATTGTGTCAAGTTTTGCAGTTCCCCATCACTGAAAGACAGGGATAGACAGAAGTCAGTACAGCAAAGGGTCACCAAAATGATCCAGGGCCAACAGAGTAACACAGAAACATAGACTCTGTCAGCAGATAAGGACCTGATGGCCCACCTAGTCTGCTCTATTTTCCTTGCTTTTAGTGCCTCAGACCATACCTGGCCACAGGAGTAGATCCTATGAGGAAAAGCTAGAAGCCCTGACATGGCAGAGTCCTGCAAGGAATAAACAAGATACACTGTGAAGAGCTTCAGTATTCAATAGGAATCATGAGTCAGTAACGAGGGGCATGAATGGAAACTCGTGGGAGGAAGGTTCAGGAGAGTTGTGAGGAAGATTTACTTCATGAAGAGGGTGACAGTCTCAGAGCCAGGACACATCCTACTGGCAGAGGTGGTAAAAGCAAAGACCATTAATGGGTTCAAGCACAGATGAGACAGAGTAAGGGTGTGATAGTTACACGGTGGAATCTAGTATGATAGAAGTTGTGGGTGAAACCCCACCTGGACAATAGGTCATAGTGTACCGTAAAGAAGTAAAATAGTGCAGAGTGGATGGACCAGTTATGTTTTCTACCAACAGTGTCAATGTTTCTGTGTTTCTATGTGCTCTGCCTGTAGTGGAAGTCCATTTTCTATTCTACTAAAAACTAAAGTAGTGTTGAACCTCATTGCTGCACTTTTTAAGGTGCAATTTTTTTTAATTATGCAGGGAACCTGCCTTGTTACTTTTACTTCAGTTCAGTTTCAGTTCATTGTTTTTATTTGTTAGGCCGTAGGTCATTATAAGTAACCAACATTAAATACAATAAATATAAATTACACATAACATCAATATAAAAGTGGTATTATTGCACATAGACATTCGTGAGTAAGCTAGTACAGTCATTGCTATATTTGTTCCCCAAAACCTTAACACATCATTTGTAGTAGTAGTAAAATTTTAATCATAAAAATATGACAAGGGACTACAACTCAACTAAGCCAAGGCTCATTTTCAATGAGATCACTTACATCAGAATCTCTGTTATTACAACATAAAATATCCCAGTTTATAATTTACATAATGTAAAATTAAGATAAGACATACAAATGTAATTTACATCATGGGCCATATCATCATGTATAAAAACGTCCCCATTCAGGTAACTCTACCAAAGCAGCAGGGCAGGGGTGCACATGCTTGCTCGACATACCAATCTTTAAAGTTTTTAACCTAATAATGGAGTTAACCCTCGTAATGCAGTTGGTATGGAATTCCATAATACAGTGCCCCTAACAAAGATAGAGGACTTTCTCACTTCCAGCCTACATTCAGGAATTTTGAATTCATGACCCAAGGCAGATCTCAGGCCATCTTTAACAGACTTTGTTTTTAACACTTCCAGTATATATTGGGGAAAAGGCCTTTCTATGTTTTATACATAAACATTAAAAGGCACATATTTCTTCTATCCTGTAGCCACAACCAGGATAAATCTCTCTATATAGGTCACAATAATGCATCCTCCGAAGGGCATCAAGGACAAACCTAGCCAATCTATTAAATGTTATGTCAAGCCTATCCCACTCCATCCTTGAGGCCCCAGGGTACCGAACATCCCCATAATCCAAGACTGAGGCAATCATGGTGCTGACAACCCTCAGTTGTGCTTCAGTTGGCATATAGGCTTTTAACCTATATAGCATTCCTAATCATCTACCTCTGTTACTCAAGGGTATTGTCTATATGCACATTCCACTTTAATGCATTGTCCAGCCATACTCCTAGGTATTTATTCTGTGTAGCCTGCTGCACTTTCTTACTGTCTGAAGTCTTTAGTAATAGAGGAGCACCACTGTTGATCTTAGTATTTCTACTAAAAAGAACAGACTGGGTTTTTTATCATTAAGTATCAACCTATATTCCTGAAAACAAGTTTGTAGCTGGTCAAAAGCATTGTGCAGTTTACTTTGGATATACTCAGTGGACTGGCTCACCACATAAATAATTATGTCGTCTGTGTATAAGTGATATATGATGTCTAGATCTGTACACTGTAAATCATTTACATAGATATTGAACAGAAGAGGGCCCAATATGGATTCCTGGGGAACGCTTGACTTAATCAGAGCTAGGGTGGATTTATATTTTCCTATCTCTGCTAAAAGCCTGTGACCTTTCAGACAGGACTCAAATCATTTAATCTCATGCCCTTTTAATCCTAGTTCAATCAACCTTCTCAGAAGTAAATCACGATTTAATGTATCAAAAGCTTTTGATGGATCTATGAATATTGTACCTACTGACAACCTCTTGTCCAAAATAAATTGTAAGTCACCTATAACCTTAATTAGGACTGAAGTAGTACTGTGGATTGTTCTAAAGTCTGATTTTTATTTATTTAATTCAATGTTCAGTTTCAAGTGACTTTTCAATTTTTCGACACTAACCTTTCAAATATTTTCGATATTTGTGGAAGTAAAGATATAGGCCAGTAGTTACTTATGTCCAGCTTTGATCCTGTCTTATATACTGGAATTTACTTATTTATTTAAAATTGTGTTAACGTGAAAGGCACACTGAGCCAAGGTTAATTTCAGGTGTGACCTGGGGACAGGGAAACAAAACTAAGGTGATACATAACATTTAAAATACAAGTTTTGAAGCAACAGTAGGCAAAATGGTATAAGGCAATTATGCAATGCAATTCCATTAGATCAATGCAAATGAAATTCTGATAAATAGTGAGTTAAAGCAAGGGAGGCTGAGACTCCTTCACCATGGCTAGAGATGAATTGGTAGAGGTAATGGGGAAGGAGTGAAGCAGGAGCAGGAAGGGGGAGGAAGGAGACATAAGTGTGGTTTGATGGTGGAATAAGCGAGATAGTTGCAGAGTTGGGGAGGAAGAGAGTTCCAAGGGGAGGGGAGCCTGTAGAAGAAAGCAGCAGCAAGCTGATGTGTGTGGTGGGAAGGGAAAAGAGCAGAGTCCTTGGTGTGCAGATTATAGGCAGAGGCAGTTTCTGGTGACAGCACTGCAGCGATATGGGGGGGGGGGGACAGACCAAAGCAGAATTTGGCTATGAGAGTTATCGAGTGGATAGGATCTATGGGATAAAGGTGGGCTGTCGAGGGAGGAATAGAGATTGCAGTGATGAGTTAGAGGGGTGGAGTTAGAAGCAAAGTGACAGAATGAATTTAGAAGGTTGTCAAGCTTGGATAGAGAGGAAGCAGAGACTGTGTCATAAACTACATCTGCATAATCAAAAATAGGAATTATCATCCTAGTCACTAACTCACATCTGATATGGGGGGGCAGTCTTTGTTCAAGTAGAATATTCCAAGTTTTGATCAGAGCTTGGTGCTGATGATATATGTGGACTGAAACATTTAGAAGGGTCTAACCAAACCCTAGATATTTGTATGCAAGGACATAGTCAAGTGGGGTGCCATCCAGGGTGTTGAATTTTGGGGGGAGAAGTTCTGTTCAAATATTGTACAGACCCAAGGATCATGGTAACAGTCTTAACAGTGTTGACCTTTATTTGGTTTGTAAGGAATCAAGAATGTACCTCACTGAGGTCCTGTTGGGGGGGGAGTGGACATCACTGATGATGGGCCAGGATGCAAAGATAATGGTGTCATATGCATACATATGTATGTGAGAGCTAGAACATATGGAGAGAAGGTCATTAATAAGCACCAAAACTAAGATGGGGCCCAGGATGGATCCTTGGGGTACACCTGCAAAGATGGGAAGAGAAGAGGAGGAGCTGCCCATCTGCACTGATTGCAGCCTACCTACAAGGTACAGTTTGAACCAATTGACATTGTGTGAGACAGGCTGGCTGCTCCGAGCTTGGCTAGCTACCTTAGCAATTTTCCAGTCTTCTGGAAATTCACCCATTTTATGGGATAAATTAAAGATATACGTTAATGGATATGCAAAACGGGGCAGCATATTTTAATAATCTTGAAGGAATATCATCCAGTCCTGGTTCCACCAAGTCACTTCAACAACAAAGTTGTCAAAATCCCTGACACTGACAGGTGAAATGCTGATAGGCAAAATTTTACCCGTCAGGAAATCACTGTATTTTTTCAGGGGCTGCACCCCCTCCATGATTTTTTAATAATAAACTCCGAGACAGAGTTGTTTAGAAAGGGGGTGAAACACTGTCAAAATCAATGTTGGTGTACAGTGGGACCATTACAGCGACTATCTTGAAATTGTGGCTGTAATGGTGTTTGCTGTAAAAATTTTGATGTTTCAACGGTATACGTCGAGTCCTATAGCCTTAGTGGTAATAATTTTAACTAATTCTTCTCTTACTTCATACACAGATATGTAAGAAAATTAAAAAGTAGTTTTAGTTACTGACTCCTTCATGTCATTTTGTTATATTTGACTTACATCCTATATCAGAGTATAGGGTGGATTATTCGATCTTAAGGTTGCAGCCCCCATCTCAACGAAATAATTACTGGATTTATTAAGTACCCTTTCATCCAAAGGTACCAAGTGACCATCAATCAAAATCTATTTGCTAGTATGCTGTGTTTTGTACCAAGGAGCTCTGCCATAGTGTTCCAAAAATTTCTAGGATGTTGTTTTATATTATTATATAGTTTTTGTTTAATATACTTTTGTTTAGCCACTTTTATTTTAATATAATTAGCTACAGTGAGAGCATCACTAACTGTGAAAGGTTTAACAAAATTTCAAAACAGTCTTGTAAGATTTCTTATACCTTTCTATTATACCTCTGAGGTAGAAGTTCCTCCATTTTAAATACAATGGGCATCGGATATAATATGAAACAGAGTTTCACTGAGATCAAGAGTACAGTAACATTTCACACCTTGATTCCTTTTACATTAGTTTATGGTCGAGAAAGTAGGAGGGAGAATTACAGTGCACTCTAGTGCTTTGCTATGCATTAGGTCATAGGCCTTCATATTTGAAATGCTTTGACTTTGGTTTGAATGGGCAATGGCTGATACATGACACGTCCCCCTCTGCATGGTACATAACCATTCATGCCCAAGTGTGCCTCAGATGCTCTGAATTTTTATTAGTGCTTCTGCTGCATGAAAACTTGTCCATTCTCCTATTACCTGGCCCACCACACAACTGTCTCTAGGCATCTCATCGTCCTCATTCTCAACCTCCTGCCACTACCAACTGTCCTCCCTGGGCTGAGTTTTTTTGTCACTAGCCCTTCTGACTGTTGCTCCCTTCTTCAGCCTCCACCTGCTCTGAATCATTTCTCTCCTCTCTTTGTTTCTCTCCATCTCAGAACACAACTTGAGATTCCTAGGTATCCTAGCTGTTCCTAGCTCATTGTCTTTCTTTGTGGAATATAAAATAAATAATTTAATAAACTAGTGGGTTGGCAAGTTGGGAGCTAGCCTCTGCTTAAGCATCTGGAAACTGCTTCAGGTTGTTATCCAAGGTCCTAAAGCCCTCCGTCCCAAAGCTCTGCCTCTGTGTTCTGGAATGGAGAGAAATAAAGAGGGGAGAGAAATGGTTCAGAGCAGGCGGAGTCTAAGGAAGGGAGCAACAGTTGGGTGAGCGAGAGACCAAAATACACAACACAGGAAGAACATCTGGGAGTGGCAGGAGTTTGAGAATGTTGAGTAGGAGGAAGCATCCAGCTACTGATTCAGGCTGCCTCCCAGTGTCCTAATGTCCTCCATCCCAAAGATCTACCTCTGGGTCCTGGTGCTCGGAAGCCCCCAACAATTTGCTCAGTCACTTCCAGCAGTGGGATCCCCATGGTAAATCAGTCTATGCCACAAAGCAATACTTGTTTTGCATTTCAGCTACTATGGCTGCTTCCTGCCTTTTCATTTTCATCAATAGTCACATCATTCTGTGTTTCATCCATTCTGTGATCTGTCAACATACTAGGCTAGTGCCTTCCCTTATGGGATTTTTAGCATTTGTCCACTATCACTGCTCTGTTCCTCAGTCTCAGTCATGCAAGCCTCAGTCGGCACAATACTTAGTTACTTCTTTGCTTAATAAGTCAGTCTGCCTGTCTTGTTCATTCTGAATCTGTATTGAGGCCATCAGGTTTCACTAGCAGCCTCCTACTGCAGTCTTGCTCTCCTATGGCTCTAGATGGAGGCCTCAAAGGGTATCCATGTCTTCCAGGCCACCCTCCCTCCAGGTTGATGGTCTCACTCTTCTCCCTTGAAGTTTGCATCTTGAAAGTGAGTCCTCAGACATGGGTGGGGTCCCTCTCTTTCTGCCCTTCAGGTGAGAATGTCCTGTGCTCCAAGGTAAACTTTAGCCATGCAGATCAAGTCAATGGCACTCTTGATGTACTGGTTAGGACTTCAATTACTGAAGGGTAGGGCCTGCAAGTTCATGGGGGTTCCTTTAACTGTGCAGACCACTTTGGCAACACCATCAAAAGCTATTACCGCACAGCCACCCAATGTTCACTTGGTCTCCTCCAACTTCCTTTCATCTTCCCCTCAAGGGTGATGGTCTAACAGCTACTAAAATGTTCCGCCCCTCCAGGACTTTGCTCCTATGTCTTGCATTGCTCTCAGGGGCCTGGCTTCTTCTTTAGCCCCCCCCATTGGTAAGTGTATTTACGTGGTCATTGCTCTCCTCCTTCCCACCTTGGGCTAGACCTCCTTTGTGCAGAATCTCTTTTAGCTGGAATCTGGCTTGTGGAACACCAATGATATTCCCATTAGAGGATAGCATGAGAGCCTTTACTCTAAACTATTTTCCCATGAACTGGATCTCCAAATTGCAGTAGCTGAGCCATCACTAATTCTAATCCTAGCCTGGAGGGAAGGAAGTAAACAAGGGCAGAGAGAGCATAAGTCAAAGTATGCAGTTGCACAAGCATCACATACTACTCAGTCTTCAATCAGTCCTAAACCATACTCAGAAGACCCTGATGACCAATAAATCAGAGCCAGCCATTGGTGCCATGCAGACAGGAGAGCTTCTTGAGAGTTAACATATGATTGCCTTGGGGCAATATCCAGACAATAAGCATGCTTCAACCAGAGCATGCTATGTATCTGAATATGGGGCCATGCCAGCACAGTGCATAGTGACTGTGCTCTGTGCTAGCACAGCCCATGACTGGATATGACTCACATGGGAGGCCAGTGGGGATAACATACTCCAAATGGGATAGCACCAGGGCTCTTGTGGGTCATATTCAGCTCTGGCATGCTAATGCACAACCTGGCAATGCAAGGTACTAAGGACCTTTAGGCAGTTCATTAATGGCTCATTATCATTAGTTAATGGACCCACAAGTGTTTGCCCTGTCAATGTATTTTCAACATCACCTTCTTATGACCCCACCTCATGAACAAAGGCAGTGAAAATGTTCAAATCCCCTGTCCCAATGGTGACTTTGCAAAGTGACTGCGCTGTCACCTTTGAGTCAGATTTGCATAATTCCACCATGACTGGTCATGAGGACAGTGTCCAAAAAAAGCCATGTTGAAAAATTGGTGTAAAATATTCAAAACAAAGTTATGAATAAAAGTTTGAAACCCATTGAAATACATTAAAGTGCACTTACATGATTTTCTCATATTGCATTCATTGGTTTCAGCAGCAAGATGTGTCTTTGATCAGAGAGACTATCTACACTGTAAAACACATTCAGATGAGTGAGGGTGTGTGAGAGTGTGGTGTTTTGGGTGCAGAGTGGGAGGTTGGGTGGGAGATGTTTGCAGGGGTTCATATCGGCGAGGAACCATTTTCTTTTTTACAGGGTTAAAAAAGTCATCAAGTGATGGTTTACTTTTTTCAAGGGATATTCCAACTGGAGATTGGGCATCCCAGTGTTGGGTTACTGTTCGGCAGTACCAGGGTAGGAACCCTGGTGCCACTATTTACTTAGTGGGAACAGGGAGCAGGTGACTTGGAGGGTAGGGGGAAGAAAGATGAGTTACTGGGGTATGCACCCCAGTTGGCGTAACACAAATAATAGATAGATCATTAGATAATAGATAGATAGATCATATAGATAGATAGATAGATAGATAGATACATACATACATACATACATACATAGACAAACAGACAGACAGACAGACAGATAGACGTAGAAGGAGATTGCCAGCTCACTGCTGGAACTGAAGCCAGCAGCATGACTCCAGCTACTACCTCAGCATTCAAGAAAGTTCAACTGATGTCATCAAGCCCTGTGGGAAGGTGGACACAGCAGAAGGGATACAGGACCTTAAGGAGGACCTAAGAAAACATGAGAGGTGGTCCAGGATATGGCAGCTTGGCTTCAATACCAAAAAGTGTAAGGTGACATGCATAGAACCAGAAATCCATGACAGAGTACTGCTTCAGAGAGTGCAGGTGCCTTCTGCAGTGGGAAAAAGATCTACTGTATGAGTGATGATATCTAGTAATCTGAAGCACTCTGTGCAATATTGGAAGGCAGTGGCAAGGGCAAACAGGACGTTGGGGTGTATTGCCAAGGGGAGTCAGCTATAGGAGACAGGAGGTGATTCTGCCCTTGTATAAGTCACTGGTGAGGCTGCATCTGGAGTATGCAGTGTAGTTCTGGTGCCCTCACCTCAAAAAGGATATCAACCTGATGGAGACATTCCAAAGGAGGGCTACAAAGATGATTCTGAGGCAGCAAGTTCATTTCTACAAAGAGAGACTGGGACCCTGAATATGTACTCTCTGGAGGGCAGATGAGAGAGGGGAGATATGATCAAGACCTCCAAGTACTTACAAGTGCTTGAAGGGGATCAATAAGGTGAACGAGGAATTCTCTTCAGGCTAAGCAACAAAAAAATTATGAGGGGACACAGCCTTAAGCAGGGGAGAGTTAAGTGGGAGGTCAGGAAACATTTCTTCACAGAAAGAGTGGTGACCAAGTGGAATGCACTACCAGAAGAGATGATCACAGCAAGGACAGTGGTTAGCTTCAAGAGGGGCTGGGACAGATACAGGGGGAGGATAAGGGTCATGGGAGGAAGAAGGTAGTGGATGGAAATGACAGGGAAGAGGGAGAGGGAACAACAGCCCGAGCTGTGAACTGTGTGCACCAAGCAGACTAGACAGACCAGAAGACCTAATTCTGCTGCCTACTTCATAAGTTCTCATACAGAGAATGTGGTTGAAAGGTGCCTCTTGCTAAGCTGGGCACCCTGGATTTTGGGGTGCCCAGAAATAGTATTTATGGGCAATTGTTTAAAAAAAATTGCTCCCATTTAGCTAGGTTTGGGATTTTTTTTTTTAAATAACATATTTGTTATGTATTTTTCATGTTTTTCAGTTCAGGGAGTAACAAGATGGCAGCTGTCACAACAGAAAAAAATGTTTTGCTGTGAAAAGCAAGTGATGAGAAAATAAGAATGGTCTGTGACATGTAATTTAATTTTTTTGTCTTGTCAGAACTTTATCAAAAAAACCCCTACTGAGCATGGCCAGAACAGCAAAAAAAAAAAAATTAAATCTTTTTTGAAATTAAAGAAACTTAATTGATTTAGTAAACAGTGCAACCAAGTCAAGGCAAGCAACATGCATACATTCAGAGCAAAATACAGGTAGTCAGATAGAGAGATCTCACAAACAACAAACAATCCTAACCTCCCCCAGAACAACCCTCCTCTCCATCCCTCCCAACCCTTGAGGAGCATGCCTAGGGACTGAGTAAAGGGAGATAAAGGAGTGGAATAGGGACTCAGGGAACATGCCTAGGTCAGAGAAAGTAGAGGGCATGGAGTTTTCCCCATTTCTTATTGAATTGGGGAAGATGCTGCCAGAGGCTAGCTATCATACGCTCAGTATGAAGGGAAAAAGAAAGTTCCTGTAGCCATGCAGCATATGTGATAGGGGATTGGTCTAACCAGTGTCAAAGAAGTAACTTCTTGACCACCAGAGAGATAAGTGCCATATGGTATCTCCTCTCACAGACCAGGATCTGTGAGAAATTGCCTAGGATGCAGATTTCAGAGGAGAATAGGTCTTCCTGGCCCAGCAGTGGTCACTTGGTCTCAATTTGTTCCCTCAGGGATGACACCTTTTCAGGACCAGAAAATGTGCAGGGGAGTACCTTCTTCCTTACCACATCTCGTATATGTAGGGGAGGAAAGGAAAGACAGCCCATTCTAGCTAATTTTATGGGAGTATAATACATGTTATTCAGTATGTGATACTGGGAATGTCTAAGCCAGTCTAGAGAAAGATAGTGTGGAGGTCTTTCCACAAAATGGGCCAGTTGATGGTAACTTCTGGGAGCAGGGTGTTCCAGACCCTGGAGCCCACCACTGAGAGGGAAGAATGAGCAGTAGTCAGCCAGAGATGCAGGTTCGAGGTACCATGTGATTTGGGGGCCCACTCCAGGATCTGCGCACGATGATCGCTATAACCTGAGGATAGGGGGGAAGGGCCAAACTGTTGTAAGAGTAAATGGTGAAGCTGATACATTTTAAAATCCTGGGACTGGCCTAAACAAAATTTCTCTAATAATTTGAGGGTTGTTAGGAGGGAGGCTTATGAAAAGCAATCAGCCACAGTGGTGTCCTGTGGTAAAGGAAGCCAACCAACGGTTAAGGGATGGTTGCCAATCTTTTTTTTTTTTCTTTTTCCATTCAAAGTTTATTGAAGTTTTCAACATACAACAAACAACGCATCACAGGATACATAGAGTGGATTCAAATACTACCGGAATAAAACATGTGTCTCCTCTCTCCTCACCTTACCCTTTACCCCCATCCCCCCCAACATAAAACAAAGTTTTAATTAAAGAAAATATACCCATTAAGCCCATTAATCTAAGTAGTTTGAAGAGAGTAAAGGATTAGTAAAGGGGCCCAGATTTGATTAAACCTATTCATTTTGTTCCGAAGACTGGCAATCATTTTCTCAGCTCTAAGATTAGCCAGGAGTTCCCTCAGCCATTCAGCATATGATATCTCCTCACTATCTTTCCAATGTCTAAGTGTTAATTTTTTAACTGACATGGATATTAGAGCCATATGGTACTTACGAATAGTTACTTTCAGAGTAGTCTCCTAAGAGGCAAATTTTTAACGAAAACAGATCATTAAGACCCAATAGGGGATCTACTCTCTGTAGATCTACTCTCTGTTTAATTTGCGACCATAAAGAAGCTATCTTGGGGCAGAGCCAGAAGATGTGTAATAAATTACCTTCCCCTGGGCACACCTTATACAGCTAGAAGAGGAAGCGAAACCAAATTTACTCATTTTTTGAGGAGTGTAATATAAATTGTGCAAAATCTGAAATTGCATGAGTCAGAGCCTGTCTTGTGTAATAAATGTATGGCACCATTGCCAGAACAATGCCCAGTTAATGGATATCTCCAGGAGAAGCAGGGCCCAGTAAACAGAGGGTCCAAAAGATTCAGGATAAATCCAATTTATAGGGCATTGAAAATCCTCGATACAGCGTGTGGAAGGCCCGCCATTTGGACCAGTTCCGCCCGAAAGGCAGGGCACCTAGATGGCTGGGGCGTCACTCCTATGTCTTTCACAAGCAAGTGGCATAACTGGAAAATTGTAAAAATATTAGAGACCGGAATTCCCAACTTAGTTAGAATCTCTGGAGATGAAAGCCATGTTCCTTTTGTGTCATTCCAAAAATACGTGAGATTAACCTCTCTGGCCTGCGGGAGCCACAGGGGAGAAAGAACCTTCCCATCTATCTTAATATTAGGATTGCCTAGTAACAGTTGCTCCAAATCTAAGCAGTGATTGTATTTTATAAAACTACAAAACTGGGAATACACTTTTACAGAAATTGCAATTGGTGTCAAATGAAGCTGAATGGGAAGGCATTTAGGCTTCATATATAGCAATGCAACAGGGAAGAGATTATAATGTTGGATTTGGGCTATTTCTATTTTGAGCCAGAGGGGCTTATACGCAAAGGCATTTTCTGGTTCGCTTTGCCTAACCCACCTTAAATATTTACTCGCATGGCTGGCCCAGTAATAAAGGCCAACATGCGGCAGACGAAGGGCACCCCTAATTTTGGGAGCCGCTAATTTATGAAAAGCCAGACGGGGTCGCTTTCCAGCCCAGATAAAGTTAATAAAAATGCTGTGCGCTTTCTTGAGCCATGACTGAGGCAGCCATAGATTCAAGAGGCTAAGTGGGTAATAGAGACGAGGGAAGATATTCATCTTGATAAAATTAACTTTTCCTCATATTGAAAATGGGAGGAGGGACCACCTATTTAGATCTTGTGTGATGGTATGTAGTAGAGAGTCCAAATTACTCTTTTGAAAAAGTGCAACACTCCTTGTGAGAACAATACCTAAGTATCTCAACGACTCTTTTTCCCAAGACAAACCTAGAGTTCTAATTTCGTGTTTTGATACTCTCTGGTTGAGTGGAAATACCAAAGTCTTCTCAACATTTAATTTGTAATTGGAAAAGGAGCTATACTCTTTTATAATTTCCAACATGCATGGGATAGATTCTCCAGGATGAGATATTTGAAGTAATAAGTCGTCCGCATAAGCCAAGACTTTAACTTCAAAACCTTGTATAACAGTGCCTTGGATCCTAGGGCAAGCAACCAGTCTCTGGATGAGGGGCTCCAGATATAAGTTAAAAAGTAAAGGCAATAAGGGGCAGCCCTGCCTAGTACCAGAACCTAAGGAAAATAAATCTGAAATACTTCCATTGCATGAAACCCGGGCCACAGGGGCCTTGTAGATTGCCCATATCTAGTTTTGAAATTCTGAGGGAAAACCAAAAGCATGTAAAGTCCGGAAAAGGAAATTCCAGTCCACTCTGTCAAATGCCTTCTCAGCATCCAGGGACACCAAGACAGCCAGAAATTCAGCATCCCTGGACACCGAGAAGACATGGGCCAAAGTGAGCAAATAGTCGCTGGATGACCTCCCTTCATGAAGCTAACCTGTCTACTCCTATTAAATCAGGAAGAATTGTATTAATTTGATTTGCTAGCAATTTACTCAGAATTTTAATATCTTGATTTAATAAGGATATAGGCCTGTAACTTGCCATAAGTTTGGGCACTTTACCGGGTTTAGGCAGTAGGATTATCAACGCTTCAAATAATGTTTTGTCAGTGCTATTGCCAGTGATAATCTGTTGGAACAAAGAAAGGAGCAAAGGAGTTAATTGTTTTGCAAACACTTTATAGAAATTGGGTGAAAGACTGTCTGGTCCCTGAGATTTGTCCAAGGGAAGACCGTCAATAACTTTAAGGATCTCCGCTTCAGTTATGGGAGCGCATAGTGAGGTTTGCTGTATTTCTGAGAGAGAAGGCAGATGAGATTCGGCCAAGTAATGATCCATATCTTTTAGGGAAGGAGAATTTGCCATTGGACTGTATAATAATTGAAAGAATTTGTAAAACTCTGCTGTAATGTCTGCCTGATTATTTATCAGCACCCCATCAGCTGACCGAATTGAAGCAATGAACATAGCAGATTCTTGTTGTTTAACTCTTGAGGCCAGAAGGTGACCCGCTTTCTCTTCTTGATTAATATAAGTAGCATTCGACTTCAAAATCAAGAATTCTGCCTTCTCCCTCAGAAGATCCAAATAAGAGTCCCTTAATTTTATAAGTTCCAAACGAACTTGTTCAGGTGTATGTGGGGACGTATTCATTTCAATAGTTCTAATCTGGGAAATAAGCTGTGCCAATTGCTGTTCTCTCATTTTTTTCCTTTTAGATGCAGCACCAATTAACAGACCCCTCAGATAAGCCTTTAAGGCACCCAATTCTATATCGGGTTTCCACAGTGTTGAAATTGACTGATACAAATTGTGAAATATGATTTTGATGATATATTTCACTGTGTTTGGGTCCTTTAGAAGTTGGTTATTGATTTTCCAGCGTCCTTCCATCTTTGGAAGGTAGAAAGGAAAAATGACAAATAGCTGAGAGAGTGGTCTGAGGGTGGCCCTGGATAAATGGACGAATCTACTACCCCTGACAATAATCATTGAGAAATCATTATATAATCAATCCTAGAAGATGTTTTATGAACTGGAGAGGTAAAAGTGTAACATCTATCTGAAGGGTGTGGAATACGCCACACATCACATAGCCCCACCTGGTCCCACATGTCTCTGAACGCCCTTTGGGCTGGAGAAAGACCTTTAAACTTATTACCCGTATGATCGATATTTGGATCAAAGGCAAATTTAGGTCCCCACCCAAAATCATTGGAACTGTTAGGAAAGGAGTCAAAATGTTGATTAACTCCATGAAGAACCCCGGAGAATCACTATTTGGTCTGTATATACTACCTAATAATATCTCAGTAGTGTGTATTCTCCCTTGGACTAGTAAGTATCTACCATGGGTATGCCTAACAACTTTAGATGGTTAAAATGGGACATTACGCTTTAGTAAAATCATCACTCCACAGCTTTGCATACTACCCTCAGCTGTAAACACCTGACCTATTTGCTGCCTTCTCATCTTAAGTTCTTCCAAAATCTATAAATGGGATTCTTGAATAAAGGTGATATCGGACTTTAACAACTGTAAATGTTTCAAAATTTGGTATTGCTTTAATTTCTGCCTAGCTCCCTTAACATTCCACATAGCAAAAACTAAGTTGCTAACTCCCTGGACATTTTGCCCATGAAATCTGCCTTCAGCCGGGGAATAACAAGTAAATCCATGCAACCCCAACCCCGTACTCCACCCCCTTCCCTCCCCCATCTCCCAAAATCCCACAACAAATAACTAGAATGATCAAATACCCTCATAATAACATTCTCCCAACCCTCCCTCCCACCCTTATTACTAAGAGCTATGGTCAGCAGTACACCTTACTATGCTCACCCAACCCCCAGCCTTCCCGACTCGACTGTTACCCCACCAGTACTTTATATAATTTAAAACTGATAGTAATAATTGAAGCAACCGGGAATGCGAAATAGAATGTCCCTACTAACCCACAATTATCTAGTCAAACTGCCCATCTGCAAGGGCTACAAAATATTAGCTAATTATGTTTAAACACTAGCATAGCCATAGCCTAACATCTAAACCTCTAAGTTGAATTAGGAAAATAAACAGCTCCTTTCTCATTCTATAATACAATAACAACATGCTAGATTGCTCAGTTTTATAAAAATACAACCTAGCCTTACAGAACATTAAACTTAGTTTCCCAGGATAAAAGATAATGAACTGTTAGAAACTTTGCTGCTATATATGCACCTGCACCTATCATACAGGTGCCTCTTTCACTATAATTCAAAAGGATTTTAAATCCGAATACTGCACCACAGGTTGTGCTAACCCCCATACATTTGAACAGAATAAATTCAGTCCCTTATTACAAAGTTACAAAGTCATTGTCAGTGTTGCTGGAAACAAATTAAAACTTAAACCAGCTCAAGTTAATGTAAATTAAAGGAACTGCCTTTCCCATGTTGAAACCTTTTACAAATATCAACCTGGATATCTCTTCCAAACCCAGCATCCCCTTTTAACATGGAAAACATAATAATAATGACCGCCATTATCAGAAATCTATATACCCCACTAATAACATATTTTATACCTCTATGAATGATGCAAAAAGGGGAAGATCAACAGAGTAGAGGGACCGATTTTCTTGTAATACTGGGCATGCAACCATATGATGTGCCCTCCTACCAATAGCCCGAACTAACCAAATGCCCCATTTAAACAAATTATTACAACCCCTGAAATACTAACATAATGCTGTTGCCAAGAGAAGGAAAAAGAAAGTTGAAGCCGATCACAAGAAGGGGAAATGTCCATAAATCAAACTGCAATTCGCCAAATTGATGCTCAGAAATCAGATTCTCTGAAACCAATGTCCACAGCGCAACCTTGGCTACTTGCAAGTTACAAGGTTCCCATCGTATCTAGGCTCCAAGCTCCCTCTAGTGGCAGCAGCTGTTAGAAGCAGAACTTGCAGCAGATCAGTGGCAGAGCGGAGTGAACTCGGTTCCCAGTCTTTTATTAGCGGTGTCCCTGATTTTGCCGAGCTGGAGCATGACGCCAGAGTAGCTCGGCAAGAGTGGGGTCTTAATTAAGTTCTACTTGCCCAGATGTAAGCGCAAGTCAGAACCCCACTAGGCAAAAGTAAAGTCTCACTGAGGGCCACAAAAGAGGAGTCAGATGCAGGAGCTTCCCCTAAGGGACATCGCGATCCGTATATTTCTTTAACTTAGATATTAATAATGTCCTTTGATTTATCTTCTTTCAGTGAGGGAATATTAAACTCTGGTCATCTTCAAATCTGATTTTCTCTTACTCCACACAGTGGTCAGTGTCATACCTGTATAGGCTCATCATGGCTCTTTAAATAAGTCTGGAAAGGCATTTTTGAGACCCTTAGCAGATCTTTCAGGGTCATCGAAAGATGTCCATGAACCGGAGATCATAACCCCCAGCTTAGTGGGGTACCCCATTCGAATTTCACACTAGCAGCAATTAGTTTAGAGACCAGAGGGTGAAACTTAGCTCTTTTTTGTCTAATAGACACTGGCAAATCCTGTGCCATCCTAATTTTGAAACCCGCCCATCTCACTTCGTGCAGCTACTTAATCTTGGCAAAGAAGTGTTGACATTCCAAAAAATTCAGAAATGTAAAGATTAGAGGGTGAGGAGGCGCTCCCGCTGGTGATGTCAAGGGCGAAGGGATCGGTGTGCTTGTTCAATAATGTACTGCGGCCTGAATGGCGATGGGCCAGCTAACTTTTCAACCACTTTTTGCACGAATAACACGGCATCAGATCCCTCTTCTTTCTCAGGAAGTCCTATGAGAACTGCATTATTCCTGCGGCTGCGGCCCTCTAGATCTTCTATTTTAGCTTACAATGGTGCCATCTTCTGGTGAGCGACCATACTCTCTGGTTCTAATTTCCCAATCTGCTTCTCCACTGCGCAGATATGGGTTTCGTTGTCTGCCGTCTGCTGGTGTAAGTCCTCCATCACCTGGGCAAGACTTTTAATTTCAGACATAATCACACTTAATTCTTCTTTAAAAGGAGTAAATTCTTGCAGGATTCGCTGTAGAGTGAGGGGCTGTTGTTCAGCCACAGTAGCTTCTGAAGAAGATCCCTCTGCGCCACCCGAGGTCCTGGATTTTTTGGGCCTTCTCTGTCATGGCCGGAGGAGTATGTTTTGGCGTATTTTTCCTCATTGTCATCTCCATACACCCAAATTTTGACAATGTGCTAATTTAGGCCCTTTCTTAGAGACTTTAGAAAGTATTTGGTATATTTGTAGCAGATGTTACCGATGAAATTTACAGATTTGAAGAGTTGGAAGGCTGGAGCAGTGCAGGAGAGCTACTATCTGGTGAGCTGTGTCACGTGATCCCCGGTTGCCAATCTTAATATTAGGATTGACTAGAATGAGTTGAACAGGATCTTTAACCAGAGGGATTTTTAGGTAGGAGCAGATCTGAGAACGAGCCTTTAGAGAAGCCCCGAAAGGAGAGAGAGCAATCTGATCCAGAAGAAGCTTCCAAGGGATGTGAAAGATAACAGAGGGAGTAAGGTTATGTAAAGCGAGAAGATAGGATTCTATTTGTAGCCAGACCAGTACATATTCAGGACCAGAAATAGGATGGGGGGGATAACCATTTCCCCAACTTGTAGAGATGACTGACCCAGAAATATATCTGGAAGTTGGGGAGTCGAAGGCCACCAAAGGATTTGGGGAGCCCTAATTTAAAATACTAGTGCCTGGGCACCTTGTCTTGCCAGATGAAGGAGGTGATCAGGGAGTTGATGCATCTAAAGAAGGAGGAGGGCAATGCAACACTGAGCAGACTTAGGGGATAAAAGAATCTGGGAAGAATATTCATCTTAACTGTGTTAATTCTACCCAACAATGATATGGGAAGAGCCTTCCATCTTGCCAGATCTTGCTAACCACCACAAGAGGTCTTCAGGTTCAGCTTCACTAATTGAGAAGGGTCAGAGGTAAGTGGATAAGCCCAGGTATTGGAGAGAGCAGGGAGACCATCTAAGCCCTAAGGAAACAAAGTCAAGACTGTGGGTGAAATGATTGAGGGATAGACTTCAGTTTGTTTAGGTTGAGTCTATAATTAGAATAATGACTAAATTGCTCTATTATAGAAAAGGCCTCCATTAAAGAGGAACTGTGTTGGACAAATGGAGAAGAATGTTGTTGGCATAAATCGAGATCGAGGGAGCAAGATCTATGATCAGAATTCCCTTGATACAGGGAGAAGACTTAAGCCATCAAATGAGCAGCTCTAGGTAAAGGTTAAAGAGAAAGGGACAGAGGGGACAACCTTGACGTGTACCCGAGTATAAGGAAAAAGTGCATGAAAAGACCCTGTTGCAATAGATCTTGGCCAATGGAGATGAGTAAAGTTTTTGGATCCATTGGATAAAAGAATCTGAAAAATGCATCTTATGAAGAACTAACCAGAGGAAGGACCAATTGACCCTATCAAAGGCTTTCTCTGCATCGAGAAAGACTAAGGCCATTGGGAGGGAGGAGTCCTGGGCCACCTGGAACAGATGACGGGAATCACCTCTGGACAAATCCTACCTGTTCTGGGCTGAAAAGACCTGACCAGACTGCTCTGATTTGAGTGGTTAGATTTTTTACAAGGATCTTGAGATCGCAGTTCAGTAAGGAAATTGGGTGGTAACTAGCAGGATTAAGGGGTGGTTCATCAGGTTTAAGGAGAAGAATTACAGTGGCTTCCAAGACAGATGAGTTCAATTCACTGGCAGAAAACATATACTGATATAAATGGAGTAAAAGAGAGGATAGGTCTTTGAGAAAGGTTTGGTAGAAATTAGAAGGAAGCCTCCGGACCAGGCGCTTTATCCAGAACAAGACTACTTATCATGCTTCCACTTGTAATAGAAATGGGAGCAGAGAGCATAGTGCATTGAGAGTCAGTGAGGCCAGATAGTCGACCTGAGTCTAGATAGGCTGACATTTCTGAAGCAGATGGGGAAGGGCATTTCCATTGAGTGCGGAATAGAAGTGTTCAAAACTGAAGTCACATCTCGAGGAATAGATTTTAGGGTTCTATCAGGAGTGTTAATTGATGGGATGAGCCTGGAGGTTTCAAGTTGGCGTAAGCGGAGGACAAGTAACCGACCAGCCTTTTCTCCTTGCTCTATGTAAGTTGACCTCATTTTGAGAATGGAGTACTCTGCTCTTTCCTGAAGAAGGGTTGTGTATTTGTCGTGAAGTGACATTAAGTTGGCTAAAGAATCAGAGGAGGTGGTAGAGGAGAAGGAGTGTTCTAACATGCGGATTTGTGTGAGAAGTGATAAGGCCTCTGCTTCCCTCCGGCGTTTATGGGTTGAGGTTATCCTAATAAATTCACGCTGTAGGTAACATTTTAGGGCACACCACTCATGGTCTTGTCTCTTGACGGTGTTTTGATTAGTGAGAGTAAAAGACCGAATGAGATCCTGAGATGCTAGAGACCACATGGTCCTCCTTAAGCAGTTGTGTAATCATTTCCAGGTAGCATCTCACTGTTGAGTTGAACAGGGCATGAGGAGAATCCAGGCCACTGCGTGGTCTGAGAGGTCAATGGGTTCAAGACCAATGTTGGCCAAGCCAGAGAGTAAGGACATACTAATGAGAAGATAGTCGATCCTGGAGAATGTATGGTGGACCATGGAATGAAAGGAGTAGGAATGGATCAAAGGGTTGAGGACCTTCCAGGGATCACATAGACCTAGTGGTTCCCTGAATTCTCTCAGGGCTAGCTGGGCAGGGGAGAGAGGTTTGAGAGGAGAAGAGGATCTGTCAAGGTCTCCAGTAGGAGAAATGTTCCCGTCTCCACCAAGTATAAGGGGGAGGTTAAGGTAAAGTGAGAGTACGTCTGCCAGCCCCATGAAAAAATTTGGGTCACCACCCATGGGACCATAAATGCTACTGAGAACCACTTCATGGCAGTCAAGAAGGCCTATGAAAAAGATGTATCGACCATTAGGGTCTTCCATTGTGCAGTTAACTTGAAAGGCGACAGAGCGTCCAATCAAAATTGCAACCCCTCTGGAGGAAGATGAGTCACCAGCCACAAAAACTTGCCCGATCCCTTGTCTACAGAGTTGGGTTGCTTCATGGGCAAAAAGATGTGTTTCCTGTAGGAAACTTATGTGGGAGTGTAAAATGGAGAGATGCTTCAGTATCTGGTATAGTTTATTCATGTCTCTGAGTCCCCGTACATTCCAAGACATATCTCTTAAATTGGTACTAGCCATGGTCATTGTAGAGAATGACCATGATAGTAAAAGTGAACATGTGGAGGCACACCCCCTCCCCAGTCCTCCCAAATTGCCCTCAAAAAAAATAACTATTCCCTCCCACCAAATCTAGCACTGTTACTGACAAGAAGGTATACAATTGACATAATAAACCATTAGGGAGCTGCAAGGGGAACAGAAAGGTGACTACATGAGGGAGATAGAAACTCCATAAACATTGGATGAATGATGGTCATGAGGCAGAAGTCTGTTACTCACTGCATTCTCCCTTATGTCAGGAGGACTGACGGTAGGCAGCAGAGTCTGACCAGGAAGACATTTCCTAAGAACTCCCCAAAGAGTCAGTGGGAGATAGAAGCATAAGTACAGGAAAAAAGCCCTCCCCAATCAATAAAGTGCCACCATCCTCCCAACCATCCCCAGAACTAAGAATAGAGCAAAGACTGCAGCATCACCCCCCCAACAGCATCAGATGCATCCCATGAACTATACCTCCCCAACAAGAATAAAGGAGCGGGGTTTCTTTCCAAGAAATCAGAGTATGAAGAGCAGGGTGTCAGTCTGGAAGGAAACTCCGAAACCTCCAAGGCCCATAATGAAGCATCGCCCAGGGCTGGGACCATGCGAGTTAAGCACTGAGAATATACCAGGGGCAAGAAGAACACAGGGTACATAAGGGTAAGACCAGTAAGTCTGGGAGCTTGCAACCAGGTAATGGGGAGTATAAGCTCGGAGGTGCCAGGCTTGGGGAAGAAACCATGGACAGAAAAATAAAGGACCCACTCTCATATGCTCCAGAACGTGGGGCCAGCAGCATAGAGCAAACTGCACAGGAGCCTCCCCACCACCACCCACCCATCCATCCAGACACTGAATCATTCTGTACTCAAGCATAATCATGATACAGGAAAGGGGAAACAGAGGGATAATAGAAGGTGCCTACCTGGAGGTGCCAGACCGTTGCAGTGCAGTAGGTCACTGAGCAAAACCCACATGGGACTGGAGGAAGTTAGGTACAGGGGAGAAAAGTAAGAACTGAGGAGAAGAGGGAGTGTACCATTCAGCTAGGGATGCTGGGGTTTGGAAGGGGGGAGAGGGCCATGGAGTTTCATAGTTCCATAAGGGAACCAAGGCAGTTTGGCTGGCATGTCCAGTATAGGCAAGGAGAGGTGGAAAGGAATATCCCAATGAGAAAGAGTGACTGAAGTCATATAAGTGAGGTGGGCACTGAATTGAAAAAATAACAAGCTGCCCTCGACGAAAACTCTTCAGTGGGAGGTCCCAAGGTGAAATCCAGGGGAACCAAAACAAGGATGGAACCGGTTCAATCAGGGCCCTCCCCTGGGGAACTGTTGCCGAACAAAAAGGGTTCCAGGGGAGTTAAACCAGGGTGGCATTCAAGCAAGGGTGTTTCTTGGATTAGGATTTTCCTGCCAAAGCGGTGAAGTCTCAGGAGTACTGGAGTAGCCAAAGTCCAAGTCAAGTCAGGAGGAAAAATGTGGTGGGGGTCACCAGGAAACATCATTCGTGGGCATGGAAGGTTCATCCAGTCAGGAGATGCCAAGAACAGTGTGCAGCAAACAGGTAAAACTGATATGTAGCAACTAGTGAGGCTTCTGGGCCTAGTCCAGCATCTGTCATGGGTCCTTAAAAAGATCAGGAAGCTGAGTAGCCAGGTCCCAGGTATCTTGAGTGTGAATATCGTAGGTGAGCCAAGAGCCTGCAATGAAGGCCTGGAGATGAGCAGGATAGTTCATCTGAAATTTAAGGCCTGCAGCTATCAGTTTATTCCCCACTGGGTGGAAGGCGGCCCACTTTTGCCAAATTTCATAGGGAAGGTCCTGGGTTATTCGTAGCTTTTTTCCTTCCTAGAGAATGGATTGGAGCTCCTTGGATTTGGAAAGCACATGCTGCCTCTCTAAATAATTTAAGAAGTGGGTAATAATGGGCCGGGGGGGAATCAGCCAGTTTGGGACAAAGCAAGTGGTGCGCTCGTTCAAGTTAGTAGACTGGACCATGGGGCGAGGGGCCCGCAATCCGGTTTAGAAGCTTTTGGAGAAAGAGAATCATAGCAGTGCCCTCTTCCCCTCCAGGAGACTGAAAATCAGGATATTGTTGTGACGTGAGCATCCCTCCAGGTCTTCAGTCTTGAGCTGAAGTTTCTGGAGCTGCTGGCAAAGCTTGATTATGTCAGGCTCTATGCAGTCCCTCCAATCTTCCAGGGAGGATGTACGGACCTCTGAATCCCCAACTCAGCGGCATAAGTCACTAAGGCCGGTCCTGAGTGACTTTAGTTCATTGGTGATCTCCGCGAGGGTTTCCCTGAAGGGAGCCAGTTCTTGTAAGAATCTGTCTTCAGTCAAGGGGATTGGTGGAGAGGCAGTTGTGGAATCTTTAGCCTGGGTTTTAGCTCATGATTTATTCTTCTTAGTGGCCTTTTCTGGTGTAGTCGGCAGGGTATGCTGCAGGGTGGCCGTACTGGTATCCATATCCATTGCAGTGTGAAAACACTAATAGCGATGCAACGAGGCTCACAGTTCAAGGTAGGAGAAAGTGCAGCACATCTTTAGTCTGGTTTGGAGCACAGCCAAGAAAGAAAAAAGTAATTTTGAACAAAGATGGGTGAACAGGGTAGGAGAGCTCCAAGGATGAGCTGCCACTATGCTGAAGACATTACGTGATCTCCAAAATGTTAAATCTTTAAAACTCTGGAACCATTTAATATTTTTTCACAAAACCTTCCAAAAGCACTACATTGGTATAGCATGCTTCTACCCTGAAGATTTCAGAAAAAAAAATTCCATTCTGTGTAGACTGTACATAAGTGGAAAACCAAAACCCATGTTAAGTATAGGCAAAAAATTAGACATCTAGAGGAAAATGAAATATACAGATCTCAGAAACTGCACAAGCTGCTGCCATGAAACTTTTCCTCATGTTTAAACTCTACCTGCTAGACTACATATGCAAAATTTATGGAACCTGTCGCATAACCCTAATTATACTGGCACTACTGCACAAATACAATAAATGTGTCCATTGTCTACACAATGTTGTTAGCTGATTGGTGGGGTTGAAGTACTATACTTTAAAAGAAGGGAGGATATGCATATTACAACACGCCCACTGACGAAGACCTTGTGGTTGAAGTGCTGAGGTTTTGTTCAGTGGATCCTCAATATAAATGTAACTCATTGAAATAGATCTGCTGTTCTAAGCAGAATTTTTCTATCCATGTGATGTGTCTTCTCGAGTGTTGGTACCTGGTTTGTTTCACTACTGTAAGGAAGCCCCACTCATGTACTTGGCAAATGTCTGCAAATGCAGAATGTTTTTCTGTCAGCTAAAGCTGCATGACACCACTGGAAATAAACACCTGCTTAATGGCATTAATCATGAATACTATTGAAAAACTGAACTGAGTTTCTTGACCTTGTCTGACTGGCTGTTTCAACAACTCTTAGCATCTACATACTGTATATACAGTTGTAATTATGTCTGAAACTATCATTTTTTAATTTTGTTAGACTATAATTCTTTTTCTGTTGCATGCATGATTTATTGTATTGTTGCAATGCTCTGGGCTCACATAAGGGTGTGTTACTAAATAAAAGATCTATTACTACTATTTCTTCTACTACTATTAGTACTACTATTACTTGACAAGACAGTATTGATGCCGTCCAAATATTTTTAAATGATTTATTGAAAGACTCTCTGTGACTTGCACAGATTTTTTCCTTCCTATTGAGAGTTACTATTCTGTTTCTGAGGACACTGTGTGTTTCATAGTCATAGTAAATGAGGAGATAAAAAAAAAGTTTTGGGGGGCTATTAAGCAAAATATACAGTCAAGGGATCCCAAAGTACTGATGCCATTGTTTCAGTCCTATACAAGACCACATTTTGAGTATGCCTCCCAGTTGTAGTGTCCCTTAAGGAAATCCAACTGCAGACAAATGGAGAGGGTTCCACGTAAATACACTAAACATATTTATGGCTTCCACAACATGCCCTATGAGGAAAGGCTAAAATCACTGAATTTAATGTCACTCAAAACAAGACGATTAAGGGACGACTTGCTTTTATTATATGATGTTATTAACAACCCATTTCTAATGACAGAATTGGGAACAGAGTTCAAAAATAATTTAAGAGGCGCTAGAGGTCACCTATTACAAATCATCGGAAACCATTTAATACCCTAAAGAAAAATATGTTTTTGCTCTTAGAGAGGCAAACCCTGGAATCTTACCACAGGAAGTGATTATTAGCAAAACAAAGGGAGAGTTTAAGAGCACCGGATAACTTCATATGTTCGGGGAAAACTGCATTATTATTCAATGTAAATCACAGGAGCATATATGGGCAATTTGCCTCCTCACTCCTTACTTTCCTTAGTATACCCATAGTACAATCTCGGCATGTGACCTTTAATTTTGATGAGCCTCTGTCTAATTGACTAGAACAATATAGAAGCCCAGGAGATATTCACTTGTGAGTAGTCCTGACCCTGCTGATTCTGCTTGGTAGTGTTAATCACAGATGGTTTTGTATTTAACTGAGGGGATGCCCGAACTATTTCAACATCAGGTACAATGCTTAATCAACTTTCTCAGACCATGTTCAGTTTCTGGTACAGATTATTCAGATCCAGTTTCTTGAATTTATCTTGACTTATCATAATGGGAGTTTGGGATATTGCTTCCATTCCAGATACTGTATGTGCCTCTTTAGTATTGTTATTGAGTGTTGTAATCCTTTTAAATGTTGCATTACATTTTTCCCAGTGGTCAAAACATCTTTGGCAACATCCAGAAGTATGCCAGTCTGGAGCTGTTAATATCCTCCAGAATTATGACTTCATCATTGAAATAAGTTTGATAAGGTGCTCAGAGAAATACTACACTGAGGACATTGGGAAGCTTGGGGGATTATAAACATGTCATTGATGTAATCTGAGTCTGATTAAAGCTTTTAGTGCACTGTGTTTCAAAGAGAACACATTACATTTATTGTTGTAATGTAAAGTACTTCACAAAGGACTCGGCCCCTTAAATAGCAACCTACTTTTGCAATTCAACTGATGCTTACATGGCAGCTTTTAAAATCATGTTGCTGTATTTCTGTGCAATTAAAAATGTACATATTTAATAAGCCCTTATGCATACTAATGAGTCCATCTACACATTAACACACACATTATAACTTGTGTTTCATTGTTAATTGATTTTGTTGCAAAATTCTTCTACTCTAAGAAAATCAATGGAGTAATTCTGTGGTGGGTCAGCCTTTCAGAAATCTGACATCCTAAACAATGGGAGGTATTAAAGGCCCATTCCGTTAATAGGGCATTGGCTTTAAGGTCTTCTGACCAATGAAACTCTATGTATGCAGAATTTCAAAGCTAACACTGCAATTCATACTGTGTAGACTACAGTACAATTTGCAGTAAACTTTCACAACAATAAATTGATTTTGTATGTGTTTCAAGGTTGGCAATCCATTGGTAACTCACATGGAGGCCTATCCATGAATGTCAGATGGTCCCTCACAGCACGTATCTGCTGCACATATGGGTATACATTGGGCAAATGCACAGACCACAACCATGTGGCATACTTGTATGTGATACAGAGGTACATGAATGTGTCCCAAGTGTACTACTGCAATGGTAGTACTACGCACAGAAGGAGGTGTGGCCACATAATGGCATACAAATGCCACACATACAGGTATTCAGAATGCACAGTATGTCACCCCAACATGTGGGACTGCAGGTGCAACACTTTGTCATGTGGAAAGCTGCCATGAACTATATAGAAACAGAGAATCTGACAGCAGATAATTGCCACTTGGCCCATCAAGTCTGACCAGTTTTCTCTACCTACATTCTCACCACAGACTCTGCTTGATCTACAGCTCTTTCTCCCTTCCCCCTTCCTTTCCACTATGTATCCATAGTGCCTATCCCATGCATTCTTTAAACCCCCACGGTTTCTCCCTCACCACCACAGCTGGAAGGCTAAATGCATGCAGAGCTGGCACACAGGGCATACAGTATGCAGCATAAACTGCTGGGTCTGTAAGGGCCATGGACATGGGGCTGTATGGATCACCACCATGAAGGAGCTGTACTGCTACTTAGATCTGACTCTGGTAGTGTAATATTAAGTAAACAGTGCAGTATAAACCAACAAATCAGGCACAACACAAACATACTGTAGGACACCAAGGGACAAATGAACTGCCCCTCCATACACATGTGTCCCTGCTGCCCTAACATGGTACATGATCTCCATGCACATAGCATGCCCCACTGTGATTACGCCCCCACAGAGCTGCTGGACTGGCAGTAAGTCATGTGGTCATCTGCCTGCTCCCACAGCAGAACACACCAAATCCACTATGGGCCTGACAATAGCAGCCAGCAGCATGCCACCACTTACATAAAGAAGGCTCGGACACAGGATGTATGCTGCAAAATACTTTTTACTATACAGGGCAGAGTTGGTCCAGTCTAGGCCAGTGGTACAAATCTAAATGGTATGTTTCTGTCAACTGACAGGAACACAAACATAATGAAACAAACAAAACAAAATCAGTAGTCAATGCTGAGGGCACAGACTGACACTTAATCTGCTTCCTCTTTCTAGGAGTCATCACTTGAACCCACTGATGTGGTTGCAGAATATTTCCTCTCCACTAGTGCAGAAGGCTGCAGTGGTTCACAATATCCCTAGAACAAGAGGAACACTGAAGACAAGCATGAGCAGGATACACATGCAGGGCAACAGCAGACCACTGCTGACACACAGGGTTCCCAACATCAACTACCTAAAAGAGATTATCCAGGGCTCAGTATGCCCGAACATCATCCTTGTATAAGGCATCCTGCCTGCCCACCTACCAGAACAGCCTATTGGTAATAGTCATCTTTATTTAAATACTGTGTCCTTCCCCAGAGGCTCATGGTGCCATTACAACAAAATAAAATAACATCAATAATTGAAATACATAAACCATCTTTAAATATAACCCAATAAATTAAATAACAAGGATTATAACAAATACTTAAATCATGACATTATTTAGTATAGGACAGCAAAATAGAGATTAAACCCTAATGCCTGCATAAACAGAAAGGTTTTCAGACCCTGTTTAAATGCCTGCACCAAGGGGCCTCCCTCAATGTCTTGGGTAAAGAATTCCTAAGGGCTTGGCTTCCACTTAAAACACCAGATCCCTAGAAGATTTCAGCCTCACCATGGGAACTACCAGGAGACCCTCCTCAGTGAAGTGGAGAGGACACAGAGGTATGCGAGAATGCAGGAGAGCTACAAGGTAGCCTGGATCCAGCCTGTGTAGGGCTTTATAAGTCAGCAATCCAACTTTAAAGGACATTCACCACTGAACTGGCAGTGAGTGCAGATCACGTAGTGCCGGTGACACATGACACAACCTAGAAAGGCCTATCAGCAGCTGGACAGCTACATTCTGCAACAGCTGCAGGCATTGCAGCATACATCCACTGATCCCAAAGTACAGACCATTTTACTGGTCAAGCCTCGAAGTTACAAATGCATACAGAAGTGTGGCCAGGTTGTCAGGTGGGATAAGGGATTTAATCTGGCTGATGTTCCAGCAAAAGTATTGGGCAAATACACTGGGAAATGAAGTGCCCATCTGGTCCACTTGACTCCCACCACTGCCACGACCCTGCTGGGCTGCTCATGCCACTCCAGGACACTCTGTCTAGCCTGCTATGATAGTGCTGCAGAACTTACATAATAAACATCTCTGACATGGAACACACAGCACATGGCGTGCATGCCCCCTTGCCAGTTGCATAACAACTCCCCCGACTCCTTCACCTCACAAACTGCACCCCCTTCCTCTGAGTCCTGATATGTCAGCTTTGACATCTTCCATAATTTATGGGGGTACTCTCCAACTGTCCACATGGAGCTTGCTTAAGTAGACACTGCTGCCATCTCACATGAAGGATCAGGAATGACCCAATAACATCCTGCAGTCATGCTATGTACATGCCCCTTAAAAGGGGATCTTTCCACGCTGGATGTCTGTGCAGCATCCTTGTCAGGGCAATGGTCAGGGGAAGCATAGATGGGCATGAGACCCACAATGCCCAGCAGACTGACCCCAGAATCTTTCGGGTATCTGTTATTATTGGCAGAATATTTTACTTTCAGAGTGGCTTGTATCAGAATGGCAAGGGATATGGAGGAATCTTTATAAGTATATTAAACACAACCATTACAAATTGCAGCAATTTTATATTTTACATAACCTGCATTTTACACTGCAGAAACTTCATTGTGTGGAACATCAGACTTCTCCCCTCTGTTTCAGATATCATAAGGTGGAATATAACTTATTACATTTGTTGTGGAACTGTGAAAAGGTTTTACCATTCTGGACCTCCCTTAAAACACAGTTCGATCCATTCTTTGACCTGTCTAATGCTTGGAAATCTGTTTGGTTGGGCACGTTCAGGAACTTCCTGTAGGTTTTGGAAGAGTGCGTGGCCTTGATTTTCGCTGCTGCAAAGAAGGTTCTTCTTTGACACTGGGTTTACAGATAGTATTCCATCATGGTCCAAACAGCATAGAGAAGTCCTTGGCACCCTAAATGTGGAATTGTATATTACTAATATTTGGCACAGATCACAGGGTATTTTAAAGAAATGGAGCCTTTTATATGTCTGATTCTAAAATGAGCTAAAGAAGTCAAGAATCTTGATTGGCCAAAAGCCATTTTCAGTCATGTCCTTATCAGAATGTATCTTGCCAACCAATACTAATTGTGCCAACCTCAGACACACAACAGTAAAGTATTGACCCATCTGGCCTCTCACCAGGGGGAGATGTTTTGCCCACAGTCCCCGACACAAAATGGGAGTGGGCTGCCCAGGTCCATAGACTGTTGGGAGCAGCTGTGGCACAGGTGCCAGTCAAGGGGATTGGCTGGCCCAGGCCTCAGGCGAGAGGCAGAGCCTGGGCGGAGTATATGAGGTTCACACTCTTGGGACCAGCCCTCAAGATTGACAGGACTCCGCCGATTGAGGTAGGCCAGTGGCGGGGTGGGTTGTTTTGTGGGCAGGCGGGGTTGTATGGTGGGCAGGTGGGGTTTTCCAGGGGTAGCCTCCTCTCCTCGGTGGCTGTTCTGATAGTTCCCACTCCCCCTTCCTTCCATCTGCTTCTTTGGGCGAACTCCACCTGAACACCTTTTGTTCCCCTCATTTTGTTGTACAATATAAAAAAAAATAATAAAAATAAGAGAATCTTCTTAAATGATTCATCATCTTGCATCCCAGAGATCTCATCTTACCTCCCTAGCCTGGCCGGTCTCTTGCTGCTCTAGCTTGCAGTGGTCGGCCGCAAGTGAGCCCGATGTTCCTTCTGCCCTGCATTTGCCAGTAGGGGAGCACAGCTCCTGCCCGCCCCTGTCCTGTGAGGCCCTCTTGTTCCCCCTGCCATTGGTCTGCACTCCTCCCTGGTTTCCTTGCTTGTTCCCCCAGCACAGTGCCAAGTTTAAAATAAATAAATAAGAATAAAACCCCCTTTCTGAGGTTCTCCAGGTTTGACTATTCTCGTAGCCGTGAGGTCATCTTAATGCCCAATGTGTGGTTCACTGTGTGAGCCCTGTTCCTCCTGTTTGTCTCCTGCTGCCTCTCCTCCACGATCATCCATTTCCCTTGTGGTTTCCTCGCTGCTACCATTTTGGGCTTCCATGGTTTCTACGCGCAGGTGCTACGTGGTAGCCCCCCACTCCAATGGCGGTTTCTTGTGGGATGCTTGTATTAAACAGACATATATAAATAAATCTAAGGGCACATTTGGGCATTCTTCTCAGTAATTGGGTGCAGGTCCCCTTTAGCACTGGTCATACCCCCCCGCTCTCCATACCTTGCGCATCTGTGGATGCGCTTAGCGCTGTGATTTTTCCCATGGGAATTTCCCTTGCTCCTCACCTGTTTGCTGTTGTTCCCGTGGTGTTGGGGGTATTTCCGGGGAGACAGACTATCGGAACGTTCATTAAGTTGATGGAGACATTCCTTATCACTATCTATTTGAGGCCCACTGTCTGTAGTCATAATTTTGTTTAAAAGGAGAAAGTGCTCCACTTGCTGCCTCTTTGCTATATTTTTAAGGTTGGTGCCATAATTTTTTCCTTTTAATGCTGAGAGGTTTAGAGGTATGCTGCCCCCCACCACTTGTCCCCCTGTTTTTTTCCCAGCTGCTCCTGCCTCCCAGCCCCCAGCATTTAGACTCATAGCCCTGGCCTCTCAAGCATGCAGTGGCAGTGTGTGGAGCTGCTATTATTTTGGCATTGTTGCTTTCATTCTTTGGCCTCTGTAGTTGGTATAAATTGTTACCTAGTAGCCCAGCTTAGTTGTGTGCCAGTCCAGGCTTGTCTTTTTTAGGATCTCCAGTGGCTTCACAGAGCAGGGGACAGGTTTTGGCTTTGTGCTCAATCCTTAGCAGGAGGTTAGGTTTTTAGTTGTGCCCCCTCCCCCATTTAATTTAATTAATCCCCCTTTTTTTTTAAGATGTTTTCCAGTAGGGTTAAGTGCCCCCCCCGGGTGCATCAGTTATCCGTCAGATTGGTAGCCCCAGCTTAGGCAGAGCTCACAGGTTGACCTATCATGCTTCCGATGACTGCCCCCCTTTTATTTTCCTCAGCCCAAAACACGGGGGGGGGGCAGTGGTTTGTCCGGATGGGGGCGCCATGTATATTTTTTATTAACGCTTCTGTTTTATTTTTCCTTAGATCCAGTTCACTGTTGTCTGCCTTTGCTTTGCCCTTGTACTGTTAGGGATTTAGTTTTTGAGGGTTATGTGGCATCTCAAGGGAAAAGTGGGTACATGGTAGGCAGGTGCCCCCTGCATCTCTTGGACCTCAGACAGGACATGAGGATCAGGCCTTTCTGGAGGCTTTCCAATGTTTGAAGGAGCTTGGGGACCGGACTGGATGCCTGCGGTATCCGACTTGGAACCCGGGTTGCAGGTGGTCCCCACTGATGGCCAGGGGCTCAGTCCTGGGGTTTCCCTATGGGAACGGAGCAAGGCATAACTCAGGGTGGGGGAGCAGATGGTGGTGATAAGGAGAAGGCAGGGAACAGTGGGTTTCAGAGATTGTGGTTCCAGGGGGTGTCCCTCCCAGGAGCTGTCAGCTTATGACTCGCTTGCTGGAATTGGTAGCGCAGAACATCAGAGGTAGGAAAAATGGGCAAAGCGGTCTGACTAGGTGAAGGTCACAGAACCCGGCGGATGAGGAAGCAGACTAGAACCAGAGGATGGCAGGACAGAAGACTATGAGGATTGATGCATGATCAGATTAGGAAGAGCCAGCCTCGACAGGTGAGTGTGAAAGAGAATGTGATGTGCAGGGGGAGGACAGCAGTGGGCTGGCGGTGGTTGGCCAGGATATGCTTGATGACAGGGAGGTCAGTGTTTTCGATGTTGGCACGGCTGCAAGAGGTTCGTCACTGCCTCCTCCTAAATATGGTATATGGCAGGGAGTACAGGATAGGATTACTAGGGAAGAGGTACAATGCAGGTGTGAATGGTTTACTGCAGGGCATGAGGCAATGGACACAGGCTTCCGGGATGAAGGTTGCCGGGGAGATGACCTAGACGGGTCGACTGGGGTTGTCAATGGAACAAGTTGGGTTAGCGAGGCAGCAGAGGGAGCCACAGGGGACCATGATTACAGGGATGGTGGTACAGGGGAGAGGGGCATGATATGGTTACCCCCCCACACATCCGGCTTCCAGGCTTAGTCCGTGGACAGGACAGATGATGGTTTAGTGGTGCCCATTGCTATGGATGGCCAGGGAGGAAGGTGGTGGGAACCAAAAGCAGGGGTCATGGGGCCTTGGTATTCACCACTTCCATCTTCAAGCCTCCAGTCCGCACCTTTTGGCAGTGGGGTGCAGGCCGGGCATCTCCATAACATATGTACCCATAGAGCACAGTGTGATGGGGCAGGGGTCTTCAAGTAGCCGGCAACCATATGTTGATTTCGGGGGTGGATTTCAGAGGTGGAGAAAATATGCCAGCACAGCATCCGGGCCCGGCAGGACACCCTCAGGGGATTCCATGGCCTCCCCCAGCATGGATCCTGCCATGGAACCAGTGGCACCAGATAGGGCCCCCAGTTTCTGGTGGCCTGACCAGCTGGTCACCATCGGTCTCCCCCTTTTTCAATCTGTATGGCCCCGGGGGCTGGGCACCCCAAGGGGTGTCCAGTGGGACAATCCCCATGGACTTGAGGAGGGCACCACTGCAGTCAGCTGGGGTGGTGATGGCCCTCCCGGCAGCCCCTTCAGTGTCGATGGTGTTAGCACCCCCGGCAGCCCCTTTGGTGATTGTGGCACCAGCTGCTGCTCCACTGAACTCCACCTCGGTGATGGCAGCCCCTCATCTGGGAGAGTCTGCATTGGCCCTTGATTCAGCAGCCCAGGTGTTGAGCGGTCCCAGGGCGGCCATGCCTCACGATGGGCCTCAGCATCCTCCAGGCATCAGGGATGTGACTGGTGATGGAATGGGGCAGGATGCTGTAGGATCCACTCCGGCAGTGTTGGGTACGGCAATGGCTGCCACAGTAGAGGCAGGCAGTGTTGGAGGATCGCTGGGCATATTTGGGGGTGGACAACCCCTTGGGAGATCACTTGTCTGATACAGTTAGGGAAAAAAATCTGGAAGGGGGAGTTCATAGATATGTTTTTGCTGCTACACTGAGAGCTACTGGAAAAGGGGGAGGACAAGAAAAAGAAAGAGAGGCCCCGGTGACTCAAGGTTCCTTTTACATTTGAGAATTGGGCAGTGGCTTTGGATATATACATGTCTGTATATGGGATGAAATATCCAGAGAAGCTGGTGTCCTTGCTCAAATACCAGGACTCTATCAAGTTCGCCATCTTTCTTTTACGTTAAGCATGGTTAAAGTATGATGAGCAGTTTCAGTTAAAACAGGCAAGGCAGCCCATGCTGAAGTGGTAAAATTTACACCTGGACCTCTGGGTGCATTATATGATGCAGAGAAGGCCCAATGTGGTGACATACACAGATAGTGGACATGTCGTAAGCTAGGCCAGTAGGGGAGAGCTGAAAAAGGAACAAAAGAAGAGTGTCGAGAGGGCATGTTATGACTATAACAAAAGCAAGTGTTTTCATGCCCACTGCAAGTTCACCCACATATGTAAAATTGCCAGGGGGGACACAGGATGACTGCATACAAAGTTGTCACAGACAAACAGCAAGGAGGTGAGGGGAAAGTGGAGATAAGGCCAAGCCAGGAGCAGAAAACTCTAGCTAGTTTGCCGGTCCAACTCTGTAACATGAGGCCATTGCTCAGTCAGTATCCAAAAAGGGGGGCAGCATTGTATTTATTGGATGAATTCAACAATGGTTTTCCCATACCATATATCGGATACCACATTGCTACCATGGCTAGCAACTTAAAATTGGCAGGGTCCCTCCCGGACATAATGGCAGAAAAAATCCAAAAAGAAGTTCACACAGGGCGGGTAGCGGGTCCTTTCAAAACCCAATTCCAAACTTGTGAGTGTCCCTATTGGGACTAGTACCCAAAAACACCTGTGAGTATCGCTGGTACATCATCTTTCTTATCCAAATGGGCATCGGTGAATGATATCATTGCCTCCGAGGATAGCTCAGTTAAATTTCCATCATTTGACACAGCAGTGCAGCTGATTCATAGATTGGGACCGGGTGCCCTGATGGCAAAAAGTGACATAAAGTCAGCTTTCCGCCTTCTGCCAGTCAGACCTCAGGATCATGAGCTTCTGGGATTCAGATTCAATGGTTGCTGGTATGTTGACAAGACCATGCCCATGGGGTGCTCTGTCAGCTGTGCTGCATTTGAAACATTTGTGACATTCCTCAAATGAGCAGCAAGGGTGCACACTGGGAACAGGAACATAATGCATTATTTGGAGGATTTTTTGTTTGCAGGACCTGCTGGGGATGAGATGTGTTTCCATACACTGGAGGGCTTCCGCATTCTCATGGAACATTTTGGGGTTCCATTGGCACTGGAAAAAACAGAGGGGCCCTCATCATGTATGTCAATTCTTGGTATTGAGATCAATTCGGTGAGCATGGTCTCACAGTTGCCCATGGCCAAGGTATTACCATAAGAAGGCAGTGTTCCTGTCCAGGGAGATTGCTGCCGGGAAGAGCCGACCAACTATACTTTTTCAGACTGTAGACAGGCTACTCCATCCTGCCTGTCTGCAGCTGAAGAAGTTTTTTTCAGATTCTGAATGTGAAGAATTTGCTTGGTTCTTCTCAGACAGAGTGTCCAGTATTCGGCAGGGAGTTTCTCCAGTCAGCAATGTCATAGCTGGCAGTGGTCACCAGAGGTATACTAAGTGCGCTCCACCTGGTTGGGGGGAGTTTAAACCAGTGGATGCTAGTGAGGTTACTGAGGTGGCAACCAATCTGAAGCACACTTTTTGTGAACTGGATCTGGTGCCGACGTGTTTCTTGATGAGATGCATCGACACCGTTGGCCTGGTGTTTGCTCTGATTGTCCGGTGCTGCTTATCTGAGGGGGTCTTTCCTGATGCATTGAAGGAGGCATTGGTGAGACCACTCCTAAAGAAACCTTCTTTGGACCCGGAGGTCAGGGCAAATTACCGACCTATCTCCAATTTTCCTTTTTTAGCAAAGGTTGTGGAGAAGGTAGTGGCACTTCAGTTGGAGGAGCACCTCGTGACCCATGAATTGTATGAACAATTCCAGTCAGGGTTTCAGGCAAGGCATAGCACAAAACTGCACTTGTTCAGGTGTAGAATGACCTCCTCAGGGCTAGAGATCAAGGAGAAAAGACAATTCTTGTTCTCCTTGACCTCTCTTCAGCTTTTGACACTGTGGACCATGGGGTGTTGGTTGACCATCTCAGAGAACTTTGCAGACTCACCAACACTGTCATCTGCTGGTTTGAGTCTTTCTTATCCAACAGGAGGCAACGGGTTGTGATGGGAAATTTCTCCTCCTCCGCTAGTCTCCTTTCTTGTGGAGTAACTCAGGGTTCGGTTTTGGCCCCTATGTTGTTTGCAGTGTATATGCTGCCCCTGGGGGTGTCATTAGGAAGCATGGCTTGGGTTTTCATTGCTATGCTGATGATACCCAGCTATGCTTATCCTTTGCCCCAGGAACATCCAACGCGGTGGATGCGCAAACAGCTGCCTTGCCAAGATCAATGACTGGATGGTATCTAGCTGTTGCTACTGAACCCCGATAAGATGGGGTATTGGTGGTGGAGTCAAACAGAGTGCATGATAGGTTGGCTCTCTGACCCAGAGACAGGACTAGTTCTGGGCTCTGTCTCATTGAAGGCCTGGTGGTGCAAAAAGCTGGCGTTATGTTTGATAGGAGTTTGACAATGGAGGTGCAGATTTCCTCAGTTGTCCGCCTCCTGTTTTTTCCATCTTAGAAATATCACCAGGATAAAGCCCTTGTTCCACCTCTGGACCTCCCCACTTTGATGCATGCCTTGTCATTTGAGGCTTGACTACTGTAATGCGCTCTATCTCGGGTCATGGGAGGATCTCTCTGCAGACTGCAGCTAGTGCAGAACGCAGCTGCCCGGTTATTTACTGCAGCCGAGTTCTGCTATATTACACTGGTGTTATGTGAGCCGCACTGGCTGCCAGTCAAGTGCAGGATCCTCTTTAAAGTGGGATTCTCACTCATAAGGCCCTACACAGTCAGAGCCCTAATTACCTATTAGACCTTCTGGTTCCTGCTGTCTCAGCTCGCCCCCTCCATTCCTCCTATGGAGGCCTCTTAGCAGTTCCCAGGTCAAGGTTGAAATCAGCTGGTGAAAGGGTATTTAGTGTTGCCACCCTGGTCCTGGGGAACTTGCTCCCTTCTGAGGTTAAGGGGCCCCCACTTTGGAGGTATTCAAGGCCCGCCTTAAGGCCCTCTTATTCAACAAGGCATTTTTAGATTAAGTTACTGATTGATGAATTCTGATTTTGGTATAGTAAGGATAGTTGACTATGTGTTGCAATTGAAAGTTTTTATATAATTATGTATATAATTTTTTTTTTATATTATTCTGTGGATGTATTTTGACATTTGTTAACTTATTGTATGGCGCCCAGAGCCTCTGGGAATGGGCGTCTTTAAATAAAATTTTACCTTATCTTACCATTACACCTACCTCTATGCTATTTAAACCCTGCAATTTTTCTTCTCTCCAGCTGCCTGCCCTTCAACGGGGCTGCTTCAGCTCCCCCACGGTTGGCAGGCACCCAGCCAGCCACCAACCGAGACCAGGACGCCCACCTGCAGCTCCTTGGAAGGTACAGCGACAGCGCAACCAATCAGAACACAGGCACTTCCAGCAAACCCGCTCTGATTGGCCAGGACTTTTCCCCTACTTTTACCACCTGGCACTTTTTACAAATAGATTTTAGATAGAACTAAGCACATTTCAAGTTCTAATAAGTGGCTAGTTTTTCAGGAGCAGGTAATACAGACCTGCCACTAGAGGCATTCTTGCTCTTCCATTAAAAAAAAAATCTACCCTCTGAAAGACACAGTCTGTCTGGCATTCCTGGCTGTATCCTCACTTCCCACTGATCCAGCTACTGCTCTTCTGCCCCCTTCTCCTAGCCTCCCCAGCCTGTCTTAACCCCCTTCCTCCACCTACCCCAAATCCTACCTTAATCATGTGCCTCCACTGTTCTCTACCCCTATTCTATTTCTTCTTGCCTGTCTTCCTCCCCTACTGCATGCCCCAAAAGCCTGCTTTCCCTCCCTTCCCCACAGCTTCCACATTCCTACATCCTTCCTCCACTTGGGCACGCTGCACACTGATCTCTGCCCCTTGCCCAGGGTCCATCCTACCACCATGAAACTGTCCTATACCCACACTGGTCCTAGCCCTCTACTCTGGTCCTCCCTGTCTACGCTTAACCTCACCCACTATCATCAATGCTCGGCAATTTCCCGAGATGCTAACAGGCTAAAGCACTCCCTTAAAGAAATACGCCGCAGCGTCTTGAGGCTAGTCCTCCTCCTCCTCCTAATACTGTCAGGCAACATGTACCCAAACCCTGGCCTATTCTGCTCTAAAGCCATTAATCTGAGCAAGCCTTCGGGTGCCCTCTCATTCATATCAATCAACATCTTCAGCCTCCTTCCTAAAATGGATGCCCTACAGGCCTTCACCAGCCAGCACTTCCCTTACATCCTGGCAGTTGTCGAAACCTGGCTCACGCCATCAGTACCGGACATGCAATCAGCCTTCCTGACTACAACGCCTTTAGGCTGGATCACCCTCCAAAAGAGGTGGGGCTGAGCTCTGTACCTAAAAAACTCCATACAGGGGCGCCACATCATTACCTCACTCCAACCCACAACTGCTCAGATACTGCCAGTGAGAATCCTCCTCAGAGCCCAAAACAAAACCCTCACTGTTGCCACCATCTACATCCCTCCCAAAGAAAAGGGAACTGGTCTAACAGCTGATCTTGACTTTGTAAAGTCACTCCCATCGGACACCGAATCCATCCTCCTAGGCGACTTCAACATCAATTGGCCTGCGGCCGATGCTGGTGCACACAGGAATACTGCTGCTGTGGCGAACCTCACACAAATGATTGACTCACCAACCAGGAAAATTACAGGACTGGTCCAGCGCACTTGACTGATCCTCACCAGTCACCCATCCTGGATATCTAACACTCAATGTCCTCCCTGACCTCTCAGGGACCGCTTCCTGTTAGCTGCACCTGGTCAAATAAATTCATCAAACAACTACCAAAAACTATCACCAGCAGGGTTCTACCCAGTGGTCACCTTCCTCGACTCAAATCCCACCTCCTCCATCAAGACTGGTCCCTCATCTTCAATGCAACCAATGTAAACACTGCCTTGACCACTTATAAACATCTTCACTGTGGCCTGTGACAGGTATGCTCTATTAAGAAACACAAAGTCAAATCACTCAGTAACCCTTGGCTCACAGGTGACCTCCTCAGGATGTTAAAACAAGAGACCACCTATGGGAGCTGGTCGGAACTCTGAAAGGCAAAATGACATCCAAACTACAAACGTGTTTCACAATGACTGCACCAAACCATCCGCTAAATGAAGTCCACTTACTATAAGCATGTCCTCACAAACCCTGGGCAATGGTCAGGAATTCTGAAGAACATAAAGGAACTCACCGAATCCACCCAAACCCCCCATCAATACTCAACATCAATGGAACCACAACCCTCAACCCAAAAACCATTGTGGATACCTTTAACAAAGCCTTTACCAACCTCAGAGCTGTCCTACCCCAGGACAACTTCAAAGATGGTGAAGCCCCTCTGTCCGCAATGAACACTACTCACACCAGCTCCCCCCACTTCTACTTCAAAGCAGTCAAGGCTCATCAAGTACACAAATATGTTACCAAAGCCCTTGGTAAATCAAGATTCAGTAATGACTCCCTTGATCTCAAAATCATGTCTCTCACACTTGATGAAGTGCTTAGTCCTCTGACCAGAATTTTCAACCTCTCTCTCAGCCTTAGCCAGTTCCCAGACAGGTGGAAATCTGCTACTGTCACCCCAATCCATAAAAGTGGTGAAAAAACTGCCCACAATAACTACAGACCTATCTCCCTACTACCCCCACTCTCCAAGGCAGTAGAATGCATCATCTCGGACCAGCTCACAGAATACCTGGATATGTACAACATCTTGTGCAAGCAACAACATGGGTTCCGCAAAGGTCACAGCACCTCCACAGCCCTACTTGAATTCACTGGCGCAATCCACAATGCGCTTGACTCCAGTGAACTACTAGGCTCAATCTACATTGACTTAACTAAAGCCTTCAACACCGTCAATCATCGCCTCCTGCTTGTCCAGCTTCAGATCACTGGGCTGTCAACTGACTCCATTGGCTGGTTTAAGAGCTACCTTGAAGAACGGTCCCAAACAGTAAGAATCGCTGATACACTCTCGGACCCTAGACCAGTTCACTCAGGAGTCCCCCAGTGCTCCATTCTGGGACCCTTCCTCTTCAGCCTATTCTCAAACTCACTACCGGACAGCTTCCCAGAACAAATAATTCTCTACGCCGACGATGCTGTGATCCTCACTTCGGACCCTGATCCAATCCAATTACAAAATAAACTTCAGCAGGCCTTCTCCTCCGTCGAATCCTGGTTCTTAAATCATAAACTGCTTCTAAAAAAACAAGTCTATGGTCTTCTGCAGCCCCCACAACAAAAACAAACAACTCCACCCTCCATTGCAACCGAACAAGGAGCCATCCCAGAGCAAACACAATCATTCAAGTACCCTAGCATCACCCTTGATCCCCACCTCTCATACACTGTCCATATCAGCAATGTTGCAAAGTCTGTCAATGCGAGGTTAGGCATATTATTCCAGCACAGGAAACATCTAACCCCAGAAGCACTGTCAGTGGTCATCAAAGCTCCATCATCAGCATCATAGACTATGGTCTTATCATATAGGATCTGCAACTACCACTTCTCTCAAACATATCGCGACCTCCCTGAATAGGCCTGTCATCTCATCACTGGCTCACATTGCCGCATCCAACATGTGACCTTTATTCTCAATCTGGATGGCTTCAACTGACAAACTCATAAATACCAAACCTGCATCATGGCCAAGAAAATTATAATGGGGCTTGCCCCACCTGGTGTCTGTGCCCTCCTTAAGCCTAGATGTAGGACTGTCACTACAAGGAGATCCAATTCCCATCTACTACATATCCCACGATGTCGCACGACCCAAGGACAAAGATCATTCACCTATCGAGCATCCAACCGACTTAGCTCTCTTGGCAGCGACATAGCGACCGCTCCAACACTCGGCCTCTTCAAATCCAAGCTGCGCCTCTCACTGCTTGTATCCTGTGATTGCCCATCTTAACATTTCCACCATTCTAGCTGCAACTGCCCCAGCACCCAGCACTTACAATCAGTCTTTGCACCCCTAGCACCTTACCTGTCATATTCCCTTGACAAGGACCCCTACTGCTCTGGTCTCCACCCTCGCCCACCTCCCCCATATCTCCACCCTGCCCCCGCCCAAACCACACCTCCCATACTCCCTTACCCCTGCACCTCGTTCCCCAATCTCCTATCCTCACTTCCCCACCACCCACCCCCCTTCCCTTGTCTTGCTCATAGCTCAAGTTTTTGTACTGGTTATTACATGTCTGTAAGTCAATGACTATATGTTTGTAACTAAAAATTATGACTGTTACACGCTGACGTGGAACCTTTGTAAAGAGCCTTGTTCTAGGGGTATTGTAATCCTAGATTGAAATAAATAAATGAACACCTCAGGCATTTGGTAGGGGAATGGGAAGGCTTTGCTTGTCCCTGAACAGGGCTGTTCCAGCTCACCCACGGTCAGCCGGCACCCAGCCAGCCACCGACCAAGACCAGGACACCCGCCTGCAGCTCCTTGGAAGCTGCTTGTCCCGAACAGGGCTGTTCCAGCTCACCCACGGTCGGCCAGCACCCAGCCAGCCACCGACCAAGACCAGGACACCCGCCTGCAGCTCCTTGGAAGCTGCTTGTCCCTGAACAGGGCTGTTCCAGCTCACCCACGGTCGGCCGGCACCCAGCCAGCCACCGACCAAGACCAGGACACCCGCCTGCAGCTCCTTGGAAGGTACGGGACAGCGCAGCCAATCGGAACATGGGTGCTTCCAGCAAACCCACTCTGATTGGCAGGAGTTTTCCCCTGCTATAGACATCTGGCACTTTGTTAGACTTTCCATAGAACTAAGCACATTTATACTGTGTTATTAGGAGTTTTTCTACTGTATTAGCTGGATTGTAATCTCTACTACTGTTTTAAATTGCTTACACCTCTTCTGTCTGACTGCTATTCCTGCAGCGCCCCCATCCAAGCACTCTGCCTTGGTTCGGTAAGTCTAACTACCTTTTGGCTGGTTTCATTAGCAGGTTATACAGACCTGCCACTAGAGGGGATTCTTGGTCTTCTACATAAATCACCGTATTCTTCATGAGGCAATATGGCCTGCATTATCATTCTACTTCTTTCCGGTTCTGCTACAAGGGACTTGAGTCTGAAGGGTGGATGGCCACTAACTAAGCTGCTCCTGATCTCCTTGTTCCCATTTCTGCTGTATTTTCTCATCTAGGTTTTAAATGGGTGCTAGGTGGGCAAATTTGTTGCCTAGAAAATATTGCACTAATACAAATCACAGACCACTAATCTGGGACCATGGCTCTCCTTATTGTGTTTTTATTGCTCCTAAGGTGCAGAGCTTATCAATACAGTGCAATTTGAAGTACCTCAATGCAATTCAGTTCTCCAATGTACCTTATCAATACCTAATGTTATAACAGCTCATGCAAGTGACACTCTCTCATTCTCCCTTTAGCCTATTCCCCAGTTAGCATACACCCTTTGCTACTGTCCTCACCTATGTCTACCCAAGCACTTACATTGATACAATCAACTGTATCATTACAGTGGCGCTGCCTCTTACGCCTTATACGATATAGGTTACCCGCAAAGGAAATAAAAAGCAGTCTCCATTCTTATAAGCTCCTTAAAGAAAGTTATACTTCTGCTTCTCTTTTTGCTCAGAAATGTGGAGTTCAACCTCTTTCCCCCCACAACTTACCTCGCCTATCGATTTTGCTGAGGCCACAGGTCTCAAATGATGATGGTCAACATTTTAAGCCTGCCTAAAAACTTGTACAGCTGCAAGCTTGGTCTGTACACGCTAACCCAGACTCTTCATAATTGCTGGTCGTGGTTAAAAAGACGAACACTGATCAACAAATATCACTGCAGGGCTACAATTATTTAGAGCAGATAGAGAGTCTAGAGGTGGGGTGTGGTTATCTATGCCAAATCTAAGTACTTGGTCACCAATATAGTTGCAAATCTCTAGCCAAGGAATTTGAGTTAGTTTCGCTGAGCCTTCATCTCCCTCCTCGGAATGTATCACTATCCTAGGTGGCTATAGACCCCGCTGGTAGGTGATGAAGTCCTTAATCTTTGAAATCCATGTTCAGAGATGCAAAAACTGAAACAATATTTCTAGGAGATCTAAATATGGACTGGCTGTCACCTAAATACATGGCCTCAAATCCTTGTGACAAGCTAGGTCTTGGGCAATTAGTCAGAGAACCTACTAGAACAACACTCTAAATACTGCCAACAGTTCCATTCTAGATGTGGTACTAACCACCCATCCACACAAATATCTCATTTGGCAGTGTTTCACAATGACATGAGCGATCATGGAATTGTTGCTTGCATAAGATCTCAAATTAGAGTCCGGCTGAACTCCACTTTTATAACAAAAAAGATCCTTTCGCAAATTCAGTGCAGTAAACTTCCCATCTGACCTGAGCATGATCAGATGGCAAGATCTTTACCTAGCCAAAGATGTCAACAAGGCAGCTTGCATCATAATGACAAACTACACTACAATAATAAATAAGCATGCCCTTTTCATCAAAGTAAGGTACGGAACAATTCCAATCCCTGGTTCACCTCAGATCTCAAGGCAGCCCTTATAGCTCGAGATAAGCTCTGGGCCAAAGCTAGACATTCCAAAGAATCTTCGGATGGGCAGGCCTTTAGAACAGCCAGGAATAACTGTGTGAAAAAACTTCGCTGTGCTAAAGCTAACTATTATATTTCTACTCTCGAACAAGCTAAAGGTAACCCTCATAAAATATAGAAGACTACTAAGCTATAGGAAGGATGGCCCATGGCCCTCTGTCCCAAACAAAGATAGTCGCAAGTGGCAAGATTGGTAAACAAGTCCCTAATCCTGAGGAACTTAACTCCACTTTGCCACAGCTGGATTAGCTTTTGACTCATCACCTTATGCTGGTGCTGCGGTGAGCCAGCATACCCTCCGCCACATCTAGTCCTGCACCTGGTCCCTCCAACTGCGCGAGATAACTTATAAAGAAATAGAAGATTCTCTTAACTTAGACACCAAAAAGCGCAGGAGACGATGGCTTGGAACCCTTTTTCTAAGGTCAAAGGCTATGCCCATCTCACTGCCCCATCTCCACATCTTCAATCTTTCCATTACTTCTGCTGTTGTGCCATCCTGCTGGAAATCAGCACATATCCTCCCTCTATTTAAATCTGTGACCCATGCGATGCAAACAACTATAGGCCTATCTCCATATTGCCTATCCTTTCTAAAGTTCTCGAAAAACTGATCCATATTCAGTTAAAATCTCACTTGAAAACCTTCTCTCTCATTAACCCAGCTCAATCTGGCTTCGGGCTAATCAAAGCACAATCACTGCACCTAGCAAAAGTAACCAATGATTGATCTCTGCTATAGATGCTAAGAAGGTAACTGGTGTCTTTTGGACCTCAGCAAAGCTTTTGATACTGTTGATCACAAACTATTAGTCAATTGCCTTGCAAAGTTGGGTGCCACATACCATACCACCCAGTGGTTCTCTAGCTACCTAACTGGAAGATTCCAAAAAGTAAAGGTGGAAGGCTTTTTTCTGCTGCCTTGCCAGTTGCAAGAGGAGTCCCCAAGGATCCATCTTAGGCCCTATATCTTGTTTTCTCTCTGTACATCAATGACTTAGATGCTAACATATCTACGTCCAATCTGCACTTTTGCCGATGATACTGTGTTGTATACTTCTGGCTCATCGTTATCTGAAGTCAAGGGAGTGCTTCAAGTGGACTTCTGATAACTTGGAGCATAATTTAATAAAGGTAAAGCTTCTGCTCAATGCCAAGAAGACTAAAGTAATGATATTCTCCTCAGTGCTGTCTCCAGGCCCCCAATACTTCTTGCCCAAGACTTCATTGTCACCACGCTAAACGAGCCTCGAAGTTGTAACCAAATTTAAATATCTAGGTATCTGGATCGACAATAAATTATCTTTCAGTGACCACATCGAAGATGTCTCTAGAAGGTTAAAAGCAGGGTTGGGTTTCTTCACAGAAATAGGCCCCTTCCCCTTGAAACTCGAAACAAGCTTGTACAGGCCACTTTTCTCCCCTACTCGACTATGGCGGCTGTAATCTATTCCTCCACCACTCTTGCAAATCTAAGTAAACTGGACATCCTTTATCACCGTCGTTACGGTTCATTACCAACTCCTTATCGCTTGCACCACTGTGACTATATATGCAGCTGTTGGTTGGACATCCCTTACTACTAGACGCCTGCTCCATGCTGGGCTATGGACTCTTAAACTGCTCCTGCAGAAATTGCTAAGTTATCTCTCTTCTTTATTAGTATCTCACATAGTGCATACTCGTTAAGAAAATCTGACTTTATTATGCTTGACATACCAAGGACGCGGACTTCCTTTGTAAACGTGCTATTGCATATGCCCTTCCCTCCATTTGGAACTAATTACAAAACTGTGATTGAAACTAACTAGTACAGTTTCAATAAACTTCTACAAATCGCTAAGTTCAGTCAAAATAAAGACACTTGTAACTGTCATTAAGTCTCTTCCTTCCCCATGTGTGCCATATTTATCCACTGGTAAGGTATAATTGATTTGTCATATTAACTGCTTTCCTTCCTTCTACTCCTGGCTTTATCTTTGCTTACGCTCCACTGCTACTCTATCAAATCTCTCCTCCTCCATATCAGTTGTAGACTGTTGTTTGTTCTAGCTGCCAAATATATAGTATTTGATTTGATTTGATTAAATCAAATCACACCAGTCATCATGTTTCATTTATCTGTATGCAACCTATAAGTCGCTTCCCTGTCTCATATCAATGTTTACCACCTGCGGTCACCCTATGTGGTACCCTTGTATGTATATCCAGCCTGTATCATGTAACATGTATTTCATGTATATACTGTTATTACCTATCTGTGTTTGTACTTTAAGTGTTTATGTCACAGGACCTCCTTGTGAATGAGCTTGCTCAATGGAGTTTTCCTGCAATAAACTTGAACTTGAACTTGAACTTGAAGAAAGTGACTTTAAAACAGTTGCAGTCAGTAGTGTGTCACTTAAATTTTGTATATTGTACAGTTAGTCCTGGTCACTTCCTTCCTTAGGAAATTGGCTGTCATACATCTGGCCCCATGAGGCCGTATCATCGTATCAGAATATCATGGGATAAGTGGCAGACCTTAAGGTCTGGGAGCTGTTCTTGCAAGACTTCAATGGGGTGTCAATTGGCAGGACCAGGTGAGTTTGCAACAGGAGGGTGGAGTTGGTTACAGATGCTGCAGGGGGCATAGGGTTTGGCACCTTCTTAGAAGGGTCATGGTTTACAGGCCCATGGCTGCAGGAGTGGGTGGAATCTGGCTTGACCCAGAATATCATGCTCCTTGAACTGTTTCCCATCATGGTGGCTGTCCGGGTTTGGGGGGACAGGCTCACTAATCAGCATGTGCTGTTTCATGCTGACAACCAAGCAGTAGCAGAGATCGTGAATTCTCATACTTCTAAGTCAGAAGATGTCATGAAGGCACTGTGGGTGTTTGTCATGTGCTGCCTGCAATATAATATAGCTTTTAGAGCCCAACACTTGCCGGGCAAGCAGAATGTGATAGCCGATGCCTTTTTCGCTCACAGCTCAACCAATTCAGGCAGTTGGCCCCAGAAGCAGACCCGACACCCACGCAGATACCAGAGGTGGTATGGCACCTGGGGAGGCAAGATGATGCCAATTGGTACAGCTCTCTGTTGCCCCCTCGACATGGAGTAAACATGTAGATAGCTATTCTGCCTTTGTAGAGTTCTGTGGGCAGCAGGTATGTATTACCCATCTGGCGGCTGAGAGGCAGGTGCAGGATTATGTCCTTCACCTGGTACAGTTGGAGAAGTCCCCTGCAGTAATATGTACACAATTAGTGGGTATTGCCTTTTGAGTAGGGTGAACAGGTTTCAGACCCTACCAACACCTTGATCACAAAGAAGATGTTGGAAGGGTGGGTGAGGTCGAGGGAAAAACTCGGACATCAGAAGCCCATTGGCTTTCCAGAACTGTCTATGCTGTTGTGGTCCGTGGTGTTATCTACTGCTCTGCATAACGAATCTTAGCTGTTTCGAGAGCTGTTTGCATGTGCCTTCTTCGGGGCCTTTTGGGTCTCTGAACTGGTTCTGGACTCCAGCAACCCAGGTCTCGAGGCCAACCTGCAGCTCAAGGATGCTGTGGTCCTGCACGATAGGCTCTGCTTGCAGCTATGCATGTCGAAAACTAACCAATGTAGTCCACCGCCAGTTATCACGTTATTCAGATCCCTGGTGGGAGATCTGTGCCTGTGGTTGCTGATGCAAGCCTATTTATCTGAAAGGCTTCTGGGGGGGGCATACCTTTTTATTGTTGGGGATGGAAGACTTGTCACCAGGTGGCAGTTTGCCATGGTATTGTGGAAGGGTTTATGGATGGCAGAGTTGGCAGCAGAACTTTTGGAACCCATTCATTCAGGATCAGTGACGCATGGAGGCTGCAAGATTGTGCCTGGGGGAAAAACAGATAAAGAGTCTAGGCAGATTGTCTTCTGGGGCATAAAAAGGCTATATTAGGCCCCAGGAACAGAATTAGGATGTACTATGGTAAGCGCCTACATATGGAATAAGCGTAGGTTTGGAATGCCTTGCAGATAAGAGGCTGGGGGGGTGGAGAGCTGTGGGTAATAAAAAAAAAAGGGGGGGCTTTAGCACAACACTCACGCTGTTTTTTTGTGTTTCCGATATGCCGACTTACATTTGGATTATTGGACACTCTTATGTAAGGGAGGCGCATTTGAAGGCCATGGTGCGGCTTTACACAATGCAGCTGGGCATCCTGGAACAACGGGCTATTGTGCATTGGGCTGGGAAAGGGTGATGAAGTGGGGACAATTGTTGGGGACAATTTGGGGTTTGGGGCTCCAGAGGCAGCTGCTGGCTGCAGTGGTGATTCACTTAGGTGGGAATTACTTAGTCTCCAGTGGGGCCCCACAACTGATTGTGGCCATTATTTTATTTTATTTTTTATTTTATTTAGTTTTTGTTGACCGGTAAGAAAAGGTTGGCCCACCTGAAGGAGCTCTTCCCACAGGCGGTTGTAGCAGGGTTCTGGATTATTCCACAACAGCTGTGGAGGGGGGCACAATGTCCTGGTGATAGAAAAAGCATGCAGAGAAGTGCCGCATCACTCAAGCATGTGCCGGTATGTATAGCGGAGATGGGGTTCACTTGTCAGACATTGGGAACATCATTTTAACTCAGTGCTGAAGGAATTGTGTGTGATCTCATTTGCATGGAGGTCCTGCACAGATCTTTTTACATTAGGCTAATATTGTAGTAATTTATGTATATGTAGGTATGTTAGACTTTAGGTCTTACACAATACTTTATATTCACTTCTAGTTACCTGATCCTGGGGAGGGTGGCGGGTTTATTTCATGGTAGTTCTATCCAGTATCCTTGGAAATGTTACTGTGCAGATAGTACGGTTAAATAGTGTCACATTTTGCTCTGTAGGTATTAGGAGACATAAGCCCTTTTACTCAGGATTTCATGACAAGTTGTATTCCTTGGGGAACAATTGCAGTGACTGAAGTGAATATAGGTTCACTAGGAGAGAGAGAGTGTGTGTGTGTGTGCCTGTGGGAGAGAGAGAGAGGAGAGAGAGAGAGAGAGAGAGAGAGAGAGAGAGGGAAAAAGGGGAGAGAGAGAGAGAGAGACACATCCTTAAAGTTATAGAGTCTCCCCACCCACATTAGGGTGATGGGGTGGGTTAGGTGTATTGTTTGTATGAAGAGGAGGAGAGAAATTACATTTTTATCTCTTTTTAGATTCTTTAGACACTTGTGTTACATTCTCAGTGTATATTGACATCAGTACATAACAGGCTACATGGTCTTAATTCCTTGAGGTTCCTCGACTAGAGTTTTTTGTTTGACACTAATATTATCAATTTATATTTAAATTATCATTTATATAGTCCTGAGGTTTTTGAAAATTCTTGGGCCTTATATCTAGCTGGAGAGTACAGCTGGGTGACAGGTCCAGCTAGGTTTTACACATCACACAGTGTGCACTGATGTCTTTAAGATAACTTTACTGGTAAATTCTTGTCTATAATACAGACATTGAAACTTCATGAGCCCTATAACAATCTTAGTTTGTCTTTAATCTGTGAGGGTTCTTCAGTAATCACATCCTTATACTAACTGTGACACTCATAGCTTGATTTAGAGTTATCTACTTCAGCACTGTTATCTTATGTCAATTAAATTTATATGCAGTAGGATTCTTTGTATGTGTGTTCTCAGCACTTTAACCCAAGGTTGCTTCTGGCTGAAGGCAGTATGGTACTGTTAAACTTCTCTGACATCATCTTCTGTTTTTTTTTTTTAAATGAGTATTTTAAAACAATGGGGATTTTTTTCTGTTTTTCTCTGCATTATCTAGCTGTTATAAGTATTGTATTTTCTAAACAACTGCCATGAGCTTCTGAAGAAGGACTGGTTGGTCCGAAAGCTAGAGCACTTTGTTCTTGTTGTTACATCTATGTTGGTCTATTAAAAGGTATCAAATCATTTGCTTCTGGATCTACTAAGTAATTAGAAATTGGGCACCATGGAGTGGATTGTGGTAATTTAATACTGAACAGGGAGTCCTTTGGGGTATGTATATTTGGAGGCCTGAACCCCCTGGATTTAAACCATCATTTTTAATGTTGCATCTTTTTGGTATAAACTTGTTTAGCTCATTATCTCAATTCCTCAGTTTTTCTATTTATTCATTAATGGGATATTTCCAGAGTATTTAAAAATGTATGTCTGATTTGTGCATCATTTCCACTTGTGCATCATTAGATGATATTCCCTTCATGCTTATAATGAAATAAATCCTGAAAAAATGAACTGTTAGAAATAAATATTTGTAAGGAAAATTGTGATATGGAATGGTACAGATATAGGGTGTTTTAGATACATGTGGCATACTTATCTATGAAAACGTTCACATGTAGCAATTGTTATGGCTACACTATAACTATGAAATTGATATTTGTTTAAATGCTTTGCTCATCTCCTGTCTATTTAATTGAACATTTGTATAGCACTTAGACAAAGAAAGAAAAGAAGTAGAAGTAAACAAAGAAGACAAATTATACTTAAGATTAATGTAGTGCTTTTCATACACATTTTAACCCAGCACCTTAGAAGCTATGCAAGACTAGTCATGAAGTGACTGTAAACCTGTAGTGGCAGCCACTTGGCACATTAGCACCCACACACAGCCTTGGACAATTACATGAGCAAGTTTTATGGGCAGGAGAACGTTGACCAGAACACCAGGAAAAATCTTCCACTCTTGTGGAAAATGTCTTGGGGTCTTTTACTTTCACTTGGAGACCCACCAGGATCGCACCAGAAATTACCTCAGTTTCATATCTCATTTGAGGGATGCACACCCTAACAGTTAAGCCCCCTCTCCACCTACCGCACTTCATTCCAGCATTTTTGGTGTGAGCCCAATCTGTGTGTAGGGACAGAACCCATTACCTCTTGGCCCAGAAGTGGATGTGCTTCCAGTTGAGCCACAATCACACTTTGGCACCTATAGTGAATATTAAGTATTGTTACTTTAATACGTTGAATAAAATAAGAGCAATTGTGGGATGCAGACACTCTTGACAGAGATGTGGCAGCTGTGTAAAACATGAGTTTTTTTACATAGATGGCTGCATGTTTTGACATCTGATAAACCTTTGATAGTTTGGACATAATGACGGTTCTTTTTTGCAGTCTAGTATTGGTGTACGTTTCTTTGCATTGGCCAGTTATGAATAGTACTGTTGTGAACAGTCAGTCTCTGAGAAGCCCTTTATGCATTTAACTGAGTCAATACAAATGTAGGGATTTGCATAATGTTAATTTATTTGCCTACATTGCAATATTTGTGTCCTAGATTTTTCAATTCATTTTTTTATTTCTATTTTTTAATACATGTTAACTGGTAAGAAAAGTGCTCATTTTCACAAGTGACAAGTACAAAAATACATATTAAAAAAACAGTAAATACAATATATTAACATAGTAACAAATGCACAATACACACAAAATACCTTTAAAAACAAGTGCTTTCTCCAAATCTTCCATGGTTTCCATTGAATACATAGTACCACATATAAATGATCTTAGAAACAATGTATATTCAAATACATGTACCATGTAAACTATTAGTCAGTATTGGCTGTATTACAGATACAGATTTCAGGTAGCAACTCTAAAACAATGTTTAGGCTCTCGTACGCACACATAGGAGTTAACTATTGTTATTTTATGTGCTACACATCACTAAAGTGTTGTTAAAGATGGATTCACACATTTGACAAATCTGTTGTAGTACTTTGTGCTCATACCTTAAAGCAATCATTAATCATGTTAGCATTCTACAAGGCAGAGGGCTCAGTGGATTATTGAATTTGCATGGGTCAAAATTTAGGACAGAATAAAGTGATTTAAAAATGCTGTAATTTATCATCAGTAAAAATGTCAGAAATGTAATGATTTAACAAGTATGTCTTAATATTGTATCTGTGTGATAAGGCAAGGATGCAATAACTGACAGTAGAAACTGATGATTATAGCTTTGGAAAAGTTTGAACTTTGGATATGTCTGAAAAGGGCATTAACTCATTACCTCACCAGTTTCCTCACCAGTTCTAAACTCTACACTTAACACTGGAAGATGGAACCTACTGGTCAAACACAGTTCTAGAGGTTTCTGAATACAGTGCAAGTAATTAACATATTTTTGTATTTATTTATTTAGTCTTTGTTAACCGGGTAGGTGCACTAGCCATAAAATGACTATTTTCAGGCATGACCCAGGAGAGTACAACAAAAAGAGAACAGTTGAACAACAGCAACATGGGTACAATAATACAAATGAAGGAACAGTACAGCAGTGCTACAAAAATACAAGGGGTAGAAACAACAAAAAATAATGGCAAGCATTATACAGATAATGGCAGTAAGGTATATAATAAGTGCAGAAACCATGCACCCGACCTGTGGAGTGAAAGGGTTAATAAGATAGTAAGGTTATATAGAGAGAAATATGAGGAATGTTCAAACATAGCAAGAAAGATTGACAGAAGGAAGGTCAGGGTGGTAATTGGCAAAACAACAGTGGATGGTCAGCAACAAGGTTCGAGAAGGAAGAGAGCTAGTAGTCAAGAAGTTATTTACAAAGAGAAGGAAAAATATGGGGAGGGGAAGAGGAGATAGTCTTGGAGCTGGATTAGAGCAGGGGTGACATTACTGGTAAGTCTCAGGAGCTTCAGGTTGGGTCAAAGCATGTACAAACATCAGCTAAGGATAGATAACGACGATATTCACTTTTAAATCCAAAGTGAGACTGAGACAGCTGGTGGTTGAGTGGAAGAGCATTCCATAGCCTGGGAGCAGAGAATTGGAAGCCCCTGTGCCTTTAGTCATCCGGAATCTAGGAACATAAAGCAACAATTTGTCAGCTGATCGCAGGCCATGGGAGGATGGTTGAGGGACCAGCAACACCAGCAGCTATGATGGGTTTTTTTCACAGATGATTGAGTCCATTAGTTATCCAAGGTAGTATTGTCTACTGGCAGAGGGTGAGAGCCAATTCAGATCCTTATAAAGAAGGCAGTGATGTTTGAGTCAAGCCGACGAAGAGGCAAATCGGCATATATTGTTATAAGTTACATCCCATTTTAGTAGGGAGGTTTTATGGGCAAAGGTAAGAATAAAGGTACCATAAGTAAGAGTTGGGAGCAGAATACCTTGAGCAATTGCTAATTTGGTCGAGGGTGTAAGCATGTAGCTCTGTTTTGTAAACTTACTCCTAGTTCTGAGTTTACAGCTTTGCATGAGGACTGAATGTGAAGATTAAAATCCAGGGACTGGTCCAGCAGGATCCCAAGGTACTTGAAGGAAGTAACATTTTCAAGTGGAAATCCTCCTGGATGAAGAACTTCCAGCAAACTAGAACAAGCTTTAATCTTCAGTGCGGAACCTAGGAGCATGGCTTTCGTTTTCTTTTCATTTAGTACAAGATTACGGTCTAAATCTGATTAGCATTTAATGAATATAGCAGATATATGGCAGAGGTTTTAAAAAGGTTAAATGCTAAGACCTTTTAAGGTTTTCTTTCAAACTTTTCATTCAAACCAGGAAAGGTTCCCCCATCCTTAGTCATGACATATGCACCCAAGATTTCCACACTCATCCCCTAGTGCACCACGAGGCTTGATAACAGAAAGACTGCCCTTGTCATAATGGTTGGAAGGATTGTTCACTTTTACTATAGTGGGACTTAAAGAATAGTTGGCATTCTGCAAGTGAGGATGAGCATAAGAGGACTGTAGAACAAGTTAATCTTCCATACAGTTGTGAGTGATTCAGATTTGCCTCAAACCTGACTTCTATGCCTTAGGCACCTGGAGACTGGGCAGACAACAGAGACAGTAGGCCTAGTCTATGAATGGGGTGTGGTGCTTGTGTTTCTATTTCAGGATAGGAAGAAAGAGCAGACTTGACATCATTAATGTCCACACAGCACTAGCCCTACCCTCCACAGGCCAAACATAAATTGAGCAGCCTTACATAGGGTGTCAAGTGGGATTAATAGTGAGCAAGAAGCCACAGGTGTTGTGCATGATGAACAGCCCACTGCACATGACACTTGTCTCACTACCTCCAGCAAGTTCCCTCCCACCCACATGATCAAGTGTTCCTGCCCTCTGGGAAGGCCCTGATATAATGATAATTTCCATGGGATATGTGGTGGAGATCTGGACTGGTAGCCTCTAGACTACTAGAATTCTTGCAACATACTATTGGTAGGTTTGGGAGACTGGATGGGTCATGAGGGTGTTTCCTGCTGTCTGTGTCTATGTTTCTATTTATGTTTCTGTGAGATTAGGGCCATTGCCCCCATGGTTGATAGTGGGGATAATCTGAATGACATTGCAGGGCAAAAGAGGTAAGCAACCAGATGACAAAAATAAGTGAATTATAAAAAAGTGTTTAGATGGATTTTGGAGCATGTTTAATCTACTGATGTGTCATACAGTTTGCTCTTTAATCTTGTTCTTTCCCATCAAAATGTTCGTAATTATCCTCTTGAACTTTTTGTGACTTTTGTTCTCTGGTTATTATTGTTAACCAGAAAATCAAACGACACCCATAAATTTATTTTGCTTATGTGCTAAGCTAGTAATCAGGTCTTTCGCATCAGATGTTAAAGACATGAATTATTTAGTTTGCACAAGTTAAATGACTTCTGACAGCCACAGTTCTTAGTGTCGATCTTGTTAAATTGATTTCCACAAATTCCAAAACTTGCACTTAGCTTTCTGAGCTTTGGAAAGCCTCATGCATAAGAGTTGAAAGCCAGAAATATTTCAATACACTGTACATACCGCAGTTTAAACATTACTTGACTATAAAAGACAATGAGAAAACATCTTGCATGGAGCATGTTTTTCCAAGGACAGAGGAAGTCCAAACAGTTCAGCATGGCTTGCCCTTTCAACTGACTTAAACTGTAGTTTCTACATTGTCTATCTCAGCACAAACACTACCAGTACCTGAGTGCAAACATGGCTAGCATCTGCACTACAGGTGACTGAGGCAAAATGCAACTCTGTTCAAATTGTTTTCCAGATCTCTGGGAATTCGAGCCTCCTGGGGGAAGGATGCTAAATCTGAATATAAACCTGTCCAATGTTAGGGTGCAAGTGATGCCTTGTGTGGCCTGGTCAAGATTTTCTAACAAAATTCTTGGATTTTTGACTTTGCTAATCCCAGTCAATCCACAGCAGTTGGGGTGTACCAATCTGAACGATTCATCCCATCCTAATCTTCATGCTCCATTTCCTTACATTAAAAACTTGTCCAACTGTTAGTGTTATATCATAAGCTACTATTACTGCCATTAATAATGTATTCCACATATTTAATTCACTGTTTTGCATATGAAAGAATTGCTTTAATTCTTTTTGACCTAAGCTATTTCTTACTTTTACTGTAATGTGCATCAGCTTTGTTAATTTGATAAACCAACTCAAATAGTTCAGCAGCTACTGTGTGTTCTCACTTCCTTCACAGTCTTGCATACTTTTTGAGGCCTCTGAAGATTCCTTTTTACAGTCCTGAGAAGCTTTTCAGTTGTTCACTGTTTGATGACCTTTGGTTTAAAACAAACATCATGCTGTTTTATGACCAGCAATAGGTGAATGAACTTCCTGTCACCAGTTAAACAAATTCTTGTCAGATCCACCACGGCTGCATAATGAAGTTTGTGAAGAAAATGGGCAGACTAGGACGGCCCCTGTGGTTCTTACCTGGTGTCAAATTGTATGTAGATCATGGTTTGTATTGTAATACCTTGGCAATCCACTACAGGTAAGAAGCAGTATACAAGTGAAAACAATAAGCAAATAACTTGCAGTGTGTAGTTGTCCCAAGTTGTATTTACTAAGAATTTTCCTGGCACAGGGTTTTTGACTTTTTCAAGATTGTTCTAAGTTGTAACTACAACAGAAGTTCATGAGTTACTAAAGATTGTACATTTAAACTCCACATATACTGTTAATTATGCTGCAATATTTCTGTAGAAGTGAACAGTTACATACTGTTACCATCCTTCTGATCTACTGCTTTCTAAGCAAAATGTGGTGCAATGCATTGTGGATGACTGAATAACATTATCTGCCCTAGCCTTTTCTTGGTGAATACACAGTGGTAAAGATGAACATGCAGCTTCTATAACCGAAAGCAAAAATAACAGACACTGAGATAAACAAAGCAAAATTAAAGAGAGAGGATACTTCTGTGGTGAAAAGAAAATAAATTGGGAGAAACAAAAGAAATCAAAGAAACAGACTAACAATAGTAGTCAAATAAGTATTTGAAAGATGAAAGCAGTAAACGTTATGTTGTTCTATGTCCTGCTGAGTTAGGTAGTTTAGAGGGAAAAAAAGTGAAAATAATATTCCGCAAAATAATAGTTGTTCAATAAAGTGTTTTTCAGATTGGCATAGTTCAGTACATTTGGAGAAAAGGTGCTTGTGCTACTAGGAGTGTGTGACAGCCACCTATTGGTCTGCAAAGGAACTGGAGAAAGAAAACTAAAATGTACCATAGCACACTCCCATCATGCAGTGCAGCCCATATCTTCTAATACATAGGGAGGAAAATCAAAGCACCTAGAATAGAAAGTGAATTGCAAGTTTCTGAAAAGTTGAAAAATATGTTTTGATGTTAGAAAGTTTAAAGCTTGTAATGAAAGTTATTTTAACAAAAGTGAAATAGTAGCCACGATATTTCCAATAGGTGTGTTCCAATTGTTTTCAAGTATATGTACATTATGTTTAATAGCTCAATTTATAGTATTCTGAAAGTAAATCAGTGTGATTGTACTCATTTATTCAAAGGCTATTAGTCATTCACTGTTGCCATGTTACAGCGATTGGCCACTGAAGGATGGGTCTCATAGTGGAATTAATCCATGTTGGTTGGTTGGACCCACTGGGCCTTGGCCTCGGGTCCAACCCGCCAACCATGGATAATATCACAGTAGACCCATGCTTCTCGTGGCTTAATCTTACGCTTATGAGGGTAATGTAGTCAGTTGCTGTGGAAAATATGGAATGTTAATATAGAAACATAGAAACATAGAATTTGACGGCAGATAAGGACCACTTGGCCCACCCAGTCTGCCCATTTCCCTACCTAATGGATAAGCAGCAGATCCTAGTTAACCAGCAGCCTACTTCTTTTCTACCCCCACCCCTAGAATTGCCTTTATGACTGTCCCATGCATGCTTGAATTCAACCACTGTTTTGACTCCACAACCTCCTCTGGAAGGCCGTTCCATGCATCCACAACCCTCTCTGTGAAAAAATACTTCCTTACATTACCTCTGAGCCGCTCCCCTCTATCTTCAAATTGTGCCCCCTTGTTCTTGCACACCTCTTTTTTTGAAAGATGCTACCCTCTTGGACTTTGTTGATTCCCTTGAGGTACTTGCAAGTTTCTATCTTGTCCCCACTCTCCCTCCTTTCCTAGAGGCTATACATATTAAGCTCCTTTAGTCTCTCTCCATATGTCTTCTGGTGCAGACCCTGCACCATTTTAGTTGCTCTCCTCTGGACAGCTTCCATCTTGTCTATGTCCTTGCGGAGATTGGGTCTCCAGAACTGCACACAGTACTCCAGATGGGGTCTCACCAGCTGTCTGTACAGAGGGATAACAACTTCCTGTTTTCTACTGGTGATGCCTCTCCCTATGCATCCCAGTATCCCCCCAGCCCTCCTTACTGCCCTCTGACATTGCTTGCCCATCTTTAAGTCATCTGATATGACTACCCCCAGGTCCCTTTCCATTTTTGTTGTTGTTAGTATCTCACTCCCAATTGTGTACTCTTCCCCTGGGTTTTTGTTTCCTAGGTGCATTACCTTGCACTTCTTAGCATTGAATCTAAGCTGCCATATATTTGACCATTTCTCTAACCTCACAAGTCCCTTCTCATCCTTTCCACCCCACCTTGTGCATCAGCTCTGTTGCAGATCTTTGTGTCATCTGCAAAGAGACATACTTTTCCTTCCAGTCCTTCTGCAATACTGCTTATAAAGACATTGAAGAGGACCAGTCCTAATACTGAACCCTGCAGTACCCACTAGTAACCCCTTTCTTCAGAGTGGACTCCATTTACTATTACCCTCTGTGTCTTATTCTCCAGCCAATTCTTACCCAGACTATCATCTTGGGACCCACTCCAGGCTGGCTAACTTGTATATTAAACTTTTGTGTGAGACTGAGTCAAATGCCTTGCTAAAGTCTAGGTAGACCATGTCCATAGCCCTCCCTGATCTACTACTTTGGTCACCCAGTCAAAGAAATCTATTAGATTCGTCTGGCATGACCTTCCTGCTGTGAAACCATGCTGCCTTGGGTCCTGTGCCCCTCTGGCCTCTAGGTACTTGGCAATTCTTTCCTTCAGAAGTGATTCCATCATTTTCCCTATCACTGAGGTTAAACTAGCAGGTCTACAGTTTTCTGCTTCTGCCCTGCTCCCACTTTTGTGAAGGGGAATCACATCTGCCCTCCTCCAGTCCTCATGTACCACCCCATCCTCCCATGATTTGTTAAAGAGGGTAGTCAGTGGTGTCACTAGTTCTACCCTTAGTTCTTTTAGAATTCTGGGATGAATCCCATCAGGCCCCACTGCTTTGTCCACCTTCAGTTTTAAGAGTTCTTTCAGAACCCTTTCTTCTGTAAATTGGCTGGTATCAACTTCTGTATCCAGAGTGTTTCTATTGTTTATTTTAGTACCTCCCCTCTTCCTTTGTAAATACTGAGCAAAAATATTTGTTTAGTATCTCTGCCTAATACACCAAGAGCTATCATTTCTGTCATGTTGCCAATTCTGATGGTAAATTCTGTTTCAATTACACCAAGATTAGATGTAATTAAATATATTGTTACAAAACTAGGACACTTAACATCACCTGCTGAAAGCCAGGAGAGTTAGCTCGGGATAAATAATGGTGTGCTAAAGAGTCATATTTAGTCCATTGTGTGATCCCTAACATTGTACTGCTAGGTGCAAGATCTTAAGAAGCAGTTAATCACACCTGGGCATCTGTAACAATGGCAAACATTAAAAGAAATTAACATGCTCGATTATTTCAGAGAACACTAGCACTGCTATGAAATCCCTTCTCTGCACTTACTGCCCCCTTACTAAGTATCTTATTCTAGCAAAATCCTGAGTTGATACTGTCAGTTTGTAAGATTTGCTCCAGTTTGTGGTAATCTGTCCAGTATTTTTATGCCTTGTCCCTCATTTTTGTCTCAGAGAAACCAGAGCGTACCTCTTTATACCTCCACCCCACCCCAACTCACATATTAGGGACAAGAATAAAAAAAAATTCTCAGTGACAAATTACCCAAACTATAATGTCGGAGTAATTGATTTGGGTGGGGGGGGGCAAAGATGCATTTTTTCCTGAAGAGGAACTAGTCTATAGCATACTTCAAATCCCTTCACAACCATCAGATAAGAGCACCAGTTTTTGGAAGGGCAGAAGAAAATTCTGAGTAAAAAGTATCCCTGACAATATTGTGCAAGTTATTTATTTATTTATTTTATTTATTTAGTTTTTATTGACCGGGTAAGTGCACTAGACAAATCCTGCCTATTTTCAGGCATGACCCAGAGGAGGGGGATACAGATGAATGCCAACTGACCTTGAACCAGATTAAGCTGTTGGAGGTATTTTTTAGTGAATGAGGGAAATTTGGCTCGGACATCAGGGAAATTCCTCTACTCTTTTCGATAAGTGCCATGGGATCTTTAACATCCACCTGAACTACCACCAATCCAGGCAGATGGGACCTCGGTTTAACATCTCATCCGAAAGATGGCACCTCAGAAGTGCAGCACCCCTCTCATGCTGCTCTACAGTGTCAGTACTGGGATATTAACCCAAGTGCCACATGTGGGAACTGAACCCACAGCCCTCTGATCTCCTGGCCTCAGAGGTGAGTGTGCTACCTGCTGAGCCACTGACACTGATAATACCAATTAAAACTATATTTGAGTTGTGCAAGGTATGCATATTAAAAGTTGGTTTGCAGGCGGCTAGTGCCGTGGAAGACATGATTGCAGCAGGAAGTTACTTTGCCATAGCCCCTGGGACTGAAGCTTTAATCTGCTTGTAAAAAGCATGCCTGGCAAGGGTGTCGGTAGGCTGGAGGTGGAAGCAGCTACCACCTGGTGTGTATGTTGGGGAGGGGCAGTATAAAAAAAAATTTTCCTCAATAGTGGCAGCAATGTCGTGAGAGGGTTTGCATTGCATGGCAGCAAAAGGGAGAGAGGTGAGCTCTGCCAATCCAGAGCCGGACGCCAAGCCTGAGAAACACCCCTTCCCCTGCAATGATCAATCACACACAGACACACACACCAAGAGAGGGACCCACCATAGGTGCTGAAGATGGTAAAAGCTGTGGGGGCAGAGAATCGGAAAGGCACTTATGAGAGTACATAGGGCACTTTTTCTAAACTAGTTTTGCCATAGAAAATACAATAAATATACACTTATAATGAAGATGGTAACATTAAGAATGTAGTTATACCATATAGGAATATTTAGTACAGTATATTAAGAGCTGAGCTGTCAACCCATTCACTTCAGTAGCTCCACATGAAGTCTGAACCATCCATTGATTAACTTGATACAGTGGTTGCCAAAGTGAAAATAAAAGAACTGCTCATGTTTCAATTCCACAAGAAATATGGCTCAAAAATGTCCCCATCCATTGACCAGTCACCAGCAAAAAGCATAAGTAGAACTGAGGCTGCCTGACTCATTTCTTCATCATTAGTAATGCTTTATCAAGGCTTGGTTGCTGCTGACCTGCTTCTAAACAGCAAATTAAACAGACTAATAACTTACCACCTTGCCCCTTTCTCACTCTTTTCTTCTATTCCACACTCATCCCTCTCCACAGTCCTTCCCTGCCAATGATTTTGGCCTCTAAATTAACATATTCTCCACTGCCCCCTTACTGCCCTGTCACATGCCCTCTGGTGACACCACCCTTTCCTGTGAATGGTTACTACCCTCAGGACCTTGCTAATCTTTGACTTGTTAATTTATTGGAATGTTTATTGCATATTGCACTGGCTCCATGTCTATGTGTGCTTTTATATCCTTGCAACCACTTTTTGTGTAAATGAATACCAATGTCAACTATGCTCTATATTTCATATTCAGCACATCATTAACCAATGAAGGATCTAAGGTGTTTAATTGTAAATAACTCTTACACATCTGTGGCTGACTGTATGACAAAATGTTATTGTAACCTTACTTAATAAATAAACTAATACATTAATAAACCCGTCCTTGTCTCTGTTTTGATTTTAACACTAACTTGCTTATTATTTCCAGTTCTTCCTCCAGTTATTTGCCCTCCCCCTCTCTTGCTGTTTCATACTCATTCCCTGTCACTGCTATCCATCAACATGTAAAAACCTTCCCTCAGCTCCCACGTCCTTCAGTAAAGTCCTCAACATGTGTTCACAGTCAAAGCAGTCTTGTACCATACAAAGAAACAGGTGCCTGATACTATTCCACACTATACCACTTCACAGGCTGGGTCTGAGCACCGGCACCAAAATTGGAAACACAGAGCTGTTTTACTGAGTCTTTAATGATCTATTGAACTGACTTATTATTAAATCATGTCATTCACTAATGGCATGTTAAACAGTGCACCACAAGCTTTTATGTTCCCAGATTATCAGTGTTATTCCTTTAAAGAGTACAACTTCCATTGGTGCATAGATCTTGTTCAAATTTGCTTGGCTCCAATGTATTAATAAGTGTGAACTTAAATGAGTAATAAATAAAAACAAGCCTGCTACTTCTAATTCATTCATTGTAACTTATGTCATATACTGAACAGAAGGATGTACTAATACATTGAATAGATGAATAAAAACTCAGTAAAGGAAAAGAGCTCAACTTCAGCTCTGTGTGTTTCCAATTTTGGTACCACTGTTAGTGGGTATTAATCATGACAGCAACTGTAGGACAGGGCACAATTACATATTTGTCTAATTTTTGTTATTATTATTATTATTATTATTATTATTATTATTATTATTATTATTCTTTATGTTCCTTGGTTCCCACAAGACTGCTACTTTCTAGTAGACCATGTCACAGTCACTTAAGTTATTTTAACATACGGTACATACTAGTAAATCTGATCAAAGTCAATAGAAACATAGTCTTTGATGTCAGATAAGGACGCTTAGCCCACCTAGTCTGCCCATTTTCCTACCTAATGGGTAAGCCCCACTAGACCTGTCTTTTGTCTTTTGTCTGTCCCATGCATTCTTGATCTCTCCCACAGTTTTAGACCCCACAACCTCATCAGGAAGGTGGTTCCATGCGTCCACCACCCTCTCTGTGTCTTTTTTTTTTTTTTTTTTTTACTTGTATCATCATCATCAAGTTTTATTGTTGGATCATTCAGGTCATTACAATTGTTACAGAAAAAATTATTTAAAAATTATCAGTTCTTCAACCATATATCCGAATACAGTGCAAAACATTAATAGATATTAGAAGCTTTAAGCTGGCAATTGCAACAGTTAAATACACACTGCCCTTAAGCACTTTTGCCACTTCAGACTTATAGTCCAGCAGTGGGCAATGCTATGCAATGCCTAGACAATTCCCAGGAAGGTCTAAGGTATACTCTATCCCCAGGTTCAATCCTATCCCTCCTTAATTGTACTTTGTGCTCTTATTTAATGATTGATCTCATGTGGTGACTCTGAAGACTGTCACAATAAAATGGTTAAAATGCTGTCAGTTTTCCTTACCACCCTATAATTATAGTTTTCTAGGCTTTTATAATTTTTATTTTACTCTCAGTAAATTCAGAAACTCAATAAATTCACAACTCTAGTAAAAAAATACACAGCTCCCTATGATGCTCGTTCTCAAGACTTTTATAACTTTTTTTTACTCTCAGTAAACCCCCTAGGAAATTTATAACTCTAGTATACACAGTTCCCTGTGATCATAGTTTTCTAGGCTTTTATAAAACTTTTTTACTCTCAGTAAATTCACAACTCTAGTAAAAAATACACAGCTTCATTTGGAATACATTATCTTCAGTAGAACAATTTAAAATAAATGTTAAATTAGTTATTGGCAGCTCCATACCCTAAATTAGGAACCAATATCTTCTAAGTCGAGGAGAGTTTTAATGTACAGTAGTTTTTTAACTGTAAATTAACAGCAGTACAGCCAGTAAGACAGGTCCAGAATAAATGCAGCCTATTGGATTATTCGTGTTCTTCTTCCTTGCGGAGTCCCGGTTCTTTTTTGTCCATCAGTGACCTGACAGACTGATACCATGATAAGGAGGCAGGAGGATGACCACACTGACTGACCTACATAGTCCCAAACATATCAGCTGGACTGAGATGGAGTGGGACAGTGACACTGCACTGGACTTTTCTGATTCTGAATGGGGCTGGCTGGGCAATGTGAGGGGGGGCACAAGGCAAGTTGCAAACTGGCCGGAGGCAAGCAAATGTTGGGGCAACATGGCAAATAAGGCAGCCAGGTGCCGGTGGGTGGGTGGCTACAGAACAGAGAACTGCCCGGTCCGACTACACCAGTACCAAGAGAACTTTTAATTAATGGACTTGACTTACGATGGCACTTTGGAACTGGACCATCACCACTGGGAAGTTATTTTGTCAAGCTGCTGCTAAAGAAGTTCAGAGCTCTTCAGCATAAAAATTAAAATTAACTTAAAAAAAATAAAAGCAAATAAACAGCAACTCCAGTAATTCTCTGGGTCTGGGCAGTCCGGTTCAGCAGTCTCCAAGGCAAGTAAATCTGAAATCAGCAACCACCCCAACACTCACTTTCTAAACCCAGCACAACAACAAGGCAACACCAGGTTGTTACAAGAGTCAGGAGGAAATGGGATGAGATGTGTTTTGGTGGCTACCTTCCTTTATACCCAATACCCTAGGCTCCTTGGCTTGCACTAGTGTGGCTTTGTTCTCAGGGGCTGGGTGAGCTCAGAACTTCCCCTGAAGTAGGCGGGACTTTCAAATAAAAATATAATATAATCCAATCACCAGCACAGTGGAGGCATAACAGATCTAAGTGAAGTGTTGTTATCTCGGCCGATTATCTGCCTTATGGCTGGCTAGCATGGCTGTGGGGGTGCTTAAGTCTCCTGACTCCCAAAACAAAGAGGAGATGAGAGGTGTGAACATCTGCTGGGCTGCTTTAATTCAGAAGTGTTAGCGAGGGTTCTGGAGTTGTAAAGTAGGGTCGTTATAATAACAACTGTACTTTACAACTCTGCAAGAAAGCATTTAGTGGCTCTGTTTCTTTTGTTTGTGATGGGGCACGGTGGTGGAAGATTCAAGGCACTGCAAGCTATCCCACAATGAGAACCTCTGACTGACTGTCTACCAGCAGCACGAAAATGGAGAACCAGCTTTTTGTATAAAATGTCCCCATGTCAATGAGACATGAATATTAGATCCCCTTACACTAAACATGGGTGCAAAGATCAAAGTGAGCACTGAGTGGCGGAGCCACTGCCAAGAAGAAGCAGAAGGGGGACTTTTGCAAAGTGTAGCAACAAGGGTGGTATTGTTCCACAGGGCAGACCTGCTCTTCTCTTGACCTTTACAGAGTAGATTGCTTTTTTTCTGTACCACAGTCTTGCCATGATTTTGCACTGCTGGGAGGGAGGATAAGGGGATCACTGCTGGATGCTTATCTCATCGCCTTCTCTCAAAGGCATGGATGAGGCTGATCATTGTTTTGTGGTCGCATTGATGCTGTCTGGACTATGGTCTAACATTTTTCACCCAGGTTATACCTAGTTTAAGAGGACCTTGAGTGGGTCCCAGTGCAGCTGCTCTCTGTTCACGCATCACCCATGGACCAGATAGCAGAAGGAGTGGTACGTGAGCCTAGGCTGTTTAAATTGGGGTTTGTGTTGGTAGTACTGCTGTCGATTGGGTCTCCTGTTTCCTCGGGGGAGGGCTGCTCACTTGCTGCTGTAGTGGGGACTGTACCAACCATTTCCACCAGCTGTTTCTGTCCATTACTGTGTCACTCTGTCACAGATGGCTGTTACTAGGGACAGCAGGCGGGCTTCTAACGGGATGCTGGGTATGGGGATACTCACTACTGTCTCATGAAGCTGCCCTTTTTGTGAATCGGTAACTCTGTCAGGAGTGTCGTTAAGCGGCATTGCTGGCGCCTGATGGGATGAGGTGTATTTGTTCCTATGGACGTCCCTCCCTGTGGTCTGTTGGGGCGGGGTGTAGTCATGCGGCGATACAGCCCCTCTCCCCCAAACTTGTGTCCCCCACTTTTGACCCCATGTTTTCAAGCACACCCCGAATACTACTGCCCAAGCATGTTGCCCTTCAACACCTCCACCCTCCACACACACACACACCGGCATTTAGTTCCCTCTTTCTGCAGAATAACACATTATTAAAATAACCACTCTCATCCCCAGACTGTCCCTTAAATGCCGAGCGAAGTTGGTGTGACCATCCTGCTGTTTCTGGTGGCTGTCTTCCTTGGGGTCAGTGACAGCACCCCGGCCCCTGGGGCCGAGCCAAGCCCGAGCCTCCCCCAGGAGATGTGCACCTCCTGCGGTGGCAGGTAGCCTGAGGAGCTGCTGGCTGGCCAACTGCACTGACTTTCTGGAGGTGGTAAAGTGGCACATCCTGGACCAGCTGCAGATGAGGGAGAGGCCCAACATCACCAACCCGATCCCCAAGGCGGCCATGGTGCCGGCGCTCCGCAAGCTGCACACTGGCAAAGTGCGGGAGGATGGCCGGATGGAGATCCCCAATCTGGACGACCATGCCACATCCAGTCAGAAAGTGCAGGAGCAGAGCTCAGAGCTCATTAGCTTTGCAGAGATAGGTGAGCAGTCACTGTACTATATTAATAATGTTGGTTATAATCAGGAAATTAATGGTCACTTGATGGAAGAAAGAGTGTTTGTTGTTAGGGCACTGAAGAAGAGCAAGCCCTGCCACAGCCATTGGTTTTCCTTTTACTGTTTCCTTGCTGTTAAGGGAAGGGGACAGAAATGGCAGGGATGCAGAAAAAAACACCCATAAAAAAAAATGCCCACTGTGATATAGTGCAGTGCTGCAGTCCATAGGGACAACATGGGCAGATTGCTATTTGGGGGAGAGTCAGGTGGAGGAAAAACTGTTCCACGGATGGAAAACATGACGTCAGCCCTTTTCTACATGCAAATGTCTGCAGGGCTCTGCCCAATCAGCTGTAAAAAGTGGTTGATTACTAATGGTGCTAGATGCTTGTATTGCTGAATATGTCTAGTTATTTTGTTTTTCAGTATGGTGTATATTGATGTACTGTGTTTTATCAATGCTATTTTATATGCCAATTGTTTACTATATAACTACTGTATTTATTCACCAGTCTATGGGACACCATTGAAAAAGAGTTTTGTCTCAATGGCTTTGCATGTCCCAACAAACATAAACTTAACTGAGTTAAACCTATAGAGCCAGATAGGGTACAACCAAGGGGTACCAGGTCAATATAGCACTACAAAAACAGTGCAGCAATACCCATGCTGTGTGAAGCACTGAAGCATTTACAGTGACAGGGGTATCACAGTGGTAGGGAATTACCACTACCCCGGTTGCTGACCATGAAGTAGAAGATGTGCTGAAAAATCCTGTGCTGCTGTGCTGGTTGAGCTGCTCCTGTGGTGGAGTGCCCTGAGCACCAGCACAAAGCAGTGATGGAGACCTGAGGCTGTGGTTTCCTTCCCCCCAGGTCTCCTGGTGTTGCAACTTTTTTTTATGGGGAAAAAAAAGAATTTTATCCCCTCCCGAGTTTCTCCGCATCCCTGATGTCCACACCCCCTCAGAGTTGATTATTTAAAGTCTGGGGGGCATATGGGTGTGGGGGCAAAGCCTTTCACAAAAAGAAAAAGTGCCATTGATTTCAATCACTGTGCTTTGTTGTTGGAGGGTTGCTGTTGTGTTCAGTGTTATGTCAGAGCACAGTATTATGCTTGTGGCATTTATTACTGCATGGTTTTGTAGGCCACATTATAACCCCATGCCTAACCAAGGGTACTCACCAAGGGTACTCAAGGGCACTGCAAACAGTGGTGGTTCCAGAGGCTTGGAGGAGGGCAATATGTAGTCCTGCTTCACAATAGTGGTAGCAGTGAGGAGGTTGGCAACTATAGGCTAGTCAGCCTGACATTGATGGTGGGAAGCTAATGGAGTCCCTTCTAAAGGAAAGCATTGTGGAGTATCATGGATTATATGACCTGAGGCAATGTGAATTCATGGGAGGGTGTCATGTCAGACAAACGTGGCAGATTTCTTTGAATGGACAACCAGAGAAAAAGAACAAGGTGGGGTAGTGGACTCATACTATTAAGATTTCAATAAGGATTTTAACACTTTTCAGACTGGTCAGCCTAGGCATGGGACAAAAGGTGGTAAACTTGGTAACAAATTGATTAAGGGATAGATGACGGATGATGGTGGCAAACAGAGTTCACTTTGGGAAGGGGGGATGACCAGTGGGTGCCACAGGGCTCAATACTGGGACCCTCTCTTCAATGTCTTCATAAGTGACATTGCAGATGAGCTAAAAGGAAGGTTTGCCTGTTTCTGGATGACACCAAAGTCTGCAATAGGATGGACTCTCCAGAAGGGTGGAAAGAATGTTCAGAGACTGAAAACTTGAGGAGTGGTCAAAGGCATGGCAGCAGGGTTTCAGTGTGAAAAAGTGCAAAATCATGTTCTCAGGGCACACATATCTAGAGGAAGAGTACAATACGGTAGAAGAAGTATTGACAGTCACCAAACAGGAAGGAGCCTCGGAGTAATCAGATCTTATGATCTCAAGGTGGTAAGGCAGTGAGTAGGACCAGTGGAATGTTGGGGTACATAGGAAGGGGTATCACCAGCAGAAGGAGGAAGGTGGTATTGCCACAGCATAGATCACTGCTGAGACCCCACCTGGAGTACTGTGTCCAGTTTTGGAGACCACTTCGTAGGAAGGACACAGACAGAGTGGAGGTAGTCTAGAGTAGGGCAACTAGAATGGTGCAGGGTCTACATCAGAAGCCCTATGAGCAGAGACTGAAGGTCCTCATGTACACCCTGGAATATATGACAGAGGCCTATAAATACCTCGCAAGGTAAATAAGGTACAGGAAGGAGTATTTTCAGAGGAAAAGATGCACAAGGACAAGGAGACATACGATGAAGCTGGAAGAGGGTAAATTCAACAGAGATCAGAGGAAGTTCTTCACTGAAAGAGGGGTGGATGCTTGGAACAGTCTTCCAGGATGGGTGGTGGAGCCAAAAACTGTGACGAGCTTCAAGCATGCATGAGATAGGCACAAAGAAATCTTATTGGGAAGCAAGAGGCTGGATCCAGAGATCAAATACGATCTGCAGTGACAGTATAGACAGGCAAAAAATGTGCAGACTGGGTGGGCCAAGTGGTCCTAATCTGCTGTCAAATTCTATGTTTCTAAGTTTTGCCTTTCTGTACACCTTACCAGTACCTAAGTCCCTGAAGTTCTTAGATTATTTTGGTTGCCATCCTCTGAACGCTTTAATCTTTTTTCTAATATCTATTTATTTAGTTGTTTGATTTTGATCACCAGGTGGGAACAATGGGTCAACTTTGTTTGATTTTGCTCCCCAGTGGGTACAATGGGTCACATGGCTTTCACAGCATGATCCTGATATGACCGACATACATAGACAATGTTAAAACTATTCAGCACAACACATTGGTCAGTACAAAAGCTCAAAAACATTAACATCCAGCAATACTGTTTAAATACTGTTTGATACTCTTTCTGAGCAGAGTTAAAGTGTTCAGTTGCCTAATGCTTGGACTGATGGCATGTCAGCTTTTCGATGACAGCTACAAAAATGTTTTTTGACTTGTCATTGACTTGAACAGAGGTACCGTGCTCCCTCACTATACTGAATACTGGGTTATAGCAAACAGTAATCCTGGCTCCAAACTCTAATACAATACTGTAACTACACATGCAGTCTAATAATAATGTGATCAGAAAGAGCCAGGAAGCAGTATATAAATAAATTAACTACCAAATCTGGACATACTAAAACCTAAAACTAGGACACACAGTGCAAGTTTTATGCACAGGTCACAACATGCCACTTAATGTAATTAGTGAAAATACACTTGGGTCTTGCCTGTTGGCTGTAGCTTACCTTTTACTGAGAACAAAAGTGAGAGATGCTAGCTGGTCACAGTAGGTCACACCTGGAAATGAGCTTTGACTCAGTGTACCTTTCCCAGTTACCAAATTTTAAATAAATAAATAAATAATGAGATAAGAACTGATATGATAATGAACTGAAATGCGCTTATTTAGGCACATGAGGGCAATAAGTGTGTAGACTGTCATTGTCTGTAGTGTGATCCAGGAGTTGTTCGTTTCACTTCAAGCTGAGTTTGCAGTTCCAGTATCTCTGGTGGGGTCTTTGAGTGCAAGTTGTAGCAATAGTTGTATCAGTGAGTGTTCATGCATGCAGCACAAAAGATACAGAAATGTAATAAAGTACATCACATATCGTCTGCTGGGATGGAGCTCCTGAAATCACTTCTGTATATACCTGTAGCAGTGATAAAGTGTATCTGGGGCTTTATTGGTATCAGTGTGTGAGTGACAGTGATAGTGGAAGTGCAGAGTGAGTGTAGTAGCATGAGCAAGGTAGGAGTCTGAGCATGCAGTATAGAAACACAAATCGAATGGCCTAACCAATAACTTAAGTGCAACTGCAGTTTGGTACAACCTTGGTACATATACTTGCATATGAAGGTGTATAAAGGCATATGAAGGTGTCTGGACTGCCTGGCAGTTGCAGAATTAAATCAGCACTCAGTACTCATCATCCCTCAATGTAACCAACTGGAACCTTTAACAAATTCACATGATGGCTCCCATTATGTTCATTATAGCAAGGGAGCACTGAATTCCCAAGATTAACACGTTGTTCTCAGAGGGTTCCTGTTATTTTACATCTTGATTGAGTCAAAGAAAATGTGTTCTCCTTCTTTGCTGATCACTCTGTAAGTCAGTACACCTACGTTTAAGTTGTTCCTGAGATCTAGTTGTAACCAGTCAAGGTTTCACTACAGGACGCAATGATGTCCCATCGTTTTAGCACATAGGGCAAATTTACATATATCATTATAAAGCATTTTGCATTTCACTTGATCTTTAGAGGAAGCTGCTCCCTACACCTGGCTGCCAAAGGCATCTCTGGGCAATGGCTTTATGTTTCTCATCAATTAAGAGATCCCCACCTGCATAAAGTGCCCCTAGGTTTTTGTGTATCTGTGTGGTTACCTGCTTGGTATGCAATCTGAAGGATAGTGAGGAATCAAGGACAACTTCGAAGTATTTAAAGTTCTCCTTTGTTTCCAAACCATTATCTTCATTAACAGTGATCTTAAAATCCTTACTATAACCTTTATGTGTATAGGCCATGCAGAAAAAACATGGCGTTCATTTTTTTTTAATTTAGTAGTAATCTACCATCCCTGAAACATTGTTCCAGTTTTGTAAATTGGCATTCTGGAGCTGCATTCAGTATTTGCATGTCTTTATTTGCAGTGTAGTTCACCACTGGTCTGAAAATGGACCTTGCTCACCAATACAAACTTTTATTTATTTTGGCTCACTGAGGCAAACATCCTTTATTCAGGAATGACCCAAAGTTAATTACATTTAACAGGAAATAACAGTCCACATATACAGAGACTACAATATACAGTTCAGCAGAAATGAACAGGAAAGATGTGATATGACAATAATATTGCAGTTATTGAAATACATATTGTTGTACATCACACCAAGAAAAGTCCAATGTGCCATGTCATATGACTCTAAAGTATTAGACACAGTTGGACTCCTGAATTGGTGGAGGAGGGAGACAAAGGTGGAGATAGCCACCGCACAGTTGCTCAGTGGGTGTAGGTGCATGTAGTTGTTGGGAGAGAGCACTCTCTGATCAAACCTTTGAAGGGCATAAAGGAAGTACTCTCCAAGATAGAGAAAGGAAGTCTGTTAGGTTACTATTCAATGCTCTATCTCTTTTTATGCTCTCCCAGCAGAACAGCAAGCAATCTGAAACAGGCTCAGTCCCAGTATGAATACATTCTTTCTGTGTTTCTACTGGGAAACTTTAAAAAGTTGCAAATGTTTTTGTCTACAATACCCTCATAACAGTCCCACTTATCTCTCTACATTGTTTGACCATTTCTTTACCATCTCAGTAGCAGTGAATTATTGGTGCTTGGAGATTTAAAACTGGACTAACCTGGCATAAATTCAAAATCACTTGATACTCTCACAAAAAAAGATTGACATCTCCCAACTCATTTTGTACCCTAATATGTGCTCATCTGGGGCTCAAGACTGTCCCTAAAAGGCAGGATTATCACCAGCAGGCAGGATTGTATAGTCAGGGCTAACACCCTTCCTGATGCCATCAGCACTCATTTTGCTGACTTTGCTGTCTGGAGTGCTCATCCCCTACAAGTCTCCCTAGGGGGATCTGTTCCATGGATTTCTCAGTGTTATGACCTGACAATTTCATGCATGTACTTGTCCATTCTGAATAGTCTTACCTCTACTCCCAATCCTGTACAAGGGCATCATTCCCTGATATTTTCATCAGGCTATAAAATGACTATGCCCAGTTACCAAATGTAGGATTCTGGACTCAGCCACTGAGTGGATCATAGAAGACTTCTTGTCCAGTTGAGAACAAGAGAAAAATGTTGGAAACAAAAACGTCAAAGCTGTGAACTTACTGGGCTGAATACTTGTAATGGTGCAATATTTGTAAAGCTGGTGTCAGACCTATAAGGAATTATGTTTGCAAAGAGCAGTTTTATCATTCTTGTAGTGATCCCCATCAATTCTGGAACAACATAAAAGGAGATGTGAGCATGAACATATCCTGATCACTTTCAAATGTTAATATTGGTGGTGTGAACTGCAATAACCATTCCACAATTGTTAGTGCTTTCAATGTTGAATGCTTTGACCTTTGAGCTCTTGCAACACACCTCAACTTCTACCCCGTGCAACCTCTCCCTGGACTCCAGCTGCTTTTTCCCACTTCCCTCCTGTTTTAGGATAGCGAGGATATCAAAACTGCTCAGCTGTATCAACTGTGATAACAAGTCAGGCTTAGACACACTGGGGCCTAAAATGCTCAAATTAGCTGCCTTGTTTATAACTGCTCCTATTTCATAGATTTGTTACTTTTCCTTCTCATCCAGGATTGTGCTGGATTTTGAAAATTCACCAGGGTTGTCCTGGTGTTTATGCCTAATGACTCAAAAGTATGGACAATTATTCTCTCTGTCCTGACCAAGTTGTTTGATAAATTAGTGTCCCTGCAGCGTACAGAACAAATAAACTATAACCTTTCATTTGCCACCCAACGTGGTCTCAGAAAAGGTCACAGCCCTGCCACTGATCTACTGTAACTGTATCCTCAAATGATATTAGCTAGGCCATGGATGCTGACCTATTAAGCAGTGCTATATTCATTGGCTTCACCAAGGCATTTGATTTGGTTGACCATGTGCTATACCGATCCAAGTTTCTGACCTATGTTTACCCCCAGCTTAAACTAAATGGTTCCAAACTACTGTACCATTACATGAGGGAAGAATTAGTCATATTGCATTCCTCCTTGTCAGAATTAGCTAAAGCAAACGTTGGTGTTCCCCAATGTACTGCATAATATTAGGCCTACTACTTTGTGCCCCAATTTATTAACCTCCCAGATGTCACCAGTCAATGTAACACACTACTGTGCTCAGATGATCTGGTCTTAAGTCACAGTACAGACATATCACAGTGATTCACCAGCACCTGTAAGACTTTTCTGCACTCATATGATACTGGTTATTTGGCAAAAAACTGCTACTTATTTTCAAAAGACAAGGTCCATGTTGTTTTGGTCCAAAATCAACTTCCATTCAGGTGCTCCTTGCATCTCCATTACATGTGTTGATGAAACCTAGAATGTGCTGGCAAAAAAGGACCAGCTGGCTCATCTAGTCTACCCAATTTTCCCTGCCTGTTACTACAATCTGCACCCTATTTGTTCACAGGTGTCCCTCCCTCCTCCAGTTCTTCTACCTGTTATACCAATGTGCCTATCACAAGCATACTTGAAGCTCCCTACTGTCCTCACCCCACCATCTCCACTGGCAGGCTGACCCAAGTGGCTACCACCCTTTCTGTGAAGAAGTATTTCCTCACATGCCTCTTAAACCCCCACCCCAGCTTCATAGCATGCCCCTATGTTCTGGTACTTGTCCTCTGAAAAGATTCCTCTTCTGAACTCTGCTCCCCCCCCCCCACTGTGAGGTACCTGTAGGTCTCAATCATATATCCTTTTGCTTTCCTGTCTTCCAGGGTGTACATACTGAGCTTCTGCAGCCTCTCCTTGTATTGATTCTCATGCAGCCCCACACCATTTTGGTAGCCCTCCTCTGGACTGCGTCCACTCTGTCAATGTGCTTGCAGAGGTGCAGACTCCAGAACTAGACACAGAACTTCAAGTAGGGTCTCACTAGTGAGCAATTCAGTAGGAATATCAACTCCCTTCTGTGCTTGAAATCCCCACCCTATGCAAGCCATCATTTCAGTAGCCTTGCCTGCTGTCTTGTCCAACTGCCTGCCACCTTGATATTAGCAGATATGATTACCCCAAGGTCTCTATCTTGCTTGGTGACTGTAAGTACCTCCCCTATTTTATACACAGCCACTATGTTTCTGCACCTCAGATGCATGAATTTGCACTTCCTGGCACGAAACCCAGCTGTCACACCTAGACTACTGTTTAATTTTCCCAGATACCATTGCATTCTCTCCACCCCTTGTTGGTGTCCACCCCATTGCAGATTTTGTGTCATCAGCAAAGAGATTCACCTTTCCTCAGTTCTTTAGCAATGTCACTATGAAGACATTGAAGAAGACAAGGACCCATCACCAATCCTTGTGGGACTGGCCACTGGTCACACTCCCATTTTTGAGCGACTACTGCATACTACCACTGCCTGCCTCCTTTCTTTCAACCAGTTAGATACTCAGCTCACCACATTCTTCCCCACCCCCAGTTGCTAAGTTTTTAATCAGTCTCCTTTGTGGTACAGTGTTATAGGTAGCAGACTAGTCTCTGAGGCTGGGAGATCAGAAGGCTGTGGGTTCAGTTCCCACATCTGGCACTTGGTTAATATCCCAGTACTGACATTGTAATGCAGCATGAGAGGGGTGCTGCACTTCTGAGGTGCCATCTTTCAGATGAGATGTTAAACCGAGGTTCCATCTGCCTGGATTGGTGGTAGTTCAGGTGGATGTTAAAAATCCCATGGCACTTATCGAAAAGAGTAGGGCAGTTTTTATTGTAAAGAAACATATAAGAGACAATTCATAATTCATTTTACAGAAATACAAAAATAATGACAAAATAGCATACAAATATTCACAAAACATATAGATAACTTCATGAAAGGAAAAAACTCCTCAAAAATCATTTAAATTTGATAAAATGCAAAAATACTTTCCACCATTTGGAAACTGTCCTGGAGGAAAATCTTTTTGATTCCTGTAAATAAATCCTCGAAAGTTCATTGGTTACTAAACAAACATAACCATCATAAGACATTTTACATTGATAAATTACCCATTGACACCAAGCTTGCCACAAATAGTACCGTATACAAAAAAATAATAACAAAGTGCTATCCCAATAAGATGACAAACTAGGAGGATAAATTCCAAGAACCAACATATCATATGATGGGTTCATAAGCCAATTAAATTTCCATGTTTTTGCTAAATAAGGCCATAAACCCCTAACATAAGAACAAAAAAGAAAAAAAATGTTCCATGGTTTCTTCTGTATTAATGCAGTCTAAATAGGGACAGTTCCTTTCCTCCTTAGCTTTGTATTTGTCATTTCCCCTTACATTTAAACACCCATAAACTATAAGCCACTGTGTTTCCCATTGAGAGGCTGGTAATCTAGAGTTATTAAGCAGGGCAAAAACCCTATAATTAAGAGCAGAAGGACAGTTTTTGAAACAAGGCTCCTGAAGATATAGTTATCCAACAATTAGCCAATACAAAGACTGAGTGGTATTATTCAAAATCATAACCTTAGTTAATTGCCATTTAGACAACTTTTGTACAGCTGGTTTAAAATAAACTGGAATAATCACATGTGGATTCAATTTTGGGGCCAGAGTAAGCCATTTCATAAAGTAACTGCCCAAAACAGTGACTACCCAACCTTTACAAATAGTATCTTCATGACTTAACCCAGATCTAAGTGTAGTTGTAAAAAAAAAGATAGTGCAGAAACACAACAGGATCTAACATGCCCAAACCTCCAGAGGTTTCATCCAAATATGTATATTGTCTTTTAACAGGATTTAACCTATTTACCCACAGCATTTGAAAAAATAAACAATATAATTTTGTTTCAGGCAGGGGTGGGAGGGGAAAAATCATAGCTACATATTGTAAACTAGGAATAATAACATGTTTCAAAATCTGAATTTGTTTAAGCTTTGAAAACTTCCACTATTTCCATCTACAGTATTAACCTTAACTTCCACTTTCCCAAGAACTAGTTCCCAATTTAACTGATGCAAATTCTGCGGCCCAAACAAAAGTCCCAAAATTTTCAAAGGAGTATGAGAAACCCAGATCCCATTTTGATAAACATCAGTCAAACCAGATGTTCCCATAAATAATCCTTGAGTTTTCCTTAAATTCAATTGTGCATTGGAAACTGCTGAAAAATGTGAAAAAATTGCCAAAAAATAATGAAACTGAGTAAAATCAGCAAAATATAAAATCAAGTCATCAGCATAAGCTTGTACAAATAAAGAAGGTAGCAACCCAACCTGAACACCCAACCAACACTTACATTGTTCTATAAGCCTTAAAAGGGGACCAAGAGAAAAGATGCACAAAAGGGGGCTTAAAGGACACCCCTGCTCAACTCCAGTATTTAAGCGAAATCCTTCAGCAACAGTTCCTTGCAAAAAGGGGTAAACTAAATTATGCTCATTAAGAGAGACTATAACTTGAATCACTGGCCCAGGAACCCCATATTTCCCTAATACTGAATAAAGGAATGGAAGATGAACCCTATCAAAGGCCTTTTCTAAGTCTACCAAAAATAGACAGTCTTCTATATCATGTAGTGACGAATACTCAATGGTATCCCTAACAAGCATCAAAGCAGACTGAATCCTCTTATCAGGGATTCCGCAAAATTGATATGGAGATATGACTAATTTGGCATTTTGTTTGAGCCTGTTATTTAAAACATTTCTGAATATTTTATAATCCATGTTTAAAAGAGTAATTGGCCTCCCAATTTTTAATGTTGTTCCTATCCCCTGATTTAAATAAATGTAATAATAATCCATCAGTAAAGGAAGGGGACACGGTCTTAGTGCCTAGAAAAAATTGAAAAAGTAAATTAAGGCACTGACTAAATTCTTCAATAAAAGTTTTATAAAGTTGGTAAGGTAAACCATCCAAACCTGGTGATACATTAGGTTTAAGTGTTCATATAACTGTAATTATTTCCTCAAGTGTAATTGGCCCTAACAAATGCAAGGTTGCAGTGGATACAGAGGGGTAATTCTACAGTACTAAAAAATGAGTAAAATCAATGTTTAAAATTGGTATTTTGGATTCTAAAGTATGAAAATGCTGTTTAATAACTGTCCTAAGTTGAGGCACAGTGGTTGCTTTTGAGCCATCAGGAGTTATAAAGAAATCAATAGTAGAAGAGTCTTTTGAAGACTTAAAGGCCTCAAAAGGATCTCCAATAGGAGCCTTCTGGGTACCATTAATAAATATAGCTTGCAGTGTTTTAGCCCTATCATATTGAAAAGCTTTCATAGCAGTTTTAAGTGAACTAATCTGAGCTGAATAATCAAGTTTAGAAATGTAAGAGATCGAAATTAACCTTTGCAATTGCTGCCTCAAGGATAAATATTTCATAAAATTAAAATCTTTAGTAACTATTCTGTGATGCTTAAACCATTTCTGTAAAAGTGATGCAGTATCTAGCCACCAGGCCCCTATATCAGAATATACAAAAACAACTGATAATCTAGCTTGCAAAAGCATTTTAACCCCAAATTTAGTCTGAGGTAAATCTAGAGTGGAAACATTTAGTTTTCACCTGCCCTGCCTACCATGGCCTAAATTCCCAGGATCAAAAGAAGTAAGCAACAATGAATGGTCTGAAAATTCTACAGGTTTCATTTGGAAGGCCTGAACCTGAATGGATGAAGAGACAAACATATGGGGCTGGATATTCAAACTGAGCTATTCTGTGGCACAAGCCCTTGCACTGCACAAAATAGTTGCACAGGGGGGTGTGGCTGGGGGCTGGATATTCAGCAGAGTTGCGCTGCTGAGTAACTCACTTTGAATATCACCCCTGCACCACAACCACTGTGCATGGTGCAGTGGAACTTGCACCATCGCAAGTGGTCAGGGTGGAGCAGTCAAGATGAGGTGCACAGTGCCATTGCGCCATGTACAAATTCTGATATTCAAAAGGTGACATGCAAATGGGCCATAATTCATGCAAGGCGAGGGGCCATTTGCATCTATTTATGACCCATTTGCATGACATTAGCATGCAGGTGCTGATCCCTGAGGACTTGCACCTGGCACCCTGGGCAGCAGCCGTCAAGGGACCAGCGCCCTGCAGCCAATCCCCTTGAGCATCAGTTTAAACCTTCCCCAACTGGCCCGAGTCGCAGGCATATGTGTAAATCTTCCCTCCGACTGGCCCGATCGAGGGCATAGTGTAAATCTCCCCTCCCTGACTGGCCTTATCACAGGCATAAGTTTAAAACAACACCCACCCCACTAGCCCGATCGTGGGCATAAGTTTAAAAATACCCACCCCCACTAGCCCGATCGCCTGATCACGGGCAGCAAAGAGGTAAACACCCCCAAGAACATATCCTGGTGGTCCAGTGGACCGGAAGCCTGATCACGGGCATCAAAGAGGTCAAACACCCCCAAGGACCACCTACCCTGGTGATCTATTGGCCCCACCCCACCACCCACGGAGCCCCACCACCCTGCTCCCCGTCAGCCCGGCGGGTGGCAGCATCCCACCCGCCTGCCACCCCGCCATCCACCGACTGACTGCCTGGTAGGGCTGCACGCTCATTGGTTCAGAGCAAGAGCCAATGGGAGTGCAGTCCATACCGTACAAGGCAGTCCTGATATGTGAATGAATCATTGCCAGCCTGTTGTGTTATTTGACTTTTAACAGGAGCTGTAGACTGTTTGGAAGCTTGTTCTAATGTTGTAAAAGGTGTGGTCACAAATTCCCCTTGTCCCTCTAAATTTGGCTTTAGGCACTCGTCAGGTCCAATGAACGTTTTGCCAGCTGATTGTGAAACTTGACAATGTAAAGGGGGTTCCCTTTTGTGTTCTGTAGCATAAGCACCAACGGGTAAAGCAACTGACTCACCGAGCCTTGCAGAAGGAGTAGAACACTGTTCCTCAGCTGGAGAGCTGTCAGGATTATCTCACTAATGACAGGGTGCGACCCTGGAATTTGTAGCTCAGCAGAAACTGCAGGCAGAGAATGAAAAGAGCTGCTGGTTGCAAAAACAGGTGATAAATCCTTAATGCAGAGGTAGCGATAATATCACAATTATCAGTAAAAAAATGGAGCTTCATGAAATTCGTCATCCGAATCTAAATCTGGCGAAACCAGACAATGTGCCACTTGCACAAGCACAGCGGGAGATGAGGCCAGCTTTCCCACCGCAGTAAGTCCTCTCCCTCCAACGACCTGCATGAAATGGCCATCTTACTGATAGCCCGTCCCCTACTGGCCAAACTGTAGGAGAATTTCCCCAGTGTCCTGGTTAAATTTCCCTCATTCACTAAAAATACCATCAACAGCTTAATCTAGTTCAAGGTCAGTTGGCATTCATCTGTATCCCCCTCACCCGGGTCGTGCCTGAAAACAGACAGGATTTGTCTTGTGCACTTACCCGGTCAACAAAAACTAAATAAATAAATAAATAAAAAGGCCTTACTGAAGCCCAGATAATCCACATTCACTGCCCTCTCCTGATCTGCCTCCCTTGCAACCCAGTAAAAGAAATCTATGAGAATTGTTTGACATAGCCTTCCCCCATGAAGCCGTGCTGCCAGTGGTCCTGTAGCCCATTTTCCTCCAGGTACTCCATCACTCTCTCCTTTAGCAGAGTTTCCATTAATTTCTCCACCACTGACATGAAGCTGACTACTCTGTAACTGTTAGCCTCCTCCCAGCTGTTGCTCTTGTTCAGAGGGACCAGATTGGTGGCCATCCTCCAGTCCCTGGACTACCCATTTGCAATGAGGTGCTGAATAGTGCTCCTAGATAGGCAACTAGTACTATGCTCAATTATTTTATTACCCTTGGGTGGATTATGTCTGGTCCCATTGCCTTGTTTTCCATTAGGGCTTCCAACCCCTGGTGGACTCTTTCTTCTAAAAATGGACTTGTGTCTATTCCTCCTCTCCCCACTGCCAGCTGATGCATGTTGATCCATCCCTTCCCCCTCTACTGTGAAGACAGAACAGAAGTAATTGCTTAACATTTTTTTTATCTTCTGCTGCCTGGTCCCCCCTTGCTCTCTTGATCCTCACTATCCTTCACTTTGCCTTCCTTATTTTTCACACATACCTAAAGAAAATCTTATCCCCTTTTCTGACCTCATTGGTGACCATCTCTTTTGTTTAAGCCCTTGCTGACCTCTCCCAGCCCATCTCCCTTTGTTTATCTAGATATACCCCATGTCTCCCTCTGTTTGGGTCTTGTTATACTTCCTAAAAGCTGTTTTTTCCTCCTTTACCACCTTAGCCACCTCCTTAGAGAACTATTGTGGACTCTTATTCCTTTTGTCCTTGCTTGTTTCTCTTAAACAGTTTGCCATTGCATTAGTTATTTCTGTCTTTTATCCTTTTCCATTGTGTCTCCATGGATGGTTTCATCCTGAAGGACATTGTCAGTTTTAGATACTTAAGTGTTCCCCTTGATCCATCATTGGACTTCTCCCCGTATCATGTCAATATGCAAGACTATCAATTTTTAAACTCAACATGACCAACACAGAACAGCACTGCCTCTCCTCAAGGCCCACCTCTCCATTGCTAAAAGTGTGCTGCTACCCAGACTCACATATGGCCTTCTATCCTACAATAAACTAATCTAACCAAGCAGTGTGTGGCTTACACTAGTATCTGGCATTTTGCCCTTGTCAACCTAACTCATCCATTGCTGTCTACTCAGCTCAGGGCTAGGCTAGCTGTCCCTTGCTGGGCTGCATACTGTACCTAATGTATCTCATCTACTGTTTCCTTAACAGATTGCTCTGCTCTAGATGCCCTGTTGCCTTAGCTGTCCTTCTGCAATATTCTGCAACATCTTTCAGCCTGAGGACAACAGAATCTCCTGTGCTCCTAGATTGCAGATGTGCCTCACGAGGTTTGACAGGAAACCTGTTGACCACCATTACAGTGATGGCACAATGCCAATAGTTGGCACTGTGCCATCAGGAAAACAGTGTTTTTTGTTGGGGGCTGCAGCCCTGACCTTAAAGATGATCAGCTCCAGGTCATAGTTGTTTTGGGGAGGGGGCGCAAGACCCAGAAAAGCTGTGTCGGTGTACCGTGACCATTACAGTGAACTGCCAATTTTATAGCTGCAATGGTCTTTGCAGTATTTGTTTCACAGTAATGTCAGTATACCATGCCTTACACCTTGGCAAACTTGCCTTTGCCCGCCATGCTCCTAAGACTTGGAACTCATGCCCCCTTTTGCATGGAACTCTTAATAGTCATCAGCAATTCTGTAAATCATTAAAAGTTTATGTACTGTTTTCAAAACCCTGCTTTTGTACATGACCTATGGTTTTAACACCTGTGTTTAATCTGTCAGCCCAACTGGTTCATTGCTATTGATCTGCTGTTTCTTGCCTGGTACTGATATTGATACCGTAGTTAGTGTATGTGTTGTTCATTCAGTGATTCTTATACCCTGTATTGCTGTTCCATTTTACTAGTTTTATTTTGCACAGCTGTAACTTGTAATTCATTGTAAGCTTTGTATTTTGCATTGTTAACTTGTAATGCTGTACCTAATTTTTGCTATTTGTGATCTTCTCTGTTTACAGTACATACATGTGGCAGTTCATTACTACCTGTCTGAACTGTTATATTACTGTGTATTGCTATGTAACTCTTCCAGTTCATGCTTAAAATATAGGCATCTGTTTGCCTAGTGTATGTATCTAATAAAATAAGTAAAAAACTAAATAAATGTATAACTCAGTAGCTGAACTACACTTGGAATGCAATCACAGACTCTGTTTTAAAACTATACATTTATTTTCTATTTTATCTTTTGTCATATTGCTCAGCTGGGCCCAATGTCCTTCCAAGGCTGTATGGGACATCACATTTAATTTACAGGTATATTCCTGCTGTACATGTGATGTGGTTTCCAGCTCTACTGATTAAGTTTTTTTTTTTGTACAGGATGCAGATGCAAACCTATTTTCCTCCAATTATACTTTTTAAAGTCTCCCAGGGAGTGGCTGAGGAAATTTCCTCCCTGCAATTAATTCTGAATTTTGTTTATGTTTGATTTGGATACAAGTTTTTTTTTTATCTTTTATTTAGCTTCCATTTACTCTTTTTCCATGTCATTTCGACATTTACAGTTTGCAGTGTCAGTGGCTCAGTAGGTAGCACACTCGCCTCTGAGGCCGGGAGATCAGAAGGCTGTGGGTTCAGTTCCCACATCTGGCACTTAGGTTAATATCCCAGTACTGACACTGTAGTGCAGCATGAAAGGGGTGCTGCACTTCTGAGGTGCCATCTTTTGGATGAGATGCTAAACCGAGGTCCCATCTGCCTGGATTGGTGGTAGTTCAGGTGGATGTTAAAGATCCCATGGCACTTATTGAAAAGAGTAGGGGAATTTTTTTATTAACACTGAAAGGTAAGACATATACAAAATAGTGTTACTGTACATAAAACATAAGGCAAACATGAAAAATAAACATAAATAAGTATTACATCATACATTCAACACATAAATATTTGTCAGTAGAATCCTGAAACAGAATATTAAATACTGAGTGCCTCCCTCCAAAAACAAAAAAATAAATATATACAAAGCTGTATAACATCATACAAAGCTAGAACCTTGGGAAAAATTTAAAAACAATCACAGGTACCATTACACCAAACATAAAGAAAAACCATTATAGTCAAACCCCTTCCCCCTCTCTATGAAAGAGTAGGGGGATGTTTTATTTGTAGCCCAAAAGGTCATATTAACAAAATCAGTACTAATTTCCTTTATACATTAAAGACCAGGAGTATACAAACATGAAAAAAGAAGGATCATAAATATAGAGACGTAGACATACTAAGTCCTACTTATATCTCAGACAGAAATTAAGTTTTACTAAGAAAATTGTCACCATCCCCCATCCTATCAATAGAGTAGGGGAATTTTTTATTTTTTTTTATACTGGAAAGTAAAGCATCTATCTGAAGGTGTTTCACCCCTCCAAAATATAATGTAAATGGCCAGGCAGAATATTGTAGCATAATCTGAGTAGGTTATACTAAATTTAACTCAAGAAGGTTACAACCAATCTATAGAGTCCCATCTAGATTGACAAACAGATAGAGGAAATTCCTCGTAATCTTGTTTTCACTCTGAAAATTGCCTTAACAACCATGTCAAATAAAGTGGCTTGTGAAAAATAGTGTTGTTGTATAGTAAAACGACATCTCACATGCCAAATATAATACTTAAAACAAAGTAAAACCAGCCATAATGTGACTTTGTCATGTTGAAAGGTGGTGACTGGTAGGATCCCTATGCACAATATTTCCAATGTTAGGGGCCATAAAGGGAAAGTGGGCCATTTTTCCAAAACCAAGATCCAAAATTCTTTGATGTAGGGACAGTCCAAAAATAAATGTTCCATAGTCTCAACTACTTCCAAACAGGTTTCCCTAGGGCAATATCGGTCCAAAATTTGTTTATGTTTTAGATTAGCTAGCACATTTAATTTACCATATAATGATAACCATAGTACATCCCACATACAGGGTGGTATGTGGGGTGAGGTTAACATAATACCAATAGAAAGTTTTATTTGAGGTGAATAGCAATCAAAGGGGGGCATATCTTGAAAATATTTTTGTATTATATAAACATAAAGTTGTTTTCTACTAGAGTGCAAAAAAGTGTATCTTGAAATGCCACATAATTTAATTTTTCCAAAACATATTTTGAGAGATTACGGGAGATGATTTATGGATCGTTGTTTTAGGAATATCTTGTATTCAGGCCAAAAAAGAAGTATATCACCTAAAGTATCCTGAAGCCATACTTTCCATAATGGGTCTCTGTCTGCAAATATAGGTTGTAGATTTGTATACAAAAACATTGTAAAAAAGAAAACTATCGGATGCAACATTTTTAGTCCCCCATATTTTTTCTCCCGAAACAACAACACTCTTTTTATAGGGTTAAGTCTGCTGCCACAAATACAGGAAAAGAAACAGCCACATATCTGTATCTCCAAACATGTAGGAAGGTTAAATACTGCACTAACATATAAAAATATGGGCAGTAAAAAGGTTTTTACCATTTGTATCCATTTTAACTTTGACAATCTCCATGTATTCCATATATCAACCTTGGTTTTTGCTTCTTCTAATTTAAATTTCCAGTTTAAATATGCTAGGTCTCCTGCTCCAAAATAAAGGCCTAAGATTTTACACGTACCTTTAATCACCGGTATACCTATAACCTGTGTAAAATATACTGGTTCTATTCCTAATGGAATGCAATTACATTTGTCATAATTTACTTGTGCACCAGTATATAATAAAAAACCTTGCAAAACCCTTTTTAACACCAGTGCTGAGGGGAGATCCCCTAACAAGAAACATAAATCATCAGCATATGCGACACATTTAACTTCAGGATCTGTACTGGAAAAGGAGAGTCCACATATATTATCATAAGCATAAATCTTCTGTATTAAAGGATCAATAGTGAATAAGTATAAAAGAGCACTCAGTGGGCAACCCTGCCATGACACCTCTGTAGTACGGGATATTTCTTCCCTATCCATCCATTACAAAATGCCTGAGCAGTAGCATTAGTATAACAAATTTTTATCCATTTTATAAAATTATGTGGTATACCATATCCAGCTAGATAGTCCCACAAATACTCATGTCTTACATTATCAAAGGCCTTCGCTTGATCCAAGCTTAAAATCAGACCTGAAATTTCCCCTGTAGATCCTTTTTAAAAAGTTCCCGTAAAAGTATAAGGCTATCAGTTATTTTCCTATACGGAATGGAACAGGTTTGCGCAGAGTGTAAAAGGGAATGTACGTTGGGTAACAATCTATTGTTTAATATTTTGGAAAACAGTTTAAAATCCGTATTCAATAAGGTAATGGGTCTCCAGTTAACTAAATCCCCTCTGTCTCCTTTTTTGTGCATAAATACTACTAACCCCTCATTCATGTTGTGGGGCATTATTCCTGTTGTTAATATTTCATTTAAAACTGCAGTGAACTCATCCAATTAATGTGGAAACATTATTTTATATAATTCATATGGTATACCATCATTCCCTGGGGCAGTTCCTGTTCTTGTTTGCGCCAGAGTTGTAGTAACCGCTAGTGTTGTGAATGACGCCACTAATGTAGATATCTCTAAATCCGGTAGTTGAGGCAAATTAATGCGTCCCAACCAAGCCTTATGTGCGTGACTCATGGGTTCAGTTACTCCAAAGAGGTTTTGCACATGTACATTAACCATGTTCATAAGTACTCTGGGGTCTGTACACCATACTCCTACTTTATTCTTAAGCCCTGTCATATGTTTTTGCTGTTTTTGAGAAGCACTAAATTGAGATGAATTCAAAAAGGCTTATGAACCTTGGGTGCCAAACCGACGTTCATTATCCAATGATTTTGCACGGTCATATTGGAATTTATTCATACATTCTCTTATATCATGTAACCTAGGAAGAACTGAGGTTTCATCATTAGCTGCCCGGAAATGCAAGTCCAAAATTTATTTTCTGTATTCCAAATACATATCAGTTTTATATTTCACGTATAATCTCCCTATAGCTTGAAAAAAAGCATTTTATATCAGTTTTTGTGTCTAGCCACCACTCACAATAGGTGTCATAAAGACACACAACTGATTTTCTAGCTTTTAAAATATTTAGAAATCCTTCTTCTACTGTGGGGGGAAGTAATGAAGCTAAATTCAACCTCCAGTATCCTGGTACCGTCTTAGTGTCAATAGTCTGTAGAGAGTCTGAAAGAAACCAAAAATCTATCCATGTAGATTTAGTGCCCTGAAAAAATGTTTTTTCTGGAGCCCCTTTGAGGGCCATAACATCAATAAGGCCTGTTTGAACCAATAAAGTGTTCAGGCACGTAACATCACAAAATATTTTATTGGTTTGGCATCCTCTGTCTGTCCTATATTTACTGCAGTTAAAGTCACCTCCCAGGAAAACATACCTGGAGGTGATCAAATATGGTTGAAATAAGCAAAATATTTCAATCCGTTCAATCTTAGTCTGTGGTGCATAAACATTTATAAGACGACACTGTAAGTCATTAATTACTGCCTCTACTAACAATACCCGATCGGGAAAAAGATCAATCAATTTTATTACCTGCATCATAGGGTTATTAAGGGCAATACCCACACCACTACATTGGTCTTCATCTACTGACCAATGAGTAATCCCCCATTTCCAACCAGCAGTTGCTGATTCTACATCCAATTCTGAATGTAATCTAGTATCTTGTAAAAACACCACATCATAATAGACGTTCTCAAAAAGTGACAAAATCAGCATCCGTTTTCTTTCCGATAATATACTATTCGCATTCAAGGAGGCCACCGAAAGATTATAAACTGCTGACATCAAAAAAACAAAATGAAAAAAGAAGAAACCCATCCTATTCTTAGAACATGTTATTTTTTCTTATTCCCTTTCCTCATTCCCAATCTGTTCTTTTTCTTTTTAACTGAATCACTTTGTGGTAAATTTTGCTCTAGATCAGAAGTAACATCTTGTTGTGACGAATGTACAGATAATGAATCTGATTCAGTACCTGTATCATCCTGAAGTACGGTAAACGGATTATGGGTGGATGTTGTGGGGGGGTCAGGAATCATTAATCTGGTATTACCAGATCGGAGGCTACGTCTTCTAGAAGTTACCAAGGTAAAATCTTCTTCAGGTGGGAGAGGTGGAGGCATTGAAGCCAAAGCATTACCTGGAACTTCTATTTGAGAGACAAGATTTGTGGATACTGGCCCGGGTTTGGGGGTATCAAGATTTATTTTAGGTTGAGGTTCCTTTTGGGTCACAGCATGTTCATGGCTGGTAGGAATATGTGAATGAGACCGTTCAGGAGGTGGGGAAATTGTTTGGTGTTGTAAGGCAGCTTTGACCGCAGTGTTAATGTAAAAATCTTGGATACTGTAATGTCCAGATTTATTTTGAGCCGCTAAAGGGCAATCAGCAAAGGGATGTGCTTCTCCACAAAGAGAACATTTACTAGGCTGGTGACAGTCAAGAAGAACATGCCCCTGTTCTCCATATTGTGCACATTTAATAACTTCACACATTCTACTTAGGTGTCTGGTCGATCCTCATTTGTAGCAATGCCTAGGTTGTCCAGGATAAAATATGAAACCCTTATCCCATCCCAAATAAAAACAACTGGGTATGTGCTGTAGGCCCTCATCAGTTTGGAATAAATTCACCTTGTATCTCCACCCTCCATTCCAGAACCCTTCATCGTCCAGTATAGGTTCAGGATTCCCTTGAACTGAACATTTCCTTTCTAACCAAGATGTAATATCTTCCACATTAACACCCTCATTTCTAAAAAGAACAGTTATTACCTTAAATGTTTGTTTGGTAAGAGGGATAGCTTGAAAGTGTAACCAAGCTGGATTAGTTTTTAACAAAGCATATCTCATCCAAAATTTATTTAACAGGTCTGGTGTATGGAAACTAATATCATAGTTATTATCCCCTGGGGTATGTATAAGAGCATATACCTCTCCTGGGGAAAATCCCAGCATTTGTTTAATTAAAACCTTTCCTATATAAAATCGATCAGGCATACCATCCATAGGGCCAAGAAACTGCAACCGGACTGCGTTCCTGCGTTTTGCTAAGGAAACTGTTTTTTAAATAAACTAGCAAATGTAGCAGGGTTGAAATACAAACAGGTGTATCCTGTATGGGATTAAGCTCAGCAGCAAGAACCTGTGTTTTGTTTAAAGTCTCAAGAGCACCAACATGCAATAAGTTATCTTCTGGTAACACTACATCATGCATTTGTGAATCAAATAACCCAGATTGTGAAGAACTACCTAAAGGAGAATCTGAAAGTCTTGCAGGAGAATGTGTAAAACAATCAGGTCCATAGCTAGATACTTTATCTTGTAAAGGGATGCCATCTGTTCTCTCAGCTTCTATACTTGTTCCAGGAAGGGGAATTACCGGATCGGCTATCCAGTTTCCCGTATCAGTTTGTGTCCAGCCTGCTTCACACAGCGCTTTTCGTGGGGACCAGGATTTATCAGGCAAAGGTTTAGAAACCTGTGGCAAAGTAACGTCAGTAGGTAGAAAACTTTTCAATACTTTAGGTACAGTACCTTGTAGGCCAGAAGGGGAGTCCAAAACAGGCCGTTTCCTTTTTCGTTCTTCTTCGGCTTGGATTTTTGAAAATTCGGCAATAGCAGATTCCATTATCTGCCGATTATGCTCTAATAAATCAGAAGAAACTACAAACTCTTGCGATAGAATTTGGGATTCGTGAGGCAATGTAGTTGCCTCAGCAGCTTTTCTCCCAGGACTGCGGGTTCTTCCGGAGCCGTCCAAACACTTCCTGTGTTCTTACTATCCACAACTTCCATATTGTGCGTCTTCATTTGCTCATGGGGATTCTGGTACACTGTTGGCCACCACACGGGTGCATCCCAGCTGTACCATTTTCCCCACATGAAAGAATAACACTGACATTTGAAACCTTTACACTTTTTGGCATTTCCATGGCATAAAGATGGTTTAACTCCCCATTTTTGGTGGATCCACCGCCTGAGAGCGCTATCTCAGAGTGCAGGGGTTGAGGTACAAGATGCTGGCCACCCTGTAGGTGCAACCCAGCTGTACCATGTTCCCCGCCGATTGATTCAGGCTCAGCAGCCCCAGCACAACCTCCTCCACTGTCCTCCTTCTCCACCATCTTGGTCCCACCAGAAAATGGGTTCCCCCTGCTCACAGGAAGCAGGAAGTAGGGGAGTTTCCCTGGTGTCCTGGCCAAATTTCTTTCATTCACTAAAAATACCACCAACAGCTTAATCTGGTTCAAAGTCAGTTGGCATTCATCTGTATCCCCCTCCCCCAGGTCATGCCAGAAAATAGGCAGGGTTTGTCTAGTGCACTTACCGGTCAACAAAAACGAAATAAATAAAAATAACTAAAATTTAAAATCAAAACGAAGAAGGTATTGTCTGAAATTCCAATGCTGTGTCGCAATCATGTGAGTCTGCAGCTCTTGGAAGCATTTTCTACATCAGTTGAACTTAGTTACATATTGTTGTGTTGTTTGAAGGAAATGGGTCCTTTCTTTTCCTCATCATGTTGCTTGGCAGTGACTTTACTCAGTCTGTGAATGGACACATATTCAAGTTTATCAGCAAGAATACTAACCTTCCTCATGCTGTGCTGCCAGCAATGTCATTCTCCCTAGGAGTCTGTCTAGTATTGCTTTGCAAGACTGCATGGTGCTGGCATCCATGTTCTCACTGGGTAGGCTATTCCTCTTCTTAACCACCCTCTATGGAAGGTAATGCTTTCTATATTTTCCTATACCCCTTATTTTACTGCACATGCTCCAGTTCTGTTTGGTTAAACATCCATGTATATTTTGCCCTCTCAAGCAACTTTAGCATTCAAAACACAATGGTCATGCACTTTATCAGACCTTTGTTCACTAGGCTGAATAAATTAAAATCAGCAGTGGCAAGCCAGGATGTAACACAGTGTCTTGTCACAAATTACATGGCACAAAATACCACATGGCATAAGGGCTTAATTGCCAGTGAATTTAATTGTTTCCTGCAGCATACTGCAGTACTTTGTAGAAATATGGTAACACACTGTGTTGCATCCTCACTTGACTCTGCTGTATGGTCATCCTCTCCTCATTGCTCTTGTCCCTAAACCACCAATTAGCTTGGTGACCGTATTTTACCCTTGTAAGTTCTTCAGCATTATTTTATACTAAAACTACTGGAACCAGACAACAGTACTCCAGGTGTGGTATAAGCAAGACCTGGTGCAGAGGAAGATAACCTACCATCACTTACTAATTACCTCTTCCTTTTGCATCCCATTACCTTTGCTCTCCAGACTACTGACACAAATCACATGCCTGTCTCCATTCTACTTACCTCCAGAGTTGTTGTTCAGTTCTACTATCCACTGTTGTATTACCTGTGATATAGGTATAACCCATATTCCTTGCCCTGTAGGTGTAGAATCTTGTAATTTTTAAGTTAAAGTCACCCACCCACTCCCATTTTCATTCTTCTATCCTCTAATGTGTGCAGGATCTGGTGTAGTACTGTATATGCAGTATATATGGTATATATACTGCATCATGGGATCTGATCAAACCTCTTTCCTTTCTGTTCTGGGTTATCCTCATTTTCTTTAGGAACAAAATCCTGTAGTAACAATCTGGACTTACTCAGTTAATTCCATGTTTTAATCAGAGTTATTTAGTTGAAAATGTATTTAAAGTTTAGACCCACTCCCACTGTTAGCATATACTCCCTATGTAAGCAAACAGATACAAGAGGATGCTGGCAGAAGTGCCATGAATGTACACCCAGGAACATAGTAAGCCATGTGGTTTCAGATAATATACCTTCAGCCATAGAAGTATGTTCATGCTACTACTGTCAACAACTTTAAATGGTCATTTAGTCACCTGGTAAAGGTGATTATGCCTGCAGCCTTTATGGTGCTCAGGAATTCCTCACAAATGGGTAATCATCCATCCATCCTATTGGCTGATGCATGATTGTAAATTTGTTTGAGTGCCAGAGGCCAACCCCCCATCCATAAGAACATTGTCCAGTGAGAAACTTCCCTAACAGAGAAAAAATGAAAAGTAAACACAACAAGGAAAGCCACCAGGAGGACAACAAACAAATGACCAGCAAGAAAAAACAGTCACTACATTGCAAAGGTCATTCACTCAAAGATAGCAGGGAATACCTTGTGGTACAGCAGGTGTAAGCCATAGTAAAAAATCTACCATCACAAGAATGAGCATAATATCAGTGATATAGATAATCAAATCTTTCAAAGTATAAAAAGTAGATAACTGTGTTCAAGACTATGGATAGAAGATAAAAAAACGTACTGGAAAGGCAGACACTGAAAAGGTGCCAGGCAGATTACTGGACAGAGTTTAAGTGACTTGCTCATGGTCACCAAGTATGCATGCAGAGGTAATGGGAGTCAGACCCAGGTCTGCTGGTCTCCAGGTTCATATGTACATTCTATAGCTTGGTTCTCCAATCCAGGCATATTGCCTGTTGCTGCAAATGGTTCTTGCCCTCTAGGTTCCCAGTTCATCCATAAGCGGGAGGGGTTCTGGGTACCATAAAGGTTGCAGGTATAATCACCTTTACCAGGTGAGTAAATACCATTATCCCTAGCAGCCCTTCTGGTGCTTGGAAATTCCTTACAAATGGGACTTTTGTGGCAGTCCCAGAAAAGAAATCCTAGGTGGGAATACAAACCTTATGTTACAGGGAATCTGAAGTAGCCTGAAGCACAGCTCTACCAAATGTTAATCTGACTGCCAATGCTACGTCTGCTCCATAAGAGTGGACAAAGTGTGTACAGAGGACCAGTCATCCACTGTGCCCATCACCTGTATGGAGTCACCCTCTCTACTGCCCCGGAATCAGTCAATGCCCTGGTGGAATAGGTCTTAACCTCAAAGGTGGTCCAGAGACCCCTTGGTAGATGGCAATAAATTGCTGCCATGTTCCACCAAGCTGGTGTCCCTGTTAGGCAGCCTGACCAGTTTCAAAAAGAAAAGGAACAGCTCATCCGACTATAGAAGCTTGCTCGACATGATCAGAAGATCCTTATAAAGAATACAATGTAGAAAGGATGATGAGCCACCTACGAGCCACCCCAGGCTTGAGGCATGGTAAGTCAGTGATACTCTGGGTTATGTGGAATGGTGATACCACCTTTTTGACTGAAGGACAAAACTGATCTGAGAGTCATCTACAGTGCCAGTGAGAGCCAGTGTCAGTGGCTCAGTAGGTAGCACACTCGCCTCTGAGGCCAGGAGATCAGAGGGCTGTCTGGTTCAGTTCCCACATCTGGCACTTGGGTTAATATCCCAGTACTGACACTGTAGTGCAGCATGAGAGGGGTACTGCACTTCTGAGGTGCCATCTATCAGATGAGACGTTAAACCGAGGTCCCATCTGCCTGGATTGGTGGTAGTTCAGGTGGATGTTAAAGATCCCATGGCACTTATCGAAAAGAGTAGGGGAATATTTTATTGAGAACTTCAGCAAAAACAAACAAAGTTGTATTACATCATACTAATACATAAAAAGAAAGAAATCAATAATAGAAATAGAGTCTCCACACACAAAATTGACACCAAAAGAATTCGAAATTAGACATAAATCCTCATCACCCCTTCTGAATAGCCAGGTCACCATATTCATAAGTAGAAAAATATTTATACAGGAGAAAAGAAAAGAAACAAAAAAACAATAAGCTTAGAAGCAAATAATGCATCTTATGAAGAGAAAAAACAAAACATAAGATCTCAAAGAGTAACCCTTACCCCTACCTCATACTACTGATCAGGATAGAGGGAGAAAAACAACCCTCAACTCATATGTTGCTCAATAATAATAAACAAATTTTAAATAAAATATGCATACAATATGTTTAACTCCTTGACTTTACTTCAGAGAGCTCCATATACCAGAACCATAATACAAACTGTAAACACTAGGAATCATACTATGATACTGATAAAGTAGTACTCTTTTTATCAAAGGTAAAAATACCTTATGAGTCTAAATATTCCAACAATAGGAAAACTATGATTTCATTACCTATGGTTCTTTCCAAGCGTATGTATGAAAATAATGTAAAAAACAAAACAATGCCCCTCACCCTGTATCTAACCAGGACATGTTTCTCCACCATAATTTATACAACTCGTGTAGAACTCTATTCTGTTCCGTAGCCTGCCACTTCAATATAGCCTTTTGCAACAATGAAGCTATCTGGTCTCCTGTTAACACTTGTTGTCGAAAAGACCAGCCACACCTAGCTAACCAAAGTTGATAACTAATAAAACTCATCAGCAAGCGGATAGTAATAACATCAAATTTTACCCATACTCCAGGTAGTACCCCATCAAGCCAGATCCTTGAGGGTTGACTTGAAAAGGATTCAGAGGCCATTTCCTGTGAAAAACCTCCCAAAGGCTATGGCAAATGTGCACTCAATAAAAATGGAAAGGTCTCTATAGTATCTGTACAAACACCCCACTGGGACATGTACTGCCCGTAATACCTTTATGCTTTAAATTCCTCGACACCTAATTTTCGATGTGCACATAACCAAATAAAATCTCTCATATAATATGGAAGTCTTTTGCTAGATAAAAAGGAGTTTATCAAAGAGGATTGGGTGGTAGATAATTCAGTATACCAAGGAGAAATATAAAAGTTACCTAGTATCCAAGTATATAGGGATTTCCGTGATAGTGTACAAAGGGAATTTTTCTGCACCTTCCAAGTTTTTAATTTACTTATCACACCTGAAAGATGTTTAGGTAGGTAGGCCACCTTCATTTGCCGTGGGAGAGGAAGAGTTGGGTCCCAATCCTTAAAAAGGGTTCCAATCTCATCCTCCATCCAGGGGATCCAAATCTTGTCAATGTTTGTCAACACTGGTACAAAATTAAAAAATATAAAAGCCACATAGAAAAAAACTACTGGGTTTACCATACCCAACCCTCCTTCTTGTATAGGTAAATAAGTAACCCTCCTCTTGACAGGGTTCAGCCTACTACCCCATAAACATTGAAAGAACACACTATAAACTGTGGCTTCCAAATCCACCGGGGGAGGAAATACAGTAGCAAGATATAAAAAATGGGACAATAAAAAGGTTTTAATTAAATAAATCCACTTTCCTTTGGTCATCTGCCATTTATTCCAATGTGTAACTTTTTCTTTAGCTGATGTTAGAAGTTATTCCCAATTATACCTTTGGGGATCATCCCCACCAAAAAAAACACCCAATATCTTTCTATAAATTCTATCTATTCCCCAAACAAGGGATACATCACCAGCATCATATCCTAAGGACAAAATCCCACTCTTTTGTACATTAATTTTGGATCCAGAAATATTATTAAAGTTGCATAAAAGGTCACGAGCAGCTATTGCAGAAGTTTGGTCTGCCAAAAAAAGTTCTAGATCATCTGCAAAAGCCAAAGCAACCACCTGTTCATTTTCTGATCCCACTGACAGTCCCGTTATTGCTTCCGTCTGATATAGTGCATGTAAGAGAGGGTCAAGAGATAAGACATATAGTAAGGGACTAAGAGAACACCCTTGTCTTACCACCCCATGAACAAAAACTGCATCACCCACCCATCCATTAACACTTGGGATCAGACTTATACCAGAATAGCAAGTCTGTAACCAAGTGACAAACAATGATGGAAATCCAAAGGACCGTAATGTTTCCCACAAATAGTTATATTCGACTCTATCAAAGACCTGAGATTGATCCAGACAAACTAAATGTCCAAATAATCCCTGATTGTTTCCTTTATGTAAGATTTCCCAGACCAAAATTAGGGCATCCTGAACCCACCTTCCCAGTATGCTACTATATTGGGAAGGATGCACTACCAGATCTATAATAGTAGCTAATCTTTGACTGAGAACTTTCATTAAAATTTTATAGTCAGTATTCAACAACGAAATCGATCTCCATTGTTTTAAATCTCCCCAACAACCTCCCTTAAAAATCAAACTCAAAAGGCCCTCCAACATGCTCTTAGGGAGTTTTTGCAGGGATAAGCCCTCATTTAGACACATACAAAATTCTGATCCTAAAACTTCCCAAATATATTTATAGACTTCATACGAAAGACCATCAGACCCGGGCATAATACCAGGTTTAAGTGACCAAATTACATTTTGTAGTTCTGTCGGTAAAATGGAGTTAGACAAAATAGTGCTAACATCCTGTGGCAGTTGGGGTAGATTTAGAGTTCTTAACCACTGTCGCATTTTATCTACTGCTAAATGTTGACTATCAAAAATCTGAGAGAAATGGGAAGTAATTTCTCTTAAAATATCCCCCCTTGTTATACACAGTACTACCAGTAGAGGTAATCAAATATTCCATATTATGACGGTCTCGGAGAAGTTGAGTAGAATCAAATGGCAGCGTATCTTTTCTTTTACCACTAGTACTGTACTTTTGTTTATATTCTAATGATTTTAGGGCTTCCAATTGTTTCTTTGCCAATTCACTCTTAAGACTTTTAACTTTCTGTAGGTCTGCCCGCCCTAAACTGGGTCTGAAAGACATCCAGAGGAAATATTATTTCTTAAAAAAGCAATTTCATCATTTTTAAATTTTCCATTAATCCATCCTATTGTACGAAAAAAGGAATGTATTTCTGTTTTTGTATCTTCCCACCAAGTAGAAATATCATCATATAAGAAAAATACTGATTTTCTCACCTGTAGTACTGCTAGAAAGCCTTCACACACTACTGGAATATAGAGTAATGAGGTATTCAATTTCCAGGTCCCTGGCCCCCTTCTAACCTCAGGAAAATCACTAATAACTACTGTTAACAACTTATGGTCCTAGGTTGCTACAGTTTTGAGAAGTGCTAACTTAATATTTGAAAAAGCAGAAACAAAAAAATAATCAATTACAGAGGCCCGAGGGCCACAAAAATATGTATACCGCCCTTTTATCGGGAGAGAACCAAAGGCATCAATCAAGCCCACATCACTAACCAGGTAAGTCAGACACTGAGCATCACAATATACTTTCTTATTACGGGTAGGGGTAGTGCACTGGGCCAAAATAACATTAAAATCCTCCCAAAACCACCAAATGAGAAGTCTGTAATAGGAGAGGGACTGAAAAAGAAGTACCTCTTCAGACTTTTGTTTGAGGAGCATAAATATTTATGAGGCGAATTAAGTGGTGAGCCCAAATTATGTCCAACAGCAAAGATCTGCCTGTAGTACTCTAACTGTCACACAACCTTAACTTTAGAAGAAAAAAAAACAAATCCCAACCCCTGAACACTGGTCCTCCCTTGGGACCAATACTATCTCCCCAAAGTCATGCATCAGAGGCTGCAGACCTCTCAGCCGTGGAATATAGGCGTACATCTAGAAAAAAAAATACAATCTAAGTTAGCATGCAAAAAGACGAGAAGGTATTATTTCTTTTATATAATGATTGAATGCTATTAACATTCAAGGATGCTACTTTAAAAGAGAAAGGATCCATAAATCAAGCAAAAAAAGGATCTTCATTTCACTTTGCTCGAGGCTCTCATTACTCTTCCACTTTTAGGCCCCTGAGCCGAATGCTCAGTAGAATCTAAGCAGTCTCCTTGGGAGCCTATCACCAGTGTTCCATCAATAGGAGAGTCAACAGGATCTAAATCCTGGGGAGCCTCAGCCAATACAGAAAATTTATTTGCATCTTCTACCCGGACCACCATTTCTGGTTTTCTTTACCCTGTAATTTGGTAGATTTTCCTTTTTCCCTGCACCAAAGTAAAGTCCATGCCCTTAGCAGTGGATTCAGAGGGTATCTGAAGCTAAAGGTATTGAGAATAGCATGAGAAACCCCACATGTAAAAAGGACTATTCTCCAAATGTGGGTTTTTGATTTTCATCCTTGATCAAAGGGGTAGGAGCAGGGCTCTTTCAATAGTAGGTACCCCTAGAGTCAGGGGTTTTTGGGTCACTACAGGATCTGGACTTTGTTTCACTGCCAGATGGATATAATGATCCTGCATCCCAAAGTCAGCATCCTCTGTGTTTCATGCAGCAGAGGGACAATCGTCAAAGATATGTCCAGGGTATCACAAAAATTACACCTAGGTTGCTTAAAACAATGGGCACTAGGGTGACCCATTTCCAATAAGAGCACTTCAAAATATCACAAGATGTTCTAATATGCCTAGATGAGTCACATTTAAAGCACAATCTTGGTTGCCCAGGGTAAAATAAAAAACCCTTATCCCGACCAATAAAAAAGCAGTTAGGCAAATGAATCAAATCTTGGTCATTATGATGTAATTTTATGCAAATTTTCCACCCCCCATTCCAGAACCCTTCCACATCTAAAATGGGCATAGGATTACCCTGGATATCGCATCTTTTTTCTAGCCAGTGCACAGTGTCCACGATATTCACCCCCCCATTTTGAAACAGAACGGTGATGACTCGGAAGGGCTGCTTAGTAAGGGGGAATACTATAAAGTCTGCCCATAAAGGGTTAGTTTTCAGATTTATATATCTGCACCAAAATGTCTCCAATAATGCAGGGGTACGAAAACTAGCATCAAACGTAAACTCCCCTTATACATGAATAAGTACATATACCTCCGAAGGAGAAAACCCCATACTCTGTTTAAGTAGGATTTTACCCACAAAAAAACTTTCTGGAGGGTTTTCACGAGGGCCTACTAGCGTAGGTGAATAGCATTTCTTCATTTTGCTAGTTCCACTGGTTTGTGGAAGTGACTAGCATAAGATGGCTTGGCAGGTTCCCCAGGGTGGAGGCCCGATGTGGGGTTAGTGGTAGTGGATGCGCCTGGGGTGTCATCAGGGCCTACTGCTTCAATATGTAACTGCCCAGTAGAAATAACTTCTGGTTGAAAAGCTGGTAATATTTTATCACAAGGAACCAAATCATCACTTATCTGCTCCATTAAAGGGTTGTCATGTCCGGTATTGGGCTTCCAATGCCCATCAGAGAGAGGGATCCATCCTGCTGCAAGCAGGGCCTTATCTGGAGACCACGACCCTGGTTCTTCTGCACTCTAATTCTGTCGTGGAGATAATGGAACTGAGTCAGGGGAGACCGTAGAAGTGTCCTCAACTGAGAGCAGCTTCGTAACTCCTCCTGACCCTGCAGTACCTGGTGACACATCCGATTGTTTCTGCTTCCGATCCTCTGCCAGCCGCATATGTTCTGAGGTCAATTGCTCACTGACATGTAATAATTCAGCAGCTAAACACTGCTGCTTCTGTTCAAGACTCAAAGGTACTCCCAAATGGTCCGCTACTGAACCGCTGCTCTGGACGTTCTGCTGGCCACCTTGCAGGTGCATTCCAGCCATCCCCATAGCGGTTTCTTTGCCCGGAATACTCATTTCTTCTGGTGCAATTTCCAGATTGCTCACAGCCTCAGCCATCCATTCCACACTAGGTCCAGCAGTAGAATGAGACATCTCACCGTGCAACAGGCCCCCTTCTGCAAGAGTAGGGGAATTTCCCCAGTGTCCTGGCCAAATTTCCCTCATTCACTAAAAATACCACCAACAGCTCAATCTGGTTCAAGGTCAGTTAGCAGCTCAATCTGGTTCAAGGTCAGTTAGCATTCATCTGTATCCCCTTCCCCCAGGTCGTGCCTGAAAATAGGCAAGATTTGTCTAGTGCACTTACCCGGTCAACAAAAACTAAATAAATAAATAAATAAATCTATATCATGAAAGACAAGGAACAATGCTTGGAATAACAGCATCTGTAACTTGCTCACACACCTGGCTGGGCACATAGCCATCAAGATATTTATGAGGGTAATCCATTATGAGGAATCAGATACAACAAAGAGGCTTATGATGGCCCCCCCAAGGCCAGATTAAGCTGTCATGGAACAGAGGTGAGTTCAGTACTGATGAATGCAATCTGTGCTAACTACTCAGGTTGCTGAGACACCCAGAGTTTGTATAGCTAATGAAATATACTGGGTACCAGTCATCATTCCAGTAAGGTCATATGATAGGCCTGATAGGCACCAGTGCCTGTTTTCTGGGGTGACTAAAGAGCTTTTGGTAGTTAAGTGACTTGCTAAGAGCCACACAATATGCAAGTGGGTTGTGGGACTCAAACTCACACTTGCTGGATATGCTAAGCTTATTCCTGCCCATCACTCTAAATGCTAGGCTACATTGCCAGACCCAATTCGGACTGAAAGGGGTGAACTGTACCCTGACCACAGCACAAGGGACCCATCATGCATTGCTCCCACATATTCATAGGACTGCCACTGCTTACAGCATGTGAAAACTGAGCAACAACTGTGGGGAGGTACCCCCATTCAATGGTCTCTCTCTATCAGCATCCATGCAGTCAGGGGAAGGACTTTGGGGTATGGTGACATTGTGGTCTTTGGCTGAGAAGAACCCAGTTGAGAGGGTGATGACCATGTACCCTTGCAGCCTTGCTCAGGGCAAACAGTACCCTTGGCTCCTTGACCTAGTGAGAGCCATCGCCAGCACTGTGACCTTCATGGACCTGAACCTAAGAAATACCCTCCCATGGTACTTCCAGTAAGCTGACCATGTTGGCCTGATTGTCAGGGAAGTGCTAGTGTATGTGAGGCAGTCAAGTGCTATGGCAAGACACCATCTGATCTATTGGAACAGAGCCCATTCCTTGGTAAGGAAGTGAACAATCCACTGAGGATGCCAATGCCACTCCACATGGGCTAGTGTCACTTGGCTGAACTGGCCTGCCTGACTGTTCAGCTTGCCAGCCAGATGAGTAGCTGAGATCATCAGTAGGCCATGTTCCACCCAGCTCAGTGTTCTGCACCTCTCTGAGCAATGCCCATGCTCAGGTTTGTTCCTGTGTATGCATGTCCACCATTGATAACCAGGATGTCTGTCCTGATCTGGATTGCCTGACCAGGGACCTGAAGAATGTAGGATAACTGGGCACGGTATAATACTTACATCTCCAGGTCTCAAGTCAGAGTGCGCCAGCTTTGCTCTACTACCTGGTTTTCATTTGAAATGTCGGGGCTCTGTCTGAAACTGTGTTCAAAGTTGCAGGTCAACTGGTCCCATGTGTCTAGGACATATCACTTGAGCAGGCACCTGCATAGTGAAGCTCCTGGCACCCTTTATGCCGCAGGTCCTAGCAGCCACTGATATGCACCCACTGGCCAGTTGGAATGCATCTGCCTCAACCTGACACCCCACAACAGGTTGTGAGTTGTCTCCTCCACTTGGCGCTAGGTCCAGGTGTACAAAGATCATCACACTGTGGTGCAGGCTGTCTTGTGTGAGGACTAGCTTGCTGTTGTCCCTGTTTATGAAAAATTTTGACCTGCTCGGGGAAAAAATTCAAGCCCATTTCTCCAGGTTCATAGCACAGATCCTTAACCACTACACTGCTTCCTCTCACTCTGTGTTGTAGGCAGTAAAAATCCACATCAGATTCCCTCAGTGCCTGAGCTGGGGTCTGGGTAACATGAGCCAATCAAGCAACTCTGTGGGCCACTGCCTGAGGTGAGATTGAGCATGGCTTGCTGGACCATCCCAGCCTCCTTTTGTTCGAGGTCCAGATATATCTGTGGGACGCCAATTTCTGGACCCACTGGCCTTTGCAGCCTGGTCTACTAGAAAGGTATGTGAGTTGCTAAGGGTCTCCCTGGAGAGAGGCAACAGGGTCAACATGTGTCTCTTGGAGTAGAGGTGAACTTGATGAGACGTGACTGAAATTAACTGCACCCCCTAGGGGTGAACTAGGTATCGGGGGTGGTGTCTCCCAAACAGAAGAGGGACCTGTTTAAAGGGAATGGAAAGGATATACCACTGCACCGAAGGGTGGTAGCTTTATGTAACCATCTTCCTGAGTTGTCAGTAGGGTCGATGACCATGGGGCATCCTACACTGGCCTACGGGTCTGTGTCTGCCCACAATGCTTTGATTCAATAGTATTAGACAGTGCATGAAGTTCTAGGTTCATGAGTGCCCTCAGGTTCCCAGGCCATTGCATTGCTTGTAACTGTGCAAAACGGTGATGGCTTTCCCTTGTTTTGGGGAGACACCCATTGTCCCGGATTCTATGGGAGCTGGGGAGTCAAGGGTCTGTGAAGAAAGTAAACAGACACTTGAGAGGGCTAGAAAATCTAGTCAAAGCCATTGAGTACTTGCAAAATACTGATTGTGTTTCTGTTAAAGTCAGGGCTTTGTCGGGGCATTTACCCTCAAGACATTTAGCTGCATGGTGCAGCTTCAGAGGTGTGATAGCCCAAGAATGGAACTGTGGCAGTTAAATAATAACGGCTGCAGTGGAGCATCAACCTGTAGCTGAAGTCTTGTAAATGCTCAGGATAGTTTGAACTATGCCATTATCAGGTTAACAGCATGTGGTGACCTCAGGCGCGGTACTGAGCACCATTACAGACCTTCTCCATGTGACTTCTGGGCCTCTGTGTGATGCACACATACAGTATTATGGGGTGAGCTACCCTGAACCTCCTCCCACTAAAGCTCTTCATTTAATCCAAGTGAAGGTTATGAATTGAACCCCCACCCACAGTTTTGGGGTTCATAGGTTAGAGTGTTCCTCCATGTATTGTGGTACCGAAGCTCCATTCCTGTTAGGACTGGGCTCTTGCAAGTCTGACTATAAGGGTCAACTGCAGCCCATTGCAAAAGAGCTCAGACCAATCACACCACCACTAGGGATGCTAAAGTTGTGTTAATCAAACCCCTGTTGTTACTATAAACTATAGGTTATGCTGTTACTTTACTATAAGATTTAAACTGTATGCTAAGCTGTGACCAAGGTACACTATGGCAGTTAAGTGACTTGCTCAGAGTCACACAGCATGCAAGTGGAGGTTGTGGGAATCAAACCCAGGTTTGCTGGATTCATAGTTCCTCGCCCTAACCTGCAAGCTATACTGCCAGCACAGTTGTTTACTACCAGATCTGTTCCCACTGCCTATTATTCCTCATTGATGACCCGACTGCTGACTGAGGAACTCACTTTATCAGGGCTTGTCAGGGGACATGGTCCACCTGGGAGATGGACACAGGGGCCTGGTAGCAATAAATAGTAGATGCTGCCAAGGAGATAGCAGAGTAGCCATCATGGTTGCCAAGTGAGTGCCAGATAATGTCAGGGAGACCTGTCCAAGATGGCCATGAGATAGTACTACTCCCTCAAGATGGTTAACATTCCCATGAGACTGCTGCCACGGGAACTGCTAGAGGAACATGGCCCCTGTCTCGTTTGACTTGGCTCCTCATGATACCTCACCAGCTGCTTGGCATCTGTTATTTGTCCTGAGCATTTTGGGTGGAAAATATGGCTGTTGATGGGAACATGCACTGCAATGCCTTGGACCTAAGCACATCCTGGAAGCCCCTCTAACACCATCTTAGCCTGGAATGAATGAGGTCTCTCCCCATAGGAATTTGGCTCTTAAAACATGGCAGCTGTGAGATCTCGGACACTGAGAGGTGCAAGATCATGGCCATGAAGTAATTCGGGGGAGGTCAGCTGTGTCAGCGGAAGATGTCTCCAACATGCATGGATGTCTTCCGGTCCATATGAAAAATGTTTGAACCAGATTGTTCCAGGCAACTAAGCACCCCAGACACCCTCATGGAGGGTTTATTAGCTCCTGGGACCCGTCTGTCCAGTGGATGCAAGAGTCCCTCCTGCTGTCCAGAGACTGCTACACTACAGGTACGTATGGGGTTAATATTATAAATGTGTACACACAGGGGATAGAACTTACAGCCTTCAGATTGAAGTACATCTGAGGTGGGTGTGAAACTCACTGATTCACAACCACTGCATTTGCCTGTGCAGCACTGAATGCTGCTGGAGATTTAACTGTGGCTCTGATAGCAGCTGCCCTTTGTATCAAAAGATTCAGGGCTGGTACCCAACAGACAAGTCCATTTTGTTAGCCAATTGGGGTTGTTTGAAATTATTTATATGGGGAGTTACCAGTGATACAGTGCTTGATGTAGCTGCTGCCTGAATGAGAATCAGACACTATTGGGGGGGGCAAGTTCCACAGGTAGCTACTAAATGGGGATGCTGCACAAGAGTCACCACCAGCCCAGTAGAATGCAAGCTGAGACTCTATGGAGAGTCCAACTTGTCCTGTGCCTGTGAGTTTTGCACCGGTGCACAGTCATGTGGGAATCCACTTTGAGCTGCTGAATCCCAAGTGAATAACAAGACTTTGCCTGAGAATCCAGTCCCATGAATATCCTGAGACCTTTATGGCTGCTGCCTGACTTGGAATGGATGCTACATGAGGGTCCAGTCTTCAGGAGCTGCTGGTGGGGATGCAACATGAGGGTCCCAACTTGAGCAGGGGTAAGATATGATGCTACTTGAGGGTTCAGCAGCTTGTGCCCTGCCAAATGCTCTGGAGTCATGTTCTGTTTAGTGAACTAACAGAGGTATGCAGAGAGTTAGGCAAAAAATCCTAAGGTTAATATATGCTTGTATTCGCCAAAGTGCTATATGAGATTGGAAAGAGTAGGGAAAGGTAAAATTGTGTAGAAAAATTACCTGAGAGTTTGGGACTCACAAAGATCATGACCAGCTTCTAGGGATGCATGAAGTAAACTAGACAATGTTCTCATGGATGGGGGCTTGGCCTCTAGCTCTCAAACAATCTGGTTGCTTTGCTGTACTCAGATGGGACTTGAAAAATTTATGATCATGCATCAACCAATAGGATGGATGGAGGATTATCCATTTGTGAAAAATTTCTGACCACCAGAAAGGTTGCAGGGATAATGGGTTATTACACTTCCAAAATGGATTTTTAGGTAAAATATAGGAGAAAACATAAACATTGGTAATAAAATTTAAAAAGTAGATTTGTTTCAATAAAATGGTTCATTCACCAATAGAATACAGTTTTGATTATTTGCTGGGGCAGTTCTGAGGGAGCAGAATAGAGCTGATTTGGTCTAACTCTCAAGGGATGGATAGAGAAAATCCAGAAAATTACAGACCTGTCAGTCTTACCTCCATTGTAGATAGACTGGTGGAGACACTAGCCAACAAAGAACTGGTGACCTAACTAGAAAGAGTGAGCACCGTGATAGAAAACAGGTTCATGGAAGGGAGGTCATGTAAGACCTACCTGATAGTGTTCTTTGCCAGGGTTGCAAGGGTGCTAGATAAGAACAGGCAGCAGATGTACTTGTACTCAGCTTCAGCAAAGGCTTCAAATTGTGCCATATAGGTAGGGTCACCACCTTTGGATGAGGTAAAACCGGATACTAAACCACACCCCAAACTCTGCCTCTGGCTCCACCTCTGTTTATGATTGGTGAGTATATCACTCCTCCTCCAAAGCCATTTGTAAAGTTGGAATAGACATTACTAGTGATAGAAAATCATTTTTATACTGTTATTTATGTATTTATTCGGTTATTTCTCTTTATTCTTTGGCAACCAGGTTAACTTCCATAGGCTACATAGCCTATTTTACAGGAGTGACCCAGGAGGACAGGAAGGTTAAATGACTTGCTCAGGGTCACACAGTATGCAAGTGGAGGCTGTGGGAATCAAACTCAGGTCTGCTGGATGTGCCAAGCTCAGCCACAGCTTATTGCTCAACCCTCTGTTAAATACTCTGCCATCTTCCTTTCCATGTCAGTCATGTATTCTGATGCTTTGACCATTCTTGATAACTTAATTATTGGTGGTTGTGGTACCCTTAATACTGCACTGTGTTCCCCTTTACCTTGGCAGCTACTGCTGTTTCTTTTCATACTTCCAAGACATTCCACAATTTCAGACACACTATTCCAAGCTGTTTATCTGAAAGGCCTGTAAAAGTGTAACTAATATCATGGGATGTTCGGGTAATACAAAAATTAAAGCAAATGTAGTGATAAAGGCAATAAAGGTTAGATTGTTTATTTAACAAAAATGGGTCTAAAATATACCAGAATATAGTACAAACAAAAAGAACACATGAGAGCACATAAAGATGTAAAAGCTGTTTCCTGCCACAGCAGTAAAAGACTATACTTAAAATTTAGATTGGAAAAGATTAGGTTAATTTACTGCTAATGATCTTAATGGCCATACTTTACACCTCCCAGACAGACTGGTTTTACAAACAAAGGCAGGTCTGAATGATTGTAACATCAGAACTTCTTTGCAAACTGGACATGCAATGCAGCCAAAACAGTGAATGATCTGACACATCAGTTTTAAGAGTATATGAGCACTCAAAATGGCCCCAAAACTGGACTGCATTTAATCAAAACTGGATGACTGGATAATGACCCTAAAACCAGATTATCTGTTAAAAACTGGATAGGTGGCAACCCTACATAGAGGAGGCTGCTGAAGAAGTTATGAGACTTGGTAGTAGGGAAGGAGCTGAAAAAATTATTTGGAAACTGACTGGGAAGGAAAGAGAGGGTGGTGATTAGCAGGGTCAAATCAGGGGCTAGGGAGGTTACGAGTGGGTGTCACAGGGTCAGCCCTTGACCTGTCCTTTTCAATATATTTATCAACAACAGAAGGCAAGGTATACAGGGAATATGTATCTATCTGATGATGACACTAAGCTCTGTGGAAGGTGGACAGTAAAGAGAGGGTGAGGAATTAAAACGCCTGTAAAGATTTGAGAGATTGTCTAAGGTTTGGCAGTTGAAATTTAATGAAAAAAAAGTGCAAGATGATGCACATAGGAACATGAATCCTAGGAGGCAGGACAAGATGGGGGTTCAGGTTTGCCACTACATCTGAAGAAAGGGACCTGGGAGTCATCATTCTGGTGGGAGTACAGTAAAGCAAGCAGAATGTTGGCCTACATTGGGAGGGCTTTCAACAGAAGGAGGAAGGAGGTGATCTTGCCACTATGTAGGTTCCTAGTGAGACCCCATCTGGAATATTGTGTCAAGTTTTGCAGTTCCCCATCACTGAAAGACAGGGATAGACAGAAGTCAGTACAGCAAAGGGTCACCAAAATGATCCAGGGCCAACAGAGTAACACAGAAACATAGACTCTGTCAGCAGATAAGGACCTGATGGCCCACCTAGTCTGCTCTATTTTCCCTGGTTTTAGTGTCACCTCAGACCATACCTGGCCACAGGAGTAGATCCTATGAGGAAAAGCTAGAAGCCCTGACATGGCAAGTCCCTGCAAGGAATAAACAAGATACACTGTGAAGAGCTTCAGTATTCAATAGGAATCATGAGTCAGTAACGAGGGGGCATGAATGGAAACTCGTGGGAGGAAGGTTCAGGAGAGTTGTGAGGAAGATTTACTTCATGAAGAGGGTGACAGTCTCAGAGCCAGGACACATCCTACTGGCAGAGGTGGTAAAAGCAAAGACCATTAATGGGTTCAAGCACAGATGAGACAGAGTAAGGGGTGTGATAGTTACACCGGTGGAATCTAGTATGATAGAAGTTGTGGGGTGAAAACCCCACCTGGACAGTAGGTCATAGTGTACCGTAAAGAAGTAAAATAGTGCAGAGTGGATGGACCAGTTATGTTTTTCTACCAACAGTGTCAATGTTTCTGTGTTTCTATGTGCTCTGCCTGTAGTGGAAGTCCATTTTTCTATTCTACTAAAACTAAAGTAGTGTTGAACCTCATTGCTGCACTTTTTTAAGGGTGCAATTTTTTTTTTTAATTATGCACAGAGGAACCTGCCTTGTTACTTTTACTTCAGTTCAGTTTCAGTTCATTGTTTTTATTTGTTCGACCGTAGGTCATTATAAGTAACCAACATTAAATACAATAAATATAAATTACACATAACATCAATATAAAAGTGGTATTATTGCACATAGGCATTCCTGAGTAAGCTAGTACAGTCATTGCTATATTTGTTCCCCAAACCCTTAGCACATCATTTGTAGTAGTAGTAAAATTTTATTCATAAAAATATGACAAGGGACTACAACTCAACCAAGCCAAGGCTCATTTTCAATGAGATCACTTACATCAGAATCTCTGTTATTACAACATAAAATATCCCAGTTTATAATTTACATAATGTAAAATTAAGATAAGACATACAAATGTAATTTACATCATGGGCCATATCATCATGTATAAAACGTCCCATTCAGGTAACTCTACCAAAGCAGCAGGGCAGGGGTGCACATGCTTGCTCGACATACCAATCTTTAAAGTTTTTAACCTAATAATGGAGTTAACCTCGTAATGCAGTTGGTATGGAATTCCAATACAGTGCCCCTAACAAAGATAGAGGACTTTCACTTCCAGCCTACATTCAGGAATTTTGAATTCATGACCCAAGGCAGATCTCAGGCCATCTTTAACAGACTTTGTTTTAACACTTCCAGTATATATTAGGAAAAGGCCTTTCTATGTTTTATACATAAACATTAAAGGCACATATTTCTTCTATCCTGTAGCCACAACCAGGATAAATCTCTATATAGGTCACAATAATGCATCCTCCAAGGGCATCAAGGACAAACCTAGCTAATCTATTAAATGTTATGTCAAGCTTCATCCCACTCCATCCTTGAGGCCCCAGGGTACCGAACATCCCCATAATCCAAGACTGAGGCAATCATGGTGCTGACAACCCTCAGTTGTGCTTCAGTTGGCATATAGGCTTTAACCTATATAGCATTCCTAATCATCTACCTCTGTTACTCAAGGGTATTGTCTATATGCACATTCCGCTTTAATGCATTGTCCAGCCATACTCCTAGGTATTTATTCTGTGTAGCCTGCTGCACTTTCTTACTGTCTGAAGTCTTTAGTAATAGAGGAGCACCACTGTTGATCTTAGTATTTCTACTAAAAAGAACAGACTGGGTTTTTTATCATTAAGTATCAACCTATATTCCTGAAAACAAGTTTGTAGCTGGTCAAAAGCATTGTGCAGTTTACTTTGGATATACTCAGTGGACTGGCTCACCACATAAATAATTATGTCGTTTGTGTATAAGTGATATATGATGTCTGGATCTGTACACTGTAAATCATTTACATAGATATTGAACAGAAGAGGGCCCAATATGGATTCCTGGGGAACGCTTTGTCTTAATCAGAGCTAGGGTGGATTTATATTTTCCTATCTCTGCTAAAAGCCTGTGACCTTTCAGACAGGACTCAAATCATTTAATCTCATGCCCTTTAATCCTAGTTCAATCAACCTTCTCAGAAGTAAATCACGATTTAATGTATCAAAAGCTTTTGATGGATCTATGAATATTGTACCTACTGACAACCTCTTGTCCAAAATAAATTGTAAGTCACCTATAACCTTAATTAGGACTGAAGTAGTACTGTGGATTGTTCTAAAGTCTGATTTTTATTTATTTAATTCAATGTTCAGTTTCAAGTGACTTTTCAATTTTTCGACACTAACCTTTCAAATATTTTCGATATTTGTGGAAGTAAAGATATAGGCCAGTAGTTACTTATGTCCAGCTTTGATCCTGTCTTATATACTGGAATTTACTTATTTATTTAAAATTGTGTTAACCGTGAAAGGCACACTGAGCCAAGGTTAATTTCCAGGTGTGACCTGGGGACAGGGGAAACAAAACTAAGGTGATACATAACATTTAAAATACAAGTTTTGAAGCAGCAGTAATGGCAAAATGGTATAAGGCAATTATGCAATGCAATTCCATTAGATCAATGCAAATGAAATTCTGATAAATAGTGAGTTAAAGCAAGGGAGGCTGAGACTCCTTCACCATGGCTAGAGATGAATTGGTAGAGGTAATGGGGAAGGAGTGAAGCAGGAGCAGGAAGGGGGAGGAAGGAGACATAAGTGTGGTTTGATGGTGGAATAAGCGAGATAGTTGCAGAGTTGGGGAGGAAGAGAGTTCCAAGGGGAGGGGAGCCTGTAGAAGAAAGCAGCTTGGCAAGCTGATGTGTGGTGGTGGGAAAGGGAAAAAGAGCAGAGTCCTTGGTGTGCAGATTATAGGCAGAGGCAGTTTCTGGTGACAGCACTGCAGCGATATGGGGGGACAGACCAAAGCAGAATTTGGCTATGAGAGTTATCGAGTGGATAGGACTATGGGATAAAGGTGGGCTGTCGAGGAGGAATAGAGATTGCAGTGATGAGTTAGAGGGGTGGAGTTAGAAGCAAAGTGACAGAATGAATTTAGAAGGTTGTCAAGCTTGGATAGAGAGGAAGCAGAGACTGTGTCATAAACTACATCTGCATAACCAAAAATAGGAATTATCATCCTAGTCACTAACTCACATCTGATATGGGGGGGCAGTCTTTGTTCAAGTAGAATATTCCAAGTTTTGATCAGAGCTTGGTGCTGATGGCATATATGTGGACTGAAACATTTAGAAAGGGGTCTAACCAAACCCCTAGATATTTGTATGCAAGGACATAGTCAAGTGGGGTGCCATCCAGGGTGTTGAATTTTTGGGGGGGGAGAAGTTCTGTCCAAATATTGTACAGACCCAAGGATCATGGTAACAGTCTTAACAGTGTTGGACCTTTATTTGGTTTGTAAGGAATCAAGAATGTACCTCACTGAGGTCCTGTTGGGGGGAGTGGACATCACTGATGATGGGCCAGGATGCAAAGATAATGGTGTCATATGCTACATATGTATGTGAGAGCTAGAACATATGAGAGAAGGTCATTAATAAGCACCAAAACTAAGATGGGGCCAGGATGGATCCTTGGGGTACACCTGCAAAGATGGAAGAGAAGAGGAGGAGCTGCCCATTTGCACTGATTGCAGCCTACCTACAAGGTACAGTTTGAACCAGTTGACATTGTGTGAGACAGGCTGGCTGCTCCGAGCTTGGCTAGCTACCTTAGCAATTTTCCAGTCTTCTGGAAATTCACCCATTTTATGGGATAAATTAAAGATATACGTTAATGGATATGCAAAACGGGGCAGCATATTTTAATAATCTTGAAGGAATATCATCCAGTCCTGGTTCCACCAAGTCACTTCAACAACAAAGTTGTCAAAATCCCTGACACTGACAGGTGAAATGCTGATAGGCAAAATTTTACCCGTCAGGAAATCACTGTATTTTTTCAGGGGCTGCACCCCCTCATGATTTTTTAATAATAAACTCCGAGACAGAGTTGTTTAGAAAGGGGGTGAAACACTGTCAAAATCAATGTTGGTGTACAGTGGGACCATTACAGCGACTATCTTGAAATTGTGGCTGTAATGGTGTTTGCTGTAAAAATTTTGATGTTTCAACGGTATACGTCGAGTCCTATAGCCTTAGTGGTAATAATTTTAACTAATTCTTCTCTTACTTCATACACAGATATGTAAGAAAATTAAAAAGTAGTTTTAGTTACTGACTCCTTCATGTCATTTTTTGTTATATTTTGACTTACATCCCTATATCCAGAGTATAGGGTGGATTATTCGATCTTAAGGTTGCAGCCCCCATCTCAACGAAATAATTACTGGATTTATTAAGTACCCTTTCATCCAAAGGTACCAAGTGACCATCAATCAAAAATCTATTTGCTAGTATGCTGTGTTTTGTACCAAGGAGCTCTGCCATAGTGTTCCAAAAATTTCTAGGATGTTGTTTTATATTATTATATAGTTTTTGTTTAATATACTTTTGTTTAGCCACTTTTTATTTTTAATATAATTAGCTACAGTGAGAGCATCACTAACTGTGAAAGGGTTTAACAAAATTTCGAAACAGTCTTGTAAGGATTTCTTATACCTTTCTATTATACCTCTGAGGTAGAAGTTCCTCCATTTTAAATACAATGGGCATCGGAATATAATATGAAACAGAGTTTCACTGAGATCAAGAGTACAGTAACATTTCACACCTTGATTCCTTTTACATTAGTTTATGGTCGAGAAAGTAGGAGGGAGAATTACAGTGCACTCTAGTGCTTTGCTATGCATTAGGTCATAGGCCTTCATATTTGAAATGCTTTGCCTTTGGTTTGAATGGGCAATGGCTGATACATGCCACGTCCCCCTCTGCGTGGTACATAACCATTCATGCCCAAGTGTGCCTCAGATGCTCTGAATTTTTATTAGTGCTTCTGCTGCATGAAAACTCTGTCCATTCTCTATTGGCTCTGGCCCACCACACAACTGTCTCTAGGCATCTCATCGTCCTCATTCTCAACCTCCTGCCACTACCAACTGTCCTCCCTGGGCTGAGTTTTTTGTCACTAGCCCTTCTGACTGTTGCTCCTTCTTCAGCCTCCACCTGCTCTGAATCATTTCTCTCTCTTGTTTCTCCATCTCAGAACACAACTTGAGATTCCTAGGTATCCTAGCTGTTCCTAGCTCATTGTCTTTCTTTGTGGAATATAAAATAAATAATTTAATAAACTAGTGGGTTGGTAAAGTTGGGAGCTAGCCTCTGCTTAAGCATCTGGAAACTGCTTCAGGTTGTTATCCAAGGTCCTAAGCCCTCCGTCCCAAAGCTCTGCCTCTGTGTTCTGGAATGGAGAGAAATAAAGAGGGAGAGAAATGGTTCAGAGCAGGCGGAGTCTAAGGAAGGAGCAACAGTTGGGTGAGCTAGAGACAAAATACACAACAGGAAGAACATCTGGGAGTGGCAGGAGTTTGAGAATGTTGAGTAGGAGGAAGCATCCAGCTACTGATTCAGGCTGCCTCCCAGTGTCCTAATGTCCCTCCATCCCAAAGATCTACCTCTGGGTCCTGGTGCTCGGAAGCCCCCAACAATTTGCTCAGTCACTTCCAGCAGTGGGATCCCCATGGTAAATCAGTCTATGCCACAAAGCAATACTTGTTTTGCATTTCAGCTACTATGGCTGCTTCCTGCCTTTTCATTTTCATCAAGTCACATCATTCTGTGTTTCATCCATTCTGTGATCTGTCAACATACTAGGCTAGTGCCTTCCCTTATGGGATTTGTTAGCATTTGTCCACTATCACTGCTCTGTTCCTCAGTCTCAGTCATGCAAGCCTCAGTCGTACAATACTTAGTTACTTACTTTGCTTAATAAGTCAGTCTGCCTGTCTTGTTCATTCTGAATCTGTATTGAGGCCATCAGGTTTCACTAGCAGCCTCCTACTGCAGTCTTGCTCTCCCTATGGCTCTAGATGGAGGCCTCAAATGGGTATCCATGTCTTCCAGGCCCACCTTCCCCTCCAGGTTGATGGTCTCACTCTTCTCCCTTGAAGTTTGCATCTTGAAAGTGAGTCCTCAGACATGGGTGGGGTCCCTCTCTTTCTGCCCTTCAGGTGAGAATGTCCTGTGCTCCAAGGTAAACTTTAGCCATGCAGATCAAGTCAATGGCACTCTTGATGTACTGGTTAGGACTTCAATTACTGAAGGGTAGGGCCTGCAAGTTCATGGGGTTCCTTTAACTGTGCAGACCACTTTGGCAACACCATCAAAGCTATTACCGCACAGCCACCCAATGTTCACTTGGTCTCCTCCAACTTCCTTTCATCTTCCCCTCAGGGTGACGGTCTAACAGCTACTAAAATGTTCCCCCTCAGGACTTTGCTCCTATGTCTTGCATTGCTCTCAGGGGCTGGCTTCTTCTAGCCCCCCATTGGTAAGTGTATTTCGTGGTCATTGCTCTCCTCCTTCCCACCTTGGGCTAGACCTCCTTTGTGCAGAATCTCTTTAGCTGAATCTGTTTAGAACACCAATGATATTCCATTAGAGGATAGCATGAGAGCCTTTACTCTAAACTATTTTCCCATGAACTGGATCTCCAAATTGCAGTAGCTGAGCCATCACTAATTCTAATCCTAGCCTGGAGGGAAGGAAGTAAACAAGGGCAGAGAGAGCATAAGTCAAAGTATGCAGTTGCACAAGCATCACATACTACTCAGTCTTCAATCAGTCCTAAACCATACTCAGAAGACCCTGATGACCAATAAATCAGAGCCAGCCATTGGTGCCATGCAGACAGGAGAGCTTCTTGAGAGTTAACATATGATTGCCTTGGGGCAATATCCAGACAATAAGCATGCTTCAACCAGAGCATGCTATGTATCTGAATATGGGGCCATGCCAGCACAGTGCATAGTGACTGTGCACTGTGCTAGCACAGCCCATGACTGGATATGACTCACATGAGGCCAGTGGGGATAACATACTCCAAATGGGATAGCACCAGGGCTCTGGTGGGTCATATTCAGCTCTGGCATGCTAATGCACAACCTGGCAATGCAAGGTACTAAGGACCTTTAGGCAGTTCATTAATGGCTCATTATCATTAGTTAATGGACCCACAAGTGTTTGCCCTGTCAATGTATTTTCAACATCACCTTCTTATGACCCCACCTCATGAACAAAGGCAGTGAAAATGTTCAAATCCTGTCCCAATGGTGACTTTGCAAAGTGACTGCGCTGTCACCTTTTGGGTCAGATTTGCATAATTCCACCATGACTGGTCATGAGACGGTGTCCCAAAAAAGCCATGTTGAAAAATTGGTGTAAAAATATTTAAAACAGACAAAGTTATGAATAAAAGTTTGAAACCCATTGAAATACATTAAACTGCACTTACATGATTTTCTCATATTGCATTCATTGGTTTCAGCAGCAAGATGTGTCTTTGATCAGAGAGACTATCTACACTGTAAAACACATTCAGGTGAGTGAGGGTGTGTGAGAGTGTGGTGTTTTGGGTGCAGAGTGGGAGGTTGGGTGGGAGATGTTTGCAGGGGTTCATATCGGCGAGGAACCATTTTCTTTTTTTGCAGGGTTAAAAAAGTCATCAAGTGATGGTTTACTTTTTTCAAGGGATATTCCAACTGGAGATTGGGCATCCCAGTGTTGGGCTACTGTTCGGCAGTACCAGGGTAGGAACCCTGGTGCCACTATTTACTTAGTGGGAACATGGAGCAGGTGACTTGGAGGGTAGGGGGAAGAAAGATGAGTTGGGGTATGCCCCTCAGTTGGCATAACCTAATAATAGATAGATCATTAGATAATAGATAGATAGATAGATAGATAGATAGATGATGATGATAGATACATACATACATACATACATACATACATACATACATACATAGACAAACAGACAGACAGACAGACAGATAGACGTAGAAGGAGATTGCCAGCTCACTGCTGGAACTGAAGCCAGCAGCATGACTCCAGCTACTACCTCAGCATTCAAGAAAGTTCAACTGATGTCATCAAGCCCTGTGGAAGGGTGGACACAGCAGAAGGGATACAGGACCTTAAGGAGGACCTAAGAAAACATGAGAGGTGGTCCAGGATATGGCAGCTTGGCTTCAATACCAAAAAGTGTAAGGTGACATGCATAGAACCAGAAATCCCATGACAGAGTACTGCTTCAGAGGGGTACGGGTGCCTTCTGCAGTGGAGGAAAAAGATCTACTGTATGAGTGATGATATCTAGTAATCTGAAGCACTCTGTGCAATATTGGAAGGCAGTGGCAAGGGCAAACAGGACGTTGGGGTGTATTGCCAAGGGGAGTCAGCTATAGGAGACAGGAGGTGATTCTGCCTTGTATAAGTCACTGGTGAGGCTGCATCTGGAGTATGCAGTGTAGTTCTGGTGCCCTCACCTCAAAAAGGATATCAACCTGATGGAGACATTCCAAAGGAGGGCTACAAAGATGATTCTGAGGCAGCAAGTTCATTTCTACAAAGAGAGACTGGGACCCTGAATATGTACTCTCTGGAGGGCAGATGGGAGAGGGGAGATATGATCAAGACCTCCAAGTACTTACAAGTGCTTGAAGGGGATCAATAAGGTGAACGAGGAATTCTCTTCAGGCTAAGCAACAAAAAAATTATGAGGGGACACAGCCTTAAGCAGGAGAGAGTTAAGTGGGAGGTCAGGAAACATTTCTTCACAGAAAGAGTGGTGACCAAGTGGAATGCACTACCAGAAGAGATGATCACAGCAAGGACAGTGGTTAGCTTCAAGAGGGGCTGGACAGATACAGGGGAGGATAAGGGTCATGGAGGAAGAAGGTAGTGGATGGAAATGACAGGAAGAGGGAGAGGGACAACAGCCCGAAGCTGTGAACTGTGTGCACCAAGCAGACTAGACAGACCAGAAGGCCTAATTCTGCTGCCTACTTCATAAGTTCTCATACAGAGAATGTGGTTGAAAGGTGCCTCTTGCTAAGCTGGGCACCCTGGATTTTGGGGTGCCCAGAAATAGTATTTATGGGCAATTGTTTAAAAAAAATTGCTCCCATTTAGCTAGGTTTGGGATTTTTGGTTTTTTTAAATAACATATTTGTTATGTATTTTTCATGTTTTTCAGTTCAGGGAGTAACAAGATGGCAGCTGTCACAACAGAAAAAAATGTTTTGCTGTGAAAAGCAAGTGATGAGAAAAAAAGAATGGTCTGTGACATGTAATTTAATTTTTTTGTCTTGTCAGAACTTTATCAAAAAACCCCTACTGAGCATGGCCAGAACAGCAAAAAAAAAAAAAAATTAAATCTTTTTTGAAATTAAAGAAACTTAATTGATTTAGTAAACAGTGCAACCAAGTCAAGGCAAGCAACATGCATACATTCAGAGCAAAATACAGGTAGTCAGATAGAGAGATCTCACAAACAACAAACAATCCTAACTTCCCCCAGAACAACCCTCCCTCCCATCCCTCCCAACCCTTGAGGAGCATGCCTAGGGACTGAGTAAAGGGAGATAAAGGAGTGGAATAGGGACTCAGGGAACATGCCTAGGTCAGAGAAAGTAGAGGGCATGGAGTTTTCCCCATTTCTTATTGAATTGGGGAAGATGCTGCCAGAGGCTAGCTATCATACGCTCAGTATGAAGGGAAAAAGAAAGTTCCTGTAGCCATGCAGCATATGTGATAGGGGATTGGTCTAACCAGTGTCAAAGAAGTAACTTCTTGACCACCAGAGAGATAAGTGCCATATGGTATCTCCTCTCACAGACCAGGATCTGTGAGAAATTGCCTAGGATGCAGATTTCAGAGGAGAATAGGTCTTCCTGGCCCAGCAGCGGGTCACTTCGGGTTTCAATTTGTTCCCACAGGGATGACACTTTTTTACAGGACCAGAAAATGTGCAGGGGAGTACCTTCTTCCTTACCACATCTCGTACATGTAGGGGAGGAAAGGAAAGACAGCCCATTCTAGCTAATTTTATGGGAGTATAATACATGTTTTTCAGTATGTGATACTGGGAATGTCTAAGCCAGTCTAGAGAAAGATAAGTGTGGAGGTCTTTCCACAAAATGGGCCAGTTGATGGTAACTTCTGGGAGCAGGGTGTTCCAGACCCTGGAGCCCACCACTGAGAGGGAAGAATGAGCAGTAGTCAGCCAGAGATGCAGGTTCGAGGTACCATGTGATTTGGGGGCCCACTCCAGGATCTGCGCACGATGATCGCTATAACCTGAGGATAGGGGGGAGGGGCCAAACTGTTGTAAGAGTAAATGGTGAAGCTGATACATTTTAAAATCCTGGGACTGGCCTAAACAAAATTTCTCTAATAATTTGAGGGTTGTTAGGAGGGAGGCTTATGAAAAGCAATCAGCCACAGTGCTGTCCTGTGGTAAAGGAAGCCAACCAACGGTTAAGGGATGGTTGCCAATCTTTTTTTTTTTTCTTTTTCCATTCAAAGTTTATTGAAGTTTTCAACATACAACAAACAACGCATCACAGGATACATAGAGTGGATTCAAATACTACCGGAATAAAACATGTGTCTCTCTCTCCTCACCTTACCTTTACCCCCATCCCCAACATAAAACAAAGTTTTAATTAAAGAAAATATACAATATCCTCCCCAACCTCCCTCCCCCAGGTTTGCATGGATAAACTTGATCAATCCATATCACTACAACCGTAAGCCCATTAATCTAAGTAGTTTGAAGAGAGTAAAGGATTAGTAAAGGGGCCCAGATTTGATTAAACCTATTCATTTTGTTCCGAAGACTGGCAATCATTTTCTCAGCTCTAAGATTAGCCAGGAGTTCCCTCAGCCATTCAGCATATGATATCTCCTCACTATCTTTCCAATGTCTAAGTGTTAATTTTTTAACTGACATGGATATTAGAGCCATATGGTACTTATGAATAGTTACTTTCAGAGTAGTCTCCTAAGAGGCAAATTTTTACCGAAAACAGATCATTAAGACCCAATAGGGGATCTACTCTCTGTTTAATTTGCGACCATAAAGAAGCTATCTTGGGGCAGAGCCAGAAGATGTGTAATAAATTACTCCCTGGGCACACCTTATACAGCTAGAAGAGGAAGCTAAACCAAATTTACCCATTTTTGAGGAGTGTAATATAAATTGTGCAAAAATCTGAAATTGCATGAGTCAGAGCCTGTCTTGTGTAATAAATGTATGGCACCCTTGCCAGAACAATGCCCAGTTAATGGATATCTCCAGGAGAAGCAGGGCCCAGTAAACAGAGGGTCCAAAAGATTCGGGATAAATCCAATCATATAGGGCATTGAAAATCCTCGATACAGCGTGTGGAAGGCCCGCCATTTGGACCAGTTCCGCCCGAAAGGCAGGGCACCTAGATGGCTGGGGCGTCACCCCTATGTCCTTCACAAGCAAGTGGCATAACTGGAAAATTGTAAAAATATTAGAGACCGGAATTCCCAACTTAGTTAGAATCTCTGGAGACGAAAGCCATGTTCCTTTTGTGTCATTCCAAAAATACGTGAGATTAACTCTCTGCCTACTGGAGCCACAGGGAGAAAGAACCTTCCCATCTATCTTAATATTAGGATTGCCTAGTAACAGTTGCTCCAAATCTAAGCAGTGATTGTATTTTATAAAACTACAAAACTGGGAATGCACTTTTACAGAAATTGCAATTGGTGTCAAATGAAGCTGAATGGGAAGGCATTTAGGCTTCATATATAGCAATGCAACAGGGAAGAGATTATAATGTTGGATTTGGGCTATTTCTATTTTGAGCCAGAGGGCTTATACTTAAAGGATTTTCTGGTTCGCTTTTGCCTAACCCACCTTAAATATTTACTTGCATGGCTGGCCCAGTAATAAAGGCCAACATGCGGTGGATCTATGGGCACCCCTAATTTTGGGAGCTGCTAATTTATGAAAAGCCAGACGGGTCGCTTCCAGCCCAGATCAAGTTAATAAAATGTTAGTGCGCTTTCTTGAGCCATGACTGAGGCAGCCATAGATTCAAGAGGCTAAGTGGGTAATAGAGACGAGGGAAGATATTCATCTTGATAAGATTAATTTTCCTCATATTGAAAAATGGGAGGAGGGACCACCTATTTAGATCTTGTGTGATGGTATGTAGTAGAGAGTCCAAATTACTCTTTGAAAAGTGCAACACTCCTTGTGAGAACAATACCTAAGTATCTCAACGACTCTTTTCCCAAGACAAACCTAGAGTTCTAATTTCGTGTTTTGATACTCTCTGGTTGAGTGGAAATACCAAAGTCTTCTCAACATTTAATTTGTAATTGGAAAAGGAGCTATACTTTTATAATTTCCAACATGCATGGGATAGATTCTCCAGGATGAGATATTTGAAGCAATAAGTCGTCGTGATAAGCCAAGACTTTAACTTCAAAACCTTGTATAACAGTGCCTTGGATCCTAGGGCAAGCAACCAGTCTCTGGATGAGGGGCCCCAGATATAAGTTAAAAAGTAAAGGTATAAGGCAGCCTGCCTAGTACCAGAACCTAAGGAAAATAAATCTGAAATACTTCCATTGCATGAAACCCGGCCACAGGGGCCTTGTAGATTGCCCATATCTAGTTTTGAAATTCTGAGGGAAAACCAAAAGCATGTAAAGTCCGGAAAAGGAAATTCCAGTCCACTCTGTCAAATGCCTTCTCAGCATCCAGGGACACCAAGACAGCCAGAAATTCAGCATCCCTGGACACCGAGAAGACATGGGCCAAAGTGAGCAAATAGTCGCTGGATGACCTCCCCTTCATGAAGCCAACCTGCTCTACTCCTATTAAATCAGGAAGAATTGTATTAATTTGATTTGCTAGCAATTTACTCAGAATTTTAATATCTTGATTTAATAAGGATATAGGCCTGTAACTTGCCATAAGTTTGGGCACTTTACCGGGTTTAGGCAGTAGGATTATCAACGCTTCAAATAATGTTTTGTCAGTGCTATTGCCAGTGATAATCTGTTGGAACAAAGAAAGGAGCAAAGGAGTTAATTGTTTTGCAAACACTTTATAGAAATTGGGTGAAAAACTGTCTGGTCCCTGAGATTTGTCCAAGGGAAGACCGTCAATAACTTTAAGGATCTCCGCTTCAGTTATGGGAGCGCATAGTGAGGTTTGCTGTATTTCTGAGAGAGAAGGCAGATGAGATTCGACCAAGTAATGATCCATATATTTTAGGGAAGGAGAATTTGCCATTGGACTGTATAATAATTGAAAGAATTTGTAAAACTCTGCTGTAATGTCTGCCTGATTATTTATCAGCACCCCATCAGCTGACCGAATTGAAGCAATGAACATAGCAGATTCTTGTTGTTTAACTCTTGAGGCCAGAAGGTGACCCGCTTTCTCTCCTTGATTAATATAAGTAGCATTCGACGTCAAAATCAAGAATTCTGCCTTCTCCCTCAGAAGATCCAAATAAGAGTCCCTTAATTTTATAAGTTCCAAACGAACTTGTTCAGGTGTATGTGGGGACATATTCATTTCAATAGTTCTAATCTGGGAAAGAAGCTGTGCCAATTGCTGTTCTCTCATTTTTTTCCTTTTAGATGCAGCACCAATTAACAGACCCCTCAGATAAGCCTTTAAGGCACCCAATTCTATATCGGGTTTCCCCATAGTGTTGAAATTGACTGATACAAATTGTGAAATATGATTTATGATATATTTCACTGTGTTTGGGTCCTTTAGAAGTTGGTTATTGATTTTCCAGCGTCCTTCCATCTTTGGAAGGGTAGAAAAGGAAAAATGACAAGTAACGAGAGAGTGGTCTGAGGGTGGCCCTGGATAAATGGACGAATCTACTACCCCTGACAATAATCATTGAGAAATCATTATATAATCAATCCTAGAAGATGTTTTATGAACTGGAGAGGTAAAAGTGTAACATCTATCTGAAGGGTGTGGAATACGCCACACATCATATAGCCCCACCTGGTCCCACATGTCTTGAACGCCTTTGGGCTGGAGAAAGACCTTTAAACTTATTACCCGTATGATCGATATTTGGATCAAAGGCAGATTTAGGTCCCCACCCAAAATCATTGGAACTGTTAGGAAAGGAGTCAAAATGTTGATTAACTCCATGAAGAACCCCGAGAATCACTATTTGGTCTGTATATACTACCTAATAATATCTCAGTAGTATGTATTCTCCCTTGACTAGTGTATCTACCATGGGTATGCCTAATAACTTTAGATGGTTAAATGGGACATTACGCTTTAGTAAAATCATCACTCCACAGCTTTGCATACTACCCTCAGCTGTAAACACCTGACCTATTTGCTGCCTTCTCATCTTAAGTTCTTCCAAAATCAATACATGGGATTCTTGAATAAAGGTGATATCGGACTTTAACAACTGTAAATGTTTCAAAATTTAGTATTGCTTTAATTTCTGCCTAGCTCCCTTAACATTCCACATAGCAAAAACTAAGTTGCTAACTCCTGGACATTTTGCCCATGAAATCTGCCTTCAGCCGGAATAACAAGTAAATCCATGCAACCCCAACCCTGTCTCCACCCCTTCCCTCCCCATCTCCCAAAAATCCCACAACAAATAACTAGAATGATCAAATACCCTCATAATAACATTCTCCCAACCCTCCCTCCCACCCTTATTACTAAGAGCTATGGTCAGCAGTACACCTTACTATGCTCACCACCCCCAGCCTTCCGACTGACTGTTACCCCACCAGTACTTTATATAATTTAAAACTGATAGTAATAATTGAAGCAACCGAATGCTGAATAGAATGTCCCTACTAACCCACAATTATCTAGTCAAACTGCCCATCTGCAAGGGCTACAAAATATTAGCTAATTATGTTTAAACACTAGCATAGCCATAGCCTAACATCTAAACCTCTAAGTTGAATTAGGAAAAAACAGCTCTTTCTCCTTCTATAATACAATAACAACATGCTAGATTGCTCAGTTTTATAAAAATACAACCTAGCCTTACAGAACATTAAACTTAGTTTCCCAGGATAAAAGATAATGAACTGTTAGAAACTTTGCTGCTATATATGCACCTGCACCTATCATACAGGTGCCTCTTTCACTATAATTCAAAAGGATTTTAAATCCGAATACTGCACCACAGGTTGTGCTAATCCCCATACATTTGAACAGAATAAATTCAGTCCCTTATTACAAAGTTACAAAGTCATTGTCAGTGTTGCTGGAAACAAATTAAAACTTAAACCAGCTCAAGTTAATGTAAATTAAAGGAACTGCCTTTCCCATGTTGAAACCTTTTACAAATATCAACCTGGATATCTCTTCCAAACCCAGCATCCCTTTTAACATGGAAAACATAATAATAATGACCGCCATTATCAGAAATCTATATACCCCACTAATAACATATTTTATACCTCTATGAATGATGCAAAAAGGGGAAGATCAACAGAGTAGAGGGACCGATTTTCTTGTAATACTGGGCATGCAACCATATGATGTGCCCTCCTACCAATAGCCCGAACTAACCAAATGCCCCATTTAAACAAATTATTACAACCCCTGAAATACTAACATAATGCTGTTGCCAAGAGAAGGAAAAAGAAAGTTGAAGCCGATCACAAGAAGGGGAAATGTCCATAAATCAAACTGCAATTCGCCAAATTGATGCTCAGAAATCAGATTCTCTGAAACCAATGTCCACAGCGCAACCTTGGCTACTTGCGTTACAAGGTTCCCATCGTATCTAGGCTCCAAGTTCTCTAGTGGCAGCAGCTGTTAGAAGCAGAACTTGCAGCAGATCAGTGGCAGAGCGGAGTGAACTCGGTTCCCAGTCTTTTATTAGCGGTGTCCTGATTTTGCCGAGCTGGAGCATGACGCCAGAGTAGCTCGGTAAGAGTGGGGTCTTAATTAAGTTCTACTTGCCCAGATGTAAGCGCCGAAGTCAGAACCCCACTAGGCAAAAGTAAAGTCTCACTGAGGGCCACAAAAGAGGAGTCAGATGCAGGAGCTTCCCCTAAGGGACATCGCGATCCGCAGATTTCTTTAACTTAGATATTAATAATGTCCTTTGATTTATCTTCTTTCAGTGAGGGAATATTAAACTCTGGTCATCTTCAAATCTGATTTTCTCTTACTCCACACAGTGGTCAGTGTCATACCTGTATAGGCTCATCATGGCTCTTTAAATAAGTCTGGAAAGGCATTTTTGAGACCCTTAGCAGATCTTTCAGGGTCATCGAAAGATGTCCATGAACCGGAGATCATAACCCCCAGCTTAGTGGGGTACCCCATTCGGAATTTCACACTAGCAGCAATTAGTTTAGAGACCAGAGGGTGAAACTTAGCTCTTTTTTGTCTAATAGACACTGGCAAATCCTGTGCCATCCTAATTTTGAAACCCGCCCATCTCACTTCGTGCAGCTACTTAATCTTGGCAAAGAAGTGTTGACATTCCAAAAAATTCAGAAATGTAAAGATTAGAGGGCGAGGAGGCACTCCCACCAGTGATGTCAAGGGCGAAGGGATCGGTGTGCTCGTTCAATAATGTACTGCGCCTGAATGGCCATAGGCCAGCTAACTTTTCAACCACTTTTGCACGAATAACACGGCATCAGATCCCTCTTCTTTCTCAGGAAGCCCTATGAGAACACATTATTCTCGGCTGCGGCCCTCTAGATCTTCTATTTTAGCTTACAATGGTGCCATCTTCTGGTGGCGACCATACTCTCTGGTTCTAATTTCCCAATCTGCTTCTCCACTGCTAGAATATGGGTTTCGTTCTGCCTGTCTGCTGGTGTGAGTCCTCCATCAGCCTGGGCAAGACTTTTAATTTCAGACATAATCACACTTAATTCTTCTTTAAAAGGAGTAAATTCTTGCAGGATTCGCTGTAGAGTGAGGGGCTGTTGTTCAGCCACAGTAGCTTCTGAAGAAGATCCCTCTGCGCCACCCAAGGTCCTGGATTTTTTTGGGGCCTTCTCTGTCATGGCCGGAGGAGTATGTTTTAGCGTATTTTTCCTCATTGTCATCTCCATACACCCAAATTTTGACAATGTGCTAATTTAGGCCCTTTCTTAGAGACTTTAGAAAGTATTTGGTATATTTGTAGCAGATGTTACCGATGTGAATTTACAGATTTGAAGAGTTGGAAGGCTGGAGCAGTGCAGGAGAGCTACTATCTGGTGAGCTGTGTCACGTGATCCCCGGTTGCCAATCTTAATATTAGGATTGACTAGAATGAGTTGAACAGGATCTTTAACCAGAGGGATTTTTAGGTAGGAGCAAATCTGAGAAAGCGCCTTTGAGAGAAGCCCCGAAAGGAGAGAGAGCAATCTGATCCAGAAGAAGCTTCCAAGGGATGTGAAAGATAACAGAGGGAGTAAGGTTATGTAAAGCGAGAAGATAGGATTCTATTTGTAGCCAGACCAGTACATATTCAGGACCAGAAATAGGATGGGGGATAACCATTTCCCAACTTGTAGAGATGACTGACCCAGAAATATATCTGGAAGTTGGGGAGTCGAGGTCCACCAAAGGATTTGGGGAGCCTTAATTTAAAATACTAGTGCCTGGGCACCTTGTCTTGCCAGATGAAGGAGGTGATCAGGGAGTTGATGCATCTAAAGAAGGAGGAGGGCAATGCAACACTGAGCAGACTTAGGGGATAAAAGAATCTGGGAAGAATATTCATCTTAACTGTGTTAATTCTACCCAACAATGATATGGGAAGAGCCTTCCATCTTGCCAGATCTTGCTGAACCACCCACAAGAGGTCTTCAAGGTTCAGCTTCACTAATTGAGAAGGGTCAGAGGTAAGGGATAAGCCCAGGTATTGGAGAGAGCAGGGAGACCATCTAAGCCCTAAGGAAACAAAGTCAAGACTGTGGGTGAAATGATTGAGGGGATAGACTTCAGTTTGTTTAGGTTGAGTCTATAATTAGAATAATGACTAAATTGCTCTATTATAGAAAAGGCCTCCATTAAGGAGGGAACTGTGTTGGACAAATGGAGAAGAATGTTGTTGGCATAAATCGAGATCGAGGGAGCAAGATCTATGATCAGAATTCCCTTGATACAGGGAGAAGACTTAAGCCATCAAATGAGCAGCTCTAGGTAAAGGTTAAAGAGAAAGGGACAGAGGGGACAACCTTGACGTGTACCCGAGTATAAGGAAAAAGTGCATGAAAAGACCCTGTTGCAATAGATCTTGGCCAATGGAGATGAGTAAAGTTTTGGATCCATTGGATAAAAGAATCTGAAAATGCATCTTATGAAGAACTAACCAGAGGAAGGACCAATTGACCTATCAAAGGCTTTCTCTGCATCGAGAAAGACTAAAGCCATTGGGAGGAGGAGTCCGAACCACCTGGAACAGATGACGGGAATCACTCTGACAAATCCTACCTGTTCTGGGCTGAAAAGACCTGACCAGACTGCTCTGATTTGAGTGGTTAGATTTTTCACAAGGATCTTGAGATCGCAGTTCAGTAAGGAAATTGGGTGGTAACTAGCAGGATTAAGGGGTGGTTCATCAGGTTTAAGGAGAAGAATTACAGTGGCTTCCAAGACAGATGAGTTCAATTCACTGGCAGAAAACATATACTGATATAAATGGAGTAAAAGAGAGGATAGGTCTTTGAGAAAGGTTTGGTAGAAATTAGAAGGAAGCCGTCTGGACCGGGCGCTTTATCCAGAGCAAGACTACTTATCGCGGCTTCCACTTGTAATAGAAATGGGAGCAGAGAGCATAGTGCATTGAGAGTCAGTGAGGCCAGGTAGTCGACCTGAGTCTAGATAGGCTGACATTTCTGAAGCAGATGGGGGGAAGGGCATTTCCCATTGAGTGCGGAATAGAAGTGTTCGAAAACTGAAGTCACATCTCGAGGAATAGATTTTAGGGTTCTATCAGGAGTGTTAATTGATGGGATGAGCCTAGAGGTTTCAAGTTGGCGTAAGCGGAGGACAAGTAACCGACCAGCCTTTTCTCCTTGCTCTATGTAAGTTGACTTCATTTTGAGAATGGAGTACTCTGCTCTTTCCTGAAGAAGGGTTGTGTATTTGTCGTGAAGTGACATTAAGTTGGCTAAAGAATCAGAGGAGGTGGTAGAGGAGAAGGAGTGTTCTAACATGCGGATTTGTGTGAGAAGTGATAAGGCCTCTGCTTCCCTCCAGCGTTTATGGGTTGAGGTTATCCTAATAAATTCACACTGTAGGTAACATTTTAGGGCACACCACTCATGGTCTTCTCTCTTGACGGTGTTTTGATTAGTGAGAGTAAAAGACCGAATGAGATCTGAGATGTTAGAGACCATATGGTCCTCCTTAAGCAGTTGTGTAATCATTTCCAGGTAGCATCTCACTGTTGAGTTGAACAGGGCATGAGGAGAATCCAGGCCACTGCGTGGTCTGAGAGGTCAATGGGTTCAAGACCAATTTTGGCCAAGCCAGAGAGTAAGGACATACTAATGAGAAGATAGTCGATCCTGGAGAATGTATGGTGGACCATGGAATGAAAGGAGTAGGAATGGATCAAAGGGTTGAGGACCTTCCAGGGATCACATAGCCCTAGTGGTTCCATGAATTCTCTCAGGGCTAGCTGGGCAGGGGAGAGAGGTTTGAGAGGAGAAGAGGATCTGTCAAGGTCTCCAGTAGGAGAAATGTTCCCGTCTCCACCAAGTATAAGGGGGAGGTTAAGGTAAAGTGAGAGTACGTCTGCCAGCCCCATGAAAAAATTTGGGTCACCACCCATGGGACCATAAATGCTACTGAGAACCACTTCATGGCAGTCAAGAAGGCCTATGAAAAAGATGTATCGACCATTAGGGTCTTCCATTGTGCAGTTAACTTGAAAGGCGACAGAGCGTCCAATCAAAATTGCAACCCCTCTGGAGGAAGATGAGTCACCAGCCAAAAACCTGCCCGATCCCTTGTCTACATAGTTGGGTTGTTTATGGGCAAAAGATGTGTTTCCTGTAGGAAACTTATGTGGGAGTGTAAAATGGAGAGATGCTTCAGTATCTGGTATAGTTTATTCATGTCTCTGAGTCCCCGTACATTCCAAGACATATCTCTTAAATTGGTACTAGCCATGGTCATTGTAGAGAATGACCATGATAGTAAAAGTGAACATGTGGAGGCACACTCCCTTCCCCCCAGTCCTCCCAAATTGCCCCTAAAAAAAAAATAACTATTCCCTCTCACCGAATCTAGCACTGTTACTGACAAGTAAGGTATACAGTTGACATACTGAACCATTTGGGAGATGCAAGGGGAACAGAGAAAGTGCCACATGGGGGGGATAGAAACTCCATAAACATTGGCTAAATGATGGTCATGAGGCAGAAGTCTGTTACTCACTGCATTCTCCCTTATGTCAGGAGGACTGACAGTAGGCAGCAGAGTCTGACCAGGAAGACATTTCCTAAGAACTCCCCAAAGAAGTCAGTGGGAGACAGAAGCATAAGTACAGGAAAAGAATCCCCTCCTCAATCAATAAAGTGCCCACCAGCCCCCACCCTTCCCCAGAACCAAGAATAGAGTAAAGACTGTGGCGTGGCCCCTCCCCAGCATCAGATGCATCCCATGAACTATACCTTCCCCTCCCCCACAAGAATTTAGGAGCAGGGGTTCCTTCCAAGAAATCAGAGTATGAAGAGCAGGGTGTCAGTCTGGAAGGAAACTCTACAACCTCCAAGGCCCATAATGAAGCATCGCCCAGGGCTGGGACCATGCGAGTTAAGCACTGAGAATATACCAGGGGCAAGAAGAACACAGGGTACATAAGGGTAAGACCAGTAAGTCTGGGAGCTTGCAACCAGGTAATGGGGAGTATAAGCTCGGAGGTGCCAGGCTTGGGGAAGAAACCATGGACAGAAAAATAAAGGACCCACCTCATATGCTCCAGAACGTGAGGGCCAGCAGCATAGAGCAAACCGCACAGGAGCCTCCCCCACCACCACCCACCCATCCATCCAGACACTGAATCATTCTGTACTCAAGCATAATCATGATACAGGAAAGGGAAAACAGAGGGATAATAGAAGGTGCCTACCTGGAGGTGCCAGACCGTTGCAGTGCAGTAGGTCACTGAGCAAACCCATGGGACTGGAGGAAGTTAGGTACAGGGGAGAAAAGTAAGAACTGAGGAGAAGAGGGAGTGTACCATTCAGCTAGGGATGCTGGGGTTTGGAAGGGGGGAGAGGGCCATGGAGTTTCATAGTTCCATAAGGGAACCAAGGCAGTTTGGCTGGCATGTCCAGTATAGGCAAGGAGAGGTGGAAAGGAATATCCCAATGAGAAAGAGTGACTGAAGTCATATAAGTGAGGTGGGCACTGAATTGAAAAAAAATAACAAGCTGCCCTCGACGAAAACTCTTCAGTGGGAGGTCCCAAGGTGGAATCCAGGGGAACCAAAACAAGGATGGAACCGGTTCAATCAGGGCCTTCCCCTGGGGAACTGTTGCCGAACAAAAAGGGTTCCAGGGGAGCTAAACCAGGGTGGCATTCAAGCAAGGGTGTTTCTTGGATTAGGATTTTCCTGCCAAAGCGGTGAAGTCTCAGGAGTACTGGAGTAGCCAAAGTCCAAGTCAAGTCAGGAGGAAAAATGTGGTGGGGGTCACCAGGAAACATCATTCGTGGGCATGGAAGGTTCATCCAGTCAGGAGATGCCAAGAACAGTGTGCAGCAAACAGGTAAAACTGATATGTAGCAACTAGTGAGGCTTCTGGGCCTAGTCCAGCATCCGTCATGGGTCCTAAAAGATCAGGAAGCTGAGTAGCCAGGTCCCAGGTATCTTGAGTGTGAATATCGGTGAGCCAAGAGCCTGCAATGAAGGCCTGGAGATGAGCAGGATAGTTCATCTGAAATTTAAGGCCTGCAGCTATCAGTTTATTCCCCACTGGGTGGAAGGCGGCCCACTTTTGCCAAATTTCTTAGGGAAGGTCCTGGGTTATTCGTAGCTTTTTTCCTTCCTAGAGAATGGATTGGAGCTCCTTGGATTTGGAAAGCACATGCTGCCTCTCTAAATAATTTAAGAAGGGGCAATAATGGGCCGGGGGGGAATCAGCCAGTTTGGGACAAAGCAAGTGGTGCGCTCGTTCAAGTTAGTAGACTGGACCATGGGGGCGAGGGCCCCAATCCGGTTAGAAGCTTTTGAGAAAGAGAATCATAGCAGTGCCCTCTTCCTCCAGGAGACTGAAAATCAGGATATTGTTGTGACGTGAGCATCCCTCCAGGTCTTCAGTCTTGAGCTGAAGTTTCTGGAGCTGCTGGCAAGCTTGATTATGTCAGGCTCTATGCAGTCCCTCCAATCTTCCAGGAGGATGTACGGACCTCTGAATCCTCAACTCAGCTGCATAAGTCACTAAGGCCGGTCCTGAGTGACTTTAGTTCATTGGTGATCTCCGCGAGGGTTTCCCTGAAGGGAGCCAGTTCTTGTAAGAATCTGTCTTCAGTCAAGGGGATTGGTGGAGAGGCAGTTGTGGAATCTTTAGCCTGGGTTTTAGCTCATGATTTGTTCTTCTTAGTGGCCTTTTCTGGTGTAGTCGGCAGGGTATGCTGCAGGGTGGCCGTACTGGTATCCATATCCATTGCAGTGTGAAAACACTAATAGCGATGCAACGAGGCTTACAGTTCAAGGTAGGAGAAAGTGCAGCACATCTTTAGTCTGGTTTGGAGCACAGCCAAGAAAGAAAAAAGTAATTTTGAACAAAGATGGGTGAACAGGGTAGGAGAGCTCCAAGGATGAGCTGCCACTATGCTGAAGACATTACGTGATCTCCAAAATGTTAAATCTTTAAAACTCTGGAACCATTTAATATTTTTTCACAAACCTTCCAAAAGCACTACATTGGTATAGCATGCTTCTACCCTGAAGATTTCAGAAAAAAAATTCCATTCTGTGTAGACTGTACATAAGTGAAACCAAAACCCATGTTAAGTATAGGAAAAAAATTGACATCTAGAGGAAAATTAAATATACAGATCTCAGAAACTGCACAAGCTGCTGCCATGAAACTTTTCCTCATGTTTAAACTCTACCTGCTAGACTACATATGCAAAATTTATGGAACCTGTCGATAACCCTAATTATACTGGCACTACTGCACAAATACAATAAATGTGTCCATTGTCTACACAATGTTGTTAGCTGATTGGTGGGTTGAAGTACTATACTTTAAAAGAAGGGAGGATATACACATGTACAACAACCCCACTGGCAGCGAAGACCTTGTGGTTGAAGTGCTGAGGTTTTGTTCAGTGGATCCTCAATATAAATGTAACTCATTGAAATAGATCTGCTGTTCTAAGCAGAATTTTTCTATCCATGTGATGTGTCTTCTCAGTGTTGGTACCTGGTTTGTTTCACTACTGTAAGGAAGCCCACTCATGTATTGGCAATGTCTGCAAATGCAGAATGTTTTTCTGTCAGCTAAAGCTGCATGACACCACTGGAAATAAACACCTGCTTAATGGCATTAATCATGAATACTATTGAAAACTGAACTGAGTTTCTTGACCTTGTCTGACTGGCTGTTTCAACAACTCTTAGCATCTACATACTGTATATACAGTTGTAATTATGTCTGAAAACTATCATTTTTAATTTTGTTAGACTATAATTCTTTTTCTGTTGCATGCATGATTTATTGTATTGTTGCAATGCTCTGGGCTCACATAAGGGTGTGTTACTAAATAAAAGATCTATTACTACTATTTCTTCTACTACTAGTAGTACTACTATTACTTGACAAGACAGTATTGATGCCTGTCCAAATATTTTTAAATGATTTATTGAAAGACTCTCTGTGACTTGCACAGATTTTTTCCTTCCTATTGAGAGTTACTATTCTGTTTCTGAGGACACTGTGTGTTTCATAGTCATAGTAAATGAGGAGATAAAAAAGTTTTGGGGGCTATTACAAAATATACAGTCAAGGGATCCCAAAGTACTGATGCCATTGTTTCAGTCCTATACAAGACCACATTTTGAGTATGCCTCCCAGTTGTAGTGTCCCTTAAGGAAATCCAACTGCAGACAAATGGAGAGGGTTCCACGTAAATACACTAAACATATTTATGGCTTCCACAACATGCCCTATGAGGAAAGGCTAAAATCACTGAATTTAATGTCACTCAAAACAAGACGATTAAGGGATGACTTGCTTTTATTATATGATGTTATTAACAACCCATTTCTAATGACAGAATTGGGAACCGAGTTCAAAAATAATTTAAGGGACGCTAGAGGTCACCCATTACAAATCATCGGGAAACCATTTAATACCCTAAAGAGAAAATATGTTTTTGCTCTTAGAGAGGCAAACCCCTGGAATCAGTTACCACAGGAAGTGATTATTAGCAAAACAAAGGGAGAGTTTAAGAGACGCTCGGATAACTTCATATGTTCGGGGGAAAACTGCATTATTATTCAATGTAAATCACAGGAGCATATATGGGCAATTTGCCTCCTCACTCCTTACTTTCCTTAGTATACCCATAGTACAATCTTGGCATGTGACCTTTAATTTTGATGAGCCTCTGTCTAATTGACTAGAACAATATAGAAGCCCAGGAGATATTCACTTGTGAGTAGTCCTGACCCTGCTGATTCTGCTTGGTAGTGTTAATCACAGATGGTTTTGTATTTAACTGAGGGGATGCCCGAACTATTTCAACATCAGGTACAATGCTTAATCAACTTTCTCAGACCATGTTCAGTTTCTGGTACAGATTATTCAGATCCAGTTTCTTGAATTTATCTTGACTTATCATAATGGGAGTTTGGGGATATTGCTTCCATTCCAGATACTGTATGTGCCTCTTTAGTATTGTTATTGAGTGTTGTAATCCTTTTAAATGTTGCATTACATTTTTTTTCCCAGTGGTCAAAACATCTTTGGCAACATCCGCAGAAGTATGCCAGTCTGGAGCTGTTAATATCCTCCAGAATTATGACTTCATCATTGGAAATAAGTTTGATAAGGTGCTCAGAGAAATACTACACTGAGGACATTGGGAAGCTTGGGGGATTATAAACATGTCATTGATGTAATCTGAGTCTGATTATAGTTTTTAGTGCACTGTGTTTCAAAGGGAACACATTACATTTATTGTTGTAATGTAAAGTACTTCACAAAGGACTCGGCTCCTTAAATAGCAACCTACTTTTGCAATTCAACTGATGCTTACATGGCAGCTTTTAAAATCATGTTGCTGTATTTCTGTGCAATTAAAAATGTACATATTTAATAAGCCCTTATGCATACTAATGAGTCCATCTACACATTAACACACACATTATAACTTGTGTTTCATTGTTAATTGATTTTGTTGCAAAATTCTTCTACTCTAAGAAAATCAATGGAGTAATTCTGTGGTGGGTCAGCCTTTCAGAAATCTGACAGCATCCTAAACAATGGGAGTATTAAAAGGCCCATTCCGTTAATAGGGCATTGGCTTTAAGGTCTTCTGACCAATGAAACTCTATGTATGCAGAATTTCAAAGCTAACACTGCAATTCATACTGTGTAGACTACAGTACAATTTGCAGTAAACTTTCACAACAATAAATTGATTTTGTATGTGTTTCAAGGTTGGCAATCCATTGGTAACTACATGGAGGCCTATCCATGAATGTCAGATGGTCCCTCACAGCACGTATTGCTGCACATAGGTATACATTGGGCAAATGCACAGACCACAACCATGTGGCATACTTGTATGTGATACAGAGGTACATGAATGTGTCCCAAGTGTACTACTGCAATGGTAGTACTACGACAGAAGGAGGGATGTGCCATAATGGCATACAAATGCCACACATACAGGTATTCAGAATGCACAGTATGTCACCCAACATGTGGACTGCAGGTGCAACACTTTGTCATGTGGAAAGCTGCCATGAACTGTATAGAAACAGAGAATCTGACAGCAGATAATTGCCACTTGGCCCATCAAGTCTGACCAGTTTTCTCTACCTACATTCTCACCACAGACTCTGCTTGATCTACAGCTCTTTCTCCCTTCCCCCTTCCTTTCCACTATGTATCCATAGTGCCTATCCCATGCATTCTTTAAACCCCCACGGTTTTCTCCCTCACCACCACAGCTGGAAGGCTAAATGCATGCAGAGCTGGCACACAGGGCATACAGTATGCAGCATAAACTGCTGGGTCTGTAAGGGCCATGGACATGGGGCTGTATGGATCACCACCATGAAGGAGCTGTACTGCTACTTAGATCTGACTCTGGTAGTGTAATATTAAGTAAACAGTGCAGTATAAACCAACAAATCAGGCACAACACAAACATACTGTAGGACACCAAGGGACAAATGAACTGCCCCCTCCATACACATGTGTCCTGCTGCCCCTAACATGGTACATGATCTCCATGCACATAGCATGCCCCACTGTGATTACGCCCCCACAGAGCTGCTGGACTGGCAGTAAGTCATGTGGTCATCTGCCTGCTCCCCACAGCAGAACACACCAAATCCACTATGGGCCTGACAATAGCAGCCAGCAGCATGCCACCACTTACATAAAGAAGGCTCGGACACAGGATGTATGCTGCAAAATACTTTTTACTATACAGGGCAGAGTTGGTCCAGTCTAGGCCAGTGGTACAAATCTAAATGGTATGTTTCTGTCAACTGACAGGAACACAAACATAATGAAACAAACAAAACAAAATCAGTAGTCAATGCTGAGGGCACAGACTGACACTTAATCTGCTTCCTCTTTCTAGGAGTCATCACTTGAACCCACTGATGTGGTTGCAGCATATTTCCTCTCCACTAGTACAGAAGGCTGCAGTGGTTCACAATATCCCTAGAACAAGAGGAACACTGAAGACAAGCATGAGCAGGATACACATGCAGGGCAACAGCAGACCACTGCTGACACACAGGGTTCCCAACATCAACTACCTAAAAGAGATTATCCAGGGCTCAGTATGCCCGAACATCATCCTTGTATAAGGCATCCTGCCTGCCCACCTACCAGAACAGCCTATTGTAATAGTCATCTTTATTTAAATACTGTGTCCTTCCCCAGAGGCTCATGGTGCCATTACAACAAAATAAAATAACATCAATAATTGAAATACATAAACCATCTTTAAATATAACCCAATAAATTAAATAACAAGGATTATAACAAATACTTAAATCATGACATTATTTAGTATAGGACAGCAAAATAGAGATTAAACCCCTAATGCCTGCATAAACAGAAAGGTTTTCAGACCCTGTTTAAATGCCTGCACCAAGGGGCCTCCCTCAATGTCTTGGGTAAAGAATTCCTAAGGGCTTGGCTTCCACTTAAAACACCAGATCCCTAGAAGATTTCAGCCTCACCATGGGAACTACCAGGAGACCCTCCTCAGTGAAGTGGAGAGGACACAGAGGTATGCTAGAATGCAGGAGAGCTACAAGGTAGCCTGGATCCAGCCTGTGTAGGGCCTTATAGTCAGCAATCCAACTTTAAAGGACATTCACCACTGAACTGGCAGGAGTGCAGATCACGTGTGCCGTGACACATGACACAACCTAGAAAGGCCTATCAGCAGCTGGACAGCTACATTCTGCAACAGCTGCAGGCATTGCAGCATACATCCACTGATCCCAAAGTACAGACCATTTTACTGGTCAAGCCTCAGTTACAAATGCATCAGAAGTGTGGCCAGGTTGTCAGGTGGGATAAGGGATTTAATCTGGCTGATGTTCCAGCAAAAGTATTGGGCAAATACACTGGGAAATGAAGTGCCCATCTGGTCCACTTGACTCCCACCACTGCCACGACCTGCTGGGCTGCTCATGCCACTCCAGGACACTCTGTCTAGCCTGCTATGATAGTGCTGCAGAACTTACATAATAAACATCTCTGACATGGAACACACAGCACATGGTGTGCATGCCCCTTGCCAGTTGACATAACAACTCCCCGACTCCTTCACCTCACAAACTGCACCCCTTCCTCTGAGTCCCGATATGTCAGCTTGACATCTTCCATAATTTATGGGGTACTTCCAACTGTCCACATGGAGCTTGCTTAAGTAGACACTGCTGCCATCTCACATGAAGGATCAGGAATGACCCAATAACATCCTGCAGTCATGTTATGTACATGCCCCTTAAAAGGGGATCTTTCCACATTGGATGTCTGTGCAGCATCCTTGTCAGGGCAATGGTCAGGGGCTACAGATGGGCATGAGACCCACAATGCCCAGCAGACTGACCCCAGAATCTTTCGGGTATCTGTTATTATTGGCAGAATATTTTACTTTCAGAGTGGCTTGTATCAGAATGGCAAGGGATATGGAGGAATCTTTATAAGTATATTAAACACAACCATTACAAATTGCAGCAATTTTATATTTTACATAACCTGCATTTTACACTGCAGAAACTTCATTGTGTGGAACATCAGACTTCTCCCCTCTGTTTCAGATATCATAAGGTGGAATATAACTTATTACATTTGTTGTGGAACTGTGAAAAGGTTTTACCATTCTGGACCTCCCTTAAAACACAGTTCGATCCATTCTTTGACCTGTCTAATGCTTGGAAATCTGTTTGGTTGGGCACGTTCAGGAACTTCCTGTAGGTTTTTGGAGAGGGTACGTGGCCTTGATTTTCGCTGCTGCAAAGAAGGTTCTTCTTTGACACTGGTTTACAGATAGTATTCCATCATGGTCCAAACAGCATAGAGAAGTCCTTGGCACCCTAAATGTGGAATTGTATATTACTAATATTTGGCACAGATCACAGGGTATTTTAAAGAAATGGAGCCTTTTATATGTCTGATTCTAAAATGAGCTAAAGAAGTCAAGAATCTTGATTGGCCAAAAGCCATTTTCAGTCATGTCCTTATCAGAATGTATCTTGCCAACCAATACTAATTGTGCCAACCTCAGACACACAACAGTAAAGTATTGACCCATCTGGCCTCTCACGGGGGAGATGTTTTGCCCAGTCCCCATTACAAATGGGAGTGGGCTGCCCAGGTCCATAGACTGTTGGGAGCAGCTGTGGCACAGGTGCCAGTCAAGGGGATTGGCTGGCCCAGGCCTCAGGCGAGAGGCAGAGCCTGGGCGGAGTATATGAGGTTCCACACCTTGGGACCAGCCCTCAAGATTGACAGGACTCACTGATTGAGGTAGGCCAGTGGCGGGTGGGTTGTTTTGTGGGCAGGCGGGGTTGTATGGTGGGCAGGTGGGGTTTTCCAGGGGTAGCCTCCTCTCCTCGGTGGCTGTTCTGATAGTTCCCACTCCCCCTTCCTTCCATCTGCTTCTTTGGGCGAACTCCACCTGAACACCTTTTGTTCCCCTCATTTTGTTGTACAATATAAAAAAAAATAATAAAAAATAAGAGAATCTTCTTAAATGATTCATCATCTTGCATCCCAGAAGATCTCATCTTACCTCCCTAGCCTGGCCGGTCTCTTGCTGCTCTGGCTTGCAGTGGTCGGCCGGCAAGTGGGCCCGATGTTCCTTCTGCCCTGCATTTGCCAGTAGGGGAGCACAGCTCCTGCCCGCCCCTGTCCTGTGAGGCCCTCTTGTTCCCCCTGCCATTGGTCTGCACTCCTCCCTGGTTTCCTTGCTTGTTCCCCCAGCACAGTGCCAAGTTTAAAATAAATAAATAAGAATAAAACCCCTTTCTGAGGTTCTCCAGGTTTGACTATTCTCGTAGCGTGAGGTCATCTTAATGCCCAATGTGTGGTTCACTGTGTGAGCCCTGTTCCTCCTGTTTGTCTCCTGCTGCCTCTCCTCCACGATCATCCATTTCCTTGTGGTTTTCTCATGCTACCATTTTGGGCTTCCATGGTTTCCCGGCGTGGTGTGCCACGTGGTAGCCCCCCCCACTCCAATGGCGGTTTCTTGTGGGATGCTTGTATTAAACAGACAATATATAAATAAATCTAAGGGCACATTTGGGCATTCTTCTCAGTAATTGGGTGCAGGTCCCCTTTAGCACTGGTCATACCCCCCCGCTCTCCATACCTTGCGCATCTGTGGATGCGCTTAGCGCTGTGATTTTTCCCATGGGAATTTCCCTTGCTCCTCACCTGTTTGCTGTTGTTCCGTGGTGTTGGGGTATTTCGGGAGACAGACTATCGAACGTCATTAGTTGATGGAGACATTCCTTATCACTATCTATTTGAGGCCCACTGTCTGTAGTCATAATTTTGTTTAAAAGGAGAAAGTGCTCCACTTGCTGCCTCTTTGCTATATTTTTAAGGTTGGTGCATAATTTTTCTTTTAATGCTGAGAGGTTTAGAGGTATGCTGCCCCACCACTTGTCCCCTGTTTTTTCCCAGCTGCTCCTGCCTCCCAGCCCCCAGCATTTAGACTCATAGCCCTGGCCTCTCAAGCATGCAGTGGCAGTGTGTGGAGCTGCTATTATTTTGGCATTGTTGCTTTCATTCTTTGGCCTCTGTAGTTGGTATAAATTGTTACCTAGTAGCCCAGCTTAGTTGTGTGCCAGTCCAGGCTTGTCTTTTTTGATCTCCAGTGGCTTCACAGAGCAGGGGACAGGTTTTGGCTTTGTGCTCAATCCTTAGCAGGAGGTTAGGTTTTAGTTGTGCCCTCCCCATTTAATTTAATTAATCCCTTTTTAAGATGTTTTCCAGTAGGTTAAGTGCCCCCTGGTGCATCAGTTATCCGTCAGATTGGTAGCCCCAGCTTAGGCAGAGCTCACAGGTTGACCTATCATGCTTCCGCTGACTGCTCCCCTTTTATTTTCCTCAGCCCAAAACACGGGGGGGGGGGCAGTGGTTTGTCCGGATGGGGGCGCCATGTATATTTTTTATTAACGCTTCTGTTTTATTTTTCCTTAGATCCAGTTCACTGTTGTCTGCCTTTGCTTTGCCCTTGTACTGTTAGGGATTTAGTTTTTTGAGGGTTATGGCATCTCCAAGGGGAAAAGTGGGTACATGGTAGGCAGGTGCCCCCTGCATCTCTTGGACCTCAGACAGGACATGAGGATCAGGCCTTTCTGGAGGCTTTCCAATGTTTGAAGGAGCTGGGGGGACCGGACTGGATGCCTGCGGTATCCGACTTGGAACCCGGGTTGCAGGTGGTCCCCACTGATGGCCAGGGGCACATAACAGGGCATAACCAGGGTGGGGGAGCAGAGTGGTGGTGATATAGGAGAAGGCGGGAATGGCGGGTTTCAGAGATTGTGGTTCCAGGGGGTGTCCCTCCCAGTAGCTGTCAGCTTATGACTCGCTTGCTGGAATTGGTAGCGCAGAACATCAGAGGTAGAAATGGGCAAAAGCGGTCTGACTGCTGAAGGTCACAGAACCCGCTGGATGAGGAAGCAGACTAGAACCAGAGGATGGCAGGACAGAAGACTATGAGGATTGATGCATGATCAGATTAGGAAGAGCCAGCCTCGACAGGTGAGTGTGAAAGAGAATGTGATGCAGGGGAGGACAGCAGTGGCTGGCGGTGGTTGGCCAGGATATGCTTGATGACAGGGAGGTCAGTGTTTTCGATGTTGGCACGGCTGCAAGAGGTTCGTCACTGCCTCCTCCCTAAATATGGTATATGGCAGGGAGTACAGGATAGGATTACTAGGGAAGAGGTACAATGCAGGTGTGAATGGTTTACTGCAGGGCATGAGGCAATGGACACAGGCTTCGGGATGAAGGTTGCCGGGAGATGACCTAGACGGGTCGACTGGGGTTGTCAATGGAACAAGTTGGGTTAGCGAGGCAGCAGAGGGAGCCACAGGGGACCATGATTACAGGGATGGTGGTACAGGAGAGGGCATGATATGGTTACCCCACACATCGAAGCTTCCAGGCTTAGTCCGTGGACAGGACAGATGATGGTTTAGTGGTGCCCATTGCTATGGATGGCCAGGGAGGAAGGTGGTGGGAACTCAAAAGCAGGGGTCATGGGGCCTTGGTATTCACCACTTCCATCTTCAAGCCTCCAGTCCGCACCTTTTGGCAGTGGGGTGCAGGCCGGGCATCTCCATAACATATGTACCCATAGAGCACAGTGTGATGGGGCAGGGGTCTTCAAGTAGCCGGCAACCATATGTTGATTTCGGGGGTGGATTTCAGAGGTGGAGAAAATATGCCAGCACAGCATCCGGGCCCGGCAGGACACCCTCAGGGGATTCCATGGCCTCCCCCAGCATGGATCCTGCCATGGAACCAGTGGCACCAGATAGGGCCCCCAGTTTCTGGTGGCCTGACCAGCTGGTCACCATCGGTCTCCCCCTTTTTCAATCTGTATGGCCCCGGGGGCTGGGCACCCCAGGGGGTGTCCAGTGGGACAATCCCCATGGACTTGAGGAGGGCACCACTGCAGTCAGCTGGGGTGGTGATGGCCCTCCCGGCAGCCCCTTCAGTGTCGATGGTGTTAGCACCCCCGGCAGCCCCTTTGGTGATTGTGGCACCAGCTGCTGCCCACTGAACTCCACTCGGTGATGGCAGCCCCTCATCTGGGAGAGTCTGCATTGGCCTCTTGATTCAGCAGCCCAGGTGTTGAGCGGTCCCAGGGCGGCCATGCCTCACGATGGGCCTCAGCATCCTCCAGGCATCAGGGATGTGACTGGTGATGGAATGGGGCAGGATGCTGTAGGATCCACTCCGGCAGTGTTGGGTACGGCAATGGCTGCCACAGTAGAGGCAGGCAGTGTTGGAGGATCGCTGGGCATATTTGGGGTGGACAACCCTTGGGAGATCACTTGTCTGATAGCAGTTAGGAAAAAATCTGGAAGGGGAGTTCATAGATATGTTTTGCTGCTACACCGAGAGCTACTGGAAAGGGGGAGGACAAGAAAAAGAAAGAGAGGCCCCGGTGACTCAAGGTTCCTTTTACATTTGAGAATTGGGCAGTGGCTTTGGATATATACATGTCTGTATATGGGATGAAATATCCAGAGAAGCTGGTGTCCTTGCTCAAATACCAGGACTCTATCAAGTTCGCTCATCTTTCTTTTTACGGTTATGCATGGTTAAAGTATGATGAGCAGTTTCAGTTAAAACAGGCAAGGCAGCCCATGCTGAAGTGGTAAAATTTACACCTGGACCTCTGGGTGCATTATATGATGCAGAGAAGGCCCAATGTGGTGACATACACAGATAGTGGACATGTCGTAGCTAGGCCAGTAGGGGGAGAGCTGAAAAAGGAACAAAAGAAGAGTGTCGAGAGGGCATGTTATGACTATAACAAAAGCAAGTGTTTTCATGCCCACTGCAAGTTCACCCACATATGTAAAATTGCCAGGGGGGGACACAGGATGACTGCATACAAAGTTGTCACAGACAAACAGCAAGGAGGTGAGGGGAAAGTGGAGATAAGGCAAGCCAGGAGCAGAAAACTCTAGCTAGTTTGCGGTCCAACTCTGTAACATGAGGCCATTGCTTCAGTCAGTATCCAAAAAGGGGGCAGCATTGTATTTATTGGATGAATTCAACAATGGTTTTCCCATACCATATATGGGATACCACATTGCTACCATGGCTAGCAACTTAAAATTGGCAGGGTCCTTCCCGGACATAATGGCAGAAAAAATCCAAAAAGAAGTTCACACAGGGCGGGTAGCGGGTCCTTTCAAAAACCGCCAATTCCAAACTTGTGAGTGTCCCCATTGGGACTAGTACCCAAAAAAACACCTGGTGAGTATCGGCTGGTACATCATCTTTCTTATCCAAATGGGCATCGGTGAATGATATCATTGCCTCCGAGGATAGCTCAGTTAAATTTCCATCATTTGACACAGCAGTGCAGCTGATTCATAGATTGGGACCGGATGCCCTGATGGCAAAAAGTGACATAAAGTCAGCTTTCCGCCTTCTGCCAGTCAGACCTCAGGATCATGAGCTTCTGGGATTCAGATTCAATGGTTGCTGGTATGTTGACAAGACCATGCCCATGGGGTGCTCTGTCAGCTGTGCTGCATTTGAAACATTTGTGACATTCCTCAAATGAGCAGCAAGGGTGCACACTGGGAACAGGAACATAATGCATTATTTGGAGGATTTTTTGTTTGCAGGACCTGCTGGGGATGAGATGTGTTTCCATACACTGGAGGGCTTCCGCATTCTCATGAAACATTTTGGGGTTCCATTGGCACCGGAAAAAACAGAGGGGCCCTCATCATGTATGTCAATTCTTGGTATTGAGATCAATTCGGTGAGCATGGTCTCACAGTTGCCCATGGCCAAGGTATTACCATAAGAAGGCAGTGTTCTGTCCAGGGAGATTGCTGCCGGAAGAGCCGACTAACTATTTTTTCAGACTGTAGACAGGCTACTCCATCCTGCCCGTCTGCAGCTGAAGAAGTTTTTTCTGATTCTGAATGTGAAGAATTTGCTTGGTTCTTCTCAGACAGAGTGTCCAGTATTCGGCAGGGAGTTTCTCCAGTCAGCAATGTCATAGCTGGCGTGATGATCTGAGAGGTATACTAAGTGCGCCTCACCTGGTTGGGGAGTTTAAACCAGTGGATGCTTAGTGAGAGTTTACTGAGGTGGCAACAATCTGAAGCACACTTTTTGTGAACTGGATCTGGTGCCGACGTGTTTCTTGATGAGATGCATCGACACCGCTGGCCTGGTGTTTGCTCTGATTGTCCGGTGCTGCTTATCTGAGGGGTCTTTCCTGATGCATTGAAGGAGGCATTGGTGAGACCACTCTAAAAGAAACCTTCTTTGGACCCGGAGGTCAGGGCAAATTACCGACCTATCTCCAATTTTCCTTTTTGCAAAGGTTGTGGAAAGGTAGTGGCACTTCAGGTTGGAGGAGCACCTCGTGACCCATGTTGTATGAACAATTCCAGTCAGGGTTTCAAGGCAAGGTCATAGCACAAAACTGCACTTGTTCAGGTGTAGAATGACCCTCTCAGGGTTAGAGATCAAGGGAGAAAAGACAATTTTGTTCTCCTTGACCTCTCTTCAGCTTTTGACACTGTGGACCATGGGGTGTTGGTTGACCATCTCAGAGAACTTTGCAGACTCACCAACACTGTCATCTGCTGGTTTGAGTCTTTCTTATCCAACAGGAGGCAACGGGTTGTGATGGGAAATTTCTCCTCCTCCGCTAGTCTCCTTTCTTGTGGAGTAACTCAGGGTTCGGTTTTGGCCCCTATGTTGTTTGCAGTGTATATGCTGCCCCTGGGGGTGTCATTAGGAAGCATGGCTTGGGTTTTCATTGCTATGCTGATGATACCCAGCTATGCTTATCCTTTGCCCCAGGAACATCCAACGCGGTGGATGTGCTAAACAGCTGCCTTGCCAAGATCAATGACTGGATGGCATCTAGCTGGTTGCTACTGAACCCCGATAAGATGGGGGTATTGGTGGTGGAGTCAAACAGAGTGCATGATAGGTTGGCCTCTGACTCAGAGACAGGACTAGTTCTGGGCTCTGTCTCATTGAAGGCCTCCTCAAGGGTGCAAAAAGCTGGCGTTATGTTTGATAGGAGTTTGACAATGGAGGTGCAGATTTCCTCAGTTGTCCGCTCCTGTTTTTTCCATCTTAGAAATATCACCAGGATAAAGCCCCTTGTTCCACCTCTGGACCTCCCCACTTTGATGCATGCCTTGGTTACTTTGAGGCTTGACTACTGTAATGCGCTCTATCTCGGGGTCATGGGAGGATCTCTCTGCAGACTGCAGCTAGTGCAGAACGCAGCTGCCCGGTTATTTACTGGGTAGCCGGAGTTCTGCTATATTACACTGGTGTTGCGTGAGCCGCACTGGCTGCCAGTCAAGTGCAGGATCCTCTTTAAAGTGGGATTTCTCACCTATAAGGCCCTACACAGTCAGAGCCCTAATTACCTATTAGACCTTCTGGTTCCTGCTGTCTCAGCTCGCCCCCTCCATTCCTCCTATGGAGGCCTCTTAGCAGTTCCCAGGTCAAGGTTGAAATCAGCTGGTGAAAGGGTATTTAGTGTTGCCACCCTGGTCCTGGGGAACTTGCTCCTTCTGAGGTTAAGGGCCCCCACTTTGGAGGTATTCAAGGCCGCCTTAAGGCCCTCTTATTCAACAAGGCATTTTAGATTAAGTTACTGATTGATGAATTTGATTTTGTATAGTAAGGATAGTTGACTATGTGTTGCAATTGAAAGTTTTATATAATTATGTATATAATTTTTTTTTATATTATTCTGTGGATGTATTTTGACATTTGTTAACTTATTTATGGCGCCCAGAGCCTCTGGGAATGGGCTTTAAATAAAATTTTACTCTTATCTTTACCATTACACCTACCTCTATGCTATTTAAACCTGCAATTTTTTCTTCTCTCCAGCTGCCTGCCTCTTCAACGGGCTGTTTCAGCTCTCCCACGGTTGGTAGGCACCCAGCCAGCCACCAACCGAGACCAGGACGCCCACCTGCAGCTCCTGAAGGTACAGCTGATAGCGCAACTAATCAGAACACAGGCACTTCCAGCAAACCCGCCTGATTGGCCAGGACTTTTCCCTTCTTTACCACCTGGCACTTTTACAAATAGATTTTAGATAGAACTAGCACATTTCTGTTCTAATAAGTGGCTAGTTTTTCAGGAGCAGGTAATACAGACCTGCCACTAGAGGCATTCTTGCTCTTCCATTAAAAAAATTCTACCCTCTGAAAGACACAGTCTGTCTGGCATTCCTGGCTGTATCCTCACTTCCCACTGATCCAGCTACTGCTCTTCTGCCCCTTCTCCTAGCCTCCCAGCCTGTCTTAACCCCTCCTCCACCTACCCCAATCCTACCTTAATCATGTGCCTCCACTGTTCTCTACCCCTATTCTATTTCTTCTTGCCTGTCTTCCCCCTACTGCATGCCCCAAAAGCCTGCTTTCCTCCTCCCCACAGCTTCCACATTCTTACATCCTTCCTCCACTTGGGCACGCTGCACACTGATCTCTGCCCCTTGCCCAGGGTCCATCCTACCACCATGAAACTGTCCTATACCCACACTGGTCCTAGCCCTCTACTCTGGTCCTCCCTGTCTACGCTTACCCTCACCCACTATCATCAATGCTCGGCAATTTCCCGAGATGCTAACAGGCTAAAGCACTCCCTTAAAGAAATACGCCGCAGCGTCTTGAGGCTAGTCCTCCTCCTCCTCCTAATACTGTCAGGCAACATGTACCCAAACCCTGGCCTATTCTGCTCTAAAGCCATTAATCTGAGCAAGCCTTCGGGTGCCCTCTCATTCATATCAATCAACATCTTCAGCCTCCTTCCTAAAATGGATGCCCTACAGGCCTTCACCAGCCAGCACTTCCCTTACATCCTGGCAGTTGTCGAAACCTGGCTCACGCCATCAGTACCGGACCATGCAATCAGCCTTCCTGACTACAACGTCTTTAGGCTGGATCACCTCTCCAAAAGAGGTGGGGGCTGAGCTCTGTACCTAAAAAACTCCATACAGGGGCGCCACATCATTACCTCACTCCAACCCACAACTGCTCAGATACTGCCAGTGAGAATCCTCCTCAGAGCCCAAAACAAAACCCTCACTGTTGCCACCATCTACATCCCTCCCAAAGAAAAGGGAACTGGTCTAACAGCTGATCTTGACTTTGTAAAGTCACTCCCATCGGACACCGAATCCATCCTCCTAGGTGACTTCAACATCAATTGGCCTGCGGCCGATGCTGGTGCACACAGGAATACTGCTGCTGTGGCGAACCTCACACAAATGATTGACTCACCAACCAGGAAAAATTACAGGACCGGTCCAGCGAACTCTTGGACTGGATCCTTACCAGTCACCCATCGCGGATATCTAACACTAATGTCCTCCCTGACCCTCTCAGGGACCGCTCCCCTGTTAGCTGCACCTGGTCAAATAAATTCATCAAACAACTACCAAAAACTATCACCAGCAGGGTTCTACCCAGTGGTCACCTTCCTCGACTCAAATCCCACCTCCTCCATCAAGACTGGTCCCCTATCTTCAATGCAACCAATGTAAACACTGCCTTTGACCACTTCATAAACATCTTCACTGTGGCCTGTGACAGGTATGCTCCTATTAAGAAACACAAAGTCAAATCACTCAGTAACCCTTGGCTCACAGGTGACCTCCTCAGGATGCTAAAAACAAGAGACCACCTATGGGAGCTGGCCGGAAACTCTGAAAGGCAAAATGACATCCAAAACTACAAACGTGTTCACAATGACTGCACCAAACCATCCGTCAAATGAAGTCCGCCTACTATAAGCATGCCCTCACAAACCCTGGGCAATGGTCAGAATTCTGAAGAACATAAAGGAACTCACCGAATCCACCCAAACCCCCATCAATACATTACATCAATGGAACCACAACCTCAACCCAAAACCATTGTATACCTTTAACAAAGCCTTTACTAACCTCAGAGCTGTCCTACCCAGGACAACTTCAAAGATGGTGAAGCCCTCTGTCCGCAATGAACACTCACTCACACCAGCTCCCCACTTCTGCTTCAGCAGTCAAGGCTCATCAAGTACACAAATATGTTACCAAAGCCCTTGGTAAATCAAGATTCAGTAATGACTCCCTCGATCTCAAAATCATGTCTCTCACACTTGATGAAGTGCTTAGTCCTCTGACCAGAATTTTCAACCTCTCTCTCAGCCTTAGCCAGTTCCCAGACAGGTGGAAATCTGCTACTGTCACCCCAATCCATAAAAGTGGTGAAAAAACTGCCCACAATAACTACAGACCTATCTCCCTACTACCCCCACTCTCCAAGGCAGTAGAATGCATCATCTCGGACCAGCTCACAGAATACCTGGATATGTACAACATCTTGTGCAAGCAACAACATGGGTTCCAAAGGTCACAGCACCCACAGCCCTACTTGAATTCACTGGATGCAATCCACAATGCGCTTGACTCCAGTGAACTACTAGGCTCAATCTACATTGACTTAACTAAAGCCTTCAACACCGTCAATCATCGCCTCCTGCTTGTCCAGCTTCAGATCACTGGGCTGTCAACTGACTCCATTGGCTGGTTTAAGAGCTACCTTGAAGAACGGTCCCAAACAGTAAGAATCGCTGATACACTCTCAGACCCTAGACCAGTTCACTCAGGAGTCCCCCAGTGCTCCATTCTGGGACCCTTCCTCTTCAGCCTATTCTCAAACTCACTACGGACAGCTTCCCAGAACAAATAATTCTCTACGCCGACGATGCTGTGATCCTCACTTCGGACCCTGATCCAATCCAATTACAAAATAAACTTCAGCAGGCCTTCTCCTCCGTCGAATCCTGGTTCTTAAATCATAAACTGCTTCTCAAAAAAAAAAACAAGTCTATGGTGTTCTGCAGCCCCCACAACAAAAACAAACAACTCCACCTCTCCATTGCAACCGAACAAGGAGCCATCCCAGAGCAAACACAATCATTCAAGTACCTCAGCATCACCCTTGATCCCCACCTCTCATACACTGTCCATATCAGCAATGTTGCAAAGTCTGTCAATGCGAGGTTAGGCATATTATTCCAGCACAGGAAACATCTAACCCCAGAAGCACTGTCAGTGGCCGTCCAAAGCTCCATCATCAGCATCATAGACTATGGTCTTATCATATATGGATCTGCAACTACCACTTCTCTCAAACATATCGCGACCTCCCTGAATAAGGCCTGTCATCTCATCACTGGCTCACATTGCCGTACCCACACATGTGACCTTTATTCTCAATCTGGATGGCTTCAACTGGACAAACTCATAAAATACCAAACCTGCATCATGGCCAAGAAAATTATAATGGGGCTTGCCCCACCTGGTGTCTGTGCCCTCCTTAAGCCTAGATGTAGGACTGTCACTACAAGGAGATCCAATTCCCATCTACTACATATCCCACGATGTCGCACGACCCAAGGACAAAGATCATTCACCTATGTAGCATCCAACCGACTTAGCCTCTCTTGGCAGCGTACATAGCGCGCCTCAACACTCGGCCTCTTCAAATCCAAGCTGCGCCTCTCACTGCTTGTATCCTGTGATTGCCCATCTTAACATTTCCACCATTCTAGCTGCAACTGCCCCAGCACCCAGCACTTACAATCAGTCTTTGCACCCCTAGCACCTTAACTGTCATATTCCCTTGACAAGGACCCCTGTCTGCTCTGTCTCCCACCCTCGCCCACCTCCCCCATATCTCCACTCCTGCCCCCGCCCAAACCACCTCCCATACTCCCCTTACCCCTGCACCTCGTTCCCCAATCTCCTATCCTCACTTCCCCACCACCCACCCCCTTCCCTTGTCTTGCTCATAGCTCAAGTTTTTGTACTGGTTATTACATGTCTGTAAGTCAATGACTATATGTTTGTAACTAAAAATTATGACTGTTGCACACGCTGACGTGGAACCTTTGTAAAAGAGCCTTGGTTCAAGGGTATTGTAATCCTAGATTGAAATAAATAAATGAACACCTCAGGCATTTGGTAGGGGAAATGGGAAGGCTTTGCTTGTCCCTGAACAGGGCTGTTCCAGCTCACCCACGGTCAGCCGGCACCCAGCCAGCCACCGACCAAGACCAGGACACCCGCCTGCAGCTCCTTGGAAGCTGCTTGTCCCTGAACAGGGCTGTTCCAGCTCACCCACGGTCGGCCAGCACCCAGCCAGCCACCGACCAAGACCAGGACACCCGCCTGCAGCTCCTTGGAAGCTGCTTGTCCCTGAACAGGGCTGTTCCAGCTCACCCACAGTCGGCCGGCACCCAGCCAGCCACCGACCAAGACCAGGACACCCGCCTGCAGCTCCTTGGAAGGTACGGGACAGCGCAGCCAATCGGAACATGGGTGCTTCCAGCAAACCCACTCTGATTGGCAGGAGTTTTCCCCTGCTATAGACACCTGGCACTTTGTTAGACTTTCCATAGAACTAAGCACATTTATACTGTGTTATTAGGAGTTTTTCTACTGTATTAGCTGGATTGTAATTTCTACTACTGTTTTAAATTGCTTACACCTCTTCTGTCTGACTGCTATTCCTGCAGCGCCCCTCCATCCAAGCACTCTGCCTTGGCTCCGATAAGTCTAACTACCTTTTGGCTAGTTCCATTAGCAGGTTATACAGACCTGCCACTAGAAAGGATTCTTGGTCTTCTACATAAATCACCGTATTCTTTAGTTAGGCATATGGCCTGCATTATCATTCTACTTCTTTCCCGGTTCTGCTACAAGGGACTTGAGTCTGAAGGGTGGATGGCCACTAACTAAGCTGCTCCTGATCTCCTTGTTCCCATTTCTGCTGTATTTTCTCATCTAGGTTTAAATGGGTACCTAGGTGGGCAAATTTGTTGCCTAGAAAATATTGCACTAATACAAATCACGAGACCACTCAATCTGGGACCATGGCTCTCCTTATTGTGTTTTTATTGCTCCTAAGGTGCAGAGCTTTCAGCAATACAGTGCAATTTGAAGTACCTCAATGCAATTCAGTTCTCCAATGTACCTTATCAATACCTAATGTTATAACAGTCTACCGTGCGGACACTCTCTCATTCTCCCCTTTTAGCCTATTCCCCGTTAGCATACACCCTTTGCTACTGTCCTCACCTATGTCTACCCAAGCACTTACATTGATACAATCAACTGTCATTACAGTGGCGCTGCCTCTTACGCCTTATACGATATAGGTTCCCGCAAAAGAAATAAAAAGCAGTCTCCATTCTTATAAGCTCCTTAAAGAAAGTTATACTTCTGCTTCTTCTTTGCTCAGAAATGTGGAGCTCAACCCTGCCCCCACAACTTACCTCTGCCTATCGATTTTGCTGAGGCCACAGGTCTCAAAATGATGATGGTCACATTTTAAGCCTGCCTAAAAACTTGTACAGCTGCAAGCCTGGGCTCACACGTTAACCAGACCTTATCATAATTGCTGGTCGTGGTTAAAAAGGCGAAACACTGATCAACAAATATCACTGCAGGGCTACAATTTATTTAGAGCAGATAGAGAGTCTAGAGGTGGGGTGTGGTTATCTATGCCAAATCTAAGTACTTGGTCACCAATATTAGTTGCAAATCTCTAGCCAAGGAATTTGAGTTAGTTTAGCTGAGCCTTCATCTCCCTCCTCGGAATGTATCACTATCCTAGGTGGCTATAGACCCCGTCTGGTGGTGATGAAGTCCTTAATCTTTGAAATCCATTTCGTAGATGCAAAACTGAAACAATATTTCTAGGAGATCTAAATATGGACTGGCTGTCACCCTAAATCCATGGCCTCAAATCCCTTTGTGACAAGCTAGGTCTTGGGCAATTAGTCAGAGAACCTACTAGAACAACACTCTAAATACTCCAACAGTTCCATTCTAGATGTGGTACTAACCACCCATCCACACAAAATATCTCATGGCAGTGTTTCACAATGACATGAGCGATCATGGAATTGTTGCTTGCATAAGATCTCAAATTAAGGCCTGCCGAACTCCATCTTTTATAACAAAAAGATCCTTTCGCAAATTCAGTGCAGTAAACTTCCCATCTGACCTGAGCATGATCAGATGGCAAGATCTTTACCTAGCCAAAGATGTCAACAAGGCAGCTTGCATCATTAATGACAAACTCACTACAATAATAAATAAGCATGCCCTTTTCATCAAAGTAAAGTGCGGAACAATCTCAATCCCTGGTTCACCTCAGATCTCAAGGCAGCCCTTATAGCTCGAGATAAGCTCTGGGCCAAAGCTAGACATTCCAAAGAATCTTCGGATGGGCAGGCCTTTAGAACAGCCAGGAATAACTGTGTGAAAAAACTTCGCTGTGCTAAAGCTAACTATTATATTTCTACTCTCGAACAAGCTAAAGGTAACCCTCATAAAATATAGAAGACTACTAAGCTATAGAAGGACGGCCCATGGCCCTCTGTCCCAAACAAAGATAGTCGCAAGTGGCAAGATTGTGGAAACAAGTCCTAATCCTGAGGAACTTAACTCCCACTTTGCCACAGCTGGATTAGCTTTGACTCGTCACCTTATGCTGGTGCTGCGGTGAGCCAGCATACCCCTCCGCCACATCTAGTCCTGCCCCAGTCCTTCCAACTGCTGTGAGATAACTTATAAAGAAATAGAAGATTCTCTTCTTAACAGAACACCAAAAAGCGCGAGGAGACGATGGCTTGGAACCCTTTTTCTAAGGTCAAGGCTATCCCATCTCACTGCCCCAATCTCCACATCTTCAATCTTTCCATTACTTCTGCTGCTGTGCCATCCTGCTGGAAATCAGCACATATCCTCCCTCTATTTAAATCTGGTGACCCATGCGATGCTAACAACTATAGGCCTATCTCCATATTGCCTATCCTTTCTAAAGTTCTCGAAAAACTGATCCATATTCAGTTAAAATCTCACTTGGAAACCTTCTCTCTCATTAACCCAGCTCAATCTGGCTTCCGGGCTAATCAAAGCACAATCACTGCACTAGCAAAAGTAACCAATGATTGGATCTCTGCTATAGATGCTAAGAAGGTAACTGGTGCAGTCTTTTTGGACCTCAGCAAAGCTTTTGATACTGTTGATCACAAACTATTAGTCAATTGCCTTGCAAAGTTGGGTGCCACATACCATACCACCCAGTGGTTCTCTAGCTACCTAACTGGAAGATTCCAAAAAGTAAAGGCGGAAGGCTTTTTTTCTGCTGCCTTGCCAGTTGCAAGACGAGTCTCCCAAGGATCCATCTTAGGCCCTATCTTGTTTTCTCTGTACATCAATGACTTAGATGCTAACATATCTCGTCCAATCTGCACTTTTTTGCCGATGATACTGTGTTGTATACTTCTGGCTCATACGTTATCTGAAGTCAAGGGAGTGCTTCAAGTGGACTTCTGACAACTTGGAGCATAATTTAATAAAGGCAAAGCTTCTGCTCAATGCCAAGAAGACTAAAGTAATGATATTCTCCGCAGTGCTGTCTCAGGCCCCCAATACTCTTGCCCAAGACTTCATTGTCACCACGCTAAACGAGCCTCTGGAAGTTGTAACCAAATTTAAATATCTAGGTATCTGGATCGACAATAAATTATCTTTCAGTGACCACATCGAAGATGTCTCTAGAAGGTTAAAAGCAAGGTTAGGTTTCTTCTACAGAAATAGGCCCTTTTCCCCTTGAAACTCGAAACAGCTTGTACAGGCCACTTTTCTCCCCTACTCGAACTATGGCGTGTAATCTATTCCTCCACCACTCTTGCAAATCTAAGTAAACTGGACATCCTTTATCACCGTCGTTACGGTTCATTACCAACTCCTTATCGTTGCACCACTGTGACTTATATGCAGCTGTTGGTTGGACATCCCTTACTACTAGACGCCTGCTCCATGCTGGGCTATGGACTCTTAAACTGCTCCTGCAGAAATTGCAAAGCTATCTCTCTTCTCTTATTAGTATCTCACATAGTGCATACTCGTTAAGAAAATCTGACTTTATTATGCTTGACATACCAAGGACGCGGACTTCCTTTGGTAAACGTGCTATTGCATATGCCCTTCCCTCCATTTGGAACCAATTACAAACCGTACTGAAAATAACTAGCACAGTTTCAATAAACTTCTACAAATCGCTAAGTTCAGTCAAAATAAAAGACACTTGTAACTGTCATTAAGTCTCTTCCTTCCCCATGTGTGCCATATTTATCCACTGGTAAGGTATAATTGATTTGTCATATTAACTGCTTTCCCTTCCCCTTCTACTCCTGGCTTTATCTTTGCTTACGCTCCACTGCTACTCTATCAAATCTCTCCTCCCTCCCATATCAGTTGTAGACTGTTGTTTGTTCTAGCTGCCAAAATACAGTATATTTGATTTGATTTGATTAAATCAAATCACACCAGTCATCATGTTTCATTTATCTGTATGCAACCTATAAGTCGCTTCCCTGTCTCATATCAATGTTTACCACCCGGTCACCCTATGTGGTACCCTTGTATGTATATCCAGCCTGTATCATGTAACATGTATTTCATGTATATACTGTTATTACCTATCTGTGTTTGTACTTTAAGTGTTTATGTCACAGGACCTCCTTGTGAATGAGCTTGCTCAATGGAGTTTTCCTGCAATAAACTTGAACTTGAACTTGAACTTGAAGAAAGTGACTTTAAAACAGTTGCAGTCAGTAGTGTGTCACTTAAATTTTGCATATTGTACAGTTAGTCCTGGTCACTCCTTCCTTAGGAAATTGGCTGCCACTACATCTGGCCCCATGAGGCCGTATCATCGTATCAGAATATCATGGGGAATAAGGGCAGACCTTAAGGTCTGGGAGCTGTTCTTGCAAGACTTCAATGGGGTGTCAATGTGGCAGGACCAGGTGAGTTTGCAACAGGAGGGTGGAGTTGGTTACAGATGCTGCAGGGGGCATAGGGTTTGGCACCTTCTTAGAAGGGTCATGGTTTACAGGCCCATGGCTGCAGGAGTGGGTGGAATCTGGCTTGACCCAGAATATCATGCTCCTTGAACTGTTTCCCATCATGGTGGCTGTCCGGTTTGGGGACAGGCTCACTAATCAGCATGTGCTGTTTCATGCTGACAACCAAGCAGTAGCAGAGATCGTGAATTCTCATACTTCTAAGTCAGAAGATGTCATGAAGGCACTGTGGGTGTTTGTCATGTGCTGCCTGCAATATAATATAGCTTTTAGAGCCCAACACTTGCGAACAAGCAGAATGTGATAGCCGATGCCTTTTCGCTCACAGCTCAACCAATTCAGGCAGTTGGCCCCAGAAGCAGACCCGACACCCACGCAGATACCAGAGGTGGTATGGCACCTGGGGAGGCAAGATGATGCCAATTGGTACAGCTCTCTGTTGCCCCCTCGACATGGAGTAAACATGTAGATAGCTATTCTGCCTTTGTAGAGTTCTGTGGGCAGCAGGTATGTATTACCCATCTGGCGGCTGAGAGGCAGGTGCAGGATTATGTCCTTCACCTGGTACAGTTGGAGAAGTCCCCTGCAGTACTACGTACACAATTAGTGGGTATTGCCTTTTTGAGTAGGGTGAACAGGCTCCCAGACCCTACCAACACCTTGATCACAAAGAAGATGTTGGAAGGGTGGGTGAGGTCGAGGGAAAAAACTCGGGACATCAGGAAGCCCATTGGCTTTCCAGAACTGTCTGTGCTGTTGTGGTCCGTGGGTGTTATCTACTGCTCTGCATATGAATCTTGGCTGTTTCGAGAGCTGTTTGCATGTGCCTTCTCCGGGGCCTTTTGGGTCTCTGAACTGGTTCTGGACTCCAGCAACCCAGGTCTCGAGGCCAACCTGCAGCTCAAGGATGCTGTGGTCCTGCACGATAGGCTCTGCTTGCATGAGATCAAACAACCAATGTAGTCCACCGCCAGTTATCACGTTATTCAGATCCCTGGTGGGAGATCTGTGCCTGTGGTTGCTGATGCAAGCCTATTTATCTGAAAGGCTTCTGGGGGGGGCATACCTTTATTGTTGGGGATGGAAGACTGGTCACCAGGTGGCAGTTTGCCATGGTATTGTGGAAGGGTTTATGGATGGCAGAGTTGGACAGCAGAACTTTTGGAACCCATTCATTCAGGATCAGTGCGGCCATGGAGGCTGCAAGATTGTGCCTGGGGGAAAAACAGATAAAGAGTCTAGGCAGATTGTCTTCTGGGGCATAAAAAGGCTATATTAGGCCCCAGGAACAGAATTAGGATGTACTATGGTAAGCGGCCCTACATATGGAATAAGCGCAGGTTTGGAATGCCTTGCAGATAAGAGGCTGGGGGGGTGGAGAGCTGTGGGTAATAAAAAAAAAAGGGGGGGCTTTAGCACAACACTCACGCTGTTTTTTTGTGTTTCCGATATGCCGACTTACATTTGGATTATTGGACACTCTTATGTAAGGGAGGCGCATTTGAAGGCCATGGTGCGGCTTTACACAATGCAGCTGGGCATCCTGGAACAACGGGCTATTGTGCATTGGGCTGGGAAAGGGTGATGAAGTGGGGACAATTGTTGGGGACAATTTGGGGTTTGGGGCTCCAGAGGCAGCTGCTGGCTGCAGTGGTGATTCACTTAGGTGGGAATTACTTAGTCTCCAGTGGGGCCCCACAACTGATTGTGGCCATTATTTTATTTTATTTTTTTTATTTTATTTAGTTTTTGTTGACCGGGTAAGAAAGGGTTGGCCCACCTGAAGGAGCTCTTCCCACAGGCGGTTGTAGCAGGGTCTCAGATTATTCCACAACAGCTGTGGAGGGGGGCACACAATGTCCTGGTGATAGAAAAAGCATGCAGAGAAGTGCCGGCATCACTCAAGCATGTGCCGGTATGTATAGCGGAGATGGGGTTCACTTGTCAGACATTGGGAACATCATTTTTAACTCAGTGCTGAAGGAATTTTGCAAAACTGTGGTACTCTAAGATCCCTAGGGCATTGATGGGGCATACGTGTAAACATGTATTTGGTGGCGGTAAATTCATGGCTGATCTGATACTTTGACCTGGCCTTAAGGAAGTAAGGTACTATAACTTTGGATGGGGTGGCAGCTTGCTGGAGGTGCGACCCTGGGTGGGTATGCTTCACAGAACCGGGGGCAGCTGTCACTCCATTAGCAAAGGACACCAGAGTTCTGGGGGACATGAACTGACTATGGGGAGTGCGGCCCTGGGTGGTTATGCTCCTCGGAAACAGCCATGTCCCTCAGTCTGTTTTGGAAAGGGGAATTGTCCAGAGGGGAGACTGTCCGACTGATGGCCAGAGTTCCCTGTCAGGCAGGTTGCAGAAGGTCAAGGCAAAAAGTCACATGAATTTGCTGCCCCAGGGACCTTAAAGTTTTTGTTGTTGTAATGTTCAAATGTTTGATATACATGCATGTATTGTACTTTTATAATACTAGTAAAAGGCTGCAGCCCATTTTATCCACAAATGGAGTGGTGTGCATTTATTGATGGATGTCTGCTTGGGCAATGACCCACCCAGCCTCTCACTGGGGGGAGGTTGCCCACAGTCCCCAACACAAAATTGGGATGGACTGCCCAGGTCCGTAGACCATTTGGAGCAGCCCTGGTACAGGTGCCAGTCAAGGGGATGGGCTGGTTCAGGCCTCAGTTGAGAGGCAGAGCCTGGGCAGAGTATATGAGGACTGGCTGTGAGGGGGTGTGCCCTCTTGGGACCAGCCCTCAAGACCGACACCCTCCTCCCCACCATGATAGTGGGCTGCTGCAATAGGTTTGAGAATTTCAGCAAATAGTCATGGCCTGTTGGATTGTGGGATATTTAAGTAGTAAATTCATGGCTGACCTGATACTTTGACCTGGCCTAAAGGAAGTAAGGTACTATAACTTTGGATGGGGTGACAGCTGGCTGGAGGCATGACCTTGGGTGGGTACTCTACACAGAACCAGGGGATCTGTCACTATGTTAGCAATGGGCACCGAAGTGTGGGGGAGACATGAACTGACAATGGGGGGTGCAGCCCTGGGTGGGCATACTCCTCGGAAACAGCCATGTCCCTCAGTCTGTTTTGGAAAAGGAGGGAGGAACTGTCCAGAGGGGAGAGACGGCCATAGGTGGGTCTGTTTGACTGATTGGCCTGAGTTCCCTGGCAGGCAGGTTGCGGAAGGTCAAGGCAAAAAGCCTCATGAATTTGCTGCCTCAGGGTTCTTAAAGTCTTTGTTGTAATGTTCGAATGTTTGATATACATGTATGTATTGTACTTTTATAATATTAGTAAAAGGCTGTGGCCCATTTTATCCACAATTGGAGTGGTGTGTGTTTATTGATGGGGGTCTGCTTGGGCAACAGTGTGCCCAATGTTCTGATTTCTTAGCAGCAAGTTGCAGCTCCATGGCCCCGCTGGATAACAGCCCCCCAATACAAACACACACATGCCGACTGCGGTCAAAACCAGCAAGTAGCTCACACACACACCTGGCACAGAATGAAGCTGACTGTGGTCTCAACCCGAAAATTAACTCTAAGAAACTTGGCACAGAAGGAAACCAATTGGGGACTAAAACCGCAAGTTAAACTAACCTCACCCACCTGCCCATTAGCCAATCCCTCCATGACAATTCTCGGCAAGACACAGTGACAACACAATACACATTCTAGCAACAGAAAGACAAAATGGCACTCTGAAAAAGTCTGAGAACCAGATGTTTCTCTTCATAACAAAAACTGAAAAACACGAGTCGATTACTATGGTGGCTCCTGAGGGACACGCTCGTTCCCGAACCACCAGTGCTGCTGCTAAAAAGCCCAGGGTACTTAACACTAAACATTTTTTTTCTAAACTTTCACTCCCACAAAATTGTAACTGTCAGTCCAGTCTTCTTCACAATGCCGTCGCTCTCCGCTGCCCCCTCCCCGACAGTGTCCGCTGTAGAACAGCTCCATACCTTTCTCACTGACCAGCTTCCATTGGTATATACAACATCAATTAAAAAGAAAGAATGAAAATACTGCTAAGTAAAATAGCCCTCTCTGTGTTGCTGGTTGTGGTAGTGGGAAGGGAAGGGGTAGCTACTATCTCTGGTTGGAGTGGATCTGTACTGCTGACCAAGCCAAATACAATGTACTTTACTGTACAACAGCACATTACATACAGGGACTACTTTATCTCTCCAAATAAAAGTAAAACTCATTTCTTTCACTTGTATTTAACAGCTTTTTTTTATTTTCAGTCTCTACTTTGGGGTCTGTTTTATAAGCACAGTAGCACACCCTGAGGTGTGGGATCTCTCCTGATAAGAGCACACCCAGGTTCATAAGGCACTCGGCGCAAGCGCCTCATAATGCACCTGTGAGTGCTCTTTATCAGGAGATAACCCACACCTCATCGTGTGCTATTGCTTGCTTAACTACTATTTAAACTGTTTTGTTGCTTGTTACTCTCTGTTTATGCACCTTGTACTATGATATGATAAGGTTGCTTTGACTCCTATATTTTTTGCTGGTCTTTTTCTGTTTGTTGTTAAGGAGCAGCATTTTGGGGTGGGGGAGGAGGTTTTAAGGCCCTTGTTTTGCTAATATAGTATTTTGTTCTCTAGTTTCAATATTTCTTTTTGTTGTTTTATGTTAAACTGCTGTATAACTGGTTTTATTGTTCATGTTAAAACTAATAAAGCATATTATAATAAAAAATGCCAGGCAGATGTTCCAGGGCCACAACACTGGGTTGCAGAGGATCTGCCCAGCCATGCTAGTGAATGTCCTCTTGCTATACAGTGAGAGGATAAATGAGCAGGCACTGAGGTAAAGGCTGTGGCCACATGTATTCTGGCCATGGCTGGATGCCAATGCCCTGTGGGACACACTCTGTCTTGTGAGGTTCTGTATGGACCATGCTTTGATCACACAGCTGTGTGAAGTGGTCCGTGCCCATATGGCCCCATGTACCAGAGGGTCATGGGCAATGCCAGTCAAGACAAAGGTGCTATGTGCATTTGTGTGCTATTCAAAAGGGTTCTACAAGAGGATGGCAGGGGATGTCATGAGTTTCAATGAGTACTCCATATCAAGGGCACTGCACCAGGTCACCAATGCCCTGTTTCTGTATGTGTATGAGCACATAACATTCGCAACCAGAGGGCCAACATACTGTGCATAAAGGAGGCATGCTATGCCATGCATGGTATGCTCAATGTACTGGGGGGCATTGACTGTATGCATGTGGTGATCTTGGCACCATCCATGGATGAGGATCCATATGGTAGCTGCAAATGGTATCATAGCATGAACTGCCAAATAGTCTGTGATTCCACAGGTATAATCCCTAATGTGTGTGCCACATACCCAGTGTCATACCATGATGCCTATATCATTGATGGTCCAGGCTGAGCACCCTCCTAGGTGAACACAGGGGCAGGGATGAATGATTGATAGGTGAGTATGTGTACTCTACACAGGTGCTATACTTGTGAGTGCCACGTAGCTGCACAGAACTAGTCCTGTCTTTTGTCACCTGCGTAGTTGACAGTGGATATCCACTATGGCCATACGTGATGACCCAATACCTGGAGGCACATGGTGCAGAGGAGAAGGCATACAATGAGGAACACAGGAAGACATGATCTGGGATCAAGAGGACTATAGAGCTACTTGAAGTTGTGGTTCATGTGCCTGGATTTGACAGGCAGAACAGTGATGCTTGCCCCAGAAAAGGCATGCAGAGTGTTCACAGCATGTGTCATGCTTCACAATATAGCATCATTTACCCATGCCACAAGATGGACAAGGGGATGCACTACTGGGTGACCAGGGAGTGAGGCCTTCTAGGGGTGATGAGCGGAGTTGCTGCTGTGTGGGCAGCACATCATGGACTTTTGCAGGGGACGTTCAGCCACTAGGGAGACTGATGTGGCACTGTGATGCTGTCTCATCCTGAATGCCACACTACCCAGTACAAGGGGGCTATCAATGCCTGTGCTTGGGGATTATCTGGGATGGGGGAAAATATGTGCTTGGGGAAGATATGTGATGGGGAAGATATGTGCTAGGGGATATATTTGCTGGGGAGATATATGTGCTAAGGGAATATTTGTGCTGGGGGATATATGGTCTAGGGGGAATATATGTGCTGGTTGATGTACAGTATGTGCTTTGGTGGAACTCATTGCTTTTCATGGGCAGTGGCAGGTATCACTTCTTGCCTGGTTGCTTCCCTTTGCATGTGGAGGCATGCATGCTCAGATGCTGTGTCTTTGCTATGGTCTTTCCTGCTGCACTGCCTCCTGTGTCTTGGTGTGTACCAGACGTCAGTGGCATGTGGCTATCTTTCTGCCCTTCAGGGCTGCTGAACAGGCAGACATGTGTAACATGTGGCCCTCTGGTGCTGCCTCTGCTACAAGTGGGGTGCCTGTGCTAGCCCTGGCTAACATGTTTTCTGGATGTCCTTCAAGTAAGTCCCCTATGCAATCAGTGCTGTGCTGCATGCGCCTCAACACCACAGTAATTTCTTCAGCTGCTCTGTGTTTTTCTGCTAGGCATGGAGCCGGTCCCATTCCAGCAGCCTTACCTCAGGTTAATAGGTGTACAGTATACCTCTGCTGGCCACCCTCCATGTACGGCACATGGGACAGCTGAAGGGACCCTCATCCCCACTATCGCTGGGATGCTGTGTGTTCTCCGGTGACCCCTATGTGTTCCACTGTCTGCCACTGGCAGGCGGGCAGACTGCCTCAAGTGTCTGCCAAATAATGATAGAAAGCCATGGCTACAGGCCTTCCATGTGTGGCTGCATGCATGGTTTAACAGTGCCCTGTAAACTAGGCTGGGCCATCTATCCTGGGTGTGGATGTAGCTGAGGATAGGGACTGTGGGGGGGGGGTGGATGTCTGTCACAGGTGGGAGGGTCCAACTCTTCCTCATCGTCTTGTGCTTCCGTGTCCTCGATCAGATCCATAGGCTTGTGCAATACATGTGTGTGGGGAAGGGGGGATAAGCCAGGCATTACAGGCTGTGGCATAGCTGTGGGTATACTGAGGGTGTGCTGCAGGAACCTGTGGATATAATCTATGTGTGCCATCCTCTTGGCTCTGATCACTAGTACCAGTCTCTGAAACAGAACCACCTCTGTGGATGTTACCACTTCCATGTCGGGAGTGTTCTCCATCACTGTGTCTCTAGGGTGCAACACATGGGCAGTTAACATGGTCATGCTGTCCTGGGCATGCCCCCTGGCTGATCCCTCTAGTGTACTACACACCTGGCAATATATCCATGCCCTCCTCCTCATGGTACAGGGACACCTCTGTGAAGATTTCTGCCACCATTCTCTCAACTGGGGAGAAGCTGTGCTCCTGTGTGGACAGGCCACCACCCATGGCATCAGCTGCCAGTTTATGCTTTTCAGTGGTCCAGAAGTCACTCCACTTGTCTTTGATCACTGCTAGTATCCATGTCACCAGCCCAGAAGTGTCACTGCAGCCTGGATCTCAAGCTACAGGCTTTTGTCTCAGATGGTGCCTTCAGGGACTGTGCCCCATACGAGATGCCATAGTGCTTCCTTATGTCAGCAACTATAACTGCCACCTGTCTGCTCAAAACATTCAAGGACCATGATCAGCTGGTCTTGTGTGTCCATCAATGTCCTCTTGTGTCTGGCTGGTCAGGATCAATGCCTTTGGTTACCTGTGGTGGCCTGGGTACTGCAGGCAATGCCCCTCCCATGCCATCTTCCCGCACAACCTACCCCTCAGTTTTCATGTTTGTATTCACTTCTGCAGATGCATACAGGATTGTAGGGATGTCCATATATGGCAAGGTCAAGGGTGTAACAGTGTACTGTGTGCCTATCCAGTGTCTGCTTCTCATGCCCCTACATGCCTCTGTACACCCCACCCATGCCAATATATGTACTGTGTGTGTGTGCTTGTGCACAGTGTATGTGTAACTCCCACTGCCAGCATGCCACATAGGTAACTTCTGTTGCTAAGCCGCATATACAGTAGGTGCTGTTCCATGTCCATTCATGCATAGGCTCTATTGTGACTTGCAAACTGCCATCTTAAGAGCAACTTTTATGAAATGCTTTTTTTTTTGCAACTACACTGGAATGCATCCATGGATGTGTCACACATACAATTCAGATCTGTGTTCCAGCTCTCAGGCAACAGTTTCTGCAAAGCTGTGTCCTGAATTTAGCACCACTTATGCAACTCTTTGTGAAATGCAAAATCAACTGATTGATGTGAGAGTTTAATGTGAACTGTACTGTACATTACTGATTGTGCTGTGCAGGTCTTTGTGTATGTTTCTCTGTCATAGCACCAGGCTGTCTCAGATTACACTACAAAGCCAGCAAAAGCAACTGTGCAAGTTTGTTGTCTTTAAGCAACTCTGGTTGAGACTGCAGATATGTATACTGTATGTGGAGCAAAAACATGTATATGATTGACAGCATGCTGAAAGTACACAATAATACATGACTGGGTGTGCACTCTGAGGAGATAAGCACATGTACAGGAATGTAGTGAGGAGATGGCTGAATGCTGAGTGCCCTCAGGCCCTAAAAGTGGTTGGTGGTCAGTTCAGCAACAGGGATCAGCCTGTACAGCCCCCATGATTTATTCATATCAGTTCACATACTTTGTTATATACAGTATACAGCTTATACTGCCACCCCCCCCCATTTGATAAAGTATAAGAAAAGCATTAAAAAAGAAGATACACATCATTCAAAATCATTTTAGAGACTTTTGACTATAACATGGTCAGTAGAAGGGCTTAAAAGATAAAGGGTACTACATCTGTGGTGACCTACAAAAAGAGGAGGTGCTATTTCTGCAGTGTTGAAAAGTCCCCTTATCACTGCAGAGCAAATCTATAGCTAATACTGGGCAGCAAAGAAGAAACTGCATAATACACAATGCAAATCAATATCAATAAATAGAGCAGTATATTATTTCCTCTCAAAAAAGGACAAAATAATGATGATGTGTGTCCTTTCTCTTCATTTTAATAACAACTGGTTTCTCATGAATGATTTTTTTAGTTGTTAGCAGCAAGCTGAACATGGAACAGCAAGCAACCGCATCTGCTTCAACTGACAGTCCCTTGTATAGCTGCACTACACAGCTGAACTTTTACATTTCAAAGACCAACTGTAGGCTGGATTCATGCTAGATCCCCACACTGCCGCACATCAATCACTGCCCAGGGCTGTGACATTTTACTTTTTGGATCCCCAGAATAATATGTCTTTGTTAGCAAGGTGTATAAAGTTAATCTCATACCGTTAAGTACCCATCAGACTACAAATGTACAGTTGATTACTCTAAATTTTGATAAGAAATTTTATTAAGTTTGAAATAAATAGGAATACTTATATTCTTTATACAATCTTACTCCCTGCAGTGGACACACTGCACATAAAAGCATGTTTTTCTTTATCATTCCAAATACTTTGAAAATGTTGTTATGAAACAAAAAAAAAAACTGTAACTATGTGGAGATTTGTTCATCTGACATATAGGTATTTTATTATACTTTCTTGTCCCCCTGAAAAATGGCTATTTGACAGTACACTTCACCTCAAAGCTCACTGTCAGTACAAATTAACTTTACTAACTATACAATTTTTAACTTCAGTAAATAAGATCATGCTTATGTGTCAAGTCCCCTGCCACTAAACAGACCATATTTTAATAACTCAGGAGCTTGACACTGTGAAGGGAGGAAAGGGGCAACTGGTGGGAGAGGCTCCTAAGAAGAATACATTTAAATAGTCCATGTAAAGGCAAACAAGATATGACACAAATGCTAGGTCCAGAATTCAGGTGCACACCACACCACACCACACCACACACACGCACCACACCACACCATACCACACTTCATCACACCACATAATACCATACCACTTTATTTTATTATTGTTACCATTAATAAATGCATTCCATAGTTATGTGTATTGATGAACTCTCAAAACAATACACTACATATTGGCATCTTAAAAGTATTATGCAACAAATGAGTTTTAACTTGTTTTGTAACACAGCAAGATACTGGACAATGAGGTCATTTATTCCACAGTCATAGACTAGTAAGTTGTTGTTTTGAGGAAGGCAAAGCATATAATGCAATAGTCCAACAAGATTGGGAGCTGTTCTCTAGCCCTCATATTACCCTTTTTCATGGACTAGGACCTCTTCTCATGGTCTGGAAGTTTGATAGCTTCCTGTGTAATCATTCCATCTCTGACACTAGGGTATATGCAGCCATAGCCTCCTCCTTCTATGTTTATACCTCTCCTCCGACTTAAAATACATGGTCAGTGAGTTCACGAGGGGGTAACACTATCAGAGGTCATATACCCCTCATAACTACTGATGGGCTAGGGAAGTTGCTGTGGATACTCTTCTATGGGGCAGATGGACCAGCAAGGATGGGGAGTGGTGAAAGGTCAATATAGGCCTTGTAGGCATAATGGCAGCTAACCTTACATTTTTTCACAGGACCTTCTTACATCTGCAGGAGACGTATTGAGCATCACTCCTGTGAATGGGACATGACAGGCTCTTTATGAATCTCCATGCAGCTAATGTCATGCTGACAAGTTTGCTTTGGAGGAGCTTCTATAACTGAAGTTTCTACTCTCTTCCATCTGGAATTTAAGTGCTTGTCCTGTACCTCTGAAGTACACTGCAGACTCAACAAGCCCAGAGCAAGTGAGCAACACAGTACCACTAATGCCCAGCTGTAGCTTCATACTGCTTAAAGTGAGAGCAGCACTGGTCCCACTTTATTCTCAAGTAAGAATTTCTGAGAAAGTACAGTATTTACCCAATGTAGGGCAAGCAATGCTCATGGTAAAAATTATTGCTGCACAATGTACAGTTGGAAGAGTTCAAGGTCACCTAGTGCCTTCCCCTAAATTACAATTGTGGTTGAACACCTTAAACAGACTATAAACCATGTAGTGCGGCAAACTGTAAAGTTAATGGACCAGAGCACTACTTTGGGGTATTTTACTGGCATTTACAGAGACCAAAAGGCAATTGATCTATAACTAAAAATATAGTAATACCCTGTAAAATTCCTGGAATTTGACAGCTGTTTAGACCGGTACAGTATATGTGGCTGCAATTTTTTTTAAATCGCCAAATGGAGTGTTTCTCCAGTATTCTTTTACTTTTGTCCCTGTGCTTTTCTCTTCAAACTCATGTATACAGTTGTGCCCAGCATCAGGGTGCCTTTGATAATATTAATTAGTATCCTCAGTGAAAATACTTTTAGAAATTGTCAAGACTATCAGTTTCACTTGCCTGTCTTGTTGCAAGTTGGCAGCTGAGAGCCCTAAGAATAATATGCACATGGAGACATGCACTGTACTGTTTCTTTGCAACATCCCCTCCTGACTTATTAAATAGCCCTTCAGATGATGCTTATATTTACATCATTTGAAAACAGTGATACCAAGTATTAATGACAAGTTGGGACCTAGGACATTGTGGCAGTAATAGCAGAATATTTTTAGTTATGTTGGAACCTGATGCTAGCCACCACTGTAGATGACAGATCTAAGATACAAAGATCCCTGGATATCCAATAGGACTCCTGCTGTGCATGACAATGGCCAAGATTCTGGAAAAGATGTGTGCTTATATTCTTTAGATGGAAAACTGGCTGGACAAATTTTAGAAACTTGCATAGTAATATATGGAAGAGAACCAAGCTGTGCAGTATATCAGCTGTATGACCAGTGCACAATTAAGAAACTTTAGCCAGGCCAAAGTGTGTGTGCTACTTTTGTTGTCTTTCTCAGTGAGCAAACTCATAGCAAAGTCATCTACTGTAGATATTATGAGGTCCTTCATGAAGTAGGCCCTGTCGTTTAGAGAACCAGATCCCACAGCAACTCAAGCTGAATCAGACTTGGCAGAAAAAAACTCCTGATGACATAGAGGAGCCTGAGATGGATCCCATTAAAATGGGGAAGAGAGTGTTAATGCACAAGATATGATGGAGCCCCCAAGATGCAATATCATGTGTCAGGGTAATGTATGTTGATATTGCCTTGTTTCCTGCTGTAACTCTGATGCAGAATACTGCAGTATTGCATTAGGTTGCATCCTCATAGGCTCCATAGTAAACAGGTTTATTTAAAACACTGTTTCTGAAAGCCACTCACAAATAATAGCAAGAACAAAACAAAACAGCAAAATACCTAACACGACTATATATCACAATAACAGTGCATAAGAATACATAAACAGGCCCACAGCAACAAAACAGACTTTATGTCTAGCCTTCTCGGAGGTGTTGCCGGTACCCAGGGCCAGCACAGAGACAAAGCACAGGATAAAAGAATTTAACAACTGACTGGTGAGATGGAGCAGGAAGATGGGGTATGGAGTGATAGGGGACTGGGGGACAACTTGGGAGGATGAGAGCCTCTTTGCCCCAGACAGGCTACACCTCAGCAAGGAGGGGGTCAGCCATGCTGAGGTGCAGGCTGGGGAAATTCTTTGAGAGGGAATATAATTTAAATTGAGGAAGGGGGGGCTGGAGGTGAAGGCAGGCTGTCTCCATGGGCCAAGTAGGGGGACCCAAGGACCCCCTCAGGAAGAAATTGAAGACATAGCTCTAGTAAGCCCATGGGGGGAACTGAGGAGGGTGAAAATAGTGTAAGAGCCTGGTGGTCAATGCTAGGAGCCTAGTAAACAAGATGGAGGTGTTAATAGCCATCATTACAAGTCATGGATTGGTCCTAATAGCAGTCACAGAGACGTGGTGGGCAGAGTTCCACATGTGGGAAACAGCGATTCCTGACTTCAGACTGATGAGGAAGAACAGAAAAGACAGAAATGGGAGGTGGCCTTATATATTAGGGAAGATGTGAAGGTGACAGATGGGTGAGAGGGTGACAGAGAAACTAAATTGCTATGGGCGATGATACGCAGAAGAACAAAGGAATCTTTGAGACGTGGAGTGGTGTACAGACCACCCACTCAAGGGGAAGAACAGGACAGGAAGACGTCACAGGACATAGCGAGGGTGGCACTAAAGGGGGAAAAGATACTGGTGGGAGACTTAAACCTCCCAGACATTGACTGGCCCATCCCTGACGCAGCTTCAACCAGAAGCAGTGAAATTCTGGAGGTGCTGCAGAGGGCATTCCTTCAGCAGTTAGTCAGAGAACCAATGAGGGTGAACAACCTGCTGGACATGGTCCTGACTAATTTGGAAAATGTAAAGGAGGTGGTTGTGGGAGAGGAGCTGGGTAATAGTGACCATAGGACCATCAGGTTTAAGGTGAGAGTGGGGAGAGAGGTGGGCTGAACCAGCACAACAGTACTGGACTTCATGAGGGTGGCCTTTAACAAGATGTGATGGTTAGTGGGGGAAGCGATGAATGGTATGGGGGAAGTAAAGGTAGTGGAGGAACTATGGGGGCTATTAGGGACTGGGTCAGGGAGGCCACACACACATGTATAAGGAGGGTAAGGAAGGGAGCAAGGAGTAGGAGACCACTGTGGATCAACAGAGGTGTAACGAGGGTGGTATGGAGCAGATGGAGGGCATTTATGAAATATAAGGAAAAGCAGAAGGAGGAATACAGAGATGCCTACAGGGAATCAAGGAGACTAGCAAGGAAGGAGATTAGGAGGGCAAAGGCTGACACAGAGGAAAGGATAAGAAGCAGGCCAAGGGGTAAAATACATTTTCAGATACGTGAGGGAAAGGAGAAAGACTGGTCATGGGATTGTAAGGATTTGGGGGAAGGGTGGAGAGCCACTGGAGGATGACTTAAAGGAAAGCAGAAGAGCTAAACAGGTACTTCTGTTGACTTTTATGAAGAGGAGGGAGGAGGGGTCCAGAGTTGAATAAGTGGGGAAGGGATGGAAATGGATCCCATTAGTATAGAGAGAGAGAGGGAGGAACTGAGCAGGGTGAGAGTGGACAAGGCCATGGGACCAGAAGGACTGCACCAGGGTGATCTGTGAGCTAAGGAGGGTTAGCTGCCCTGCTGGTGAGGCTATTCCAACCTTTCCTTGGACACTGGTAAGGTCAGCCGGAGGACTTGGAGAGAGCCACAGTTGTGCCAATACACAAAGCGGGGAGGGGAGGGAGGGAGGAGGAGAAAGGAGATAGGAGAAGGAGAACTATTATCCAGTCAGCCTTACCGCAGTGGTGGGAGGATCATGGATGCACTCATCAGGAAAAGAGTAGTACAGTACCTTGGTGAACGGATCACTGAACAAAACCAGGACGGGCTGACAAGAGAGAAATCATGCCAGTCCAGTCTCATGGAATTCTTCAACTGGGTGATGAAGGTAACAGACCAAAGGAAGGGTGTATGTGGCCTACCTGAACTTCAGCAAGGCCTTTGACACTGTACCCCACAGTGAGTTGGTCAACAAACTGGGAAGTATGGGGGTGGGACACAATAACTAGATGAGTGCAAAACTGGCTGTAGACAGGACCCAGAGGTAGTAGTAAACAGAGAGCACTCTGGGAGGGGCCAGAGTGACAAGTGGGTGCCCAGGGATTGGTGTTGGCACTGCTTCTCTTCAGTGTGTGTGTGTGTGTGTATATATATATATATATATATATATATATATATATATATATATATATATATTGGTTGCAATTACAGTCTTTGCGTATAAAACGCTGATAAATGCAAAATTATCAGGTTTGGAGGCAGTTTTGGGGATTTTGTCCATGACCCTGTGTGGCCATCATGTGGCATGCCACTCTGCAACATGGCCCATCTGAAAGAGCTTGTTTGGCCGAACATGCTGCTTTTAATTTGGTGAAAAATATTAAGTCATTCAAAAGTTATGCCACTTTTAAGCTCCAATTATAAGTCAAGGGAAAATTTATGTGGTTGTTTTGCAAACAAAGAATGGGGTTTGGGCCATCTCATCCTGCCTGGTGCTCGAAGAATTAGCAGCCTCAATGTCAAAGAATCTTTGTCCCTGAGAATTTTTTGATCGTGAGGTCTGCCATCTGTTTTGCATTTCTGATCATAAAAAATCAAATATCTCAGCTCTGGGGTCACTCCTGAAGTAAAACTTGGATGGGTTTCTCAGGGGCTTTAATCTATTGACCCATGCCTTTGGTTTCATGTAAAATGGTCAAAAATAGAGTTATCACATTTTAAATTCTTTGATTGTGGCTCGCTAACGATCTTTGATCACGAGCCTGCAAATTCTTTGATTGCGGTGATTCTTTGATCGTGATCTTGCATCATGAGGTAAAAATACATTTTCTCAGCTATGGGGTGGCCTAGGAACACAAATGAGGATGGGTTTTGCTCAGGGGCCGTTCTATCGAGGCATGGTGGTGGTTTCATTTAATTCTGCCTAAAACTTGAGTTTCGCCATTTTTATTCTTTGATCATGAGCCTGCAATTTCTTTTGATCGTGAGCCTGCAAATTCTTTGATTGTGAGATTCTTTGATTGCGATTCTGCATCGTGAGAGAGGGACAAGATGGCCCTTTGGAAAATGCAAATTTCTCAGTTCAGGGGTGGCCTTGGAAGACAAATGAGGGTGGGTTTTGCTCAGGGGGCTTCGTTCTGTCGAGGCATGGTGGTGGTTTCATCTAATTCTGCCTAAAACTCAAGTTTCACCATTTTTTAATTCTTTGATCACGAAGCTGCAAATTCTTTGATCGTGAGATTCTTTGATCGTGAGATAGGGACAGGATGGCCAGATTTTATAATGCATTAGACAGGCCAAATAGTTTGATTATAATAAATCTGGGTCAAGCAAAATATGAAAGCTGAAGCAACTACCCATGCAGCCACAGAAAGGGACTGATATTTGAAATATAAAATATAACATTAATATACAGGGTTGACATACTTGCTTACACCTTATCTTACAAAATAGGAGCATATATTTGTGTAATGAAAAGTGTAAATCTAAGGAAATGCCAGTAGATTTAATCAGTGCACAGTTGTTTGGCAGTCACTTACTTAGATCATATCTGGAGTGTAGCCAGAAATGCTAGTTGTGTACTTAGTTTCACAATTGACCCTCCCACATATATGTCTGGTATCAGTGTATATTTTTCAACACATACAAAAGGAACAATGTCTAAGATTTTTTTTAATCATATGATTACCTGAAGGATTGCTCTCTTACATTTCTACATTGACTGCAAAGAGTAAGAACAATGTCTCTTCTAATCTAAAAACATATACCTATATGCCCTAAATGACATAGTTTAATTTGAATTTAAACGATCATAGTCACTAGTCAGTGTCCACTTAAAAATGCAGCAGTAGCATGTTCTGATGTGCCCATATAGAATGATTGCGGTTAGAAAAAGGCATAAGGACAGAGGCAGATATTTACTAAAAAAATCCGTACACATATGCGTACAGTGAGTATGCCCGCTTACACCCTTGGATCATATAATACCCATGACAGTTACATCATACGGATGTCATTTCATTCTCTTGGCAAACAGTACACCTTTTTACATTTAGAAAGACAATACTTTCAGATGCATTAATGCTGTTCCACAATGAATCACATACAGAGTTTCTTACTGGACAGATGCCAGAATATGTGGTATAGAGTATTAATACTGATTGTTGTCAGTGGAGGTAGGGCTTTTAATTATAGCCAAATACATAACGCATCCCTGGTTGTTTGCTGGGGGGGGGGTCTCTCACACATATATAGCTTTATATACATATCAGACTATGGTGAGTGTTAAATTTGTCCACATTAAAATGAACAGGAAAAGAGTGCAAGACCCTCTTTTTAAATCTTCAGAGTTTGGTTTTTCACTGAACTGGCAGCATATCTGCATGCGGCCACACACACACACACACACACACACACGTGTGTGTGTGTGTGTGTGTGTGTGTGTTTTTTTATCTTGATTGGTTATGGAGTGGTCCAATACAGATCCCCAACTCTCTGTGCTGCTTTCATAATGCCTTTTCCTATGCTTTTAAACCTATCTGTTTCATTTAGTTCTTATAAAATCATTAATCGGTCCCTGCAAAAGTTGAAAACTTTATTTTAGGTATATATTTATGTTACTTCTGCTGTTTGTCTCTACAGTAACCCTGCTCTATTGCAGGTGCCAGGACACATATATGCAGCATAAGCACCCATCCCAATCCAACTGTCTTATTTCCCCTTTCGCTTCCAGGCCTTAAGACCTTTCTTTGGCAAAGTGCATTCGCAACATGTATGGGCCAGTTTAGGAAGACCGGCACTCACAAGTGGGTACCGACATCTCTTGGTATTATCCAATGTAAAATCACCCAACAATCCGCATTCCTAAATATGTATTTTAAACATATAAATTTGTTGCCTCGCATTTCTTCTCGAATCGCATATTTCCTACAGAAGGAACATAACTTCTCCAGAACATTTTCAGTTTATGTTTATGTGATCAAGTTCATATACAAAGTGCTGCATAAGCTGAGAATTAAGCCCCTCCCTCAAAAACAAACAAACAAAAAAAAACACACGCTTGATCAGTAATACATTATGTCACACAAAGGGGAGCACTTTAATATAAACATTGAATACTTGTTTGCACTATCGCTTATCTATCCTATACAATATCCCAGATATTTCATATAAGCTGCTATTAAATAACCCTAGATGCAAACATATTTGATAGCTGGCAGACAGGCCATACCTCACCAATATCCTCAGAAATATTTAAACTATATGTGTCAGCTGAAATTATTTTCAGTGTTGGTTTGATGGTGGATTATAAAGCCGATATGCAGAAAAATAACAGCATACATGCTATGGCTGAAAAAGTGTAATTTAAATGTCAGGGCATTCTACCAGCAATTTTAGAAGTGTATGTGTGTGTGTGTGTATGTGTGAGTGTGTGTGTGTGGTGGGGAAGGGGGGCACAATGGATGGTGAGTCTCAAAATGTAGATTATCATGGCGTACTGACAAAAGTCACTTAACAGTTCCGTTTTTCCACATTAAATCTGCAGAGTTTACATTTACATTCTCCATGATATTTCCATATATGTATTCATTTTATGTATTTATTTAAGGGGTGATTACAAAATAATGCAGGAAAATTGCAAATCTACATAAAATCTGCATGTTTAAACAGCTAAAGGCCAGTCTGTGCCACTAAACGTCTCAAAGTTGTTCTTTCTCCTTCTATAGGAAGATAAACTTTAAAGGCAAGAATGCATAAAGAAAAAACTAAGAATGGATAGAAATGAACCTCAAAAAAACAAACTCCCCCACACACACACTAAATTTAGATGGCGCTTATATAGTTTAATATCATTGCAGTTGTTGCAAGGACCATGAGCTGAGTTCAACCTATGCTGTCATATTTGCATGTATGATAATTAGCTATAACTGACATCCTGAGAGTCAGTATTTATGATCACTGTTTGCTTTTCATTCAAATAAAAAATCTGATTTCAATAAACCCTACCCCCTCAAAAAATAAATCAAAGTGATGAATCAAGCTGACCTGCCGGAAATTTGCCTATCATCTTTTTAAATATAATATGTATCCTTTATGTATGGGCTATGTGGAGGTCTGCATCCCAGCTCATATATCCATACACCTTGCAAATCTCCCCTTTTCCTTGTCAACCAGTCCATTTCCATCTTCAGATCCTCTCCTGCTTCTTGAAGACCTTCTATGAGGAACGGGAGGTGAAAAGGAGGCAGTTTTTTCTTTCATTTTATTTTACAAGTGCAAACCATACTGCAGTCATAAGAAAATAGGGCAGCTCGCCTCGATCCCTATGAAAACAGAGCTGCAGGATCGTTGGGAAGGTGCACATCGCATAGGTAAGCGTGGAACTGCAAATATAAAAGCAAAATGATTTCCTATCAAGTTTAATGCCATAGTACTGCACCACTCAGAGTTAGGCACCCATTTATATATGCTCTTTTTTCTTAAACCAGTCCACAAGTGAAATAACTCACTTCAGTTCAGATGCACTGTTGGCAGAAAGCACTGGTGCACTATACACAACGGATTGCAGTAATGTACCAATATAAAGGGTGAATTTAAAACATTTTTTTTAAAGTTGTGTGACATAAAGTGACCTTAAGTTAAACGGATACTTGTATTACATGTCTGTTGGGTGACTTTGGTAAAACAAGACTTGCCACTTAAGAGTAATGGATCTTATTCTCAGGCGTGGATATGAAGAGCATCACACAGGGTGTGCGGAATTTTTAATAGTTTAAGTCCTGGGTGGGTTGTAAGGCAAGAGATGCAGCTGAGCCCTTCGACCACTGGAGAAGTGCAATTGTCAACACACTGCACCCCCCCTGGAGTGAGGTATTGCATAAATAATATACATTACATGCTCAAATGTCTCTATGGTCATTTCCAATTTCCAGTATGTATGCATAATGCACTGTATATATTTATGTGCTTCTGTACTTGTGTCATGTGTATGAAAGGCAGTACAGCATTTAAAGTCACATATTACACACACAGACACACACAGACACACACACACACACACACACACACACACACTTCAAATCCTAAACAGAAATAATAATCCCTTCAGTTATCACTGAAATATTGGAACAGTTCCTATTTGTCCTGTTGATAAGAAAAATACACTTCAGATGTATGTTAGTCACAACCGTTTGATTAGTTCAATACCTGTAAACACTCACATATACTCGTATTGTGAACTGTGCAATTTATTTATGTCGGTAATACACTCTATTTGCTCCGCCTCCATAATATACCTAATGGTCATACAGTATTATGCGCAGAATGTGCTGATACATTTACAGTACATCCCTTTCTATCAGAACATTAATTCAGTATATGTATGTCTGTCCGTCAGTCAGTCTGTCGGTGTGACAGACATATATCCAAAAGGACTGGAAACTGCCCCAAATCAAGTTTCTCAAAGCAAGTATTCCAGTTTTACTTTCTCATATTTGGGTCACACTTTCAAACACATACCATTCATATAGAACTTCCATTGTATAACATCTGCTACATATGCTATCTTAAAATCCAGTGCCATTGCCTTGTGTTTCTTAAATATTCAGATTTTATTCAAACAGGATGTCTATATTGTATACAGATGGAGTAGAAAGTACTTCAAGTTATGTTACGTGCCTTTAAATGTTATTATATTAGTCGATCTAACAAGTCTGCCTACATAGAAAATATTTATTCATAGCAAGCATCAGTCCCTTCTATATAATTCATGAATGTGAGAGAAATCCAATAGAATCTGCAAGGTTCTGTTCGCAGGGAACTGCCAAGCATTATACAGCAATACCCTGCAAACTAAACTGTACATAACTTGATGCAGCAACCACATGGATAATGTTAGAAAAATCTAAAAGAAATGTGTATAGCAATTTAACTAGCAGCACAATGTTGTCCATAAATAAGCTGCATGAGAGAGAGAGAGAGAGTAGAGAGAGATGGGTGGGGATTTGGAATAAATATATTGTGCATTGAGTTTCTATGTTGGCTACAATTGTTTGCCATCCATCCATCCAGCCAGCCATCCACCCGTCTGTCTGCCTGTCTGTCTGTCTATCTACCTACCAGTAATCATCACCCCATCCCTCTACGATATTTCCCTTCCCTCCCTGACTTCTTTAGTTTCTTCTTTTACAAATGGCTGTAATGCTAACTCCAGGCTACACATATCTAGCAATATCTGCAGATGTATTATTGTTATATCATTACCTTTTATTTTTAATATTTGTATGGCATACTTATATTGTATCCTGAATGTTCACTTGTTTCAACCCCTCTCCCCCATCGCACCGGGAAACAAGCTTTTGGCTCAGTGTGCCTCTCCCGGTTACTGAAAGTTAAATCTATCTATCTATCTATCTATCTATCTATCTATCTATCTATCTATCTATCTATCTATCTATCTATCTATCTACCTATCTATTTATCTGTCTATCTAAAATAGTATAGGGGAGATGGAATGACCTGACAATATAGGCATATAGGCAATGTATCTTTTGCAGTTAATAATTTTTATTGAATAGTTTCAGCAAGATACAAACAACATCACAGTACTATTTAGAAGCACATAATCACAATACATATGTTGTGAAACAACATAGTAGGTTTGAAAAAATGACAAAATACATCAGTCATATTATGATCCCTATGAAAAAATGACAAAATACAGCAGTCATATTAGGTCCTGTTAACACTGCGGGATACTGAAAAACGGTTCTTTAAACCATTGTTAGAAACAGATTAAAGCTTACCATTTCAAAGTATCCGCACTGTGTAAAGCGAGTTTGAAAATGTGTTGGTACCTTAACAAATCCTGTTAGTGTGTTCTCACTGCAGTGGTACTGGTGTCTACTAGTCTGTTTTCTGGTACTCGCAGCACCCGAAGGCTGCTTACCATCATGCTTTGTGGTGACATTGAAAGCTGCAGACAGAGCCATAGGAAGGCATTTTGGTGCCCTGGGCAAGAGACAAATTTTGCGCCCCTACCCCGAAAGAGCCAGAAGATCTGGAGGGTTTACATGCTCCAGCTCTGTGGTGAGTTTGGGCCTTTCTATGAAAATATATACTTTACTACATGGTAGGTCACTACTCCTGATTTAAGGGAAATGTTGCCGCCATGAATCTGAGGTATGGAAAGAAGAATCAGCATTTATATAGCGATTTTCATACACAGTATATCCCAAAGTGTTTTACAAGCAATGCTAGACTGGTAGTGAAGTGACTGGAATGTGTAGTAGCAGCCGTATCGCACATCAACACCACACACACAGCCTGGAGAATTGCATGAACCATTTAACAGGAAGAGGAATATTGGCCAGGACACTGGGAGTGTCCCCTACTCTTTGCGAAGAATGCCCTGGGTTCTTTTACTTCCACATGGACACCCACCAGGACAGCACCAGGACAGGTAGAAGGGACCTTGGTTTAACATCTCATCCAAAGGATGGCACACCCCAGCAATATAGCACCTTCTACTACTGCACTCTGATGCCAGCATTTTAGGTATAAGTCCAATCCTGGTGTGGGCACAGAACCCACAACCTTCTGGTCCAGAGGCGGATGTGCTACCTACTAAGCCAGGAGACTCTGGCTGGCTAGCAGCACATTCAGACAGGCACAATTTTTTTATTTTCTTTGACAGTTTACTTTAAGGAGGGGCACTGCAGCTATGTTTTTGAGGTCTGGGTTTGGGCATGGTCCCTGGAAATGTGTCAATCTATTGGGAGGGTAGTCTGATTCTTTATTAAAAGCAATGCAGATGCATGATTCTTGCAGCATTCATGTGGTATGAGTGACAAACTATTTTTCTGCATACTGAACATTTGAATAGGATAATTGGGCTTAGAAAACACAGTACACATATTTTCTAATGGCTCAGTTTGAAGATATATAAATTCCTATATCTTCAAAATTGAGACATAAGGAAATACACATGTACTTACTGACTGAGAAATCATCTGAAAACGGAATATTACAACATAGCTACTTCTGTATGTGACTGTTGCTAGACATGATTTCTGACGTGTCTCCGTCTCCAGGGGTCATGCGGCCAGCCATTCAGACATCACAGTCTGCACAGTGCCTGTAATCTGCCACTCAGTCCCACCGGATGTACAATAAAGAAAAACAACACATCCCAACCAACTTGAGAGAGACTAGACAGTGCAGTGCAATGGAGTCGCAGTATGACTTTGGTCTGACTGCAGACTCTGCTCCTGGGCTTTGCTCTGACTGGGACTGTCTGTAACAGCCCTCCACCACCCACCTGCATGGAGTATAAGAGACAGCATGGGGTGGGGGAGCCTACCTAGTGTGGAATTGGAGTGCAGGAGAACGCAGGTCAGGAGGAGAGAAAACAATGTGGTGGGCTGGAGTGAGGGTGCCATGTGGCTCACCCGCACCACGGCATTCAGTCAGCACACAAGCAGCAGACTGGAGGGCGCAAACTTCTTCATTCCCATCCCAGTCCCGTGAACTACTAAAGTGTCACAGCTGAGTCAGGCCTGGGCCGCGGGTCCCTCAGCCGGGTTGGCACAGTCTCACAATCAAATTAAAAATCAGATCCAATCCTTCTTCCAGATCACTGAAGTGCAGTGCCTTTTCCAAATTCCAATCAAGTTCCCCCCACCTCCCCCACCCACAGTGCTGCCACTGCCACGCATCACCTACAACACACTCACATCTCATTCATTGACACTGTCACACAGACACAACAAACTAAACAGTAAACAAATTAGAAGAATGAATTTTCATTTTAATTCAATACGGAATTCAGGGTCACACAGACACATAGGAGAAGGCTGCCGGGACAACGGACTTGTACAAGAGACTGTACTGTAGATGGACTACTACAGTATTGCACTGCATTGCTTGCTTATTTGCTTACACTAAAAATCTTCAAGACGGATCTGACTACTTGGATTTCTGTTGTCTTCTCTGTTTTCATTTCTTCCAATCTTCTCTCTACATACATTCTCTGTCTGTCACTTTTTTGCTGCCTGCTAGTCACTCTATTTCTCAGTCTACTCTCAACAATAACATTGTCTCCACTCAGAAGGATATTCAAAGCCCCACCCCACTGGCTGCCTGTCACTTGTCAGCATCCCATCTCCTATAAATGAGGTACCAAACCTTACAGATGTTGCAGAACTGGGGTTCAGGACTCCAGAATCCCAATTATGCAGCATCTGTAGAATAGTAACCTCTCTATAACTAGCTACAGTCACACATTCCATGCACAACCCCCTCAAGGTCCGTTGCTGGGCCAGAGTCCCCTGCCTCCCGCTCCCATTCATTCAAAAAAAAAAAATCATCAAACTTTCATTTAAACTTGCCTAAAAGGTGGTGATGTGATGTCTGTGCACACTTGTCTTCATTCACTCATTGCACAGAGAAACAGACAGATGCCTCAGGCAGGCCACGGGTCGGGAAGTGAGTGTCGAGCAGCACGGCAGGCAGCCGGGAAGAAGAGACCAGATGGGATGGAGAGAACTCAGCACCACTGGCACAGTGTGGCACCCAGCCAGTTAAGTTCAGGTGATATCAACAGGGGCTGCAGCAGGCAATGAACATTAGGCAAGCCAAGGGGGCAAATTTAGTCCACAAACCACCAACCACACCACCACTCCAAAAAACACCTGCTTTTGTGCTAGCTTCATGCCACAAAATCTGGATGCCACATTTGTGACACAGCTGCCTGCACACACATCAACTGACTTGAGTGAGTCACAGCTCTGCACTATGAGTAGGAGTCTCTGGAGGTCACATCACTGTCAGTCAGTGTCACTGAGAACGTTGATCCGGGGAAGCAACCTAGTAGGCAGGGCAGTGCAATCCAGACAAGACACCCCCATGCCCATTGCCTAGTAACCAATAATGTGTCAGTGACTGCCGGATGGTGTCCACTGGTCCGCGGGTATATTTTTGGGCAAAAAAAATAAATAAATAAAAGAGTGAATTTGTAAAAAGTAATTGTTACTCTGAATTACAGTAAACAATGACTTTCTACTAGAAAACCAGGACTTTGCACTGAAAACATATTGGATAGTCTGAAACCGGGACTTTGAATGTCCCGGTCTGATTTCATATTTCCAGGGACAGGGCAATAAAAATACAGGACAATCCCTGCAAAACTGGGACGGGTGGCTCCTCACTGTCTCCAAGTTTAACCACCTCTCCGTGCTACGCTTGCCGCCCGTACCTTGTATACTAGTGGTGGCGCTGGCCCACCCAAAGTTTCTCTTTCTCTTCATAGCACCACCACACCACATGATTATTGCCTGCAGCTCATGTGACCCCCCAACTTGCTGGTCCTTGGTCTGCAGATGCACCTCTACTGACAGCCAGACATAATTACAGTTTACAAGCCAAAATGCATTTAAAAAGTTTAAGCGGTGGCAGCGTTAATAAACAAATGAACTTTGTTGAAACTTGCGCCCTCTGAGGGCTGCGCCCGGTGCCAGTGCACCACCACCACCACCTTCCACGGTGCTGACACCAGCGGCTTGGTGCTTATGATCACAGGACAGAGACAGCAGATCTTCAGGCAGATAAAGCAGCAGTCAATCAGAGCCAATCAGAGCAGCTGACATGCCCCTCTCACTGAAACACCAATCCGTGGGCTGCACTACAATCCAGGAAGTGGCCTCAGGGTTGTAAACCCCAGTAAGACTGACTGACTGCCAGACAGCAACTCTGTGGGAGAAGAGCTGCAGGGAGAAAGTGCATCAGATACTGGAGCACTCCACAGAGCAAGAACAACCTCCGAAGCTTGGCACTGTCTGATCACAGGACAGGGACAGTGAGCTTTGGTGGATAAGGCAACAACCAATCAGAGTGACTGCACCCCTCTCCCACCAGGCCACCAATCCATGGGCTACACTACAATCCAATCAGTTCTCAGCCACAATTTAAGGCAGATACCAGCAAGAGGGACACCACACTGTGGTCCCCCAAATACAACAAGGACAGTGGAGTCTGCCCACCCAACACAACAAGGACAGTGGGTTGGCCACCAAATGTGAAAAGGACAATGGAATCAGCTCACCGGAGTCAGCCCAATGAGGCAGCTGGTAGCCAGACACTCTGTACCTCAACAAGGCAATGGGGGATCAGCAACAAAGGAGTAAGACAGGAGGAAGCAGGACATTAGGACAGTGTACCACTACACACCAGAGGTAAGCTTCCTGCTTAAACTCCTGTAACTGCATAGTGCATACCCACAGCAAGGGAGTGAGAAAAGTTTGGACACACAATAGGAAAGGTATATGTATGAGTAAGAAAAGGAAAAAAGAAAAACAACAAAAAGGGTACTGGTGTGCTATGGTCTACAGACAGCGTAGGTACAAGTGAAACACCATTTCTAGTGTTGGAGTAATTATGGGTTTAAAGTGAACAAAACAAAGACGGGCAGGGTAGAAGAGGGTTAGGGTCAAGCAGTAGTTCAGCAAGAGGTAAAAAGGGGCTAAAGGAGGCAAAACAGTAAAACAGGCAAGGGATGAGATAGTTATGCTGGGAGTAGTGCAGTGCAGTGGCTGTGGGGCAGTAGTCTTTAGTGAGACTTTATGGAGACTGCAATGCTGCCCCATCTGTATGCACCTCTTTAGACTGAGGGAGGAGGTTGCTAGACTCAAGGCTGAGTTGGCTTAGGTTCAGAGGATCTACTCCCCCACCCAGAGACCACGTAGTCTAATACCGCTACCTCAGAGGTTGCCCAAATGGAGGAGAAACAGGACAAAATTGGGCTCAGGGTGGGTGAGGGTGGTGGAGCATAGGCATATCCCCCATTCAGTACCACTACAAAACACCTATACTACCGGCCAGGCGGTAATGTCCCAAGAAGCACCTAAATAGTGACCAGGGTGGATGTGGAGTCTTCTGTGGAGACTTCCCAAAGGGGTGACAGAGGTCCCCAGAGGAAGAGGAAGTGAATCCTATTGTGAATCTACTGAGGAGGATATAGTGGGCAGGTGAGGACAGAGGAAAGGGGGTTAGGTGCCATCCAGGTACCATGGTTCAAAGGGATGGAAAGAGGATCCAAAGGGTTGCTTTGGCAGCAGGAAGGGAGGGAGGGAGAGCTGGATGCCATTGTCCATCTGTGGACAAATGACCTGGCTAGGGATGAGCTAGCAATAGTTCAGGAGGAGTTTAGGGAACTGGAGAGGGGCCTTAGTCAAGTAGCATGATCTGTGACCTTCTCTGTGGTGCTACTTGTCTATGATGGGGGGAGGACAGGATTCTCAGCACCAAGATCTTCAGTGTATGGTTGAAAGAATGGTGTAGAAAGGAGTGATTCAGCTTCATTGGGGACTGGGGCCTGCCTGGAGGGAAAAGGGCCTGCACAGGAGTGATGGTCCATCCATCGAGGAGGAGAAACGATCCTGAGTGAATGGTTTAAGTACTACAGTGGTGAGCATTTCAGTTAGCTGAGGGGTGCAGAATAAGGCATGGCGATATAAACTGCCCCCCCCCACAGGCTAACAAGGTAAGCACTGAGAATCCTGAAGGAGTTAAATCCCAAAAGGAACCAAAATAACAAAGGAATCAAGGGTAAAAGGAAAGAGAGATAGTAAAAAAAAAAATAGTGGAGGAAATAAGAAAGGACAAATGGGAAATAAGAGGGGAAGTGGCAGGACAATCTGGAGAGCCATGTGTGTAAATGCTTGAAGTCTGGGCAATAAGATTGCAGACCTAGAGGCCACCATGGCAGATGCAAACTGATGGAAGCAATCCAAAGGATGGCACACAAAGGGGAGCTGTTGCTGGTAGGGGACTTCAATCTACTGGAAGTGGATTAGAGCCTACCAGCTGTGGCAACAATCAGAAGTAGGGACATCCTGGACTCCCTCCAATGGACATTCATTAGGCAGCTAGTTAAGGAACCCACTCATGGTGGGGAGGGGCAATGTTTGACCTGGTACTGACAAACATGGACAGTTTTTCTGACGTCACAGTGAGTGGCCACCTGGGGACCAGTGATCACCATATGGTGTGGCGAATATAAAAAGTGGGTCAGAATCAAGTTGCACTAAGATAAGAGTCCTAGACATCAGGAGGGCTGGTTTTAAGAAAATGGGAGAATGCCTCACAGACACCCTAGAAGAGATAGTGAAACTGGGGGATTGGAGGAACAATGGGCAAAAATAAAGAGGGGCATTGAAAAGGCTGCAAAACTCTGTGTCAGTTAGGTTAACAAGGCCAAGAGGAAAAAGAGGTTGCTATGGTTCTCTAGAGAAGTACCAGAGAAAGTAAAGGCAAAAAATCGAGCATTTAGAAGGTAGAAGAGGACACAGAAGGAGGAGGATTGGGAGAGTTACAGTACCAGGAGAAACAAAGATAGGCAGGGAGAGCAGTTAGGAACACAAAGGTGCAAACGGAGGACAATATTGCTTAGTCAGTAAAAAAGGGGATAAAACATTTTTAGATATATAAGCAAGAAGAGAAAGGCCAAAGGAGGGATAGTAACACTAAAAGGAGATGGAGGGGTTTGTGAGGAAGAGGACCAAAAAAAAAGCAGACGTATTGAACAATTACTTTTGTTCAGTATTTACAGAGGAAGGATTAAATGACTGGCCAAAAATAAGGGACAAGGGCATTAAAGCAAGGCAGGTGGACACTAGTCCTTTTACAAAGGAGATAGTCCTCAAAGAACTAGCAAAATTAAAAGTAGACAAAGCAATGGGAACTGACGGGGTGAACCTTAAGATATTGAGGGAGCTCAGGGAGGTGCTGGCTGTACATCTGACAGCTCTGTTCAACTTATCGCTAGAAACAGGGGAGGTTCTGGGGGACTGGAGGAGGGCAGATGTAGTCCCACTACAAAAAGTGGAACTAGAGAAGAGTCAGAAAATTACAGACCTGTCAGCCTGCCATCGGTAGTGGGTAACATAATGGAATCGCTATGAAGGAAAGGATTGGGGAGTACCTTGTAAACAGTGGATTACAGGATCCAAGGCAACATGGTTTCACAGGGGGAAGGTCTTGCCAGACAAACTTGATATAGTTCTTTGACCGGGTGAACAGGAAATTGAATCAGAAAGGAGGAGTAGATGTGGCCTACTTTAATTTCAATAAGGCCTTTGACACCATTCCACATAGAAGATTGGTGAGCAAGTCGGGCAACCTAGGAGTGAGTCCAAAAGTAGCAAAATGAGTAAAAAAGTTGGTTAAGCAATAGGAGTCAGAAGGTGGTGGTAAATGGGGTTCACTCTGGAGAAGGCAAGATGACCAGTGGGTGCTACAGGGGTCAGTACTAGGACCAGTCCTCTTCAATGTCTTTATTACTGACAATTTTTTATTTTTTTTATTTATTTTAGTTTTTGTTGACCGGTAAGTGCACTAGACAAATCCTGCCTATTTTCAGGCACGACCTGGGGATGGGGATACAGATGAATGCAACTGACCTTGAACCAGATTAAGCTGTTTGTGGTATTTTTAGTGAATGAGGGAAATTTGGCCAGGACACTGGGGAAATTCCCCTACTCTTTTCGATAAGTGCCATGGAATCTTTAACATCCACCTGAACTACCACCAATCCAGGCAGATGGGACCTCGGTTTAACGTCTCATCCGAAAGATGGCACCTCAAAAGTGCAGCACCCTTCTCATGCTGCACTACAGTGTTAGTACTGGGATATTATCCCATGTGCCAGATGTGGGAACTGAACCCACAGCCCTCTGATCTCCCGGCCTCAGAGGACAGTGTGCTACCTACTGAGCCACTGACATGCCTGCAAATTGCATGCACATTGCAGAAGGGCTGGAAGGGAAAGTGTATCTGTTCACAGCTGACACAAAAATCTGCAACAGAGTGGACACAATGGGGGGGATGAGGGACAATCTGAAAAGCTGGAAGAATAGTAAAGGGAATGGCAGCTAGGTTGCAATGCAAAAAAGTGCAAAATCATGCAATTGGGGCACAGAATCCCAGGAGTAAGCTACTAATTGAGTGAGGAGGCATTAGCAACCACAAAACAGGAAAATAACCTAAGGTGAATTAGTTTTGATGACCTGAAGGTAGCCAAGAAGTGTGATAAGGCAGTGGGGAAGGCTGGCAGAATGCTCAGGTGCATAGGGAGGGGCATCACCAGCAGAAAGAAGGAGGAAGTATTACCTCCAGTATAGATCACTCGTAAGACCCCACCTCAAGTACCGTGTCCAGTTCTGGAGGCCCCACCTCCAGAATGAGATACAGTAGAGAGGGTTGAGGTGGTACAAAGGAGGGCTACCAAAATGGTGCTGGCCCTGCATCAAAACCCCTATGAGAAAAGACTCAAGAAACTAAATATATATTCTCTAGTGGAAAGGAGGGAAAGGGATGATATGATAGAAACATTCAAATACCTCACAGGTATTAATAATGTACAGGAAGGTAGCATTTTCAATAGAAAAGATGCTCCAGGACATGGGGTCAAGCTATGAAACTGGGGGGAGGGGGTTCAGAGGAGATGGGAGGAAATACTTCTTCATGGAGAGGGTGGCGGACTCCTGGAACAACCTCCCTGGAAAGGTAGTGGGTGTTAAAACGGCAATAGGATTCAAGCACGCATGGAATGGAAAGGAGGAGACCTAGAACTGAATAAAGAGAGTAAGGGGGGAGGAAGACTGGAGATCCATTAGGGCCTGCTTTGGCTCAGTATGTAGGGAATATAGGGCAGGCTGTGGTTCAAGAGGTCCTTATCTTCTGGCAGCTGCTTTTTCTACGATTGCAGCGGGGTAGGGGGAAGGTTTTTTTCTTACTATATAAAATTCATTACATATTACAGACACTTTGCTGGGAAACTGGAGGAGGGGGTGTGGGTGCTATGAAGCCAGGAGGTGGGGTATCATTTTTCTTAATTGGTGGTGTGAGTGGGGTGGTTTTATGTCTCATGCAGTTTTTTTTAAATACAAATAAATAAACTAAATTTGCTGTGTGTATTTAAGGCAAAGGCGGAAACTTCATAGTGCAAATTTCCTGACTTCCACTACTGCTCACGACACTGATGAGCTGGATTTGGAAGAGAACCCTACTATAAATGTTTTTATAGGAGAAACACGCACACACACCTAAGTTTGTGCTTTAGCATTTGTAAATATGTCTCAGAAGTGTTGTATTATATCATAGTTTTATTTCTGGTTCTTAAATAATTAAGTTTCAGAACAACCCATCTTAATGTTTCTTTCCATTTAAAACAAAGGCCCTATTCATTTCAGTGGAAGAAAGTTTGAATTATTTCATCTTCTTCTGTTTTACTGTACATAGTTTTTGCTTTAACATTTGTAAATATATATTAGAAGTGTTATATTATATCATAGTTTTATTTTTGTTTCTTAAATAATTAAGTTTTAAAACATTGCGTCTTAATGTTTTTTCTTATTTAAACAAAGGCCCAATTCTTTTTAATAGAAATAAGTTTGGTTTATTTTATCTGCTTGTTTTCATACAGTTTGTGCATTAACATTTGTAAATATGTGTTGTATCATATCATAGTTTTATTTCAGGTCATATCTATTTTAAACCATTTTCATCTAAATTATATTTGTGCTTCTACTGGCCAAGATCACCCCTAAGTATTTAAATGTAATGGTTACTAATCAATGAGTCTTCTTGCCCCTCACTGGTCTATGTTACACTAGTTCTCGGTTTCCACCTGTGTCTGGGGGTGTGTTTAGATCCTTTGTACCTCATAAAAGTTGACACATTAGCTCACAACTTCCTGTTTACAGCCAGTGAACCAGTGTCGGTAAGACTTTGAATAGTTTCAAGTTTTAAAAACTCTTGTGGCATTGATTTTAAAATGGCTAATTATTTTGCAAAACAGCTTTCACAGGTTGGCTTTCATGATCTTGTTTTAGAATCAAAAGCATCACAAGGAGATGGTGGTGAGTGCACTGTAATCTGTTCTTTTAGTATTTTAAGTGGGAAAAATGAAACTTATTAAACTATAACATAGCTTTTTATAATGTAGGTTTGCCAGCCTTGTCTATATCAAGCAATCATCCTGCAGTGGCTCATACAGCTTTACATGGTATGTCAAATTAAGCTTTTCAAACATGTTATTAGCATTTAAATGTTATAATTGTGTGTATATGGGGGCAATTCCATAGTCTTATTTTTTTTTTTGCCAGTGTTGCTTACACTTGGGGTGGTATATAGTAATGTATTTACTTTAAATGTTTTGCTGTTCATCATACAGAGAACCGTAGTCTATTCTGCAGATGTAAATATGACTAGCAATAAGATGTTATGCTTTACCGTTTGTGCATTTATAACTATCACTGTATACTGTGAGCCAGGGTTTTAAACCTCTAACAAACTGGTTTATTAAAGGACTGAACTTTGTTGAAAGATGTTTTAAATGTTGCTGCTAAAACACAAAAAACTGCTAAAGTTTGCTCTTTAATATGTAAAATTGTAAAAATAAATTAACAGCAGTATATACAGTAATTAGTGCTGACTTACAAGCTGTTTTTATTTTTGTAATAGAAATGGAGCAACCAGGACCGTCATCCAAAACTATAACACTAAGGAATGAGAACCAAAAAGCAGGTATGTTGCAGTTAAAGTAGTCAAATTTGTGGTACTACATTACCAAAGTGTTACAGTTTTACAGTGCAGTTAATAATGGAGCAGATGCAGTAAAGATTGTAAATTAGCTGTAGTGCTTTTTTGAATTTAGTACGCCTCCTTGTAAGAAAAAGTATACTATATAGCCACATGTTTCTAAAGTATACATTAAGATGATCTGGTGGGGCAATGCCCCCCGTTATTTATAGTTTTAAATCAAGGATGTTTAATGCAGCAAATTATTTAATATGCTGACATTTTGCATGTTTTATTGAGGGTACCAATCAACTAAAACAGATCAAAATACAATAAAGAAATGTATATATGTCATGAAATGTATCTATTTTATAATCAGCCTGCAAAATACAGTACAGTACTATTATAAAGCAGCATGCATTACAGGGCTATATATTTATGTTTTTATTTATTTAATGTTTCCTAGATGATATCGATTTTAAGCCTCTAGAAGCAGTATTTCCAAAGCATGCAAGAGGCCACCACACACATTCAAGGTTATCTAGACAGAAAGAGAGTCTTCCTGACCAGACAAGACTGCTGCTACCTCCAGTGCCTTCACCCCCAATAGCAAAGAAAAGGGATGAGGGCTGTGTAAAATTTGTTCAGCCCTACCCAAGAATCTTTATGGACAGACTAACCAACCCCCATAAACAGAAATTAAAAACGTGAACACCGTTGCCGTATAGGTATTGGGGGTAAGCGTTGCTGCAAAAATAATAAGCAAACACAAACACCTGTAACATTAACCAGTGCCCCAATAGTGTATCTGCAGAGCTGTCACACATTAAATCACCTGCTGTGTGTGTGACAAAAGCTGACCCTGTTATTATGCCTGCAACTTTGACACCCCAAAAACGTGTCACCACATGAGCAAAACTCAACTGTTGGCACCCTTGTATACATATAGGTACAATTTAGATCCTTTTGCATACATAGGCAGTTTCTTCACATGTATCACTGCCCCTGGTTGCAGACTAACATTTGACATTTTAATAACACATTTAAGAGGTCAGCTTCACAAAAGCAAAACTATCATAATACAAGATTTTAAACTTTAAATATACATTTTGAAGTTGTTTAAATACCAGAAATGGTGAACACTAACAAACTAATTAAAAATTAGCCTATAGTGGTGCAAACAATTCTACTATACAAAATAACTGACAAAATGATTCATAAAATTAAACAATGTGTACGGGTCATTAGAAACACTAGGTGTAATATAGTGAATCAGTATATTATGTGTAGAATTAGCAAGGCTAAAACTATTGGCTACCCGTAACAAAATGCAGCTGCATCAGGCATCCCTGCAAAAATACAGGGCACCACCACAGAACAATGTGGTATCTGGGTCTGCCACACCATGCTGTGTGTGTGTGTGTGTGTAATTGTTGTGCAAGTTCCCCATTTCAAAAATCTCCTGAGTGTCAAAGTAGCGAGTGTGAAACTGAGTGTCGTATGTGTGAACAATGTGGGTGGGGACAATGTGATATTTCTCATATGCACACAGATTTGATAAACAGTCAATATTTTATGAGTCCTGCACAAGATAGCACCCCTGAAGACCTACAGATTGTGGACAGTGCCACACTAAACCATGAAGAAGACAATTGTAGTTAGGAGGGTCAACAGTTAATGGAAGAGGGTCTATCAGAACCTGCCTACACAGATCTGATAGACAGCGAATATTTCATGAGTCCTGCACAAAATAGCACCCCTGAAGACATACAGATAGGGGGCGGTGCCACACAAAGCCATGAAGAAGACAATTGTAGTCAGGAGGGTCAACAGTTAATGGAAGAGGGCCTAGCAGAACCTGTCTATTTAGAATTAATAAATGATTATGAAGTACCCAGAAATAATTTCAATGGTGTTGAGTATTTCCAGCAGTTTTGCTTTGCCAATCTTAACAGTATAACATTCATAGAGCAATAATATTCTGCCATTCATACAGCTGTGCAGCAGTTGTCAGACAGAATAAGGCCAACTTTAGATAGTAATGATTTTGTACAGCTTCACTTGGATTGTGATAGTTTAAATGACCCTGTGTTTTCATTACATAGAAATGCCCAAGACTTTAATGCTGATGAATTTTTAGAGCATATTGCAAATTTATTAAACAGCAAGATGGAGTTGTGTGCTAATGAGACATTAATGTTGGTAGTCACTGTTGTGAGAAATGTGCATGGGGGAGGTTTCTAGAGATGTTAAAAGTGTTTTATCTAGCCATATTGTCAAGCAGAAAGCAAGGCATCTAGTCAATTTGGCAAATCAAAATAATGCATTATGCTTTTCCAGGAGTGTAGTGGCTTTGCTATACCCTCAACTAATTGACTAACACATATAGCAACAGTTAAAAATTTACAGAGCAGGGTAGGGCTGTCAGAACAAATAATGGTAGATTTGAGCCATATACATCTATTTGAGGCAGAGCTAGATGTGACCACCTTTGTTTTTTTCATGAACAGAGCTGGTGCATGGCAGAGATTTCTTTCATCTCCTAATAAACAGGCAAAATCTGTATTTATTCTTTTACATGAAAACCATTAGTATGGTATTAAAACTTCAAGAGTGACACCCTGGCAGGGTGAATGGTATTGAGTGCAGCAGAATGCAGAAGGCTAAGCTGAGGAGATGGTAGTTAGAACGTAATGACAATTTACAGTAGTAATAAGCAACGAGGTCGGAAGCAAGTGCGGACCAGCACATAAGTCAGGAAACAGTGGAGAAATAAGGGTACTCTCATGAGGTCTGCATAACAGAGTAGTAATATAATTTGAAACACTACATTTGAAACTGCAAGACAGGTGCAGAGGTTAGGGTATGCAAGGCAGGAAATCCAGGGCTGAAGGCAATGGAGCAGCTAGGCCTGTACATGGGGTAGGATGAGCAGCTGAACCACACGTAGGTCAGCCAGGGGAAGGTATAGAGAGTGGTAGCTAGGCCCCACGAAGGCTAGAAGTACCACAGACCCTCATGCAGGGTAGTATGGGAGTGAGAACTCTTGCCCGCTGAGGTCCCAGCAGCATGGCCAAACCCATATTGGTCAGGAGGCTAGGGGAAAGTAAGCAAGTCCATTGAAACTCTTGGAATATAATCCCAGATAGTCCTGTAGATAGCAGTAAACCTGATGAAGTTGAATATAGATGTCCTGAGGAACAATAAAAGTCCAGGGGATGTTTGTCCTATTGAAGCCTCCAAGCCTTCAAAATAGATGAGTTCCCACAGCTTAGGGAGCCTTACTGGAAGTGGAATCGACTGGGGTAAAAGGGGATAGCCAAAGAACTAGCACTGGGAACCAGGAGAGGGACAAGTTGTTCAAAATATATACCCCTGAATACTTCTCCCTGAGTATCCTGGAATATGAAGGTAGCTAATAGCATCAAAATCAATGTTGTGCAATCACGTGCCCTTGAATTAGCAAAAACTGATAGGCAGTTGAAATTGCAGTGCAATGCTTGCAGATGGTGTTCGGTATACACTTTAGATAAAATGACTTGTCCCTGGAAATGGAATGCTAGTACAAGGGCTGACTAATACCATTCTCATTTGTGGCAGGTATGCTGAGAAAGTAAGCAGCACAATGAAGAAGTCCATGAGGACGTATGGAGGAAGGAAATGCTGCCAAGCTGAGGGGAAGGCAAAGGATCCGGCAGCAGGTGCAAACAAGTGCCTAAGTAGAGGCAGTCCAAGTGGTAGTACAGCAGAGGAATGAGGAACCCAGCTCAGCGGTGGCGGTAGATGGCTTAGGTATGCTGGCTAAACAGACTGGGATCACACAAGCTACGGTGGGATATGGAGCGGTGGCTGCTCAGAAAATAGAAAGCTACAAGGAGGAACCAAACAAAACAAATCGAGCAAGAGGCAAAACCATGGCCCAGTAGGAAGATCGGAACAGGGAAATCCCCAAAAGAAGGAAAAAGCAACACAAATGACTGGGGGGGGGGCAAAACCGACACGCAAACGAAACGAGGGAAATGGGAGGAGGCAGAGGAAGACAGAATGAAGAAAGAGAGCAGCCGGCACCAGCACCTCCATGCAGCGAGTGCAACTCGCTCTAAGTAGAGGACTTATAGTAGTTTGGTTTAAGTAGTGTGTGGGGAGGAGCTCTTCTCCCACATAACTACAGGCAAGCCTTTAAATTATGCCAACTGTTCTTTAGAAAGTCGTAACTCAGGAGAGGGGATTTCTAACACAGTGGATGTCCTTCACCTGGAGTAGCCAGAAAACGCCGGGTGGCCAACCTGCAAACAGAACTTAGTAAGAAAGGAGTACTGAGAAAAAGAATTTAGAAAATGCTGTTGTGCAACAGTCTCAGATAGCGGAGGGCAGGCATAAGTTAAGAGAAAACAGATACAGAAGAGATGTGGCTTCTCAGGGTTACAAAACAGTCCCCTGTGACACTCTCAAACAACTTCATCTCTTTCTTCTCTACATTCCTGAACTGCTGGCAACCCACCAGGATGATTCTTGGGGCAACAGAGTACTCCACTCTGAAACACAGATTTTGATTGTCCAACCAACGAGACTGAAATCTGCTGGGGACAGAGCTTTTTCTGTTGTTACTCCTAGACTCTGGGACACCATCACAAGATTTATCCACTCTGCCTGTTCGGTTGCAAGTTTTAAGTCTAAACTGAATACCTGGCTATTAAGAAAGGCTTTTTCAGGTGATTGATTGATTGATTGCATGAATATTGACTGTGATTCTAGCTTTATCTCTTGAGTTTTGTTCATTGTATTAATAATGCAGTTTGGATGCGATTTTTTTTCTAGTTTTCTTAAACTTGTGAAGCATTTTGAGCTTTGGAAATGTGCTTTAGAAATAAATTGTCTATGTATATCTAGTATTTGTCTTTTTATTATTTTTTCTTAGTTTTCTGAGATACCTGAGCAGGTAGGGTCTGTTTGTGCTACAGGCAACTTCCAAGAAATCAAAATGATGCCTTAGTTTTTTTTTTTTATTTGAGGAAAAATGGTAAGCCTGTTTTTGTATTACTACAGCATCAACCTTGGAGAACTGGGTGAGTATTACTACTGCTAAAAGTGTTGAAGCATTGCTATTGATGATCTGTTCTTCATTTGACAGGTGCCTGAGGCAAGGGATTTTGTCATTGTTCCCCCCCCCCCAAGTTTTCATCAGATTATTGGACAGTGGTGTTCTGCCTAGTTTATTTCCTGAACAACAGCTTACAGTTTTGTTTTTCTCAACCTTGGTTCCCATCCTGAGCCATTTACAGCTTAAGAATTGTATTTGAGCTCTTATGTGTCAGCTGAGAAGGAACCTCATGCACACACTCTTGTCTTTTGCTCTGTATGAGTGAATGTTTGCACTTTGGATCTCATGCACAAGTGGCTGTCTGAACTTTAACAGAAATGGTTGCATGACATCATCATACAGCCGTGCATGTGCAGCCACTCACTAGATCAGAGATCACCATCTTTCCCTATCTGGTGGTGCTAGAATTGGGATATAGCCCGTGCTCGCACAGTGCAGAGTAGCGATCCCAGTCTCCTGCTGCATACTAATCAGGCCCTTTGTCTCCTCTCCCAATATAGACCTCCTGCAGTCCTCTGCCCCTCCAGACACCAGCCAGCAACCAGCCCACACACAGAGCTCCCTCCTGGAGCAGGATCTACGTGGGTGCCATAAGAGGTAATTAACTATCTCCAGCAGCAGCACCCTTGTGAGGTGGGTTAGCTCATCAACACACTGCGCACGTCGACTGCCCTGCCCACCCTGGCTCGGCACTACCTATATAGGTGCTGTCTTGTGACATCACTTCCTGTCTGTCGTTTTACTAAATGCCTGCTTTTCCATTTGCAGGTTATACCTGCTAGCCACTGAGGGACCCTCTGACTGTTTACCTCTGTCTCTCCACCTGAATTTCCTCCTCCTCCTACTTCTTCCTGGAACCCCTCTACCTACATACGCTACTTCTCTCCCTTACTCTCATTTCTGCTTCTGCCTACACCTCACCCTCACACCCAGCCTCCTAGCTAGCCCTATGTAGTGACCCCCTGCCCTACCACTGGACCCACACCCAGCCTGCCATTAACCCCCAGTGACCACTAAGAGTCACTATTTCCACCCTGAATTTTGGCCCAAACCCAGCCTGCTCTGAGTCCCCAGAACCTGGATCCCCACCTCACCCAGATCCTAGTTCAACCACCCTACAAGGGTCTCGAACCTTTACCCTGTCCACCAGAGTCCATGACATTACCACTACTCCAAAGTGGTATCCACGCTTTCTGAGAGGCAGTCAAGATACTTGAACTTTTCTGCCCTGCTGCAACCTTAGGCACTATGTTTGTATACCTCCTCCTCAAATGTCTCCCCCTCATTTACATGCTAGTACCCACATTCCATCAGCCAGACGTCTCCCCTGGCCCATTCATACCAGCACCCCCAACTCTCCCTGACTTAGTCCAATCCCACCCTACAGTGACCATGTACCCTGGCCCACAGCACCCACCCCTGGATGCTCCCTGCTGCCTACCCTAGCTACCCATGGTTGCAACTCGTCCTCGCCCTCCTGACCCTTCGAACCCTGCCCATTCCTTGTTCCCCTATGGCCTCCTCCCCATCACAGCATGTCCCCAAGAGGTTGACATACTGCCACCTCCTGGTCAGAGTCATGGACTTCCTACTACTCCTATCTGGTAATATACATCCAAACTCAGACCCTGCCCCCTCCAGCCCACCTGCTGGGTCCACTGGTCTCCTCATAGCCTCCATGAACATATGCAGTCTACTGAAAAAATTTGAAGCCCTCCAGTGCTGGGCCATGTTACATCAATCAGATATCATAGCTCTGGTTGAAACCTGGCTGTCCAAATCCACCCCTGACTCCTTTGTCTCTCTCACAGGCTATACCCTATACCGGGAGGACCGAGTAGGCAAATGCGGGGGTGGCTGTGCAATCTATACCAGAGACACAATCATCGGACAAGTGCTCCCTGCCCCTGTTCTTGTAGATGGCGCCCAGGCCCTCACCCTCAAACTTACTCCTGACCCCTCCAGAGGCCCTCTCTAGCTCACCACTGCCTGCATTCCCCCAAAGAACCAGAACCCGGTGCTGATATCTATACCAAAATATCTTGCCACCCTTCACCACAAGGCAGAACAAATCCTAGTGGGGGACCTTAACGTGAACTGGCTCAGTGCCTCCTCTTCCACTACCCGAGATTCTTTCGCTGCCCTAGACCTGACACAACTCATCTCCCAGCCCACTAGAGTAAACCCAAAGAGAGGAACCAGTACCCTTCTGGACATAATTATCACCAATCGCCCCCCAAAAATCCATGACATCCAGGTCCTCCCAGACTGCCTAAGTGACCACTCCCCTGTCCTATTCCTTTGGGTGGCCCCCACTCCCAAACTCACAGCCCAGACCACACTCTGCAGGCACCTCCAATCTGGTGGGCTGATAAAACTCAAAAAGTTTCTCGCCCAGATTAATTGGTCCCCCATTCATCATGCACCCGACATAGACACTGCCCTCGCCTTTTTCTCCCAAACCTTTAACAAGGCCTGTGACCTCTTTGCACTCCTCACCAGAATTCAATCCAAAAAACGTAATGTACCCTGCATTACCCCTGCCCTACTACAAATGCTCAGAAATAGAGATAACCTCTGGCACCTTGCCACTAAAACAGGCCGGATGGCTGATAGACAGGCCTACAATGCTGCTCGGAACAGGGGCACATGGGCCGTCCGTAAAGCTAAGGCCGGCCATTACTAGGCCACCCTCACCTCCTCCTGGGGGTGTACACGAACTTTCTGGGACAATGTTAAACAGCTAAATGGGAAATCATGCTCCCTTCCCCCATCCCAGCTCACTATTGATGGCTTTACCTTCACTGATCCTGCCTGCATTGCTAACTGCCTTAACACCTCCTTTACTGACCTTAGCTCTGTCCTCCCCAGTAATTTCATTGACCCTCCCCCACCCTACCTCCCCCTGTCCTCCAACACCCCAGCTTCCACCTACGCAAGCTATCTGCCCAGAAGCCAGACCTCTCCTAATTAAAGCATTAAATAGCAATAGTCCTGGCAGTGACTTCCTGACCTCAGTATTCTCCGGCTGGTGCTGGATGATGTCCTGCCCCACTCACCAGCCTACTTAACCAATCCATCTGCCTGGGGCACTCCCCACTGCATGGAAAACTGCCATAGTCACACCCATTCATAAAGGGGCGACAGATCCTCTGCCGAACTACCGACCAATCTCCATCCTCCCCCTCTCTCCAAAGCCCTAGAAAAAGTGGTGGCCATTCAAATCACTGAATATCTGACTAAGCATAACATCTTATGCCCAGAGCAGCACGGCTTCCTTGCTGGTCACAGTACCGGCACTGCACTAGTTGAGTTCTCCAATTTTCGACACTCCTCCCTGGATGCCAGCTCCCTAGCTGGTGCAGTGTTCATTGACCTCTCAAAGGCTTTCAATACTGTCTTCCACCCTCTTCTGCAGGATGCCCTCTGCCACACTGGTTTCTCTGCTGCCACTCCCACACAGCACAAGCCATCTCATCCACCTACCCAATGTGTAAAAACTACTGGGACACTCTCTGTAACTCATCCCATCCACTAGGTACCCCAGGGCTCCATCCTGGGCCCCTACTCTTTTCACTCTATCTAAACACCCTGCCCAGGGCATACTCTGACAAAATTCTTATGTATGCAGACGATGCTGTCATTTTTGTCATCTGTCACAATCCCATCTCCCTCCAGGATACCCTACAACAATCCTACAATGATGCTGAAGCCTGGTTTAAAGAGCACAGACTCGTCATTAATCTCAAAAAAAACTGAACCAATGATCTTTGCCCACCCAAACCAAAGCCTGCAACTTCCCTCTCTATCCTCCCTAGTACCAAACAACCGCTTGAACAAGTCTGCTCCTACAAATACCTTGGGGTTACTTTCGATTCAGCCCTCACCTACCACACCTGCATTGATGCCCTTGCATCCACCACCAGCACACAGCTTGGCATCCTCTACTGCTATAAAAACTGCCTCCCCCCGATGCTCTCTGTCTTGTGGTTACGTCTTCAGTACTGTCCCTTGTAGACTATGGCCTGTCAGTCTATGGTGCTGCTGACACTACCACCCTCAACAAAATTCACCTCACCCTAAATAAGGCCTGCAGGCTGATTACTGGTGCCCCCAGACTCACACATACTTGTCAACTCTATGATGGAAATGGTTGCATGACATCATCATATAAAAGGGAGGAGGGTGATTCAAGAGATAAAACCAAGAAATATGATCCCATGCCATCTCACTGATGGCATAGATCACCTAGATGAATGGCTACACTTTCAAACCTGCCTCTTCATGAAAAAACTCTACTTGGGCTCTCCCCACCCAGGGCGACAGCCTCCATCCGCCACACCCAACCCACTATCGCAACCCGAACCTCAAACAAGAGCACTCTACTGGTACCCAGATCCAGTACCACCCATGGTCAGAGTTTCTTCTGCTACAGAGCCCCATCCTGGTTTAAGTCTTTCCCTGCTCCCATCTCCAATGCCCCCACAATCTCCAACTTCAAAACTGCCCTTTGGAGCCAACTGTTTAACACTCGCAGCTGCTCCTGTCTCTAAATGTGGCCTCAATCTCTTCACACTTGACAACACTAACTTGGCCAGCACTCCATCTCACTCCCCCCACTTCTCCCCATTGCATCCTCCTCTATTAATTACCAGCTTGTGCTTAGCTGTATTACTGTAATTGCCACTAAATTGTATAAATGTATGAAATCATTCTGTGTAACTCTAAGTCAGTGACTTTTATGCTGTAACCTACATTTGTTCTGTCTGTCCTCAATGTGATGAGGTGTCTTTGGAAATGAGCCTTGGGCTCAAAGGCTGTAAACCAATTTTACAAATAAATAAACAAATAAAGATCATCATTGTGCTAGGCAGTTGGGGGAACATATTATAAGCTGCAGCAGTTGATGTATTTTTTCACCTGCAGCACAGCTCCATTTCTTCTTGCTTTAATTGGGGTTCAGCAGGATAAATTAGTGCTCTTAGGGAATTTTTCAGATGTCAGGATAGTAGAGGCAGTTATCTGCAGTTGGGCTGCGTATCAACAATGGGCAAAACATGTGTTTAGTTTTTTTTTCTTTTCCTGCTTCAAAAAGTATTTTCTTCAGCTGGGGACTATCTACTTCAAAAATGGCAGTCTTTGTATTTCTGGGCACAGATAAAAGTAGAAGTAATGCATATAATTTATTCTACAGTCTGGTACCATGGTATTCCACAGACCAACCGCATTTGAAAAGTGCAACGTCTGCAGGAGAACAGTGAGTCTTTTGTCCTATAGCTCATTTTGTTCATTTTATACCAAACAAGTGAATGTAATTTTAGCTCCCAAGCTCTAGGTTTCTAGTGGCCCAGTTGAAGGTACATCTGGTGAGACAAAAACAGTGGCAAAATTGAATTACATTGGTCCCTATTAAAAACTCACAATGACATTCATACTGAGGAAATGCTGCTCTCTCCTAAAAAAACACCTGAGCTGGATCCCTCAGGCCAAGTGGGTACACCTCAGACACATACATACATACAGGAGCATGACAAGGATGCTCTGCTCAAGCAGCAGGCAAACCCTGTCAGCCTGGACAAGTCTTAGCCTAAGTCAAAGAAACAGAAAGTGCAGGCTGAAGAAAGTCCTACCCAGTGAAATCTGCTGAGTCTTAAGAAAAGAGAAGATGTTTTCCTCCTCTCAGTAGAGGAGGACTGGCCTAGTTACCCACAATCAGCCTCCATCCCTTTTTTTCACTCAACAGTTTAACTCCTACCTGGTAACTGAAACCTGCATGACACCATATCTCACTGAGGTTCAATATGTGACCCCAGTGCCAGTGATCCCTTCCTATCAAAAACAGGTAATGCCTCAAAATCTTTCTCAAATCTGCATCTTTACAACCATATTGTCAACTAGGAATAGCCAGACAAGGATAAAAGAAGCTGTTTGGCATGATATAGTCAAGATGTCATATGTTTCAGAAAGTGTGATGGTCAAAGCACCTCACAGTTCCCATCAGCCTTTCTTTCAGACCTTTGTCAGAGAGACTGTCTGAACCAGCATTGCTATCACCAAGGTCCCCAAATTAGCAAAAGTGCAGACCCCAGTGCTCTGATAACCCTTTTATGCCACCGTCTACCCTTTAGGCGTCCCATAGTGGTGGCCTGTGCTCTGGATAATTACAGTCTAGTCTCTAAGAAACCTTTTACTATTTACCTCTAATCCAAATACCTTTCTTTCTGAGATGCAATCACAGACAACCAGTTAGCCCAATCCTTAGGAAAATAACTATTTTATTACAAAGCACTGGTAATCCAAATGCAGCAGTAATATTCAGATTATTGCAAATAAATGCTGTTTCACTAAAAAAAAAATATCTCAAACATAGACACCTAGCTAGCTACAGTAGCCACATTTCTATCTTCCTAGTAGGGCACATTGCTTCAGTTTATCCTTAAAGTGGGATATATCACTCTGTACCTGGTACTCTGTATCTTCAGTTGTTGCCAGTGACCTCTTGTACCCTCAGTCATGGTTTCACCACTTATGAAGATAAAAAACATATCTCATTCTCATCGCAGCTTACCACATATCCCTGTATACACTATTTACTCATAGTCAAAAAACAGTCCACACACATGACCACAAATATAAAGCTTGCACTTCTGCGAAAGTAAACAATGAGATCTTCCCTACAAGTTACAAAGTTTTCTCTAAGAACTCAATCATGCACTAAGCTTGGTGACTTTTAAATCAAGGATATTGCTCATTTCTTGTATGTTCATTCAGGACTCCCCACCCAAAAGAGAGACAGAGATCTGCATTGAAGAATTTATGCCCTATCTCTGACACTTTTCAGTGTCTTGGTTGAATAATGCAAAGGAGGAATGGTGCTGTGATCAAGTGTTCCCACTTCATTGACTGGTGCAGTTGCACAAGGGTGGCCTGCCCTACACATGAAAACAACAACAGAGTCAATGACTGCATTCGAGCCCATGAAATAAATGATACAAACCAGGAAAATCTGTTTAAGTGAATTTATCCCACAACCTGGCTAAATGGCCACGTTAAAAGTAAATACCACCTGGCTCCCCCAGTTGTATTTACTTTTATTGTGGCCATTTATCCAGGTTATGGAATAAATATCCACCAAAATAGATTTTCATGGTTTGTATCATTCATTTCATGGGCTCGAGTGCAGTCTTTGACTCTGTTGTTATTTTCCTGGTCGAATAAGGCTATGATATAATTTCCTTTAACCAAATTCAATCAGTTAGCTGCACTTGACTTGGGCTTGGAATATGGGTAATGTCTAGCTTGTAATATTATCTAATAAGCCTGTGTCCGAGGATCAACTTCCTCTTGAAGATTAATAGCATACAAAAGACATTGGCAGGGATAGGTCCTGACAGGATGTCTCTGACCTAGTCATCACTAATGATCCCCATCCCTCTTCAGGAGGCTCTCCACAATGAAGATTTAAGTACTTGTTGAGATTCTACTGAGCTGCTAAAATTTCTTGAAATAAATCAGACTTTTTTCACAGTTGATTACTGCAACCTCATGATATCAAACCACTGGTCCCGGCCACCCCAATGGCTATGCAAGGACCCAGGACTGAGAGTGGCTCAGAAACCAACATTGTGAGGCAAGCTGGGCTGAGAGCAGCTGCTGCATGACAGTGTGCCTCAGCTTGGTAGGATTAGTAGTGGATTCTGGCACACATCAACCCTTCTGGATGGACAAGGGCTTGCTCTTGTAACAAAGCATCTGATGCATCACTGAGGCAGAAGGACGTAAGCCATGTAAGAGGGAGGAGGGTGGATCAAGAGATAAAACCAAAAATATGATCCTGTGCCATTTCACTGATGACATAAATCACCTGGACAGGGTACATCCTTAGTACACAGGGTATATCCCTGAGGCGACAGCAGGAAGGGGATTAAAATCTCAGTTAAAAAAAAAACCTGGCCACAGCACATATACAGTGAGTAAATCAGAAATTAAGCAATACATAATTCAGTTATTCTAATGGAAAATTAAATTGGTCATTACATAAGGATTAGCTAAAAATGGGAGACTCCGCTGAGCATGAGCACGTCAATAGCTAGCATGGTCAAACACATCACTATTCCTCTCAAGGGTCTTCGCCCCTCTTTGACATGAATAAGCTGATACATGCCACTTGTCAGCATGCCTTCATGGCAGACGTTTCAGGCATTAGGGTGAATTCTGCTTCCATTTTGGTCACCAGGGCATTCTATGAATGGGTGTTGATACCCTCTGAGGGCTAACCAGAGAATTCCCCAGTGGCCACACTTTTGACCCTTATTAATATTGCAGCCACCTTCTTGAGGGATTGATCTCTGGATAGCCATCAACATGCTGCAAGGCACTACTCCAATAGTATAATGGCCTTGAGAGGAGTATGGCTTCAACCATGGTCTGTGGAGCAATCCTCTAAGGCATGAAATGCAATTTTATGGGGACTTGTTGGGTTCAAAGTTAGAAAGTATTTTGAAAAAGGTTTAGGATAAGAAGAATAAGTAACACATCTCAAAATGGCAGAATATTTCCTCTCTTACCTTTCTGGGGAGTGGTTCTGAATGTTCTAGGTTTAACAAAGGTGGTTTTGATTCCATTTAAGGCTACACAAACAACCAAGGACGAGGTTTCTTTATAATGTTTTGATTCCATCAAACCAAGGCTCTTTCTCTTGTAAACATTCAGGAACAGCTGGCAGAAAGGGCAGATTCTGGGCATGAGGATCCATGGGCCCATCTTGACACTCTGGTCCTCATGGAAAGATGGTCTAAACTACAATAGATTTGTAGGTACTCAAAGCTATGCAATAAAATGCTCTAATGTGCCTTCAAAGGGTCAGTATTTCCAGTTTCCATTGTCAAAAAAAACACTGAAGAGAAGAGTTATGGAACAGATGCTAGACCATCTACTTCAGATAGGGATGATAGATCCAGTTACTCCTCTGAGAAGGAACAAGGGTTCTGTTGTATTTACTTTTTAGTCTCAAAGATATCGTGGTGGGGGTTAGCTTGATTTTCAATCTCCAGAGCATGAGCAAGTTTGTACAACAAACCAAGTTAAAGATGGTGTCTCTTTGATCCATCATCAGTGCAGTCCAACTGGGGGACTACCTGGTGTCCTTTTACCTCTTGGATGCCTATCACCATATTCTGATCCAGCAATCCCACTACTAGAGTTTCCTGAGATTTGTAATCCAGAACCAGCATTTTCAAAATCTGGCACTCCCATTTGGTCTGGAATCAGCATGAAGGCTATTCTTGAAGGTACTGATAGTGATTTTTGCCTCATTTAAACAGGGGGGACACCAAGATGATCTCTTAATTAGAGGCCCCTTCAAACAGGCAGCAAGAACTTCAGTAACCCAGACCTTGCAGGTTCTGGAACAGCATGGCTGGATACAAATTATAGAAAAGAGTTTGCTTGTGCCATCTCAGAGACAGGAACATCTGTGATCATACTTCCAAATGGATTGAGAGAGTTTTTTCATCCAAATCCAGAGTGACAACTCTTAGGCAGGATGTTTGGTACCACTGAGCCCAAAAAGTGGTCTCCGTTCATTGTTGCTTAATGATCTTTGGTCTGATGACAGCCACAATAAAACTTGTTCCTTGGGTATGCCTCCACATAAGACAGCCTCAAACTCATCTTCTGTCAACTTGGTCTCTGGTCTTGAAGCAGTAGTAGGCTCCCATCTTGATTCCTTATTGGTTCAGCAGGCACTTGCTTGGTGGAGCAGTCAGAAAATCTGACAGGAAGACAGACTCCGGTCTTCATCCAGGAAAGCATTCTGACAACAGATGTCAGCTTGTAGGGCTGGTGCACAGTTCTGGACCAAATTCTAGTGTGGAACATCTGGAATTCAGAAGTGCAGGTCCTACAGATCAGTGTTCTGGAGATGAGATTAGTATTTCTGGCTCTCTTCTACTTCCAAGAACAAATCAAGGGGTGACAGTCCAGGCAGATAACACTGTGGCAGTTGCCTACATAACATTCAAGAAGGCACAACAAAGCAAAGTATGTTTCTTGAAGCTCAGAAAATATCTGGAATGTGTAGTATGGTATGGGCTGCACACCCAATGGTCCATGCTGTGGATCAATGGGCATACAGTCCTACTGACGGTGTCAGTCAGCGGACAGCGGAGCGGCACGTGGGTGGAGTGCTGCCACCCGCCGCTGACCGGGGAGTGGGGCGTGTGGGATTCAGTGGGGGTGGGTGGGGGTTCCACTGGACCACCAGGGATATTGAGGATACACTTTTTTTACTTAGCCCACGATTGGGCAGGCAGGTCCACTGGACCACCAGGGATATTGGACAGATGTCTTATTTTTATTTTACAAATGCCTGCGATCAGGCAGACAGCGGTCCACTGGACCACCAGGGATTTATACTTTTCCTCTTTTTTACTGCAACCTGCGATCGGGCTGTGGAGCACATTGTCGGCTGCATGGGCGTCAGCCCCTGATGGCTGCTGCCTGGCAGGGCACCAGGTGCAAGTCATCGGATCGACACACCTGCATGCAAATGTGGCCATAATGACATGCAAATGGCCCGATTTGCGCCTTGCATACATTATGGCCCCATTGCATGTCAAGTTTTGAATATCCGGTTGCTGTGCATAGCGCAATGGAACTTGCCCTAGAGCATCCCATGCTCCACTCTGGCCACTTGCACTGGCATGTAGTGCCACTGTGCCATGCAGACTGCAGTGGCCAGGGTGTGATATTCAACAATGCTGTGCCATGGCGCAGCTCGCTTGAATATCACCCAGTCCACACCCCTGCACAGCCAAGTTGGGCTGTGCCCAAGCTTGCACCACAGCCTGGCGCAGTTTGAATATCTGGGCCACAGTATGAAAAAAGCCTATGTAAAAGCAAAAGAGAGACACATAAGATGGAATACATGGAACATCCACTAGATGGCAGACAGAAAACACATTTCAATGGGATAAGTTTGACATGGAAAAAGAAACAGCTACACTCACACAGACTAATGGAGATGACACAAACATGGGATGAAAGATGTCATTGTAGGTGATCACCCAAGTCCACTTCAAGTCCAATGGAGAGAAGGGAAGCCATTCTGATGGGGAACTACTTGAACAACATCCTGAATGGGATCTGAAATATGAAATAAAGACAACAATTATTAATAAGAGGAAACATATCAATTAAACAGTTCATATATTTCTATTTCCATGTTCACCATTCTATTATTTTCTCTTATCTCTTAGAAAAGGTTTCAAGTCACACTGTTCATTTAATCCCTCTGGTTTAACTGTCTTAAGTCTACAGATCCATCTACTTTCTTTCTTGAGTAACTCATTCACCCTGTCTCCTCCAAATTTCTTTGGTGGTTGCCATTCCAACCACATGAATTTTAATGTTTTCGGGTTAGAGCCATGTTTCTTAGAAAAATGTTCTCCCACTGGTGTGTCCATCTTACCATTCAAAATGTTCCGTACATGCTCCTGTATCCTCACTTTCAGGGTTCTTGTAGTATGACCAACATATACTTTCTTACAATCACACCAAAGTGCATAGATCACAAATGTAGTATCACAATTGATAAAATCATTAATTTCATGAACTTCACCATCATTTGGGTGTACAAATTTGGATCCAACACTGTAATAATTACATATGTTGCATCTTTTGCATTTGTGATTTCCTTTTGGTTTGGTGCCTAGCCACATGTCCCTCATGGGTTCAGTAATTCTACTGTGAACAAGTTTATCCTCAGGTTTGACCTCATAGAGAAAATGTAATTCTAGGTTTCTCTCCCACTATCTCCCCCAACTGAGGGTCAGTATGTAATAAAGGCCAATTTCTGTAAATGATATTACCGAGTTGGCCTGCCCAGTTATTGTATTCAGTTACAAAAGTCACAGGAAATTTCTCATGCAATAATGGGGGGGGGGTGAGGTGGAGCAGGGGGTATCAGAAGAATGAACCAATAGTTCCTGCCTGTTTCTCATTAGAGCTTTATGGAATGCAGATGTCAATAATCCTTCCTTATATCCCCTATTCCTAAAGCGGTTCCGTAATTCTTCTGCTTGTTTTATGAAACCTTCTTCCTCTGTACAGTTCCTTGTAAGCTGGAGAAACTGTCCATAGGGAATAGAATCCTTCAGATTTTAGGGTGTGCACTATCAACTCTTAGTAAGCTGTTGGTGGCAGATGATTTCCTAAAATGTTTGTTATAATGTTACCACCAATTTCAGAAGGTTTCATAATTTCAAGGTCCAGAAATTCTATCTTATTTTGGTCCCATTTATGGATGAATTTCATGTTAATTTCATTGTTATTCATCCAGTTAACAAATTTGTCTAATTCTGACACCTCACCATCCCATACACATAGGATATTGTCAATAAAACATGTCCAGAATGCAATGTTTTTAATAAATGGGTTACCATCTTGAAGCACTTTCAGTTCTTCCCATTTTCCCAGGAATAAATTTGGGTACGACAGTGCCATCGCGGCCCCCATTGCTGTACCACATGTTTGTAAGTAATTTTTTCCCATAAATTCAGAATGATTGTGTGTCAAAATAAACTGGATTTCCTTAAGGATAAAGTCCACTGGTATAGTGTCTATACTTTCTTCTTTCTCAAGAAAGTATTTACAAGCATTAATCCCCCCAATATGATGGATGCAGGTGTAAAGTGATTCTGCATCTATTCTTATCCATATCATACCTTCTTTCCATTTTAACTTTTCTAATTAGAAGATAACATGTGTGGTGTCCTTGGTAAATGCTGCAAGTTTCCTTACCTCCCTCTGCAGAAAAAAAATCTACAAACCGTCCTAGTTTTTCCGTAATGGACCCTATTGAGGAGATTATTGGTCTCCCTGGGGGGTTCCACATATCTCTGTGTACTTTCGGTAAAATATAAAAACTAGGCACCAAAGGATTCTCACACCATAGAAATTTAAGTTCTTTCTCAGTGATGTCACCATTCCTTACTGTTGTTTCTAACAGATAATTATATTCCATCCTATACTGATACATTGGACTATTATTTAATTCAGTGTAGCTAGAGGTGTCTTTCAACATATTTGTAACTATGGAGATGTAGTGATTTTTATCCAAAATCACCACATTTCCCCCTTTGTCAGCGGGCTTAATTACTATGGTGAAATCAGTTTCTAATGATTTTAAAGCCCCCATTTCATTCTGTGTTAAATTTTTATTTTTTTGCTGACCAACCTTCTTAAGTACATCACTCACTTCTTTCAACACTGTATTTTCAAAAGTTGTTATAGCTGGGTTGAATATATGAGGTAAAAAGTCAGAGGTAGGAGAGGACAATAATTTTCTTTGATAGTCTATATCTTGTCTACTTACAGGGGTGGGATTCGAACCAGAGAACCCCAAATTATTTTGTTCAAGTTCATGTAATATATAATCAATGTCCTCCATTGTTTCAGGTGCTTCACAATACATTCCTGACAGTACCTCTGTTTGTTGTACTCCTTCTTCACATGCAATGAAACCCCTTGTTTCTAGTCGTTCCTCAGAGTCCATTTTTTTTACAAAAATGCTTTAAGCTTGATTTTTCTAAACAATTTATAAAAATCCACCTGAATTTGGAATTGATTAATACGGGGAGTAGGGACAAAGGACAGTCCTTTTTTCAAAACGTGTGTTTCAAGCTCTGTAAGGTTCTATTGGAGATGTTAATTATCTCAAGTTCTTCCCTCTGCCTTTGCCCCTTCCCCGTCCCCTGGTTTTGTGCTTTACTTGCTGTATTGTAGTTTCTTCCTCTGGTACCCCCTCTTGTTCTTCCATTTCTTCTTCTGTTGCCCTTGTTTGTTCTAAAAAAGGACTTTCTTCTCTTTTGTCACCGTCAGTAGAAAATCTTACTCTTGAACGGCTTCTACTTCTACTTCTACTTCTACTTTGAACACCATCTCTTCTTCTCCATACAAAAATACAATTGTTTTCAAAGTCCTCCTGGTCTCTTACTAATTTCCTTTGTTTCTTGGCCACTAGCTCAGATTCGTATTTATTTAATCTTTCTTTCATATGGCCTTCTAATTCTTTAAAGGCAGCAGACTCTCTATATGTCAGAACTTCTTTTTTTTATTATTTCATTAAGTTCCTTACTCAGTTCCTCATGCCTCACAATGGCTGCTTTGATGATTAGCTCAAGAAATATTTCAGAACATGTTGCTGCAGCAGCGATCCATTCGTTTTTATACACAAAGTTCTCCAGACCAGAGAAAGGTAATATAGTTACCCAAAGACCACACGGTGCTTGTTCTTTAAATAGATACTGTTCCAAAGTGATAATATTATATGTTATGCCTAGTTCTTTTTTCAGTAGTCTTTCTAGTTTCAAAAAAATGGATTTTACATCACCAGGTATGTGTGGGATTCCTCCATCAATTCTTAGTCTTTCATACGCTTTGTTCCGTTTAGCAGCAAAAGTTTCCGTCTGTTCCCAATTAAACTCAGCTGACCTGTTTTCTCCTGAGCCGCCTGCTTGCAAAGCTGTTTGCAACCTTTATTTCTCCAGGAAGAAAATTGTTACAATTAGTCTGAGTTCAGGAATAGAGCAGTTGTGCAGGTAAGCCTTGTACAGGAAAATAAAACGAAGCAATGTAATTTAGTGTCCCACTTTCCCGCTCTGGAAAATTAAAGCCCGAAATTTAAAGCCTTCCGTGTGCCACAGTCACTGAGCAATAGTAAACACAAAGAAGGAGTAGATCACGCAGCAACGTGAGCGGGGGCTCAATACATGAGGTGCTGCCCTCAAAATTATACCAAAAACTAAAGTAAATAACCACTCAGGAGCGGGTGAATGTTTTGCTCATTTATTCCAGAAAAAAAGGACAAGACCAACAACTCCAGCGCTTCGGCTCATGCCTTCAAAGGGGGTATATCCAGACTAATCCTAAAGTGCATGTATACAAATCAAGTGATTACATCATCAAATCAGGACACAATCAAAAAGGAGATAGTCATGTTCAAAGTACTTAATCACTTCTTTTCCATGCGATTATTCATAGTTACCACATGTCAAAATACTATTCCTATTTACACATTGTTATACAAAAAGAAACTTGAACAAAATATTAATAAGTGAGGGTCCCTGGCTCACTGTGCCCCCAGCAACCATTAAAGGCCAGATGGGTGCCAGGCACCTTGTCACTCTCTCCCCAGAGGAGAGCAGTCCATCAGATGCTCAGTCCTCCTCTCTCCAGCCAACCCCCAATGACTCGGGTACATTCCAGAACCTGAGTCACCAGTGTGGCAGCAGGTGAGGCAAAATGCATCAGCCCTCTACACCACTGGGCTGGCCAATCAATTTCTTTTTTACAGAAGTACATTTTTAGAAGAAGCAGGGTGCACTTCCTACTGGTATGTTAGGCATCATATGCAAGGCTGGACAACAGGACATGTACAGGCGAGCCATTGCATCTCACTACTGAGAGTGTGAGTGTATAGAGCAACTTGCCGTCTTGCAAATTAAGACAGACATTTTCTTTTGCTTTCATCAGTGAAGAGCAGGATAGAGATATTTTCTTTTACTTTCATGACACTTGATAACTTTAAAAGGTTACTGCATGACACTTAGGCATAGACGTCTTCCAGGTATCTAGTCTCCACTGTGCCTCAATATCTATGAACTGAGGAAAATGGAGCCTCAGAGCACTGAGAATACCAGCACTCTAAGCTGTTAGGTACTGTACAACTTCTTAAAGAGCTTTTGACACAGTTGAGACAACTTTAAAAAAATGTAATATTCTGGCATAAATATAGCTTATATTTCATATTTTATTCTGTAATTCTTGTCCTTTTTTCCCTATTACTAATGGTATTTGCATGAATACAGTATCTATGCACTTTTAGTTCTGGCTGCCTGCCTAGATCTGACATCATAATTCTGTTTATGACATCAAAATGTATTGTTGTGGAGATAATTATGATATCATAAACAGGGGATTGTGATGTCATGTGTAGAGAAGCAGCCAGAGTAGATATAGTCTAGGGAACAGGGATCTTGTTTTCATGCAGCTGTTTTCAGTAATAAAGAAAATGAGAAATTAATTACTGAAAATATATGAAGTAATAAAGAAAATAGGATGGGGTTAAATATAAATCATACTTTTTTCAAAGTTTTCCTAACTCTGTCAGGGGCTCTTTAAAGCTGCAGCTGTATTAGTGATCACCTTGTAGGGGTACATAGAGTAAATACCCATATGTAAAAATTGCCCATCAACATGATTGGAGCTAACAGAAAATAAATTACTGTAAGTCTGACAGAATTTTCCTAGATAAGCACTTTCACTTATTGTACAGCATATGTTTATTAATTTTCTTAGATAAGCACTTTCACTTATTGTACAGCATATGTTTATTAATTTCCTTAGATAAACACTTTTACTTATTATACAGTATATGTTTATTTTTGAGAATTGCATAGCAAATTTGTAATTGTCCCCAGAGCCCGCAAATTAAGATACTGACAAGATATGTGTGGGTGCTCAGATCTGGCAATCATTTAACTTCATTTAAATTCTTATTTTTTGCCATATACATATCAAATTCCACTTTTACAATTTACATCTCTTACACTTTTACTAATACACTTTGTTAGTCCTATTAAAACAGTTTCAATAATACATTTATGTTGCTGGTTTTTCTCATCTTCCTTCCTTCTTCTGCCCCTCAGATGTACATCAAGGGGGGGAGCCACCCTTCTTTCTCTCTGCTCAAGCAAGGGAGTAAGAACATACACCCATACCCCTAATTCTTGCTGTCTTGTCCTCTATTACCTCTTTTGTGGCTACCTTAAATTTTTGTCCCCCTTTTTCTTATCATCTTCCTCCCTTATTTCCACTAGTAGTCTACCTCCAGCTTCCGATGGGCGGTGGACTTCCCCCCTGTTGTGCTCCTTTTCCTTTCCACTGTCTTACCCCTTCTACCATGCATCCAGGCCTCAATGGAGCTGGCAAGCTCCTCATTAAATAATGCCAAACCCAGTCCTGACAAGTGTACCCCATCCCCCATGTAAAACTCATCTACATGCTCTAGTACCCTGTGATGTATAACTAATCCATCCAATCTCTCAAATAGCCTGCACACCCTTGAATTCATCCGCTTCTGGGCCCTGTCCATTGGTTTGTGGCAATCTGCATGCCTCCATACCCTTCTCAGTGTAATGTCAGACCACAGCAAAGTAATCTCTGGCCACCATCCCATTTTTGTTTATAAGTCCTCCTTGATTTGACAAAATATATCCAGCCATGGCCTTGACCCTAAATCATTTCCTCCCAGGTGAATCACGATCAGATCCAACCGGCTGTGGTCCTTCCTGGTTTCTCTCAGCATTGGCAACAATTGTGCCCAACTCATCCCCTGCAATCCTCTCCATGTTAACTTTATCTCATTGACATTCAAGTGCAGCTGCTTCCTCCCCTTGCCGCCTGGATACTCACTTCTCTGCCCAGTGCACAAATGAGTGCCCGCATATCCATGCCTCAAGTTTTTTCATCCTAACTGGGTAAGCATAAGCAGAAACATAATTAGTACTGTCACTTTATTCCCTCCTCCCCCTCCCATTTGGTTACTCGCCCACAATCTCGACGCCCGACCAGTTTGGTAGCTGTTATGGGAGAAAGAACACATGACATTAGTCCTTGAGGTTATGAATATATTTCCTGTAGCAACTTGACGCCCATCTACCCTTTTCCTTCATGGCACTTGGCATACGGCCCTGCGCAGCCATCATTGAGGCTGCCCCTATCCTGAATGAATGGGTGAATATCATCCCTTTTTTCAAGACTGCCATTCACTTGGTAGGCCATCACCGCCTTCCCATTTCCATGTAGGAACATCAATGGGTTCTCTCCCTTTGGACGCCCTGCTGCATACGCATGGAGGGCCCCCACTGGGCATATGGTTGCATTCCTGTGATGCCTGAGCCATACCCTGGCCCCCTGCCCTTGTTGGTCTGTTTTTGACCTCCTGATAGTCATGGCTATGCCTTCCCCTGTTCATATTGTGTTATCCCAATGTAACCTGGCTGAAGAATCCGTTGACCTGTGTCCTATCACCTCACTAACCCTGAAAGCTCCCCCCCATACACTGTGGCATAAAGTGCCCTGAACATAGTCGCTTCACTGCCTGATGTGCAAACATACTGCAGGGTCCCCATCAGCCTCTCGATCAGTCCTTCTGTCATAGGCCATCTAGCATCCATCCCCCTTTTGGCCCCCATAGCCACTCCTGCATCATCCTTCAAACTAGATTACACTTTGTGGGGTCCTCCGAACTCTTTAATGTGCACACTTGCCCTATGGCCACTAGGTGCACTCCCATCATTGCCTGGGCCATTGTCTGTCTCCACCCCACCACTATAAATTGTGCTACTTGTTCCCTCGTAACTACCCTCACTTACCTGTCTGCTGTTTTGACTACAAAAATTCTGACAGGACTTCCAAAAGGCTTCATATGCCCTCAGTGTCCTAGGGGACCAGGAGTTGCTGAACAATAATTTGGCTCCCCCAATCCTTCTCTCTTTTTCTTTCTTTTTTTTTTTAAACCAACCTCCTCACAGCTGACTTGTATTTGCAGCCTTGCCTTCCTGACACTTCCAGTCGGCATTTCCAACCGGGCCTCCTCTTGGCCCTCCCTTCTCCAGCCATTATCAGCTCACATTTTTCACTTCTGCATGCCCAGATTCCCTCAGTCTCATAGAAACATAGAAACATAGACTTTGACAGCAGATAAGGACCACTTGGCCCACCCAGTCTGCCCATTTCCCTACCTACTGGATAAGCTGTAGATTCTAGTAAGCCAACAGCCTACTTCCTGCAACCCCCCACTATAATTGCCTTATGTCTGTCCCATTCATGTTTGAATTCCCCCACTGTTTTAGTCCCAATGACCTCCTCAGGAAGGCGGTTCCATGCATCCACCACTCTCTCCGTGAAAAAAACATTTCCTCACATTACCCCTGAGCTGTCCCCCGTCTATCATTAAATTGTGCCCCCTTGTTTTTACACATCTCTTTTTCTGAAAGATGCTACCCTCCTGGATTTTATTGATTCCCTTGAGATACTTGAAAGCTTCTATCATGTCCCCCCTGTCCCTCCTTTCATCACGAGTATACATATTAAGCTCTCTCAGTCTCTCTTCATATGGTTTCTGATGCAGACCCTGCACCATTTTAGTTGCCCTCCTCTGGACTGCTTCCATCCTATCTATGTCCTTGCATAGATGAGGTCTCCAAAACTGCACACAGTAGTCCAGATGAGGTCTCACCAACTGTCTGTATAGAGGGATAACCACTTCCCTTTTTCTACTTGTGATGCCCCTTCCTATGCATCTCAGTGTATCCCCCTGGCTCTCCTTACTGACTTTTCACATTGCTTACCCACCTTTAGGTCATCTGATATGACTACCCCCAGGTCCTTTCCATTTTTGTTGTTGTTAGTACCTCCCTGCTATTGTGTACTTTTCTCCTGGTTTTTGTTTCCCAGGTGCATTACTTACACTTCTTTGCATTGAATCTAAGTTGCTATATGTCTGACCATTCCTCCAACCTTGCCAAGTCCCTTCTCATCTTTTCTACCCCCTCTTGTGTATCAACTCTGTTACAGATCTTTATGTCATCTGCAAAGAGGCATACCTTTCCCTCCAGACCCTCTGCAATGTCACCTATAAAGATGTTAAAGAGGACTGGACTCCTCTCTGGGAACCACTTGGCCTGTTGTGGGCCCCTTTCTCCCCCAGCTTGTCTCTTTGGCCACGTGCCTGACAAATCCATCTGCCTGCTTGCTGCTCACCTGACCATCTAGCGCATCACCGGACAGGCACTCACTAGACCACTCTCTCCCCATTGCTCCTCCACACAAAACCCATATCTCCCCATTGCACCTCAGCGCTGAGCTACTTTCTGATGATGCCACACAGTCTCTCTCATGCAAACTGCCCATTCACTAGCACAGATCATACTTGACCTTTTAGCCCTTTCCAAAGGCCCCAACTACCAGGCTTCCCTTAAAGCTTTTAACCCATCTTTTGCCTTACCTGCTTCCTTCTGTTGATCATGTAAAATACTCACTTGAATGTGGAAATCAATGGAAGCCTATTTTTTACCTATAAAACTAATTATTTCTTGGCAAATTTAAAAAAAAACCTTTTGTTAACTCCAAAGCATCTAGTCAAATGCCCAATGGCTATTTTAGAGACTGCCAAAAACTGATGTGCTACCAAATTCTTTGGAGCAAAATTGTGAGCTTCCCAGCCTGTGTAGGGGCTTACATACCCATTTATGCCCCCTCTTGCTCTGCCCTGGCCACTCATGGACTCCTACCTCACCCCACAATGCCCTCCCTGGGTGACCTCATGTGCCCCTTCTCTTCATGACCTCATCTTTTGTCACTCATTTTCTCCCTCCCCCATCTTCTGGCTCTCCCACATCTACTTGCCAGGCCTGGTGACAATGGGGTCTGCCCTTTCAGTTGGCAACCCTCTCTATCTCCCTTTTTCACTTTACCTTTTATGTGAAAACTGTAGTACCTTCAGCAAGTGGCTTCTTCTGTGACTCTAAAGACTTTTTTTTTGTACAACGTATTTTACTATAAGATAAACAAGAACATATGTACAATACTATTACATACTGTATATTGATTCCTGGCAGAGTCGTGCCCCTTGGAAGTACAACTCTAAATTCATTATATCCTGTACTTCATAAAACACTAAGGAAAAACAGAGACTGAAGAAGTATCAGTTTTTCTAACCTCTTAAAAGCATGCAAAAATTTTAATAAAAAGCAAGGTATATGCATAGTGTCCATGTAAAGGTACTAATAGCTTAGCCTGTAAAGATGGCACTAGCCATGTCTGGAAACAAGAGAACATTGCTAACATATATATAATTAGAATGCTATTGATAACTTTAAATGATGTCCCAAAACCTGAACATGTCTGGATTTTATAAAGTGTGGTCCTAAGTCATGGTAATAAGATGTAATAGTCCGGCTATATTTTCATTTCACCTGTGGCTAAAAAGTCAATAAGATAAACAAAGAGAGTTCCAACTAAAACAATGGGACAAAATGCTGGACATTATAAATAAAAAGGATTATCTCTCTTACTGACTGCTGGTAGCAAGGGGTACCAGTAATAATAAATATCATATTGATACATATATTCCAATGGATCAATGACTTGATAACTATACAAAAGTTTTGTCTTGTTTCTGATCCAGATATTATTGAGATTATCCCTCAGTGGGAACATACAGTGGGGAGATCTCAGTTTAAATTATTTTTAGCAAATGAAGTATATTTGGCAATAGCCGCTCTGAAAAGAAAGAAAGCTCCTGTCCTGATCTAATCCCCCCAGAGGTCTTTCTTGTCTCTCCATCTCTCTGGTCAAAAATTCTTATGCCATATTTTAACTTATGCATAGTAAAGAGAAAGATTCCTAGTACATGGAAGAGTGCCACTATTATATCTATCTATAAAAAAAGTAATAAGAATGATCCAAAAATGTATAGACCCATCTCATCATTATTGGATGTTATAGGGAACATTTTCTCAAAGATACTTCTAGCTAGGCTATCAGAGCAAATAAACCAATTGGGTGGGCTCTTAGAACTCTAAGCAGGCTTTCACCCAGGTTACTGTATGACAGATAATTGTTTTATTTTATCACACTTATATGAAAAGTATGTCATCTTGAGAAAACAAAAGTTATGCATAACCTTCATGACTTCAGTTCAACTTTTGACACCATATCTCATACCACATTATGGCAAATGATGTTTAAATGGGGTATACAGCCAGAAATAATTAGCATTATATGAGAACTTTCATTGTGATACATAGGATCAGATTAAAATAGGGTCTGAAAACATAATGGTGTAGATTGTTGCATCTGGAATTTCCTGAAAGTTTTCTGGGCTTCTCATGAAGTAGTCCAGTGTGCTCTATGTACCATGCCTTGAGAAACAAAATGTAAAATCCCTTGCAGTAGTATGTTCTATCCTCCATATATCCAGCAACACAGCAATGTCACTTGCCTGTCTAGCCTTTTTGTGTGATGGTTTCCCAAAGTTCCCTTTGAATTCCTGTACAATAAAAGGTCCGTAACCATGTTAAAATCTTGTGGTTTTATAAATACCTACGTCTTGCCTGTAAATTGATCTTTGGTCTAATGTACAGTACAGTACCTACCTGATAAACAAAACTACAATTAGACGAAAATCAGTCCTAATATGACCATACTATTCAAGAATCCCATATCCATTAACTTCTGAGCTAGGGAATGGAAAAACTCTGCATTATCCAAGTTTGGAGGGTATATGTTGCCAATTAACATCTCCCTTGCCTCCATGAGATATGTTTAGTCTCAGCCATGCCCAGGCACATCTCCTGTGTGTACAGTGAATGCATGCAATGTATACACATAATGAAACTGTACCTTCCACCATGAGCCCAAGTCTCCTCCATTCAATAGGTAACACCCCAAAAGGGTGGCATAAATAAAGTTGCCGAGATGGGATAGGACATTGAAATGTTGAGGGAATGTGCTGTAAATAGCAAAATTATTTGTTGAATACAATATAAATCACCAACAGAATTAGCACTGCTATAATTCTCCATACCCAGCGTTAGTATATCAGCCATTTTGTTACAAGCACCTTTATTATTCAGCATCTTGATCACCAATCTATAATTCAATGTGGGGTATGTAGCTTGGTGCTTGTGTATATTTATGACCTGACTGGTATATGCTTGGTGTTTATGACATGAGCTTTGGTGCTTCTCCACATCCCACCCTCTGAAGGATACTGGGTAAGTATAAGACTTAAGGCCCAGCAGAGAGGGAGAGACCAGAGTGTTGGAGAAGGAGAAGGAGGAGACAGAGGAGGATGGAGGTGCAGCTGAAATGCTTGAAGCAGAGTGAGAGGTGGCCTGATGTTTAAATAGGAAGGGAGGAGCTATCCTCCCATTAAACATTAATCTATAGCCTTCCAATTCAATGGAGGTACATAGCTTGGTGCTTGTGTATACTTAAGAGCTGACTGGTATATGCTTTGTGTTTATGACATGAGCTTTGCTGCTTCTCTGCATCCCACCCTCTGTAGGATACTGGGTAAATGTAAGACTTAAGGCCCAATAAGAAATTGCGAAGTGACTACCTCCTCCAACTCCAGAGAGTGTGATCAGTAGCATGCAGTAGAGGAAAAACCACCTTGGGGGAACCTCCAAGGACCCATTGCTACTGATCTGCCCATCCTCTGGGCATACTAAGAGGAGAATAATCCTAAAAAGCCCTTAGGTTAAGGTACAGTTATGTCCAGGAGTTCAGCCTAATGTTGTTAGTCGAAGAGTCCTGTTCGAGGTCGATGAGCAGGAAGTCGATGTTGCAGATAAAGGATTGACCAGATGCCATATCCAACTTGGAATGATATCTGGATGCTGTAACAATAGTTAATCCTTGTCTGAGTTAGATTACTATTGTAATCCATAGCAAGGCCTTGAGTAATAGATAGTGTTCCATAGTGGATTAGTTTGTTCGGATGGCTGGAACTTGCTGCCAGTTTGCTATTGCTGTAGTATGAGATGATACGAGACAGAAAGGGTGATAGCCATTGTTGGGATGGCGGGACCCCACGTGGTCCTCCATTGCAGTAGTAGGGATTAATGTAAGGTATTAAGTATAAGAATCGCATGCGGCTGACTGAAATTACATGAAAGTACTAGTAAGGCCCATCATGGGGCATACGTAAATTGGATGGCAGGACCCCGCATGGACCGCCATCGCCACAGTGATGTTAGGCATTGGAACAGGCATGAAGATGGTAGATTGTAACAGCAGACATTCATAAATTGATGATGATGGTAGGCTCGGAGAGATGTTAGCTGGGGGCTGAAGTTCCCATGGAGTTCTGATGCATGAGTAGTAGCAGTAGTAATGATTTTATTCATCTACAGGTGAACAAGGTAGACAATCCCATTGAGTACACAAGTACTCTATTTTCAAGACATCTTCTAAAATGCATGTAGCAGCCTTGTTTGAGTGACGGAAAGTCTCAGTGGCAAAACTGGGAAGGTGAGACTCTGATGAGGGTCTGCCATTGTGCAAGTAGAAATATATTTGAATAGAGAGGATAACCCCATTTTAGGGGCAATAATGAACTGTTGGGATGGTGAGACCCTCATGTGGGTTCACCATCACCATAGAATAATGACTCTGAGTGAGGGGCAAAAGTCCACTGAAAACTGTAACATGATGGATGCAGCTGAGGAGAGCGCCACAAGGTTGCATTGAGAAGGGATAGCGGGATGTATTTACATGTCCTGAATCACTGATTAAACATAGTCCGATAAGTCCATAATCATTGTCCTGTTGCATAGTTCAAGGTAAGGTGAGGGCCAGGGAAGTTGGACTGAAAAATGAGGAATATGAGGAAGGCTTTCGAAGGGCATGTAGAAAAGGGATGGTGGGACCCCACGTGATCCGCCATCACCGTATGACTGAGTAGTGGATGACTGGGATGGCAAGACCCCACGTGGTTCACCATCACAGGAAAATAGGCTGAATAAGGAATGGATGCAGGACTCCCCTGTCTGTTGTCATAGTAGTAGCTCATTCTGAAGTAAGGAGGACAATATCCGAAGTAAGCCAATCTGCAGTATGGGGAGTTGATGGAGCAATGAGTTGAATCCGTTGGAGTAGAAGTTGAGTGGGATGGGGAACCCTCCATGGTCCGACATCGCCATAGTAGAAGTTGTGCATTTAATGAAAGGCAGGACCCCTTGTCCCATGGAGTTGTGTAGAATAGGGATAATAGGACCCCACATGGTCTGCTGTCACCACATTGACAGACTAGTATGTGATTGGGAAAGTGAGACCCTATGTGGTTTGCCTTCGCCATCGTAAGCCACAGAGCATGATAGGGATGGCAGGACCTGACATAGTCATCCATCATCATATCTGAGTAATGGGATGCCTTCCATAGAGTAGTGCATAATAGAGATGGCAGGACCCCACATGGCCCGCCATCACTGTATCACTGAATAGTACATGATTGGGAAGGCGAGACCCCACATGGTTCACCTTCACCATGGTAAGGAGTGCGAGATTTGAGGAGTCCACCTGAAATTAGAATAGTGAGATCAAGCCTTAAGTAAATGCCTTCTTCATTGGCACAGTAGGTTGGGTGGCATTTTCCATGCTGGGAGCAAGCTCAGTACATCTGATTGGGACAATTGTGTTTTAGTAGTGCAGTAACATTGAAATGAGATTGAGCAATGAGGAGCGTCCCTTTGGGGAATGTTGATTGGGAAGGCAGGACTCCACGTGATTTGCCTTCACCTGTTCCATTGAGTAGTGTGAGATAGGGATGGGGGAACCCCACATGGTCCACCATCGCCGTGCTACACAAGGTCCCTGCACCCTTATTGGTACCCCCAGAGGTACACCGTAGACAGCTAGCACTTAGGTATATATTATACTAACATATAGGGCTTAGGGCATCTACCGTATAAGAGTAGATGTGTATACATATTATTGTTATACACTTTGCTTTCTAATATATATATAAGTATTTCTTGCTTATAAGATGTTAGAACAACTGTGCCCTTGTAATGATTTATTTATTTATTTATTTGCTTTTGTTAACCGGTAAGCACACTAGACAGCCAAGTGCCTATTTTCAGGTGCGGACCTGGAGATTACAAGGTACATACATGAACATCAGGCAAAAACAAGTGAAAGATTACATTAAAGAGAATTAGCACACAGGGACAATACAAGCAACAGTACCTGCAGGGATTTACATTGCAGGCAGTAGGAAGAAGTACAGTGTGGTTTCATCGTTCCAGGCAGCAATTTTGTAAGGCTTGCAGGTAGGCAAAGAGGAGTAACATTGGGATAGAGTGGGCCCAGAGCAAGATAAGGGAGTGCACAGTAATAATGCTCACCCTGTATGGCAGGTGGGCCTAAGTGGTCTATTTCTCTAGTAAACTGTGAGTACAGGAGGTGTATAAGCGCAGATGTACTCTACCCAAGTCATATTGTTTAGGTAGCATCTCAGTTTGTTGGGGTGTCACAGGCTGAGAGGGTTTGTCTAGTGCAGAGACAGGTGGAGGCTGTTTTGAGAAAGCCCCAGAGGGAGGCTTTAAAGCTCTGGTGGGAGGGATAGGAGCGAGTGCTTGATGGAAGAGAGTTCCAAACCCTGGGCGCATACGCAGCGAAGGCTCAGTCACCCATTTGTGTGTGAGTTTTTGGTACCAGGAGGGCATGAGAGTCACTGGATCGCAGGTTGTAGGAGGAAATAGCTAGAATGAGGGACTCTGCAAGTTTAAGGGGTGACAGTTCTGACAATATTGTCTATGAAGTTGCCCATGACATAGGAGTGGTGAGTTTCAGGTGGGAGCCATTCAAGCCGGTGTAGAGGCTCACAGCAGTGGTGAGGCGGGGGGGCTGAGAGCTAAAATGGCACATATGTTTGTACGCTGAGTCCCCTTTACTAGACTAGTTTTTGCAACATGAGCAAAGGTGACTAGTCCATAGCAGAGCGTAGGTAGGAGGACCTCTGGCTAAGGCGTAGACAGGCAGCTGGGAGTGAGACAACTTTTGCTCTGTAAGCGTGTCCCAACTTGCAGTTTGAAGCCTTACATGAATTCATGATGTGCATGTTCATATCCAGTTGTGGGTCAAGAGTCACCCTAGGTACTTGACCGAGTCGGTAACTAGCAGTGGGGGACCCATCACCCAGAAATCTGTAGTGAATCTGGGGCAGCTTAACTTGGCTGCTGAGCCAAAGAGCATGGCCTGCATCTTCTGCAGGTTAATCATAAGTTTATGGTCCTGCAACCAAGTTTGGATTTGGTCGAAGTCCGAGTTTAGTTTGGTGTTGATGGTAGAGATGTCCTGGGAACTGGAAATGATGACTAGGTCATCTGCGTTCAGCACTGAGGACCCAAAAGCCGGAGCCGAGGGTGGCTCATTTATGAAGAGAGAGAACAGGAGAGGCCCCAGGACAGAGCCCTGGGGGACTCCGCAGTTTACCTGGGCAGGCTTAGACAGGGCCTTGTTGAACTTGGTGTACTGTTGCCTGCCCGTGAGATAATTACTGATCCAGGCAAGGGCAGGGGAGGAGAAGCCAAGTGGTAGGAGAGAGGAGCACAGTAGTGCGTGGTCTACCCGATCAAAGGCTTTGAGAGATCAACAAAGATGGCCCTGGTCTGCCCACCTCAGTCAGCAGCGGACCTGATCTCAGAGGAACAAATGCTAAGGCCGTGGAGGTGCTATGCCCTTTCTGAACCCATGCTGTGCAGGGGACAGTAGGTTGTGGGTCCGTAGGTAATGGGTGACCTGAGAGGACTACCTTTTCCAGAAGTTTGCTGATCGCTGATAGGATTGCTATGGGGCAGTAGTTTTAAGGTCTTTTGGGTCCCTTGTTTGGGCACAGGGATGACCTTAGCCATCTTCCAGATGTCCGGACTATACCCAGGTAAGCGATGCATTGAAGATGTGGGCTGTGGGTCGGGCTAGTACTTGCCCCTAGCCCAGCAGCTTGGGCTTCAGGCAGTCATGCCCAGCACCAGTGTGAGGGGAGCAGCCAGCAAGGAGCTTCTGGGCCTCCATGTCTGATACTACCTTGATGTAAAAGGGCAGGAGGGAGGTTGTCCCACTGGGTGGAGAGGCCCAATCTACGGGGTAGTGAGGCAGTTTGGGGAGAGCTGGCAGGTCAGTGAATTGAGAGTTGAAGGCATTGGCAATAGTGAAGGGTTGTTGCAGTTTACCCCATCAATGAGCATGTCCGTGACCTGAGCTCTAGTAGACCCACCAACCACATTCTTAATGCTCTGCCAGAATGTCCTCGGCTTTTTGGTTGTGGAGAGCAGGATGGACCGACAAAACTCACTTTTTTCGGAGCGAATGGCTCTCTTGCACGAGTTCCTCAGCTGCCTGTAATCCTGGAGGTCTGTGCTGGACAATGAACACTTATACCTTGCCCAGCATTTATCCCTTTGTTTCATGAGAGAATGATATATAAGTTGGCCTTGCCATCTTTTGGTGATTTGTACTATTGCACTGATATATTTACAACTATGCCTCCTTTGTCTTTACAAAGTGATGACTACTACAAACTATATAATGTTATCTTGGACTATGGAGCCACCTCTAATTGAGCAAATAGGGCTCATCTCTGTAACTAGAAATGTTTCTAGCTTATGGTAACCATAGTAATTATCATAAGTATAATGTAAGACATTACATCTTCACCTCGAGACCTCAAGAGACACGAGAATCCTTGAGGTATAGGGAACACTTAGTATTGGCTCCCAGTTCATATTTGGTAAGAATTGCTTAGGGCAACTGTGATTTATCCTTTTGGTGGTAACAAACAAGTTTATTACTCTTATGCAACGTGTCTGTGACTCCTTGCATTCCCATTATTGCCAAGAACCTGAGAGTGAGGTTTAGACCTCCTGACAGCCATATAACTGAGTAGTGCATGATTGGGATGGTGGGAACCCCACATGGTCCACCATCATCATAGTATTGCTGAGGCAGGGTGGTTTGGGATGGCGGGAACCCCCACGTTGGTCAACCAACATGAGGGAATGAATGGTCGGGGATAAGGATAGCGAGACACCTACAAAGATCTGCAAAAAGAAGGAGGAAGGCATTAGTTCTGTCATCCAAATGCCAGGATGTAAGCATATAGATAGACAGGGCAGTCTTGAGGGCTGGGAACAAAGAGCCAAAGGAATCTTTGTGCACTGTCCAACTGCAGGTAAATGAAAGTGCCCCAAACAGTTAATGGGGTGGGGAGCGCTGAAACAGGGCCATGGCCGAAACCCTGTTAATCCCATCTGTAGCGGGCTGCTATACAAGCCAAGTGCAGCCCAGGATCTGGGAGCAAAGGAAAGGTATGAATCCCAAAACAAAATAAATAAAATACGTAACACCAAACTGCAGTAGTAAGTACTATCAACTGCTTCGCAGGTGTAGCCAGCAGGGTTCAAGCAGTACATGAGGCAGCAGAAAAACTTCCTGAAGGTAGAAGGGACACATGTCTGTCAGCAGTGCCAGCGGTAGACAAATTGGGATTTACAGTTACATGAAATATGGCTTCGGCAGCTCAAAACAAGCTAAAGCTGACATGACAGTGGAAAGAGTGGAATCTGGAAGAATCGTATTGCGGAGTGGATGGGTATCGAACTCGGTTCTGGCATTTGGAAGGCACAGAGATATGGAGCAATAATGCAATCAGCTACAGGAGAAAACAATTGCTATGAGGCAGAGCTGTCCTTGTTTGGGGAGGAGGAGCTAGGCTCCTGAGGATATAGTCCAGAGGTGAGGAGTGGCAGGAGGATATGAAAGCTCCAGGCAAGCAGAAGGTGAAACCCAGGGGAAAGTCCGAGTCAGGAGGCAGTGGCAGAGGTAATCTGGAGTGCCAAGTAATGGAAGTGGGAACAGGAAGCCAGCAGGGCTGGAGTGGCTGCTCAGACTGAGAGGAATGGAGGAAGCCCCTTCGAAAAAATTAAATGAATCAAAACAAGCAAACAGGGAGACAAAGGAAGAAAGAGGTACCGGGGAGAAAGAGCACAAAGAACAGCGAAGGGAGCAAGGAGAATGGGGATGCAAATGAGGAAGGGAAAGCGAAGGCAACACAGGGTGACAGAGACAGGTGATGGGGATCGTGGAGACAAACAAAAAGCAAGGACGAGGGGAAGAAGGAGAGAGAGAAGGGAGGGGGGAGAAAGGAGCAGCAGCTAGCCTCCACTGCCGCCGCCACCACCCATGACATCAAAACACTCAAAGCAGAGTGAGAGGTGGCCTGATGTTTAAATAGGGGAAGGCGGAGGAGCTATTCCCACCCCATTGAACATCAGACTCTAGTCTTCCAAATAGTCCTAGCATTACATACCTTGTAGTCAACTAAGGGCTAATCCTCTGAAGTGTCACCATTTAGTCAACTACTTCCCCTATCCCCTTGTCCAGTCTTCTGCCGGTTCTCCATATTACAACACTTCTTTGGTTCATCACCACCACCTGCATTATTATTGTGCAGATCAGCCCCAAACTCCTCCGAGTTCTCACCCATAGTGGTTAGATTTACCCTCCCTGGGACATGTTTGCCTCTCCTTTCACTGTATTGTGCTGTCCCCCTGCTGCCAAATAACAGTCATCCCTCCCATTTGTTCTCTTTCGGGAAGCAAAGAACAATGGTCAAAGTGCTGAGCTGTGAAAAGAGGGGGAGGTATGAGTACCCTCACCAGCAATAATTATACAACTTTTGAGATGCAGGAGTTACTAGATCCACCAATACACCTAGACTTCAATATCCTGGTGATGGGGAATGTTTCCATGACATACCATGGATGAAAATCCCTGTCAGTACCTGGTCTTGAAGAGTGTCCCTTGTTTTCCCATTCTACTAAGTAATTCTCTCAATTTATTGTTATGGCACCCACCATGGCATTTTCCATCCTAGGCTACCTCCATCCTGAACCGCAGGCTGGACCTGCATGCAGCCCTTCCCATGGATTGGAGGGAATGGATTTACTGCTACCGGCACATCTTTTAACTGGTGACATCTTGGCTATAAATAGTGGGAGATGCAGGGCACTTTTCTTGTCCTTTCAAGTTCCTTTGTCTGCCTTTGAGGTGTCCTCAGTTCAGTCTACTATATCTCTGGGCTATTAAGAACTTCATGGACAAAGAAACTGTTTTCCTCCCCTCTTTAACATATTGGGCTCAATTTTCAAAGGATGATGCAGGGCTTGCATCAAGACCTGTGTCAAAGCCATTTATGGTGCAGCTGTGTCAAACTCCGTTAATACAACTGCATCCGATTTTAGTACATCAGGCACAGTAGCAATGATTTCCTCAATTTATTGCACCTTGTGCCAAAGATTTGACACAAGCCCTGTAAAAGAGGTCCTGCAACTGGCACAAGTTAGACCAGGGAAAAGCTGGTCTAAGTTGGGGCATTTGGTGCTTGGGATTGAAAATCACGCTCGCCAGGAGTGTGCCTGAAGTCCTGTGTGCCAAATGATCGGAACACAAGGCACTCTCGAGGCATTCACAGGGCTTTGAAAATTGAGCCCTTATTTCTATAGTCAGAGTCAGACATCATTCCCAGCCCAGGTGCATGTGGATCTTCCCAGCACCATTTGGTTACTGAAGGTGAGCCTCCCCAGTCCTGACCCTATATTCCTGGCAGATGGTCTAATATTGTATCAGGTGACATGCTTCCTGACTACAACATGGCCTGCCCCTTGGGAGTTACTGACTTGAAGATAGAGGGAGAAACAGATGAAAAGTACATGTAGTGTAGAGACAGGTCCACATAAACCACTTCAATGTTCAACTGCATTGTCCTCGGAAAAGGGATATTGCCAAAATTTTTGGATCCCCAATTCTTTAGTTTTATCCACAATGTTTGACCAACACAGCCTGAAAGAAAAGTTCTCTTCCAGTGGGGTTGCAAAGGCTATATCCATCTCTGTGGTATCTTCTGCATCCATCTCTCAGTGGTCTCAAATCTGCATCCTCCTGGGTCAGCTCCCTCGACACTTTATGCAGTGGTTCCATCTTCAAGGATGTATGGCTGTACTCTAGCATAGAATGCTTGGCACCCTCTACTTTTCAATTTGCCCTGGAGCACTGTACCTTCACTTCTGGGGGTTCAATCTCAGCCTCGGGGTCTTTGCCATTTGGATTTTACTACCTGCCAGCTTTCTCTATAATACGTGACAGTCTGAACCAGAGCCCTCTGCCAGAGTAGTGGTGAGTTGCTGACTTCTTTTGTGCACTCCCATGTCTTTTTTCTGCTGTGAGTCTCACAGATTCTTTTGTGGCTCCTCTCTCTTATGGGTACTGGTTGCTAATTGTTTATCAAAACTGGAGGCTTCAGGAGGGGAATTAAATGAATGCTATTTTTTTCCTTCTGATCCTATTGTGTTGCCAGATATTGTAATAAATATGGGACATTCACTGAGACCAACTCTTTCCTAATTGGTCCATATGCTTTTTGGTCATCTGCCAAATCTTTTGAGAAGTCCTGAAAAATATGGACGGTATGGCCATTTCATCTAAGTGTACTCTTTCCTCTGGACAGTCTTCGGATATGTTCTTTGACAGGATATCACAGAAAATATGATAGGAGGGGTGTGGGGGGCACACCTGCCTAGGCAAGGTCCTAAGGAGAGGTGAGCCCTTTCTATTTCCTGTGGACATCCTAGTAATAATCTAGAATTCTTGGAAGGACTGACTCTAGGAATGCACACATATCTCTGTCCTCCATGCCTTCAGGTATTCCTATAATATGAATGTTGTTAAGACAGCTTCACTTCCTGAGGTCAACAATCATGGCCCATAAGTGTTGAACCTGCTGCTCAAAGTATTGCATTCTGCTATCTGTAGGGAGGTCTTGGTATCCATTCTGGTGGTAGACAGTTCATCATATGCCACTTGTATTTCCAGAGCATCCATTCTCTCGTAGATGTCCCTCACAGTTTGCTGTATGTGTGGGATACCCTGAATTGGGCTTTGATCACTGCTAGATCATTATCACCTGTTGGGGAGTTCAGTGTGGCTTGCTGTCACTATTCCTGTGTCTTCTGATACACACCTAGTCCATGGTTTAACTTGAAAATTATGGTTGTTCTGCATGACAAACACAACAAAGTAAAGGTAGCGTTTGCAGTGGTAAGGAATACTATTTGAGGTAATGGGGCACAATTCCCCGAGTTGGGACACCTGGATCATGTGTATGTCTGATTACACCTTTTGAGTTTGACTGCTATTAAAACATTTAAATGAAATTTATTTTCCAGCTTCATTTGTGCGATTTCACCTACAGTCCTGTATTCCCTTAAGTTGTGAGTGCAGCAACAGTTCCTACCTTCTGGACTAGTCCTGATTTGACATTTTGTATGACATATTGTGTAGGACTCCAAAATAGGGCTGAAGAGCTCAGCTGTTAAACAACCATCTTGGCCTCAGTCCATGCAAAAAAAAATCATTCATGCTTAAAAGTAAGAAAATGTGTTTATTTGCTAAACCAGAGCTAGACTGGCATTTCTCTCCATTTAACATATAGGGAGATGGGAATGACAGCATATCATCAGTTACACCCTTCTGCAATCAACAATGCTTTGTGGCAAGTGAACAGACCACTAGATCTAAGTGAAAATGGTGTCCTATTCCTATTCATACAGGCACTTGAAGTACTTTTTTTGGGGGAGCAGGTTATCTTCAAATATCTATTGTTAGTGACTGAACATAACTCTGCTTCTATATTTAAAATTTTGAAGAGGAAGGTTTGAGAGTATTTCTTTAAACTCATATCAAGTTTGGATGAGAGGAAGGGCCTAGGTCCTGACAGCCTACACTGTATATGTCTGCACGTGTCATTGTTGATCCATTGATATACATCTTCAATTAAGTCTTTAAAAAAAAAAAAACTGCCTTATGATTTGAAAGTCAAATGTAGTTTCCAGTCTTTATCACAGGAGCTAGCTATAGTGTTACCAACTACAGACCTATATCTGTTCTTTCAATTTTCGCAAAGCAACCAAAGAAAAAGTGTTTTGCCAACTCAGGAGATATTTGGGGTGTCTGCTTTCCTCTGTTTTTGCCAATAACCTACCAGAAATAATTAAAATGGTAAATACTTTAATGCATACTGATGACACAGTCATTTCTGGCTTAAGCACTTCAGTTTGGTGACTCTAATAACATTTACAAAACAAAGTAATCTGAATTTATAAATGTGATTTACTTCTTACAATTTGTTGTTAAATTAATCTATAACCAAATTCATGCTTTTTGGAACTTCTCAACATTTTGCATCACTCACAGAGGACCTATCATGGATACAAATGGATATTGTATTGAAAATGTAAATACATTTAAAGGGGACATGAAATTGCTTTGATGTGATCATTTGTTTAAATACTGATTAATAGTTATATAGTTAAAGAGTAGTTACCAGCAGAAAAGGACCTACTGGTCCATCTAGTCTCCCCTGTTCTCAGATTATCTCTCACTTTTTAATTATAGGTCCTGCTAGACCTGTGTCTGTACTTCCCATGTTCCCTAATCTCACTAGTCCTCTGTGCCTGTCCCATCCATGCATGCTTGAATGCCTTCACAGTGTCTGCACCCCCCACTTCCTCTGGTAGCTTGTTCTAGGGGTCTAGGGTTCAACTACCCTTTCAGTGAAGAAGTACCTCCTCACATTTCCTCTGAATCTCCCCCCTTTCCAGCGTCATATCATAGCCCCTTGTACCTGAAACATGGGTTTTTCCCAATAACATTTCTCCACTATTAAAGCATAAACTTTTTTTTCTTATCTTTAGAGATGAACTCAGATAGCTAAATACCACATTGTCTAATATAATTCAGGGTGATTTGTACATAACCCGGTAACTGTTTATCTGTAATATGCCACCTCCCTCTCTCCCATGCTGTAAGAAACTGGCTACCCCATAGTTCCATACATTTTTTCCCCATACCTTCTATTTCCAGTATTACAGGCTTAAGAGTGGAATAAAATAATTCCCAAACAAAAACACCAGAGAGTGTATCATATTCAGACCACCTGTTTTCCATAACCTATTAGTGTGTGCTCTTTTTACAGGGTTAAGTCAGCTGCCACATAGAAGCTGAAAAAATAGCCACATTATCTTCGCATGCATAGCATAAGGGAGTGGATATACATGCGAAACATGCAAAACAAAGGAGCAATATAGGACTTATCAAATATACTGTTTTTTTTTTTTTTGTCATTTTCCATGACTTCCATCTCTGCACTTTGGCAGATACTTTATTGTATGCCAGTTCCCAATTCAATAACTGCCTCCCTGGAGCCAAAAAATAGGCCTAACATTTTTATCTGCCCTATTATCATTGGGATGGAGACATTGACCTGTCTAAGTACATTTCCCAATTCCATCAGTTTACTTTTGTCCCTGTTTAACTTTACTCCTGTTGAATCTGTCATCTCTTCTAAGAGTGTGATCACCTCTCTCCCTACCAAGGCTATAGTGCAGTCATCTGCATAAGTAGTAATTTCCCATAAACTAATTCCTGCTGTGGTACTAATTGGTCTAATCACTACCATTTCTTCTATAACTCTCAATACAGGATCTAGTCCAAAGACATATAAAACCGGACTTATAGGGCACCCTTGGCAAACCCCATTCTTTAAATGAATGGATAACCCAAAATGCCCATTAATTAGTGGAGTGACCTGAACCTCTTTCTATATTGTTTGTAATAACTGGCACACCTGGACAGGAATACCATACTGTTCAAGAGTGGACCATATATGCTCCTGTCTCATAGCAACAAATGCCATCTCCTGATCCAAAGTCATAATGTACCCATCTAGTTGTTTTCCAAGCCTTATTCCATTATTTCCTAACATAATTCAAATTACGAGCAATATTCCTACCCAGAATTCTGAAGTTTGTGCTGGATTGATCAAATTCTTGGCCACTTTTTCCAATCTGACAGTCAAGATTTTTGTCAGAATCTTATAATCAGATGTCAGTAAACTTACAGTCTCCAGTTCCTTATATCTTGCTGATCTTCTGTTTTATATAGAAAAGTCACCACCCTGTCATTCATGCTGGGGACTAACAGCTCTTCCCACTGTATAGCTAAGAAAACCAACTGCAACTGTGGAGCTAATATATCAAGAAATTTTTATAAAAAATCATTCAGAATACTATCTTTTCCTGGTGTAGTATGAGCCAATAAGTAAGAAACTGCTTCTTGAATTTCTTCTAAACTGAAGGGAGCTATCAATTCCTGTTCTTCCTGATTAGTCAAATTGTTGTACCTTTATTTGTTGGGGGTAAAGAACTCCTATCTCCCTTTCTGTTCTTCTAAAAAGTGGCATGTAAATGTTCCTGAACTATCTGCTGCATCCCTATCTATCCTGAAATATTTGTCCTGTGCCATTAGCTAAGGCTGTCATGGTTACTCTATATAATGTCTGTGAATCTGTGCCAAAAGGATTAACCTGTTCTTTTGTCCTCTAGTCATAAATAGCTGTTGTTTTGCAGTGCTCTTTTTTCTCTCTAAGATAGTGGCACATTTGCTTTAATCTCAGAGAGTTGTGTCCTAAGATCTTGTCCTGTCAACCTCATCTGTGTCAGTAATTTCAAATATCTCAGAATCAAATGCTGTAAATATTTCATCCTAGCTCTATGACAGGATAGTGTTATAAATAACGTTTTAAATATCTCTTATTGTCCTCCCACCAATCAATAAGACTGTTGAATAGAATTTTATATCAACCCTGACTTCTAAAAATTCCTGTATTTCCTTTAATATTCTTCCTCTTGTAACAAGTCCATGTTCATTTCCAATAACCTCTACCAACAAGTCACAGGTTGATGCCTTATCATTGTTTTATAGCTAGATGGTCTGAAGTCTCTAATGGTTGCACTGAAACTATAACTGGTTTCACTCTATTGGACATAAAAATAATTTATTCTGGTGGAGAGTGATCCCTTATAAAATGTATGATCTGAAGATTGATTAAGTGAGACATAACATCCCTAACTGATATGTGTTCAAAACTTTATTTAACTGATATGTGTTCAAAACTTTATTTAAAGTGTTGGTATCACTATAGATCTTTGTGGCCTGCCTCCCCAATCTCTGTGCCAACCCACAATTAAAATCCCCACCCATATAACCTGCTTTGAAGTATGTAAATATGGGGTGATGGACTGAAACAACATGGATCTTTCTGCCTTAGATTATGCGGTGCATAGATGTTAATCAGTCTATAAGCCTCTTTATGTAAAAGAATATCCATCAACATGGCTCTCTGGGTGAATATCTAAAACTTTCAATATCACTATCTCAAGACCCTTAAACATAATCCCCAAACCAGAACATTGATCCTCACCAATTGACCAAAGTGAGGCCCCATCTCTACTCCTTTTGTGCAGCCATCATCTCCTGGATAGTATGGAGCCTAGTATCCTGTACAAAAAAACTGCCTTCCCTTCCTTTAAACTAGCAAACATAATACTTCTCTTTACCTGTGATTTAATACTATTAACATTTGCTGTTACAATGGTAATACCCCTGCCTTAAAGAGAAGAAGCAAAACACCACATTTCCATAAGGAGAACTTAAATTATGAAAAATTCAACAAATGTGTACTAATCATTTTGCTTTTCCATTTCTTCAGCTTTGGTTTCTCCCTTGGCATAGAGTCTCCGCATCCTGATGCACCGAAGTAACTGAAGACACATCAGAGTCCCCATTTCATCATCTTCCATGTCTATTAACACCTCATATGAGTTAATCACTGGAAAGCTTCCTGCCTCTCCCATTCCAAGCAAAGGTTCCATAAGTTACCTCATTGCTTTTGATCTGGTTACTCTCTGGAAGGAACAGTCACTTCTTGATTCTGGTGGTAACATTATGTCCTTAACTACCTTCACTTCTGGAGGGGGGTCTACCATGATAGAAGGCCCTGCTGCCTCTGGTTTGTGGGGGGTCCTGTCCCTCTGGCTCAAGTATTAAATCATCCTCAGTTCCCTGGGAACCCATATCACCTGCTCCATCTCCTAATCTCTGCTGCAAGGGGACAGACTGAAGTGTGATCTCAGGACTTCATTCCCTGATTGTTTCAGATACAGGCCAAGGTATTCTCGTGTGTTGTGCTCTCTGGAGCTGTGGTACCCACACTCTGGGCTGTGACGAGAGTTCTTGCATCCTTAGCTTTTGCTTCTGCATGGTAGCCACATAGTCATTCTGTTCAATTTGCAATGAGGTATCTAGACTATTGTGGGCAGCCCAGGAACAAGTCGGATAGTGTGCCCTACTCATCACATAAGTCACATCTTGGTGGCAATTGACAGTGAGCAGCTATATGCCCTGTAGCATCACACAGCCCACATTTCTTTTTTGCAGATATTACTGAGAGCCCACCTCCTGCATTTATAGCAGGCCGGGGTTGACCTGGGTAAAAGATCACACCCCTGTCCCTTCCAAAAAACAACTAATTTGGCAAATGCTTAGTGATGCCAGATTCTTGATGCAATGTAATCTTATATCTCCAGCCTCCAGTCCATAAATGCTCCTCATCCAAGATGGACTCCTGAGAGCCATTAACCTTACAATGCTGTTTAAGCCAGTATGTTACTGTATATCCACCACATTGACTCCTTCATTCCGAAAGAGTACAGTTATTTTTTTAAACCTGGGTTTTGTCAGTGGTATTGCCAGAAAGAGCTTCCAAAGCGCAGTGTTTTTAAGATCTAAATATAGTTTCCAAAACCTATCCAGGCCAACTGGATGCTTAAAGCTGATGTCAAAGATTGAATCTCCTAGCATGTGTATTAAAGTGTATATTTCGTAAGCGTAATGCTTCATGCTGTCCTTCAGTAAAACTCTCCCCACAGAAAGTCTATCTGGATGATCTGCCACGTCCCCACTATATTTGAGATGCACAGCATTGCGTCATGCTGCTGCTGGTACTGTTGTATTATGTACGTTATCAGGAAATAACCTATTCTGGACATTAATACTCCATACATTGGGGGTAGGTCTGGGAGGTGTTGATGCATGCACTGAAGGGACAGATGCATCAATATCCTGTCTAGATGGGAGGTGTCCTTGTGCACTATGGATATTCTCCTGTCTTACTCCTTGTGAGGGTGGGGGGTCTATATCGACCAAATCAGTGGGTATCCTTCTTCTAATCCTATGATGTTTTCCAACACAGGATTAAAACTAGTGTCAGAGGGGCTCCTGTCACATTTATTGTCAGTTGATCAGGGTAATCTGAGTACTGTAGAGACTTGTCGCTAGCCTCCTGACCCTCCCAATCACTGAATCATTGTCAGGGCTAACAACTCCCTCTAATGAAATTGGGAGATTAGCATCCCATCCCACTCCATCCAAGCTGTGTTTCCAACCTGCATTCTGCAAGGCATGAGCTACTCAGGCCTGCTGAATCGGTGGGAGGGGTTATAACTTGCTCGTGTTAAGCATCAGGAAACTTCAGTTTTCCTTTTACCCTTTTCCCTGCTCCATATTTTTAAGCCAATGTTCTCAAAGTCCCCCCTGTAGACACTCCTACAGTGAAAGGTACACATTTCTCCCACAGCAAGTTATGATCAGTAACTTGCGTGGTGCTCTGTGAGTCTGGCCTTAAGCATTCTTGTTGTGTCAGGGGTCCCCACTTTCCCCACCAAAAACTCACTACAAGGAGTAGAACAAACTTCATGGCTCCCATCCGAGACAACTGCCACCATAACTTTATTTACCTGAAGGCTCGGAGAGACGTGAGTAGAAGAAGACCACTCCTCTCCCGGTTGCTGACCATTTTCCTGCTGCTGATTCTCCTCTGGTTGCTGCAGTACCCTGGTCTCCTGCAAAACCGAACGGGCACTTTCTCACTGCTGTAGTCTGCCATAAAGCCTGTTCCAAAAGGTCTTTTTCTCTAGAAACATGGCTCTTCAGCTGCTATCATATGTTGAATCTCCTCTGCCCAAATCCTTTGTTCTTCAGCCTCTCCTTGTAGTCCTGCAATTGCAGTTTCTTGTTGGTTCTCCACCTTCTGTTGTTCCATTGTGTCTACCGCTAAAACAAAGTCCTCCTCCATAGCATTTTCTGTATCCATCAGAGCTTCTCGTGGTACAGCAGTCAAGGAGGAATCCTGTTCTCAACCCCCTGGATGTCTTCCTCCACTGCTTTGCTGCAAGCAACTGATCACACAACTTCCACCACAGTGCCCCTTAGCAAAGAGTAGGGAAATTTCCCTGGTGCCCCCCATTCACTAAAAATACTACCAACAGCTTAATCTGGTTCAAGGTCAGTTGGCATTCACCTGTTTCCCCTTCCCCCAGATTGTGCTTGAAAATAGGCAGAATTTGTCTAGTGCACTTACCCGGTCAACAAAAACTAAATAAAAAATAAATAAATGTCTCCAATGAAAACACTGAACAGTAATTGCCCCAGGACTGACTCCTGTGGTACCCCACTAGTCACATCCCCTCCTCTGACCTCACCCCATTTATTAATACCCACTGGCTCCTGTTGCTAACAAGTTCTGTACCCACTTTACCACTTTTGTTTCTTCCCTAGACTGTTCAGCTTGTTAACTAATCTTCTAATCTCCAGTGTGAGACAGTGTCAAAGGCCTTCCTGGAATTCAGGTAGTCCACATCCACTCCCCCCTCTTGGTCCATGACTCATGTCAGCCAGTTGAAGAACTTGATTATGTTAGTTTGGCACAATCTCTCACCCATGAAACCACGCTGCCTTGGGTCCTACAACTTATTCCTGGTCAGCTACTCACCATCCTTTCTTTTATTAATGTCTCCATTACCTTCCCCACCACTGATGTCAGGCTCATTGGCCCAAAGTTCCCTGCCTCCTCCCTGATCCCACACTTGTGGATTGGTACCACATCTGCCCTCCTCCAGTCTCTCGGTACTACAGTACCTCTGTTTCCAAAGATTGATTAAACAGGGCTTTCAGGGAGAAGCCAGTTCCTTCCTTAGTACTTTTTGTATCCTGAGTGCACTCCCGGGTCCCATAGTCTTGTCCATTCTTAATTTCTCCCTGTGCCCCAAGTATTCTTCCTCCATTATGGGGCTTGTGTACTGCCCCCCATTATTCATTTCTCTTTGTCTGTGTACCATTTTCTCCCTTCTAGTGAATACTGAACAAAATTCTTGTTCAGTATGTCTGCTTTCTCCACCCTTCTCCTTGATTCACACTATTCCTGCCTTGTTTTTCCTCCACTCTCTGATATATCTGTAAAATGTCTTATCCCTTGCCTCACCATCTTCTATGTTCTCCTTGTGAGTGCTTTAGCTTCCTAATCCTTTTGCCTGTCTTCTTTTGTTCCTATATTCTCCCTATCTCGCCCACCTTGTGTAGGTTTGTACTTTTGAAGGCTAGTCCTTTTGCCCTTACAGCTTCTGCTACTTTCTGGGAGAACCAAAGCAGTCTCCTCTTTCTCTTGTACTCTGATACCTGTTTTATACAAAGGCTCACAACATCCTCTAAGGCCTTTTTTAATTTTTGCTCACCTTTCCTCTACCCCTCTCCTTTCTGTATCTTTGCCAGAGCCCTGCTAACCCCTTCCCCCATTCTCCCAAATTCTACTCTCCTGAAATCTAGGACCTTTGTTTTGGTGTAGAATGTGTCTTGCCCTATTCTTACCTTGAAGTGTACTGTTCAGTGATTGCTCATTTCAAGGTGATCCCCCACTGTGACTCTGGTTACCCTATCTCTGTTTGACAGTACCAGATCCAGTATGGCCCTCCTGTGTATGTTCATCCATGAGCTGTCAGCAATGCTCTTTATAGCTCCTCCAAGACCTCCTACTCCTATTAGTTGATGCCACAGGGATGCTCCAATGCACATCAAGCATGTTGAAATCCCCCATCAGTATTATCGGTATACCCACTGTACACCGACACCAACACAGTGACCTGCCTGCTGTTGATGAAATCAACAGCTCGCGACAAGTCACTGTGTTGGTGTGCCTGAAACAGGGGCACACTATTCCGATCCTGTGCCCTCCTCAAATCAACTCTGACTCAGAGTTGATTATACAGTATGGGGTGTGAAGCCCCCACAGAAACAAGGACTGGGAGACATTCAGGATTATGTCAACCGCAACTTGAGGTCAACGTAATTCCTGTTGCTGTGTTGGCAGTCGACAAAAGTGTTGACAAACTGGCATCGTTGCACCAGTATTACCTCCCCATTGGACAGCTCCTGGTTGCTTCTATTATTACCACCTTATCCACTTCCTAGTTTTGTGCAGGTGGTCTTTATATAACCCCTGCTCATATTATGCCCCCTCAATATGCCTCCAGTGCTACCCATAATATCTTCTCTTCCCCTCCTTCTCTTGGTATCTCTGAGGCTCTAATACTGTTCTTTGCATACAACGCTACTCCGCCTCCCTTTTGGCCCACTCTGTCTCTCCATAATAGTGCATACCCTGGTATCGCTATTTCCCATTCTAGATTTTCAATGAACACATATCTCTGTTATCACCACCAAATCCAGATCTTCCTCCACCATGACTGCTCCAGTTCTGCAAGTTTGCTGCCCAAGCTCCTGGCATTTGTGGACATGGCCTTCCAGATGTTATTTCCTGTTGACCTGTTCCTATTTTTCCTACTGTATTTTCTACTCTGTGTCTACTGCCTGTATACCTTCTGTTATCCCTATTCTGACTCCACTGTAAACTGATTTCTTGCAATTATTCTCCCTCCTGTTCCCCCATATCACTGTTAGCCTTTGCGGATGGACAGCTATCTTTCATGCCTACCAGTCTGCCCCCCCACCTTGGGTAGTTTAAATGCCTAGCAATGTAGCATTTAAACTTTTCATTTAGGATCTCATTTCATCTTCTGGACAGATGCAGGCCATCAGCCTTGAATAAACCTCCATCCCTTCAGGTGAGTTCCCAGTCCTCGATAAAGCAAAATCCCTCTTCGTCACACCAATTCTTCAACCATGCATTGAAGATCCTGGTTTGTACACTCCTATGCTCTCCCATATCCTTTACATGTAGTACCTCCAAGAAGGAGATGGATTTAGCTACCTGCTTCAGACCCCTCCCCAGTCTCCTGTAGTCCTCTTGTAATACCTCCAGTTCATCCTTTGCCAGGTCGTTAGTTCCTAAGTGGACAATGATACCCAGTTCACCCTCCCATCCTGCCATTAAACACATTTGTTTTTCAATTCATTGTAACTCCTGTCATTATTTTTTTTGTGATGTGTTTTCTCTAATCCATAATCTAGTTGGCGCTCTCATCCTAAAAATTCTTTTTAGTGCTCAAGACTAACTTGAGAACCTTTCCATTGTTAGTAACATACCTGTTTGAGTCAGCTTTATGGTGTAGATGCGGGCTTAATAAAAACAATGTGTAGTAGAAAATTACATATATTTGTATTGGCACTTAGTGTTTTAAAACGTGTATTAGTGTATCTCTGGATCTTGCTAAAAACAACACCAATGTGCACAGTTACATGCATTTAATCAACTATTTAAATAGAAATGTTATTTTCTGAGAAAGTATATTTGGTTTCTTCATCGTGACAGTGCAACATAAGTGGTGTTACATATAGTCATGTGTCATAGTTTCCTAAAATTACTTAATTTGCTGTGATTTCAGTGAAGTTTCTTGAGAACTTGTGTTTTTCTTTCTATCAGATAGTGAGAGGTCTGTACGGTGAAAAGACAACTAGTGGCATAAATTAAGTTAATGTATTAATAAAACTAAGAACGATTCAAAGTTTTAAAACTGTGATTCTGTCTGTGGCACCTAGTTATACTCACACCATCAAACTGTTAAATGCTGCTACCGTACTGTTGAAAATGACATTGTGAAGACCATAAAGCTGCTATTAGTTTTATGTGACAAGTCTAGTGAATTAGCCTCTAAATTAGTGAAGGCTTGTCATAATCCCTCTAAAACATTTTCCTGTTGATTTGAGCTGTACATGTACAAGTAAGTACTTTGCCTTATGTCTGCCTGCATTGATTCATTCAACAGTCAGACTTTGGTGGACACCAAGCAGTATGTGGAAGCAAGGATTAAAAGAGGCACTGGACTCTTTAGGACTGAGAGACAAGACTCAGCAAAATTGCAGGTTGATGCTATAGTGGGATATGATAGTATGAGTCGAACCCCAAGTATAGCAGCCCAATTTGGGTTGAAAAGACCTGATAAGAGGTTCTATTCATGCATACATTGAAAGTGTGGTTTGGAATGCAAATAAATTTGGTTGAAACATAAAGTATCACTTCATGTATTTGTCTGCTAGTAACTACTTTGACTGCACTCCAAACCTCACCTTTGAAGTTGTATCGAATATTGTGTATTGGCCATATGTACTACAGGATCCTGGATATGCCCTGATATGTAGCACGAAGAGCTTGGATAGGCACATCCTGGGTGTCTGACAGACATCCATGAATGCACAAATGCTGGGCACTTGCTGAGTAACCCTGCCTGGGGCTGTCCATGCCTGATCACATGCAATTGCAGGCAGGCAGGTCAGGCAAGGGTTGCACAGTCAACATGCCTGAGTAGCGATGGCGCAGCATGATAAGCATAATGTGGATATGCTCTGCCGAGCCAAAGTTGGGGGGGGGGGTTCTGTTTCACCAGCCAGAAGGATGTCATAATAGTTTTGCACCACCTGACCACAGTCCACAAGTCCGCATGTCAACTCACAGACATTGACCCCAGCCCTCCTCCATGCCACAGAGAGCTGGGTAGAAGGCAGCTGTTTGGTATAGTTAGCAGAAAAGATAAACAAACCTCATGTGCCATAAGGGACAAATCCAGAAAACCAGCACTCCAACAAAAAAGAGACTCCAACAAAAATTCCAGTGCAAAACACTGTGATTTATTGGTGAGCCAACTACACCATACTGTAGACCCGAAGTGCTTCAGCTGTTAGGCCTTCCTCAGTGGGTGTGGTCTGAGGCAGTCATGACCCAAATTTATACATGCATCACTATGACATCACAAATAAAGTGCTATGTGCAAAGGGATTATTTAAGGTATCAATACAATTGTGTATGAAATGATTTAAGAGCACAGGCTGAGCATTTTTTATGTTACAGATATACACGCTTTTTTATAAGCTATTTTGATATTTATATTAGAATGTGTTATAGTGTTATTTAACTTGATCTGCACACAGCACTTTATTTGTGTTGTCACAGTGATGTATGTATAAATCTGAGGTCGTGACTGCCTCAGATCACACCACTGAGGAATGCTAACAGCTGAAGTGCTTGGGGTCTATGGTGTAGTTGGCTCAAAAAAATCACAGCATTTTGCACAGGAATTTTTGTTGGAGTCACTCTTCTGCTGGAGTGCTGGTTTTCTGGATTTGTTTGGAGTGTTTTTGGGCTGGCAGCCTTCTACCAGCACCCTTCCTGTGGTAGCACAGCATGATACTGGATTTGGTTGTGCTATAGGGGACATGGCAGTCCTTGCACATTATTCCCTGCTTCTACAGAGCAGGGGACCCACTGTGGGGCAGGTCAGGGCTTTTGACTTGAAGGCCATGTTCTGGCTCTAGTAGTCCCCCCAGCTGGCCCCATCCCATGTGGGGATCTCTGCAGCAGTGCTTCAGGCCAGCTAGAGGTTATGCATCCTGGTCCTATACATCCAGCAGGGGCTGTGTACATGGTTCTGTTCTTACCTGTAAGGCCATCTGCAGTTAGTACAGGTTGGTAACACTCTGTCACCTCCAATTCCATCCAGTCCATGGTCCCAGGCTCAATCCTGGGCCCCATCATGTTTTCCATTTTCATAAATGACCTTCCCACAGCTTGTGCCAAATTGCATATCCACAGGTATGCAGATGACACAGTCATTAACACCTCTGGTCCTTCCACTATGGCTGTGGGAGGTCTGCTCCAGGAATGCTTCCACAATGTCTTGCACTGCTTTCAATCTAACCAACTCCAGATCAGCGGAAAACAACTGTCCATGATCTTTGGCACCAGCCAAAATTTGGCCAGACTCACAACTCTGCCAGTCTTCTCCACCTTGGATGGCACCTCTCTTAACTTGGTTCATTCATTCAAAAATCTCGGTGTGTGTCTAGACAGCAAACTTGACTTCTCTGCCCACAATAATACCATCCACAGCCAAGCTCTGTGTTACACTTGGTGCCTTGTACTGCAGTAAAGACTGTCTGTCTCCTCAGGTATCCTATCAGCATGTCACCAAAATGGGGCTCCCAGTCTTTGACTATGCAGATGTGGTCTGTAGCCCCACTCCTTTTACCTCCCTGGTCAGGCTGAACACCCTCTGCATCTCCTTCTGTACCTTCATTGCCAACTCTGCCTATCATACCCTTCACCAATCACTATTCATCATTATCAATTCTTCCTCTACCTTCATGTCACCAGAACCTCTGTGCTTCATTCAAATGCAAGTACTGGTTTGGATCCCTTCCTCCTTATCTCACCTCTAGAGATGCAGAAAATTAAATTTAAGCTGGCGAAATTCTGAGTGAAAATCATGAAAGTTTGTCACGTAAAACATTTTGTGAAATTCATGGATTTTGCTGATGAATTTTATGGGTCCGAAAGTAAAAATTTGCTGGTGCAATTTCAAATTTTGGCTGCAAATGCAGAATTTCACCTGTGAGCAGTGGAATTTCACCTGAGAGAAAGGAAAAGGTAAAATAATAATTTTATCAACAGAATATGGAACTGGATCTATGGACTTATTATGTGCCATTGTAAAAACAAACATTGGTACATTTTAAGTACAGAGCCAGACCTGAAAGAAATAGCAGAAGTAGGACCCCTAGTATCATTCAGGGGAGGTAGAAGCCTTTAAGACCTTTTGATCCAAAGTGAATACAATAAAAACCCACCCCCCTAGCTCCTAGCTTAGTACTAAACCCCATGTTTTTTTTTTCCTTGCAAGAGATGCAAGACATGTAAGTCCTCGGTGCAAGGAAAATATTTTTTAATCCTGGAAAATTGGGAATTTAAGAGGTCAGGATAAATAATTTTCTGACTTGCTCCACTAGATTCATACTTTATGCCCTGTGGTGCTCCTGTGGTAAGATTTACATAGAACAGACCACAAGGAATCTAAAGGAAGAATTCAGGAGCACTACAGGGTTTTGCAAAAATGAGATCTGGAACATCCTTTAGCAAAACAGCTGGTGAAGCAGGAGAGTCTTACTGGACAATGAATGCATTATATGGCCATTGATCATGTGCCATATAAAATGGGTGGGGATGGGCAATAGACAACAGGAACTAGACAGAAAGGAGTCTAAAGGGATTTTTGTTTTAAAAACATTGAAATCCCTTGGGTTTAACAATCTTATGGACTGGAAACCCTATATACTGTATGCCCATAATATGTCCCATCGATATATTAATATCCAGTGAAGAATGCAATCTGTACTTATTCATTTCTTATATAATTATGAGATATTATGTAAGGTATTCTGCAAACACATTTTTTCTGTTAGTGTTTTTCACAGATTTGATTATTCATTTTGAATTTATTGGATATGTACATTGTAAACTGTACACAGAAAGTTGATGGTTTTATATATATATATATATATATATATATATATATATATATATATATATTCATAGCAAAAGGTTGCTTTAAAGCAACACAAAGTCAAGAAATGAAATGTTAGGGTTGAGCCCCAACCCCCACACACAACCCACACACACATCCTCCACAGAGTGACAGATGCCAGGGTGTGCCAGGAGTCATCAGACCCAACTCTCACCCATTCCATGTAAGCAGGTTGACATGCTACAGTAAAGGAGAACGGGTGACCATTAGGCTCACAACCCAATGGTACACCCTGGTGTCTGTCACCTGTGGAGGATGTGGTGTGAGTTGTGTGTGGGGGTTAGAGCTCAACCTCAACATTTCTTTTCCTGACATTTGTCACTTTAATCCTAATTGATGCATTAAATGTAGTTTGTTGCCATGAATTTCCTTACTTTTGGAAAAACTGTAACATAACTAGTAAAAAAAATATGTATTGGCGAGGCCCTGCATGCGCCCACCAAGTTGCCCATTTCTGCATAACAATATGCATCCATGGGAGCATGGGCACTTTGGACCTGCACTTCCACTTACGCATAGCTACAGAGCCATACAGCAGCCCAATAGGTAAAGGAACCCTTGTAACACAAATCTGACAATATCTCATTAACCATACAACTCAGGGAAAAAATTCCACTGCATGCTTACTCTATGGTTTAAAATCTTGTTCCAGTGGCATACATATATGCTGCCAGCAGCGTAAACTCTATCTCACTTTGTTTCGAGATAACAGCGCGAAAGGTGTGACAGACACAGCAATGTAGTCCTATGGGGAAAATGTCAACTTTGTCATGGCATATTTATGCAACCCTAAATTTCTTACCATCTAAATAGCATAATTCACACCTGTAGGGCATCCCTCAACACCCTGTAAATTTCAAGTAAAAAGACAAAACCGTTAATGAGCTATGTAGTTCTAACGTTTTTACGCCTTTAAAAATGTTTCAGTCTAGAGATAGCAAAATCTTATGCCACGAGATAAGTCCTAGTCCACAGCCTAAGAAAATCCTAGTCCACAAAGGGACATCTAGTCACACTAATCTGGGCCATCTGGTCATCCCCAGGGACATCTAGTCATGAAATTCTGTCTACCTGGTCGTCCCCTCATGAAAGAAGCTTGCAGACTAGGATCGTCTCGGGACCAGGATTTTGCAAGCTCACTAAAAGATCATTAGCGAGTCACAAATGAAGAATTTTTTATTTTCAGAAACCTATTTTTTGACAGAAATGAAACAAACCAAAAGTATGGCTTTGTAGAGGGGGTCACCCTGAAAAAAGCCCATGCCTCATTTGGCCCTAAAGTCACCCGTGGAGAAAGCTACAACATTTTGTTGGACTGGAAAACTAAAAACAAGATGGTGGCTCATGAACTAAGAATTTTTCTGACAGACTAAGATTTTCCTCTGTGAGGTGGAAAAATCCTTGACCGTGAGGCAATTCTTAGGTCATAAAATATACATATACATTTTGGACTGAACTGAGCATGCTCAGAACTCAAACATTACAAATGTAATAACTTTTGAACAGATTAATATTTTTTTACCAATTCAACACTGGATTGTTCTGTTACCCAAACTCTTTCTAAGTTCCACATTTCAGACCAAAAGACCACACGGTGTGGTCACAGTGCCACGGGCAAAAAATGCATCAAAAGTGGCAAAAAGTGCATTGTTTGGCGTTTTGCTGTGCAGAAACCATATCTTCAACCAAAATGCCACTTTGTAAATCAAGAGATCTACCATGCCAGACCATGCATTCCAAATTTTGTGCAAATCTGTTTTGAACAGTTGCAAAGTTATTAACCTGCAAAATTTGAGGTTTAACATTAAAGTGCCTATTCAACTCTAACGATAGGGGTGCGACCGTGCCCATATGTGTGTGTGTGTGTATATATATATATATATATATATATATATGTACACACACACATATATATATAATCTTTGCAACAACCCTTACAGAAATATAGGTGTGTTGTGTGCATGCAGAATGTATGCCACATGCTTAATTGTGCAATGTTTGCATGCAGTTTGCCTACACAAAGTGATCCTAAGTGAACCAGATCTAAAAAGCAAATCAAGTCTGCATGCTGCAAGCTTCATAGGTTTCATAGGTTGTTTCTCAGCTTTATAGAGACTGAAGTTTATTATAGCTCGCTTGAATTCTAGGGGTACCCAGTAATGTTGTTACTAATCAGGTAGGAGTCTAAGGTGTGACTGAATGTTTCCATGGTTTTTGCTTGCCACCACTTCTACTGGGAGTTTGTTCCAAATTTTAACCACATTGACAGAGAACCAATGTTTTCATGTATGTGTGTTATATCTCTCACCTTTTATCTGTAGGGGGTGGGCTCTGGTATTATATTTCTGATCTGTCAAGGTAAGTCCCAACTGCTCCCATAGATGTAAATCTGATAGTGCTCTAAAATCAGGCACATGCCCCCCCCCCAATCTGTGATATTCTAACAAATGCAGCTCCAGATTTTGCAGCCTCTGTTCATAGTTTTGACCCTGGACCTCTTTAATTCTCTGTGTGGCCCTTCTTTGGACTTTCTCCAGGGCTTTTATATCTCCTTATTTCCAGGTGCCCAAAACTGGGCACAGTACTTGTGTGTGGGCATCCAAGAAGTATAGAGGGAAGCAGGACTTCCTTCCTCCTGCTACTGTTAATATGTCTGTGGATGCAGCTCTGGATACCGTTAGTCTTTTTAATTACTTGGTTGCAATGTAATTTGAATTTGAGGTCATTGCTATCCCTAATTCCCAGATCTCTCTCATCTTGTACTACCTTTAGTACCTGCCCAGCTAGTGTGTAGTTCATCAGGCTGTTGTTTTTCCCCAAGTGCATCACTGTGCACTTCTCAATGTTGAAAAATTATTTTTTCTCTTGTGCCCAAACTTTGAGTTCCCCAGTGCTTCTTGTAATACCACAGCTTCCATGTGACTGTTTACTGGGAAATCTAGGCACGTGTCATCTGCGAATTTAGAAAGTGAAACATCAGCTTGAGGCTTCATTGTTGAAATATACAAATTAAAAAGACAGGGACCCAGCACAGATCCCTGGGGCACCCCGCTGGTCACGTCTGCCCAACCAGAGAATTTGCCCCTAATACAGACCCTTTGACTTCTTCCCGTTAACCAGGCCCTAATCCATTTAGATATTTTTGGCTGGACTCCTAGTTCTTTATGGGCTTCAACTAGCTCCTCATGAAGGACTTTGTCGAAGGCCTTGGCAAAGTCCAGAAACACAACGTCCACTGAATTATCATCACCTAGGGCTCTGCTGACTTTACCACAGAATTCTAACAAGTTAGTTTGGCATGACCTACCCTATGTGAATCCATGTTGTGTCTCATCCCCAGCCACTAACAGATCTATGTAGTTCATGATCATGTCGTTAACTATGCCTTTGAGTAACTTTCCAAGGACTGAGGTCAGACTTATAGGTCTGTAGTTGCTAACCTCCTGCCTGGAACCTTTCTTTTGTATCAGAATAACCATGGCTTGTCTCCATACCCCCAAGACCTGTCCTGTATCTAAGAATTGTTGTAAGAGGAATGTAGCAGATCCTGCCAGACTATCAGCAAGCTTTTGTGAAGTCTTGGGTGTAGGCCCTCTGGGCCCTATGCCTTATTGTGGTTTCAGTTTTTTAGTCTTTTTGCTACATCTTGGAACTCGATTTGGGGGCCTACTGCCATTTGTTGTTCAATGTTTGCATTGGATGCTTGTGATCCTACATAGAAGACAGAGGAAAAATAGCTGTTGAAGTGATCTGCCATATCCTTGTTTTCTGTTATTAGTGTCTCAGTATTGTCTTTTAAGGGGACAATCATCCTGCTAAATCTCTTTTTGTTATTTATATAGACATAGAAGGACTTATGGTTGTCCTGTACCTTAGTAAGCTAGGTGGTTCTCTATGCTATTCTTGGCTTTGCTATAATCCTTTTGCATCTTTCAGGCATTGTTTATGTTTCCCAACATCTGTTGTCTCCACTCTTTTGGCCCTGCTATATGCCCTGCTTTTCTTTTTTATTGCTTTTTTGACAGCAGGGGTCAGCCATGGGGGAAGGGATTTTCTGGGCCTATTATATTTATTAGTGGATGGTATGTGTGTGTGGACTAGGTTATTAAGTTTGGTGCTAAACTTATCCCACATATTTTGCATTGACTCATTTTCAAATTCTGTTGCCCAATTCCATTTGGCCAGCTCACATTTCATTCTATTAAAGTCAGCCTTATTATAGTTATATATAACAGTGCTGCCAGTATTGCTTTCCATGGTCCCCAGATATTTAAAACTAACCATGGAATGGTCGCTTGAGCTCAGGGGGGGCTCAACTGTACAATTGTGGATGTTATTTATATTGCTCAACACCACATCCAAGATGTGGGTACCCTGGTGTTTTCTAGGACAAATTGTTCTAGGCATGCTAGCATGAAGGCTTCAAGGTTACTAGCCTTCACTTGGGAATCCATTTTTAGTGAATCCCAATTAATTCCTGGGAGATTAAGCTCTCCTAATAGGATAACATTATCCTTCTGCTTAATATGTTTAATAAAATCTAATACTAGGCTATTGTTCAGGGCTGGGATAGCAGGTGGTCTATACACAACGTCGATATTGATCTTAGCTGAGTGTTGTGGGGTGACTTTTATCTAAAGAATTTTGGAATTGCTCCATGTAGTGCAGTTAATACTTTCTGATACAATGATGTCTAAAATATATAGTGCCACACCGCCCCCCTTAGTATGTCACCTGGCCTTGTTGTATAGAGTATAGCCAGAGATCTGTTTATCCCAAGTGTCTTCCTCCCTCCACCAGGTTTCAGTGATAGCACATATGTGAATGTTTGAGTTATGTAGTGTCAGCTTTAATTCATCCATTTTATTGTTGAGACTTCTGGCATTTAATAAAAGGAAGTTCCAGTCGGACTTGGAGGTGTAGCTGGTGTTATTAATCCTGGGTTTTGTGGACCCACATTTCTCTCTTTTGCGTGACATGTGCACAGCAGGTAAGCTGGTGTGAACATCTAAAAATTACATCAGGTTTGTTCGTTGCATGCTTGACATGAGTGCAGCAGTAAACTGGTGTGAGACATCATTTAAACCACATCAGGGTCACATTCTGCACACTTGCTATGTGCACATCAGCTAAACTGGTACAAATCTCATCTAAAAACCACATCGCTTTCTATTTCTTATAATACTGCAAGTGATTAGAGTCATTAAAACAAATTTTTATTTGGATTCCCTTAACAATTAGGTAAACTCAATAATTCTAATCCTTTTGCAAGTTGTTTAATGGCTTTTGATATTTGTCATTAAATTGTCATTAATTTATAAAGTATTGTTTGCTTACTGCATTAAATGCCTAGGATATAGCCAGTCAACATCTACCATTCCAGATGTACGAAGGGGGGCCTCTTTGTTGTGAAGCTTGTCCTTTTTGTTTTGGACCCTGCAAATCCCTTATGCATATTTAGTGCTACAAATGTGTTTCTCCATGACTGATTCATCTCACTTACTTTCCCTTTGTCATTCTGTATTGAGTATATACACTACGGCCATGCTCAGCATTCTTTGTGCTAAGTAGTGTCTTGGAAGCATGCATCATACCTCACATTTTGTAACTGAAATAAGGAACATGGACACTCAAAATGAGGGACAATGAGGGACACTAACCCACATGATGATCAGGAAGCATCATGAAACAAGGAGATGCAGTGCCTCAGAACACAGTGGAAACCATTGCATTAGCACCTGAGAATAAATCTCTTCCAGCTGTTCCATTTAGGTAGGGCAGAGGCAGTTGCATCCCCTCTCCCCATATTTGTGCCTAGGTTGTTCTTATGGTGTGGCAATAATGGCATTAAGTTTGTATTTAATCTTTTGCACAATAAGTCCCCATCTGGCCTGTGTGTGTTGACCTGTAGGTACTCTCCCGACTCGACTGTGTCTGTATTGTGTTGTCCACTGTCTCCACCTATTGGCGGTGGCACAATGACATGTGATGTAGATGAGCTCCAGCAAAGAAATAGCCCATGAGTCTTGCAAGTGCAATACTGTCTTTCCCACCCAGTAGAAAGACTGCACACTATGAGTCGGCGAGCACTGAACTATCAATAGCAGTGTTGTGGCAGCATATTTTTGTTGGTCTATTCTTAGCAAATCTCCATCTCTCCTGGTGGCAGAAGGGGAAGAGGGTGAGCTAGAAGCTAACTCAAGATTAGGCTGCCTACTTACTCTACTACGCTCTCCATGTAAAACAAAAACAGCACATACCCCCACGGCAGCAAGCTAGGCTTAGCAGCAGTGGTGACAGTGGTGTGGGTGGCCTTCACAGGCCTTCATCAGTGCAGTGCAGTGAAGCAGTAGCCACAACAGCACCCAAGCAAGAAGCAAGTAACCCAGGTTGAGTGGGTTTGGTTGGTGAGGTGACTTGGTCATGGACCACGTTGGGGACCTGTGATGGTCGGTTCTAGCATTCAGCTTGTGGTGGAAGGAGAGAGGAGGAGCAGACTGAAAACTGGGCTGGTGTCACACTGTGCCAGGCTCCAGGATCTGGCCACATGGCCGGGTAAATAAAAGTAAATAATTTTTTGACAGGGGGATAGGGGAAGGAGGAAAGACTGAAATATTGATGTTTTTTCACATTTTTTCACCTTTTGGTGGCTTCATGACCCATAGGAGATGGGTATTGAATGGAACAGAGTCAGGGAGAAAAATCCAGGCAAAGTTCTTTTTTGGGGGAGAGGGGCAGAACTTCAGCCAGGAAAAAAAATGGTTAGGAACTGTTTGGGTTTAAGTCCAAATCTGATGCACTCCTCTGGAGAATATACAGATGAATCTTATACATTTGAATTTTTCCTGATCTGCATATCACTTTCAGTCAAAAGAAATAAGTTGTACATTTTAGAGATGTTACAGACATTCTAGAGCCGTCCCTTGCATTCATGGACAGTTGAGCAGTATGGTATGCTCAGACTACTGCAGCCACACTATAGTCCGGCTTATGCCCCCCCAGTGAAGCTGACTTCCACATCCCCACTCTCAAACACATTATGACAAAAGGTAAGGGAGAGTTCAGGGGTGCGCACCATTTAAATGAATGGGGGTAATTTTTTTTTATTACTATTTAATATATTATTGATGAAGAGTTGGAGAGTAATGAAGGCCACCGCTCAACTAACAAGGACCTTATTAGTAGAACAGTGGCCTTCATTATTCTCCAACTCACAATCATAATATAAAATTTGTAATAAAAAATAACTCCATTCATTTCAAGGGGGTAAGCCCCAGCACTCTGACCTCATCGACATCATCTCTTAAAGACTCCTGCCTCCACCTCCCTAGTACTCAAGTAAGAGACTTTTTTCTTTTATCTATACTTGGTGGGTTGTCTGTAACAGCATGGCCATATCGGCTACAGTGTGTGTGTGTGTGTGTGTGTGTGTGTGTGTGCGGGGGGGCTGGCCATGTGTGTGTGTGTGTGTGTGCATGCGTGTGTGTGTGTGTGTGTGCATATGTGTGTGTGTGTGTGTGTGTGTGAGAGAGAAGTTATTGCTACTTTTGTGTTTGCACTTTTAAAGTCTGTTTGCATGGAAGCATTCAACACAATGGAGAGAAAACAGTAGGAGTACAGACCAGCCAGAAGTAATTAAGTAGTTTTGTGGATAAGTTTGTGTATCAGGGAGGGAAAAACACATGTGTATCCATTGGCACATGTGCTACAGTTCAACTATGAAACTGAGATGAGTAAGAAGAAAAAAGAAAACTGAAAAGCCTCTTAGTGGCTACAAACATGCCACATGTATGCAGATATAATCAGATACAGTATGTACTTGAAATACAAGCAAGCCATATGTGTGCAGACAGTATGGCTTAGTGGTTTAAGGTATTGAACTACAAGCCAGGAGACTTAGAGGCATAAAGACCTGGGCTTGAATCTCATTCACCCACTTGTGTATGGTGTGATCCTGAGAAAGTCACTTAGCTTTTATGTGTGCAGTTATCAGTGACCACTTGCTTTTTGCACGCATGCCACATGCCATGCGGTCTTTTCAGTTTAACATAAAAATCATGGTTTCCACACTTGCTTGCTGCATGCATGCCATATGCATGCTATCAGTTCCAATTTAACATTTAAATCATACTGCACATATCACTTGGGTAGTTTTATGTGTGCAGCATGAAAACATTTCATATAATTATTTCTGTGAGGGAAGCTTTAGCTGATTTGTTGTGCTGTACCTGCAGCATTAATTGGCTTTGATTTTCAAAGTAAAAAAGAAATAGAGCCATCCCAGTGGTGCAAAGGGCTGAGGCACTGGAGCCTTACCTCACATCACATCGGTGACCTGGGTTCGGGAACGGACTCAGGTGTTGGATGGTCAGCTGGAGAAGGAGTAGGATTGTGCATCTGGGGGACTGTTATCCTCTCCTGGGGTGGGTTGGGGATTGGCGTCACTCTGGAGTGGCCCCCGGTGGAGACAAGGGGAAGCTCAGAGGTAGAGCAACTAGGGGAAATCAGAGGAAAACACTGAAAATGGCGTCTTCTCCTACCGCATGATGGCCGCCTGGACCAGTGCCCCCTCGAGCTCCACGAAAGCTGACCCAGCCACAGCAGCACCCAGGACCAATGCCTGGGCCGATAGGACATTTCTCCTCAGAAGAGGAGGACTCACCCAATGCAAAGCTTACGCCGGGTTACCCTGAGGTGGCTGCAATGTGGGGTCAGGGTAGGCGGTGGAGACAAGTGAGAGGTGAATGTCCTTGGCAACTGGCCTTAAGGAGAGTTAGGGGAGTTGCAGGGGAGATAAATAAATAACACACACAAAAAAATAGAAGTATTGTGTTGTTAAAAGGGTTTGTTTCTGCAATGTATGAAATTATGCATAACAGTGTTATAAATAAAATGCACTTAGCTCAGAGGTATTTTAAACAATGGCACCATAGTTTTAATTTTAGGTTTATTCATTTTCACATAGCATTTTTTTGAACTATGCTATGGAAGGGGTTTGGTTGGGGTCACATCAGATCAGCAGTGGATACGGTCTGCAATGTTGGAATTCCAATTACATTTAGATGACCTGAACACTAATCAGAGCTGGCCTGATGTAAGCTCCCCCATAACCACTGACCATAATGTTCAAACTAAATTGGTTAAACTTCACCAATTAATGTAATGACATTTTTGATGAGTGGCACCTATGGTTGGATGATTTAAAACAAGAGCATAGCATACTTGGTCATGCCTCTTGATGAAGGGGTATCAGTGCCCCGAAGTGCTGAGGCTGGAAGAGTCTTGCAACCTTGAAGCTTTGAATAGTTCATGTGTATTACTTTTTGCTTACAGTTGTAAGTACTTAACTATATTTATTTTTTAATAAATAAAAAATACTCTCCCTGAATTTTGGATCTGGAATGATGGATTTTACTTATTATTTGCTCCTTATCTCACCTCTAGAGATGCAACAAAACTAAATTTCACTGGTGAAATTCTGGTGACATTGTGAATTTTGCCATGCAAAATGTTTTGCAAAATTTGCGGATTTTGCTGATGAGTTTCGTGGGTCCAAACTGTGAAATTCCGCTGGTGAAATTGCCAATTTCAGCCATGAAATGCAGAATGTCACCAGTGAGTGGTGGAATTTCACCCAGGAGTGATGCAAAAAAATGTTGTAGGTGCCGTATTGGTCCTTTTAAGAACAGATCCAGAAACAAATGATTTGAAACCTTTTATTGGACCAACATGGATGTTACAGAAAAGAACAAAGTGCTCTAGCTTTCGAACCAACCTGGTCCTTCATCAGAAGCTTTGTGGCAGTTTTTTCAAATATCCCATACTATCAACACCAGATTATATAGAAAAGCAGAAATAATTCTCATTGGTTTAAATATACATTTAAAAACATAATAGAAGATTACGTCAGAGAAGCTAATTAACACCAGTATGCTTTAACTGAGGAGCCTCAGAAGGGCAAAGGTTATCAAGAATTCTCTACAGCTAGAGAGTTCTTGTCACATAAATTTTAAAATGTCTCAGTATTCCAAGAAAGCATTCTAGTGATTAAAAAAAAACCTTGGAGTGGCATTCTCTCTAATACATGTAAGATGAACTTACAACTTACATTCCAATTGTCCTGGTATATTAAAGGACAGATAATGAGAGACAAAATCCTGAAATTAGGTATAACTGCAAGTTGTTCTTTTCTGTAACATCTATGTTGGTCCAATAAAAGGTATCAAATCATTTGTTTCTGGATCTACCCAGGAGTGATGAAATTCTGCCATTTGTGTACAAAATTCCACATTTCATGGGTGAAATCTACAATTTCACTGGCAGAATTTTGCATTTAGCACCCAGGAAATATTTTTGAGAACGTGAATTTTTCTGAATATTTTGCAGAACAAAATTCGTGGATTTCACACATCTCTACTACCTTCAGTCCTCTCCATCATCCCTCTGCTCCAGCTCTCTCCACTCTGTGTATCCTTGCATTTATCTGTTCCTTATTCCTACTCCTCTGATAAGCATCAGCTTTTTCCTATTGTCTCCTTCACTCTGGAACCTACTCCTACCCTCCTTCCATTTCACCACCACCCCTGTTTGCCTCAGGTACCAATTGAAACTACTGTATGTCCCTCCCCTGCTCCTATTTTCCTCCTGCCTGACTGCCCTTTTACATTTGCCTCCTACCCTGGTATAGGTGTGACTGAAATGCCTGATTTTTGCTGCTTGCTCTATGTTACTTACTCCTGTTTTAAATCATGTACTCTATGCCACCTTACTGTAACTGTGAAGTGTGACAATGTTATGTAATTGCATAAACACTGTACACTATGTATCTGTGCTATGTATTTGCCTACCTTTTTCCCTTCTTCCAGGTCACACCTTGAAACAGCCTTGGCTCAGTGTGCCATTTCTCAGTCACCATTTTTTTCAAATAATTTATGCAACGTTTGTCAGGATAAATTCTAATACATATTTTTTATATTTAGAGGTGGTCAGTCCAAGAGTCAGAAATAACATTTATCCTCATTCTAGGTCCCATGTCCCAGCATGTATCCACACAGTAGGTTTTTATTGGTTAGCGCCGGCAGTGCAAGCAGCACATTCACTTTCACTGCCCCCAGACGATTCATGTGCTGGCTCCGAATCCCCTCTTCTCAGTCTCAATGAAGCCCTCACTCTGTAAACTCTCCATTTGAATTTAAAATAAGTTAAATACCAAAAGACAGTGCAGTCCATTCACAAGCAGTTCTTAACTGCTAAAACTCTTCCCCAAATTCATTTTCAGTATCTCCCTCCCCCCCAACAAATCCACTCAAAAACCTCCTTACCCATGGCCAGCATTTCCCAATTACCAATTCCATGAAACTGATGCCTTCCTCAGAACTTTGCAACAGAAACCTACACTCTCCAAATGCCACATCTTCCTCCAATCATTCTCACAAGTCGGGTACACACTAATGCACTCATACACTAATATGCTGAAGCACAATGTCAGCATTCTAGACCAACTGCTCCCTTCCCACTTGGTCATCCAAAAGAGTAATTTTTGAAACATGGTTTAAAAATTAAAACAAGAAAACAGAACACAACATGTCATGAAATGGAGCCTTGCACACATGAGATATAAGGCCGAGAAAAGGTGTCGCTAGAGCAAATGATGCATAAGTTATACCCACATAATAAAACCGATGAACAGCTTTGACAAAGCATTTCTGCAAAATGTTTAGATAGCTGGTAGAGGGGCCTGCATGCTGTTTATACAATGTGTGCTGAATATACTAAAACAAGAAGCTGTTCATTTGTTTTTGGTGTGGGTATGGATAAATGAAATATGCCATGGCCTGAATGAAGATACAATTGTTATTCTCCCTTGTGCAGCTTCACCTTTGACATCGCTCATGGCTTCATTACTCGTGATGTCATAAGGTCAACCTGCACCTCAGAAGAATATTATTGATATTCTCAGTCAGGCCATGGCATATTCCATATACGTATATTCTTTGCAAAAAAACTGTGTTAGTGCACCAGTTAGGGTTCAACTAAATGCAATAATAGTAGGGAAATGTGGCTTAGGGCTTCCAAGCTTGTACAAGCACACTCTCATTAATTGACAGCTCAGTGGGTAACTGGCCATGGAAGAGAAAGGAGGGCTGCATCAGTCACCTGCTGGGGTTCAGGATGGCAGGGGGGGGGTGGTGGGACACTACCTGCTGGCATGGGGGTTCAGTTCACTGGATCACAAGGGAATAGAATTCAGTTCACAGACTGGGGTTCAGGGATTAGGGGGGTTCACAAGACCACCAGGGAGAAATGTTTATTTTTTTACTGTACAGGGGATCAGGATGGGGGGTTTACACTGGATACCAGGGGACATAATGCCCAGGTCAGGCAGGTAATTGGGTGGGGGGAGTGACTGCTAGCCACCAGGCTATTATTTTTGACACATGGGGCGGGTGATTGGGTGGAGACTGCTAGCCACCAGGGATTTGTTTTACATTGGGCAGCAATCGACAACTGGTGGGTGCCACTAGACACCAGTGAAGTCATGTTAATACATGGTGGAGTAATCAGGTGTGAGGAGGACTGCTAGTCACCAGGGATTATTTGTTTTACATTGGGTGGTGGTCAGCAACTGCTTGAGAGTGCCACTAGACAACAGGGAAATAACATTATTATACATGGGAGTGATTATGTGGGAGAGGGACTGCTAGCCACCAGGTGGGGGGCACTGGACATCAGGCACAGTTTTGTTTTATTTTGTTTTCTGTGTCTGAGGTGACTCATGTGAGCAAAACAAAACAAAAATTCACCCAACATATTCAGAAGAGTTCCAATCTGCCACAGGTGGAAGTTTGGAAACTTCCGTGAAGGTTGTGATATTTTGCAGAAGGTCCGCTAAAGCCGAAATCACAACCTTCGCACATCTCTAGTAGTGGAAAAGTTCAAATCTGATCCAAAAGGTGAATTAACAAAGCAAATGCAAAATCACCTTTTGGGTTAGATGTAAAAAATTCCACCCCCTTGTTCATGAGGTGGAGTACTAAAGAGGATGGGGGGGGGAGACAGAGAGAGAGAGACAGAGATAAATGTTTTCAGGTGAAAGGAATTCCAGCGAGACAGTGGCATCAGCACCTGTGGGGGAGCTCAACATTAAGAGTGTATTTGTGGATCTAGAGAAACTTCTGATATCAGAACTTAATATACCCTACAACATTGTGACATTGGAAACATATGTAGAAAAGGGCATAATGCCATGAAGCTGAGAATGCTTAGGACACCATCTTGTGGGCTAGATAACTTTGAATTTAAAGAAGACTGGGGAAAAACTTGCATATAAATGTGCCACAGGGTTTCTGAAACTAATAATAAAAGTAGATCTGCTAAAACATGAGAAAATTCTAAAAGAAGTTGATGCTGAAAAACAAGTTATTTCAGGGCTACAGCATGAAGCTGATTTAAATAATTTGGACAAAGCCCTCAATCTGAAAATAAATAAATATGAAAAAGACCTGTCAGATAAAAAACAATTAAAGCTAATCAGAGACCAAAACAATTACAAAGTAGGCAATATTTTTAGCTGGCCACCAAATGAGACCTTTAGTCAGCATTCCCTAAGCAGAGGGAGACGAATGAGTAAAAACAGGCAAAGACCAACCACAAGAGGCCCCGAGGGAGGAAGGCAAAGCATAATGCATTTTTTAAACTAACAAGGTCTAGAATAGAACCAACCAGGAGTGTAGCCAGAAATTTCCATTTTGTACACAATCTCCAACAGTTACACCCCCCCCCAATTAAAAAATGTACACATCCTTTCCAAATGGCACCCCCTTTCAAACAAGTCAGATTGTTGTCAGATGACTCCTTTACTCTCTAAAGAGGTTATACATGTATTGGACACTCCTCAGTTGCCTACACTAGCCCAAATACTACAGATTAGAATGATAATATTAACAGAGTGGCTTATGGTTTGTGACAGGCACTCAACAAAACTGTACACAAATGTGTACAGTGAGTATGCCTGTCTACACCCTTGGAACCAACAACCACAGGACAAACCAGAGGGAGAAAACAGAAAACAAGGAGAGGACAGAGGGGAGGAAGAAGGAACACATTTAACACAATGAAGAGCACTAAGGGAGAAGAAACAGCACCTGAACTACAAATTATAAACCTCTCCAGTATAGAGCTCACTGAAACACAGCTGTAAGTGTTGCACAAGAGTCTTAATTTTGTTCCTGCTGCAGCAGTTAACCCATTCCAAATTGAGATTGACCTAGATTCATCAGGAAAATCAAAGTGAAGTATTTTTTTGCTTTGAAAAACAACAATTCCACTATGGGGTGCTCTAATCTGTTAAATGAAGAGGCAGCAGAAGTGATACAGGCTGGGATGTTGCCATATGAACAGACAGAGGCAGACTTGATTGGAGAAAATGTGGAGTTTGAAATGGACACCCAAGACAGAATCAACTTGGATATATTAGAGCAGGTAACAACATTCAGATATCTATGTATTAGCCTTGATACCTCTCTCACCTACCATGCTCACATCCAGCTCCTATTTGCTTCTGTCAACTCTAGACTTGGTCTCCTCTATTGCCACAAGTATTGCCATCCCCCTGAGGCTATCTGCCTTACTGTTTCTTCCTTGGTACTCTCCCTGGTGGACTACAGGATAGTGATATATGGCACTGCTAACACTACTGCTTTGCTCCACATTAAAACAGCTCTCAACAAAGCCTGTCAGCTGGTCATGGGATGTGATAGACTGACTTACACTTACGTCCTATACAATCTCATGCAGTGTCTAAGCTTTGAGGGGAGACTTAAGTACCGTACTTGCTTGCTTGCAAGAACATTTATCTCAGGCAAGCCCCCCCAGACTTCATCCCCTTATCCAACCGACCCCTCCCCACAGGGTCTCCAGGAGCTCAGCCAAAGCATCTGTCTCTCTTAATTCCCCACTGCAGAACCTCTCTGGGACAAAGTTCCTTCCTTTATTGTACTCCCCTCTGGCTGAATGACCTCCCAGCCTCTATCTGCCTGGAACCCAAGCTCAGGCTCTTTAAAATTAACCTAAAAAAGTTGCTTCTTGATTATGTTGCCTGTGACTGCTCCTGGCCTTCCCTCCATATCACCTCCCAAGGGAACCTTTACATCCAGTTTCCCTTAATCCCAGTCCCAGTACTGGATACCCCTCTAAGCTACACAGCTTATGCTGACTTCCTTATCATCTTGGAACTGCGTCATTTTGCTCATCACTCTGTGTATTATTGAATATGTATCTGCAGACGCTGGGTTACCTGACCCAAGAGTTTGTGCTCTCATGCATGTCCTCACTGTACTGTAATGATCACACTCTTTTGAAACCTCTTTACTGAGATGTGGAGCCCTGCAAAGGAATCTATTATTGAATATGTTTTATTGACATTAGGTTACCTTACCCTAGAGTTTTGCTCTCATGTATGTCCACGCTATATTGCAATGTTCACAATGTTTTGTAACCTCTGTACCAAACCGTGGAGCCTTTGCAAAGAAGTCTATGACTCAAAGGGTTGTAATTCTGACTGTGATACTAAATAAATAAATAACATAAATCATGTTCTGAACCAATGGGCATGCAGCCCTACTGAGCTGTCAGTCGGCAGGCGGCGGGGCAGCAGCAGGTGGGTGCTGCCGCCCACCGGCTGATGGAGGCGGGGTGGTGGGGCTCCGTGGGCAGGTGGGGGGCCACTAGATCACCAGGGATTTTGGACATGGGGGTGATGATGCCACCAGCGATCAGGCTACTCATGGTCCACTGGACCACCAGGGATATTGGACTTTGGGGTCTGATGCCCACAATCGAACTACTCAGGGGAGGAGGACGTTTCAGTTATGCCTGCGATTGGGCTAATGGGGAGCGATAACCGTTATGCCCATGATTGGGCTACTCAGAGGTGACACTTCAGCCTGCAGTAGAGGCATGAGAGGCGCCGCCAGTGGGCGGGAACAAGTCCAGGGCCACCCACAGGTGGCAGCTGCTGTGTTGTGCCCTGCAATGGCGGCTCACCTGTGGGTGGCCCTCAGGCTTGTTCCTTTTTTTCAGTGTAACTTTGTGCAGGCACAGGTAGGGGTTGCACCTGCATAACTCTGCAAGGCCTTGGCTGAATATCGGGCTGTGCAGTTTATGCATGGGCACACCCCCCTACCTGTGCCTGCATACATGACTGATGCGCCCTGGCGCATCGGGATTTGTGCAGATGCAGTTTTCCCTTTAAAATATCGCAGACCAAGATTAGTGGTTGTGCATGGGCGCAACACTGTTGCCCATGAGCAACCCTTTTGAATATCTGGGCCATGGTATTTAAAATTCTAAATGTGGAGGGTGACTATAGAGAACTGAATGGGAATCCCACACCCACCAGCAAACAAACTCTATCCAGGGCAGATACGGCTGTGGCAAGCTGCCAAATGACCAGTGTAACTCAGCCATTTTTTGGAGGATTTTCACCAAATTTTCAATATGACCATTTTGGGTCCAAACTTCATGAAGAGTGCCACTGTCATTTTGTTCTCTTGTCCTAAAAAGTGATTTAGCAGAGCAACCATGCCATTCTGTGCCACAGATGCGAAAACATGTTTCGGGCAGGATGTGAAAATCGACAGGTGTACTGTTAATAAGTAGGTATGCAAAAATGGCAATGTTGAAAATCTGGACTGAAAATATTAAAAACTGGTGAGGTTAGGAGCATGCATAGAAACTGCACAATGCACACTCATAATCATTTTTTGGATTTTTTTTTTCACCAAATTTGCAACATGGGCTTTTTGGGACCCCACCTCATGAATGGTGGCACTATTGTTTCATTAATCAGTCCCAAAAGGTGATTCCACTCAGTGACCACAAAATCACCTTTTGGGACCAAGTAACGAAATGACAGTGGCTGTGTTCATGAGGTGGGGTCCCAAGAACCCCATGTTGAAAATTTGGGGCCAAAATTCCTTAAAATGGCTGATATATCAACATAAGTTGAAAACCCATTGACTACCATTATACCACATTTACCTTTGATTCTTCAGTTTGCAGTTCGGCTTTAAAGAGTGCAGATGTGTCCTGGTCCAGTGAAAATGACAGCACCAACCTCTGGAGGTCAGTATGGGGTAAGGGGTGTGGGAAGGTGGGTGTTTAGTGGGAGGGTGGGGTGGGGAGGGAGAGGGAGACTGGGCAGACAACGAGCTGACCGTTTTCTTTTTAAAGGTAAAAGAGAGATTGGGGATGGTTTTCTTTATTTACAGAGAAAAAAGGAAAAACATAAATTTGGGCACACAGGGTTGGGCTCCCAGTGTGCCACATGAGTTGGGAGGGTACATGATGCTGACACAGGGATTGAGCACCCTGATGTCAGCACATGGAAAAAAGAAAGAAACATAAATTTGGGTACACTGGGGTGGGCTCCCAGTGTGCCACATGAGTTGGGGAGTACATGATGCCAACAGGGTGATTGGGCACCCTGATGTTGATGTGGGAAAAAAAAACAAGAAAAAAACATAAGTTTGAGCACACTGGGGTGGGCTCCCAGTGTGCCATATGAGTCTGGGGGGTACATGATGCCAACACTGGCATTGGGCACCCCAATTTTGGCACAGGGATGGGGAACAGAGGGAGCAGGGAAGATAGCAGTATTGAGAGGGGGCAGGAGGGATGTATTTGCTGCTGGTGCTGAGAGGGAATGGAGGGAGTAGGGAGGACAGGAGCACTGGGAGGGTACAGGGGGAGTGCTATCCTCAAGATGGAAGCAATGCAACTGTGCATGCATGGGATCTGCACATGCGTAGTTGTGGTGAATGGCATTCTGCCATTCCCAAGATAAGCGGCGCCAGCAGAACTGCACACATGCATGCAAAGGTGGCATATGTGCAGTTTGCCCTGGAATACAACAGTAATAGCTGAAATAGTGCTGCTGTTACTCCATAGTGGTTGATCATGGCAGAGTGTTACAAGCTCCGTTGGACTTTTGGAAGGATACTCAAATGTCCAATGGATAGCGCCAAGATCTGTCGCTTAAGGCAACAGATCGAGTCCTAAATGGTCAGAGGCTCCGCCCACAGCCATAAAAAGAAATGGTTTCCCTATTACAAGAATATGTCAGGACAGGGGGCATTACAGAGAAATAATTTAAATTTATGCTTAAAGATTTTCCAGTCATGCCTACTTGTTATGCCTTACCCAAGGTTCATAAAAATATGATAGAACCATCAGGGAGACCCATAGTATTTGGGATTGGCTCAACAACTGAAAAAAATGGGATATTTCATTGATTTTTTTCTACAAAATTCAGTTAGCAAATTGCCATCTTTTTGAGAGACACCAGTGACACAATAAAGAAACTTACAAGTGTCAAATGGCAAAATGATTATACAGTCAATTCCTGATATATGCACTCTGTTTTTGTGCATACATCCGAAATGGCATACAACCAAAATTGTATTGAAATTGTATTGTATTGAAATCAATGGAGCCACTAAGCAAAACACAGTTTCTCACTTACTAGTCACATTTTGCTTTTAGTGAATGTATCAAACTCATTGAAAACATGCCAAGTCATCAAATGTTGCATACTCTGAGCTGTTTAAGCTATTTGTTTTCTCCATGGCTGCTTGTTCTGACAAACAGGCTGAAACTGAATAAACCGTGCATGTCTTTAATAACTGGCAGCTCAGTTAGCACCTGTTGACAGGTGTGAGTAACAGTATTAATGCCTGTGAAGCCCCTGTTTGGAGGACACAGTGTGCATACAACCGAAATTTGGTATGCATACAAGCACATTTTTTATCATTAAATGTATAGGGTTGGGATTGGGACATGCCATTTTTGTGCATACATCAGGAATGTGCATAGATCCGAATGGTATACAAGTGGAACCAATGTATATGGTAACTGTTGATGCTGAGTCACTTATTTGTCCATCAAACACACTGATGGCATTAGAGTGACTCAGTATTTTCTGGAAAATGATGACTTGAACAGTGTGACACCTATGGAATGTATCCTAAGAGCTTTAGAGTTTGTTCTAACAAACAATGCTTTTGAATTTAAGGGAAAGTATTACCTACAAACTTGTGGGACAGGGATGGGGCCGTAATGGCCCCTGCATGTGCCAATCTGTTCCTGGGATACTGGGAAGCTACTACAATATTAGATGCATTCACCAATCCATTTTTTGAACATATAGTGGTCTGGCAGTGACACATTGATGACTGTATTTGTGTTTTTAAAGGAAACAAAGAAGTAGCTGCAGCTTTTGTGAACTGGCTTAACCAAAATGATTTAAATTTAAAATTTACCATTAAAACAGACAGCACCAGCACTGACTTCTTAGATATCACACAACAAGGAGATGCAACAAGCAACAGGGTCACCACAAAGGGCTTTAGGAAACCAACATCTACAAATGCAATCTTAAGATATGACAGTGCACACCCAAAAAGCCTTAGAGACTCCATACAACACGGACAGATGCTACGCATCAGGAAGAATTGCACAGACACAAAGGAATTTGAGACACAAGCCACAGATCTAGAGAACAGGGGGGCCGATTCCAAGACGAATGGTGTAACTTGCACACGGTTGTGAGTTATGCCATTCGCAGCTCCACCAGGGACCCTATGCCACATTCGAGGAGCAGCAGGGTTCTGGCACTTGTGACATATGGGATACGCCAGGCGTAGGCTACCGCCACATGCCTGGCATATAGAACCCACATGTCACAAATTGCAGCTGGCAATGAGAAGCCCCCACAAAGCCTACCACACCCTGGACCACCTCAGCACACACCAGTGTGCATGGGAGGGTGTGGCAGAAGGCACAGATGCCCGGGGAGTGCACCAGAAATGGACCCATGAGGTGGGGGGATGGGGGATGCCTGTGGGGGGCATGGGGAACACAGCTGTGTCAGTGTTGCGGTGCCATGGGATGGGCAGCCAATGGATAGCACCATCACCTGCCACTTAGAGCAGATCCAGGCTATCAGAGTTTAGCTCCACCAGTGCCCCTTCTAGAATGGCAATTGCAGGTTAAGACAGCCACCCTCCTAGAACTGGGTGAAGTTGCTGTCATAACCTGCACTTGCACTAGGCATTGCAGGATGCAGCATATCGAGTAGAATAACCCACGGATGTCACAGCCCTCATCCTCCATGGTGCAAGCCGCCACTTGGAATATCACCGTGTGTAACGCATGGCATAAGTCACAAGATACACCATAGAAACATAGAAACATAGAATTTGATGGCAGATAAGGACCGCTTGGCCCACCTAGTCTGCATATTTTCCTACCTAACAGATAAGCTGCAGATCCTAGTTAACCAACAGCTTACTCCCTCCTAGCCCCCACTAGGACTGCCCTATGTCTGTCCCATGCATTCTTGAATTCCCCCACTATTCTTGACTCCACAACCTCCTCAGGGAGGCTGTTCCATGCATCCACAACCCTCTCCATGAAAAAATACTTCCTCACATTACCTCTGAGCTGTCCCCCTCTATCTTCAAATTGTGCCCCTTGTTCTTGCATGTCTTTTCTGAAAGATGCTACCCTCTTGGACTTTGTTGATTCCCTTGAGGTACTTGAAAGTTTCTATCATGTCCCTCTCTCCTTCTTTCCTCAGGGTATACATATTAAGCTCCTTTAGTCTTTCTTCGTATGTCTTCTGGTGCAGACCCTGCACCATTTTAGTGCCCTCCTCTGGACAGCCTCCACTCTATCTATGTCTTTGCGGGGAGATGGGGTCCTCAGAACTGCCACTAGTCCAGATGGGGTCTCACCAACTGTCTGTACAGAGGATAACAACTTCCCTGTTTCTACTATTGATGCCTCTTCCTGTGCATCCCAGTATCCCCACAGCCTTCCTTACTGCCTTCTCACATTGCTTGCCCACCTTTAGGTCATCTAATATAATTACTATCAGGTCCCTTTCCATTTTTACTGTTGTCAGTATCTCACCCCCCATTGTGTACTCTTCCCCTGGGTTTTTGTTTCCCATGTGGATTACCTTGCACTTCTTTGCATTGAATCTGAGCTGCCATACATTTGACCATTCCTCCAACCTTGCCAAGTCCTTTCTCATCCTTTCCACTCCATCTTGTGTATCAACCCTGTTGCAGATCGTTGTGTCATCTGCAAAGAGACATACTTTTCTTCCAGTTCCTCTGCAATGTCACTTATAAAGACATTAAAAGGACCGGTCCCAGTACCTGAACCCTCACGACACCCCATGTCAACCCTCCTATCTTCACTGTGTACTCCATTTACTACTACCCTTTGAGTCCCTGTTGTCTAGCCAATTATTTATCCAGGCTATCACCTAGGGGCCCACTCCAAGGCTGGCTAACTTGTATTAATCTTTGTGTGGGACTGTATCAAATGCCTTGCTAAAATCTAGGTAGGCCATGTCCACAGCCCCTCCCTGGTCTACTACTTTGGTCACCCAGTCAAAGAAATCTATTAGATTCATCTGGCACGACCTTCCCATCATGAACCCATGCTGCCTTGGGTCCTGTGCCCCACTGGCCTCTAGGTACTCAACAATTCTTTCCTTCAGAAGTGATTCCATCATTTTCCCTACCACTGAGGTCAAACTAAGTGGTCTGTAGTTTCCTGCCTCTGTCCTGCTCCCACTTTTGTGAAGAGGAATTACATCTGCCCATCTCCAGTCCTCAGGTACCAACCCATCCTCCCATGATTTGTTAAAGATAGTAGTCAGCGGTGTCACTAGTTCTACCCTTAGTTCTTTTAGAATTCTGGGGTGAATCCTTCAGGCCCCATTGCTTTGTCCACCTTCAATTTTATTAGTTTTTCAGAACCCTTTCTTTGTAAATGGACTGTATCGACCCCATCTTCAGAGTGTTTCTCTTGTTTGGTTTAGGTACCTCCCCTCCTCTTTTCTTGTGAATACTGAGCAGAAATATTCGTTCAGTATCCCTGCTTTTCACTGTCCCCTCTACCCACATTCCTTCCCCTTTATAAAGCTCAGTATCCCTCCTTTGGTCTTTCTCTTGCTCCCTAATGTGTACCTATAAAGGTCTTATCCCCCTTCTTAACAAATTGACTATCCTTTCCTCAGTTTGGGCCTTTGCTATTCTGCTGCCTTCCAACCTCTTTCTGCTTTAACTGATAAAGTTCTCTGTCCTGCTCCTCTGTGTTTCCTTATATTTCCTGAATGCTATCCTTTTCCCTTAACCTTCCTGTCACCTCTTTTGAGAACCATAGCGTTTTTTCCTTCATTGTGTTTTATTGATTTGCTTTACACAAAGGCTTGTTGCCTCTGTAATGGCTGTTTTGATTACTCCCCATTGTACTCCACCCCTCCTTCTTGCCTGTTTGCTAGTGCTTTTCTAAGGCACTCTCTCATTTTCCCAAAGACAGCTCTCCTAAAGTCCAATACTCTTGCTTTTGCATGGCTTGATTTTATGGCTGTGTTTATCGTGAACCACACTGTTTGGTGGTCGCTTGCTCCCAGATGGCTACCCACCTCTAAATCTGAGATTCTTTCTCCGTCCCCATGGGATTAGGCATCTCTCACCTTACACCGGCGTAGCCCAACTTGGTATCGGGCCCCAGGTTACTAAGCAGAGGTTACATAGAAATATAGAAAAATAGAATTTGATGGCAGATACAGACCACTTGGCCCACCCAGTCTGTCTCTTTTTCTGAAAGATGCTACTCTCTTAGACTTCGTTGATTCCCTTGAGGAACTTGAATGTTTCTATCATGTCTCACCATCCCTCCTTTCCTTGAGGGTATACATATTAAGCTCCTTAAGTCTCCCTTCATATATATTCTGGTGCAGACCCTGCACCATTTTAGTTGCCCTCCTCTGGAATGACTTCATCCTGTCTATGTCCTCGCAGAGACTGGGTCTCCAGAACTGCATGCCATACTCCAGATGGGGTCTCACCAGCTGTCTGTACAGAGGGATAACAATTTCCTGTTTTCTATTGGTGATGCCTCTCACAGTATCCCAGTATCCCCCAGCCGTATCAAATTGCTTGCTCACCTTTAGATCATCTGATATTACTACCCCAGGTCCCTTTCCATTATTGTTGTTGTTAGTATCTCACCCCCATAGTGTACTCTTTCCCTGGATTTTTTTCTCCAGGTGATTTACTTTGTACTTCTTAGCATTGAATCTAAGCTGCCATACATTTGGCCATTCTTCCAACCTTGCCAAGTCCATTCTCATCCTTTCCACCCCACCTTGTGTATCAATCCTATTGCAGATCTTTGTGCCATCTGCAAAGAGACATACTTTTCCTTCCAGTCCCTCTGCAATGTCACATATAAAGACACTGAAGAGGACCAGTCCTAGAACTGAACCCTGCAGTACCCCACTAGTAATCCCCCCTTTCTTCAGAGTGGACTCAGTTTACTATTGCCCTCTGTGTCCTGTTGTCCAGCCAATTTTTTACCCAGGCTTACTTATTTGAAAGAACACAACCGGTTCAACTTGATGATGTAACCTCAAAACAGTTTAAAGTTGTTAGAGGGGTAGCACTGGGGTCCATTTTGGGCCTGACTCTTTTTTTGATTTACTTCCATCTTGGGACCTACTCCCAGGCTGGCTAACATGTATATTAATCCTTTATGTGGGACTGTGTCAAATGCCTTGCTACAGTCTAGGTAAGCCATGTTCACAGCCCCTCCCTGATCTACTACTTTGGTCACCCAGTCAGAGAAATCTATTAGATTCATCTGACATGACCTTCCTGCTGTGAATCCATGCTGCCTTGGATCCTGTGCCCCTCTGACCTCTAGGTGCTCAAAAATTTTTTCCTTCAGAAATGATTCCATCATTTTCCCTATCACTGAGGTCAAACTAAGTGGTCTGTAGTTTCCTGCCTCTACCCTGCTACCACTTTTGTGAAGTGGAATCACATCTGCCATCCTCCAGTCCTCAGGTACCACCCCATCCTCCCATGATTTGTTAAAGAGGGTAGTCAGTGGTGTCACCAGCTCTACCCTTAATAGTAGTAAAAGATTTATTTTTTATTCAGGATAAGTTCTTTCTTCACATCTTAGGCTGAAGCCTTTTTTCAGGATGGTTCTGGCAATAGGACTTTAAAATTGTTCAAATCGAACACAATACAAACATCATTTTCAATCTCTAAGACCTTTAAATGTATAATAAGTATACTTATATTCCAACAAGACTTGTACAACTCATTTCATAACATGAAATACCAAATAAAAATCCAAGAGATTTCTTATTCATCCATTGCACATACATCTAACTTTTAATTCCTGTGTCAGAAACTTGGTAAACAGAGATAGTTTATAGCCTGATTTACTTTTTATATCATTCAACAGTCGACTGAGACATAATCAGTTTTAAATGTCATTTTAGTAAAATTATTTTTTTTACCCTAGGTTTATAAGGAGTGGCCCCATTATCTCTTAATTTATATTTATGCTTAACATTTTTCTCCTGTATTTTATCCCGAAGATATTTTGGTTCTCCTGTCATTTGTAAACTATGCATTTGTAGGGCTCTTATAATTTTTATCCAGTTTTCAAGTGTTAACCAATCCAATGTCAAATACAAATTACAATGGTGGGTTTTACAATCACATTGTAAAATGAATCTGGCTAAATTATTATATGTAACCTCAAGCCTTCTTAAGAGAAAGACTGAGGTCTTTCCACATATTTGACTGCCATAATCTACTATAGGAATTAATCACTGATTTACTATTGATTTCCACACACTAATATCTGTACAAAACCTATTTCTTCAAAAAGCCCCTAGTTTTCTATTTACTTTACCCACCAATTCTTCTATATGTATATCAAATTTCAGTCCCTGGTCAACCCAAACTCCTAAGTATTTATAAAAGAAACCTGCTGTAATGTTTCCTGTCTTAATGTTTTTATATTCAAATCCTGTTAATGATTTATTCTATCCTTCTGTGTTGAAAAAAGAAGAGTTTTAGTTTTTTTTACTGTTTAATACTAATTTTGAATTTACTAACCATTTTTCTAACCCTGTGAAATTTTCCTGAAGTCCCTTTTCTATCACATTAATATTTGTACCACACTAGTAAAACTGTTTCATCCACGTAAAATTTAAGTTTAGTGTTAATAGCTACTTTTACCAAATCATTAACGTAAATAAAAAAGAGTCAGGCCAAAATGGACGCCTGTGGTACCCTCTAACAACTTTAAGCTGTTTTGAGGTTACATCATCAAGTTGAACCAGTTGTGTTCTTTCAAATAAGTAGGAAGAAAACCATCCCAGTGTTTCACAATCTAAGCCCAATCCTTCCAACCTTTGAGCAAAACCCTGTGGTCCACAGTGCTGAAGGCTTTGGATAGGTCCACAAACCTCCCTCCCCTCAAGCTGAGAGGAGACAAGATCTATTAGGTCAGTGAGCACGGTGTCCATGGAACACCAGTTTCAGGAACCTGATTGTGAATTGAAAGTAAGTGGTATTTCTCCAAATAACCACTTAACTGGTTTGTACCAGTTTTCCATTACCTTCACACCGTGGACAACAGAGCAATCGGCCTATGGTTCAAGGGTCAGTTGATCATCCCTTTAAAAGCTGGGACTACCTTTGTTTTCTTCCAACTAGAAGGAAATTTTTCCATCGAACTCCAATTAAATAACTGGGTCAACATATAGCCAAAAATTCCTGCAGCATCCTGTAAAAACTGTTTTCTATATTGTCAAGCTTCATATGCTTTGTTAACTTTTAATTTATTTAATTATTTCTGAACCTTATTATAACTAATCTTCCTAAATCTAAATTTTGGAATTTCTAGAAGCTCTTAGTAGTTCTTTCAGAATTCTGGGATGAATCCCATCAGGCCCCATTACTTTATCCACCTTCAATTTTAAGAGTTCTTTCAGATCTCTTTCTTCTGTGAATGGGCTGGTATCAACCCCCCATTCAAAGTATTTCTGTTGTTTGGTTTAGGTACCTCCCCTTCTTCATTTGTGAATACTGAGCTAAAATATTTGTTTAGTATCTCTGCCTTTTCACAGTCACCCTCTGCCCACCCCCTCACTCCCTTTATTATGCTTCACTATCCCTCCCTTGGTCTTCCTTCACTCCCTGTTGTACCTATAAAGGTTTTATCCCCTTCTTAACTGAGTTGCTATCTTTTCCTCGGTTTGGGCCTTTGCTGTTCTGACTGCCTTCCCTGCTTCCTTCTGCTTTAACTAATACAGTTCTCTGTCCTGCTCCTTTCATGATTCTTTGTACATCCTGAATTACAGTAAGACTCTAACACAAAAGGCTTTTGTTGCAGCACACATAAAAATACAAAGCACATCGGTGGACAAAGCTGCAGAAAAGAATCAAATAGCACCCAATTATGAAATCAAATGTACCCAATTATGATGTAACTGAGTATTCCTTTACACTGTTGGTTACCCTGGGGACAGGTTATGGCACTACAATTCATACAGGGGTGGTATACAGACTCCCATCTCAGGGGGAGGCAATGGACAAGGAAATGATAGAAGGCATTTTTAGAATGGCAGAAAAAAGTGAGACATTGTGGATGGGGGACCTGAATATGCCAGACATTAGCTGTAGCACCCTAGCTGCAACCACATCAAAAAGCAGGTTTATTCTTGATGCCCTAGAGGTAGCATGCCTCAGACAGCTAGTGGTGGAATCCACTATGGAGGGAGCAATCTTAGACCTGGTACTGTCAAATGGGGATGGAGAAAGGATCTCAGATTTAGAAGTGGTTGCCATCTGGGAACAAGTGACCACCAAACAGTGTGATTCACGATAAACACAGCCATAGAGTCGAGCCATACAAAAGCAAGAGTGCTGGACTTTAGGAGGGCTGAATTTGGAAACTGGGAGTGTGCCTCAGAAAAGCACTAGCAAACTGGCAAGAAGGAGGAGGTGGAGAAACAATGGGGAAAAATCAAAACAGCCATCAGCCTTTGTCTGAAACAAATCAACAAAGCAAAACAAAGGAAAAAAACACTATGGTTCTCAAAAGAGGTGGCGGGGAAGGTTAAGAAGAAAAAGGTAGCATTCAGGAAGTATAAGGAAACACAGAAGGAGCAGGACAGAGAACTGTACCAGTTAAAGCAGAAGGAAGTGGGGAAGGTAGTCAGAATAGCAAAAGCCCAAACTGAGGAAAAGATAGCCAACTCAGTTAAGAAGGGGGATAAAACCTTTTATAGGTACATTAGGGAGCGAAGAAAGATGAAGGAAGGGATAGTGATGCTTACTAAAGGGAAGAGAGTGTGGGCAGAGGATGACAGTGAAAAAGCAGGATACTGAATGAATATTTCTGCTCAGTATTCACAAAAAGAAGAGGAGGGGAGGTACCTAAATTAAAGAATAGAAGCACTCTGGATAGGAGGACGATACCAGTCCATTCACAGAAGAAAAGGTTCTGAAAGAACTCTTAAAACTGAAGGTGGACAAAGCAATGGGGCCTGATGGGATTCACCCAAAATTTTAAAAGAACTAAGGGTAGAACTAATGACACCACTGAGTACCCTTTTTAACAAATCATGGAGGATGGAGTGGTACCAGAGGACTGGAGGAGGGCAGACTGATTCCCTTCACAAAAGTGGGAGCAAAACAGAGCAGGAAACTACAGACCTGTTAGTTTGACCTTAGTGTTAGGGAAATTGATGGAATCAGTTCTGAAGGAAAGAATTGTTGATTTCCTAAAGGCCAGTGGGGCACAAGACCCAAGGCAGCATGGATTCACAGCAGGATTTTCATGTCAGATGGATCTAATAGATTTCTTTGACTGGGTGACCAATGTAGTAGACTAGGGAGGGGCTGTGGACGTGGCCTACCTAGACTTTAGTAAGGTGACATTTGACGCAGTCCCACACAAAAGATTATTATACAAGTTAGCCAGCATTGGAGTGGGTCCCAGGGTGGTGGCCTTGGTAAAAAATTGGCTGGACAACAACATACAGAGGGTAATAGTAAACTGAGCTTACTCTGAAGAAAGGGGGTTAGTAATGGGGTACCACAGGGTTCAACACTGGGACCGGTCCTCTTTAATGTCTTTATAAGTGATATCACAGAGGGACTGGAAGGAAAATATGTCTCTTTGCAGAGGACACAGAGATCTGCAACAGGGTTGATACAGAAGGTGGGGTGGAGAGGATGCAAAGGACTTGTCAGGTTGGAGAATGGTCAAATGTATGGCAGCTTAGATTCAGTGCAAAGAAATGCAAAGTAATGCACCTGGGAAACAAAAATCAGTGGAAGAGTACATAATGGGGGTGAGATAATAACAATAACAGAAATGGAAAGGATTTGAGGGTAGTCATATCAGATAACCTTAAGGTGGGCAAGCAATATGAGAAGGCAGTAAGGAGGGCTGGTGGGATACTGGGATGCATAGGAAGAGGCATCACCAGTACAAAACAGGAAGTTGTTATCCCTCTCTACAGACAGTTGGTAAGCCCCATCTGGAGTTCTGCATCCAGTTCTGGAGACCCCAAGGACATAGACAGGATGGAGGCTGTCAAGAGGAGGGCAATAAAATGGTTCAGGGTCTGCACCAGAAGACATATGAAGAGAGATTAAAGAAGTTAATATGTATACCTCTAGGAGAGGAGGGAGAGGGACATGATAGAAACTTTCAAGTACATCAAGGGAATCAACAGAGTCCAAGACGGTAGCATCTTTCAGAAAAGAGATGTTAAGAACAAGGGGCACAATTTGAAGGTAGAGGGGACAGCTCAGAGGTAATGTGAGGAATGTTTTTTCACTGAGAGGGTTGTGGATGCATGGAACAGCCTTCTGAGGAGGTGGTAGAGTCAAAAACAGTGGGGAATTCAAGAATGCATGGGACAGACAAAAGGCAATTCTAGTGGGGTGGGTAGAAGGAAGTAGGCTGTAGTTTAACTAGGATCTGCAGCCTATGCATTAGATAGGGAAATGGGCAGACTAGGTGGGCCAAGCGGTCCTTATCTGCCATTAAATTCTATGTTTCTATGTCTATATGTTTGTATATATTGTTAACCTCTCCTTCCCAGGTCCATCTTGAAAATGAGCTTGCTCAATGATGTTCATCAGGTTAAATAAAGATTTTGATTGATTGAAATAGCGAGTAAATGGGGCCCAGTGACATTCTCCACTGAATTCAGTAGCCTAGCTGGCTCAATAGGGAACATCATATGGAGGAACTGGGTCATACTGCTAGGTTATAACACAGTGGTGGAGGCAGTAGGTACTACACCATGGGTGAGTTTTAGGAAAGAACCAATCATAAAATAAAAGATTTCACATAGCCAACATAAAAGGAATGAAATTATCACAAACAAAAGTTGGCTACCTACAAGGCCCCCAGGTAACTACATATGTACTAAATGTAATATCTGTAAGTATGTAAGATAACTACAGATGTACTAAATGTAATATCTGTAAGTATGTAAAAACTGGTAAAGATCTCGGCCCCTTTAATGGACATTCAGAAATAAAAAGTAGAGAATTGATCACATGCAGTACCACTTTTCTAGTCTATCTTTTATGGTGTGCATGTGGCATGGGATACATGGGGAAAACTGTATGCTGTTTCAAATAAAGGATACAAGAGCACATTAAGTCCATTATAAATGTAAGACTGAACAAACAGGCAAGTAGACACTTTTCTCAAAAACATAACAGCAACTCAAGAGAATTTAAATGTATGGGAATAGAATGTGTCAAATGTAGCAATAGGGGTGGAGATACATAGAATCTCCTATTGCAATGAGAAGGATACTGGACCTTTAGACTTAACACTCTAACACCAGCTACACTAAATAAATATCTAGACCTCAAACCATACTTAAAGAAATGTTGAATCCAGTGTTTTATTATGATACAATGATGCTAAGAATGAACTAATTGTCTGTTTTATTTGTTTCCTTTTTTCTCCCCCCCCCCCACCATTACTTTCTCAAAGTGGCAGGAATATATAAAAAGCTAATAATGATTTATGGGAGTTAATTTTCTGCATCTGAACCATTCTAGAAAAAATATAAGATTATGGACAAAGAATAAAATGAGCCTCAATGTTTAGTACTTTGACATACTGACGTAGTTCTTATGTTTGCTTGCACACATGTGCAAGAAACATAGTGCCACCATACGAGTTTTCATAGGTGAGGCACCCCCACTTCCAGTGCCCTGATAGTTTTTGCAGGCATGACAGCAGGGCACCAATGAATGCCTGTGCTGTCTATGACAGCAGTTCTGATGCAGTGGCGTACAGTTGAAAGAGAAAGACCGTTACAATCAGCGGTGGTAACATGTAGGCAATTTGCATAATGCCGTGCCATCAGCAGTATGCAAATTACCTACACATCACCACCTTAGCAGTCGTTCTCTTTCATCTGTATGCCACTGCATCTCCCCATGTGCACCCCATTTGTTGTGCTGAAGGGGTGCTCAATCCTCTTAGTACATTCACACTCCCCAAAGCACACTGTATGTCACTGACAGGGTGGCCAATCCCCGTCGGCTCCAGTGTCCCCCAAAAGCCAACTCAGGTGCCACCCTGGGAGCCCACCCCAGCATGGCAAAATTCCCAAGTCGTCATCTGCTCCCCTGCACTGTAGCTGCGTGGGTGCCCAATCCCTTATTGACTCCACTGCCCCCCCCAAACAAACTTCCAGGTGCTGCGCTGAGAGCCACCCCCAGGGTGTGAAAGTCCCAGTATCTTTTTTTAAAAACCCTGTAACGAAAAGAAAATGGTCCCTCATTGACTCTCCCCTTTAACCACGCCCACCCTCTGTACCCCACCTCCCCCCCTCACCCCATATTTACTCTGGAGCCTGGTGTGATTATCTTGTTGACCGGGAACATGTCTGCACTCTTCAAAAGCCGACCACGAACTAAAGAAATTCTGGAAAACTGTATAATGGCATAAATAGTTTTTTTTCAACTTTGGTTCATATCTTGATAATTGTTTCAATTTTTGCGCAAATTTTCAACATGGGGTTCTTGGGTCCCTTCGTCATGAATTCAGTCACTGTTATCTGGTTATTCAGTCATGAAAGGTAATTTTCAGTCACTGCATGGAACCACCTTTCAGGACTGATTAATGAAAAGACAATGTCATAGTTCATGGGGTAGGCCTCCAAAACCTATGTTGAAAATTTAATGAACATCCCAAAAATGACTATTTTCCATAAGTAGTGCTGTACAGTTCCTACCATGAATCATACCCCAAGAATTTTAATATTTTCTCCCATATTTTCAACATTGTCATTTACCACACTTCTTATGAATAGATAGCTATCATTGTTCACATCTCACCCAAAATGTGTTTCCACACATGTAGCGCACAATGGCATAGTTGGTGTGTGAAATCAATCTCCGGGAAAGATTAAGAAAATTACAGTGACACTGTTCATGAGCACATGTCTTAAAATGGCTATGATGAAAATTTAGCAACAAAAGTCCATCAAATGACTGTGTTACGAGCATGCATTGCGTGATTTCCACACAGTCTCGTAAGTTCACAAATTTTTTATATTTTTCAGTCCAGATTTTCAACATTGGCATTTTTCCATACCTCCTTATGAACAGTACAGCTGTCATTTTTCACACCCTGGCCGAAATGTGTTTTGCAGAATAACGTGATCGCTGTGGGAAATCAGTGTTCGGGACACATTAAGAAAATCACAGTGACACTGTTCATGAGCAAAGGTCACAGAATGCCTGTGTTGAAAATCTTCAGTAAAAAATCCTCAAACTAATTACATTATGGGTGTGCATTGCACAGTTTCTACGCACGCTTGTGCCTTCACCAGTTTTTTTTATATTTTCACTCCAGATTTTCAACATTGTCATGTTTTACACCTCCTCATGAACAGCACAGCTGTCATTTTTCACATCCAGTTTGAAATATGTTTTCACACCTGGGGCACCAAATGGTGCAGTCAGTCTGCAAAATCACCTTTTGGCTAATGAACTGACAGTGTAACTGTTCATGCGGTGGGTTCACAAAACCCCATGTTGAAAACTTGGAGTAAAAATACCAAGAAACGCCCAGGGCATTTGGATTTTCGACCATAACACCCTACCCTGTAGGGACTGACAGGAGTCAGGGGTGTGACTTGGGATTGTCGACAGTAATGCTCATGACATTCTACCCCCACCCCCACCCTGCAGCTAGTGACAGGCATTGAGGCACGCCTTGGACCCATTGACCCCCAGCGCTCACCCCGTTTTCCTATACTGCACCCATTTCAGTGTGTTTTCTTATGGAATGAGGTGAATGTAAAGCCCAAACACCCCAAGGCACACCTCAACACTTGTCAGTGTCTGCAGTGTAGGGTGAGGTGAAATGTTGTGATCATCATGGGCGATGACCCAAAGCCACACCTCAATGCCTGTCCATCTCTGCAGGGTGGGGGTGGACTTGGCATCAGTTCAGTACTTCACTGCCATTCCTATACTGCATCTGTCTAACTCCTGCACTTCCACTGCTAATGCTGGGAGGCAAACATTCAGCATGGACAGATGCTTGTTAATTAAGAAATAACTATAGAAATATCAACTGATATTTACTTCTGTAACACTGTAAAACAGATTTCAATTGAGAAAAATGGCAATAGTAATACTAACTAATAGTCACTACCCTAATATGTTAGAAACTAGATAGGAATACTTTTGATTTTTTAAAGCATGAAATGTGTTGCTCTCCTTGTGTTCTGCTCACCTACAGGTTCCTGCATGAAAGGTGCCTCAGTGGATGTATAAAAAGAAATTGGCAATGGTGCTGCATCTACTAGTAGATTCCCAGAAAGAGTTCAGTGCATGAAATGGGTGATCGCCAGTCAGGCTTAAAAAGAAAACTGAAATTATTGTTAAAAATCAGCAGCTATTGTATTAGAGGAAGTGTTCTCTTATCATCTCAAACAGCTTAAAAACATTTTCATTTGTTTAATTGTTTAAAAAACAGTAATACATTAAAAAAGTTGTGTTATAAATTTAATAAATATGGCTGTATGAAATAACCTGTACCTGCATAAAAACAATACATGTATTTAATTTATGTCACAAAAAATTGTTTTTTGAACTGTTTGTTAAACATGGTAATTATCTATGCAAATGTGCTCTAATGGTGTAGCACTTATATGATGTCATCACACTGTGACAATTTAAATACAACTGTATGTCTTGTAAACCACCCCCTAAGGAAGCCTCATTTGGGAAGCGAAGCGCTGAGGTAGAGTTTGTTAAGTGACGACATGACTTGGACCTTAAAAGATTTAACATAAAAGAACTTAATTTGTATCTCATGATTTTGCCAGCACCTTTTCTTTTTGCTAATTGAGTGCATGCAGTTCTGGACTTGTCCTAATTACGAGTGGTGGCACCTTTGCATGCACCTAACAACTCTTTCTAGCACTAGAGCACAGGAACAGCCTCTTTGGTGCCACAGGTGGAAGCTTGAAAACTTCCATAAAGGTTGTGATATTTCTCGGAAGCTCCGTTGAAGCAGAAATCACAACTATCACACATCTCAAGTAGTGGAAAAGTTCAAATCCCATCCACAAGGTGATTTCATAAAGAAAATGCAAAATCACGTTTTGGGTTGGATGTAAAAAAGTCCACCCTTTGTTCATAAGGTGGAGTCCTAAAGAGGGATCTACAATGATGGTTTGACAACACTTTTGTTGACAGGATCACAACAATGGGAATTATGTTGACTGCAAGTTAAAGTTGACGTAATTCCCGAATTTCTACCAGTCCTTGTTTTAATAGGGGAGCTTCGCCCCCTGAACCAGCCATGCTGGGGGCTCTGACCCCTACACCCCACATATTTTTTATAATCAACTCTGAATCGAAGTTGATTCAGGGAGGGGGCGAAGGACTGGGAGTCAGTGTGCTCCTGTCTCAGACACACCAACACAATGACCTGTCAGTGAGCTGTCGATTTCATCAAGAGTGATGTAGGTCACTGTGTTGGTGTTGCTGTATAGGGGATATACCCCTAAAGAGGCCATGTTGAAAATTTGGTATCAAAATATTCAAAAAGGACAAAGTTATGAGTAAAAGGTCAAACCCCATTGAAATACCTTACCTAGACTTATCTTGTTTTCTCATATCACAGTTGCTGGTTCCAGAAGCAAGCCGTTTCTTTGATCAGAGAGTGGATCTAGGTGGTGGGTTACATTCAGGTGAGGGAGAGCATGGGGGTGGGGTGGTGGGTGCTGAGCGGGGGTCAGGGTGGGGTGGGTGGAGTTTCAAGGGCTCAGATCAGTGAGGGACCATTTTCTTTTTCTCAGGTAAAAATAAAAGCAGTGAGGGACGATTTTCCTTTATTCAAGTTTTACAACATCACTAGTGGATCCAACACTGGGGACTGGGCACTCTAGTGTGGGATAACTCCATGGCAGCACCAAGGGTGGGCATTTTGATGTCACCACCTATTCTTGGGGTTACCTGGAGGTGGCAAGTGGCACCCAGGCAGGCACCCTGTTCTGTTTTGGAAATAAACACTTCATGAGGATGTCTGGCTGAGTTGGGAAGGGAAAGGATAAGTGTAAAGATCAATCCTTACTGTGTTTAATATTTACTTTTCTCTTTAGAAAAATCTCCCAGGCAAACTTTCAAGGCACTATAAAAATACAAATAAAACAGATGGGATAGGTGCTGGTCAGGTTCATATAAAAAGCATTTTATTTTTTTTTCAAAATCATTCTAAAACTAAGTCATCTAATTATTCACACAACATTATATACTTCACAAGCACTTGGTATTTTTTTATGCTAGCTCAACACATGGCACCATTCAGGGAGTAATGGAAGGGGCTCCCTGATGGCCCTGCCTTCAGGGATAATCCAGGGTGCAATCCAGGGAAGGCAGTAGGTAAGTTCTAGGGGGTGGGATGAGGTGGCAGGTTTGGTGGAATGATAGCAGAGCCAGCCAGGGAAAAAAACTCTTTTGAACAAAGTATTTGTTGATAATAACGAATAATGATTATCACTTCTACCTTAATTTGATGCATTATCATACATGAAACTGTGTAAGAAGTGTATTTCAAAGAAGACAAAAGTCATATAATCAGTGCTGAAACATGATGACTTGTAAGTTGTATCCTTTTTAAGATGAATAAAGTGTCAGAGTATATATGAGTATGTTGCGATGCCATGTAAACTGCTTTTCAATAGTTTCAAAGTCTCATAGATGCTTGCTAAATATTTGGCTAATATCAGTCCTTGTTTTTGAAATTAGATATGGTTTTCTCTAAAAATGTTCAGGGAGTATGTTCAAATCCCTGCCCAACAACTCACACTAATAACTACCCAAACTAGGATAATACCAAATATATATCCACTATTTACAGATAATGTAAAAAAAGAGGTGCCACCTGTTGAATGTATTAAATAATAAAATGTTAAGTCTCAGTAACATTATTTTGTGAGTTGAAGCTGGTATATATCTCAATCAGATACTTAAGCACATATGCGCACATTGATTATGCATATTATAGAACTAGCTTCATTACTGACACTTTATCTTAAACGTGTGTGTGTGTCTCATGAGGAGTGGTCTGCACTAATGCAATAAGTTTATGCCATTGGTGCACTGTGTGTACCTGTCCAAAAATATATTACAACTGGGACAGCAACACAGTGTGATGATAAACCATGTGAAAACATCAGTTTCTGTGTAGGCACTGTGCATCATCTCAACACTTCTACATAACAGTAAGATGGAAATGCACCAGCTTCACAAAACTCACTGATACATACAATTTGATGCTTCACATTTGAAATGTACACTTCATTCTTGTAAGCACAACTGGGCATACATTTGAGGTAGAGCAGAATATATGTAATGACCACCTAATAGTATAGCAGTACTTCTATATCCCCAACCCAGGCATACATTTGCATGCTACACAGCTCAGTGAACATCTGAAATTAACAGAGGAATGGTCAAGGGTGTGGCAGCTGGGGTTTAATGCAAAGAGTGCAAAATAATGCACTAAGCAATAGAAACCAAGAAGCAGAGTACAAATGGGTGACGTGATACTGACAAAGACCAAGCAGGAAGAGACCTAGGAGTAATCATTTCAGATGACCTAAAGATGGCCAGGCAGTGTGACAAGGCAGTCAGTATGGATAGTTGGATGATGGGGTGCAAAGAAAGGGCATTGCCAACAGGACGGGGAGGTGATGCAGCTCTATACAGATTGCTGGTAAGACCCTAGACTGAGTAATGTGTCCAGTTCTAGAGGCCACATCGCAGGAAAATGATAAACAGAATGGGGGCAGTCCAGAGGAGGGCTACCAAAATGGTGCAGGGTCTGCATCAAAAGCCCTTTGAAGAGAGGCTAAAGGAGCTAAATATGCACACCCTGGAGGAGAGGAGAGAGAGGGAGGGTAGGACAGAGACCTTTAAATACCTTACAGGGGTTAATAAGGTACAGGAGGGGATATTTTTAAGAGAAAATGGTGCTCTAGAACAAGGGAACAATGCTATGAAGCTGAAGGGGGTAAATTCAGGAGGGATGTGAGGAAGTAATTGTTTACAGAAAGGGTGGTGGATGCTTGGAACAGCCTGCCAGAGGATGTAGTGTTGGCACAAACAGTAGTGTGGTTCACAAATGCGTGTGATAGGCACAAGGGAATCATAGAGGAAAGGAAAGGAAAGGAAAGGAAAGGAAAGGAAAGGAAAGGAAAGGAAAGGAAAGGAAAGGAAAGGAAAGGCACAGTAGATCAAGATAAACATTAAAAGTACAGTACAAGTCACATTAAACTGTTCCCATCAACTCACTGGTGTAGCATTTTTTGTGATGCTACTGCAGTGGCAGCTCAAACTGTTGAAGCTTTTAGCTGTTTTCCAACCATCCTTCTCTGCCTTTTCAACTCACTTGTAACTGTTTAGTGAAATGGCAGTAGCTGCATTTTCATGGCATTGTTTATAAATATCACAGCATTCCTTAATAGCATTATTTATAAATATCACAGCATTCCTTAAGAGCATTGTTTATAAATATCACAGCATTCCTTAAGAGTTGTTTAGTCTGCCTTCTGAAATAAATCTCATAAGCACTTAGCTGAAAATAAAGCTTATAGTACATAGCAGCTAGATGCAAACCAATACTAACATTTTACTAATTCATCGAATTAAACACTGCACAGATTAGGAAACTCTTTGAACAATGCTACACCAATGAGTTGAGGGAACAGTTTAATGTGACTTGTACTGTATGTAGGCAGACTAAGTGGACTGGGAAGATCTTATCCGCCATCACATTCTTTATATCTATGTTTCTAACATATGCTATATGGGAGGGGAAGAAAGAAAGAAAGAAAGGAAGGAGAAGAGAAGAGAAGAGAAGAGAAGAGAAGAGAAGAGAAGAGAAAACAGGGAGACAGAGGGAGCAGGGGATCCCTGCCTCACTGCTTCAACTGAAACAGGTAGCATGACTCCAGCTGCTGCTGCTTCACAATTCAAGAAAGTACCACTGTCTTGATAATGAGAATGCGGGTGAATGGGTCCTCACACTAAGCTGGGCACCCAGGATTTTTAGCTATATTCCATTTATGCAATAGTGAGGCAGTATTTGGGTTTGATTTTTATATATTATTTGAAAAAAAAACTTTATTGGCCTTGTGGCGCTGAGGGCTGAGGCATTAAATGCCATGCCTTGTGCCACACCAGTGACCCATGTTTGGAGGCGAGTGCAGGCTGCCGGGGGTCATCTAGGGGGAGGGCTGGGAGAGGATTGTAGCAGCTGCTGGACTGCTCTCCTGTCCCGGATTGGGGATGCTAGTAACTTCACTCTCAACTGACACCCAATGGATGCTGGATGCCAGGTCGATGGAGGTCAGGAGACTAACAAATGTCTGGTGGGTGGAAGGAGCTGTGGTTCTGGGTGCGTCTGTGTGCCTCCACGTATGCGCACTCACCTGTGTTGCCATTGTTCCAGGAGGAAGGGAGACAAAGTAACAAAGTCCATGCTTCCTCATAGCCATACAGTGGCCCCCAACTCTCTGACTCTGCTTCTTGCAGATCCCCATCAACCAAGAATTGGGGGAGAGGAACTATGGGGTTAGAGGTGAAGGGCCAATGACAGGATAGATGACACATGGGATAGCAAATAGATATATATATATATATATATATATATATATATAAATAAAAAACTTTGTTAATGTACCAGTTAGAATAACTTAATGCCACAGATGTAGGGAAATGTGGTGATAGGGTTTCCAGTCCTAATTCCCCATCTCCACCCCACCCCCCACAAGAAGCAAAAGGAAAAAAAAAGAATTAGCATTTTGGATCTCTAGAGTATTGGTAAATCAGTGGTATGATCTTTCTTGGGGTTGTCGACCCTAACACTCACCCCTTCCCATAGCCTATAGCCGCCTGTCCAAAGCAGAAGATAAAGCTGCAAGCCATTGCTTCATAGTGATACACTCTTCAAAGGTAAAGAAGCATGCCCTGTCACATGTTGCCAACATGAGTTGTACTTTTCTTCTGTGCAAGACCTGCAGGTCCTGCATGAAGAAAGGATATCATATGTGAGATTGTTTGTTCAAGGAATGGGGTAGGCATTACAGCTGACAATGCCAAGGAAGATGCCATCACTGATTTGCCAAGACTCTGGTGACCCAAAACCCTAATGTTTTTTTTTTTTCTTTTTGCTGCTTGGGCGGTGGAGGTGAGGAGTTAGATTTGGAAACCCTAATGCCACATTTCCCTATGTTTGTGGTGTTAAGTTACCCTAATTGGTGCATTATCAAACATTTTGTAAATAATTTTCTTTCTTTTTGAGACAGTGGAATCATATCTCATTCACACAGGTCCCTGCAGGTTCTGAAGTGACCTGCATGAACTGGTACAGATGCGGGGCCCTTTGTGCCCTGTGCTATGGGAAGACTCCATCCACCTACAGAAGGGCAGAAAATGGCACATTCCTCTCCCCAGCAAATGAATGCAAGTTAGAATTACAAACGTTATGAGCGTGCATATAATAATTTCAATGTCGCTCATAACTTTGCCATTTTTACACACTTTGACCTCAAATTTTCAACTTAGCTTTCTTATGAACCCACTAAACGAACACAAGTGGTGACATTTTCAAATCCTGCCCAAAAGGCAATTTTGTCAGGCAACCAGGAAATTGCATTTTGGGCCTCATTTGCATAATTCCACCACAACTGGTCACGAGGTGAGGTCACAAAAAATGTCATGTTTTGAATCGGGGGTCAAAATATGCAAAAAAAAACAAAGTTCTGAAACCAAGTTTAAAACCCCTTTGAAATGCATTGAACCACACTTACCTTTTGTTTAAGTAGAAACACATGTCACAAACTGTATGTTGCAAATAACATTCTGCAAATTACTGCACAACAGGTAAAAATAATGAGTCATGAATGGTAGAAGCATGGTGAGAGTTAATGTTAGCTGCTGTAGGCTATTTGTGAGCAGTAATACCCCTTTACAGATCGCAAATACCATGCAGTTTGTTAATATTACCACTTAAACAGTAATCTGTGTGTTTACCAATCGAGCAGTAATATTAAGTAATTGCAAGGTGTATGCACCCTGTAAACACATACCACAGCTCAAAAGATAGTATTACCTGTTTTGTGAGTGGTAGTACCCATTTTCGGATTGCAAATACCTTGCCATTGATAAATAGCACTGCTGGAGCGTTACATAAAAATATTTATGTCACAAATTACATGTCACAAATAACATGTTGTGCACCAATTTGTGACAAGTTATTCGTGACGTAAATTGTGATGTACTTTTTACCATTCATGATAGTTTTTCTTTTTTACTGTTTACATTTTTCTATTAACTTAAAAGTCCTTACAACACTAAAACCATATCATATATTTCAGGAAACTTTCCAAAGGCACACCTTTGACACAGGCCCCTTCAACCCTATAAATTTCATGGAAGAATTCCACATTGTCTCAGCTGTAGGTGAGAGAAAAAAATTACACAATGTTACATATTGTATAGGCTATTTTTTCTGTTTTTGGTGCTCTGTATCTTGGAAAGTGAACAAGATGCCATCATACAACTTTTCATTTCTTGTGATTCTGACAGCCTGGTCACATATGCCAAAATATTGTGCTATTTTGTCAGACAACACCAAAATTATTAAGGTGCAAAAACTGGGGATCAATATTAAACAGCCTACTAAACCCTAACTATAGCAGCTCTATCATAGTTTTAATTTTGTAAATTATAGGGTTTTTCTGTAATATGCTGTGTGTGTTTGAGTTCTTGCTAGCATGCTGCTATGCATGGGAGAGCAGTTGCTAGAGATGTAACATGACAGTCCTGAGAGTGTGTGCTTTGATTGGGTGCCTTTCTGCTTGTGTGCAGATTGAAGATTTCAAAAACAAAATGGTAGCTCATTTCTCCTTAGTGAGAAGCCACTGTTTTCCTAAAAAGCCTGTTTGTTTTTTTTGGAGGAGGAAAGCTCTTCCACAATTTTATAAGATTTGGGGTAAGTGGGTGACCTCAGTGTGATGACAGAATGGGGATTTGGTAGGGTGTTTCTCACCTTTTAAGTGATTGTTCTATTTTTCCATGCTGGCAGGTAGGTAGGTAGATGTTTCTGGTAGATCTTTCAAACAGTGTATAAGTTCTGTATACAGTACCCCTCATTATGATGAATGGCCTGGGGCCAAAGTGGCCGATTCGTTAGCTCTCGTTTGTTTTAACAAGGGATGCTATGGACACTCTGGTAAGCTAGCATGGATCATGAACGGGGAACGGGAGGGAGTGTGAACAACAATAGAGTATCATGTCTGTTTCTGTGCTTGGTGCTTCTTTTTTTTTGTTTTTCCTTTGCTTGTGATGTGTGCTTTGTGCAACTTGGTTACTTGTTTACTTTAATGTACAGTACTGTTTTTAATTAGTGTGGAGCTGTGAAAAAGTGGGTAATTTTTGTTTGTTTCACTTGGTGTTAGCAACATCCTTAGCAAATGATACAAGCTGTCTTACTTGTAGGATTTAATGGGGTCTACCTCTTGGCTGGACAGCCACTCAAGCCCAGTCTCCAGTCCTCGAATTGCTTCAGTGTGCACCGGGGGTGGGACCTCACAATCCTCTCCTCTTCTTCTTCCATATCTTTAATTTCTTCTCCTACTCTTTCCACTTCAGACTGAGAGCCACTGCTTACAGCATTCACTATCCCAGGGTCAAATAGGCTCTCAGATGTGTCCAGAGTGTCATATTCTGTCAGCCAATGTTAGACAGCAGCATGGCATCAGAGCTGTCAATCAGTTGTAGCTCAGCAGCCAATTAAGCAATCTCAGAGGTGTCATCTGCATCAAGCTCATCATCTGGGGAAAAGTCTTCCGTGAAGGCGGGTCCCAGGGATGAAGACCAACAGTGAGCTATCATAGCCTCTGATACACTCTCCCATGCCTTCTCACTAGATCTGCCATAGATTTTAAGGTGAGTCCTTTATGAAGACTGATACCTTATCTGAGAAGCAGCCACCAAATCACCCAAAAGGCACTTGCGTTAGTGTTTTTGGAAACTGGCTATGATACACCCATCCAGAGGCTGAATGTCCAATGTTATGTTCTTTGGCAGGAATACTGCCTTATTTTTCCATCACAAGATCACAATTCAGTCTCTGATGAGTGAGCAGGACTCTGATCAAGTAGGAGGAGAGCTTTGGGCTGGAGTCTCAGACGAGATTTTCCCCAGCCTTCAACCTGTCCAAAATCTTGAGTTTAGTTTGGACAGAGCATCCAGATCACTTCATGGCGTTGACAGCTTGGCAGAAATGAAAAGCCTGCAAACCAAAAATCGATCAACAATTTATAGTGCCCCCATGGAAATTCTTTGGAGCCAGAAGTGCCTTTCGGTATATCTGATATTTGTTATAATGAGATTCATTAAAACAAGGGGCTACTGTATTTACTTGTTATATTTGAGAATGTTATTTTGGTTTGTTGTTATCTGGACACTCCACTGTACTGAGTGCATATTCAGAAAATTGGTGTTGTAGCTTTATGCTTCTGTGCTATTCCAATTGTGTGACAATGCTGTATGTATCTTCTCTTGATTTTCAATAAAATGTTTATATATAAAAAAGAAAACCTGTTTGTGTGTTTGTTTGTGTTAAATTTATGTTTTGTGGTTGATCCTGCCATTTACATTTTGTGTATCTAGTTTATCCTGCTGAATTGCTAAGGTTGTATTTGTTAGTGTATGCAGTCATTGGGGATTGCTCTGTACAGAGAGCACAGATGAACAATGGTTGTTATTTTTTTAAAGAAAAACAAACAAAAAAATCACTTTTTATTTCTTGGACTGCCAATTGAGCTTTGGGATCCAGAGTGGCAAATGAGCTGTTTGTAGTGAAATGGAACACAAGTGAGAGTTAAGAAAATAAACATTGTGCTGACAGTGAGTGCCAGCTTTGCATTTGTACTGGGATGTGTTGTACAGTGCAACAAGTGAGGCATATTTTATTTATCAGTAATCAACTGTGTTTTTTTTTAATTTGTATTTATTGCAGTTTGTATAAAAACACAAAGTGATACAACTCATGTAAGACATCCATAATATGACAAAGGAAACATTCAATGTATGACAGGACAAGCAGCCTAAACAATCTGGCTTGTGTATATGAGGGTATACCAAACCAGTTGTTCATAATATTCAGGCTCAATGTCCATAAACTTAACACCTTGCAAGTGTGAGAGAGCCATCTACATATGTATTACATTAACTAATATATTTTAGATTTCTATTTTAAAACTGGGATATGATCTCAGCCCAAACTTGTTATGAATCCAAAGCATAAGAAGCAACTATGCTACAGCCCCCCCCCAAAAGCAAATCCATTCCAAAATAAGCCCAGTTCCTAAAACCAATACTATTACTTGTTATGGCTCTGTAAACACATTTGTAGGAACGTTATTGTTATCCATGAAAAAGCTTAGTACTAAAACCTTTTGTGATTCGAAGTCATAAATGTTCAGGGCACATGTCAGATATCAACCCAGCAAAACCCCCATAAAGAATAAAGTCCTTGTGGAGTGAATAGCTAGCTGCAGGAGATCAATCAGCCATGTTACCAATACCACACCAGCGTCACAGTGGGCACCATTTTAACTACGCATTTAATGATAATCCCAAACATATAACATTAAAGTTCTTAAATTTGACCTCCCACCATGTAGGTAGCAGTAGAAGGTAAACAAATTAAACACTCTAATGGTACCACTGTACAATACAGTTTGCCCTCCTCCTTCAAATAATCAGGTGAAAAACGTGCAGTACATTAAACAAAATTAGAAACATACTAAAGTAGAGAAAAACCTGACAGTTTTTATAGCAAAAAAAACAACTCAGCTGCAGTCCAATAAACAAATTTCATCATCCTCTTCTGAATTCACAGCTTCTCTGGGTCTTGCTTGCTAAAACACCTGGTGAATACATTCTACGCTCTTGCCAGCTTCCTTTGCAACTGTGAACTGGTAAGTATGTCCTGCATAAAAAATGCAAAGGCAGGCTGGCATAAGGAAGGAGTGTGTGATCCCGACTCTTCAGTTGGGCTCATATAGCATTAAACTTTTTCCACCAAAGTCAAGTTGCATAGGAGAGAACAAAAAATGGTGCAGGGTTGCACCATTGAAAATTAAATTTCAATCATCCTTGGAAGCTTACAGCAATGTATCCCGCACCACAGCTGAGGCTATGACCAACAATACAGTCCACGGTTTGTCCTCTTGTTGAACTACAGAACAGGGAGAGATTTGATAGGCTTTGATAAAGTTGGGTGCCAGAGTATCAGTGGGAAGTTTCTATTCCCCTGGCAGCCAGCTTTTAAGAAATCAGAGGACATGCTCACCCTCGATCCCCTCTGGGAACCCTACCAGTCATAAATTGGAGGCCCTGTTAGAATTCCTGAGGGCCTCCAAATGATATCTTAATTGACAATTTTCCTGCACCAGTTTACTGGTTGCTGCCAGACCTTGAATGTCCGAAGTCTCCACTGAAGTGGCCATTTTGGTTGCAACTTCAATTTTGCATCCTGTTCCCCAAGCCACTTTGTGATGGTTTCAACTTTCCCATCAATGGCCTGCATTGAAGCCACCAATGATTGCCATGGTGGCTTGGCACCAGAACTGGCAGATAGGTGGTGGAGGTCTTGGCCTGCTGCGTAGGTTGCTGCAGTGGATTCCTCAGTCCTCCTCCTATTTCTTTAGGACACTGAATCTCGAAATTTATATCAAAGTGTTCAGCACAATGAGCTGAATCAAACTCTGTCACCAAAAAACAAATTTAGGCACTAGAAATTGTGTTTCAGGTCACATTCGTTGTGTGGGAGTGCAAAGCTATGAACAAATGTATCTTCACAGCAAGCGTGCTCACTATCGCCCCTCATTAGCTGTGTTTTAAACTAAAAAGACAATATTTTGAGTTTGCAGAGTGCAGTGAGTACTGGTGGACATTTCTAGAAATATAATGATTCAAAGAAGGTAGAGCTACAGAGAGACTAGATGATTAAGAGGTGAGCAACTGTTAATCTGGCAGCTTGGATGAGATGAACAGTTTGATTTTTTTGTTATTGAATGAAAGTATGGAATATCATTTGTGTAGTCAGCAGAATGGTGATTTTTTTTTATCGGAAAAGGTTTTTCAAAGAAAATGAGGGTGTTACTTATAGTTGGAGGTGATGAGATGGGAAGTATTGTGGAGGATAGGGAGAGATACAGTATGGGAAAGTGAAAGAATAAATGTAGGATGACTGACACTTGGACTAGAATAAACATGGTTTCTAAAATTCATTTAACGGGAGTGGAATAAATGAATTTATGTAATGGATATGGTGTCCACATCTATTGCATAAATATATATTGTACTGGAGAGGAAGCACCAATATAGTTAGGGTTGAGTTAGGTGTTTAATGTTAAACCCCAATTTTTCACCTTCATAACTTTGGCATCATTTGACTGAATAGCCCAATATTTGGCATGTGTGGTGCATCTGTCAGGGTCTCAAGATGTCAATTGTTCTGGGGTCGGTTTCTGAAATACGTAACTTCACTTTTTAATGAATTACAGTGTTTTTTTTTCTATGCTTAATATGTTTTTCTCTCATTTGCAACATAGACAAGACAGACTTATTTTCTGAAACTTTTGGGATAGAGGTGGCCTTTGCTAGTGTAGTGCTTTTTAGAGATTTCATGAAAAAAATATTGATCAGTTCCAGAGGTATAAGGATTTAAGTTCTTTTTTTTTCAGCATGCACAGTAGGGTTTTTGGGAAAGCCTCTGATACAAACCATAAATTTTGGTTCACAACAGCGTTTTTGGTTCTCATCACTTAGGCATCACAAACCAAAAATGGTTCTCATGAATTACATTTTTTTTTTGTCAGTGATGGTTGCCACCTTGTTGCTTTGTTCAATAAAAAAACATGGAAAATACATAAAAATGATGTGTTCTGGAAAAAAAAAACATCTGAACCTAGTTAAACAGGACCCATTTAGCTGATGGCAGAGTGAGGATAGGCAAGAAGAGAGAGTGGGAAGAGGAGGGGAGGAGGTACGTGTTGGAAGGGGAGGATGAGGAGGAGGTACAGTTACAAGTAGGAGGTGAAAAGAAAATTTCTTTGTAGAGTCTCTTGAACTGGGGGAGTGTCATACATGAAAGTAAGCTGTCCGGGAGGTTGTCCCATGTTTGAGTTGTTGCTGTAGCGAAGGATCTCTTGCCTATGGCTAAGTGGATTTTGGGTATGCTTAATATGGGAAAGTGAGAAGATCTAAGAGTCCTAGAGAAGGATTTCAGTGAGAGTAGATTGGAGAGGATGGGTGGGGAGGGAAGGTGGATGAATTTGAAGACAGTGCCTAGTACAGAGAAATCCATTTTGGCCTCAAAGGGTGGCCAGCTTAGGGCATTGAGCACATCACAGAGGTGTGCCCGGGCTGGTGCACCGGCCACAAAATGTGGGATTCTATGATAGGCTTGCTTAAGTTTAGCCTGAGTAGAGGTCTTAACAGCATGAGTTATCGGGGCCTCTTTGAAAAGCCCTGGGAGAAGAGCGGTTGAGGTGATAGTCTTCTGAGTGTGGGGTGTAAGGAAGGGGGCAGCACAGTATAGGAGGCAAAGTTTCTGATTAGTTGCCTTAATAACATTAGTTGCATGTGATTCAAGGGAAAGATGCTCATCAAGATATTTGATGGAGCACACTCCTTCTAAAGGAGCACCAGAGGAGGTGTGGACTGCCAGGGGAGGCTGAGAAGTGATATCGAAGGAGGTATGATGGAACAACATAGTTCTCATTTTCTTAGTGTTCAACACCAACAACTTCTCCTTGAATCAAGTTCCAACTGCTTGAAGTCTTTTCCAGGTCAAACATAATGGAGGAAACACCACAGCTGGGTCTATATAGAATGGCATCTATCTGCATATACCTGAACACAGTTCAGAGGCAGTTCATTGATGAAGATGGAGATTGAATAATAGAGGCCCAAGAATTGATCCCTGGGGTCCCCATCAGTGACTGGAGATAAGGAGGAGTAGGCACCAGCCCATTTGACACACTGAAATTGATCAGATAGGTAGTTAGTGAACCAAGCTAGAGAGTTGGAATCATGGCCGAGACAATGGAGCTTTGAAGTGAGAGTGGATGGCTTACAAGATTGAAGGCCTTGTAAGGTCTACTTAAGACAGCCCCAGTGGCCCAGCCTTGATCAATGGCCTGAAAATTTTCTGAGGTGACTCAGAAGAACAGAATCCATCCCATGTCATTTTCAAAACCCCTGTGGGTGTTTGGTGAGGGCATCGGCCTGTGCAAGGAAGGAGTATAATGTTGTATAATATTCTTTCCTGAATTTTTGCAATAGGACATAAAAATGGATATGAGTCTTTAGTTCTCATCAAGATTTGTCATCAGCTCATTTTTTTTTGAACAGGGACAACATTAACCATTTTCCATTTGTCAGGGATGATCTGAGTTAGGAAGGATATGTTGATTAACTGTGCAATTGGGTGAATGAGCACGGGGGCTCCTATCCTGAGGAATTTAGGTGGTAGGGAGTCAAATCCAGGAGAACTATTGGGGTTGAGACCAATTAAGATTTTGAGGACTTATTTTCTCAAGGTGGTTTTTATATGGAAGAGACACACTCAAAAATATCTTCTGGGCAGCCCAGAGGCAACCTTACCCAGCAGTGAGGGAACCATGTTCTGTATATAAGAATAGCAGGGCATTCTCACTGCTGCAGCTACAAATGGGGACATGCTGCCTGCTTGAGTGTCAGCAGTCAGCTGGTGGTCTCCCTCAAGATGCTGTGCAGATGCATAAAGAATAACCATGCTGAAATCTACATCACACTTTCCTGTAATTCTGTTCTGATTCAGCTTTTCTAGTTTGGCATACAGAAGGTTTACAAAAAGGTTTTGAGGGAATTAGCATTAATAATGTGTGATGGAGCCAGCATGTCAGCACAGCTGTAGCACCTCTGCTAGAGAGATGCAAAGTACTTGAGTTTAGGAATGAGCTCAGATCATCAGGGGCCAGCTCAAGGGAGGAGGACTGAGCATCTCAGTGGATGCTCTCCTCAATCAGGGAGGGTGAGTCACTGTCCTTGCTTTAATACTGTCACCTGGGAACCACAGGTGGCAGTGCAATTGAGGGCACTGTGTGAGGGATGGATGCAGGCTGGAAGTTTGGAGCAGCAGCAAGCTTGTTGTGCATATGAACCTTGAACATTCCATGCATGCCTGCATCTGTGGGAACAGGGAGAAACAAGGAAAATAATCTTACCATGACAGACAACAGACCAGCCCTGAAATCTCCTCAGCTGACCAGCAAGTTGAATAGCTGCAGCAGCATGGAGGCAGGTAGTTGATAGGAACTGGAGACTGACAATGCTAGGGTGAATACAAGATCCCAGAGGGAGGTTGAGGCAGTGCTATATGAAGGGGCATAAACAAAGCATAAAACAATATGTGAGGGAAGTTTGTTTATTTAATATTAAACTCAGGCTTAAATTTAATAAACGTAGTCTATCTAACTATCTGTCTAGCTATTATCTATCTATCTATCTATCTATCTATCTGTCTAGCTATTATTTGTCCAATATCTATGTTAAAAAAAGTGTAGCAGGGTGCCCAACCCCGGTAGAACTGTACTATGCTGTCCTCCCTATAAAGTGCCCACCCCCTCTCATTATATATAGATGCTGGCAGTAGGTGCCCACCCACCAGTGCCATCGAAGTGTATCAAACACTGAGATGACTAATCCCAGTAGCAGGTAAGGTCCAACTGTATAAAAAGGAGAAACATCTCTTGTTGATAATTTTCTATTTTGTTGTAATATGCCTGCAATGAAGAAAACAGTCTGTCACTGATCTGACCCCTCCAAACTCACACCAACTTCACCCTGACCCCTCACTCAGCACCCACCACGCACCATACCTCCACACATACACTCACTCACCTAAAAGTGTTGCAAAGCATAGATTTCCTTTCCAATCAGAAAGATATCTTGTTGCTGGAACTGGGGACTACGGGATGAGAAAATAAGATATGTCCAGTTAATGTAGTTTACTGTGTTTTTAATTTTACTCATAACATCATCATAGTTCAATATTTTTACTCCAAGTTTTCAGCATGGCCTTTTTGGGACCCCACCTCATGAACAAGGTTGGTGAAATGTTTCAAATCCATCCCAAAAGCTAACATTGTGGTTGATCTGCAAAATTACTATTCAGGCATGATTTGAAAACATTTACCTACTGGATTCATGAGGAGAGTTCATAAGAAGACTATGTTGAAAATCAGGTGGACAAATATAGTAACATGACCAACTTGTGAGTGATCATTGACCTATTTCAATGTTCACTCATAACTTCACTAATTTTCAATATTTTTCCACCATACTTTCAACATGACCTATTTGGGACCATACCTCAGGAACAAGGCACATGAATTTTTTCAAATCCAGCCTGTAAGGTAATTTTGCATTCACTCACTTGTCAGGTGGGATTTGAACATTTTCACTGACCAGGTTCATGAGGTAGCACCATCCATTAAACTATGTTGAATATTTGGTGGAAAATATGTTACCATCACCACTTTATGAGAACATTGTGAAATATTTCAATGCTCATTCATAACTTCACTAGTTTTCAATATTTTTCCACTAAACTTTCAATGCAGCCCTTTTGGGCCACCTTAGTGAACAAGACAGATGGAATTTTTCAAATCTGAGCCAAAGAAGTGATTTTGCTGTTGCTCCACAAAATCATGCATTTCGGCAGGATTTGAAAAATTTTCACCTACTGGGTTCATGAGAATGGGTCATAAGTACGTTATATTCAAAATTAGGGGAAGAAATATAATAAAATGACAAAGCTATAAAGGAATGTTGCTATATCTTATTGTTTACTTATAACTCTGCTAATTTTCAATATTTTGATTCCAAGTTTTCAGCATAGTCATTTTTTTCACACCACCTCATAAATGTGGCAGTTATTTTTCCAAAGCCTGGAGGAGACACGTTTTCACACTTGTGGTGTGAAATTATGTTTTGGACACTATTATATTATATTGTCAGTGTCAGTGGCTCAGTAGGTAGCACACTCGCCTCTGAGGCTGGGAGATCAGAGGGCTGTGGGTTCAGTTCCCACATCTGGCACTTGGGTTAATATCCCAGCACTGACACTGTAGTGCTGCATGAGAGGGGTGCTGCACTTCTGAGGTGCCGTCTTTCGGATGAGACATTAAACCGAGGTCCCATCTGCCTGGATTGGTGGTAGCTCAGGTAGATGTTAAAGATCCCATGACACTTATTGAAAAGAGTAGGGGAATTTCCTGGTGTCCTGGCCAAATTTCCCTCATTCACTAAAAAATACCACCAACAGCTTAATCTGCTTCAAGGTCAGTTGGTATTCATCTGTTTCTCCCTCCCCTGGGTCGTGCCTGAAAATAGGCAGGATTTGTCTAGTGCACTTACCCGGTCAACAAAAACTAAATAAAGAAATAAATATAAATACCACATGTTATGTTTATAAGAGAAGTCATAAAATGACTATCTTGAAAATGACATGTCACAATTTAAGAAAAAATATGTAATTAGTAAAAAACATTGTGCATAGTGCCAGCCTTTACTCTAGCTGGTAGTGCTATGTAATCATGCAACAGTGAGCTGAGTTTGAGTGCAAACTTAGTGAACCAGCTGGATGGGCAGAGGCAGGGGGTTGACAATGTCAGGCAGCACCACCACCCTTCAGCCTTAGATGGGAAGGCTCAGAGTAGCCTGTGCAGGCCCAAGTACTATATAGTGCAGAGAAATCATTTCTTGGTATAGACCCTGCCCCTTTGCACCTGTGGCTACCAGATGGCCCTCTGCTTTGGCTGACAGAAGGACTCTTTGCCCTGCATGTCTCTATCTATAGCCACATGGAAGTTCAGGGCCCAGAGGGTGCTGCTCTTCCACAGCTGACCAGACAGTATCACAAATCCTTGACATCAATTCTCCCCTTCTGTAGGCAGACAGTCTCTTTCTTTGGTGCAGAGCCCAGAGGTCCTGCACATCCACAACTGTTCAAGAAATTCCTGCACTGACATTCATGAATAAGGATACACTACCACTATCTCAAAAAGGAAGGATTTAAACAACAAAAAACAAACAAAAAAAATGTTAATGCACCAGTTAAGGTTCAACTTCACACCACAAAAGTGAGGAAATGTGGTGTTAGGGTTTTCAACCATAACACCCCATTCCCCAGCAGCAAAAGGACAAAACCACACAAGCAACCACAGACAGCCATCTTCAGCTAAGACTAACAACATTCAACTGTTTCCAGATGACACAAATGCAATAGTACTAATGTGCTACCTTTGTAGATTTGTATCCAAGGCTGCATATATACAGGCTCAGAGGTGCCTGTGTTTCTAACCACTCCTGTGTGTGTATGTTATACAGCATGCATAAGTACCTGCAGCTGCAGAAGGATAGGCTGCATGAGAGTATGTGTTTCTACAGACAGAAGTACTCTTACAATGTGGGTATCATGGTTTCAGCAGTAGATCAAGACATTTTTTAGGGGTAGCAGTTATGTATGGGGTAGTACTTTCCCAGAAAAAAGTAAAATGTTATCTTTTAAAGCTCAGAATAATTTAAAACAGCTACTTTTTGCATTCCTAAAGTGAGCAGGTGCTACCTCGCTATATAGTTGGATCCACTACTACACAGTTTTCTACATACAGTTTCATAACTGCAGGGCCCACAGAGGCCTACACTTCTGCTGTTGCAATTTTGATATCATGGATTCATCAACACCTGCACTTCTGTAGCCAGAGGTCAAAATGTATGTATTACACCTTCAGCTACAGAAGTGCAGGCACCTGAGGGGCCAGTGCTTCTTCTGATAGAACTCTATGTCTTACTGTCTGGATGAGTACCTATGACTACTAGAGTGCTGGCCCCATAGGGGCTTTGCACATTTGCAGACAGAAGAACTCTTGTGCTTTGGGGACTGTGGATTTGTATCTGTAGCTGCAGTGGCCAGGATTTCTGCACAGAGAAAGCAGTGTTGTGACTTTAGTATTGTGGATTTCTTTCTGCTGCCAAGTGAGTATGTGTCTTGTGGTGTGCCTACCACAGATACAGATCCACAAAGGTACAACATCTGTGCTACTGCATTTGAGTCATCTGGGAACAGTTGTACTGTATGTTGATTATCTTAACTGATGATGCCTGTCTGAGGTTGCTTGTATGGTCGTGTCATTTTGCTGCTTGGACGGGGTTGGAAGTTAGGGCTGGAAACCCTAGCACTGTATTGCCTTACATTTGTTGCATTAAGGTGAACCCTAACTGGTGAATTAATTTAATTTTCTGCAAAGAATAGCTCTATCTATCTATCTATCTATCTATCTATCTATCTATCTATCTATCTATCTGTCTACATATCTATCTATCTTCATTGCAAATATATATATACATATATATATATATATCATAGTTACGAAGTCGTGCCACTATAGTTAGGGTTCAGTGGTCACTTCTATGTTAAACTCACAATTTGGGGCATTATTAATTTTGGACCCGTTCAATGGATTTGCCTGAAATTTGGTAGGCACGGTGTGGCATGGTAGATCTCTTGATTTGCTAAATTGTGTTTTGGTCTGCCTTACAGTCTTTGCATACAAAAATGATGAAAATGCTAAATTATCCATTTTTGGAGACAGCTTTTGGGATTTTGGACGTGGCCCTGCATAGCCATTGTGTGGTCTGCTGCTCTGCTAGATGACTTGTTTGAAAGAGCTTTGGTTGCCGAACGTGACTCTTTTCGTTTGGTGAAAAAATATTAAGGCATTCAAAATTATGCCACTTTTAAGTTCCCATTATAAGTCAATGGGAAAATTTATATGTATGTTTTGTGAACAAAGAATGGGGTTCTGGCCATCTGTTCTCACCTGGCAAGCAAAGAATTTGGAGCCTTGCTGTTCAAGAATCTTTGTCCCAGAGAATTTTAAAAATTCTTTGATCGTGAGGTCCGCCATCTTGTTTTTAAATTTCTGATTGGAAAAACACAAATATCTCGGCTCAGGGGTCACCTCTGAAGTAAAGGTTGGATGAATTTTACTCAGAGGACTCCAATCTATTGAGCCATGCCTTTAGTTTGATCCACATTGGTAAAAAAATAGAGTTCTGAGCTTTTAAAATCTTAATTTGCAGCTTGCTAATGATCTTTGATCGCGAGTCTGCAAATTCTTTGATCGCGAGGTTCTTTGATCGTGATCATGCATCGTGAGAAACGAGGACAAGAATGCCAGATTTAAATTCTATTTTTCTCAGCCCAGCAATTGCCCTAGAGCGTTAAGTAAAGGGGTGGATTTTTGCTCAGGGGGCTTCGTTCTGCCCCATTTGAATAAAAAAAATCATGTTTTCCAATATCCTGAGTGGTCTAGGCCCCCTGATCATGATAAAATAGATTACAATCTCTAATTCCCTAGTAGTCTAGTGGCCCCCCAATGTGTATTTCATAAATATTGCTTTTCTATATCCCTGGTAGTCTAGTGGCCCCCCGATCTGTATAACATTATTATAGTTATTCATATCCCTGGTAGTCTAGTGGCCCTGCCCCATCATAATAAAATACATAATGATCTGCAATTTCCTGGTAGTCTAGTAGCTTCCACCCAGCTGTGCCAGCCACCCAGCACCCCCCACCCTTCCTCAGCCAGCAACTGGCACAGCCCACCTCTCATCCTGACCAGCTACCAACTGTGTCTGTATTAGAGCAGCTAATGCAAGAGGTGCTAATACACACAGTCGGTGGCTGGCCATGGAGGTGAGAAGATAGGCTGTATCTTAATTATCTTATTCACCCCTTCCAGATATCCTCAGTATCAAAAATAGCCTCTGGAAGGCCTACCATGGTACATCTTTGCTTGAGCCAAAATGTTAAGTCCATAACACTGACTCCCTCATTTCTAAATAAAACAGTTACAATTTTATGAGCGGGCCTGGTTAATGGAATCAGATCAAAGCGAGACTACAAAGGAGAGCTTTTAACTGAGTTATATCTCTCCCAGAACTTCTCGAAAGCACTACTGAGCTTAAAGCTCACATCAAAAGAGGATTCACCAGAAACATGAATTAATGAATTAATTTCAGATGTATAAAACGCAAACTGTCTTTCAATAACTGAAGAGCCACAAATTTCCTATATGGAAAAACATCCAACACCCCCTTTATACAGAAGGCAGACAGCAGTATGTCTCTTGGCAGCATAATTATGTCTTGGCTGTTCATTATTGAAGGTTGGTGGATGGCCCTCATGGTGTTTGGTGGGTTCTAGGACTAAGTCTTGGTTCTGGTCCATGTGAAAATTATCTAGGGTGTACACCCCCCCCCTCCTGTAAGGGTGGGGGTTCCAGCTAAGTTTCTAAGTTCCAAATTGGGATTGTGAGCTGGAGTTCTGTCGGTAAAGCCAGGGAAGAGTCACATGGAACAGTGTCAACAGGAACAGTCACAATGTTTGTACTCTCAAGTTGTTTGGTAAAAATAGTAGCCCCCTCAGGTTGTTCTAGTACAGTAGTTTTACGACATTGTTTATCAGAAGGGGTTTTATCAGTCATGCTTACCTCCAGTATGTGGATTGGAGAAAACCCGGACATCCATTTACATGTGTCAGGTAGGCAAGCCCAACCTGTGGCTTTCAGGGACTGGTCGACTGTCCAGGGCATGTCATCGAGCTCTGAGCTATCTGCCCATGAAATGTATTGCTTGTTGTTTGAGCCAACCGCTTGTTTTGCAGTCTTCTTTTCAGTTTGTACTGTAAAGGAAGAAAACCGTTGCTGTGCCTTAATCATGGGGCAGTTTTTGGTACTGAGTAGGAGTCGAGGAGTGTCGCTGGGTAGAAGGTGAATTGCCAATGTTGGTAACACTAATAGTCATGGCTGGATTCTTAGGTAAGGCTGTACTAGCCTCGGCTTCACTCACAGTAGCTTTTGCTAGTAGCACAGCTAGTTCTTGCCTCTTTGGAAACTCCTCTTCATCTTCTAGGATTTGTTGTAATTCCATAGCAGTAATCACAGGCCTAGTCAATGAACCATCCATTTTATCAACCACTATTTCTCTTGATGCTGTGGTGACAGTTTTTGGAAAATCCGTTACTGGGGCTCATCTGTGATTTGTATATCCATAGAATTTTCTTCCACAGTCAAAGTTGTTGAAGTCTCCTGTAAGGCAATAGTTGCAGGGGAGAACAGGTCCACAACAGCCTGAACATTCTTCTCCAACTGCATCTGCTCAAGGACTGAGCCGGCCATCCTCTGACAGTCAGAGGTTCCCCCTACTTGAGAGTAGGGGAAAGTTTTATTGAAAAATTCAAAACAAAAGGCATACAACACAATAACTTTTATTTATACATCCAAGTTCATCTTAATATTTAAAACAAATCAACTATCAAAAAGAAGGCAAACATCAACCAAGTTATCCTATTTTATCTTTCAAAAATGGTACGTCTTTCCATCTGACAATCCATTCCTTCTCACATAATGTTTTCTTTTCATATATCCATTGTTTACACAATTTGTGTTCCACCTGCTCAATGACCATTTCCAGGTCTTTATATATTTGCTGTATCACAAATTTACATCTAACTTGCCATAATATAAATCTTATAAAAGCAAATATAAACCTAATGAGTCCTGCCTCCATGTAAAGGGGGCCTATGGGGAACCCTCACACTACGTCTATATATGTCACCTGTTTCCAATATGAATCTTTCCATTTTTTTGCTAACCGACCCCACAATTCCTGTGCATATGGACACTGTACATAAAAGTGCTGCATTGTTTCTTCTTCTTGTGCAATTCAACATTCACGTGGGCACTTTCTCTCAGCTTGGATTTTATGTTTTGCATTACCTTTTACGTTTAACCTTCCATGGCTCCTGAGCCACGTTACATCCCACAATCTGGGTGGTACTTTTTTATCTTGTAAGGATGTTAAAGCATGCCCATAATGGATCACCGGAATCCCTTTAAATATTGGAGTAATCAAAAAGACTTTATCCTGTATTATTTGATATATAATTTTACTGGTTTGGCATTGAGAAATATCAGGATCTAATTTTCACTGTTTTATCTTTTTAAAAGATGGTTTGAAGAAGCTTGGGCCTGTTTTAACATTCTTCAGCTTATCTCTCTTAGTGTCCCACAGCTCCATAAAGGGATGTAGCCATTTCCTTGTAAATATCGACCATATTGCTGTATTTGGTTTTGTATAGTCTATTAAATTTTTATGAAAAAAATTACTGAAATAAAATGCCACTGGGTTGAGCAAATGTAGGTCTCCTTTTCTTATAGGAAGGTACAGTATGTTGCCTTTTATTTGGTTGAGGCAACTCCCCCAAATAATCTGAAAAAACAAACTTAAAAGGGTTACTTCTAATGATGGGGGAATAGGGTAAACTATACTCATATACAAAAATAAGGGGAGTAAAAAGGTCCTAACTACCTCTACTTTTTTCTTTTTAGATTGCTGCCATGATTTCCAAACAGCTACCTTTTGCTTGGCAAATTCTAATTTTTCAGTCCAATTTAAAACACCATTGTCCTCCTTCCAAATTTTACCCCTAAAATCCTAACAGGTTCTGTTGACGCTGTGATACCTTGTATTTCATCAATCGATGTAGAACACTCATTTATAGGATATATATTACCTTTTGTTTATTAACTTGTGCTCCTCGATCTTCGAGTAGTCTTCTATTGTCTTCATTACTAGGATACCCACATTTGGGTTTGCTATAAATATACAGACATCATCTGCATATGCTGCTGTCTTAATCTCTAGAGTGCCTTCTGTAGGTTTAATACCCTGTATCGCATCATCTTGCTGAATTAATCGTAGTAGTGGGTCTAAACAAAAGACGTATAATAAGTGACTTAATGGGCACCCTTGTCTTACATCACTTTCTATTTTGACATATGATCCTAAATGCCCATTTACAAGTGGAATGGCCATAGCCCTTCCATATATTAAAGAAATCCATGAACAGAACATCTCAGGTATACCATATGTTTTTACACTTGCACTATATACGGATGTGGGGCCCTGTCAAATGCCTTTTCTTCATCAATTGATATAATATACCCATTTATTTCTCCTTCTTTCCCTTGTTCTATTAACTCCCTTATCAGTAGTAAATTCTGTTCCATTGATCTTCCAGCTATGGATCATGTCTGTGTTGTTGTAATTAAATAAGGGGCAATTTATGCTAACCTGCTCAGAAGAATTTTCATTAATATTTTTAAGTTTACATTTAACAAGCTTAAGGATCTCCAATTATTCAAATCAGTCTTGTCGTTCTTCTTATGAATTAGTATTTGTACTGCAATGCACATATGAAAGTCTATTTCCTGATGGTCCAGTATCCAATTACATACTCTTCCTAAAATCTCAGTAATTAAGGGGCTACATTTTTTATAGAATTCTGTAGAGAGACCATCCAGCCCTGGTGCAGTATTATAGTTTAGTTTACTTATATAGTGGATTCCACTTAAATGCACTTCGGATAAGTGCATATTTCGGTTTATTGCACTACATTTAAAATCCCTGTTTTTTTTCATATATCTTCCTTGTTAAAAAATCCATTTATATACACTTCAGATTAAAGCACATTTTGGTTAAATACACAGATGTCCCATTACTTAACACATAATTTGCAATGTAGTCAGCACCTGTTAAGTGCACAACGGTTATAACGATGTTGCCCATGGTATGTGAAACTGCTAATGACATGCCTAACTATCTAATGAAGTTTTGATAGACTATTTAAAACCTTGAATAGTTTATCCAGGCACTCACCCCATAGCAACAAAAGCAGTATGGATCGGAATTAGGTGTGGATGTATCCACAATCACTCGAATAGTGCACAACAAAGACAGACTTCTGGCTGAATGGGAGCACTCAGAGAACCAGGATTGCAAATGGAGATGTGAGGGGAAAAGTGAGGAGGTTGAGGAAGCCCTCTTGCGATGGTTCTTTTAACAGCAAATGTGTGGGGTGATTCAGGGGACAGTCAGTGAATAATGACAGACTTCTGGCTGAATGGGAGCACTGGAGAACCAGGATCGCAAATGGAGATGGGGGGAAGCGAGGAGGTTGAGGAAGCCCTCTAAATTAAGTACTGCAGTGAAATGTAATGTTTAAATGAAGGACAGTTTGTTTGAAAAAAATGCAAATAAACGTTTGAGCACATATGCATGCCTCCCTGTATCTCTTCTTTTAAAAAAAAAAAACGTTAATTTCAGGTAAATGCACATTCCGCTTAAATGCACATTTTTAGTGTGCAAAATGGGTGTGCATTTAAGTGGATTCTGCTGTAGCTTTTTCTATCTCCTCTTTTTTTATTGGCCCATTGAGAGACTTACGGATCTTGTTAGGTATTTCTGGAATTTGTATAGTATCCAGTAGATTTTTTATTTCTGCATTATTAATCAGAGGACAGGTATACATATTCTTTAAATTATTAGTTACAGTTTTTAAAATTTCTGGTGAAGTATTTACCACTGTTCCTAACTGTGTTTTAACTGCTGCCATTTGTTTTTCTGCAATTCTTTTATTACAGTTCTGGAATGCATCCCCAAAATGTGTTTTTCCTGGGGAGCATATTCGGTGTTCATTCAACATCAAAGCAGCTCTGGAATATTGTAATGCTTCCATCACTTTTTTTATATTATTGACTTGAGTGGTTAGATTTACCTTCTGAGTATTTACTGCTGAATATAGTTTTTCTAGCTGCATTCAAAAAGCCAAATATATTTTATAATTATTATTTTTTTGTTGTAGAATATTGCTTAGTATGTTTCTGTATCTCATTTATTATTTCTACCCACCAAAAACTGATATCCTCCATTAGCCCCGCTATTGTCATTCGAGCCATCAACAACTCTCTTGTTTGAAACACACATTCTTCTTCTTCTTCTTCTTCTTCTTCTTCTTCTTCTTCTTCTTCTTCTTCTTCTTCTTCTTCTTCTTCATCTTATAATTGACTATTAAACTTCCAATAACCATTACCTTTTGATAACTTTTCTTGGAGCCCACTGTGACAGTTAAAATCACATGATCTGATGTCTCTGTTGGTATTGCTTTTACCTGATGTACATGGGTTTGTTGTTTTATAAAAATAAAATCAATGCGGGTTGCAAGTTTTCCCCTATGATAAGTATGTCCCCTCATCTCTTTCAAAGCTCTGTACGTGTCCTGTAGACCGCTAAGAGAGATAATCTGCTTTAAACAATTAGTATCACAAAAGTCTTTAGTGGTGACTGCACCATGATCCTGTTTGGCTAAAACACAGTTGAAATCACCTCCCAGATTATTTGCTTAAGGTGAACAGATAGGGTTTATATCTGAAAATAATGCAACTCTGTTCTTTTTCCCGGGGGGGGGCATATACATTTATAATTCTCCAAGCCTTATTCTGTGAAACAAAATCTAGTAATATAGCCCTTCCTGACTGGATATCTACCAGTTTGGTGATCTTAAAATTGTCCCCTCTGAGTAAGATCCCCACCCCATCGCAAGCATCTACCCCAAAAGAAAAAAAGGATGGACCCCAACACCACAGTTTTTTTTGCTGCCTCTATTAAAGAAGATGTAATCAGTCTAGTATCTTGTATGAGGCAAATATCACACTGTAACTCCTTTAAAATGAAAACGGTTACCAATCTTCTCCTTGCATTTTTTAAACTATTTGTGTTTAGGGTGGCAATGCTGAGAGAATGCATATCAAAAGGAAAAGGGAGGGTTCAAATTATTTTTCTATTGGGATTTTTCCTATTCTTGTGCTATGTCTTGTTCTTACACCCAGTTTTTTTTTTTTACCTTTCATTACTCTTAACAGGTGTCTGTTGCTCTTCCTGTGAGTCAGATGATGGAATGGCCTGAGAAGAAGTCTCAGAGTCACTGACATGTTCCAACTCTTGAGATTGCGAAGCCAAAAGTTTGTACTTATTCCATAGCATAGAGTCAAGCCATACAAAAACAAGAGTATTGGACTTTAGGAAGACTGACTTTGGGAAAATGAGAGAGTGCCCCAGAAAAGCACTAGAAAATGGGCAAGAAGGAGGGGTGGAGGAACAATGGGGAACAATCAAAACAGCCATCGCAGAGGCAACAAGCCTTTGTGTGAAGCAAATCAACAAAACAAAATGAAGGAAAAACCACTATGTTCTCAAAAGAGGAGGCAGGGACTGTTAAGGAGAAAATGATGGCATTCAGGAAATATAAGAAACACAGAAGGAGCAGGACATAGAACTTTATCAGTTAAAGCAGAAGGAGTCAGGAAGGCAGTCAGAATAGCAAAGGCACAAACTGAGGAAAAGATAGGCAACACTGTTAAGAAGGGGGATAAAACCTTTTATAGGTACATTAGGGAGTGAAGAAAGACCAAGGGAGGGATACAGAGACTTAATAAAGGGGAGGGAATGAGGGCAGAGGGTGACAGTGAAAAAGCAGGGATACTGAATGAATATTTCTGCTCAGTATTCACAACAGAAGGGGGGGGAGGTACCTAAACCAAACAAGAGAGAAACTCTGAATAGGGGGGTCGATATCAGTCCATTCACAGAAGAAAGGGTTTTGAAAGAACTCTTGAAACTGAGGGTGAACAAAGTAATGGAGGCCTGATGGGTTTCACCCAAGAATTCTAGAAGAACTAAGGGTAGAACTAGTAACACCACTGACTACTCTCTTTAAAAAATCATGGGAGGATGGGGTGGTACCTGAGGACTGGAGGAGGGCAAGTGTGATTCCACTTCATAAAAGTGGGAGCAGAGCAGAGGAAGTAAACCACAGACCAGTTAGTTTGACTTCAGTGGTAGGGAAAATGATGGAATCACTTCTGAAGGAAAGAACTGTTGAGTACCTAGAGGCCAGTGGGGCACAGGACCCAAGGCAGTATGGTTTCACAGCAGGAACGTCATGTCAGACAAACCTAATAGATTTCTTTGACTGGGTGACCAAACTAGTAGACCACGGTGGGGCTGTGGATATGGCCTACCTAGATTTTAGCAAGGCATTTTACAGTCTCACACAAAAGATTAATATACAAGTTAGCCAGCCTTGGAGTGGGTCCCAAGGTGGTAGCCTCGATAAAAAACTGGCTGGACAACAGGACGCAAAGGGTAATAGTAAATGGAGACTACAGTGAAGAAAGGAGGGTAACTAGCGGGCTACCGCAGGATTCAGTACTGGGACCGGTCCTCTTTAATGTCTTTTATCAGTGACATTGGAGAGCACCTGGAAGGAAAGGTTTGTCTCTTTGCAGATGACACAAAGATCTGCAACAGTGTTGATACACAAGGTGGGGTAGAAAGAATGAAAAGAGACTTGGCAAGGTTGGAGGAATGGTCACATGTGTGGCAGCTCAGATTCAATGCAAAGAAGTACAAGGTAATGCATCTGGGAAACTAAAACCCAGGGGAAGAGTACACAATGGGGGGTGAGTTAATAACAACAACAAAAATCAAAAGAGACCTAGGAGTAATTATATCAGATGACCTAAAGGTGGTCAAGCAACGTGAGAAGGCAGTAAGGAGGCCTGGTGGGATACTAGGATGCATAGGGAAAGGTATCAACAGTAGAAAACAGGAAGTTGTTATCCCTCTGTACAGACAGTTAGTGAGACCCCATCTGGAGTACTGCGTGCAATTCTAGAGACCCCATCTCCGCAAAGACGTAGACAGAGTGGAGGCTGTTTAGAGGAGGGCAACCAAAATGGTGCAGGGTCTGCACCAGAAGACATACGAGGAGTCACTAAAGCAGCTTAATATGTATATCATTAAGGAAAGGAGGGAGAGGGGGGACATGATTGAAACTTTCAAGTATCTCAAGGGAATTAGCAAAGTACAAGAGGGTAGTATCTTTCAGAAGAAGAGATGTGCAAGAACAAGGGGGCACAATTTGAAGATAGAGGGAGGACAGCTCAGAGGTAATGTTAGAAAATATTTTTTCACAGAAAGGTTTGTGGATGCATGGAACAGCCTTCCTGATGAGGCTGTGGAGTCAGGAACAGTGGGAGAATTCAAGAATGCATGGGACAGGCGTAAGGCAATTCTAGTGGGGGAGGTAGGAGGAATTAAGCTGTTGATTAACTAGAATCTGCAGCTTATCCATCAGGTAGGGAAATGGGCAGACTAGGTGGGCCAAGTGGTCCTTATCTGCTGTCAAATTCTATGTTTCTATGGTTCTATAGTGGAATTCTGTGCTCAGGGGAAGAAGCTTTTGCCAATTTGGATCTTGGCCTTGTCTGTCTAAGGCTCTGTTTTCTTGACCATACTTGAATATTGGGAGGAGGCATATTTGAGTTTTCTATTGTAACTTTAGTAGTTTCACCTAAGGTCTGAGGTTTGACTCCCTCCATCTGTGCTACCTCTATTCTTTCTGAACCTTCATGGATTGGTTCAGGGACTTGAAGTGGGATTCATTCTTCTGAATGAGAGGGGTCAGGAGGATTTTCAGCTGGAGCTGGGGGGGGGGCTAGGTATTTGTCTGATGTTTAGGAGCCTGTTTATGGGCCTCAATATCTTTCTTTTGAGCCTCTTGTTAAGATGTGGTCTTGATTCTGTTGGTTTGTTCTATTATGTATGGCCCAGGGACAGGCCCTAAAAGCATGTCCCACCTCATCACATAAGTTACATTTGAGCTCTTCCCGACAGTTTGAGCTTTCGTGTCCAAAAGAAAGACAAAGATTACATTTTAATCTATCACAGGCTGAGCTCAAATGCATATGTGATCCGTACTTGAAACATGTTCAGGCTGGCCTGCATAGAAACAATGCCCTCGCCTCCTTCCCAAAAAATACTGTTTGGGAGGTGGATTGACCTAAATTATTACTATGCAGGCGGACTTTGTACCTCCACCCTCCTGTCCAGAGATGTTATTCTTCAAGATGGGCTGTGGAGTACCTAAAATATCACATTTTGTTGCAGCCAGTGTGAAATATCATGGACTGCAACAGTTTCATTTCTAGAACCGTGACATTCTTTATAGCAGGCTTGGTTAAAGGGATTGCACGAAAGGGTAACCACAGAGGTGAATACCTTAATTTCTCATACTTTGACCAGAACCTGTCTAAGCCCTGCAGAGTTTTAAAACAAACATCATACAAAGTGTCTCCTGATGCATAAATAAGGGCAAAGATTTCATTAGTAAAGAAACCTAATGATTCTTTAATGAGAGACTTTCCCACATGTATTTTGTCTGGGGGGGCAGGTAAAACCCCCAGATATTGCAGTCTCACAGCATTGCATCTCAGTTGTGGGGGGGGGCCTGGCCTAAAAAGAATCTTTCTTCCGAAATTCAGCCCAGGTAGATCTTGCTCTTTCCCTTGGATCAGATTGTGGCTAGAGGCTCGGTCTCAACTTCCATATGATCTCCCTGTTTGTAGGCTATTACTGGGGCCTTCATCCCCTGATGTAGAACTTTCTACAACTAGAATTTTCTGTAAGTGTATTTCAGAGTCTGTATTTTCACAAACATCTTCTGCGTGTAAATCCATGTCTGATTCAGTCACAAACTTTTGTATAGTATGGTCTAAAGTTTTTTGTAAATCTGTGCTCCTTTCTGTTTGCCCAGGGATAGGGCTACGATCAAGATCCGGAATCCAATGACCTGTGTAACCCCTAGGTGGCACTATCCCTTGGGCTACTACCCCTGCCTGCTTGGCTACTAACAGGTTAAGGGGACTGAGTTCTGTAATGGGTGCCTCCACCCAAAAGTCTGGGTAGGTTTGGGTTATGCTAACCAGGTCACAGCCCTCTGGGACACTGTGATCCCCCTTTTCTCCCACTAGTGGCCCACACCGTACACAACAGTGACTTTCCCAATAGCCCTGATAAGCAAACCACATACACTTATACTTGGCACTTACCCCCAGGACTGGTTCCTTCAGCTTGACTCTGGGGACCCCCTGTAAAATAAGGTGAGGCAGTACAACAGCAACAATGCAATACCTTCAACATAAACTGACACCACAGTCAATGTAAATTGCAGAAACAAACAGATCTGATTTATTCAGGGGTCTGTAACAAGGAGGGGGAATAATCAGATTAATTAGCTTGAACACATTAATAATTACACTATTGGGCATTCACTTAGAGTCTCACTCATTCACACTCTCTGGGTAACCAGGATGGGGAAAGGGGCTAGCCAGGTCCGTTGCCCAGGGTAGGCCAGCATTGCAGCTGGTTGGGGCCCTGTGATGGAAAAAGAACATGCACACACAATTTGTACTCCGGAGCCGGAGGGCTCAGTTTATGGAAAGAAAAGCACAGAACAATCAGATGATACACTTTGATTAATCAAAAGTTGCAGGAGCTACCCTGATAATTACCTCATGATACCCAGGCTAAACACAGGAGGGCTGATGGATGAAAGGTCTGGATTGCTAGAGGAAGCTGGGCCCTCAATGATGGATCTTTCTGTGCCACAGAGTAGTGAGGCTGGACCTGCATGTGGCAGGCCTATCTGCATCAGGCAGCACGGATTCAATCCGATTCTGACAGGGGATACTTCCGCCTATCACACAGTATACAGACAGAGGGAAAGTAGATCGTGACCCCTTGCAGTTCATAGCACATTTGTATGTAAAGGAAATTATTATACCAGGCAGGCTGCTCCTTTGATCCCGATCGCAAAATACTGTTATTACCCGAGCATCATGGAAGCTAAAGTCCTGACAGGCCGATGGCTTTCAGCAAAATCTTCAGTCTTCTACAGGGTGAGCCTGGCTATAAATCAGCAACTTGCTTCATTCTCTGCAAATTTGGAATCAGTCCGAAAACGTCCTCTTCTCCCTCTCAGGGCAGATAGCAGGCTAGTAGGCTAGGAATCAGGCCTTCCACGGATCTCTCGAACTACACCGCAATGGCTGCTCGAACACACACAGCAGTGCTGCTCCTTCAGCGTCCAACTCGAATCTGGCTTGCAAGCAAACACTTCAGGGCATTTCCCTTAGATCCAAAGGGTTTGGTTGGTCGGTTCAGTTGTCAGTCACAGCAGGGCTCCCTCTATTGGTGCAAAAAGGCGCCAAGGATCCAAAACTATATTTCCCAGAGTCAGGCACCACACAGATCCACTTTATAGGCTCCATTTTAGAGTCCTCACAACCCCATTGGTTCAATCCGGCAGTTTGGGACCAAAATGGTGGAGTATAACAGAAACAGTCCATGCTGCAAGAAAGACAGGTTAGATAAACTACATTTTCAGTATTACTCTGCATAGTTCCCCACAATTAGTGACAGCTTTCAGAAGGGCTCCCTCTGCACACTTAGTAACGGCAGAAATGGAGTGCTTAGGCAGTGGCCCGGGCAGAACTTGGGCATAACTACACACACACACACACCCCCATTCAAACTAATTATGTCTGCAAGCAGGCAGACCTTAAAGAGACAGTATGTGGAGGCTCTAAAAGCACTTGCTGCAGACCAGCAAAACGGCTTTAATGCCGAACACCACCCAGACTGGGAGCACTTAGACAAGCTCCTGGAAGACTTTTCGGAACCCCCATTTTCAGGGGGGTTACATCCTTCCTGGCCTGGATAAACTTGGCATCCACGTCAAGTAGGTACCCTTATAATAACTCTAAGGCAAAACATCATATACATTCACATCACTAACATGTCAGGCCTATATCTTTTAAGCAGTAGTCAACATATTAAACCTTTGTTACATACACAAGTCCTGTATTTCACAGTTTACTACTTGTTACACAACATTATACATACATTCGCAGTTTGAACTCAGGTCAATACTTTTTGCACATGAAACAATGATAATGGGGGCCCTTCCCTATCAGCTACCTTGGGGCTAGATGGGACGGGCACCATACCCGAGGGAGAACAATTAACCTGGAATTTGCACTTATACCAGTTTGGTGTAGTGAGCCTCGGGACACACATACTCCTTTATGGACCACATTGAGAGGCAGATCCACAGGCCTCCCAGGGAAACATAGCTGAGGGCACATACTGGCTTTACTGCTTGACCAGTCTTCCTGGGGGAACAGTTACAGTCTCTGTATCTTTAGCTTCACTCTCTGCACTATCCTTACTTGCAATGGGAGTCTTCATCTGGGCAGAACAATCTGGACCTGAGGCATGGTCAGCCTCTGGATTAACAAGTTCTGGTTCCACCACACTTTGCTCACTTGAAAATCTCTCTGGCACTGGAAATGAACTATTAAGACACTCAAAGTATTTTCCTGCTCTGGTATATCACCAGTTGGTCTCAGCTCATCTGTTTCTTCCTCAGGCAATTCAAACAGTTCCACCATACAAAGTGACTCAATATCCTCAGACGTGACACTCTGTACTTCACTCTCAGGAAGCACTGGCTCCAAGGACAAAGCTGGGGGCTCAGGCAGTCCCGAAGGCCCAGCTTCATCCCCATAATTGACCAGAGGATTACCTTGAAACAATTGACTTAGTTCATAAGAAGGGTAGTAACCATAGTTGTTCTCACTTTCATCTGAAGTAGACTGACAGTCATTTTCAATTGGGGTTTGCGGTGGAGGAAACCTTAGATCAGAAACTACAGGCGCAGACTTTCTCTGTCTTTGTCTGGCAGCAGCCCTTGTCACCGGTCCAGGGAGAGCAATCTCCAAGGGTTCAGATTCAATCATTATTTGTCCAATGGGCAACAAATGGTTATGGTGCATTGTTCTGACATCCTTAGAGTTGTTCTCAGGCCGTACTTTATACACTGGCAAGTCATTTAGTCTTCCCACTACTATGTGAAGGAGATAGTGCAACCTGTCAGCAATCTTGTGTTTGCCATGCAGTCCCAGATTTCTTAACAATACAGGGTCTCCCTTGATCTCTTGAGCCTTCACTTTTTATCATATCTTTCTTTATTGGCCAAATTTCTCTTTGCAGCCATGGTCTGAGCTAGTTGGTATGTATGATTCAATTGAGCTTTAAACTTTTACATGTATTGTAGTTAGCTGTCAGCTCAGACCCATCGGGAAGACTCCAAAACAAACATCCACTAGCAACTGAGCCTCTTCCAAACATAAGGTGGTAGGGGAGAACCCAGTAGCATAATTCTGGTGCAGTTGTAAGCATGTACCAAAGTGCTAATTTGCTGGCTCCATCTGGGCTTATCTTTTGGGTGGAGAGTGCCTAGCATGTCAAGCAGGGTTCAGTTAAATGTTCTGGCTGTGGATCCCCTGGGGTGGTAAGGGTGGTTCTAGACTTCGCACTTCCCACAGAGAGATCTCCTTGATTAAGTGACTCTCAAAATCCCATCCTTGGTCAGAATGGATTCTCTGAGGGGCCCCATAATGAACGAAGAAATTCTCTACCAATACATTGGCCACAGTGGATGCTTTTTGGTCCTTTGTGGGAAATGCTTGGGCATACCTTGAAAAATGGTCAGTGACCACCAGCACATTACTAATACTCCACTGATCAGGCTCCAAACTCCGGAAGTCAATACAAGCTAACTCCATAGGGGCGCTGGTGGTGATGTTAACAAGGGGTGCAGCCCTCAGGGGCAAAGCCTTTCTCTGCAGGCAGCAACTGCAAGTCCATATATGATTCTCAACATCGGCCCCTATCTTAGGCCAGTAGAATCTAGACCACACTAGATCAAGGGTACGTCTATACCGAGGTGCCCCATGTGGTTGTGTAGGGACCTCAGCACCAAGTCTCTGAAAGCGGTGGGCAAGACCAATTGTTTCTTGTCTACTTGTCCCCACTATCTACTATTTCTCTGTACAGCAATAGGTTAATCAGTTTCAGCTTAGGGCCTTCTTTATACAATAAGACAGTTTTCAAATCAGAAGAGAGCAACTTGGACACATCTTTCCCTGCCTAGAGGGCTTCAAGTGTTGATTTGATCATAGGATCTAGGGATTGAGCCCGCTGGAGACTGTCATTATCAAGCTGAGGCAGTGCACCAATATCTAATGCAGAAAAGTGGCAGTAAGTGGCAGGTATACAATTGTCAGAGGGCCGCAAGCAATCTACTAGACAGTCCACTGCATCTGTGGACATTTGTTCCTCTTTGTCAAACTTCTGGCATAGCGCTCAAATATCAGGTTCTGACAGTCTGAGCCAATCACTTCAGGAAACAGGCGTCCAGAGAGAGCATTAGTATCTACGTGATTTAGGCCTGCTGTCATTCAATGGTGTAATCATAAGTAGAAAGCGAGAAAGCCACCTATGGCGAGTGGCATCCAATTTGGCTGAAGTCTGCACATAAGTCAAAGGATTATTATCTGTCTTTACCAGTATCTTGGCCACATACAAGTATTCATGGAATTGGTCAACAATGAGCCCACTTCAACGCCAGGAACTCATGCCATTCTCGTGTTCTTGATACAACACAGCCTCCAAGCCTTGCCGACTAGCATCAGTATGTAATACATAGGGTTTTGCAGGATCAGCATAGGCCAGGACAGGAGCATGAGTGAGTTGGTATATGATTTCATGAAAAGCAGTTTCACAAACAGGTGTCCAGCGGGACCCAAAAGACTCATTTGGATGGAAATACACTCTCTCGGCTTCAGTGGAGGCCACTCTCTTGTATTTTTTGTTGGTGGGAGGGTAACCTTGGGTAAGATTCAGAAGTGGGCAAATCACCCTTGAATAGTCCTTAATGAAGCGCCGCTAATAACCACAGAATCCTAGAAATCTTTGTAATTCTTTTAGGTTGCAGGGCTGGAGTTAGGTGGTCAAGGCCTCAGCTTTGTTAGGATCAGTCTCTATCCCCTCAGTGGACACTATATGTCCCACATATTTTACTGATGTCTGAACAAACTGGCATTTGTCGATGGATAGTTTGAGGCCGAAATCTTCCAGGCAGTCCAACATTTTAAAAAGTCTGCTTTCATGTTCCTCCAATGAACTCCCAAACACTATAACATCATCTAGATATACTAGGTACTCCAATAAGTTCATGTCCCCCACTGCATGCTCCACCAACAGTTGAAAAGTGGCTGGGGCACCTGAGATCCCTTGGGACATCCTCATAAATTCATAGAACCCAAGTGGACATATAAAGGCTGTCTTCTCATGGTCTTCTGGGGTCATGGGGATCTGGTAGTACCCACTGGAAGATCCAACATTGAAAACCACTTGCTACTGTTCAAACAGTCTAAGGCATCCTGAATATGGGGATGGTGTATTGATCTGGGATGGTCCACCTGTTGAGGATCCTAAAATCCACACACATTCATACTGTTCCATTCTTCTTTCTCACTACTACAATAGGGAAGCATAAGGGCTTCTGGATTCTTGTATCACACCAGCCGCAGCATCTTCTGCAGGTGCCGTCTCACATCATCTATATCAGCAGGTGCCAGGCGTCCGAGACCTCTCACGGAATGGCCGCTCATCATGCAACCGGATATGATGTTCAGCCCCTTGCACACATCCCACATCCCATTCCTTTAGTGAAAACACCTGGTCTCTCTGGGCAAGTTTCTCACTGATTCTCATCTTCCTTTCTGCTGGCAAAGGGGAGTCACCAAAATCAAACAAGTCGGGCGTCACTTTGTCATTCTCCCCTGAGTACTTGTTACTGGGTAACACTGCAGTGTCTGCACAGTGCACAGTAGCCAGGATGCAGCCTCTATTTACCCGAATTTCTCTGTCTGACACATTGTGAACTTGGACCATCACCTGTCGAGCATAGGCATGAGCCCGAGCGGGTAAGATGCTGGGCTTAACTAGCAAACCTTCTGGCAATTTTCCATCACCTGGAGCATCCAGCATGAGTATCCTGTTCTTGACATCCTTTCTAATCGGACTTCTCCTTGTAAAGTACACTGAGCATTGGATGCCATGATCATGGACTCAGGATCCTTCTTCCACATGACTCCAACTGGTTCATCTGGTTCCACCTCTTGGCATTCTTCCATGACTCATAAGCCCTCTTGATCAAAGCAGGAATCCTGAAAGCTCTACCAGTCTGCTGTCTCTGTCTCTCATAGCATAGTTCTGCCAACTTCCTAATATATAAGCATTTGTCCCAAATGGTAACGGAACCCCATCATACAATCCAGTAGGGGGACACACTAAGGTCAAGATCTCCACTTGCTCCACCACTCCAACCACCGAGGTGGGGAAAGACAGCCAAATTTGTATGTATCCAGAATAGGGTACACTTTTTCACTTAACCCCCAGACATGCAGTCCTTCCAAAGGCTGTAAGGGCACATCAGACAAATGCTTTTGGTACCAGTCTTGAAACATGATGGTTACTTGGGAGCCACTGTCCAGTACAGCCCTAGTAGACAATCCATTTACTTTCACAGTCATCTCCATGGAGGGACCTACTATCTCTCGGACCACTCCAAGTGGTAAGTGGTGTTGGTGTGGATTGGGCATTGGCCCTGGTAGCATAATTTTTCAGCCAGCCCCTAGTGGCTGGTTGGTATTTGAATGAAGCAAATTCAATAGTCGGCCACAGACCCTCCTCAGATCTTTGGGCGAATGGTAGAAAGGCCGGGTGTGCCCATCCTGCCCACAGTGATAGCAAAACTTAGTTTCTCTAGAGTTTTTGAATGGTGGGGGGTCCTTTCTCTGCTGGGTTACCTCAGGGGCACTTAAAGGCCCTTCCTGGACTTGGAGCCTACATTCTTGAACTTCTGAATCACCACCACGGTTGGGGGCCAGGGCAGTCCATTGCAGGTCCCCCACCATGGCTCTCAACTCTTGGATCTCTGCCAAAAAGTTACCCTCAGTCCCAGTCTCAGATGAAACAACATGCACTCCCACTCCACTTTTGGTCTCTGGAGGTGCCTGATACAGATCAGGTTCTCTGGCTGCCTTAGTTAACTCTTTAATCAATTCTCTCAACTGCTGGGCATCATCTAAATCACTCCTCTCCAGAGTCTGGCAAGTGTTCACAACCCCAGCATAGGACTCCCAGCCCTCCTCATCGGTCTCAATCTCACGAATTTTCATCAGGCAGCAGTATTCGGGAGTGGCTTGCCCTCCTATCTTGCAACTTAAGCTTCAATATCATTACACTAGAAAATCTAGCTGACTTCAGGATGTGGGTCCAGTCTGACCCAGTTCAGGTCTTTGCAGGCACTCCTCTTTCCTATAGGCCCTCTGCAGAGCCCTCTCAATCCTGGTAACGAAAGCCGAGAACTTCAAATTTTTCCACTGTTTAGCTGACTTGAACTTCCATAACAAGTCATCCCCGATTCAGTATTACCAAACACTCCCTCCAGTGCTGAGAGGTATTCAGCTGCAGTAGCCTCTGGACCAGTTGTATCATAAGAAACGGATGGCCTCCAGAGCAGGGCCCTCTGAAACTCTCCATTAGACATTTCTCTTCCCCCTCTGAACATTGCCATTCCTACACTAAAGGGGTAACATAGTCCATCCATGTCTCTAGATCATCCTCCCGAGGGCACTGGGACAGTGCCTGAGAAGATCTGAGCTTTGATAGGAGTCCAATTGTATCGGGGGGGAATTATGATGGGGGAAACAGCTACTGGGGAGCCTCTTGGGGACACTGGGGATGTGGCTGGGGAATGCAGGGGCGTGTGGTCCTCTGACAGGTCTAGCACCTATACAAGCTCTTGAACAGTTCTCCCTTCAGACACTAACAATTTGAGCAGCTTTTCCTTAAACCCAACTATACTGAGGGACCCCCCAGGGTGGCCAGACAACTATGCAAATGAATAACACTCCACTTTTTCTGGGTACCTTCAAGTAAAATAACAGGGGGTACCTTCTCAGGATCTATTTGGGAGCTACACGAGAGCAGTACTATCATAGTTTGTTTAAACAAATCTGCATCTTGTCCCCTTACTTCCACTTTGCCCACACCCTTAGTCTGCTCCACAGTGGATACAATATCAGCATTACTGGTCCCTAGGGGGACATCCAATAACAGAATAGCTTTTTGGGGGTCTACCCCCTCAGCTTCACTCCACCCCATCATCCGGTGCACCATTAATTTATGGGGGGAAATTTTTAGCTTAGGCGTAGTAAGCGCCTCCATTTTCTCTCCCAAACTGAACATATCAGGTAGTTTCTCATGTGGCCACTAGAGGACACTAATCCCAGCGGTGCCTCCAAGATGTAACCCCTAGGTGGTGCTATCCCTGGGCTACTACCCCTGCTTGCTTGCTACTAACAGGTTAAGGGGCCTGAGTTCTGTAATGGGTGCCTCCACCCAAAGGTGTGGGTTGGTTTGGGTTATGTTAACCAGGTCACAGCCCTCTTGGACACTGTGACCCCCCCTTTTCTCCCACTAGTGGCCACACCATACACAACAGTGACTTTCCCAATACCCCTGATATGCAAGCCACATACACTTGTACTTGGCACTTACCCCAGGACTGGTTTTTCAGCTTGACTCTGGGGACCCCCTATAAAATAAGGTGAGGCAGTACAACAGCAACAATGCAATACCTTCAACATAAACTGATACCACAGTCAATGTAAATTGCAGAAACAAACAGATCTGATTTATTCAAGGGTCTGTAACAAGAGAGGGGAATAATCAGGTTAATTAGCTTGAACACATTAATAATTACACTATTGGGCATTCACTTAGAGTCTCACTCAGTCACACCTCTGGGTATCCAGGATGGGGAAAGGGCTAGCCAGGTCCGTTGCCTAGGGTAGGCCGCATCGCAGCTGGTTGGGGCCCTGTGATGGAAAAAGAACATGCTCACACAATTTGTAATCCGGAGCGGAGGGCTCAGTTTATGGAAAGAAAAGCACAGAACAATCAGATGATACACTTTGATTAATCAAAAGTTGCAGGGAGCTACCCTGATAATTACTCATGATACCCAGGCTAAACACAGGAGGGCTGATGGATGAAAGGTCTGGATTGCCAGAGGAAGCTGGGCCCCTCAATGATGGATCTTTCTGTGCCACAGAGTAGTGAGGCTGGACCTGCGTGGCAGGGCCTATCTGCATCAGGCAGCACGGATTCAATCCGATTCTGACAGGGGGACACTTCCCGCGCTATCACACAGTATACAGACAGAGGGGAAAGTAGATCGCGACCCCCTTGCAGTTCATAGCACATTTGTATGTAAAGGAAATTATTATACCAGGCAGGCTGCTCCTTGATCCCGATCGCAAAATACTGCTATTACCCGGGAGCACTGCGGAAGCTAAAGTCCTGACAGGCCGATGGCTTTCAGCAAAATCTTCAGTCTTCTACAGGGTGAGCCTGGCTATAAATCAGCAACTTGCTTCATTCTCTGCAAATTTGGAATCAGTCCGAAAACGTCCTCTTCTCCCTCTCAGGGCAGATAGCAGGCTAGTAGGCTAGGAATCAGGCCTTCCACGGATCTCTCGAACTACACCGCAATGGCTGCTCGAACAATACACAGCAGTGCTGCTCCTTCAGTCAACTCTTAATCTGCTTGCAAGCAAACACTTAGGGCATTTCCTAGAGCCAAAAGGGTTTGGTTGGTCGGTTCAGTTGTAAGTCACAGCAGGGCTCCTCTATTGGTGCAAAAGGCGCCAAGGATCCAAAACTATATTTCCCAGAGTCAGGCACCACACAGATCCATTTTATAGGCTCCATTTAGAGTCCTCACAACCCCATTGGTTCAATCCGCAGTTTGGGACCAAAATGGTGGAGTATAACAGAAACAGTCCATGCTGCAAGAAAGACAGGTTAGATAAACTACATTTTCAGTATTACTCTGCATAGTTCCCACAATTAGTGACAGCTTTCAGAAGGGCTCCTCTGCACACTTAGTAACGGCAGAAATGGAGTGCTTAGGCAGTGGCCACGGCAGAACTTGCATACACCACACACACACACACACATCTCATTCAACTAATTATGTCTGCAAGCAGGCAGACCTTAAAGAGACAGTATGTGGAGGCTCTAAAAGCACTTGCTGCAGACCAGCAAACGGCTTTAATGCTGCAACACCACCCAGACTGGGAGCACTTAGACAAGCTCCTGGAAGATTCTTTCGAACCCCATTTTCAGGGGGTTACATCCTTCCTGGCCTGGATAAACTTGGCATCCACGCAAGAGGTACCTCTTATAATAACTCTAAGGCAAAACATCATATACATTCACATCACTAACATGTCAGGCCTATATCTTTAAGCAGTAGTCAACATATTAAACCTTTGTTACATACACAAGTCCTGTATTTCACAGTTTACTACTTGTTACACAGCATTATACATACATCGTAGTTTGAACTCAGGTCAATACTTTTTGCACATGAACCAATGATAATGGGGGCCCTTCCCTATCAGCTACCTTGGGGCTAGATGGGACGGGGCACCATACCTGGAGGGCAGAACAATTAACCTGGAATTTGCACTTATACTCAGTTTGGGTAGTGAGCTCGGGGACACACATACTCCTTTATGGACCACATTGAGAGGCAGATCCACAGGCCTCTCAGGGGAAACATAGCTGAGGCACACTACTGGCTTTACTGCTTGACCAGTCTTCCTGGGGGGAACAGTTACAGTCTCTGTATCTTTAGCTTCACTCTCTGCACTATCCTTACTTGCAATGGGAGTCTCCATCTGGGCAGAACAATCTGGACCTGAGGCATGGTCAGCCTCTGGATTAACAAGTTCTGGTTCCACCCACACTTGCTCACTTGAAAATCTCTCTGGCACTGGAAATGAACTATTAAGACACTCAAAGTATTTTTCCTGCTCTGGTATATCACCAGTTGGTCTCAGCTCATCTGTTTCTTCCTCAGGCAATTCAAACAGTTCCACCATACAAAGTGACTCAATATCCTCAGATGTGACACTTCTGTACTTCACTCTCAGGGAGCACTGGCTCCAAGGACAAAGCTGGGGGCTCAGGCAGTCCAAGGCCCAGCTTCATCCCCATAATTGACCAGAGGATTACCTTGAAACAATTGACTTAGTTCATAAGAAGGGTAGTAACCATAGTTGTTCTCACTTTCATCTGAAGTAGACTGACAGTCATTTTCAATTGGGGTTTCATGTGGAGGAAACCTTAGATCAGAAACTACAGGCTGAGACTTTCTCTGTCTTTGTCTGGCAGCAGCCCTTGTCATCGGTCCAGGAGAGCAATCTCCAAGGGTTCAGATTCAATCATTATTTGTCCAATGGGCAACAAATGGTTATGGTGCATTGTTCTGACATCCTTAGAGTTGTTCTCAGGCCGATTTTATACACTGGCAAGTCATTTAGTCTTCCCACTACTATGTGAAGGAGATAGTGCAACCTGTCAGCAATCTTGTGTTTGCCATGCAGTCCCAGATTTCTTAACAATAGGGTCTCCCCTTGGATCTCTTGGAGCCTTCACTTTTTATCATATCTTTCTTTATTGGCCAAATTTCTTTGCAGCCATGGTCTGAGCTAGTTGGTATGTATGATTCAATTGAGCTTTAAACTTTTACATGTATTGTAGTTAGCTGTCAGCTCAGACCCCATCGGGGAAGACTCCAAAACAAACATCCACTAGCAACTGAGCCTCTCTTCCAAACATAAGGTGGTAGGGGGAGAACCCAGTAGCATAATTTCTGGTGCAGTTGTAAGCATGTACCAAAGTGCTAATTTGCTGGCTCCATCTGGGCTTATCTTTTGGGTGGAGAGTGCCTAGCATGTCAAGCAGGGTTCGGTTAAAATGTTCTGGCTGTGGATCCCCCTGGGGGTGGTAAGGGGTGGTTCTAGACTTCTGCACTTCCCACAGAGAGAGCATCTCCTTGATTAAGTGACTCTCAAAATCCCATCCTTGGTCAGAATGGATTCTCTGAGGGGCCCCATAATGAACGAAGAAATTCTCTACCAATACATTGGCCACAGTGGATGCTTTTTGGTCCTTGGTGGGAAATGCTTGGGCATACCTTGAAAAATGGTCAGTGACCACCAGCACATTACTAATACTCCACTGATCAGGCTCCAAACTCCAGAAGTCAATACAAGCTAACTCCATGGGGGCTCTGGTGGTGATGTTAACAAGGGGTGCAGCCCTCAGGGGCAAAGCCTTTCTCTGCAGGCAGCAACTGCAAGTCCATATATGATGCTCAACATCGGCCCCTATCTTAGGCCAGTAGAATCTAGACCACACTAGATCAAGGGTACGGTCTATACCGAGGTGCCCCATGTGGTTGTGTAGGGACCTCAGCACTCAAGTCTCTGAAAGTGGTGGCAAGACCAATTGTTTCTTGTCTACTTGTCCCCACTATCTACTATTTCTCTGTACAGCAATAGGTTAATCAGTTTCAGCTTAGGGCCTTCTTTATACAATAAGACAGTTTTCAAATCAGAAGAGAGCAACTTGGACACATCTTTCCCTGCATAGAGGGCTTCAAGTGTTGATTTGATCATAGGATCTAGGGATTGAGCCCGCTGGAGACTGTCATTATCAAGCTGAGGCAGTGCACCAATATCTAATGCAGAAAAGTGTCAGTAAGTGGCAGGTATACAATTGTCAGAGGGCCGCAAGCAATCTACTAGACAGTCCACTGCATCTGTGGACATTTGTTCCTCTTTGTCAAACTTCTGGCATAGCGCTCAAATATCAGGTTCTGACAGTCTGAGCCAATCACTTCAGGAAACAGGCGTCCAGGAGAGAGCATTAGTATCTACGTGATTTAGGCCTGCTTGGTATTCAATGGTGTAATCATAAGTAGACAACGCAGAAAGCCACCTATGGCCAGTGGCATCCAATTTGGCTGAAGTCTGCACATAAGTCAAAGGATTATTATCTGTCTTTACCAGTATCTTGGCCACATACAAGTATTCATGGAATTGGTCAACAATGACCCACTTCAACGCCAGGAACTCATGCCATTCTCGTGTTCTTGATACAACACAGCCTCCAAGCCTTGCCGACTAGCATCAGTATGTAATACATAGGGTTTTGCAGGATCAGCATAGGCCAGGACAGGAGCATGAGTGAGTTGGTATATGATTTCATGAAAAGCAGTTTCACAAACAGGTGTCCAGCGGACCCAAAAGACTCATTTGGATGGAAATACACTCTCTCGGCTTCAGTGGAGGCCACTCTCTTGTATTTTTTGGTTGGTGGGAGGGTAACCTTGGGTAAGATTCAGAAGTGGGCAAATCACCCTTGAATAGTCCTTAATGAAGCGCCGCTAATAACCACAGAATCCTAGAAATCTTTGTAATTCTTTTAGGTTGCAGGGCTGGAGTTAGGTGGTCAAGGCCTCAGCTTTGTTAGGATCAGTCTCTATCCCCTCAGTGGACACTATATGTCCCACATATTTTACTGATGTCTGAACAAACTGGCATTTGTCGATGGATAGTTTGAGGCTGAAATCTTCCAGGCAGTCCAACATTTTAAAAAGTCTGCTTTCATGTTCCTCCAATGAACTCCCAAACACTATAACATCATCTAGATATACTAGGTACTCAATAAGTTCATGTCCCCACTGCATGCTCCACCAACAGTTGAAAGTGGCTGGGGCACCTGAGATCCCTTGGGACATCCTCATAAATTCATAGAACCCAAGTGGACATATAAAGGCTGTCTTCTCATGGTCTTCTGGGGTCATGGGGATCTGGTAGTACCCACTGCGAAGATCCAACATTGAAAACCACTTGCTACTGTTCAAACAGTCTAAGGCATCCTGAATATGGGGCATGGTGTATTGATCTGGGATGGTCCACCTGTTGAGGATCCTAAAATCCACACACATTCATACTGTTCCATTCTTCTTTCTCACTACTACAATAGGGGAAGCATAAGGGCTTCTGGTTCTTGTATCACACCAGCACAAGCATCTCCTGCAGGTGCCGTCTCACATCATCTATATCAGCAGGTGCCAGTCAGAGACCTCTCACGAATGGCCGCTCATCATGCAACCGGATATGATGTTCAGCCCCTTGCACACATCCCACATCCCATTCCTTTAGTGAAAACACCTGGTCTCTCTGGGCAAGTTTCTCACTGATTCTCATCTTCCTTTCTGCTGGCAAAGGGGAGTCACCAAAATCAAACAAGTCGGGCGTCACTTTGTCATTCTCCCTGAGTACTTGTTACTGGGTAACACTGCAGTGTCTGCACAGTGCACAGTAGCCAGGATGCAGCCTCTATTTGACCATTTCTCTGTCTGACACATTGTGAACTTGGAGCATCACCTGTCGAGCATAGGCATGAGCCCGAGCGGGTAAGATGCTGGGCTTAACTAGCAAACCTTCTGGCAATTTTCCATCACCTGGAGCATCCAGCATGAGTATCCTGTTCTTGACATCCTTTCGTAATCGGACTTCTCCTTGTAAAGTACACTGAGCATTGGATGCCATGATCATGGACTCAGGATCCTTCTTCCACATGACTCCAACTGGTTCATCTGGTTCCACCTCTTGGCATTCTTCCATGACTCATAAGCCCTCTTGATCAAAGCAGGAATCCTGAAAGCTCTACCAGTCTGCTGTCTCTGTCTCTCATCAGCATAGTTGCGCCAACTTCCTAACATATAAGCATTTGTCCCAAATGGTAACGGAACCTCCATCATACAATCCAGTAGGGGACACACTAAGGTCAAGGTCTCCACTTGCTCCACCACTCCAACCACCGAGGTGGGGAAAGACAGCCAAATTTGTATGTATCCAGAATAGGGGTACACTTTTTCACTTAACCCCCAGACATGCAGTCCTTCCAAAGGCTGTAAGGGCACATCAGACAAATGCTTTTGGTACCAGTCTTGAAACATGATGGTTACTTGGGAGCCACTGTCCAGTACAGCCCTAGTAGACAATCCATTTACTTTCACAGTCATCTCCATGGAGGGACCTACCACTTCGGACCACTCCGGCGGTGCGGGTGTTGGTGTGGATTGGGCATTGGCCCTGGTAGCATAATTTTTTCAGCCAGCTCCCCCTAGTGGCTGGTTGGTATTTGAATGAAGCAAATTCAATAGTCGGCCACAGACCCTCCTCAGATCTTTGGGCGAATGGTAGAAAGGCCGGGTGTGCCCATCCTGCCCACAGTGATAGCAAAACTTAGTTTCTCTAGAGTTTTTGAATGGTGGGGGTCCTTTCTCTGCTGGGTTACCTCAGGGCACTTAAGGCCCTTCCTGGACTTGGAGCCTACGTTCTTGAACTTCTGAATCACCACCACGGTTGGGGCCAGGGCAGTCCATTGCAGGTCCCCACCATGGCTCTCAACTCTTGGATCTCTGCCAAAAGTTACCCTCAGTCCCAGTCTCAGATGAAACAACATGCACTCCCACTCCACTTTTGGTCTCTGGAGGTGCCTGATACAGATCAGGTTCTCTGGCTGCCTTAGTTAACTCTTTAATCAATTCTCTCAACTGCTGGGCATCATCTAAATCACTCCTCTCCAGAGTCTGGCAAGTGTTCACAACCCCAGCATAGGACTCCCAGCCCTCCTCATCGGGTCTCAATCTCACGAATTTCTTTCATCAGGCAGCAGTATTCGAGGGTTTGCCTCCTATCTTGCAACTTAAGCTTCAATATCATTACACTAGAAAATCTAGCTGACTTCAGGATGTGGTCCAGTCTGACCCAGTTCAGGTCTTTTGCAGGCACTCCTCTTTTCCTATAGGCCCTCTGCAGAGCCCTCTCAATCCTGGTAACGAAAGCGGAGAACTTCAAATTTTTCCACTGTTTAGCTGACTTGAACTTCCATAACAAGTCATCCCCCGATTCAGTATTACCAAACACTCCCTCCAGTGCTGAGAGGTATTCAGCTGCAGTAGCCTCTGGACCAGTTACTCGCAAGAAACGGATGGCCTCCAGAGCAGGGCCTCTGAAACTCTCCATTAGACATTTCCTCTTCCCCCCTCTGAACATTGCCATTCCTACACTAAAGGGGTAGCATAGTCCATCCATGTCTCTAGATCATCCTCCCCCGAGGGCACTGGGACAGTGCCTGAGAAAAGTCTGAGCTTTCGATAGAGTCCAATTGTATCGGGGGAATTATGATGGGGGGAAACAGCTACTGGGGAGCTCTTGGGGGACACTGGGGATGTGGCTGGGGAATGCAGGGGCGTGTGGTCCTCTGACAGGTCTAGCACCTATACAAGCTCTTGAACAGTTCTCCCTTCAGACACTAACAATTTGAGCAGCTTTTCCTTAAACCCAACTATACTGAGGGACCCCCCAGGGTGGCCAGACAACTATGCAAATGAATAACACTCCACTTTTTCTGGGTACCTTCAAGTAAAATAACAGGGGTACCTTTCTCAGGATCTATTTGGGAGCTACACGAGAGCAGTACTATCATAGTTTGTTTAAACAAATCTGCATCTTGTCCCCTTACTTCCACTTTGCCCATACCCTTAGTCTGCTCCACAGTGGATACAATATCAGCATTACTGGTCCCTAGGGGACATCCAATAACAGAATAGCTTTTGGGGTCTACCCTCAGCTTCCTCCACCCCATCATCCGTTGCACCATTAATTTATGGGGCAATTTTTAGCTAGGCGTAGTAAGGCCTCCATTTTCTCTCCCAAACTGAACATATCAGGGTAATTTCCTCATGTGGCCACTAGAGGACACTAATCCCAGCGGTGCCTCCAAGATGTAACCCCTAGGTGGTGCTATCCCTTGGGCTACTACCCCTGCTTGCTTGGCTACTAACAGGTTAAGGGGCCTGAGTTCTGTAATGGGTGCCTCCACCCAAAGGTGTGGGTTGGTTTGGGTTATGTTAACCAGGTCACAGCCCTCTTGGACACTGTGACCCCCCCTTTTCTCCCACTAGTGGCCACACCATACACAACAGTGACTTTCCCAATACCCCTGATATGCAAGCCACATACACTTGTACTTGGCACTTACCCCAGGACTGGTTTTTTCAGCTTGACTCTGGGGACCCCCTATAAAATAAGGTGAGGCAGTACAACAGCAACAATGCAATACCTTCAACATAAACTGATACCACAGTCAATGTAAATTGCAGAAACAAACAGATCTGATTTATTCAAGGGTCTGTAACAAGAAGGGGGAATAATCAGGTTAATTAGCTTGAACACATTAATAATTACACTATTGGGCATTCACTTACAGTCTCACTCAGTCACACTCTCTGGGTATCCAGGATGGGGAAAGGGGCTAGCCAGGTCCGTTGCCTGGGGTAGGCCGGCATCGCAGCTGGTTGGGGCCCTGTGATGGAAAAAGAACATGCACACACAATTTGTAATCTGGAGCCGGAGGGCTCAGTTTATGGAAAGAAAAGCACAGAACAATCAGATGATACACTTTGATTAAACAAAAGTTGCAGGGAGCTACCCTGTTAATTACTCATGATACCCAGGCTAAACACAGGAGGGCTGATGGATGAAAGGTCTGGATTGCCAGAGGAAGCTGGGCCCCTCAATGATGGATCTTTCTGTGCCACAGAGTAGTGAGGCTGGACCTGCGTGGCAGGGCCTATCTGCATCAGGCAACACGGATTCAGTCCGATTCTGACAGGGGAACACTTCCCGCGCTAGCACACAGTTTATAGACAGAGGGGAAAGTGGATTGTGACCCCCTTGCAGTTCATAGCACTTTTATATGTTAAGGAAATTACTATACCAGGCAGGCTGCTCCTTGATCCTGATCTCAAAATACTGTTATTACCTGGGAGCACTACAGAAGTTAAAGTCCTGACAGGCCAATCGCTTTCAGCAAAATCTTCAGTCTTCTACAGGGTGAGCCTGGATATAAATCAGCAGCTTGCTTCATTCTCTGCAAATTCGGATTCAGTCCGAAAACTTTCTCTTCTCCATCTCAGGGCAGATAGCAGGCTAGTAGCCCAGGAATCAGACCTTCCTCGGTTCTCCCACATGAACTATGCCACAACGCCCACTCGAACACACACGGAAGTGCTGCTCCTTCAGCATCCAACTTGAATCTGGCTTGCCAGCAAACACTTCAGGGCATTTCCCCTAGATCCAAAGGGTTTGGTTGGTCGGTTCAGTTGTCAGTCACAGCAGGGCTCCCTCTATTGGTGCAAAAGGCACCAAGGATCCAAAACTATATTTCCCGGAGTCAGTCACCACACAGATCCACTTTATAGGCTCCATTTTAGAGTCCTCACAACCCCATTGGTTCAGTTCGGCAGTTTGGGACCAAAATGGTGGAGCATAACAGAAACAGTCCATGCTGCAAGAAAGGCAGGTTAGATAAACTGCATTTTCACTATTACTCTGCATAGTTACCCACAATTAGTGACAGCTTTCAGAAGGGCTCCCTCTGCACACTTAGTGACGGCAGAAACGGAGCACTTAGGCAGTGGCCCTGATGGGACTCGGGCATAACTATACACAGTCCCCCATTCAAACTAATTATGGCTTCATACAGACAGACATTAAAGAGACAGTACATGGAGGCTCTAAAAGCACTCGCTGCAGACCAGCAAAACGGCTTTAATGCCAAACACCACCCAGACTGGGAGCACTTAGGCAAGCTCCTGAAAGACTTTTTGGGACCCCCATTTGCAGGGGAGTTACACCTGCTTCTCCCGGCTTCCACCCTACAACTCTTAGCATCCGCTCTAAAGAGCGGGAGGTTTTACCAGTTCTGTTTGTTGGGGTGTCAGAGGGGCCCGCCCTACCCCTTCTCAGACCTAGAATTTTATCTGCACTGCTTTCTGCACTTGTATCCAAAGTACTCACATTACTGGAGTCCACTTTTTTAGTTTTTCCAGAGTCCTCCACTGTATCAGCTGCATCAATCTGACATTCAGGAGATGCTGAGTCACCCATTCAGCATTTCTTTGATGCTTCTACATCAGAGGCTGATTCAAGATTGGACTCAGCTGTTGCTGACACTGTCAGCTGGTCTAATGCAGAGTGTTGTGCTCTCACTCTTTTTTCCTTCTCTGTTACTATTGGTATATCCATATTTTGCTCCAGTTCTGTCGGTATATCCACTGAAACTTGCTGCTTGGAATGCTCTTCTGTATTTAACATTTTCAAAACAAACTCTCTATTTGTATGGATCATATTCTTAAGCCATACCTCATTGTCTTGCTGCATATTTGAAGGCACATTTTCCACCATTTCAACCTTAGAATTCTCCAGAACTGTAGCTTCTTGTTATAGAGAGATCTCACGTGCTAGATCTGCAGGGAGGGAGATCTGCTCTCCTGCAGGTTCACCAGCAGACTGACCATCATCTGAAATAGCAGAAATTGATTCCTTAGGTAAATCTCCAGCAATTCCATCACCAACCACCCTGTTGTCTGCCATCTTGGTATCACATACAAAAGGGTCCCCTCTGCTCACAGGAAGCAAGGCCCCCTGCAGGCAGAGTAGGGGAATTTTTTATTCAAGATTTTCAAACAAAAAAATACAGAAAAGTATTACATCATACATACACATAATAGAAAGAATCAAAAACCAGAAAGAAAAATAATCAGAAAAGGAGTACGGCATACAAAATCATAATAAAAGGAAACAGAACCTGGGGAAAAAATATTGCAGCTTACAAGAATGTCAAAATCATATCAAAAAACATAACCATCCAACTGACCCCCTTCCCCCCCAAAGAGTAGGGAAATTTTTTTTTTAATTCAAAAATGTCAAACAAAGTACAGAAAGGTATTACAGCATATAAAATCAGAAAAACAAACTAAATACAAGTGTGTCAATGTAAAACAAACAAACAAACAAAAAAACATATACAACACCCCCCCCCACAAAAGGAGTAGGGGAATTCATCAATCCTTAACACAGAAATAGGCAGAAGCGTAAAGAAAAACTGACATTTCAAACAGTCCTGAAAACCTGAAAGAAAAATACACAAAAAAACATCAGTGGATGAAAAAAATAATGAAAAGGTTGGTTGTAAAACTCAAGTAATGGGACCATCTGAGTCAGTGACCCAAGGAAGATTCCTCCAGGATTGAAAAACCCAGGAAGCTAGTCGAGTTTTAGACTCTAGTCTGTACAACTGTCTGAGTTCCCAAACAATTTTCTGCAGCAGCTCAGATAGAGGTACATCAGCTAAAATAGCCCAAAAGGGTGAAACATATGAGCATGAAAAATAAATGAAATGTTGTTTCAAGTTGTTGAGTACAAGTAGGCCGAGAACAAAACCGTTCAGAAAGTTTTTTGTGTTTCTGGTGGTCTTTAATGTTCAACCAATTGTGGCAGCATAACCAATGGATATCCCACATTTTTTCCAGGATCCTGGGATTGTTAAGAAAGTCAAGCAGAACCTGAGTGTGAGTAGTGGGACAACATGGGAAAGAATTTAATTCATGAAATTTGGTGACAATTATCTGTTTATACAAAAGTTTTCTATGTTATCCACTAACCATAGTAGTAGACAGTTGCCAAATTTTAAGTTTTAAAAACACGTCTCTCATGTAAGGAGGACTGATATATGAAACACGTAGTATTCTAAGAGAGGCAGCCTCCCATTGTGCAAATCAAGGACTACATGTAAGGGTAAACAAGGGAATCCAAGGCCTTCGAACTTGAGTTAACATAGGTCTAAAATTTATAACTAGATACATAACCGTAAACCAGACCACTGGATTTATCATTCCTAGGACCTCCTGGGTTTTTTGAAGGTACAAAACATTCAGCTTTATAGGATTCAGTTGGCTGCCCCAGACTGCCTGAAAAAAAATACTATACAAGGAGGTTTCCAAAGTTTGAGGCGGGGGAAACAACCAACTAACATGTATAAAGATAGGTAAAAGAAATGTTTTTATTAAATTAACCCTATTTAATTTCCCCATATGCCAGGAATTCCAGGCTGTCACCACCAGCTGGGCTTCAGAAAGTTTTGGACCCCAGTTTAAAATGTCCAAATCTTGGAAACCAAAGCATATCCCCAAAATAGTAATCGGGTCTCTGGTGAGTTTCATTCCCACAATAGTATCTAAGAGGGTTGGTGGCCTTCCAAATTGACACCCTATATATTTTGACATGTTGAGAGAGGTGCCTGACAAAGAGCTAAAAGACTGATAAATAGTCATTACCAGTGTTGCAGAGGTTGAATCACCGACCAAGATGGTAAGATCATCTGCATAAGCTAAAGCACATGGGGAATCTCATAAGTGTCAACAGATACATGTTTTAGTAGTGGTGTAGAATTTAGAACTCGCAAAAGGGGGTCAATACAGAAAACGTATAAAAGAGGGCTTAGAGGGCAACCTTGCTAACACCCCTTTTAATTGGAATCATAGGCCCTAACCAACCTTTAATAAGGGAAGATGCAGTAGCTGACTTATACAATGCTTGTAACCACAAAATGAAGGGGGCGGGAATTCCATACTGAGTAAGTGTGTCCCAAAGGCAGTTATGTTCAACAGTATCGAAAGCCTGCTTTTGATCTAGAGACAAAAGAAAACCAGATAAACCTTCCCTATTGTCCCTTTCAATCAATTCTGTAAAAGAATGAGGTGGTCGCTCATTCGTCTCCCCGGGAAAGAACAGGTTTGAGTAGGGGAAATGAGATGAATAGCCACCTGTAATAATCTGGTGTGTAATATTTTAGCAAGGATTTTAAAATCAGTATTCAGTAAGCTAATCGGTCTCCAATTTGAAAGATTAGTCCTAGCTCCCTTCTTATAAAAGAAAACCAATAGGCCTCGTGCCATATCTAAAGGGATAGAAGCAGACTTCTAAAGAAAAGTAAAAACCAACACCAATTCCTTAGAAATCAAAGGTCCGAGTACTTTATATAATTCCGGCGTAAGCCCGTCTAAACCCGGGACTTTTTTTGTTTGTAATGATTTTATGGCCTGTTCTACCTCAGGAGCAGAGATATCCATAGTAAGTTTAGACAACAGAAATGGAGGACAGGCAGGAATGGGGATGGTGGATAGAAATGAAGAAACTGAATCATATAAAGAGGATGTATAGAAACAAAGAAGCAGTATGCTGTGAAACAATATGAAAAATATTCTCCTTATCAGTATATAGATGGCCATCTAGATCTAAAAGACGGTCCATCTGTTTATGATCAACACTATTGTGGCAATGAATATAGGAGCAGATGACTTCTGCTGTACCAGGAGTACCAAAACTTGTTGGTTCCGTAAACTGGCAACTTGGCATAGACATAGAAACATAGACTTTGGACGGCAGATAAGGACCGCTGGCCCATCAAGTCTGCCCGCTTCCCTACCTACAGGATAGGCCGTAGATCCTAGTTAACCAACAGCCTATTTCTTCCTACCCCACAAGAATTGCCTTATGTCTGTCCCATGCATTCTTGAATTCTCCCACAGTTTTAGACCCCAAACCTCCTCAGGAAGGCTGTTCCATGCATCCACTACCCTCTCTGTGAATAATACTTCCTCACATTGCCCCTGAACCGCCCTTCTATCTTTAATTGTGTCCCTTGTTCTTGCACATCTTTTCTGAAAGATGCTATCCTCTTGGACTTTGTTGATTCCACTGAGGTACTTAGAAGTTTCTATCATGTCCCCTCCCTCCTTCTTTCTTCAAGGGTATACATATTGAGCTCCTTTAGTCTCTCCTCATATGGCTTCTCTTGCAGATCCTGCACCATTTTAGTTGCCCTCCTCTGCACTGCCTCTATCCTTACGTAGATGGGGTCTCAGAACTGGACACAGTACTCTAGATGGGGTCTCACCAACTGTCTGTACAGAGGATAACAACTTCCTGTTTTCTGCTGCTGATGCCTCTCCTATGCATCCCAGTATACCCCAGCCCTCCCTACTGCCTTCTCCACATTGCTTGCTAACCTTAAGGTCATCTGATATGATTACCCCAGGTCCCTTTCCTTTTTTGTTGTTGTTACTACCTCCCCCCCCCATTGTGTATTCTTCCCCTGGGTTCTTGTTTCCCAGGTGCATTATTTTGCACTTCTTTGCATTGAATTCTAGCTGCCATACTTCTGACCATTCCTCCAACCTTGCCAAGTCCCTTCTCATCCTTTCCATGCCTCCTTGTGTATCAACCCTGTTGCAGATCTTTGTGCCATCTGCAAAGAGGCATACTTTTCCCTCCAGTCCCTCTGCAATGTCACTTATGAAGACATTAAAAAGGACTGGACCCAGTACTGAACCCTGCGGTACCCCACTAGTAACCCCTCTTTCTTCAGAGTGGACTCCATTTACAATTACCTTCTGTGTCCTGTTGTCCAGTCAATGTTTTACCCAGGCTACCACCCTGGGACCCACTCCCAGGCTGGTTAATTTGACTATTAATCTTTTGTGTGGGACTGTGTCAAATGCCTTGCTAAAGTCTAGGTAGGCCATGTCCACAGCCCCTCCCTGGTCTACTACTTTGGTCACCCAGTCAAAGAAATCTATTAGATTCGTCTGACATGACCTTCTCACTGTGAACCCATGCTGCCTTGGGTCCTGTGCCCCACTGGCCTCTAGGTACTCAACAATTCTTTCCTTCAGAAGTGACTCCATCACTTTCCCTACCACAGAGGTCAGACTGACAGGTCTGTAGTTTTCTGCCTCTGTCTTGGTCCCACTTTGTGAAGGGAATCACATCCACCTTCCTCCAGTCCTCGGGTACCACACCATCCTCCCATGATTTATTAAAAAGAGTAGCCAGTGGTTTCACTAGTTCCCCCCTTAATTCTTTTAGAATTCTGGGGTGAATTCCATCAGGCCCCATAGCTTTGTCTACCTTCAGTTTTAGAAGTTCTTGCAGAACTCTTTCTTCTGTGAAAGGACTGGGATCGACCCCCCCTATCAAGAGTGCTTCTGTTAATTGGATTAGGCACTTCCCCCTTCTCTTTTGTGAATACTGAGCAGAAATATTCGTTCAGTATCCCTGCTTTCACTGTCCGCCTCTGCCCACCCACCGTTCATTCTATTCAGCCTCACTATCCCTCTGTTTGTCTTTCTACACTCACTGATGTACCTATAAAGGTTTTATCCCCTTCTTAACTGAGTTGGCTATTTTTCCTCAGTTTGGGCCTTTGCTATTCTGACTTCCCTCCTGCTTCCTTCTGCCTTAACTGGTACAGCTCTCTGTCCTGCTCCTTCTGTGTTTCCTTATACTTCTGGAATGCTTTTTCTTCCTGACTTTCACAGCCACCTCTTTGAGAACCATAGTGGCTTTTTCTTTCATTTTGATTTGTTTATTTGCTTCACACAAAGACTTGTTGCCTCTGTTATGGCAGTTTTGATGATTCCCCATTGTTGCTCCACACCTCCTTCTAGCCTGTTTGCTAGTGCTTTTCTGAAGCACTCTCCCATCTTGCCAAAGTCAGCCCTCCTGAAGTCCATTACCCTCACTTTTGTATGGCTTGACTCTGTAGCTGAGTTTAATGTGAACCACACTGTTTGATGGTCACTTGTTCCCAGATGGCAACCCATTTCTAGATCTGAGATCCTCTCACTGCCCCAGTTTGAGCATACGAGGTCTAAGATTGCTCCCTCAAGAGTGGGTTCCAAACTAGCTGTCTGAGGCCTGCCACCTATAGGGCATCAAGAATGGCCCTGCTCTTGGATGTGGCTGCAGCAAATGTGCTCCAGTTAACATCTGGCATATTCAGGTCTCCCATCAACAGTATCTCCCTTTTCTTTGCCATTCTAAGAATGCCTTCTATCATATCCTTGTCCATTCCCTCCCCTGACATGGGGTCTGTACACAACCCTGTGCAGATTGTGGTGCCCTTTCCAGTCTCCAAGGTGACCCACAGTGCCTCCTCTCCTCCCTGTTTACTCTTTTGTTCAGTTGCTTTTATCCCTTCCTTTACATAGAGAACTACTCCTCCCCCTCTTTTCCCCTGCCTGTCTCTCCTGTAGGTTATGTACCCTGGTATGTTAACATCCCAGTCATGGTTCTCTGTGTACCATGTTTCTGTGACTGCTACAATATCCTGGCATCCCTCTTCCATCAAGGCCACCAGCTCAGGGAGCTTGTTGCCCAGACTATAGGCATTGGTACTCATTACCCTCCATTTCCTGATGGCCTTACTCCTTTTTGCCCCATCCCTGTCCTTCTTGCCTTTGTCACTTTCTCCATTTACCCCTGCCCTTCTCCCTATCGACACCTCTATGTTGGTGTTTACCGCATTACTACCATGATTTTTTGGGAGGGCAAGAATTTCCCTGCTCCTTTCCAGTGCCTCCCCCCTTGGCTAGTTTAAATGCTTGCCAATGAAGCATTTAAACCTATCACCTAGGATCCTAGTTCCCCTCCTGGACAGATGTAGCCCATCATGCCAGTATAGGCTTGCATCACTCCAGGTGGACCCCAGTCCCCAATGAAGCCAAATCCCTGAGCTCTACACCAGTTTTTCAACCACTGATTGAATCCCATGGTGTGGAACACCCTAGCCTCTCCTACGCCATAGATGGGCAGCACCTCCAAGAACGTTACCGTGCGTGCTACTTGTCTAAGGCCCATCCTCAATTCTACAAACTCTTCCTGCACTTCTCTAATCCCTTTCTTAGCCAGGTCATTTGTCCCTAGGTGGACAATGACATCCAGCTCCCTCCCCTGTGCAGCTGCTCCGGCAATCCTGAGGATTCGCTCCCTGTCCCTCCAAGCCATGGCACCAGGCAGGCACCTTACCTCCCTTTCCCCTTCCTCCCCCAGTTCTACCTTCCTAACAATGGAGTCCCCCACCAGGAGTTGTTTCCTTCCCCTGCAGGGTCCCCTGCCACCCTCCTGTGGGTCTCCTTTGTGGAGGTTCCCAGCATCCTCCTTGGTCTCCACTGTGGGTGCCTCCATAGAGGAACCACACTTTGCCAGAATGGCATAGGAATTGTGGAGATGTACAACTGGAGGGATGTGCCTCTGTTCCACCACCCTCACCCTCCCTGAGCCCACTGTGGTCCAACCGCTCCTCTTTCTTGGCAACCTCTGAGGCAATGGCAGTGGCACTGGTGGTCCCTGGATGGAAGAGGAGGTCCCAAAATCCTGGCCAACTCAGCCTGGAGATGAGCAACCTCCCTCAGCCCAGAGGGTGCCTGCAGATGGGACAACACCGCATCCTCCAGAACGTCTCCCAGAAGACTGCTGCCCACAGCCACTGCACTGCACCACTCCCATCATGTCTTATTCTGGCCCCTTAACTGTTTGCAATCCTTACTCTTTCCTCTGTTTTTTTTTATTCTCTCTCCTTACTTTCTGCCTGTGTGCCCTTTAAGCTCCTGATTGTCCTGTTCTGAGACAAGAATATCCTATATTTCTCAGTAGACCCCTTACTTGCTCAGAGGCAGACCTCCAGTAGCTAGAGGGGGATGGAGAGCTACTCTTTCCCTTCTAGGATGGTGGGTCTTTGGTGGCTTTGTGATCACTCACTTCCTGCTCCCAAACAGGAAGTTCCTGTTGTCGGTCAAATTCTGTGCTTATAAAGTAGAACTAGCTTTGGGTGGGAGGGTGGAGGGGAGGGAAGGAGGGCAATATTGTCCCAGTAGAGAAGTCCAGTCACACAGCAGTCCTTTCTCCTGGTGTCTTCTGCCAAGCTGAATGAAAAGATTGCATATCATGCTGTAGCAGAGTAATCTGTGACTTGAAATCATGGGACATAGTCCTTGCCAAGGACTGGAGTTTTTGTAAATGTTTATGCTGTTGTAAGTATCAGAAATATGTATTAAAATGAAATTTCCTACTTTCCGACTGTAATCATTTCCTCAAATCCAATTTAACAGTTGTCCACCAGAGGGCAGGATTGTCAGACATATCAAAAATTGCGCATTTATGGGCCATAAAGTACTGGAGATTTTGTAAAAACAATGTCTGGGAAAGGAGAGAAGAATTGAATTTCCAATAACCTGTACCTTGTGGGAAGTGCACATCAGAACCTAAATGTAAACAAAGCAGTTTATGGTCAGAAAACTCAATTTCTAAAACCTGACAGGAGGAAATGGAAAGTATAACAGAGATGAAAAAAAATCAATTCTAATGGCCAACTGACCTTTCTGAAAAGTGGGGTGTACATTTTTATTGATAGACATATAGGCGTCCTTTAAATGAGAGGTGGAAATTACTGTTTGTAATGTGAACATGTCACAAAACACTTTGGTAGTAGAAGCCTTAGAACCTCTATCATGCTTATCAAGGCCGCAATTAAAATCCCCACCAAGAATCACTGCCTGGAAGGAAATTAAAAAGGGTTGAATGGTCTTAAATAAAGAAACCCTATCCACCTTTGATTGTGGTGCATAGACATTAATAAAACTAAAATAAAAGTTATCAATTTTAGTATCCAAGATCAATACATGTTCAGGAATCAAATCAATCAATTTGATTAAAGAAACATGTAGGTCAGAACTGAACAAAATTTCCACCCCAGAGCAAGGTTGAAGACCCAAGGACCAATAGGAGGGACCATCATGCCAAAGTTTGGTAACAATACTCAGTTCAGAGACAGTGTGAAGCCTGGTATCTTGTAAAAAAATTATTTTCAAGGGGCTGGACAAGAAATAAAACAGTGTTACCCGTCTTTTTCTAAGGTTCTTCATACTGTTTACATTTAAAGGGACAATGGCCAGATGGAGAGAGGAAAAATTTAAGCCAGAAAGATAAAAAATCTATCAGGAGGCTTTTCCTTGTTCGTCAAGACCTTCGTGTTAGTCCTTTGGGGAAGGGTTGAGCATCAGTCTCAGAGGGAATATCAACCTGAGAGGACCACAAGGAAGAACCCTCAGAACTGCGATCAGACAATTCAGAGGATTGAAAGACATCATAACGAATACTCAAAGGCAAGTCTGACATTTCTGAGACTTTCGACAGGCTGTTCAGCAGCTTGAGACCTTTTGGTAGATCTCTTACTGACTGAAGGAGGGGGCATAATAGACGACAAAGAGTCAATGGGAACCATCTCCACCACAGGGGAAACACTAGCACTGGCTATCAAAGTCTGAGGAGGCAGGGATTCCACAGCCTGATGTGGGGGTGGGGACCCTGGAGGAGCTAGTGGAAGGGGTACCTCAGGAGGGGCAGGTTGTCTTGGTGGGTGAGGAAAAGAGTCACGTTGGGCAACAGCAATTAAAAGCCTCTGTTCAACAGCATCCGAAGAGTTGGATTGCTTATGAGCTGCCCACTTACAGCTCTGATAGGTATGGCCCAAAGAGTCACAAAGATTACAAAGTGGCTCATTCAAACAATTCCCACTAGTATGACCCAAGGATTGACAAAGAGTACACATCACCTGATCACAAAGGCTACTCAAATAAGTGCATGAACTACATTTATAACAGGCTTTCAGTTGTCCAGTGTAAAATAAGACACCCCTATCCCAAAAAAAACAATTTGGTAGCTGACTGAGACCTGTATCAGTAGTATGGAGCATAATCTTCACCTTCCAACCCCCCTCCATATATGTTCAGCATCAAAATTGCTTCAGGGTCCCTAAGACTGAACAGCACTGATTTAACCAATATTGCAGATCAGTAACACTAACCCCTCATTCCTAAACAGAACTGTCACAGTTTTATAAGCTGGTCTAGTTAAAGGATAGCTTTAAAAGGAGTCCATAAGGGTTGTGTTTAAGATGTTAAACTGCACCCAAAATCTTTGTAACCCGAATTCAATTTAAAACTAACATCAAATGTTGTCTCACCTGAAACATGGATGAGGGTGTAAATCTGTTAGCAAAAAATTTAATTGACCCCTTTAATAAAGTTTTAGCAACAAAGTCAGATCTGGAAAATCAGTCATACCTCCTTTATACAGGAGACGAACTGCATTATGTCGTTTGGCCAGATAGATATGCTGATGAAATAGGGATGCATACAGTTTCATAGTAGGTTGAGGTACAATGTTCAAAGGTGCTTCTGGGGCCCCACCAGTGCAGCTGTCACAGAAGGGGTAGGAACGGAGTCCAACTTAGGTAGTATGGCAACCGGTTCAGCAACCGGGTTCACAGAGATGGGTACCACATTATGGAGATCTTGAGCATGTAGAGCAAGAACCGGTTTGTCAGTCAAATGTAATCCTGAAGGGATATGCAAAGGAGAAGACACATCAGGACCATCCTGGGTGTGTAGCATGGCCGAAGAGGAGGAAGCAGAGCAGTCCATAGGAGAAAGCACCATAGCTTTCTGAGGAACCAGAGAAGTGACAATCGGAGTCAGACCGGACACCCATTGCCCAGTCTGTGTTTGAATCCAGCCTGCATCGAGAAGAGATGCAGAAATGTGAGGAGGCATTGCAAGAGGGGAAAATCAATCGGGGGAGCATCTCAGGCTAGACAGAACATCTAAACGTGCCATTCCCGGCGCTCCACCCGAGAACACCTCAGAGGAAGCACAAGTGCTCGCAGCAAACTCAGGTGAGGGTAATTCAGCAGAAGATGTAGAATGGGGCAGTGTTCTAGGAGGATTCTCGACTATCGCAGGAGGCAATACAACAGGCTGTGTAAGATTAGCAGGCAGAGAAGCAGTAGCTAGCAAATGTGCAGCAGACAAGGCAGTTTGCAGTTCTTGATGGCGCTGAGTATAATGCTCAGTTTCAGCTCTCAATTGTTGTTCTAGATTGTGAATGTCAGGATGGTGAGCAGCAGTAGGAAAGGATCCACTCACCAATGCTGGCTGGTCTTCAGAGGAGGCAGGTACAAAATCTGTCATAGGGAAATTAGAGACAGCAGGAGATCCAGATAGTAATACTGCAGAAACATTCATAGGGATCACGGTCTCAGAACAGTGAGAGACAGGAGCAGAGACCTGGGCTCCTGCCTCAGTAGCATCCATACAGTCAGCCAGCACCTCCGTTGCCACCATCTTGGTCAGGAACCAAGATAACAGAGGTTCCCCTACCAAAGAGTAGGGGAATTTCCCCGGTGTCCTGGCCAGATTTCCCCCCATTCAGTAAAAATACCACCAACAGCTTAATCTGGTTCAAGGTCAGTTGGCATTCATCTGTATCCCTCTCCCTTGGATCATGCCTGAAAATAGTCAGAATTTGTCTAGTGCACTTACCCGGCCAACAAAAACAAAAAAGTAAAATTAACCTTCTGGTACTTTAGAACCTATGGGCTAAAATTAATTTGGAGCCAATATGTCCAGACTGGGTGCAGAAACCCAACTTTCCATACTGCACACAAATCACAGGATTCATGCAACAGTGGTGCAGCTCCTCTCAAATGCAGGACTCTCAAACCATGAGATTACAACATTGATAGGACAGTAGGACACTGCTCAGAAGCAAGCCTATCAAATTACTGAGCAACATCTATGACAGACAGATGCATCTGGGATTTGATCCTACAGGGTGGGCGGCCACAAAACAATCAAGAAAGAACCACAAGAAGACACAAAAGAACAGGAAATGAAGCAATAAAGTACCTTTAAGAAAGCAAAAATCAGCAAAGCAGGAACTAGCTCATCAGCGATACCTCCAAGGACCATCAAATACTTAAACCCACAGAACTGCACATTTAGTTCCATATAAATGTCATCACTTACAACAAGTAGTGGCCTCAAGTTTGTTATTTTGGCCACCCTCCATCTACAGAATGTGCAACTGTGTGATTTTAGCATTTCAATTAATTTGTCCACCCCTCCCAAAATTGGACTGTTTTTCCTCCACATTAAACAGTTTAAAAGAGTTAATGAAGTTTCCTGTACTGCAAAAATAAAACTTTGTATCTGCATATTTCATTCGGTTATTAGAGCCCATTTTCTAAACATAGTAATATCTAACAGGGTGTGTGATATTGAGCAATATCAGACCTTCCAGGGGCTATAAGGCCCTTCACCTGCATCATTGGGCCTCATTACGCCCCTGGGTGGTTCAGTATTGCTCAGTACTGCCCACCCTGTCAGGTATAATAGCTTGCATAGAAAATCACCAGGACAGAGCCATGTTATAGGAGGGAAGGAGATGCAGAGACAGAATAGTGCAGAAGGAGAGACTAAAACAGAGGACAAGGGATGAAAGTGATAAAGTGGGCAGGGGGGGACAAAGGGTGGGGAAAAGATGCATAGAGCAAGTAGTGGAGGTGTACAGAGAAAATAGAGAGAACTGAGGAGGAGGAGAAGAACATTAGAGGGGGACTAAGATCTAACTGCAGTTGCAAAGGATATGAGCAAGGGATAGGGAGAGAGCAGATAGCTAGGAAGGGAAGGAGGAAAACCAGTATTTAGAAGGAAAGGAACATCAGTAAAGGATACAACCTTTGAGCCAGAGGCTCATTTACAAAGGTTCCTCGTCACATGTAAGCCTCTGGCTCAAAGGTTGTAAACCTATATATCAAATAAATAAATAAATACACCATCCCTCGGGGTTGAGGTTAAGAGAACAGTGCTAGATAAGTGGTGGGACATCTAGAGCAAAGTGGCAAAATGAATGAAATGGGGATCCAGTCTTGTAACAGTACTTTTAAAAGTGGCATTGTACACTGTGTCTGCATAGTTGAAGCTCTTGAGGATGATCTTGTGGCAAACTATGAGTAGCAGTCAGAATTTGTCCCTGTAGAGAGTGCCAAGATTTGAAATTAGTTTTTTTTTTAAATACATGGCATTAATGTGGTGGAGAAATCAAGGTGTTGATCCAGCCACACTCTAAACTACTTACATATTGGAGCTTCTTCAAGTGGGATGTGATCAAAGGTGTTAAAGGCTGGGTCTTAAAGGGTGGGTTGGAGACTTGCCTCTGTCAGCTTTTACCAAAAAGTAATATAAACCATCTTTTTTCTTTAAACTCATCTTTATTTCAGATGACGTGCATTCAGTACATATAGCTGAATAGCTTCAGTCCATTATACATATCATGGAATCTCATTCGATATACAAGTCATCTTGCCAAGATTTACATATTAGTGTTTTAAAGGATGTGAATTTTGTTCCTTAAAACTAATAATGCAATATCCTCCCATTTGTTGCAATAAATATCTGAAAATCACAAATCCAGTAACAAAGAAAGATAGAAATTGTTGGCAGGTAAGGGCCTTCAGCCCACCTAGTCTGTCTATTACCACTAACAATTGTACTTTACATAACCATTAAATCATTTGTTTGTTTACCAGCTGATGTATCACTGTGTGCAGAATGCATTTGGGATATATGTAAAAAGCAAGTTAAGCTGTATTTAAATAAAGAACACTGAGAACATTTTAAAGAAATAATAAAAACCAAGTGTTGGAAAAAAAAACCTATTGTGTGTGTCATTCATTGTGGAGCCAGGGTGTGTAATGATTAAAATTAGCTTGGGGACCCCCCCCAACACACACACACACACCGACCATGAAGTAGATAGTTAATTAGTCTTTGTGGTTATTAGAATAGGATATCCAGGGTTGCCAAGCTTCTCTAAATGTTCCTCCTGTGAAAAAGAATCTGGCAGTGAGCTGCTCCATATTAAACATGTATGCAACTCTTACATTCCATTCCTCTACCTCTGGCACCACTGGGCTGAGATAGTGAGGGAACAGAGTTTTAAGGACTGCTAGTATCATACAATTTAAGCTCTGCTTTATTCCTTGTACAGATCCTTTCAACTTATGTCCCCATCAGGTGATGTTGGAAGGTTTCTGAGCCCCTCAATCCCCAAATTCTGTAGAGCTGCCACCTGATTTGTGTCCCAAAGACAAGGTTCAATGTGCTTATGCAACTTGGATTAGTGTTATGTTTATGCAACTTGTTGAATAAACCTTTCTGTTCATTCGTCTCTCATTCCTACAGAATACCACCCTTTAGGGATGTCAAAGACAAGGAACCCTGAAGAGGGTTCCAGCCCTAAAGATGCTGTGGGAAGGATTCTTTCAGGCTAAAGGTACCTTAGGAAGGAGCCCATGAAGTGAGCAGAGCCACTGGAGGAGAAGGGGGATGGTGGGGCAAAAAAAAATGCTTCTGGAGTGAAGCAGGTAGGATGGCATTAAATAGATCAGGCAGGTGGTGTGACTGGTTGCTTCAGCCCATTGAACCACAGGCTAAGTCTTTCAATTCAATGTGCTTATGCAACATGATGTAGTGCTGTGCTTATGTAACTTGTTGAGTAAACCTTTGTGTACATTTGCCTCTCATTCCTCAGGACTACCACCCTGTGCGATGCGAAGGCAAGGAACCCGGAGGAGGGTTCCACCCAGAGGTGCCAAGGGAAGGATTCCCTCAGGCTAATGGTACCTTAGGAAGGAGCCTCAAAAAGAGTGTAGAGCTGCAGAAGGTTAACAAATAGGTATTGTGTATCTAGAACATTCATGTAGTTAAGCAGGAGACAATGGGTAACATGTAACAACCTTCATGTAGGTCTGAATGACTAGGTAGCAAGAGGGCATGACTTCCTAAGAAGAGAGGGAACATCAAAGGAGGGCAACCATTCATCTCCATCCAACAGCAAAATCCTACCTAAGCAATCTAGGGAATATGCTTTTATAACAACTAAGCAAAAAAATCCCAGCTCCACACACGCACGTGCCATAAGTTAGAAAATCACAGTAAAAAGCAAAAGACTAAGGCACTGCAAACATCCAAAACCCTTAAATTTTTATTATATAGATGAATGTAACAAATCAACTGCCCAACAGCACATGGAGCACCTCAACCAGTTTCGCACTGCTTGTGCATCATCAGGAGGTAATTCTCCATATGCCCACACCAATTTTATATGATCACCTTAAAGAGACAATGTGTCAGAAACAAAAAACATTTTAAAATGCCAACAATCTTCCCCAATTTAAAGTGTGGCAACTGCACATTTATATACATATTACAAAAACACAAAATGTATTTGTTTCTTTAAAAAGGGTTACTTTTAGCACAGTTTAGTACTAAAGTGTGGCTATTAGCGCATCATTGACCACTCAATGTTTTTCTTGGTGGGGGAAGAAGGGAAGGGGAAGGAGAAGAGGTAAAATACCATTATAATAATGTCATAATCTTAATAATATCCTAAACAAAGCTTATTCATTTATATATTATACAAAAAAAATACCCATTATCTGGGCTACCAAAATTTCTTCTATGACTACTAAATAACTTTTATCATTACCTGGTCCAAAATCCATTTCTCATAGCTATATTGTTACCATTAACCAGTACACTTAAGTGAATGATTCTCCTTTTACCAGTTTATTTTTAACATCCTAATATCCCAAATGTCCAAAATCTTTCGAAGAAACATTAGTGGTGCCACCTGGGGGAGAAAGAGACAAAAGGAGGAAAAACATAGTACAATATACAGTATATATACACATATCCTAGTGCATATAAAACAGTTCCTACTGCAAAACATTTTATTATTTCTTCCTTCTGTTATTAATCAGAGGTATGATGTCTATTTTATCATTTAACCCTGGTTGCTTTAACCCCCCTGAGGTATAAATCCAGTACTCCTCTCTATCCAATAGGACATCATTTATACTACCCCCCTGTGGTCCCAATTTAACTGCTTCTTGTGATGATGGATTCTTTTAAAATGGGATGGTTTTCTTTAAGTCTGTTGCAACAGCACCTTTGCTATATAAAATTCTACTTTCACTCTTTTTATCTAAAACTCACACTATCAGGAAGGCCACCTGATTTGTGCATCTTTCTTTCCCTTTGCTTTTTATTCCTTTCCTTTCCCCTTCTCTGTTTTAATGAATCCATCCAAGCGTTGTTCCATATTTTTGAATTTCATCTAAGTACATTATAGTTATGGGAGTAACGTGTTTGCTTCTAAGTAGATAGGTATTTTTCATGAGTATACCTTAGTGAGTTAAGTAAAGGGTATTTTTGTTATACAATAATAACAAAACAAGAACAAGCCAATAAAGATATTCGCCCCTTCTGACGCTGCTGTAGTGCTGTCTCAGACTTTAAGCTGTGCAGGGCTTTGTTTTATTTTCAAGTTTGTGCAAACCGCATAAAAGTTGCAGATTGTAGGTATATTCCTTTGGGGACTTAAAGCAATTTAGTAGTTCCATATTTGAAATGGGGTTTTAGGTTCAATATCTGAAAAATGTATCTGCTCCCTTCCATTGCTTAAAGAAGGCTTTAAGTGCCGTTTCTGTGTTAGAGCAGTGTCTGTTTAACTACAGAGAGAAAGTGCAAGGTAGTGAAGTTAGGCTATCCTTACAAAAATAAACATAATGTTCTTGGACTACCCTAGTATACAGTGTATACAGACAAATTTTATTTATATCTGAGGGAACATATTGTGCAGTTAGTGTCCTCGCTTACGGAGACTGTAGGAGCCATTTACTGCTCCGTACTCGGCTACGCTCTAAACAGCTTCATTTACAAAGAAAGGTTTAATAAAAACAGATTAATGTTTCTTATGAATTTCTTCTTGCATTGCTGATATAATAATGTAAATATTGAATTCATTTGTTTATTTGTGAGAAACTTGTGTTACTTGTTTCAGGTATTTTATTTCAGGGCAGGGTTTTCTCACATAAAGCTTTGGAGGAGTCTTAACTTGCTCTGTGTCTCTGTCTCATATGAAGACGGCTGGCCTTTCTATTTTTTTTTTATGGATTTGACACAGAGGGGCAGAGCTTATCTGAAACTTTATCAAATATCCTTTATATGATTATATTATTAGGTTTATAAGTATAGGACATTATGAATAAATACTTATATGTATAATTTATATTTAAACAAAATAATGAAACTGTTTTCTTGTGTTTTCATTCATTTGGCAAAAGTGGGAGGAGATTAGTTGCTCCTCCCTTGTCTTACAAGTATATATACAGTGCTCCCATTAATTTTTTTATCATGTAATATTTTATTGAGATTTTCCAATTTTTTACGTATTGTTTACATAATACACAGAAGCATATACACCATAAGCCTCAATCCCTGACAAACAAACACAGGATGGCTAACGATACTGCCATCTTAAAGGATACATCCAGGGTACAACGCAGCTCTAAACTGTATCACTATTTGTCAAAATCCCAAATCTCAGTTGGCCTTGAGGAAGGCATAAGCTATGTGGTAGGATAGGCTAACTGCAACAGGCTTTAATTAGCCACAAAATTTGCAGGGATAAGGATTCAAGGAGAACATTACTTTGCAGCACAGGCCTCTCATTTACATAATGAATATATACCATCTAGGTTCTAGGATTAGTTTATACCCAGTAGTCCCACAATAAAGTGTTTAAGCTATCCACAAGGTCAGGATTGAAGAAGAAAAGAAGGAGGAAAATACAAGGAAAAAGCTAGAGATAAGAGGAGGGAAAAGGAGCATAGCAGGAGTTACACACAGGAGGGGATACCTTATATTTGGCATACCACTCTAGGTCGACTAGCTAAGAAGTAATAGGAGGATTTTGTAGTGGGAGGAGACACTCTGCAAATGTAGGAATGCAGTAGGCATCCCATTTTGAGTCGTAGTCAGCTAGTTTGCCTCTAGCTGTTGCTGTAAGCTCTTAAAGATGGGCCAGCCTAGCCATGTCTACCTGCCATTGAGAATGTGTGGGGTAAGAATTGTCTCCATCTCAGCAGGATGGCTCTCTTGCTTCCATGATAGCAACCAGACCCAGGCTTTACTAGGAGGAGAAAGTGGATTTACTGAGAAGGTGTCCCCAGTAGTAGGGAGTAATGTTGAAGAGATAGCGGGTTACCCACTATAGCGAACAGTCCTTCAAGACTGATGTCCAGAAGGTGCGGATTGTTGCACAGCAGCCATAGTATATGGTATAGGTGGGCCGGAGAAGAGTGGCATCTCCGGCAGTTGTCTTGTGAGATTATCTTTCACCTATAGAGGACTGAGGGAGTTTGATACCATATGAGGAGAATTTTTAATTGAATCAACTGGCTCTTTGAGTCTACATAAGCCATATGGGCCAATCTGAGACATTCTGGCCACTGCTATGGAGATAAAGAGTGAGAAAGATCCTTCTCCCATGTAGCTTTGCTAGTTAAAGTGACATCCAGTTGGGAGTCTCTAAGAGTTCAATAGATAGCACCTACAAGGGCCCTGCCTCTGTTGGATAGAGAGAGAGAGAGAAAGGTTATTCAGGCATCTCCAAGGGGACTGGGATGGCCAAATTCTAAGGAGAGGGATCAGCACGCTTCATAATTGGAGAAATTTCCAAAAATCATGAGATGATTATTTGTATTTAGTTTTGAGCTGCTCGAAGAACATCAACGTATGAGTGTTCAGTATGAGAAGAACAGCTACCGTCTGAATACTCCTAGAGGCACATGAGGCCCAGTGAAGTGATTTATGATCTACCTTAACAAGAAGATTATTCCAAATCAGGGCATAACATAAGGGAGGAGGGTAGTCGGCATTTGGAACACCAGCTATGGCCATTGCACAGCGCCACAATGCACATGTATTTATCATAAGTGACGTGAATTGAGGATTGGCAGGTTTCCTGCAAGATAACAACGAATAAAGGGGAGTCTGCTGACAGCATGGCCTCCAATATTGCCCACTGAGGAGGGGGGTAGAACGAGGGGCAAACCACGTCACAGCCTGGGCCATGCTAAAGGCCAGATGATATCCCATAAACCAGGGGAGGCTGAGCCCTCCCTTGGTCCAATTGGCACGTAGTTTCATTCACCCCATCTAGGGGGTCCACCTTCCCAGAGGAGGAGTGCCACTAATCTATCTAAGGCTTGAAATGGTTTTTGAGAAAGATGGATTAGGACTTTGTTCAGTAGGTAAGAAACCCTAGAAAAATAAACATTCTATTCGCCTCCACCTTTCCTTTTCAGCGTTAGGGTGTAGCTTCATCCAGCGGTGGACCTTGGCTGTCAGAGTGGCTAGTAGGGAAGAAAGTGGCCATTTCTAGGTCCTTCCAGGCTGCCTTGATATTAATGCCCAAATATGGGAAGCCCTGTGGCGCCCAGGAAATATCTGTACCGGCTAGGCAATGTCTACTAGCATTTCTTGTTTAGAGGGGATAATATAGTTTTTTTCTGATTCACTGTAAGCCCAGATATTATAGCAAACTCCTGCAGGATTGACAAAACCGGTGGGAGGGAAGACTGCATGTCAGAAAGAGTAAGTAGCATATCGTTTGCATGAGCATTAACTAAATAGGAGGTTTTCCCCACAGGCATACTGGTTACAGTTGCGGTGTTAATCAGTGTTCTAATTAAGGGGTCCAGAGCTACCAGAAACAGAAGCGGGGAGAGAGGACACCCTTGTCTGATACCTCTATGGAGGAGAAAGGGAGAAGAGGTATCCTTATTAATAAGGATTCTGGGCAAGGGCAGGTTGTACAGTGTATATACCCATGAACAAAACTGGGTTCCAAAGCCATACAATCTGAGCATCTGGTGCAAATAAGCCCATTCCCAGAGGTCAAGCCTTAGCAAAATCAACTGCTAAGGTGGACATGGGAACCTCGGACTGAAGTGCCAGCCATTTAAGATTTAAAATAAGGCATAGGTTATCTGCATTAGATTTCCCTTTTAGGAATCCCGTTTGAGAGGGATGAATCAGATTTAATAACACTGGGGATAGTCTGGTTGCCAAGATTTTAGCCAGTATCTTAGTATCAACCAGGAGAAGTGAAATGGGTCTATAATTTGTGCTCAGTAAGTTATCCAAGGATTTCTTGGGGATTAGTGAAATAAGAGCCTCATGGATAGTGGGGGAAGTATAGTGTTCAATTGGGCTTCCTGGAGAGCTTGCAGAAGGGGGGTGGTGATCTCATCCTGTAGCGCTTGGTACAGCTCTGCTGATATCCCATCTGGCCCTGGGGCCTTCCCTTTGGCCATCTGAGATAGTGCTGACCGGAGTTTGTCCCAAGTTGTGGGACAATCCAGAGCAAGGGCCTGCTCTTTAGAGAGCTTAGGGAGTTGCACCCCTCGGCAAAAGCTTTGCAGACGCTGATATAGTTCAGTATCTGAAAATATATTCTGAGACTAGTAAAGGCCTTGATAAAATATTTTCATAGTCTCATTGATAGCCTTGGGTGTTGTTGCAACCTTCCCCTCCTTGTTCTTTAGGGCTAAAATTCTGGAGAGGTTTGTGGCTTCCATAAATAATAAGCTAATAATTTCCCATCCTTATCACCTCCCTCCCAGAACCTGTGCTTAGCTCGAGTGAGTTGCCACTCTGCCTTCCTGTTCAGCAGCACATTGAGTTTGTCTTTTAAACCAGTAATGTCGGCTAGAGAGGGAGTTGAGTGGGTTAGTGGAAGATATTTTGAACTGCTTCTCTAGAAGTGCCAGATCCTTATGGAGCTCTGATATCTGCTTTGCCCTTTCCTTGTTTTAGCCAGAGAAGGAAATAATTTTCCCTTATAACTGCCTTAAAGGCCTCCCAGACTGTGGTCACACTTGTTTCCATGGGGTGTTGACTGAGAAATAGGAAAGGGTTTCCTTTTTTATGTAATCGCAAAAGGCTGCATCCTCCAACAATAATGGATTACATCTCCACCTTGTGGAGCGTGAGCCCTGCCCCGAGGGCGTGAAAGTGATCATTACAGGGGCATGATCCAATATAACTATGCTGCCAATGGTGGGAGTTTCTATCCCAGGCATTGCAGCACAGCATAATTGGCCAACCAGAAGTCAAGTCTGCTATGAGTCCCATGCACGGTAGAAAAGTATGTGTAATCACGCCCACTTGGATGACTAATTCTCCATGGGTCCCCTAGTCCCCATTCTGAAATCAGAGTATTTAGTGTTTCTAAAACCTTCAGATGGTACTGAGGTGTGGTAGGTATGGATTTGTCCAAAAAAATATGCACCAAGTTATGATCCCCACCTAGTAGGACTGGGATGTCAAGGTTGTTGCCAGATAGCTCAGTGAAGGCCTGACTCAATTCAGAATAGACATCCCCTGAATCGTATTGAAGCCATAAACATTGGCTATTATGATCCTGCCACCAGGATATGACAGCTTAGCCACTATCCATCTACCTAGTGAGTCCTGATGCTGACCCTCAACAGTCCATGGTCCCGACCTCCGTAATAGGAAGGCTACTCCCCTGCACTTCGTGGAGGGACAACTAGCCAGCACTGTTTCCACCCACAACTTTTTTAACCATTGCACCGTGCGACTGGTAAGATGTGTCTCCTGGAGTAAGGCGATATCCACACCGATCAAGTTTAGATATTGCAATACTTTGGTTCATTTTGTTGGATGATTCAGTCCATGCACATTCCAGGAGATACAACCCCAACCACGCAGAGCAACTGTAGTCGGGACCATAATAGTAATTCCTACCTATTACACAGCAATGAAAATGAGTGTACTCACCCAGCCAATAGTGAAAAGAGATGCAGGAAAGAATAAAAGAAGAAAGATACCCGGCTAGAGGCCTGTGGTAAGTCTTGTACCATCGGTGAGCCTCAAATAGACAGGTGTTGAAAAGGTTGAGAGGAGACAGTAACAAGCAATCTACCTGCAGTTGAAGAGAGACCTGTGCAAAATAAAGAGAAAACCACAGTTATGTACCTTAGAAATTCAAAGTACAGGGCAGAAATCTGCCAATAATCAGCTGTCAAGCAACAGGTTAATTAACAGATTAATTGTAAAATAATATAACACTTCTAAAACAATCAACAATAACTCAATTATTGGTGTCGAGTTGTATGCATGAAAAGGGGGAGTTAAACCCCGAGCCACACTGCTTCGGACACCAAATGCAGAATCAGGAAGGAGTCACACCAGATTAGATGATCTGTCCCAGCCCAAATCTGAGGGCTCGGCCGTATGAACTGCTATGAGCCACTAGGATAAACCTGGAGTCTGGCGCCACCCCCAGACTAGAGGGGGAGGCACAGTCAATCAGAACACCCAACTGGGGAATGGGAAAGGGGACGGGGATCTGTCAGTCACATATTACCTATAAGGTTCTAATTCACAGGAAAAATAACAACCCATAGGAAAAGTAACCAATGACCAATAGTATGAGTAACTACCAAGACCATCAGGGTGTATTAGAGGATGACCATATTTATGCGGCTTAAAAATTACCTGGCCTATGAATTATTTAGGAAATATATGAGTTATTTAGGAAATATGTACCCAGCTCCATGAGTAAGAGTACTGGGCTATACAACACATCCACCAAAAGAGAGAAATGGGGGCACATACAAAGACATGCCTATAGTAGTTAAGAGGAGGAGGGGTTACTAGCCAAGTCAAAAGGGACTTAAGAATACCAAGCAGAGGAAGATGGTACAAAAAGGTGGGGGGGGGGGTTCCTCTGCCTGTAATTTATAGGCATTGCCCCATTCAGCTCTAGGTGTGTTAATTCAATAAAGGAGAGGGGGGCATAACTCTTCACCCCATAACTGCCAAGTTAAGCCCTCAGATTCTCAAATAGTATTAACAAATTTCCTTTGCTTTTCAGGTCCCCAGTATCACCAGAGCTTCTGCATATGTTTTTATCCCAGGTTTCAGAGCAGAATTGGTTGCCTCCTCCTCCTCTTCGTTCTCCTCCTCCATCGATGCCCAGTCTAGCTGGACCGGATCGTCCTCAAGGATCCCCGTTGGTTCCTCCATCATGTCATAGAGCTTGCTTTTCTCTGGCATTGTCAGATCTGCCTTCAGGAGTTTGGCTGATAGGGACGTGGTAGGGTTACTCTGTGTTGGTGGGCGAGGGCTTCTAGCGCGCGAGCGCTGTCTCGCTGGCAGCGGAGGATCAGCCGCTTCAGGCATTTTAGATGATTGGCCAGCATTAGATATATCCAAAGTCAGCTGAGGTGCAGAATGAAGCAGAGGTGACTTGGTTCTATCAGGGGAAGGATTCCATAGCTGTCTGTGAGATGGGGGATCTATATTGGATGGACCCGTCCACCTACGATACTGGTCCTCTGATACAGCATTGCCCTTTCTGCTAGTTCCTTGTGTTATTCTACCCCTTGGCTCCCAGAGGCACCTGAGAGATGTAGTGCCTGCCAGGATATTCGGCCAGTGTCCTGAATCCAGGCCTCAGCATCCTTTGAGAGTCTGCCAGAAAAGACTGGCCATCTTTAGACAGATATAGAGATGTAAGTCCTTTGTATCTATATTGTACTGAGTTAGCATTGAGCATCTTTTTCAGGTTTATAGGCACCGCTCCTGGCTACAACCTCCTCGTAAAATCTCTGTATACAGAGATAACATGCCCTCCAGGTTAGCTCCCAGTGTCCTTATGGCTTTAAGTAAATGCTCCTTGACTGAGAGGCACAGCATATATGCAACTATGGTCGAGGGCTTCTAGTGTGACTCAAGTTACTGGGAACCCGATAGGCATGTTCAGCATTTACCGGCTCTTTCCACCGTTCTCCTATCAGCTGTGGAAGCCATTCATTTAAGAACTTCTCCAAGTTGGGGCCCTCCACTCCCTCAGACATGCCAAGAATATGAATATTATTCCTCCTGATGCAATTCTTTTGTACTTCAGCCCTTTGCCATAAATGAAACAGCTTGGCTTCATGGTCTCTAAGTTTGTGCAGAACATTCAGGTGCTGGCCTTCCAACTCCCCCACCCGCTGCTCGAGGACATTATGTTGGCCCTCAAGCCTGTGGACATCTGCAACATTGCCCACCAGTGAAGCACCAATGGTCTTCACCCTGGAGAGTAGAGCTTCAAGCATTTTTGTGATGTTGCCCAGGGTTCCCCCACTTGTGTTTGATCCGGGATGCCCTGGGCTACTGCTCTATTGCAGCAGCTTGTGGTCTGTTCCATCCCAGCAGGAGGGTCCTTGAGTTGCACTAGATGGGTACTAGGGAGGCCAGTAGCTCTGTGCTTAAATCAGCGACGGTTCCCCTAGAAGTGACTGATCTCTTTCACCCACAGTTGCCATCAGGAGGATGCGGGGGGGGCATGAACGCTCCACGGAGAAGAGAACAGGAGACTCTATGGTTGAAGAAACCATGGCCGGGCCTGCGCGGCCTATCTGAGAGCACCTGAGTCAGTAACTGCGTGGGTCACCCGACACTGTAGATTGTAGCGATCCCCAGAAATACTTCACCGGTGGTGACAGGGGGTAGGAAGGGGAGAAATTGGGTAAGGAGAGTAAACTTTCAGTCCATCTTTCTGGCGGTAAGTGTAGGATTTCCCATTAGGCTGGGGCAGAGTGAAGGGTTCAAGCTGCCATCTTCACTGGATCCCACCAGAAGTCCCAGAGGTATTTGAACTGTAGTGGAGAAGATGGGTATTTTGCCTGGCTCCTCTCTGACCAGACTGTCGGGTACTCCCATTCATTTGGGCAGGTAGTCTTGTGAGGTGCAGACGTATTCTGCTCCGAGCAGTTGAAACACTAGCTAATTCTAGTGTGTTTTGACAGTGAACCATCTTCGATATTCTGTTTTGTATTTAATTATATTTATGTTTTATTTTTTTTGTCAAACAAGTCCGTTGAATTATTTTGAGAATAATAAACAACTTCTTTAATTTGCAGCATTTGGCTGTTGTCCTCTTATCCCACTCTTCACACTTCTAAACCACAGAATTTAAACATATGTTCTGCCCTATTGTCCCTTGTTCTATTGCAATGCACTGCTAAAGCATTTCTTTCATCTTGATATGTAATACTTTGTATATGTTCCCCAATCCTGACCTTGAACTCGCAGATGGTCTTCCCAGCATAAAAAGCACCACATATACATGTTGCCAAATACACCAAGTTCTCTCTTGTGCAACTAAAGAAACTTCCCATTTTGTATACTTCAGGGGCATTCACTGTTGTAAGGATATCACTTTCAAGAATGGCAGGGCAATATTTACAATTGCCACATGTTTGTGTACCCAACAAGTAGATATTGTGTATATAGGACCTTCATGTAGTTAAGCAGAAGACAATGGGTAACGTAACAACCTTCATGTAGGTCTGAATGACTAGGTAGCAAGAGGGCATGACTGCCTAAGGACAGAGGGAACAGCAAAGGAGGGCAACCATTCATCTCCATCCAACAGCAAAAACCTACCTAACCAATCTAGGAATATGCTTTCATAACAGCTAACTAGATTTTTATGACCTTTGGCACAGAGGTGAGGAAAAATCTTTGCAGAGGAAACCTCTGGGGATCCAAGGCCTAGGCCATCTTCCCTCCAGGCTTGGGATATTTTGTTTAGTGAAGGCTCTGCTACTGGAATTCAAAACCCACTTCAGAGGAGATTCAATTTTGAGACAGACTCTCACTCTATCCCTCTAATGGGAATACTGTGAAGGGCTGCAAGTGCACTGTGCAGTAATGGGGTACTCCCACACAGAAATACTGTCCCTCAAGGTGGGAAGAGGAGAGCAATGACTGCTGAGGCACTCAGCCAGCCTACATGAGCCTAAGAGCAGACCAGGTATACCAGAGGTGGTCATACAGAGAGTAGCTTAGAAGGTGTTGCCAAACCTGCTCACTGAGCTAAAGGCACCCCCCCCTTGGGCTTAAGGGCCACACCACTCACAGCTGAAGTCTTAAATTCTACATTAGGAGGTGTGACTGCTACATCTGAATGGCTAAAGCTCAGCAGAGTATGAGGACATTCCACTATGAATAAGATAAGAAGGACCCCTCCTCAAGTTTCGCATGATCAAGATGTGGACTTAGTGGGTGCAGACCGAGACCATTGGCCACAGGGCAGACCCTGAGCCATAGTTATTAATGGTCATGGTCGGCATGCCTCTGATGTATGAAGGAGAGCAGAAATTCAACTGTGAAGCATTTGTGGACCTTCACATAGAATCATGGTATTCATCAAGCACCATAGAAGACTAAACCTGCACATAAGTTAGTCTAAACAATCATTTGACACCCACATGAGTCTGAGAAACTGAGCAGATCATCAATCCCTGTAACCTCAAGGGAATACATGCAAACCAGTTCCACAGGCTGGGGAAGCTCAGATTCACAGCGATTGGCCGACTGAGCTCTGTGCTGCGCACTGATTGGCCGCCGGCTCCAGACGTTGTTTTTGATTGGTCTGGCTGACTTTGGTGCTTAGCTGGGCTAGGATCCCATTGACTTGCAGTGCTAAGTGCCGAAATTTTATGCCCACCCCTCTCCCCCCTCCAACCTTTATTAAATAGTCTGCTTGTCACCGCCCCTTGCTCTAAATACCCGCCCACTGTCCCACATCCTATCCTGAACCACTAGCTAAACCACTCCTTCTCCCTAGTTCTCTCTGCTGCTGCTTCCCCCAGAGGATTTTGCTAGCTACACCCCACTGTATCTTTCCTCTTTTTAGCTCTCTAGACCTCCTTTTCCTTCCTCCCTCTTCTCTCTCCTCCTACTCTCCCCTCCTAGCTACTATGCCTCCCTGTAAACATTTTCTCTCTTCTAGCCTCTCCTTGCTTCCAACCTTAACCCACCTACCTACCTCTTCCTATCCCTCACTACCCTCTACTCTGTTCCTCCTGGCTAATTACCCAACATCAGGCACGATTGCAATCTCCCCCCATAAGCAAAAATGGTGCTATCCAGCTATGGACTGTTTAAATATGAACAAGTACGAAGATTGCATGGGGGCAAGCTGGCACCCATTCCTGGCCGATGCGTTACACTTGGATCCCAGGCGCCTGTACTGGTCCAAAACACATAAGAACCCGAGGTTGATCGCCACCTACTATGAAATACGACAATGGACTCTCAAACTCCTACTCCTCCTCCTCTTAATATCTGGAAGTGTTCACCCTAATCCTGGCCCAATTTCCTACAGTACAACAAAACAAAACGGAGGGGGGACTCATCTTTGTCACCTTAAATATTTGTAGTCTCCTATCAAAACTAGCCTCCCTACAAACCTTTGTCAGTCAGCATAACCCGATATCCTAGCCATTGTTGAAACTTGGCTGACACCTAGCACCCTGACCATGCTATATCTTCAAGGCTACAAGATTCTCAGGCTGGATAGGACGTCAAAGGGGTGGTGGCTGTGCCATCTACATAAAGGAATATCTCAACTGCCTCTCCATTAAGTATACTACCACTAACTCTGTTTTACAACTCCTCCCTATCAAACTTCTCCTTGGTGACCATAACAAAGTCCTCATGGTTGCTGCTATCTACATCCCACCTAAAGATCCTGGGCCCGGCCTCCAGTCTGTACTAGATTTCATCAGATCTCAACCTCCTGATGCCGAGCTCCTCCTCCTTGGTGACTTCAATATCAACTGGCTTGCATCAGACATAGGGTCGACTAAGGATGCAATCCTAGCTGCAAACTTAACTCAGCTGGTCAATTCACCCACTAGGAAAAACTATAAATCTGGTAATAGTACACTAATAGATTGGATCCTCACCAACCACCCAGCCCGGATAAATAATGTTGCTGTTCTCCCGGACTCTCTTAGCGACCACTCTCCTATAATATGTACCTGGTCAAACAAGTTTAGAAAACCACCCCCTAGAACCATCACCAGCAGAGTACTACCGTTTGGTAACCTTACTCCACTCAAGGAAAATCTTAGACAGAAAGACTGGTCTCCCATTTACAATACGCAAGACGTCGATAAAGCTCTTAACCACTTTATCTACACCTTCAGTGCTGCCTGTGACTCATACGCACCTGTAAAAAAGCACAAAGTGAAAGCACTATCAACTCCATGGCTCACTGCTAAGCTAATGGCACTACACAAAGGAAGGGACCACCTCTGGGCTATTGCAAAGAGACTCTGGCTCTCCGACTGACATCCAAAAATATAAACAGGCCCAAAACTATTGTACCAAGAGACTCGTCGAGTGAAGAGCGACTACTTCAAAACTGCTCTTTCCAACACTTGGGGTGAAGGGAAATTTTCTGGGACAATCTAAGAAATATCACGGGTAAGCAGTCCAAATCCTCTCCTACTACACTGAATGTGGCAGGCACTACTACCCTTGACCCCTTGGTCATAGCAAACACCTTAAATGAGACCTTCACCGACCTCAGCGGTGTCCTTGCATCTGACTTCTTCACTCCTGCCGACCCCCCCATCTCTATATCCCCCTCTGCCTCTCCAAACACTCCACGCTTCTATCTAAAAATAGTTAAAGCACATGAAGTTTATAAATACATAAAGAAGGCTATATCTAATTCAAGGGCAAGCAGTGACTCTCTTGACCTTAAAATACTATCCCTTACCCTGGATGTAGTTCTACTCCCCCTCACCAGAATATTCAATCTCTCCCTCTGTTCTAGCAAATTCCCTAGTATATGGAAGGCTGCTATAATCACCCAGTGCACAAAAGTGGGGATAAGTCTCTGCCTGGTAACTATAGACCAATTTCAATACTCCCTCCCTTATCAAAGGCTCTTGAATGTATGGTAGCTAACCACCTTACAGATTACCTGCAGAAATATAACATTCTTTGTGACCAGCAACATGGTTTCAGACAAAGGCATAGCACCACCACTGCCCTGCTCGAATTCTCAGGAGTAATCCACAAGGCCTTGGACAAAGGACTCCTCACTGGAGCTGTGTTTATTGATCTAATGAAGGCATTTGACACTTCACCATTGCCTATTCATCAGTCAACTACAGACACTTGGGCTCTCCTTGGGCTCTGGTGCCTGGATAAAAAGCTACCTTGCCCAACGCACCCAGGTTGTAAAAATATCTGGAATCCTCTCAGACCCTAAGCCTGTCCTCTCAGGAGTTCCACAGGGATCCATCCTAGGCCCGCTACTTTTCAGCCTCTTTCTAAACTCCCTACCTAAATCCTGCCTGGAACAAATCATCCTCTATGCTGATGATGCTGTGATTCTATCCTCACACAAAGACCCTAACCTCTTCACATACAGCCTACAGCACGTGTTTGCCAGTGTTGAGGTGGTTCATTGAGCACAAGCTAGTCCTAAACCACAAAAAAACAAAATCTATGCTCTTCGCTAGTCCGCAGAACAAGAAAAGACAAGCTCCACTTACTATCAACACTTCCCTGGGAATCACCCTTGAACAAGTGGCTATCTTTAAATATCTTGGAATCACATTTGATCAAGGCCTTGTCTTTGCATCACATATTGATGGTATTTCCAAAACTATTAATCAGCGGCTTGGGATACTCTACCGTAACAGACAACTTTTCACCCATCCAGTGCTGAAGCTAGCTATTCAATCCTCAATCATCTCAGTCATCGACTACGGCTTAATTAATTATGGGTCCGCCCCTCCAAGCGCACTGAAACGGGTCACAACCTCCTAAACAAGGCATGTCGGCTGCTTACAGGTGCTCATACACTTACTCATACCTGTGAACTCTATGTTGATACTGGGTGGTTACAACTATCAAACCGGTTAAAGTTCTTCACCTGCCTAATGGCCAAGAAATCCATCATAGGCCTCACCCCACCCTGCATTCAAGGCCTGCTATGCCAGAACTCAAGTGTACGATCCACCAGAAGATCAGAAACCCAGCTTTTACAGGTCCCCCACTGTCGGACCACACATGGTCAACGATCATTTGCCTATCGTGCCCCCAACTGGCTAAATACTCTCAGCACCTCTATTACCTCCTCTAACTCATTAGGTGCTTTTAAATCTAGACTATTCTCTCACCTAGCCACTTCAAACTCCTGTGACTGCCTTGTTTAAACTCCTAATCTATTCTCACCCCCCTCCCTTGCCCTCTTACTTGACAAAGGCCTACTAGTGGATCTCGTCTCCTACAATTGGTCTGCTCCTTCCTCCTACCCCCTTTCCTCTTTTTCTTACTTACACTGCCTAACTTACCTCCTTACCTATCTTCCCTCCCCACTTGTTTTCTATTTAGTGAAAGTGCTAAGGATTTATCTGCTGTTCATAAATGTCATTAGATTTAGCTTATTTTTTCCTTTTGTTTTGTCTCTGTCTATTTCCACAATGTTACCTACTTGTGCAACCCTGTACCCCTATTTGTTTGTAACTGATTTTGACGCAGAACCTTTGTAAAAGAGCCTTGGCTCAAAGGTATTAATTCCTAGATTTTACAATAAACAACAAACAATAATAAACAATAAACTAAGGAAGCCAAATTATTTGTGAAATTCAGAATGCTCAGTATTGTACATTATTCAGTAACGTAGCAAATTTGGTAGTCCATTATTAGATAGCTTAGTAAGTTAGAGTGTCCAGTACCTTACTTGTCAGAGAGCAGTCACCATTTCCAGCAAGAGGCATCTTCGATCAGAGACTGAATGTTGTCAAAGATAACAGTCCAGGTGAGTGATGGCATGTGGGAGAGTCAAGGGGAGTGTGGGGAGGTGGTGCCCAGTGGAGATAGGCTGGGTAGGTGGGTGTGATTGGTGTTAGATGTGTTATTTACAGGTTGGAAAAACAAAATACAAAGATACATTGAGAGACGGTTTTCTTATTTTCAATTTGACAGGGACAGAGGATGGTGTGGGAAGCCACTAACCACCTATGCATGTGAGCATATAATAGAATATATAGGGATTGGAGTCTGTGGAGAGGTGCCATGAGACACCAGTGATAATTAACAATTTCATGGGAAGGTGGGGGTGCCACCAAATGCCAACGGGTTAAAAAATATTATAAATATGATAAAGTAATGTAAACAGTAATGTGTAAAATTCTAAATATGGGTATTGATCCCTGGGGCCAGATTTTCGAAGAGTGGCACAGGGCTTGCATCCAGCCCTGCACCACTGGACTTAGGTTCTGGTGGGGCACCAAACCTCTTTGCCACAACTGTGCCCAATTTTGTAATCTCAGGCACAGTTGTGACAGTTTCCACCATTTATGTTAACTTGCACCAAATATGTGGCGCAAGATCCAGTAAAACTGGCCTCAGGGTTACAACAAACTAGACCACAAAAGTTGGTCTAGCTTGTAATAGTGGTACGGGATAGAAAATCCTGATGCCAGCCAGAAGAATTCCACAAGCCCTGTGCCATATGTTCGGCACACCAGGGCTTGTATTCCTAGCATTTCAATATCTTGTCTCTGGTGTCTAGTGGCACCCTGACTCTTCGATCTCCATATATTCTATTATATGCTCCATATATTGATGGTTAGCGGTAACCCCTATGATCCCTGTCAAACTGAAAATAAGAAAACCATCCCTCAATGTCTTTTATTTTTTGTTTTTCCAACCTATAAAAATAAAAGTCCAATGTCCCACCTGACCTCCCACTGTGTATCCACCTCCCCACCCTTATTTACATATGCTCTCACTCACCTGAACTGGTAACACAGTAAACATTCACTCTTCGATCAAAGATGTGTCTTGTTGCAGGAAATGGTGACTGGTCTCTGACATGTACATTACTTATCAGAAAGCAGCTGCTGTTTCCAGCAGCAAGACGCATCTTTGATCAGAGAGTGAATGTTTACTGTGTTACCAGTTCAGGTGTGTTAGGGCATATGGGGGGTCTAGGGTGATGTGGGGAGGTGGTTGCACAGTGGGAGGTCGGGTGGGTGGTGTGGGTGTGATCAGTTCTGGACTTTTTGTTTCACAGTTTGGAAAAAATAAAATGCATAAAGACATTGAGAGACAGTTTTCTTATTTTCAGATTGACAGTGACAGGGGACAGTGGAAGTACCACTAATCACCAAAGTATGGGAGCATATAATAAAATATATGGGGTTTGGAGGGGGGTGCCACTAAACACCACAGATAATGGAGAATTTCATGGGAGGGTGGGAGTCCCACTAAACACCAATGAGGGTAAAAAACATTATAAATACGATAAAGTAATATAAATGGTATTGTGTAATATTCTAAATATGGGTATTGAGGGTGCAGGGTGCAACTAGACACCAGAGATCTTTTAATATACTAACATTGAGGGATGGGACACCAATAAAAAAACTTCAAAAGGCAGATCAGTCCTTTTTCAGGTGTGGAAATCCTTTTCTGCAAATGATTCGCCATATTTGCGGAAAAGGAATTTGTCTCACGAAAAAAGGATTGGGCACATTGTTTTTTTTTTCAATCCCTTTTTGCAAGCAGATTTCTTTGCTGTGAATCATTTTTCATGGTCACAGAAAAGGACTTCCTCTCATGAAAAAGGATTGGGTACTTATTTTTTTTACAAATCCTTTTTCACAAGACGATTCCTTTTTCAGTAACTCTGTCTCGCCATCTTGAAAAAGGAATTTGCTCACAAAAAGGATTTTGACTAAGTTTTTTTTTATCCTTTTTTCGAGAACAAAAAGAATAGTGAAAAGGAAATTAGCAAGCTGCAAAAAGGATTTAAAATGCTGGCTAAAATGATCGAGGGCATAAACCTGGCCTGGGCTGCGGTCACAAGCGGGTTCCCCCAGGGATCTGTTTTGGGACCATGCTTGTTCAATCTTTATATCTCTACCATGAAAGTAACAACAGACATCTGGTTGTCTAAATTTGCGGATGACACGCGTATAGGTTTTCCAGTCAATAGTCAAATGGATGCATTAACATTGCAGGAAGCACTTGGTGAGTTAGAGACCTGGGCAAAGGAAAATATGGTGACATTTAACATTGACAAATGTACGGTAATGCACTTGGGTAAAAACAATCCCGAAGTGACTTATAGTCTAGATGGCCAGATTCTCAGAGTAGTAAATGAGGAACAAGATCTTTGGATTAGGGTTAGTAATAACCTTAAATTCCACTTGCACTGTAACCAGGTGGTTAAGAGGACCAATAGTATTCTGGGGTCACGTGATGTGCTGAGTCGAGTTAGACGCCCTCCGTGCTGCTCCTAGGCCCGAGCTATTAATTTTGTGTTTAAACGTTGAGAGTCTGCCTAAGTGAGAGTGATTTCAGGGTATTTGGGTGCGCTACCTGTAGCGGTCGAGAGTTTGGGCTGTAATTGTCTGAAAAACAACTCGGGCACAATCCTCTTTTGTTTGAGCTGGTGTGCGCTGCAAGAGTGTGTGACAGTCCGAGGCTGAGAGTAGAGATGGAGCCCGAAGCTATGGAGCCCCTCGCGGCGAGATGCCCTGCAGCCAAGAGGCCTAATCCACAATCCCCCACTCTTAAAGAACCTGAGGAGGAATTAAGTGGAGAAGGGGCAACGGCTCAGCCTAGTGATGACCTGCAAGATATCAAAAGGCTACTTCAAGGTCTGGTGGCGGATTTTGCAGCCGTGAAGCCTGTATTGCAATCCCTTGCACAGCATATGGGGGATGCTGAGGCTAGGATAGCCTCCCAGGAAAGAAAGTCGTTGGTGTTGGAACAAGAACTGTTTACAGCTAAAAAACAAATCAAGAAGTTAGAGGATTGAATAGAAGATCAGGAGTCGAGAAGTAGGAGAAATAATTTGATATTGGCGGGGCTTCCGGAAAGATCTGAAGGGGTGGACTGTGTCTCTTTTATTCAAGACCTGCTCTTCAAGCTGTTGGGCCAGTCACCTTTTGGGGAAGCATACAATCTCGAGAGGGCCCACAGAGCACTAAGGAAATGCCCCCACCGGGTGCGCGACCCAGGGTGATCATCATGAGATTTCTCAACTTCAAGGAGAAGATGCATGTGCTGGGGAAGGCCAGACAACATAAAGCTCTCCAGTGGAATGGCGCGACGCTTTGGATGTTTCAGGATCAAACCCCTTCAGTCAGAGAAAAGCAGAGGGAATACGCAGAGATTAAAAAAAAGCTTTATTTGGCGGGTATTAAATTACGTCTGCAGTACCCAGCAACTCCCTAACTTATTTAAGCCTCAGACTTGAGGCGGATTGCCCAGATATAGTGCTGGTACATGGTCTGGTTCACAGTTGGACTAAAAGAATATGGACTTTGCAGGAGGTTATGTTTATTGTAGTTAAGGTTATTTGTCTCTCCCTTTTTATTCTCATTTCATATTGGGTTGGGACTCTGGTGTCTGCATCAAGTCTGGCTGGCTTGGATGGGTGTCCCATAAGGTTTGGATTGGGGGTATTTGGGGTGATGTTTGGTCTCTAGGGACAAAATCTAGGGTTTTTGAGAGGACCATGTGTTACTAAAGCAAGGCATCAGAACAGTGTGACTTAACTCCTCCTACAGTTGTTGAATATAGTTTTAAATAGAGTTATCTCTTGTGAGATTTGATTTACTTAGGATCTTAACATGTTATTGCTCTGCAACTTCTGAGATTGGGAGGGTAATTTTTAGTGTTCTGGGATGGTACAATAGGAGGGATTAGGACAATGGGAGGTCAAGGGATGGGCTGACTCTCTTCGTGATAGGGTCAGGGAATGAGGGCGGAGGTATCCGAGGAAGGCTCATCCATGACTGGAGAATTTCTAGGAGGTCGATCAAGGATCGGGGCAGGGGAGGGTTTGGGGTGGGATAGAGAGAGAGAGAGTCCATAGCATGATCAGTAAGGGAAGGCGGAATGGGAAAGCTAGGGTAATGGATCACATGCTATGTTTTTTTTTTTTTCTGTGAATGATGACTGCTTTAACATAATTTCCTGGAATGTTAAAGGCCTTAGGGTAGACGGAAAAGAATGGTAATCCTGAGACATATTAAATACTTGGGAGCTACATATATGCCCTGCAAGAGACCCACCTCTTAACTGAGGAATTAAGCTGTCTTAAGAAATTATGGGTGGGCCAGGCTTACGGGCAGGGCAAGGAAAAGGCATCGGGGGGGTGGCGATTTTGGTAAGCAATAATTGTCCTTTCAGGGTTGAACAAGTGTTGCTAAGGGAGGATGGTAGGGGGCTATACTTGTTCGGGGTTTTAGCTGGCAAGGCAATTTCTTTGGCTTCTATTTATGGCCCCACCCCATCGTCCGAAGATTTTTTCGCCTCTGTAGAAAGGGATATAGCAGCTATACCCACAGATTCCCTTAACTTGACTGGGGATTGGAATGTGTGCGTCAGTAACTCGGAAGACAGGATACCCCCATCTGTTAGGCCCCCAAGTAAGGCACAGATTGCCTTAAAGAGGATGATGGAGGCGACTGCTCTGGTGGACCCGAGTAAGACTCACTCAAAGAAGGGCAGCATTATGACCTTTTTCTTGGTGGCCCACAAGATTCACTCACGTATTGATTTTTTTTTGGTCAGTGGTGCTGTTCTTCGGGAAGTGGAGGATTTGATGACAGGGGTAAGGGTTCTTTCGGATCATTCCCCAATCTCTCTGTTGTGGGAACCATGCCCCGCTCCTCCCAAACCAGTTAGATGGAGACTGGAATGATTTGCTGCTCTCTGAAACTGCAGTGCAGGAAGAGTTGGACCTAATCCCTGAGGGTTCATTCAGTCTCAACTACCATCTTTACAAGATCAAAAGTTGGCCTGGCCGACGTGCAAAGTGCTATATGTAGGGGCAGTTCAGGCTATGGCGGCCAGGAGGAATAGACTGAGGAAGGCAAAGGAAGAATTTATTTTGGGGGCGATAGAATCGCTATCCCCTTTGGAGGGCTCCTTGGGAGAAATCGATTTGGAACTTAAATCTCTATGGGGGGAATGGGCGGATTTATGTTATGGTAAGGTGGAATTTTGGTTGGAGAAGATTCAGGCTAAATATCTATTACAGGGGGACATCCCGGGTCGCCTGTTAGCAGCTAGGGTCAGGGAATGGGAAGCTAGTAGAACTATCACCTCTATATGGCATGGGGGGAAATTGTTAACAGACTCCCAAAAGATGGCAGATGTGTTCGCATCCCATTTTTCTGACCTTTATGGGCTGGGAACTGTAGTGGGAGAGGAGGAAATTAATGCTTTTCTTGAGGGAGTACCTCTCCCGGTGTTGGATGAAGTACAGGCTAGAGAGTTAGCGGCTCCTATTACGGAAAGGGAGATATTAGAAGTGGTACAATCTTTACCCTCTGTAGAACTCGGCCCAGATGGTCTTACAGCTAATTTTACTAAACACACATTCAGATCATACTGCCACTTCTATTGGAGTTTTATAACACTATTATACAGGAGGGTTGTCTCATCCGTCATTGTACCAGGCATTTATATCTTTGATCCCTAAACCTGATAAACCTAGGGATCGGGTGGATAGCTACAGACCTATAGCTTTAATGAACCAGGATATTAAGATTTTAATGAGAATTCTGGCCAATAGAATTTTGAGCATTGCTCCAAGCTTAATCAGTGAGGAACAAGTGGGATTTATGCTGGGGAGGGGGGCTCAGGATGCTCTTAGGAAGTTGCATCATATACTTAGCTACGCCGATTCTCAATTACCACTAGCCCTAATATCTCTAGACGCTGAAAAGCGTTCGATAGGGTTTCCCATGGTTTTCTTTTCACTACAATGTGGAAGATGGGTTTTCTGGAGGGTTTGCTTAAAGGTATTAAATATCTATATGCCGCCCCATCGGCTAGGATTTTGTGCAATGGGTATAGCTCTCGATAAATAATGTTGAAAAATGGGACTAGGCAGGGATGCCCACTGTTACCAATATTATTCAATATTTATTTGGAACCCCTGCTAAGAGCTATAAAGGAAGACAAACTTATAAAAGGGGTGAGATTAGGGGGGAGGGAACTTAAATTTTCAGTTTTTGCTGACTACCTTTTGTTGCACTTAGAGGACCCAGTTTCTAGTTTCGAAGAGTAAGGGTTCTAGTCGGGTGCCGGAGGTAGCAAATTATAAATTGAATCTAACTAAAACCCAGGTTCTCCCCTGACTCCGCATGTATACAAGGTGGACTTTGCTCTCCTGAATCTGCAGTGGAGGTCGGATGAGATTAAATACTTGGGCATTCGGATTTTAGCAAATAGGGAAAAGGGGGCCGAAGCAAACGTGGGAGGGGTGATATCGGCAATTAGAGGAGACATATTGAGATGGAATAAGCTCCCCTTGAATTTTATGGCTAGACTTGGCCTCATTAAAATTAACCTATTGCCCAGGTTATTATATCCTTTATACATTGCCCCCTATGATATTCATGCTACTTGGTTTAGGGTTATCAGGAAGCTTTTATCTGAATTTTTATGGAACTCCAAACCACCCAGGAAGAAATACGAGCTGCTACGTCTGCCTCAGTCAATGGGTGGGATTAAACTGCCTGATCTTCAAGTATATTATGTGGCAGGACAACTGGGCCTTATGCTCCGGTGGGTTAGGAAGACGGGCGGGGAATGCACCTCAACGTGGCTACAAATGGAGAGACAAATGCTGAAAGAGCGGGTTTCTCACCGAGGCATTCTTGTTAATTTTGTGAAAGATTTTACTAGGGGAGGGAACCCAATTGGGAAATCCATGAGTGCGTGGTGGTCCTTCCTTACCCCTATGCAGAGGAAAGCTCAGTTGAGAGCTTGGGACCAGCCCCTGTTGGGTAATCCTACTTTCAAGTTTGGGGGGCAGATGTTAAATGTGAGGTGGGCCAATCAGGTGAGGGGCCTTAAGGTGAGAGACCTTATCCAAGGTGAAAGGGTTACTATGCCAATTTTAAGGTTGGGGCTGCCGGTCTTTAAAAGACTGCAACTTACCCGCTTGTTGGAGGGGTGGCTAAAAGTATTGGAGGATTCATAGATGGGTCATTTATTTGGGATCTTCTGAAGGGGTAGATCCAAGGCAAATGCTCTCTCCCAGATTTATAGAGTGTTGGTGGAGTTTAGTAGCCCACCCTCTCCTGTACAAGTAGCGTATTGGGACAGAGTAATGGCTCCCAGGAATCTTGCTTGGGATTCAATTTGGAAAAGCCATAGGTATATTTCAATTCCTAGGTTTAGGATTATGCAATATTTCATTGTTTCCAATGTATATTTTACCCCAGCAAAACTATATGACAGGAAACTAAGACAGATGGACCTTTGTTTTAGATGTGGGATGGGGATAGGAGACTTGCTACATGTGTTGTGGGAGTGCTCCAAAATCTCTCCTCTATGGTCTGAAATAAGGGCATATGGACCCATTCCTGAACTACTCAGACTACATTACGCCAGAGGTCTGTGTTCTGGGGACTCTCAGAAATACCTGAGTTCTACCCAAATTCCACCTGCTTTGATGTCTGCAATAGTGAAATCTTTTGGTTCAGCATTGGAAAGATGATCAAGAGTACACTTATGGACAATGGGTACGGGACTTGGTGTTTTTCTGGGCAGAATAAGGAGACAGTTCTGGGGTGAGGGGACAAAAGGCTATATGCGAAGAGGTGGTCATCTTTGGAAACAATTTATTTACCACAGACATCTCTGCAGGTCTGTCTGTCAGGTTTTGAATAGCAAGAGCTTAGTTTCTTAGGATATGAAGAGGTCAAATTGCACTCTTTCTTTTGGACGGGTTGAGTAATAGGGTTGGTGTACAGAGAATATGTGATTCAATTAGATGTTAAATGAGCTTGGAATGTATGCCTTACGGAGGGTAGGTAGGGATGGGGACTCTCTCTCTCTCTTCAGGGAATGTGGCAGGACTTCATCTCGGATTTAACTTAAGGAATGTATGGATCGCCGCCAGTGGACTAACAGTTCAAAAACTGCATTTTTGCTGATATGGTGGAGTCTACTCCTGTTACGTTTTTTTTATCTTCTTTTCTCTTCTTCATTATATGTTGATTGTGAATTGCCTTCTGTTTACATGTTCGGACTACATACTTTGGTGATATTTGACTAATAGGGAATGTGAATTGTAATTTAGATACAGGAGTTGCTAACTGACCAATGTACAGTTATGAGATGGATTCCTGCTGTGTTTGTAAATATGGGATTGTACATAGTTCATACAGTCAGTTCTTGGGCTGTATACCCTGGCTCGTCCAGGTCTTTACTTATAGTTGTAATTTTTGTTGATTATAGATCTAAAATCAATAAAGATTTGTTGAAAAAAAAAAGAGGACCAATAGTATTCTGAGCTGCATCCATAGGTACATCAAAGCAGGAAAAAAGAGGTTTTGCTCCCTCTTTATACCTCCCTGGTGCAGCCTTATACTAAGTATTGTGCTCAGTTCTGTGCACCAGGCTATAAGGGGAATGTAAATGCCCTGGAGAAGGTTCAGCGAAGGGCAACAAAAAGAATCAGCGAAGTCCAGGACATGAATTATGGGGAGAGACTAAGGAGTCTGGAACTTTATTCCCTCCAATATCGTAGGTTAAGAGGGGACATGTGCCTTATTTATCTGGCACTGTCTGATAATCAATTTTGGGAGCAACAAGGTCTAAATCTTAGGGATCGGCCTTATAATACATTTGCTTACCCACTACAGCATATGGTAGATAGGTTTTATACACAGGCCCGTATGCATTGGTTCTCAGTAAGGGTGGTAAAAATGTGGAATGCACTGTAAATTGAGGTTGTGGGTAGTCAAACAATGCTAGCCTTTAAGCATTCTCTTGATTGCTATTTGAATAGCAATAATATAAAGGGGTACTAATTTACTGCAAAGGCTAGCCAAATGGACTTCAGTCTTTATAGAGTTCAGGATCACCTATGAAACCTATGAAGTACACAGTGAAGCTCATCACCTCCCAGTGAGTAAGATACATGTTTGGATGTCTGTGGAAAGCATCCTGGGCAAAGTTATGACAGTTTGTTGAGTGAAAAAAAAAACAAGATGGCGGCTCATAAAAGGATTTTTCCTGGCAAAAAGGATTGGCCCCTCAAGAAAAGGATACTTTTTGTGATACTAACACTTTTTTCCAGGAAGCTATCCTGAAAGTGAAATCCCCATTAAAATAATGGAAACTTAAAAATGCAATAACTTTTGAACAAATTAATATTTTTTCACCAAACAAATGCAAGCCTAATTTGTGACCCATCCTCTTTCTACTACACAAATTTCACACTACAATTCCACACCATCTGCACACAGGGTGATGAGAAAAAAGTGCAAAAAAGGGTTAATTTTAAGGTTTTTGCACTATCTGGATCTCAGAATCCACACATCCAACCAGAACAAAACTTTGCGAGTTAAGAGACCTACCCCACAAAACAGCTCTTTCCAAATTTTGTACAAATCCATTGAACAGTTGCAAGGTTATTAACGTACAAAATTTGAGGTTTAACATTAAAGTGCCTACCCAACCCTAACTATAGGGGCACAACCATACTCCTATAATATATTGTTTAAATTGTTTTTTTTCTTTTCTTTCTGTTAGATGTGTGGTGTCTTTTAGATTGTTGTTTTATAACACCGCTCCTATCTATATCAAGTTCAAGTTTTCAGATTCTGTTTTGTTTCTTTTTACTGTTATTTTGTCTATTCATTTTATCATTTTTAGTATCAAATGTGGTACTATATATTTTATTCATTTACATTAGCAGTGTTCTGTGGTGGGATTTGAACCATAGGTTATGGATTGACTGCACCTGTATTGATTAAAGAGGTTCATCTGTTTTCAATGCTCTGTGCCTAAATTTGTATCTTTCCCCCATTGTTGTGTCCATAATTCTTTTGAATTATTTTCCCTTAAAGTATATTTAATAATGCAAAGTAATACAGGCAGGTCATTCAGTGACCAGTGGTGGGATTTGAACCAGTGGGTTATGGATTGGCCTGACTCCCTTTTATGTGGAGGAATTTTCTGGTGAGATGAAATTGTTTTTCCTCCTTAAGAAGAGCTCCATATATAGTTGAATAATGTTTTGATAGATCTGGTTATGTTTGTAATGTATTGTTTCACTTCATTTTTCTTCCCCATGGTGACATCATGTTTCTGATGTGGCTGAAGGCACAAGCAAGAAGTTGCCCATTTCCCAATGCTACTGGTATTTAAACTGACTTCAGGTGCTGTGGCTCTACCATACATTAGTCTTGTGAAATGGTCAGCAGCTTTTGTAAATTTCTCAAGGAAATAGAGGTGAATTCATAAGTCTGAGAAAGATTAGTGGCACTTTTTAGACTTGGTGAATGTATTTTATTGCACTTAGTATACATTATGTTTTATGTGATACGCGCATCCGTGGCAGTCAACATATTGGGAAGTGCAGCTTTGAGGCAGCAGCTGCTGTTAGGCGGATGCAGGCACGCATCAGTAGGTGCGTCCCTCATTCCCCAATTAAGCCAGCATGCTAGCTGGACACCAACATTATAGTGGACAAACTTAACAAAGTGCCGCCAAATCAGAGACAAGCTTGTCATGCAGCGCCAATTTGTTTACAAGTTATGTCCACTTCACACGCGCCATCCCCCAGTACAGGTGCCACGCTGGGAGCCCACCCCAGCGCGGGTAACTGATGCCATGGCCGATGGGGGTGCCCAATCCCCCATTGGTTCCACGCCCTCCAGCCATCCTTCTGCCATGCCCACCCCAGCGTGGCATACGTCCCGTTGTCTTTTTTTTTTTTTAAACCTGCAAATTAAAATGGTCCCACGGCGCTTCTCCCTGCCCCCACAACCCGCACCCACCCACCGCGACTCTGCCTCCCACACCCCCCTCACCCTAATACTTACCTCCAGAGTCCAGTGTGACAATCTTGATGGACCGAAACACGTCTGCACTCTTTCAAAGCCGACCGCGACCTGAGGAAATGCCGTGCGCTGTATAATGGGCTAGATAGGGTTTTTCAACTTTGTTGCATATCTCAGGCATTTTGAATTTTTGCACAAATTTTCAACATGGGGTTTTGGGGCCCTCCTCATGAATTCTGTCACTGTCATGGGTGTTTATCGGCCTGAAAGGTGATTTCGCAATCCTTTCTTGGCGAAATCACCTTCGGGGCCATTAACAAAATGACAGTGGTGGTGGTGTTCATGAGTGCCCTCTAAAAATCCTAATTTCCAATTTGGAGGAAAAAATCAGCAAATGCCCTGTTTAGCGATGCGTTGCGCGGTTGCTACTTGAGCTCGTAACCGGCGCATTCACAATATTTTACTGCCAGATTTTCAGCATTGTCATTTTTACACCTCCTTGAATAGTACAGCTGTCATTTTCCACATCCTGCCCAAAATGTGTTTCCGCCTCCAGCGCACAATAGCACAGTCGCAGTGGAAATCAGTGTTTGGGCCAGATTATGAAATGACAGTGACACAGTTCATGAGCAGAGGACCTAAAATGCCTATGTTGAAAATTTGGTGATGATACTCCATAAAATAACTGTGTTACGAGCATGCGTTGGCAGATTGCACGCACGCTCGTACCGTCGTGCATTTGTGATATTTTCAGTCTGGATTTTCACCATTGCCATTTTTCCACATCTCTTGATGAACAGTACAGCCATCATTTGACATATCATGCTCAAAATGTGTTTTCACACTTCTGGCGCAGAATAGCGTGGTTGCTGTGTGAAATCACTTCTTGGGACACTTTGAGGAAATAACAGTGACACTGTACATGAGCAGAGGTGCTAAAATGCCTATGTTGAAAATTTGGTGCCGAACGCCCATAAAATGGCAGTGTTGCAAGCGTGCATTGCATATTTCCCACACACCCTAGTAGCTTCGCAAATTTGGTATATTTACATGCCACATTTTCAACACTGGCATTTTTTTACACCTCCTTATGAACTGTGCAGCTGTCATTTCTCACATCCTGCCTGACATGTTTTCCCGCACTGCACTACCAAACACCCAAAGGGACACCCTAATGCTTGTCACTCTCGGCAGGGTGGGGGTGGATTGGCATCAGTTCAATACTACACTGCCATTCCTATGCTGCATCTGTCTAACTCCTGCACTACCAATGCCAATGCCAGCAAGCCAATATTCGGCATTGACAAATGCTTGTTATTGTATAGGCATGGGACCAATGTGAAATCTGTTGAATTGTGAACAGCAAACATATGTATGCTCTGCTTTTAAACATAGTACGCACATTGCTTTTTAGTCATTTTCTAACTAGCCTCATATGTTATTATGTCTAATTTTTAGGAAATTTGACCTTGCTGGAGTATTATTAACTGGTACACATAGTGTGGCAGTTAGATTAGAATTGTTGTAAGAAGATACAAGCATCTACAAAGTGTTTAATGTTCTATCATGTTTATGGGTGAATTTTCAATCTTAATTATGTTCTACAGAAATAATTGTCTATTTGGTGTTTAAAAATAAAGTCCACAAGCCCTATTTTAACAATAGTGACTATTGTAATTCATAGTTATGGTTATATTAGGTCAGTTGAATAGTTTATTTTTCTTTTCTGCTAATTACAATCTAAGACATTATCTAAACTGCAATATTGCCTAAACACACATACCTATGTATATTTTCAGTAGACCAATACTGATTTTCCCGTGGAAGGAGAATCACTTCTCTGAAACATTGGAATGATAAGTGGTGTTTGGTTATGTGTCTTTTATGATAAAACAGGACATTCAAGACATATATATGGTAAATGGGCCATCTGTTCCTATCTATTTTGTGACTGTGAGAACATAAAAAATCCCTAATAATTATATTCCAGTGAAACTCTTCCAGTTCCGGAAGCTGAGACCTTCCACCCCTGACATCTAGACCACTGGTCTTCTGTAATGTCAGTCCCTGCCTCAGCTATTTGTCTTTAACTTTTTGAAAGTTTGTCCCCCTTTCTTTTACGAGTCATCTGTATACCAGGGAAATACATTTTGCTAAGTCTTTTGGGCATTGTAGACCAATACAGATGCTCATCCCATCAAGTTGTGGTCCTTCTAATGTTTTGAATTCTGTTGTTCTCCATGAAAAAACTGCTTAACTACAGGAATCTGTAAAAGTATAGTCTTGTCATGGGGTTCTTATCTTTGAGGATTTCTAAGAGACACAGTGGTTCCCCTTTAATAATTCTACAAACTGCTAAGTGCATTTCTATTTCAGATTTTAACCCAGGCTTGTGTATCCTGACTTGAAGTCTACAGCCCAAGTTCTTGGTCTTCTCATGCTAAGTTTCTTTTGTCCCTATCTCTCCTTGGCATACTTTTCCCTTTTATTTTGATTTCAGTTGGTTATTTGAGGTAATGTTTTGATGTTTATTCTTGTTCTGAAGTTTAGTATTATAGTTCAACTCATGATGAGGTTTTGTTCATAGAAGGAAATAATGTTGCACTCTGTACGTCAGGGTTTAACTGTAGACTGTAAAGGTTATGGCATGCTACTTTGTCTCAATGGCATTCAATTCAGCATCACCTGATTCTCTTGTCATGGTTCTAGCTCAGATTGATTAAGTTTAGTCTGTAATCCAGGAAGCTGTTTGCTCTTGCCAGGTACTGAGAAAGCATGTTTTCTTACAAAGTGAGTACATTGTAAACTTGAAAACCTCAATAAACTATTAATTATAAAAACAATTCTACAGCCCGGATGGGGACCTGGAATAGCTTGCCTTCCATATATCCCCTCCCCAAATAAAACATAAAAATCTTCTCTTCATCCATCCAAGTTCAGCCATCCACCACCCCCCCAAGTATGCTCCTCACTCTCACCTTCATCCTTCCACTCTTCATTTTACCCACAGCTCCACCTCCTTCCTCCTTCCTCCTTCCCCTCCATTCCAAATAGCCTGTTTTCTACTGTCCAGCCCTCTATTCCCTCTTCTACTCTCACCTCGACCTGTTGCCTATCTACTACACCACACTAATTGTGGCCTCCTAATTCTTCCATCCTGCCCTCCTCCTTCCTCCACATTATGCTCATCAGACCCCACCTCTACCACTCTCTCAGCCCCCTACAACTGTTATCCAACCTCACACTCCACCACCCTAAGTTACATAAATATTCTGCTATCTCCTTTTGCATTTTCCTAATCCTGCTCCTTTCTGGTGATGTGGAACTAAACCCTGGCCCCACACAGCATAACGCCACCTCCCTTCCCCTCAAGGGTCTCCACATATTCCACCTAAATGCCAGAAGTCTAACCCTAAAATTGGATAATCTAAAAGTCTGGATGTCCCAACACTCCCTACATATCCTATGTGTATCAGAAACTTGGCTGTCCTCCAGGATCCCTTACTTGGCAGAAGCCATCCCTGATTTCTCAATTCATCGTCAGGACCCACGAATAGTATCACCCCTTGTGGTTGATGCCCCGGTGGCAAAACACAAAAAAAGACCATTACAGCGACATTCACGGTAATGGTCCTTTTTCTGTTTTTTGCCTTCCCCCAATGTTCCGTCCCCTCCCCGGACCAACTCTGACCTGGAGTTGAAATCCTAGAGTCTGGGGGTGGGGGGGGGCTGGAGCCCCCCGCATGGGGTGTGTGGGTGGCAAAGCCCCCCAAAACAGCGATGCAAGAGGTGGCACAATACCTGCATTGGTATTGTGCCGTCACTGTGGGGGAGGTCGGCATTCTCACCGATGAGATATCTTGGTGCTTCCCCCACAAATCCCTCTCCTGTTCCACCACATCACAAAAATCCAACCCTGACACCCTTGAATATCTAGTTTCACACATAATCTTCCCCTCCTCCCTTCCTGTCTATGTCACAGTTATCTATGCCACACTCAAAATCACCACAGTTGCACTCATAAAATGCATCTCCTGTATCATCTCCTTTTCAAGCAATGGCAAGAGTTTACTGATGGGTGACTTTAATCTGGAGTGGCTCTCTCCCTCATCAAAGCCCTTCACCCAAAAAATGGAATTCCTAAACCTCTCACAGCTAATAAAGGAACCCACCAGATACAACCCTCACTCAATCCCCACTTCCCTAACCACTGCTTTTTAGACTGGATCCTCTCTTTTAGATTGGATCCTCATATCTCATCCTCACCACATCTTGACCACTGGCATCCTACCAGATGCACTAAGCAATCACTGCATAACCTACACTGTCAGAAAAGTCCATCTTTCCTGCTCTGCCACAAAATATATCAGCATCTGTCCAATCTGAACCCTCAACACAGACATCCTTCCACTCGACCTCACCCCCACCAACTGGTCTCCCATCTACTCTGCTTCTGACACTGACACCACCCTTAATCAATTTCTGGCTCTGTTTCACCAAGTTTGAGACATCCACACTCCAATGAAAAAAATGAGAAAAGCAGTCTCATCACCCATGGATCTCACCCCAACTCATTGCACTGAACAAATCCTGTGACCTTGCCTGGGCTCACTATAGGTCCTCTCAATCACAAACAAATCTCCTTGCATATAGAACCATCAGAAATAGCTGCACAAAAGCCATTTGTCTCATCAAATCTACCTGTTTAAAAAAACATTTACATGAAAACTCAAGCAACCTTTCATTCTTTTGGAAGACAATACACTCTCTTTATCAATCCTTGCCCCCCCCCACCCCTTCCTTCAAAGTAGATGGTGTTTCCATCTCAGATCCCCCTTCAGTAGCAGAATTCTTCAATTAGTTCTTCACTACCTGTGCCCTGCCTGAACACCCCCCACCCCAAAGTCCTCCAGCTCCACCCTCACCATCTAACAATGGGTACTGCTTCCCCCAAATCACCACCCAGGCAGTACTCAAGGCCTTACGCTTCCTACACCCTCAGAAATCTAGCCTATATGGGCTACATCCTAAAATGCTTTGCCTGTCTGCAGCAGCCATTGCTGCACCCCTTGCACACATCTTTAACCTATTTGTCACTACCAGCACTGTTCCTGCCCTGTGGAAAACAGCCTATGTGATCCCTTTCCATAAGGGAGGGGACCTGTTGTCACCTGGAAATTACCATCCCATCTCCCTCCTACCCTTACTTGCCAAAGTTCAGGAGTAACTAATATACTCTAGACTACTTGACTTCATCACCTCATCAAACATGTTCTCCCTTTACCAGTTAGGGTTTCAGAAACATCACTCCACTGTCTCTTCCCTACTGCGTGTCACTAATACTAGTCAGTAAGCCATGAATAAAGGCCATATAGCAGCCGCCATTTTCATAGACCTTGCCAAGGCCTTTGACCCTGTCTCACACACAGTCCTACTGAACTCCATAGTCTAGCAACCCCTCCTTCTGCTGGTCTGCTTCCTATCTTATCGGTAGAGAGCAAGCTGTCTGTATTGGCACCTCCTCTCCCTCCCCTCTACCCATCCTGGCAGGCATCCCCATAAGTCAATACTTGGCCATATACATTTCTCTATATTTATTAACAATCTCCCCTGCATCTGCTCCCACTCCCTAATCCATACGTAGGTGGATGACACCATCATCCTCACCTCAGGACCCTCCATGAAGGAAGTACAATCTCTCCTCCAGTGTGACCTAAACAATGTCTTGGCCTGGTTTCAAGCTAATGATATCAAGGTAGACAATAAGAAGATGGTCTCTATGACTTTCTGCTCAGTTCAAAAACTCTCAAGGCTTTGGTCTGTACCAGAATTTCACACTCAGGACAATTCCTTCCTAGAAACAGTAGAGGCATTCAAATACCTGGAAGTTTGGCTTGATCATTACCTTCATTTCTCTACACATATTGATATCTTAGTCTCCAGGCTTCAACCCAAACTGGGCTTCCTCTATCGAAACAAGGACTCCCTCTCACTCCCTGTGTGGTGTGAGCTTGTCTCCAAGATGATCCTACCTTTCCTAAACTATGCTGACATAATCTACATTACTGCCCCTGCAACATCCCTCTCAAAACTACTGTAGATACCATTCTAAATTCCTTCTGCAGATTTGTCTCTAACTCTCCACCTCACTCACACCATTGCTCCCTCTACTCTACTCTACTCTACTATATCTATCATGCCACTCTTTCACAGAAGGTATGCTCACTCAATTACTTTCATGGAAAAATTCTGGTTCGACCAACTTCTCTCCTACTGGTCTTCCTGGCTCAGCCCTGCATACCCCCCTTTATACGCTCTCTCCCTCCTGGGATCCCTGCTCCTTCTCTATCCCCCACCCGCACTCTATGGTGAGTCAGAGTGCCTTCACCTATCATCTACCCTTCATATGGAATAATCTGTCCACTGAACTTCATAACACTACAACGTACCTGTTTCTCAAAAAACTGTTATGCCTCCTTCCATCTCCACCCTGCACCTGTCTCCCCTCCACCCAGGGGCATCCACTTCCCCTCCCTACACCCCCCTTTTTACTGTGTCTGCACCCCAGCCAGGCCCCCTCTCCCTGGCAATACCTCTCTGGTTGGAAAGATGTTGTTTGAGAAGTCAGTTATGTAATAATTATACCCCTAAGTGCACTTTAGCTGTATTTGTCATCACATGTATCCCTGTTTGAATTGCTACTAATATTATCACAAGTATTAACTTGTGATTACATTTTCTGTATCTGTTTTATTCCCTGTATATTGTATGAACACCAAATGCATTTATCTCCATGTTTCTGTATTTGTATTTTGTACATTCATCTGCATTTTGTTTTCTGTTGTGTATCCCCTGGTTGCACCTGGAAATGAACTTCGGCTCAGTGTGCCTTTCCCAGTCACCAAAATTTTAAATAAATAAATATTAATGTAAGGGGGTCTATTTTGTTGGGGGTATAAGAAAGGGTCCTCAATATTTGCAATACATTCAGGGAGTGTTTTACACATCTATTTGTCACCTGTTTCTTTAATTCATGAGTGAACTTAACTATCAATAGTGTATAAAGAGGCATAAGTAGGGATCTGTCATTTTCCATTATGTGCCACTTGTAATCTGAACACTGTTTATCCCATGTGATTAAGGAAGTAACCTGAGCTGTGATATAGTATAGTCTGATGTCTGGAAGGACCACCCTGCCCTCCTCCTATGGCAGGGTGAAAATTCTACATTTCACCCTTGCCTTTTTACCTGCCCAGAGGAACATTTGCAGTTGTTTTACAAGATTGTTCCTGCTGGAAGTTGGTATCAGGATCAGCAGTGTTTGAAAAAGGAACAACAGCCTGGGCAGACCATTCATCTTCAACACCCTCACTCTATCCAGTAAAGAAAAGGGTTAGCATTTGCCATCTCTTTAGATCACGGAAAGTTTCCAGCAATATTTTTACACAGTTGAGTCTGAACAGCTTCACTAGCTTGAGGGTGATCCTTATGCCCAAGTATCTTATGGTGTTATGTTTAACCTAAGGATATAGGAATGTGGCCTTAAAAGCAGGGGGGCAGGTACTACTAATGCACACTGCTTCTGATTTGATATACATAACCTTGTATCCTGACATCCTACCATACTCCTATAAGATCTCCCCAAAAGACTGGGATCAATGTTTCTGGCTTGCTGATAAAGAAGAGGTCATCGTCAGCATAAAGAGACATGTCATGTTCATCAACTGCTTCAGCACTCTGCATATCTGCTGTATCTCTCTCCTGGAGCGCCAAAAGCTCTTTGCGTAAAGTGAAGAGCAGGAGAGACAGAAGGAACACCATATCATGCCCCAGGCCAGTCAAAACCTCTGAGAAATAACCCCATTGATGTTTACAATTGCCTGTATATCTCAGCACATTGCACTAATGCATGCCTGAAAGCCCAGACCAAAGTTCATCATCTGTAAAACCTGTTTATGATAGTCCCACCTTACTCTATAAAATGCCTTTTCTGTATCCATTGAGATTGCTAACTGGAGATCCCTGTTGATGACAGGGACTAAAAGATCTGCATACCCAGCTAATATCTTGCATTACTCTCCACTTGATGAAACCAGTTTGGTCCAGGCTAATCAAGTCATGCACACAACTTCTACGATCTGTTGACTAGGATTGCTGTAAATATTTTCTTGTCAACAGGAAGTAGAGATAAGGATCTGTAGGAAATACAGTATTCAGGATACTTCTTGGGTTTCAGATTATTGAACTTCGGGCCACTCTACATGTTTCTGGGGTTCATTTCCTTGAATATTTTATTGTCGTATTCTGAAGTATTGATACCAATAGGTCTGTAAACTGTTAGTAAAATTTGACTGGTAGGCCATCTACCCCAGTGTCTTGCTGCACTTAAAGTTTTGTATTGTGTGAATATTTCAGACTGTGAAACCAGGGCATCAAGGTTTCCTCTGTCCTCCACTGATAAATGCTGCAGTGTGATAGAAGACAGAAACTTTGCAATGCTTCTTGTTCCCCTCTAGGATTCTGCATCAGCTTGGTAATGCGTTGCAAATGGTTTTAGGTATTCAGAGCATTGGTGTGCACTGCCTCACAGTGTTCTTGCTCCCTAAATTTCTGCATTGCCATTCTTACAGCCTGTTGGCAGAGCTGCCATGCCAGTAACTTTCCAGCCCAATTACTTGCTTCATAATATCATTGCTGTGTATGTCTTAGCTAACCCTCTATTTTGTTTCTAATATTCTAGTAGGTTTCTGTTCATATTCTGTAAGTTGTACCTTCAGCATTGGATCCAGGATTATCTTATGCTCTGCTTCTATATCAAATATTTTGTTCTCAGATTCTCCAGAAACAGTCAATTTGGTTTGTTCCTTTATTGGGAGGTATATGCAATGAACAACCCTGTCAGAGAGAAGTCAAGCCCAGCATATGGCCTGTGTAGTGATTCCCTCCCAATTCATCAATATGTATTTTTTTGTACCTTTGAGTGATTGTTCATAGAAGACAGTGTCATTTAGGTAGAAAACATTTAGTCTCCATGGAGGGTTCTTGTGTATTGGCTCTATGAGCAATGTCAGGCTTACTGGTGCACAGTCTGAAGAAGTTATCTATTTTATTTGGCTGCTTTGTACCACATGTAGCCAGTCTTAGGGCAGTAAAAATGTCAGTATGGAAGTACTGGGAATGTGAGTGAGAAAAGACAGTATAGTTTCTTCCCTTTGTGCAAAGAGCACCAGATATTTGCAAGACCTCATTCCATCATGAGTATTTTCAGTTTCTTGCTCTCTCTGCTCCCCCCACCCATCCACTCCTGTCTAGCTGTGGCTGTAGTATACTACTGAAATCACCCCACTACCATGGAAATAATCTTTTTAGCATTTAGAGAGAGCTGATTTGAGTAAAACTAACACTGATATTATCAAAGTCATGCTGAAGTGAAATTTCCTACTCAGGGACATAGGGTCCCAAAGTAAAGAGTACAGCAGTGCCAACTGAATGCTTATTGATGCATGAGAAGACATAGACTAATAGGAGATACTTGATAAAAATGAAAACATTGTGCCCAGAAAGGAGCCTCTGGAATTCCAGAACAGATTAGGAGGGGAGAAGGAAGCATCACTACCCTGGACCAAATGGTGCTGGTTAAAATGACATAAATGAAACTAACCAGCTACAGTGTCTGACAGTCCTGCTCCTCCTAGATTATATAGGAGGATTTGGTGTGATAATGCATTAAAGGCCTTGGCCAGGTCAACTAATATGGCAGCAGTGATCTGTCCTGTCAATAAAGATTGCTGTGCAGTCAGTGACCTAGAAGAGGGAGGAGATGGTAGAGTGGGACTTATGTAAACCAGACTGGAAGCAGGAGAAGAAAGAGCAGGAGAATTGAAAGAAGGAAAGCTGAACAAAAACTGCTGTAGATTCTCCTCCACTTCAGCCAGAGTAGTTAGGAGCTGTATGAATGGAAATTCCAAGAGACAGGTGTCTGCCTTTGCAGAATGATAAGTCTTTGACCAGCTTCAAGGACTTGGGTACCATTTCAGAGGTTATGTAGGGTAGTGGCCCTCAGTATAGATCTTATTTAAAAAAGAAAATTCCTCTATACTATAGAGACATTGATTTGGCCTGCACTGAAGCCTTCAGGTATGCAAAATGGGATGCACAAAATGATAACAAACATGGATTCAAATACTATCTTGATATTTTGGATGATCCAAATATCCGGAAACATTTCGCTAGGTTCAGATTGGAACTTTTTTAATCTAGACCTAGGGAAGCGTTGCACAGGAAAAGTTGTGTTTTGGCTGACGCCTTATGTAACTGTATTTTAAATGAAAAAGAAGATCTAGTACGTCTTAATAAAGTGCCCTTGGTATAACAAAAGTAGGAAAAGATGGCTGCTACCTGTTATAGACTCTATAATATTTAGCAACTTGATTGAGATAATTATAGTTTTAGTAATTACTGAGGACCAATTCATAATACATGGAGTTGGGAAATATTTACTGCTTACCAGGAAAATCAGAAAAAAAGGAAAAAGAAGTATCTGGTGGAGTCAGAAACCTGAATTCTAAATAACCCTTTATGTGAAATTGTATTATGATTAGGCTGTATCACTTCATATTGTTTCTCATATTACAGTCTGTGTAATTTTTAAACTGTTTTTCACATTTTACTATTGTTTATTAAGTATATGCATTATTGTTTATCTTTTTTGTACTTTGTGATAATCATTTTTAAAAGATTGTACAAATAAAATGCTACTACTACTGTACAGTATAATGACTAATTAAGAAATAAAACATCAGAGTTAAAGTGCTAACACTATGGAGTTGTCTGCAGTATGATGTCAAAATAACTTTTTGGGAATCTAATTTGCATGAATTACCCATTTAATCAAAATTGTAGTCATAGCATGCGACCAACAGATGTCACAGCTACTTTTGTCATGGAACTCTACAGTAATTTATTCATCTTACCATACTTAGGTTACATCTTTTTGTAATTTGGGATGATCTTGGTGGGCTAAACATTATCTCTTCTATTTGTGAACATTTCTAACAAACATAAACTGAATATGAACCAGTTTCTAACTTATATTTTATTATTGAACCTTTATTAGATTTATAACATTTCTACTGCATGGACTTTTAATATCCATATCTGTATTCAGAAAGGAAAGCAAAACTCCTTACTGTTCTTCTTGAGTTCACTGTACCTTACCATCCATGGTTGTTTGTCCATTCACTGTTATCTGATGGAAAGTATTCTTCTACACCTTCATCTTCATCTTCTTCTTCTTCTTCCTCCTCCTCCTCCTTCTTCTTCCATCTCTTCTCCCCTCCTCCTTCTGCTTCTCCTTTGTCTTCAGTTTTCCTCATTCTCCTTTTTCATCAACTTCTTTTTCTCCTCCTCCTCCTCCTCCTTCTCCTTCATCTTCTTCTTTTTCTTGCTGCTTAAAAGGGCCATGGTGAATTGCTGTTGAGCTCTCAGAGAGGACAAATGTGTTGTACTTGAGCATCATACTCATAAAGAAATTAAACTTTTACCATATTTAAGGGTTTATTCAGACTCTTATGTTTAGACTTTTGCTCCTGATACCATCATAGGTCCATACAAGGATCAACATCAAGCAGGATCACCCAGAACAGAATGTTTTCTGGCAGCCATGAATTCGGGGCTTCCAGTCAGGCTAAAGCAAATATGTCAGAGCGCCCAGGCCCCAGCAGCCATGAATAAAAATGCTGCAGTTTCTGAACTTGCTAACAAAAACAGACTCTAAGCTTTATGTGATGAAAAAGTGGCTGAACACTGCTGAAACTAAACTGATGGAACTGGATGGTGTTTTAGGTGATAGTAAAAGAGTCTGGCACTTTAAGTGACAACATCTATGGAGATCAAGAGTCATGTTACTTTAAATAACTAGTAGGCCATCATCAACCAATCACAGTGTGATAGGACACACAATGGATGACACATAATTATAGCATTCAACTACTTAAAATAATAATATTGTTAACAAAAGTCTCTTCAAGTTCAGTAGTAAATATATGATAAAGACACAGGTTCTGAAGTGTTACAAGTTCAGGAGAATGTCAGAAAACACTTCTTCCCACAAAGAAGCGAACACTTTAACTTCACTGGCAACACAGAACACCTAATTAAACGTGACCAGCTATTAAAGAAGGTATATGCATAGAAGGAAGATAACAACCTTGCCAACAAAAGCTGATAAAACACTGCAGGGACAGCAAACACTTTCCTCAGATGTGAACCCTGTAACACAATCACAATTAATAAACAAATTACCTTCTTAGGCTACCTTCTCTTTCTATTCTATTACATATCGTATACCTCCAATTCATATAATCTAGTAGTATAAATACGAACATTTAGATATATTACAAATGATTACACATACAAAGGTGTATTGTGAGACGGATTTGTTAAAAATACAGCATAAGTGGGCCTTTTCAGTTTCACCAATTGACAATAAATCTTTTAAAACATAACCACCTGTGTTGAGTCTTTACTGAAAATAGCATAACAACATTGAACATAATATTGTTTCTATTAAATACAATCAACTGCAGCAAATAGTGCCACAACTATGTGTCAATTAAGTTTTTTGGTTGCTTTGTCCCTCAGTATCACAATGTAGACTACAATGACACATTGCATGTCACACTCATAATTCATAAAAGTGTTAAAGTCAGCAATGTGCCACTTTTCCTGTGCCTCAACACTCAGCATGCAATCACTGTAGCAAGGTGCCACAGCACTACCTAACTATACAGACATGACAATACTTAGCATGCGATGACTGCTATATCTACTCCAATTCCCAATCTAAGCTTCTGCAACTCTAACATGGTAACTTCACTGTACCTACAATTACAGAGTGTACAGATCTCAGTCCCCTATGGTTCCTATAGCTAACCAGTCATAATGCACTACTAATCTTGGGAGCGCAGCAACTCTAGCTGCATAAATACATAAAATCTAACTGGTAACTTTCCCACCAATTAGTGTGTACCACTGATACAAACCCTCACCTGTGTTGTGTATATGCACTAACATGCACTCCCTGACTTGTTTTCTGTATCTCCACTCACAATGTGTACCTGCAATACATTTGGACACATTGCCTGTCTGAAACCATTCAAGTAGCAACTGTACTGGACTATTCTGTATTCAGAGGCTATTCAACTGATGTACATTACTTATCTTTTCCTGTGGCTGTTTACTTAGGATGCAGCAAGTGTTGTATAATTACCATCCCCCATCAAACTATTCCTCCATATTTTTCCTGTTCTGTACTGTCAACCAGTATGCAATATGTAGCTAGGTGTTCCAGACATTGAGTTACAGATCTCCTGTAATTCTAACAACGTTAACTACCATACGCACTCATCTACTGTCAGTCAACAGTCAAGTGCAGTACCTGGTCTAAAACTGTGACATTCTACCCAGGACATGCAGTTGCAACCATGCAGTCAGATCATTAACTGGTCTGTGTAGAAAATTACATGTGAAACACAGAAATCTAACTATACTAGTTAAGTTGGTAACTACACTTTACCTGTAATCCAAAAGTTGTACAACTGTTCTGCATCACCCTTCTTTGCCTGTGGCTCTTCACTTAACATGAAACAACTCTGTGTTTATTCCTGTTACCATGTCTCTCCCTCAACTTCCATATGTGTCTGTCTCTCTGTGTACCAGTGTTGTTCAATAGGGTAGGGGCCACATAATGTCTTCACACATATAACACAGCGACACAAACGAAATGTTAATGCACATGGTAGCACAAATCAAACCACAAAGATAAACAGTTCTGAAAATACTAATGTAATACACGACAGTAGCGTGGGCCCTTCAACCCACATCCACCACAAAAAACACAAACATAGCACTGTGAAATACAAAAAATGTACTGATGATAGGGCATTGGTGCCGCACTCCTGCCACAAAACACAAACATTAACAGTTCTGAAATATACTAGAGGTGATACAGCAGCAGTAGTCATATCCTTCCAAACCCACACTCCCACACAAAACACAAACATATACAGTACTGTAAATAAAAAATTGCTACTGATGGACACAGGGCCCTTCCACTACAAAAAGAAATATTAGCAGCAGTAACAACACCGAATATCATACAAAGCAGGACACGGGGCCTTCAACCATGGTCCCACCACACAAAAAAACAGAAACAGTACTGAAATACACTAAATGTGATATAGCAGTAGCAACATGATGCATACACATTCAACACATAACAAGAACATAATGTTAATGCACATGTACCACAAATCAAACACAAAGATAAACAATGCTGTAGAGACAAATACTGAAGTTACATAAACACAAACAAAAAAAGCATAGCGGCAGAAGAGTTGGAATACTAAATTGCTTATATCTCAGAAACCGACAGAAAAAAAAAAATTTAAAAGGCATATGATTTATAACTTTCCTGGTTAGTTTTGCTCTTAGCTCCTTGGAGGGCTAAAACTTTTCACGAAAGTCCTATCTGCACCGTTCCAAGATCGGGCCCTGAAAATGCCTGAATACCGTAATGTTATCCTACAGGAAAAAACAACTGTAGTGCCATAACTTTGCTCCTAATATATTTCACCAACCTAAAAGCACATCTCTGGGATGTCGACTTTATTCCTCAAATTTCATCCCAAAAGACCAAAATGTTATTTTGCGAAACAAAAAAGATTCTGTAATGCAACCAGACGCCATAATGTTATCCTATGGGAAAACCGTCAACTTTGCAGTGCCATCACTTGGCCATCGAGTAATATTTTTTTACCAAACCAGTGAAAGACACATCTGTGACATCTTGGCTGCCTTCCCTCCAAATTTCAACCCTAAACACCAAACCGTTCTTTTGCAGCACAGTGCCAAAGAATTGCTGTTATTTTCACACACCCTGGAAAAGTACTGTTGAACTTTGTGAAAACTTTCACAAATTCATTCGACAGTGTCGTACGTTTGTCAGTACTTTGCGAAAGTACTTTTTCCAGAAACTTGAAAAACATATTTCTAGGGTGTTTTACCCCAAAATAAAGACATGCCTAGCATCCTCAGGTTCGACTAGGTGAATACAAAAAGAAATTAGGTTGCTAGGGGTCCCAATTTTAAATGCCAAGCATTTTTCTGATCGCTAACTGAAAACAAAACGGTGGATTTGCGACAGTAAAAGGGCCATTTGCGAAAGTAAAAACTGCATTTTCAACAGTGTTAAACTTTTTGTTAACTTTTCCCATTGACTTACAATGGGAACTTGTTTTTTGAATAACTTTTGAACCGTTTAATATTTTTTCACAAAATCTTCAAAAGGCACATCGGGGACCCCGGCCGCAAGTTACCTGAAGATTTTGAACTGGTCACGAAAACCGTACGACCTGTAGACACGACAGTAGAATTCCAAAATGCATAAACACACACACAGATCATGCTTAATAACTCTGCAACTGTGTATCCAACCGTTACGAAGCTTGGCAAACCAAAAGCGTATGGGTCTTGATCGTGTATTCTAAATTTCAAGCAAATTCGTTTAAAGGTTGCAAAGTTATTAAGGTGCAAAATTTGGGGTTAATGTGTAAATGGCTCCTCAACTCCTAACTATGGTAGCACTACTGTGCTACCATATATATATATATATATATATATATATTTAAGGTAGCACAGTAGTGCTACCAAGTTAGGTTGAGGAGACATTTACATGTTAAACCTAATATTTTGCACCTTAATAACTTTGCAAACATTCAACTAGATTTGCCTGAAATTTGGCATACATGATCAAGAACCATACATCTTGGGATCTGCCAACTTTCATACTGTTTGAATATACGTTGCAGAGTTATTAAGCGGATCTACGTGCGCGTTTACGCTTTTTTGGAATTCTTTACTCATCTCTACAGGTCGCATGGTTTGTGTGACCAGTCCAAAATCTCAGAGAACATGTGGCCAGGGTCTCTGATGTGCCTTTTGAAGATTTAATGAAAAATATTAACCGTTCAAAAGTTATTCAAAAACAATTTCCCATTATAAGTCAATGGGAAAAGTTAATAAAAGTTCGACACTTGTCAAATGCAGTTTTTACTTTCTAAATGGCCTTTACTGTCACAAATCCACCATTTTGTTTTCAGTTGGTCATCAGAAAATGTTTAGTATTAAATTTGGGACCCTCTAGCAACCAAATTCTTTTTGTATTCACCTAGTCAGACCCTGAGGATGCTAGGCATGTCTTTATTTTGGGGTGGTAAAACACACCATAAATACGTTTTTCAAATTTCTGGAAATAGTACTTTCACAAAGTATTTTTGCATTTGCGACACTGTTGCATGAATTTGCGAAAGCTTTCGCAAAGTTCGACAGTACTTTTCCAGGCTGTGGGAAAATGACAGCAATTCTTTGCCACCTTGCTGCAAAACAACGGTTTTGTCTTTTGGGCTGAAATTCGGAGGGAACACAGCCAACATCTCACAGATGTGCCTTTCAGTGTTTCGGTGAAAAAATATTACAGGGCAGCAAAGTTACAGCACTCCAAAGTTGACACTTTTCCATAGGATAACATTATGGTGCCCGCCGCATTACAGGACTCTTTTGTCGCCCTGCTGCAAAATAACGTTTTGGTCTTTTGGGCTGAAATTTGGAGGGAAGAAAGCCAACATCCCTCAGATGTGCCTTTTAGTAGTTTGGTGAACAACTATTACAGGGAGCCAAAGTTATGGCACTCTGAACTTCTTTTTTTTTCCATAGGATAACATTACGGCATTCGCCTCACCTTTCAGGGCCCATATCTTGGAAATGGTGCGAGATACAGACTTTTCGTCAGAAAAATTCTTAGCCTCCATTAATGGGGCTAAGCATAAAACTAGCCAGGAAAGTCATAAATCATATGGCTTTTAAATTTTTTTTCTACGTTGTACAGTTCCTGAGATATAAGCAATTTAGTATTCCAGCTCCTCATTTTCTGCTCCGAGTCCCATTATTATGCATACATTCTTTGTACACACTGTCTTTCTCTATGCAGCTTTTGGGGAAAACCAGCCTGTGCTCTTACATTACTGTTATCCTTACTGCTTCTGCTTGCGGTTCTGTACCCATTTCACTTACTCTTCCAGTCTATGGCACCATGTGCATTGCCCTTTGTGTTTTCATTTGCACTTGCATTTGTGTTATTTGAACCATTTATGTCTACAGTACTGTTTATCTTTGTGTTTTGCTTTGCGTCACCATGCGTTTTCCCATTTGCATTTGCGGGCACCGTGTTACTATGTGACAAGACATCATGTGGTGGGAGCATGGGGCCCAAAGGGCCCCACACTCCTGCCACCACATTACATTTACTATTTCTCATTATCATTTTCAAAAAGAAGGGAAATTAGAGACAAAAAACTCAATTTAATGCATTAGTTAGGGTTGTTCCACAGTGACAAAAGCGAGGAAATTCAGTGTTAGGGTTGAAATTCCCCCTTGGACCCCATAGCCCACACCCCCAACCAGCATCGGGGTTTGCATTGGAGTTGTTGGTCCTAACTCTCACCCCATTCTCCTATACCTCTGCTTCTTTACACATCTGATGGGGTGAGAGTTAGGGCCTGCAACCCCAACGCACAGCCAGATGCCAGTTGGGGTGTGAGATGGGGGGTCCAAGGGGGGATTTCAACCCTAACACCGAATTTCCTCACTTTTGTCACTATGGAACAACCCTAACTAATGTATTAAATGGAGTTTTTTGCCTCTAATATATATTATGGGGCACGGTCATGCCCCTATATTTAGAGTTATGAAGCCATTGCTATGTTAAACTCAAAATTCTGCGCATTAATAACTTTGGACCCGTTCAATGGATTTGCATGAAATTTGGTATGTGTGGTGGGGCATGGTAGATCTCTTGATCTGCTAAATTTAATTTCAGTCAGATTCACAGTTTTTGCACACCAAAATGCTGAATATTTACTTTTCTCCAGTTCTGTGGGCAGTTTTTTAGATTTTGTCCGTGGCACTGCACAGCCGTTGTGTGGCATTCCACTCTGCAACTTGGCACATTGTAAGAGCTTGGGTCAAGGAACATGTCTGTTTTTGTTTGGTGAAAAAATATGAATCCATTCAAAAGTAATTAAACTTTTCAGTTCCCATTATAATTCTATGGGAACATTTATATGGTTATTTTGAAAAAGAAGGATTGGGTTTTGGCCATCTGGTCCCTCCTCACAATCAAAGAATTTGCAGGCTCGTGATCAAATAATTTTTGATTGTGATGGCCGTCATCTTGTTTTCATTTTGTGGTCAGAAAAAAAACAAATATCTCGGCCCGGGGTGACTTCTGAAGTAAAACTATGTTGGGTTTACTCAGGGATCTTCCCTCTATCGAGCCATACCTGTGGTTTCTTGCAAATGTGTCCAAAAATAACGTTTTAAAGTTTTTAATTCATTGATCGTGTCTTGCTAACAATCTTTAATCATGAAGCTGCAAATTCTTTGATCGTGAGGTTCTTTGACCGCGATCTTTGATCATGAGGGTGTGACTAGATGGCCAGATCAAAAAATATAATTTCTCAGCCCAGCGATGACTTATAAAGTCAAGCTAGGATGGGTTTTGCTTAGGGGGCTTCATTCTATCGAGGCATGGCTGTGGTTTCATGTATTTCTCTGTAAAAATTGAGTTTTACCATTTTTTATTCTTTGATCACGAGCCTGCAAATTCTTCGGTTGTGAGCCTGCAAATTCTTTGATAGTGAGATTCTTTGATTGTGATCTTTGTTCTCGAGGGACGGTCTAGATGGCCAGATTTGGAGGGTCCAGACAGGCCAATTTTAACAACATTTAAAATTAAATATCTCAGAAATGGTTTGGTCTTTTAACTTGAAATGTGGAGTGTGTTGACAGGATTTCTTGTAGATGTGAATTATGGTGTTTAGGTCTTGGAAAATACATTTGTTGTGGAGATATTGCGTGGTGTAGTTTATGTTTTGCAGACAGCGTTTTGCATTGTGGCAGTGGCCTAAAATTTATAGTGTAGCTAGCCTTACTGCCATGGACATTCTTTTCAGTTGTTAGGTGTGTAAAATGTAAACAGGTGCGGAATTCTGCCACTCCAATGAATGAAAATCTCAAATTTTAAAATGTAAAATCTCGGAAACGGTTTGGTCTTTTAACTTGAAAATTGGAGGATGTTGAGGGGATGTCCTGTACATGTGGATTATGGTATTAAGGTGTTGGAAAATTAATTTTCTGTGGAGATATTACATGACACATTTTATGTTTTGTGTATAGCATTTTGCATTGTGGTAGTGGCTTCACATTCATAAGGTAGCTAGTCTTACTGCCATGGAGGTAATTTTCACTGGTTAGGTGTCTGACATGTAAACAGGTGCAGAATTGTGCCACTCTGATAAATGAAACTTTGTTTTGTTTCAAGGTGGTGGGAGCATGTGTTCCCGAAGGGCCCAACCCATATGCGCTCCCACCAATACATATTATACTCAGTACTTGTAGGGCCCCATGCTCCCACCAACTTGCACGACTTCTACTTTTCTATGCTTTCTCAAAAAGTAAGGAAATTCTATGCAAAAAACTTCATTAATGCATCTTTTAGGGTTAAAACACAAAATGTCAGAAAATGAGACCTTTAAGGTTGCCCCCCCATGTACCCCCCATCCTCCTGAGATTAACAGACACCGGGGTATGTCATTGAGGTTGTGAGGATTAAATGTCACTTCATTCTTCTTTACTATGGCTTGTGAATATGATTAAACCAAAACATGAAAAAGTTTCCCATTGTTCCTTTTATGTTAATTTGTATAGTAACAGGAGAGAAAGGTAAATAGGATAATCAAACAGTTAACATAAGGAGAGCCTGTCTCAATCCTAAATGAGATTGTGTAATTTAAACAAATACCTACAATAATACCATATAACAATTTTTTCATGATACATAATGTCTTGCAAAGTACAAAGATTTTGTGGTAGAACTCCTAAATACATTTTTGTAGTAACGTTTCAGAAGACAAGTTCATTCATCAGACAGTGGAGCATTTTTCTATAAATAAATCAGAAAAATAAAATCTTATGAGTTGCCATACATTTTATGCATTTTAACTCAAATATACATCAATCCAGATATATTTCTAATACATGAGATAGGGCCATCTGGCCTTCATCTCTCAAACAGGGATTTTGCTAGCTCACGAATGGGGATCAGCTCATGAATGAGGATTTTGACAGCTCACAAATGGGGATTCCCTCTTCAAGAGAAAGGGCCATCTGGTCCTCATCTCATGAATGGGGATTCTGACATCTCACGAATGGGAATTTGACTCATGAACAGGGTTTTGACAGCTTATGAACAAGGATTTTTTTTTTATGATCCCCGTTCGTGAGGTATCAAAATCCCCATTCATAATCCAATCCCCATTTGTGAGCAAGCAAAATCCCCATTCATGAACTGATCCATGTTCGTGACATAGGGCCATCTGGTCCTTATCTCATGAATGGGGATTTTGACATCTCAGGAACGGGATTGGCTCACGAACAAGGATTTGGACACCTCACGAACGGGGATCAGAAGCGAGTCATGAACGAGGGTTTTCAAATATAAAGATGGCCATTTTTTTAATTACTTGATGGAAACCAAATACATGGTTTTGTAGAGGGCATCGCCCTGAACTAAACCCATGCATTCGTTTTCACAAAATGCATCTGTGGGCCAAGTAACAACATCTTGTTTTTGGCTAAAAGTGAAAACAAGATGGCTGCTCACAAACTAGAATTTTTTTTTTCATTACTTACTTGGTATTACTTGGTATGAAAGAACAGAAGAAGACCAGAGCCAATAGAGACTGTTCCCCACACTATGTGGGACATTATTTATTTATTATCCCTCAACCAAACATCTAATTTGTTTTTAAAGACAGTGGCACTAGTTGCCTCTACCAATTCTTGTGGCAAAGTGTTCCATACAATGAATGCTCTTATTGGAAAAAAGTTTCCCCTTTTGCTGGCTTTATAAGTTTTTACTTCAAGCTGTTTATTATGCAGTCTTGGAACATGTCTCCTTTTGGAGAGTGTTAGACCACATTTTTCCATTAGATCTGGTGAATTTATTAAATTAAAAACCATAAGCATATCACCTCTTAATCTTCTAGTTTGAAGAGAGAAGAGACCAGTAGCTTTAAATCTGTTCTGATAATCCAAGTTTGTTAATCCTGGAATCATTTTACTTACTCTCCTTTGAACCTGTTCAAGAATTGCTATGTCTTTTTTTTGGTTTGGATTCCAGAAAGGGGAGCCATAGTCTAGATACGGTCTAATGTATGCCCTTTACAATGGAATAAGGCATTGTTCAGTGCGATTAACAAAAGTGCATTTTATTTGCCTCAAAAGTCTGTTGGTCAAGCAAGCAGTTCTAACACAGTGATCATTTGATGTAAGTTTATTATAAACATATATCCCTAAATCTTTTTCACAATTTGATGAGTGAAGTGGTAGTCCTTTTATATAATATATTGTTTTTGGATTATTTACACCGAAATGCACTACTAAACATTTGTCTTGATTAAACTGCACATGATTTTTATTTGCCCAAAGTGTTAATTTTTCCAAATCCTTCTTTAATGCAGAAATATTTTCTTGATCATTAACCTTGCCCCACCAATTTAGTATCGTCTGCAAATTTTACCATGAAGTTATTTGGCCCTGTTTGTAAATCACTGGTAAAGAGATTAAACAATGTTGGTCCCAAGACTGACCCCTGTGGTACACCACTTGTCACACTACCCGAATCAGACAAGATATTATTAATTCTGACTCTCTGAGAATGATTTGTCAACCAGTTTAAAGTCCAGTTGACAATATCAGGTGACAAACCTAGATTGTGCATTTTAGTAATGAGTTTTTCATGTGAGACTTTATCAAAAGCTCTACTAAAGTCCAAAAGAATTACATCAGTAGGGATACCCACATCTAGTAGAGTACTTATATTATTGTAAAAAGATATCAGATCGGTGGTGCAGGAATACTTGGGAGTAAACCCATGCTGATTTGAATCATAAATTCCTAATTTTTTACAATCTTGATCTATTAGAGACTTCATTACTCGTTCCATTAATTTACCAGCCACTGAGGTCAGGCTAATTAGATGATAATTTTGCACAGAACCTCTATTACCTTTTTTAAATATGGAAGTAACTATTACTGAATACCAATCATTTGGTACAATGCTTTCTTGTAAGGATTTGCTAAAGATAATTGACAAAGATATAGAAATATTTATAGAGGTTTCGATCAGAAACCATGGATGAATAGCGTTTGGACCTGGACTAGTATTTTTTTTAAGCTTTTTGATAGCCTGTATAATGTCAGTTGGATAGAACCTATGCTAATCTATGTGGTGAACTTTAAATGTACTAATAGGTGATTTTTGAGAGAAGACAGAACAAAAGTACTTATTAAAGAGATTTGCGCTTTCTATATCAGATAGAGAAGAGCCATTGGTTATAATGGGACCAATGGTCCTTGATACACCTTGTTTACTATTTATATAGGAGAAAAGAGATTTGTGACAGTCTTTTGTGTGAGCTAGTTTAAATTCTAGCTTATTTTTTGCCAATTGAATAGAATATTTTAAGTTTTCACAATAGAGTAGTTTTAATTGGAATAGAACTATTCTTAAGCTTCCTAAAAAGTTTAATTTTTATTTTAATCTGATTTTTAATTGTCTTGTTGAACCAAGGGGGAATTTTTCCTTTATTATTAAATTTTCTCTCAGATGGAATAAAGGTATTTTTCAAATAATGTACAATGTTTTAAAAAAGTCCCAAGCTTGTTGTTTTGTACAATTTAGAAGATTAGATTCCCAGTTTATGTTTTGTAAGTACTTATTAATTTTAGAAAAATGTGCTTTATTATAATTTGTTGTACAGTATAACTTCCTTTGTGTAATTTTAAACTGTTGAATTTCAAAAAGAATAGATGAATGATCACTGGTCCCAAGTGGATCCCAAATTTGTAAATTGCTAATTCGTTGCTCTATGTTCGTAAATAATAGATCCAAAATATTAGGACCTGGAGTGGGTTCAGTAAAAAGTTGTTGTAATCCAGTACTGACTACCACATCTATTAGTCCTTTCTTGGCATAGGATTGTCCTGAGAATGAGTCCCAGTTAATACGAGGGAAGTTAAAGTCACCAAATATTACAGTATCTTGAAATTCAGAAAAATGTGTAATTTCTTTAAACATATCAGTTGTGTAATCTGAATTTGCAGATGGAGGTCGATATATGTTACCAATAGTTATATAGGACTGCTCCTTCGATAAGATTTTAACCCATATACTTTCCATAGGAAAGGGAGAACACACTTCAAAAGAAGGAATATAATTTTGTATGTACACACAAACTCCACCGCCTTGCTTATCTAATCTATTTTTATGATATAACTTATAACCTGGAATTTCTCTGGACCAAATTGAGGATGCATCCCACCAAGATTCAATTACTCCCACCACACCTATATTTAAAGTTTTACATTTGGCTTTGAGTTCTGCTAATTTGAGTTGGTTTAAAGATCTTGCATTCAAAGCTAGGAATTTACATTTAGTTGTAATAATATTTTGGTAAGTATTCAGAGACTTGGGAATAGATCCATTCTCCCCCATTGTTTTTAGTTTAAACAATGATTTATGATTTTAGTGATACTTTTCCCCATAAATGTACTACCCCTACGACTGAGATGTAAACCGTCCCAGCAAAACAAGGAAGAACGATCTGAAAATGATTCCCAGTGGGTAATACAGGGTATATCCTGCTTAAAACACCACTTTCTCAGCCATTGATTTAGGGCTTTGATTTTCTGCGTCATGGTACATGTTGCTCTCGGGACAGGTAGAATTTCAGATATACATACACAGCATCCCCTATCAAGTAACAAGTTACATAACACCAAATAGTCCTGTTGTAACTGATTAAATGGGGTGTTGTTTATATCATTAACACTGGCATGTATGATAACCAATGGATTTTCCCGCATTTTGTAAAATTTTAGGCACCATGGAGGTAATGTCAGATACCCTGGCCCCACGGAAGCTAGAACAAGTGCGGTTGCTCTTGTCACTATTGCATACCACCCTGTCAATGTGCTTAATGATTGAATCTCCCAGGACTAACACTTGTTTTGAGACAGTAGGGGTACAAGAATCAGAAATAGGTGATTGTTTAACACACTCTGGAGCGATTAACTTAATAGGTATTGATTTGGTAGCTTGAGACTTACTAGGACAGATATTCATGGGCATTAACTCCTGTTTGAAAAGTGTTTTTAAACCATTATTATCAACAGAGGGTGATGCACAGGATAAATCATGTAGCACTTCATTATTTGATACAGTCAATTGCTCAAAACTATTACGAGTTTCAATAGGGGCACTATTGAGTATTTGACCGCCCCTCCTTTTTTTAAGAGGCTTTGTGACAATGGCCCAGTCATCATTATCATGAGAAGAGGGTGGATAATTATCCACCTTATAAGAGGGGGCAGAGGCAAAAGGTATACTAGTACTAGTTGTTACAATTGTCTCCTCCTCATCAGGAGGCATAGAAATGCTACCTAAATGTGAAGGAAATTGTTCATTAGAATGAAGTTGTTCATCCATAAGATCAATGTAACTTTCCAGTTCCCTAATATCAGTAGAAACTGGTTTAATATTAAGCAGAAACGCTATCTCTGCTTCAAGAGTAGTAATCAGATGGCAATTGGCACATACATACCCACTCCCATACTTTCCCTCACTATACATCAAACATTGCATAGACTTACTAAGTTCTTTTTCCATTGTTAAAGGTGTATATTTTCTAAGTAGTGGATATGATAAAATTATCTTATCCAAGTTTATCTAATGCCAGCAGTTTCAGCGTGCCCAGCGGACACAGCAGACACGTGCAAACGCAGCCCTGCGCATGCTTGCCCCTCATGAACAGGGATTTAATGAATCCCCATTTGTTAGCTGTCAAAATCCCCGTTTGTGAGCCAAAATCCTTGCTTGCATCTGTGCATCTATCCAAAAGACTGAACTGAGCATACTCAGAACCTGAATTTTCAAAATTGAATAACTTTGGATCAGAATAATATTTTTTTCACAAAACTAACACTGACTTGTTCCTTTGGGTAAGCTCTTTCTACCCTGAACATTTCATGCTAAAATTCCAAATGATGTGGGTGCAGGGTGATGAGGAAAATACAGGAAATATTGTCGAAAAAAGTGAAAAACACACTTTTTTCCATATGCACTGTGCAAAATCCGCAAATCTGATCAAAACAAAACTTGGCAGGTCAAGCGATCTACCCAACAGAACAGTGCATACCCAATTTCATGAAAATCTGTTAAACAGTTGCAAAGTGATTAAGATGCAAAATGTGGGGTTTAACAGTAAACTGCACACTTAACTCTAACGATAGAGGATATATTTATTTTATTTATTTATTTATTTGTATTTCAGATGACACCTTTGAGCTGAGGACACTTTTATAAAGGTTCCACGTCAAGGCAATAAGGACAATAAAGTACAAAACATAATATGATCATTACAATGGAACTTACAAAAAAAAGACAAGGTTACAATAATAGCAGCCAAAGGCATTGTCAAGGAATTGTGTTGTGAGTTCATTATACAGTACAAGTCATAGGTGGCTCAGTGAAGCTTTGTTAGGAGTGGGTTAGTGGGAAAAGAGAAAGAAGAGTGGTGGTGAGGGGGTGGTATGGGAGACAGAGAGAGGGAAGAGGGGAGAAATGGAAAGGGCATTGCATTGGGTATGTGGTAGATGGGAAACATCAAGGGAGGAGGAAAGGGGGGATGAAAAAGAAAAGGAGACAGATTCATCCTATACCCAGTAATGGGAGGTAGGAGGAGGAGGAGGAGGAGCTGAGGCAGTGAGGAGAGATGCTTGAGGGTAGTATGCCTGGATGGGATTCTAAGAAGCAATCACAGAAGGCACTAGCCATGAGGTGTTGATGCAGTTTACACTTAAAAGCACCAATCGTGGCAATGTTGGAGATTTCTGTAGGTAGCAAGTTGAAGCAGGTGGAGGCTCTGACAAGGTAAGAATGCTGAGCTTGAGAGGTTTGACAGCGAGGTATTGTAAAGGTTAGACTGTCCGATCTTCTATTTAGGAGGTGGACACACTGCTGGGTCAATATTGATTGGACTCAAGGGGGCATAAGGCCCAGTAATGTCTTCTTAGCTAGGATGCAGGTCTGCTACTTTAGCCTGCTGGATAGCTGGAGCCAGTTAGCCTGCTCGTAAATGTCACACATGTGAGAAAGGCAGGCAGCTGAAATAAGGAGTCTACATGCCTTATTAAGGGCTACAGCTATGTGCTGGAGTGCAGTATCAGTAGCAGATCCATAGATAACAAGCCCGTAGTCAATAGTTGAGATAACAGAGCTCTGGATAGCGAAGTTCAAGGCTTCAGCCGTTATGCAATGTTTATGCTTGTATAGTAGCCCTATACAGGAGTTCACAGTTTTAGCGATATTGTCAATGTGTTTGGTATATGAGAGGGAGCAGTCAAGGGTCAGGCCCAGATATTTAAACATATCCACCTGATCAAGAGTGATGCCTTCATGATTGTTAATTATGAGCTCATGGTCCTTGTACTTGTTGTGGGCTCCATGGAACAACATTGTTTTAGTTTTTTTGTGGTTAAGGATGAGTTTATGTGAGCAAAACCAGTCTTCCACTTCTGTGAAACTTTTCTGTAGTTGAGACTGAAGGGAGTTGGGGTCGGTGTGGCAAGTGAAGATTTCTGCATCATCTGCATACAGTAACATTCTGTCATGGCAGGAGGCAGGGAGATTGTTCAGGAATATGCTGAATAACAAGGGACCCAGGATAGAACCTTGGGGTACTCCAGAGTGGATTAGTAGGGATGACGAGAGGAATTCACCAATCCTGACCTGTTGGGTCCAGTTACTGAGGTAGCTTTGAAACCAGAGGGTAGCTTCACTTGAAAGACCAAGGAGGGATAATTGTTTGAGGAGAATGGAGTGACTGACAATGTCAAATGCCTTAGTCAGGTCAATAAAAGAGGTGCCAACTAACTAACCCTGATCAAGTGCATGATGGATATGTGTAGTGAATTTGAGGAGTGCCATGGTAGTGCTGTGCCCTTTGCAGAAGCCATGCTTCTGGGAACATTGCAGGTTGTATTTTAAAAGGTACTCCGTGAGCTGATCAGCCACTATCCATTCCAAGGCTTTGGATAGAGGAGGGAGGATGGATATAGACCTGTAGTTGTTCATGAGAGTCTTGTCATCACTTTTATGGACTGGAGTCACCACTGCCAGTTTCCACTTTTGGGGGAACTGGGAGAGCATGAGGGAATGGTTGAGGATTTTGGTTAGTGGGAGCAAGACTTTGTCAATGGTGAGGGTGAGAAGTTTCACATCCAGTGAATCGCCACTGACCCTAGACTTTCCAATCACTTTAAGAATGTGTTTTTAGCTAGGCTTTCCAGGATTGCTTTGAAATGGAAAGGGGGGTGCCCTGGTGGCAAACCTGAACTAACAGGAGCTGTGTTGACTATGGTGGAATCAAAAAAGTTAGGGGTTAACACATGACTAAGGTCAGCAAAAGTGGTGTTAAATGCATTGGCAATGATTACATGGTCAAGAGTGATGGTACCATCTATGTTCAACATTGTGGGTGTTGTTTTGGGATCCTTTCCAATCACTTCAGCAAGGTTACACCAGAATTTACTCCCGTCATTCCAGATGCTGGCTAAGGCGTTTCTGTAATAGTTAGCCTTCTCATGGAGGATTGCTCTGGTACATGCATTCCTTACTGTTTTGTAGGCCTGGATATCAGCCTGGGTGCCAGTAGCCTTAGCACAATACCAGAGCTGGTCTCGAGATTTCATTTGTGAAAGGAGGCCTAGTGTCATCCATGGATTATTGACACCCTTGATCTTATGCTTCTTGAACAGAGCATGAACATCGCAGGCTGAGTTGAAACCGGTGATAAAGTATTCAAGTGCTGTGTCTACATCGGGGACTATATCAATTGGTGACCAGTCATGATCAAGAAGGAGTGTTTTAAGTGTCTCAAGATGACCGGGGGTCAGCATTCTCCTGTTAATAGTTTTTGGGGGTTTGGTGTATTTGTTGGTCCAGATACACAAGATAGGGGAATGATCACTTAAGGAGTCTGGGAGGACTGTTGCTTTGGAGATTTGCTCTGGATGATTAGTTAGTATCCAGTCTAGAAGTGTACAGGTCCCTATTCTGTAGTTTACTTTAATAGGTGATTTGACCATTTGTGAGAAGTTAGCAGCAGCTAGGGCATCCTTATAACTATTCAAGCTGGAGGCCAGCCAGTTGATGATGAAATCACCAAGTAGGATAACTTCTGTATTCTGATCCAGGGAGTTGATACAGTCAAGGAGGGAGTGAAAGCCCAGATTGCTCAACTTGGGTGGTATATAGACAGAGACAACAGTCAGGATCTTGTTATGAGTTCCGAGAAGTACTTTGGCAGCAAGAATTTGGATGTCATTTCCTGGGATGGGCACGGGCATGACATGATCCATGAGGGACTCTTTAAGGTAGAAGGCACAGCCTCCTCCTTTCTTGGTAAGTCTGTCCTGTCTGAAAACTACATATCCAGGAATGCTATTGCAGTGTCAGGTATCTTTGGAGACAGACATGTTTCCAGCACTGATAGGATGTGGATTGAGCTGGGAAACCCATGCAGAGAGGTTATCAAGTTTGGAGAGGAGGCTGCAGATGTTAATGCTTGCCAAGGAGAATGACCCTGCACTGCTGTTAACCTTGTGGCCAAGTTGTGGTGATCTGGGGTTAGGGTGAATGTTGCCTGAGAGGAGCAAGAGCAGCAGCATTAGATGTTTTAAAAGGGGTTTAAAGTTGCTTCTGTGGGACAGCAGTGACCTTTTTATAACAGGTTCCTTACTATAAGGATGATGCATGAGGTAGTGACCAGTTAGTAATAGCAAGGAGCTGTAAGGGCACAGTTGCAGTGGTTTTGAGAACAGGCCAAAAGTTTCATTTGTTTTTCAAAATGGTTGTTGGATAGATTGCCCTTAGAGTCAAGTACATTAAGAGTTGATTTCAATTGAAAATGTTTGATACCTGGTGGTTAAGTCAAAAGCTAAAAGAAATTATCAACAGCTGAGGTCCACAGTCATAGAATGTGTTAGAATTCCTGAAAGGGATGAACTCTGCCTGTGCATATGCAGCATGTGAAATCCTTTTGTCTGTATGTGTCTTTTTCATTCAAAGAGGTCTTGAAAAGCCCAAATACAGATAATGGGGCATGTCAGATGAAAATGTGGATTCAAGCAGGACCCAGAGTCACTGAATTTGTCAGACTTCATTGCTTCACTTATGTTTTGCTGGGGATACCTTCCAACAAGTTGATTTTAAAATGATTTTAAAATGAAAAATGCAGATACCTGGTGATGATGCTTTGTCGAAATCCAGTCCAGGAGACTTTCACGGCTGTAGTGAGCAAGAATGGTGTAGTTACTCCAACCAGAAAACCATGTAAATCCATAAAAACTAAGCTACAGACACAGACAAACACAAGAAGCCACCATAGGATGTGCAGGAGTGTGATATGGAAAATATTCTCACTCCTGCAGAGTGAGCTCTGGATACTCATGAGTGCTGAAGGCATGAGTGAGAGTATCCAGAACTCACTCTGCAGAACTGAGAATATTTTCTATAGCACATGATCTGCACATCGTGTGTGCTATTTATACAATGGGGGTAGGAGCTTCAGAACTATTGTTATGTTTTCCTGTGTTGTTTTCCTGTTCCTGTGTGCTGTCTGCTCTTTGTGTGTGTGGTTTGAGTGTGCGTGAGTTTTTTGAATGGGCTTGGAGTTTCAGAAACACTATGGGAAACAGCTGAGTGTCCTTTGCAATGCTAATTGAGTTAATTGCAGGTAGCAGTGAGAAACAAACTGTTTTGTGAAGCAGTGTCATTTAGGATGCAGGCTGTAGTGAAGCTGAGATTAGCATAGCAATGGGCTGGGATTTTCAGAAACACTATGAGACACAGCTGAGTGTGTTTTGCAGTGCTAATTGAGTTAGTTGCAGGTAGAAGTGAGAAAAAGATTTGTGAAGCAGTTCAATTTAGAATGCAGGTTATAGTGAGTGAGTGGTGACATCAGTAGAGTATGTATATTTGTCATATATTTTAACTCTGGTGATGTCATCATCAGATATCTCACTCCCAGTGGAAATAACTGAGGTTATCACACTGATGTTGCTCGCACTCCCATTGTGGATATAGGGGATACATGATGGGCATGAGTGGGATATGTAAAATATTGTCACTCCTGCAGAGTGAGGCATGGATATCTCATGAGTGCCGAAGGCACGAATGAGATATCCATGATTCATGAGGCAAACGTGACAATATTTTACATATCCCAATTAGGCGCATCATGTGTTCAATTTATACAATAGGGAAGCTTTTGTTACTTGTTGCTGAATTGCATGTTTAAGTGATGAAAAGGGATGTTAATTTATGTATAAGTGGTGCTCCATTGTAATGAGGCTGTTTTGGTACTGCATAGTGAAGTTTTTTATGAATGGATGCTGTCTGTGTTGTATGATTGTCATTGCTTGTGCTGAATTTTTATTAGTTGATGTGTGTGAAGCGGAGTAGGAATGCAGATTATTGGTTGCTGTTTCTGTGCAATGATTGGTTGCCGCTTCTAATTGACAGCGGGATTTTCAGTTTGATAAGGTTGTGTTTGTGACTGGGCATGTCCTTATTTAGAAGAACATTTCCGGGTGTGCAGCATGTGGTTACAGTGCTGGAAAGAACTTTATTTCTCTAAGGATGTGTTTTTGTATTTTATTTGTTTATATGTGGTGCCTGTGAGACTTTATTTTCACTTTGTGAATAGAGTCCTTTACATCTCTGGAATTTGGAGAATTTCACTGCATGCTGCCTGTCTGGTAACAGTTTCTACTCCAGTTTGGAGTCTGAGGACATCTGCTTAGCGGCTCTGTACCCAGCTCGAATTGCAAGCAGCTCATAAATATTTTTTCTTGCTCGTTTACAGGGTCTGCTTTTTTTCTCGATTTCTTCGTCATGAATGCTTCAGTATTGCACTGTAATATAACGGTTTGACATACTTTTTCATGGCTTTTGATTCATTGTACTGTGTTGCAATCTGCATAGATTTTGTGTGTCAATGAGTATTGTGTACTGTTTTACTACTCTGATTTATTAGTTTACTAGTACTATTGTGTTTAATTAATAGCAGCTGTGCAATCCACAGCACAGAAAACTTGTGCTTTTCTAAGGCTTTCATTATTGTAACAGGTGAATGTAATTTCTTTTAGTTGCAAGGAAACAGTGCTGCCTGCACCTCTTACTCTTAGTGTCATAGCTACTGTGAGAATATCAGTTGCTGACATAGGAACTGTGTGTAAATGTAAATATCTACCACAGTTCCTACATCAGCAACATTTATCTCACTCTTGTGAGAATACATGTTTTTATCTGCAATGTTTATCAGCCACCCCTATTGTATAAATATATAAATATATATATATATATATAATATACTGATAAGAGAGAGAGAGATTATAGTGGTGTGATAGCACTGCTATATTTAGGGTTGAGCAAGGGTTTCTATGTTAATCCTCAAATTCTGAACTTTAATATCTTCGCAACCATTTGATGGAGGATTTGCACAAAAATGTGCATGCACGGTCTCATAGGATTAGATCTCTGGACTTGGCAAGTTTTCTTTTCCAGCTGGATGTGAAAATTCAGAGATGCAGATAGTGAAAAAATGCAAAAAAAAAATGCTTTAGCTTTATGGTTGACAACCCTAAAAAAGACTGTCCCCCTGATTTGTTTTAGGGGTGGGGGTGGGGTTTTAGGGTTGGAAACGCTAAAACCACATTTCCTCATTTTTTGCTTTAACCTGAACCCTAAATGTTCCATTAATGCAGTTTTTTTTTTGCTAAGAATATATACATATATATTACAGTGGTGCAGTCACCCCACTATAGTTAGGGTTGAGCAGGGGTTTCTGGGTTTAACCTCAAATTTTGTACTTCAGTATCTTTGTAGCTGTTCAACAGATTTGCATGCAATTTTGCAAGTGCATTCTTGTGGAGTATATCTCTTGACATGTCAAGTTTTGTTCTGGTCAGATTGTAGTTTCCAAGATGTGGCTAGCGAAAAAATGTAAACAAAATCACTGATTTTTTTTTATTGCTTTGCACACAAATGATTTGGAATTTGGTCTAAAATGTTCAGGATAGAAAGGGCTTGGTCCACAAATGTGCCTTTCACTTACTTAGTGAAAAAATATTAATCCGTTCCATAGTTATTACATTTTAAAATTACAGGTCTGAACATGCTCATTGCAGTCTTTTGGATAGCTGCTTGTAATGAATCAAGAATTTGGCCCATATAAAAAAGATCCTTTTTCATATGGGGCCAATCCTTTTTCATTAGAAAAATATCCTTTTTTGTATGGCCACCATCTTTTTCTGTGTTTTCAGAAAAAAATTCAAACCTACAAAGATGACATCCTGCAGAGACACCAACAAATGTATTTTGGTAATTGGGACCATGTTAGGTGGATTCTGCACTTAGCTGTTGGTAAAATGACCCCAAAATGTGTTTTTTTAACATTTTTTAAATCCTTTTTTGTGTCTTGCTTCTGCTTTTTTCATATGACCCATATGAAAAAAAAATTGGCCTTATGAAAAAGGATGCCTACATATGAAAAAAGAATTTGACTTTGTTTTTTTCAAGATTCTTTTTTCGTATGAAGGGATCCTTTCCTGTGTGTTTTGTTTCATTCATAAGAAAAGGAATGCCCTCATACAAAAAGAGAATTTGGACATACTTTTTTACCTGTTCTTTTTTTGTATGAAGGCATCCTTTTTTGGATGGGTTTTTCATTTCATATGAAAAAGGATTCCTTCATATGAAAAAGGATTTTGGACTTAGTTTTTTTACACATCTGAACTTCACAAGCTATAACTCCCTCAATATTTGGACTTAAGGGACAATCCATATATCAAACCAAAGGTCTTAATGAATACTGCAAGAATGACACATAACCCCCCTCTCAATATCTAGGTGCCATATAAAAAACATCAAACATAAAAAAATGCATTTCCCATAGGATAATATTGGAAGCTTAAAAAGCCATAATTCCCTCAACATTTGGACTTAAGGAATAATCGATAAAACAATGATATTCATGAGTACTACAAGGATAACCCATCAAATGATTTAGGGGTATTATAAAAATTCATAACTATAAAGAAAATGCAGTTTAACAAGCCATACAATGAAGGAGAGAAATTGCTGGGCCCTTTCGCTTCCACAGCAATATACATTTACGCATCTATGGAGGGCTGGAAGCACAGGACCCCTCACAGGCAAATGAGGATATGACTATACTATCTCAAAAAGTAAGGAAATCCATTGCAAAATCTTTGTTAATGTGCTACTCAGGGTTAAACTGACAAAAGTAGGGAAATGTGGCATTAGGACTTCCAACCCTAACACCCCACTGCCACCCGGCAAGCAACAACAGGAAAAACCATTACTGTTTGACCTCTCACGCATCTTCACAAACCAGGTGTGGGGTATGCCTCGGGGTCATAAACCCTAATGCTCACCCCATTCTCATGTACTCTACACATCTCCATTTCTTTAATGACTGAATGAGGTGAGTGTCAGGGTTGACAATCAGGTAATCGCCTCACCTGATTTGCGTTACATGCAGGAGATGTCAAACCATAATGATTTTCCTGTTACTACTACAATGTGGGTGTGGGTGTTAGGATAAGACTAATGCCACATTTCCCTACTTTGTCAGTTAAACCATAACTAGTAGAGTAATGACTTTTTTTTGCAGTGAATATTAGTGGGTAAGGGTGGTATACAAGGATGTATACCCATCAAGGGGACTAATTAAGGTTATAAGGCAATGATCCCAAAAAGCAAGTGGCTTTATTGCTCTATTTAGCCCCCAAGATGGGTATACTTCTGAGTCTTCCACCCTTACCCATTGTTTGTTGAATAAAATACATTAGGATGGTTATCATTGTGGAGATGGCATTTGCGTTCATGTTATGGCATCTGAAACTCTCTTGTAGCAAGGAAAGAATAGTGTATAGTAAGTGAAGGTAGAAGTCAGGAGATGTCTGGGTTTGGGAAGCTTTTGTGTGTCTTTTTTCCAGGTTCACTTGTAGCTTGTTAATTGCTTTGGCTAGCTTGCTAATGATGTGTTAATTGTGCTATCAGTATTGTCCCAGTAATTGTTTGATTTTTGTAGGTATATAGCTTTAATTTGTGCAGGTATATACTGTAGCTGTAATAGTTTGATTAGTACAGATATATAGTTGCAATTTCTTGATTAGTACAGGTATACACTTTTAATTGATAGATTAGTCACAGGTAAACAGGGAAATAAATGATGGTCTTTTTTATGGGAAAACGTTTCCGTACATGTATTATATTGTTTTATACCTATGCTGAAAGTCCAAAATACATATAAAAAAAGAAACCTTCTGTTTCACCATGTAGAATGATAGAACAAAGTAGTAGAGCACCAACAATCAAGAGCAGGAGGAGAGAGGTGGTTCTACCACTGTATAGATTGCTGGTCAGGTATCACCTGGAATACAGAGTCCAGTTCTGGAGGCCTCACCTCATGAAGGACATTGAACGGGTGGAAACTACAGAGAAAGGCAACAAAAATGATTCAGGGTCTGCAGTACATGTCCTACGAGGAAAGAGTTAGGGAACTGAATATGTACTGCCTGGAGCAGAGAAGAGAAAGAGGGACATGACTGAAATATTCAAGTACATAAAAGGCATTAACAAGGTACAGGAACAGGAACTTTTTCACTTCAAGAAGGGCTCCAGAACCAGGAGACATGACCTTAGGCTGCAAGGGTGGTGGTTTTCTACCAACTCCAGGAAGTTTTTCTTCACAGAAAGAGTGGTAGACACCTGGAACAGCCTGCCCCATGAGGTTGTGGAGGTCAAAACTGTGGGGGGGGGGATTCAAGAATGCATGGGATAGACACAAGGGAACCCTGACTACAAAGGGCAACTAGAGTGTCAAAATAGGTCTAAAACAAATGGGCAGACTAGGTGGACCTAACGGTCTCCTTCTGCCATCAACTGCTATGTTTCTATGTTAAGAAAGTAGTTTGAGGGGGCTTGGGTTAGATTCGCCAGTGAAGAACCTTTTTTTTCTTTCATTCTACAAATGTACGTAGTATGAGAGAAAGATGCAAAAAAATCATTATGTACACCCTGGGAGCGAGGAGGAGAAGGGAGGGGGGATGTGATAGAGACCTTTAGATACCTCACTGGAGTAAATAAGATACAGATTGGAAGTATTTTTCAGAAAAATAAATGTGCTCAAGAACAAGGGGAAATGCTGTGAAGCTGGAGTCAGTAGATTCATGAGAGTTGTGGAGATAAGAGTTTCAGCAAGGTTTGAAGCAGCCTTTCGGAACATTAAACTATTATGTTGTTCCAGTCAACATAATTAGTTCTGTCTGATACTTTAAGGCTTGTCTAGGTTAGAGAGTAACTTAATTGGATGCATTATTTCAACTTGGCTAAAACGTTCATTACTAAACTCCACTGCAGCTGTGTAGGGAGGTTATAGCCTGTGCCTGGGGTCCCCTGAGCCACTCATAACTGATTACTGTACATATTCATATGATAATAGGTTAATTTACAACATAAAAGAAAATCACATATATTAGTGGTTGAGATCCTTAAACAGATATATATATATATACATTTTGAATGTAGAATGCTGCTTTAAACCTGAACAGTCTTTGAAATAAGGTTAATTAGGGGTGATGCTCTGCCCAAAGACCATCTTAACTTCACTTCTAACTCCCGCTACAAGCAGTCCTTAATATATTGAGGCATAAAACAAGGAGAAAAGAATGTCCGGCAGGGACCTATAGGAACACCACAGGATCAGAACCAGACCCAAGCAGCCCATGAGACCTAGGTTTGAAAATGATGTAATTGGCTTTGCCACTGAAGTATGTTTTAATTTATTTACTGCCATTTAAGGCCCCTTTTAGAACTCTTATACAGCTTTGTGCCCTTTCTTTCTCTGTTTATGTAGTGAGGGGAGAGTGTTTTATACAAAACATTTTAAATATATACGTTTAATAACATTGAACAAACACCATGCTGGGCACTGAACTGTGTTATTCTTCCTTTATGGGTTTTATAAATTCAGCTTTGAACAACAGCAGGACAAGTCTGCCTATTATTCTCTAGCTGCAAACTGTACAAATAGTAAAATACAACTTCAGGCATGTGATTAAATACATCAATACAGCCATGTTTTAGCGCTGACCCTTGGGGGAGAGGGGTTATAGAAACACATAGTAACAGAGTAAAGTAAAGTAGCAACAGAACAGCAGGTAAGTGCTTTTTATTTTCTTTTATCCAGCACATTTGTAGTTTACATTCTCAATGTGTCATTTTTAATTCTTTAACTGATGTTAAGCCAGGGTGCTTTGTCATGGCTGTGTTGCTGACCAAGAATACACTGATAAACTTGTTCCAGGTTTTAACCCTCTCACAATCCACAGCAAAGAACATTTTTTTTTCTATGAACATACGAACATACAAAATTGCCTCCAGATACAGGCCTTAGGATCTATCTAGTCTGCTCAAGTGTGCAGCACTTCAGCCTCTTAGACTGCAGTTGCCTCCCCACACCTTCCCCATTGTTTTGGCCCATATTTCCTTCATGCCCACTCCCCTCCCTCTCACAGTTTGAACCCTCCCTTTGATCCTGTCCAACCCCCTCTTAAAGCTACCCACTGTCTTCAGTGATACCACCTCTTCCAGCAGCGCGTTCCACCCTGTAACCATCCTTTCAGTGAAATAGTGCCTACTCATTTCCTGTCTAAATCTGCCACCTTCCAAATACAGACTGTGTCCCCTGGTTTCCCTTCCACCCTTTAATATGAAAATACTCCTGGTGCTTACTCTGTTCATACCCTTCAGATACTTTAAGGTCTCAATCATATCCCCTCTCTCCCTTCAATCCTCCAGGGAATACATATTGAGCTCTCTCAGTCTCTCCTCATAAGATTTATCTCCCAATTCCAGGATCATTTTCATTGTCTTTGCTGTACCCCTTCCAATAGATTGATGCCCTTTTTTGAGTATGGACACCAGTACTGCATGCAGTACTCCAAGTGTGGCCTCACCAGGGACCTGTACAGGGGCAGTATGACTTCCCCTCTTCTAGAAGTAATTCCTTTTGCAATGCACCAAGTATTCTGTTGGCCTTTGCTGCTGCCTTTCTGCACTGGGCTGAGTGATTCATTTCCCCTGTTACCAGTACACCCAGATCCGTCTCCTCCATTGATGTGGATAACTGTACTCCCCCAAACCAGTAACTGTTTCCAGGGTTCCTGGCTCCCAAGTGCATTACTTTGCATTTCTTGGTGTTGAACCCAAGTTGCCATGTGTTAGACCATTCTTCCAGTCTTGCCAAATCCTCCTGCAGTACTATACCGCCTTCCTCCCCATCCACTTTTGCACAGATCTTCGTGTCATCAGTGAAGAGACTGATCTTACTCTTTATCCCAACTGCCAAGTTGGCAATGAAAGCATTAAACAGCACTGGTCCCAGCACTGAGCCCTATAGGACCCCACTTGTTACTGCCCTGGGCTCCGATATTTCACCCCCACTACTACCTTCTGCTGTCTATCCCGTAACCAGCTCCTGACCCATCTAACCAGTTTCCTTCCCATCCCCAGGTTACTCAGTTTTCTGGTCAGCCTACCATGAGGTGCTGAATCAAAAACTTTGCTGAAGTCCAGGTAGAGGACATCCACTGCATGACCCTTATCCAATGCCCGCATCACCCAATCAAAAAAGGTCAACCAGGTTCATTTGGCAGGTTCTGCCTGTGACAAACCAATGCTATCTGCCATCCTGGAGATCATTATCCTTCAAAAATTTTATCAGCCTTTCTTTGAGGATAGTCTCCATTAGCTTTCCTACAATTGTGGTTAGGGTTACTGGTCTATAGTTTCCTGGTTTGTTCTTGAGCCCACTCTTATGAAGGGCACCACATGCGACACCCTCCAATCTCTGGACACGCACCTCTTTTCCAGAGAGGTGTTGAACAGGTCCACCAATGGCCCCACCAGGACTTCTTCCAATTCTCTCAATACTCTAGGATGAACTTCATCTGGCCCTGGTGCCTTATCTTCCCTCAGGGAATTAAGGCCCTCCAACACCCTTCCCTCTGTGATTTCCCCTTTTGTGATCTCCCCACTACTCCCACCCCACCCTTCCCCTTAGGTATGGGACCATCCCTCTCTCTGGTGAATACTGAACAGAAGTACTAATTGTGTACTTCTGCCTGCTCTGCCCCCAATTCTGCCCAACCACTGCCATTCTTGATACTGACAATCTGATCTTTACTCTTTCTCTTCTCCTTTATATACTTGAAGAAATTTTTTTCAGCTTCTCTGACCCCCTGTGCTAGCCTCATTTCTCTCAGCACCTTGGCTGCCCTTGCTGTTCTGCCTATTTCCCGTGGATTTCCTCATGTATTCTTCCTGTTCTCTTCACTGTTGGATCTTTTATAGGTTCCAAAGGCAACCCTCTTTTTCCTCACCCTCTCCCACACCTCCCTATTCATCCAGCTTGGCTTGTTGGTCCTGGATTTCTTGGTCTGGCTCGTGACAGAGCAGCAGCAAGTAATCATTACAATTTATGTTGTATTAGATAAATTATTCGTAAGTTAGGAGGGGATCAATGATCAGAAGGTTATGGGTTCCAGTCCCACGCCAGAAACTTGGACTTATACCTAATGCTGACAGTAAAAAAGGTCCTTGTATCCTCTCCCCATGGACTTAGAAAATAGCTATCACAGCTAATTGATCAAAAATTATCAGCAACCCAAATTAATTTGACTTCCCTGTGCTTTTGTCACACCAGTTGTAAATAAGAGTACTAAGAACTCATAGCTTTTTTTTGTATCTTCTGCTGTTATTGGTCCAATAGATGTTTCAGGCAATGTTTACCTATGGACCTGACTGACTTCCATAGGGGTTATGTTCCTTGCTAAGGGTATGCTGTATGTAACAGCTTGGTGCAGCAAGACCCAGGAAAACAGTTTTTGTAAATCTGGCAAAATACACTCCTGTGCTATGTTTATGAAGGGTGACAGATCCCAGATGACTTTCTCCTTGATAAGTAAATGCAAACAATCACATCACAATAATAAACATGTTAGCTCGGTGTTATTAATTTATAATGTTTATTGATCCACTAGAGACAATGCATACTGTCTGCATCCATGGGTGATAACTAGTGTATACTGTATCTTGTATCCCTGTTTGCTTGCTTTGTACAGCTGTATTATGTATTTATCCTGTTATTGTCATAAACATATTATTTCTTTCATGATTGTACTTATTGTATTGTGCCATTTCTGTGTATAACCTTATGATTACTCGCTGTTGTTTTACTAGTGCCTTTTGGCCCGAGCCGTGCTTGTAAACAGTCCCTTTCAGTGCACTTACCTGGTTATCAAAGTCATAAATAAATAAATAAATAAACACATAAAGTAAATAAATAACAGCTGTCCTGCATCCTGTATTTGCTGCTGAAGACATGGATATTGATGCTCATGTAGCAACCTGCAGCACAAATTAGCATATCTTTAACATGCTCAAAATGTGGTTCAGATTCCTTGCTAGGTCTTGTGGTGCCTTACCATACAGCTCAGTGAAGGTCTGCAAGCTAATCATTGTTTGTTGAATCCTCCACAACATTATATTGAACCATAGAAAACTCTTAAAGTGCCCTGAGGCATAATGCAGATGCAGACAGATACTGTCCAGTGTATAAAGCAGTATGGCTTCTGGAAGCTCCACAGCACCAATACAGCAATGTTGGAATACACTAACTTTGTTTATGAGAACCTTGACAATCGTGACCTAGCTGGAGCTATATGTATTGACCTTACTAAAGCCTTCAGTCTGGTCAACCATAGCCTCCTGTTTAGCAAATCCATTGGCCTGGGATTGTCACAGAACACAATTGACTGGTTCCACAGTTATCTCACAAATTGCTCCCAGTGGGTGAAGATCGACAAATCCTTGTCCAGCATTGGGGGGGGGTATCTATTGGTGTCCCCCAGGGCTTCACCTTAGGCCCACTCCTATGTGGCCTATTCATAAATCAGCTGCTTGTCAGACAGCCAATGCACTCCTCTATGCTGATAATGCAGTCATCTATTCCAAAAACCCTTACCTTGACAACCTTACTGCCATTCTTCAACGTAACTTTAGGTCACAAGAAAGCTGGTCCTCCAACAACAAGCTAGTAGGCAATTACAAAACAATAAAGAACATGTTCTTTTCTAGCCTCACATGGAAGAGAAAAGTTCTACCCTTTGTCAGTAGAAATGGTCAAGGACATAACCTTAAACTGCTGGAGACCTTTAAATATCTTGGAGTAACTTTGGATGACACCTCATTTTTGCACCCCATGTTGACAATCTGGTGGCCATAGTTAACAGAAAACTGTGTGTCTTTTATATGAACAGGAACAATCTCACTGGGAATACTAGACATCTTATTGTGGCCAGATCCATTATGTCACTTACAGATTATAGGCTTCCTGTCTACGAAGCTGCCTGCAACGTGGTGAGAAACAGAGTAAAGCTGATTTGTAATAAGGCATGTCACTTTGTACTTGGTGCAGATAACCACAATCATAGGTGTACCCTTTATGTTCACACTGTCTACCTTTACCCAGCAGAACAAAGCTCCACTTTGTACATGTACACATGACATTTTTACATACCCTGTCCTATGAATGTGTTGTTCTGATATTCTTATTGTATTGTTAAAAGTCTAAATGTTATGGAACTGAACACTTTTTTATTAATTTGATATCCAGGAGCACCTTGTAAATGAGATTTCTCCCAGTGGTGTATGTCAATCTTTCCTGTGGAAAAATAAAGATTTTACTACTACTACTACTACAGACCTGTTTGCTAGCTAAAAATATGCTCTTGGGCCTAACACCCCCCGCTTTAACAAATTGCTTCCACACTGTTTCGAACCAATTCAACACCAGAGACATGGCCAGGAATGCCCCTTAGCCTCCTTTCAGGCATACTCAACTGGGCAAGCAGTCATTTGCCATCAGGGCCGCTAACTGGTTAAACAAATTGCCCGATACAATACTGAATCTCTCCAAGTTCAATCAGTTTAAGAGATCTTTGTGGTCTGCCTTTACAGTCCAGTACCACTGTAACCACTAAACAGTTTTATCTGGCTTCTTTCTGTACATTAACCGTGACTTTTTATACAATGATCTGTGAGCATTTCTTGTTGTTGTTGTGGTTTGTTTGAAACAGCATGCAGTTGTTCTGCCTTAAGTGCTTTAAGCCTGATTCAACTGCATTTCCTCTGGAACTGCTTATTGTACTGGTAATTTTTGTGTGACTATGTATTTGATGTAGAACCTTTGTAAAGTAGCACCTGTGATCAAAGGCAAGTCCCTGAAGTTTTCAGAAAATAAATAAATAAACAAACAAACATCAGACAAAGATGTACAGAATTAGTTTGACAGATGTGATTAAAGACTGTTTAGATTGTTAAAAGACATCCGTGCATAGCTTATTGCAGAAAACATTGGACCCCAAAGGTGAATTCAAATGACAAGGAGGCATGCATGAGATAAAAAATATATTTCTCAAAAACATAAAAGGTCAAAAGGTATACAAAAGCAAATACAGGTACCACAGTGGAACAAAACACATCAAAGTAGTGTTGAATAAAGAAGGGTCAAATAAAAAGGAACAGCTTATACTATGTTTGAAGGCCATGTTCTTGGGGAAGGGGGGCAAAGGGATATCATACCACTGTGTTTAAAGGCCACAGCAAGGCAGGGTCAAATAAAAAGGAACAGCACACTACTAGTGTTGAATTTCACAACTGAGGGGTGATAAAACTGAACAGCATACAACTGTGTTTGAAGACTTCAAGTTAATTTGTCACAGCAAATACTATGCAGTCGGAACAGCACGGACAACACCACACAAGTCAACACCGCACCCTGTGAATATGGGCATGAATCAGTGGTAACATGTAGATTTATTATTACAATACGCACCATCATGGACTACCACTCCAGTGAAATATTTTAACTTACTTGTTTTTTGCTTTCGGCCATATTCCCTGATGTGGTGTTGACCTTCCCAGTGTTGTCTGTGCTGTATCTGACTATGTGGTATTGTTTGCCATGGACTTGACCTGTTACCATGTTTGAAGGCCTCAGATGATGGGGTTCAAACAAAAAGGGACAGCACATGACTGTGCAGTGAGTGCCTAGGCATACTTAGTGTGCATATACCTGGTGACTCCAAGGAAGTGCAAATTGGAGTTTGTGCTGTACACACCTTCAGTATATCAAAAATATAAACACTTTGATGGCTGTAGCATCAGAGTAGCAAGGAAGACTGAAGAGATGGCAGGAGCAGCAAGGCCAGGTAGGGAGGGACACAGGGAGTAGAGGTTTTCCCCAGATAGCTAACAAACCTTGTTGAACTGGTGATTGCCAGACAGGACCATTTTTTAGAGACAAGGCCCACAAGCAATGGCATGGTACTGTGGGATCAAGGACCATGCCATTGCTGTGGGACTTCACTGGGAGGATGTTAACAAGACCCACTAATGTGATGCACATGAGGGTGCAATACCACCACAGCTGGAATTACCCGTGTTACTAAAAGAAGCGACAGCTGACCTAGTTGAGGGCTACAGTGGCTAGTAGTGGCATGGCCAAGGGACATAAGGGTCACAATCCCTGTTTGTCTCAAACATTTATTACCTCAGTATTCAGCTGTCACATAGCTGATGTTGAGGTTGTGGGGATAGGGAAGATGGTCATTTGTTGGGCATGCTCAGCCACATGCACGAACGCTACACCAGTAACCGGGTATGTTGCACTATTTTCAACTGAACAACATTGCCTACAATGTGTAGTCTACATCTGTGGTCCTCTGTGTGGAGACATACTTTGTTACACTGTCAAATGTGAATGTGAAGTTTCTGTGTAATGCATATGTGTTTCAAGTGTCACTACACAGTACTGTGCTGCCATTTTGCAGGCTAGTATCACCCCACATATGCATGGAATTACCTGTGCATGCAATGTGAGATATGAGATATTTGTTACTCATTGCATTAACAGACTGATAATATTCCTGCATTTCCTGAACATGTTTGCACTGTGTCACCCATTTGAGATATCCTGTTTCTGTTGGCATTTCGTATGTTCATATAGTGGGGGGTGGTTGTGGGGAGGGGAGGAGGGTGGGGCAGCTGCAAGTTGAGGGGCTAACTGCACAATCGAGCAGACTCGATAGACTGTGTAGCCTGTTTCTGCCGGCATTTCGTATGTTCATATTACTCAATTTGTGCTCTTATGCGCAAGGGCATAAATAACATCCACATTATCAAGCACAAACTGTATATTGCACTGCTGTGTTTCATTACCATTGCATCTCTACCTCTGATGTATACACCTGTGCTTTTCACCTATTTAAATACTTACATTACTGTTTTGCAGCATGCTAACATTCAACATCCAATGTACTGTACCATTCAGTGCATTTGTGTTTGTCATCAATGTGTGGAATGATCTTTGCATGTGATACTCTGCACACATATGCACTGATGTAGTACATGGGCCATTCAGAGTTCCAATGGATACACACATGACACATGCATTTGCTCATGTTGTGCATGCTGACCACCATGATCTGCACTGTGTGCCTGCCCACATAACACAGCTGTCTCTGTAAGAGACAGTGACATGTGGTTTTCTGCCCATGCTGTGTGGTAAGATGATGCCTGTGTTTTACTAAAGAGAAAACAGTTCCAGGAAGAGGACCTGGCAGGGCAACACAGTCCCCAGCAGGATCCAGGATGGGGCTTAATCATCAGTTTACTGCAGGTGTAGAAGTAAGAGAAGCACCACACCAGCAGGGTCTGCTGTGGGAGACCACTGAACAACAGCTAAGGGCTGCCTGCAATGGACAATATTTGTCCAGTGGCCTTGTGGGTGGTTATGTCATGTGTGCTTGATGCTTTCCCATTATCCTGTCATGTTTTTACATCTTTGGGGTGCAACATACTACTCAGATCTTTGTTCCTATGCAGCCATGGTGTTCAGGTACTTTACTCTGACACATGGGCATGCCATCTTATGTTCTAAGACAACCCATGAGCCAGCAGGGATGCAAACCATCCAGAACACTGTGTCAATGGTGCATGATGCACACGTGTGACTATTCTTCATCACTGACAGATGTCACAACTCATCATATAGGAGAAACAGTTGCTTGTTGCAGTCAATTGTTGTCTTCCCTGCACTGTGTCAGTTTTTAAGCATGGTACAGTAACTGCACTGGGTTATAGGCTGCATTGTAGGAGACCACTATCCATGTGTGTTTACTTGTAGTGCATACACACTTTACTGATTTACACACATGGGGCATCTGTAGTATCATTGGTGGTACATTCCTTTGTGGCCCATGTACTGGCTGTATGCTGTAGTGTGACTGCACTCCATGATGACATGTTTACTTTATCATTCCATGGTAACTTCCAGGGAACATGAAGGCATCAGGTGAACCTAGCCAATGAAGGGACTGTGCAGCTGATGAGACAGCAGGTTTTTCTCCTGATGGATATAAGGGTGAAAATGCAAGACAACAGTGCCACCATCTAAGTGGCAGTTGACACCAATACTGTCACCATCTATATCCTGATGACGTTGGTGTGTGGATAGAAGCCAGCAGCACAGGCGAAATATGAGGCAGAGAAGAAAGGGCCAGATGACAATTCCTAACACAGACTTTTATATTTCTTTGGTTTATGGTTGTTCAGTGGCGGAGGAAGAGAAAGATGGGCCCCCGTGCAGGTTGTAATTTTGGGCCCCCTACCACAGCATATCAACCGCCCGCCCCCCCCAAGGTTTTTTTTTTACCTGTTTATTTTACATACCTTTCACCCACTTTCTCCCTCACTCACATATCAAGGCATATACTGTAATACATAACAGTGTAATATGTTCTACTCATCTATTTGAATCGCCTTTTGCACGCCTTTCTGTCTGCGAACTCATCAATGATCTGCTGTAGGTTAATTTTTCTTGCTCGTTCATTTTCAATAGATAAGAGGCCCAACCCACAAAGTCTCTTTTGTCCCATACTACTCCTTAAGTAGTTCTTTATAAGTTTAAGTTTTGAAAATGAGCGTTCAGCACTGGCTACTGTTACTGGGATGGTGAGAAACAGCAGAAGCACAGTACAGACTTCGGGAAAACTGGATACTAATACATTACTGTCAACAATGAACAGTTTTGCCAAATCTTTCACTGATGATTGTTTGGAGATTTCATATTTCAAACAAGATCTGAATGCAAGCAACTGTCCAGGAAAAGCAAGTGAAATGTCTTTGTTGAAATGATGGGCCAGTTTTTCAGCTCCTTTATGCAGATCATCATCACTTGCAGAAATCAGGTGCTTGGCTGGATTATGCTGAATCTATCAGCGTTGCCTGCAAAGCTTTGAAATTGATTTGAAAGCTGTACAGTTATTATATCAAGGCACCTGTAAAACACATTGTCTTTGAAAAATTGTTCTGAGTTGGCAAGTCTTTCATCTTCACATAGCTCATCAAAATGGCGTTTGACCTTTCTCATGCGCTTTTCTTCAAACTTTGCTTGTACACCCCATTTTTCTGATAATGCAGTTGCTGAATTTTTAGCTTCATCAAACTCATTTCGAAATGTGAGTAGCTCTTCATTGGCTTTGTGAAGTAAGTTTGCTGCTTTGCAAAGGTCTGTGTCTTTAGACTGTAGCAGTTTTGACATAGCATTAACTGTTTCCAGAGTCTTTGTTTGGAGCACAACACGAAAAATGAAACTAAAATTTTCCAATAATTTCTTTAATGCCAAAGCCTCATTGCACTCATCTCCATTTTTGCTCTGAAGAACTATTTTTGTGAGTGACTTCATAATATCTAAATACCAAAACCTCAGAGCAAGGAGTGATTCATAGCAGGATGACCATCGGGTAGGGCAAAGCCTTTTCAAAGTAATGTTGCTGGAAAGCTCTGATGTGGAAGCAAATGAAGATAACATGGCCCAGCGTTTTATACTGTGGCCAAAAAAAGTGTATAGTCTTTCAATCACATCATAAAAATTTTTTAGTTCTGGTATTCCTCTAACGGAATCATTCAGTGTGAGATTTAAGTTGTGAACAGCACAATGAACGTATGCAGCATTCAGTTCCTTCTGGGATATTCTTGCTTGCACACCAGAGTACACACCACTCATATTAGAGGCCCCATCATAACTCTGACCGCAACATTTAGATAACTCTAAACCTTTCTGTTCGATGCAACCAATTATTATGTTCTCAAGTCCACTAGCAGACTGATCAATAATTTCCTGAAAGCCAAGGAAAGATTCATTGATTTTCACCTCTGTTGCCATGTCCCTTTCATCCCTTTCTATTGTGACATACCAAAAATTTGACTCAGTTGGTCAGTCTTAGCAATGTCTTGGGTGGTATCCATTATTACAGAGAAAAAAGGTGCAGCTTTTATTTCATCAATAATATCTTGCTCAATACACTTTGACAAAACTTCAATGAGTTCATCCTGTATAGTATGACTAAGATAGCGAATTGATCCACTGGGCATGGAAATGAGTTGCTTTAACATGGGATCATACTTGGCCAACAGTTCCAAGACTGAAAGAAAATTCCCACTATTTATTGCCCTAAAACCTCTGTGTCCCTGAAGGTAAATTGCACATAGCTAATGTAAGAGTCACATTGATCAGACGCTCCAAAACTTGTCTCTGAAGTTTTTCTCCTTTTGTATTTGAGTTTCAAAATCTTCATCGATTGTGCCATGTAAACGCCACTGCTCATACACTAAGCAAGATTCTAGATGAATTGTTGATGTTTCATGATATTCAATTTTGCTGCTTAGGTGACGCCAGTCTCGAACTCCTTTAACCCATGCAACATTATAAGTAGGTGCACTACGATCAGCAAACAGCCAACATGGCTCACAATATGCACAGTCTAATTTAGGGGAGTAACAAAGCCAAGTACGTGGTAATGTAACTCCTGTCTTTGTTGTAATATTGTAATAGCTTCTGGAGAAACAGCGCCCATCTTGATTTTTGTCTCGTGGAAATGGTCCGTTGGGTTTACACGAACCTTGTGATATGATATACCTTTATTTGGCTATCCTTTATATCTAAAGGAAATGACCTCTGTCTGTGGGTTTCTGTCATCAAGAGGAGAAAAACTTGGAAAAGCAGGTTCTTCTCCACTGTTAAAGCAGCACTGGCTGTTTTGTCAAGTTCTTTGTCCAATACACTTTTAATGTCCACTTCTTGTTCAGATTGTTTAGCAAAGTTAGTTTCAGGATTAACATGATCAGCACAGGCCATCTCAGCCAAAGCTCTAGGTCCACTGTCTTTCTCTGTGTCTGTGTCATTTTCACAAATTTCAGTTTCAGTCTTATCAGGTGTGTCAGAATCAGTTGCAGTTTGGAAAAAAAGCACTGATTTTAGGAAGCTTTGCAGCCAACAGCAATTCTTCCTTCCTCTTTTTATGCTTTTGTGCACCACTTTTGTATTTAGGAGGCATCCTTTACTAACAATAAACTGTATTTATAATTATAATCTTATCTACAGTATTGTATTTACAACATACAGTGCTGTAATGTAAATCACAATATAAAATTATTCTCCATTCACTGAACAACTGCCGCCTTGTTGCGCTGTGATGTTAAATGAAATTCTACCTCAGACACTTTTAAACTGCAGCACAACTGAATTAACTGGTACAGTACACACGATTCCCAGTGAAGTGCTTCACCAGTTGCTTTCACAGCTGTTGCTTGCACTCACACCAGTAGCTTAGCTAAAAAAAACCTTATATTTACTAAATAGTTATTTTTGTTTGCTGGCCTTCAATCTGGAGTAGCTAGGCAGCTAATGACAAGAGCAGAGCAATACAGGCTCAGTCAGCTCACACAAGACAGTAGAAGAGCACACAAAGCTAGATACAGGCTGGCCACTCGCCACTGCCTGGCAGGCTGGAGACGCACAGGAAAAAAAGTCACAGGCAACAGGCCTCCTCCTCTCAGTAGTCTCACACACTGCTGCTGCAAGGCAAACACAGTGAAACTACTACAGACTCACTTTCACTGTGAGTACATAACAGTACTACTCATTACTGTAACAACTGTTGTAGACTAAAAAAAGACGATTGATAGTCACCGAGAGAGAGAGACTTTACTGGGTTTAATCCAGCCAGCAGACTGGCAAGCAACAACAAGTACTAGTAGTACAATATTATTTGTATCACAGTATTATTATTTGTTTGCTGGGGGCTAACGTGGCTGCTGCTATGCTAAATGCTGCTATATGTAGCAGAGTCCAGTCCCTACGCACGCCCAACTAGCTGCTCAGATAAACAGGAACACAGCTAGCCTTCAGCAGTGCTGTGCTGCCCAATAACTTTTATTTTTATAATGATAATGTCTTGTTGTTTGCAAAACACAAAACCCAACTCAGGCAGCTGGGGGCTAACGTAACTGCTGCCTATACCCTACCCTTGCACTCCCGACAACACTCGGCTGTCTTACTGCCCAATTAGGTTTCCTTTTTTTCAATTTCCTTATTTGCAGCAAAAACCCTCCCTACAGCTAGGGGCTAAGGTGTATTATCCTGCTAGGCTGCTACTGTTTCTGTTGTTCTTCAGTTGTTGCTTCACCATGACTCAACCACTTGTGTTCCTTATACCTGTGTTGTACTGTGTTTCTAAATCACCAAAAAGTTGTTTTGCAGCATCATGTGGTTTTCAGCAATAGCATCTATCCTGTCACTTTACTATTCTCCTTCATAGTGTATCGTCCACCTATATGATACCATGGGTCATACTGCTGCCACTACTGACAGGTCACATGCTTGTTAACGTCATAGTGCAGCTCTGCCGTGTTCTCACCAAAGCAGTGTGGTCCACCTTCCAGGTACACAGCTCTGGCAATGTTCTACTATACTGAATTGAAATTTAGTACTGTGTTGTGTGTGTCACATACATTATGCAATCACCTGACTTCTACAACTGCATTTGTCTTCATTTGTGTGGTAACAGGATATCAACTTCTCACTCATCACTTCCATACTTGTGACTCTTTGTTCTGTTTCTTCACTCATGATGGTCAGTGACATAGTATTTCAGCATGGCCCACTGTATATCCCCAATGCACATGCTGGTATTCATGATGGCATTTTTAGGGTCATTCTGCATTTGTCTTTGTGCATTACTTTGCTGTTTGTGCTCCGAGTCTGGTTGACACTACTGCATGTATAGCCATATCTTATTGCATCATGTAGAAGAATAGCTTTGTATACAGCTATAATGTATGGTAGAACGTTGTTATAGGTAGAAATCTACCTTTTTATAACAACATTTTACCATCGATGTAACATCACGATGTTGTTAACCCATCAATGGTACATCACATCAATGGGTTAACAACCAGAACAGTCTGCGCATGTTCGCAATGTGATTGGACAACTTTGAAAGAGCCGCAGCAGAGAGAGAATGACACAGAGCAGAATAGCAGTGACATAAAGAACTTTAGTAAGTTTTCTTGTTTTTTAGAATATTAATGGTACCACACACTATAAAATATAATGTATGGTTCATCGATCGTCAACCAGTTTTTTACACCATCTCGAGGTTGCCATGGTGAAGTAAACCTCTCAAGCTTCACTCTCGAGGTTTACATGATCACCCTGGCAACCTCTCGATGGTTAACAAACCAGTTAATGATCGATAACTATACATTATCCTCTGTATATCCAGTTCCAACACGTAACAATCAGTTAGCAACTTGGTTAGTGTGACTTCCAAATATGGGTCCCAGTGTCCTTTAACTGTTCTTCCAGTAAGTAGTAAGTATCTTTTATTTTGTATCTTATTATATTTCTGTCTATGACAGCCAGAAAAAAATGAGCTTTAAGAGTAAAAGTACATATTCTTATTTCTTCTAGCATTATCATGCAGAGCATCCTATTTTTATGTTTGCTTGTGTGCACATGCACAGCACAGAAGAAACATATTTTGATAGTAAAGCATTGAAGAGATGTGGCAGTATTGTGGCCAATCCAGTGATCATTTTAATGGGCACGTCTGTTAGCCACAAATTAATACTGAAGCTGCCGATGATGGCAGTTTCAGAGCAAGCACTGCACTTGAAAGAAATCTGCTGCTGCAAACAAGGGCAGTTTTGTCATTGCAGGGGCAGCCCCCCCAACCAGTCACACAGCAGAACAACAAATTAGCTCCCTCCCACTGCTGATGCCCACACCACACCCTCTGTGAAATCTGGCATTGCAATCAGGGACAGTTTTGTCATTGCAGCAGCAAGCAGCAGTCCCCCCCCCAACCAGTCACACAGCAGGACAACAAATTTGTTCCCTCCCACTGTTGCTCCCCACCCCACACCCTTCATTCTCCATCCCCTGCCAACATCGGGGTGCTCAATCTCCATGTCAGCATGTATCCCCCTCCACCCATTAATGTGGCACACTAGGAGCCCACCCCAGTGTGCCATAAAACACTTCTTTAATGTTTTCGACACCCGGATGCTCACTCCCAGTGTCGGATGCATGCCTCCCAATGTCCCTATATTCTCAGCTGACCTCAGGGTGCCCAGTCCCTGGGTCAGCATTGATCCTCCCCCCTCCAGTACTCTGGCACACTGGGATCCCATCCCCTTGTGCCAAAATCTGTTTTGTAATCTTTCACCTATAAAAATAAAAACAGTCTCATGATGTATTTTTTTAAACCTAAAAAAAAAAAGAAAACAGTCCCTCGTCTTTCCCACCTGCCCCCTTCCTCCAACCCGCATCATCCCTCTGTGCACCACACCCCCCTCACCCCTACTTACCTCTGGAGGTTGGGAGCAATGATCTTCTGTGGACCGGGAACATGTCTGCACTCTTCAAAGGCCAACCGGGAATGGAAGAAATGACGGTAAGCCCTATAATTGCAGTCAATGGGGGGTTTCAATTTAGGTTGATATCTCAGCCAACTTTTGGAGGTTCAGTCCCACATTTTCAACATGGGGTTACTGGGACCCCACCTCATGAACACTGTCACTGTCATTTTGTTTCTTGGTCCCAAAAGGTGATTTCGTGGTTGCTGAGCAGAATCACCTTTTGGGACAAATAATAATGACCGTGCCACTATTCTGGTGGGAATCTATGTTACAAGTTGATGAAAAAATCAAAAATGACTGCACTACGAGCATCCATCGTGCAGTTTCTACACACACTTGCAACTTCATCAATTTTTAATATTTTCACTCCAAATTTCCAACATTGCCATTTTTTCACACACACCCTTATGAACAGTACAGCTGTCATTTTTTGCATCCTTCCCGAAATATGATTTTGCACCTGTGGCACAGAATGGCGCAGTCACTGTGCAAAATCAACTTTCTGGACAGATTAATGAAATCCCAGTGCTGCTGTTCATGAGAGTATGTCCCAAAAAGGCCATGTTGAAAATCTGGTGAAAACATTCCAAAAAGGACTGCGTTATAAGCTTGCATTGCACAGTTTCTATGCACACTCGTAACTTCACCACTTTCTTATATTTTCACTCCAGATTTTCAACATTGCCATTTCTTCACACCTGCTCATGAACAGTACAGCTGTCATTTTCCACATTCTGCCTGAAATGTGTTTTCACACCTGTGGCACAGAATGGCACACTTGCTGTGCAAAATCATCTTTTGGGATAGAGTAATGAAATGATACTTCCACTGATCATGAGGTGGGGTCCCAAAAATTCCATGTTGAAAATTTGGAGTAAAAATACCAACAAATGCCTGGGGCATTAGGATTTCCAACTGTAACACCCACCCTGTACACACTGACAGGTGTCAGGGGTGTGACTTGGGGTCTTCGGCTGTAATACTCACCCCATTCTGCCCCACCCCCACCCTGCAGCCACTGACAGGCATCAAGGTGTGTTTTGGGGTCTTTGGCCCTAACGTTCACCATTCTCCTATACTGCACCTATCTCAGCTTATTTCCTTATGGAATGTGCTGAACATAAGGGCTGAAGACCTCAAGGCACACTGCGACACCTGTCAGTGTCTGCAGGGTGGGGTGAGGTGGAATGGCATCAGTATCATGGCCCATGACCCAAAGGCACACACCTGACACCTATCAGTCTCTGCAGGGTGGGGTGGGGGTTGGTGTTACTTTAATACTTCACTGCCATTCCTATCATGCATCTCTCTAACTCCTGCACTACCACTGCCAATACCAGCAAGCAAACATTCGGCATTGACAAATGCTTGTTGTCTTATGTGTCTTACACAAAATAATTCTGCTTGCACAGATTATCTGTAGAAGTCAACTTGTCTGCTCTTCCTGATCAAACAGTTAAATAACAGTGAGACAGCAGTAGACAGATGCCCTTTGTACAGCATATATAATTCTTATATTGTATAATTGGTTTGGATCAGGATCTTATTGGGATTAGTTATGCAGTGGTGGATAAAAAGACAACTTCAAACAGAACGGCTGAAAATGTAACCATTTCATCTAAATGTTTGTAGATGTCTACTGTCACAATCTGCAAGGAGTGCAGTAGCAGATCTTTAACTTTTTATATGGGTTGATGATGTTGAAGAGCATATTCTCATCAGTGCCAGGCAGCTCTGAACTCCAGCAACTCCCTATAGCCCACTGCATTATTTGTGTTGTTGGCAACAAACACTAGATTGGCTGACATTAGATCACTATCAATTAAGCAGGATGGAGTTGCAGACAGGAACTACGGTCTGCAGAGCAGACATTCTGACTGCATGGCAGTTAATTATACACAGTTTGATGGTAGCAGAGTCTTTGTACTGTCGTTTAGAAGGCTCTTATCTACAGTAAGCTGTTTCAATGAACAGCACTGTCTGAAAATATTCCCTTTCATTTTATTCCAGAAATGTACTTGCATTTTACTATATCTTTCATTCTTTTTCAACTTCCCCAACCATTCATTTAGATTAGAACATTATCAAAAACTGATGCTATCATTTGTAGTTTTTTTTATATAAACATGAATGTGTAGCCTAATGCCAATAAAAATAATATTAACTCTAATCCATTTTGAAGGGCATTATGTTCAATATCTAACTGGTATCATCTTGCATCATGCACTTACATGGGCCGCATTAGTTTAATCACATTTTCCTCCACTTGCTTTACTAAGTACTGTTTCTGTGTCACCCCAGGTGCCAGTGGGTAATCTTTACTCATTGGAACATATGCATCCCGATCAGGGGTGCACTGGTACAGATGTATCTTTGAAGAAGATGTGCCTAGCAGTTTGATATATTGTTTTCTACAGTGTTCCAATGCCCCATTTTTCTCAGTCTTTCTGTACCAGTGTTCATAGGTAGCAACTTTATGAAGTGCTCTCTGTGAGGTTGTGGGTATGAAGGACATGGACACCAGATTCAGGATACTCAATAATGGCAGGTTGCCACATTTTTTATTTTCAGCAAAATAAAATAAAGGCGGACTGGAATCAACTAAATAAAACACCAAGGCCCAGTTATTCAAACTGCGCCTGGCTGTGGCGCAAGCCTAGGCACAGCTCAAATTGGCTGCGCAGGGGTGTGGACTGGGCAATATTCAACGAAGCTGCACCATGGCTCAGCAGCATTGAATATCCCACCCTGGCCACCTGCAATGTGCATGGTACAGTGGCACTGCGCCAGCTCCAGTGGCCAGAGTGGAGCAGGGGGATGTGCTAGCACAAGTTCCATTGCGCAAGTCTCAGCACCCACGATATTCAAAAGTTGACATGCAAATGGGGCCATAATGTATGCAAAAGTGCACATGGGGCCATTTGTATCTGTTACTCTTATTTTCATGCAGATGCTGATCCCCGATGACTTGCACCTGGCACTGCCAGGCAGCAGCCGTCAGGGACCGGCGCCCCCTGCAGCCGGCAATGTGCTCCACAGCCCGATCACGGGCTAAGTAAATATATAACATCCCTATCATCCCTGGTGGTCCAGTGGACCTGCCTGCCCGATTGCGGGCTAAGTACATAAATAAGAATTATCAATATCCCTGGTGGTCCAGTGGACTGCTGACTACCCGATTGCGGGCTTAAGTATTAGTATAAAGAATTGCTTCCAATATCCCTGGTGTTCCAGTGGACTGCTGACTGCCCGATCGCGGGCTTAAGTATTAATATAATGAATTGCTTCCAATATCCCTGGTGGTCCAGTGGACCGCTGACTGCCCGATCACGGGCTTAAGTAGTAGTATAAAGAATTGCTTCCAATATCCCTGGTGGTCCAGTGGACCGCTGACTGCCTGATCATGGGCATTTGTAAAAAAAAAAAAATGTCCAAAATCTCTGGAGGTCTAGCAGTACCCCCTCCCCACCTGCTCACTGAGCCCCACTGCCTCACTCCCCCCAGTCAGCCGATGGGCAGCAGCACCCCACCCACCTGCAGCCCCACTGCCCGCCGACTGACACCATCGGTAGGGCTGTACGTCCATTGGTCCAGAGCGTGAGCCAATGGGTGTGCAGCCATACCAGTACTACACATTCAGATATGTGAATGGGATCTTTTCACATATCTGGAATGTGTGGTACAGTATGGACTGCATGCCCATTGGCTCACGCTGTGGACCAATGGGCGTACAGCCCCACCGACGGTCAGTCAGCGACGGCAGCGGGCAGCAGGTGGTGGGGTGCTTCTGCCCGCCAGCTGACCGGGTGGGTGGTGGGGGGCCAGGGCGGTGGGGAGAGGGGTACCACTAGACCACCAGGGATATTGACATCATTTTTATTACAAATGCCCACTATCGGCAGTCAGCAGTCCACTGGACCACCATGGATATTGGAAGCAATTCTTTATACTAATACTTAAGCCCACGATCAGGCAGTCAGCAGTCCACTGGACCACCAGGGATATTGGAAGAAATTCTTTATACTAATACTTAAGCCTGTGATCGGGCAGACAGCGGTCCACTGGACCACCAGGGATATTGGACAGAATTCTTCTTTTTTTGTACAAATGCCCACGATCAGGCAGACAGCAGTCCACTGGACCACCAGGGATATTGGTCAGAATTCTTCTTTTTTGTACAAATGCCCACGATCGCACGGGGCTACCCAGGGTAGCTACTGGTGGCCACCCAGGTGGAAGCTGCTGTGTTGTGCCTTTGCACGCGGCAGCTCACCTGTGGGTGGCCATCAGTTGTTCCTTTTTTTGGATCAACTTTGTGCTGGCACAGGTAGGGGTTGCGCATGCATGGCTCTGCATGTCCCTGGCTGAATATGGGGCTGTGTAGGGTATGCATGGGCATGCCCCCCTTACCTGCGCCTGCATACATTACTGATGCACTCCGGCACATCGGGATTTGTGCCATTCACTTTTCCCTTTTGAATATCGCCCCAGGGCGCATCAGTGGGTTGTGCATGGCACAACACTGTTGCACCATGCACAACCCTTTTGAATATCTGGGCCCAAATGTAAAAATAAAACAGGAAAAGCATAACAAAATTTCCAAAGACAATGCCTCTCTAGAAATATAGCTAGAGGGTAACTTGCTAGCCATCAGTCAGCACAAACGTCTGCACTGACCACCCAGCACACACTGAGTACAACTAAATCAGCTACTGCTTAAATATACATTGGCACCCATGTGATCCAGGAACTACTCCCACTTTGTTACTTATTGTCCTTAATTCATTTAAAAAACCCTCTCTTTCATTATGCAAACATATATCAAAATTACTCAGATTCTATATACATGGCAGTACTAAATAATAAATATTAACATGATTTCTGCAGTTTTTAGTTCTCTGCACATGCTAGTCTCCTCCCACACTGTCATTCTGCAGCATAAATGTAGAGAACAAAGGGCCGGCTGGCTCCTAGTGCAATGCACAATAGACAGTGAGCAGAGTTCCTATCGTGAGAGAGAAAGAGAGAGGCAATAGCAGAAGCCCCTGCACAGCACTTAACTGCAGAAGACTGCATTTGTAGACAAAACCAACAATGTTGATACATGATACAAAGATACATTGACCCAAGAAATACTTTTAGTAAGCTCACTGTACTTATATTATTAATTTCTTCTGAGTTTTCAATGTCATAGTGATTTTTACAGTCAGCTAAAACATATCCAAAACATAAATACTGCTTTATACAGTATCCAGGTAGGTTTTTATCTGTTACCCAGTTACACAATTCGGGTGTTTCTCTAGTAACTTCTCACTACCCAACCCTAGTTCATCAATATATAAAGAGGTTTCTATCCTCTTCTTCTAACTCTGCTTACAGTTTCTAGTGAACAGTGCTAAATAAATAAAAATGAAACAACAGATTGAGGTACAAGTTTTTCCTGCTTCATTCTAAACTCTAAGCCAGTCTGCCACACCCATTTAAAACTGTGGGGCAACCAAAGGCAATGGCTAGAGGACTTTCTATTACAGGCTACTAAATAATAAAATGAAAAGAAGGGTACATATTTTGTCCTTCTATTGGGGCAACCTTCTTTAAACCCTGCTGCAGCTCATTCTTAGACACAGTTGCTGAAGTACAGCCGGCGTTGTACTGCCTAAGCATAATGAAAAGGCTGCAGCTTAGCAAATAAATGGGAAATGATTATTAAAACCCTTGTTAACAGTTCTTAATACACTTAAGACAGTACCACTCTCTTGCATGTGTCTCAACAAGGTCATTTCATATAACAACTTGTTATGTGAAGTTCATAGCTCAGTACTTATGCTTCATACTGCAGTTTAATGTAAGTTGTGCTTGGATACAGAGGCCAACAGAAGTAGGACAATGCTGTCATAATGTTAGTTTGTAAGAACTGATAAGTGCTTAGGTAATTCTGTAGATCTGAGTAAGTCAATGGTTACAGTATCTGTAAACTGGATAGTATAGGCATGGTGCTTAACTGTTTAAGCTGGTGAGTAAGTTGATGAGACTTGATGTTTTGGCTTTACTCTGTATCCCACCATAGGATGGCTGCTTAGTCAAGTAGGAGGATATCCCATCCAGTGGGATAAGAGCACCGTTGAAGGAGTAGGTGTAAGGGGATAATGAAGGGTGAGTGCGACTCTAAGCAGAGCACCTGTAGTAGATTGGTTTAAGTAGTATGTGGGGGAGGAACTCTTCCCCCACATAACTACAGGCAAGCCTTTAAATTATGTGCAGTTCATAGCTCCGTGCTTATGCTTCATACTGCAGTTTAATGTAAGCTGTGCTTGGCTACAGAGGCCAACAGAAGTAGGACAATGCTGTCACAATGTTAGTTTGTAGGAATTGATAAGTGCTTAGGTACTTCCATCGATCTGAGTAAGTCAATGGTTACAGTATCTGTAAACTGGATAGTATAGGCATGGTGCTTAATTGTTTAGGCTGGTGAGTAAGTTGATACGACTTGATGTTTTGGCTTTACTCTGTATCCCACCGTAGGAAGGCTGCTTAGTTGAGTAGGAAGATATCCCCGCAAAAATAATAAGTATCAAATGACAATTGAATGATTATCTCTTCCAACTCCGGAGAGTGTGGCCAGAAGCATGCAGGAGAGGAATAAAACCCTTGGGGGGGAACCTCTGAGGACCCATGACTTCTGACCTGTCCATCCTTCTGGGCATACTAAAGGAGAGTAATTCTAAATTAAACATATTATTATTGTCGGCTAATCTGAAGTCCGACAATTGTACATCTGGAATCCAATAAAAACAGGGAAGCTGGAATCAGAGCCCTGATGATGAGAGTTTGTCAAGAGATGGTGGCACATCCTTCTAGTGAATTCCGATTCCAATAGATATCTATGTCCAGGGCAAGAGTCTGATATGAGTAAAGTTTAAATCCTCAGGTGAGCATAAACAATTTGCAAAGGTCAAGTTGTACCAGTCAAACATTCCAGCAGATGAATAATTCTTACCAAGGAGGACTTGAGCGTGAACGAATGACTCTATGATCCAGGATAAGAGGATATGTGGTCCTGGATTCGATGGCAAGCTATGCAAGGAGAGGTCATTGGTGAAGTCAGGAAGCTATATGTAAGCTATGAAGCTTGGAGCAGCACGGTTGGAACCTCCAGTCTTGAGTGGGGCTAGTAGATATGAGTAATGTGTGCAATAGAAAGCTGAAAGACCTCTAGGCCCAAACGGGCAAAGCAGGTCTTGTAAGTGGGCATGATAATCTCGATGAACCTCCAGGTCCTGAGGGCAAGCAGGTACGCATTAGTAATAGTAATGTAATGGACCTCCAGGCCCCATAGGGGCACAGGTCAGTTGAAGTGCGATGCAGTGACACCTCCAGCCCCGTGAAGCAAGGCAGGTTGTAGAGCAGTGGTAAAGTGTGCAGCAGTCATCCTGAGGCCAAAGCCAAGGAAGGTAGTAGGTACAAGCACTTATTGCATAAGAAAGAGTAGACCTGCACGTAGGTCAGTAGTAGTAGTAGTAGTAATTGACGACTCTGCATGCAATGCAGAAGTACTAACAAAGGAGTAACTGAATGGATGGTATATGGTACTGTGAAGACCATTGAAGGTGTGTGAATGAGCAAGTAAGTAGAACAGCCTTCTGTCAGCTAAGCAGATATCCCTGTATGAGCGGTACGTATGTAGGTTAGGAAGGAGCCATAACGAGCGACCAGCTGACAAGTCTGAACAACTGTTGTGCTCCTGATGGTCAAAGTATGGCAGAAAAATGTGGTGAGGGCTGTAGCGGATACATTGGTGCTTTAAACAGCTGGAATAAATCTCATAGCGCTGGAGTAAGTTAATGTCTTAGGCCTAAGTATCAGATGGAAGTCCACATGAATAAGGATGATCCTTGATGAAAAAAGTAGGTGCAGGCGAGCGTTAAGTGAGCAATAAGCTGGACAGCTTTGAATCCTCCAATCGTCCGAATAGGTACAAATGGATGCTGTGAGCTGGGCAAGCAGGCGTAGTAAATATTTGAAACTTCAGGCCCCGATGCAGGGTAGGACAGGCATGAGGTAGGAAAGTCGGGCATCCAGGCCCTGATGCTGGGCGAGGCAAGTAGAGTAGAAGAGCTAAAGCAGGTGGGCAGCTGAATGAGCACTGAATTGCTGAACATCATGAGCATTGAGAGTGACACCCTGGCAGGGTGAATGAGTATTGAGTGCAGCAGAATGCAGAAGGCTAAGCTGAGGAGATGGTAGTTAGAACGTAATGACAATTTACAGTAGTAATAAGCAACGAGGTCGGAAGCAAGCGCGGACCAGCACATAAGTCAGGAAACAGTGGAGAAATAAGGGTACTCTCATGAGGTCTGCATAACAGAGTAGTAATATAATTTGAAACACTACATTTGAAACTGCAAGACAGGTGCAGAGGTTAGGGCATGCAAGGCAGGAAATCCAGGGCTGAAGGCAATGGAGCAGCTAGGCCTGTACATGGGGTAGGATGAGCAGCTGAACCACACGTAGGTCAGCCAGGGGAAGGTATAGAGAGTGGTAGCTAGGCCCCACGAAGGCTAGAAGTACCACAGACCCTCATGCAGGGTAGTATGGGAGTGAGAACTCTTGCCCGGTGAGGTCCCAGCAGCATGGCCAAACCCATATTGGTCAGGAGGCTAGGGGAAAGTAAGCAAGTCCATTGAAACTCTTGGAATATAATCCCAGATAGTCCTGTAGATAGCAGTAAACCTGATGAAGTTGAATATAGATGTCCTGAGGAACAATAAAAGTCCAGGGGATGTTTGTCCTATTGAAGCCTCCAAGCCTTCAAAATAGATGAGTTCCCACAGCTTAGGGAGCCTTACTGGAAGTGGAATCGACTGGGGTAAAAGGGATAGCCAAAGAACTAGCACTGGGAACCAGGAGAGGGACAAGTTGTTCAAAATATATACCCCTGAATACTTCTCCCTGAGTATCCTGGAATATGAAGGTAGCTAATAGCATCAAAATCAATGTTGTGCAATCACGTGCCCTTGAATTAGCAAAAACTGATAGGCAGTTGAAATTGCAGTGCAATGCTTGCAGATGGTGTTCGGTATACACTTTAGATAAAATGACTTGTCCCTGGAAATGGAATGCTAGTACAAGGGCTGACTAATACCATTCTCATTTGTGGCAGGTATGCTGAGAAAGTAAGCAGCACAATGAAGAAGTCCATGAGGACGTATGGAGGAAGGAAATGCTGCCAAGCTGAGGGGAAGGCAAAGGATCCGGCAGCAGGTGCAAACAAGTGCCTAAGTAGAGGCAGTCCAAGTGGTAGTACAGCAGAGGAATGAGGAACCCAGCTCAGCGGTGGCGGTAGATGGCTTAGGTATGCTGGCTAAACAGACTGGGATCACACAAGCTACGGTGGGATATGGAGCGGTGGCTGCTCAGAAAATAGAAAGCTACAAGGAGGAACCAAACAAAACAAATCGAGCAAGAGGCAAAACCATGGCCCAGTAGGAAGATCGAACAGGGAAATCCCCAAAGAAGGAAAAAGCAACACAAATGACTGGGGCAAAACCGACCGCAAACGAAACGAGGGAAATGGGAGGAGGCAGAGGAAGACAGAATGAAGAAAGAGAGCAGCCGGCACCAGCACCTCCATGCAGCGAGTGCAACTCGCTCTAAGTAGAGGACTTATAGTAGTTTGGTTTAAGTAGTGTGTGGGGAGGAGCTCTTCTCCCACATAACTACAGGCAAGCCTTTAAATTATGCCAACTGTTCTTTAGAAAGTCGTAACTCAGGAGAGGGGATTTCTAACACAGTGGATGTCCTTCACCTGGAGTAGCCAGAAAACGCCGGGTGGCCAACCTGCAAACAGAACTTAGTAAGAAAGGAGTACTGAGAAAAAGAATTTAGAAAATGCTGTTGTGCAACAGTCTCAGATAGCGGAGGGCAGGCATAAGTTAAGAGAAAACAGATACAGAAGAGATGTGGCTTCTCAGGGTTACAAAACAGTCCCCTGTGACACTCTCAAACAACTTCATCTCTTTCTTCTCTACATTCCTGAACTGCTGGCAACCCACCAGGATGATTCTTGGGGCAACAGAGTACTCCACTCTGAAACACAGATTTTGATTGTCCAACCAACGAGACTGAAATCTGCTGGGGACAGAGCTTTTTCTGTTGTTACTCCTAGACTCTGGGACACCATCACAAGATTTATCCACTCTGCCTGTTCGGTTGCAAGTTTTAAGTCTAAACTGAATACCTGGCTATTAAGAAAGGCTTTTTCAGGTGATTGATTGATTGATTGCATGAATATTGACTGTGATTATAGCTTTATCTCTTGAGTTTTGTTCATTGTATTAATAATGCAGTTTGGATGCGATTTTTTTTCTAGTTTTCTTAAACTTGTGAAGCATTTTGAGCTTTGGAAATGTGCTTTAGAAATAAATTGTCTATGTATATCTAGTATTTGTCTTTTTATTATTTTTTCTTAGTTTTCTGAGATACCTGAGCAGGTAGGGTCTGTTTGTGCTACAGGCAACTTCCAAGAAATCAAAATGATGCCTTAGTTTTTTTTTTTTATTTGAGGAAAAATGGTAAGCCTGTTTTTGTATTACTACAGCATCAACCTTGGAGAACTGGGTGAGTATTACTACTGCTAAAATTGTTGAAGCATTGCTATTGATGATCTGTTCTTCATTTGACAGGTGCCTGAGGCAAGGGATTTTGTCATTGTTCCCCCCCCCCCAAGTTTTCATCAGATTATTGGACAGTGGTGTTCTGCCTAGTTTATTTCCTGAACAACAACAACAGCTTACAGTTTTGTTTTTCTCAACCTTGGTTCCCATCCTGAGCCATTTACAGCTTAAGAATTGTATTTGAGCTCTTATGTGTCAGCTGAGAAGGAACCTCATGCACACACTCTTGTCTTTTGCTCTGTATGAGTGAATGTTTGCACTTTGGATCTCATGCACAAGTGGCTGTCTGAACTTTAACAGAAATGGTTGCATGACATCATCATACAGCCGTGCATGTGCAGCCACTCACTAGATCAGAGATCACCATCTTTCCCTATCTGGTGGTGCTAGAATTGGGATATAGCCCGTGCTCGCACAGTGCAGAGTAGCGATCCCAGTCTCCTGCTGCATACTAATCAGGCCCTTTGTCTCCTCTCCCAATATAGACCTCCTGCAGTCCTCTGCCCCTCCAGACACCAGCCAGCAACCAGCCCACACACAGAGCTCCCTCCTGGAGCAGGATCTACGTGGGTGCCATAAGAGGTAATTAACTATCTCCAGCAGCAGCACCCTTGTGAGGTGGGTTAGCTCATCAACACACTGCGCACGTCGACTGCCCTGCCCACCCTGGCTCGGCACTACCTATATAGGTGCTGTCTTGTGACATCACTTCCTGTCTGTCGTTTTACTAAATGCCTGCTTTTCCATTTGCAGGTTATACCTGCTAGCCACTGAGGGACCCTCTGACTGTTTACCTCTGTCTCTCCACCTGAATTTCCTCCTCCTCCTACTTCTTCCTGAACCCTCTACCTACATACGCTACTTCTCTCCCTTACTCTCATTTCTGCTTCTGCCTACACCTCACCCTCACACCCAGCCTCCTAGCTAGCCCTATGTACTGACCCCTGCCCTACCACTGGACCCACACCCAGCCTGCCATTAACCCCCAGTGACCACTAAGAGTCACTATTTCCACCCTGAATTTTGGCCCAAACCCAGCCTGCTCTGAGTCCCCCCAGAACCTGGATCCCCACCCTCACCCAGATCCTAGTTCAACCACCCTACAAGGGTCTCGAACCTTGTACCCTGTCCACCAGAGTCCATGACATTACCACTACTCCAAAGTGGTATCCACGCTTTCTGAGAGGCAGTCAAGATACTTGAACTTTTCTGCCCTGCTGCAACCTTAGGCACTATGTTTGTATACCTCCTCCTCAAATGTCTCCCCCTCATTTACATGCTAGTACCCACATTCCATCAGCCAGACGTCTCCCCTGGCCCATTCATACCAGCACCCCCAACTCTCCCTGACTTAGTCCAATCCCACCCTACAGTGACCATGTACCCTGGCCCACAGCACCCACCCCCTGGATGCTCCCTGCTGCCTACCCTAGCTACCCATGGTTGCAACTCGTCCTCGCCCTCCTGACCCTTCGAACCCTGCCCATTCCTTGTTCCCCTATGGCCTCCTCCCCATCACAGCATGTCCCCAAGAGGTTGACATACTGCCACCTCCTGGTCAGAGTCATGGACTTCCTACTACTCCTATCTGGTAATATACATCCAAACTCAGACCCTGCCCCCTCCAGCCCACCTGCTGGGTCCACTGGTCTCCTCATAGCCTCCATGAACATATGCAGTCTACTGAAAAAATTTGAAGCCCTCCAGTGCTGGGCCATGTTACATCAATCAGATATCATAGCTCTGGTTGAAACCTGGCTGTCCAAATCCACCCCTGACTCCTTTGTCTCTCTCACAGGCTATACCCTGAGGACCGAGTAGGCAAATGCGGGGGTGGCTGTGCAATCTATACCAGAGACACAATCATCGGACAAGTGCTCCCTGCCCCTGTTCTTGTAGATGGCGCCCAGGCCCTCACCCTCAAACTTACTCCTGACCCCTCCAGAGGCCCTCTCTAGCTCACCACTGCCTGCATTCCCCCAAAGAACCAGAACCCGGTGCTGATATCTATAACAGAATATCTTGCCACCCTTCACCACAAGGCAGAACAAATCCTAGTGGGGGACCTTAACGTGAACTGGCTCAGCCCCTCTTCCACTACCTGAGATTCTTTCGCTGCCCTAGACCTGACACAACTCATCTCCCAGCCCACTAGAGTAAACCCAAAGAGAGGAACCAGTACCCTTCTGGACGTAATTATCACCAATCGCCCCCCAAAAATCCATGACATCCAGGTCCTCCCAGACTCCCTAAGTGACCACTCCCCTGTCCTATTCCTTTGGGTGGCCCCCACTCCCAAACTCACAGCCCAGACCACACTCTGCAGGCACCTCCAATCTGGTGGGCTGATAAAACTCAAAAAGTTTCTCACCCAGATTAATTGGTCCCCCATTCATCATGCACCCGACATAGACACTGCCCTCGCCTTTTTCTCCCAAACCTTTAACAAGGCCTGTGACCTCTTTGCACTCCTCACCAGAATTCGATCCAAAAAACGTAATGTACCCTGCATTACCCCTGCCCTACTACAAATGCTCAGAAATAGAGATAACCTCTGGCACCTTGCCACTAAAACAGGCCGGATGGCTGATAGACAGGCCTACAATGCTGCTCGGAACAGGGGCACATGGGCCGTCCGTAAAGCTAAGGCCGGCCATTACTAGGCCACCCTCACCTCCTCCTGGGGGTGTACACGAACTTTCTGGGACAATGTTAAACAGCTAAATGGGAAATCATGCTCCCTTCCCCCATCCCAGCTCACTATTGATGGCTTTACCTTCACTGATCCTGCCTGCATTGCTAACTGCCTTAACACCTCCTTTACTGACCTTAGCTCTGTCCTCCCCAGTAATTTCATTGACCCTCCCCACCCTACCTCCCCTGTCCTCCAACACCCCAGCTTCCACCTACGCAAGCTATCTGCCCAGGAAGCCAGACCTCTCCTAATTAAAGCATTAAATAGCAATAGTCCTGGCAGTGACTTCCTGGACCCCAGTATTCTCCGGCTGGTGCTGGATGATGTCCTTGCCCCACTCACCAGCCTACTTAACCAATCCATCTGCCTGGGGCAATTCCCCACTGCATGGAAAACTGCCATAGTCACACCCATTCATAAAGGGGGCGACAGATCCTCTGCCGGGAACTACCGACCAATCTCCATCCTCCCCCTCTCTCCAAAGCCCTAGAAAAAGTGGTGGCCATTCAAATCACTGAATATCTGACTAAGCATAACATCTTATGCCCAGAGCAGCACGGCTTCCTTGCTGGTCACAGTACCGGCACTGCACTAGTTGAGTTCTCCAATTTTCGACACTCCTCCCTGGATGCCAGCTCCCTAGCTGGTGCAGTGTTCATTGACCTCTCAAAGGCTTTCAATACTGTCTTCCACCCTCTTCTGCAGGATGCCCTCTGCCACACTGGTTTCTCTGCTGCCACTCCCACACAGCACAAGCCATCTCATCCACCTACCCAATGTGTAAAAACTACTGGGACACTCTCTGTAACTCATCCCATCCACTAGGTACCCCAGGGCTCCATCCTGGGCCCCCTACTCTTTTCACTCTATCTAAACACCCTGCCCAGGGCATACTCTGACAAAATTCTTATGTATGCAGACGATGCTGTCATTTTTGTCATCTGTCACAATCCCATCTCCCTCCAGGATACCCTACAACAATCCTACAATGATGCTGAAGCCTGGTTTAAAGAGCACAGACTCGTCATTAATCTCAAAAAAAACTAACCAATGATCTTTGCCCACCCAAACCAAAGCCTGCAACTTCCCTCTCTATCCTCCCTAGTACCAAACAACCGCTTGAACAAGTCTGCTCCTACAAATACCTTGGGGTTACTTTCGATTCAGCCCTCACCTACCACACCTGCATTGATGCCCTTGCATCCACCACCAGCACACAGCTTGGCATCCTCTACTGCTATAAAAACTGCCTCCCCCCGATGCTCTCTGTCTTGTGGTTACGTCTTCAGTACTGTCCCTTGTAGACTATGGCCTGTCAGTCTATGGTGCTGCTGACACTACCACCCTCAACAAAATTCACCTCACCCTAAATAAGGCCTGCAGGCTGATTACTGGTGCCCCCAGACTCACACATACTTGTCAACTCTATGATGGAAATGGTTGCATGACATCATCATATAAAAGGGAGGAGGGTGATTCAAGAGATAAAACCAAGAAATATGATCCCATGCCATCTCACTGATGGCATAGATCACCTAGATGAATGGCTACACTTTCAAACCTGCCTCTTCATGAAAAAACTCTACTTGGGCTCTCCCCACCCAGGGCGACAGCCTCCATCCGCCACACCCAACCCACTATCGCAACCCGAACCTCAAACAAGAGCACTCTACTGGTACCCAGATCCAGTACCACCCATGGTCAGAGTTTCTTCTGCTACAGAGCCCCATCCTGGTTTAAGTCTTTCCCTGCTCCCATCTCCAATGCCCCCACAATCTCCAACTTCAAAACTGCCCTTTGGAGCCAACTGTTTAACACTCGCAGCTGCTCCTGTCTCTAAATGTGGCCTCAATCTCTTCACACTTGACAACGCTAACTTGGCGCACTCCATCTCACTCCCCCCACTTCTCCCCATTGCATCCTCCTCTATTAATTACCAGCTTGTGCTTAGCTGTATCACTGTAATTGCCACTAAATTGTATAAATGTATGAAATCATTCTGTGTAACTCTAAGTCAGTGACTTTTATGCTGTAACCTACATTTGTTCTGTCTGTCCTCAATGTGATGAGGTATCTTTGGAAATGAGCCTTGGGCTCAAAGGCTGTAAACCAATTTTACAAATAAATAAATAAAGATCATCATTGTGCTAGGCAGTTGGGGGAACATATTATAAGCTGCAGCAGTTGATGTATTTTTTCACCTGCAGCACAGCTCCATTTCTTCTTGCTTTAATTGGGGTTCAGCAGGATAAATTAGTGCTCTTAGGGAATTTTTCAGATGTCAGGATAGTAGAGGCAGTTATCTGCAGTTGGGCTGCGTATCAACAATGGGCAAAACATGTGTTTAGTTTTTTTTTTTTCTTTTCCTGCTTCAAAAAGTATTTTCTTCAGCTGGGGACTATCTACTTCAAAAATGGCAGTCTTTGTATTTCTGGGCACAGATAAAAGTAGAAGTAATGCATATAATTTATTCTACAGTCTGGTACCATGGTATTCCACAGACCAACCGCATTTGAAAAGTGCAACGTCTGCAGGAGAACAGTGAGTCTTTTGTCCTATAGCTCATTTTGTTCATTTTATACCAAACAAGTGAATGTAATTTTAGCTCCCAAGCTCTAGGTTTCTAGTGGCCCAGTTGAAGGTACATCTGGTGAGACAAAAACAGTGGCAAAATTGAATTACATTGGTCCCTATTAAAAACTCACAATGACATTCATACTGAGGAAATGCTGCTCTCTCCTAAAAAAACACCTGAGCTGGACCCCTCAGGCCAAGTGGGTACACCTCAGACACATACATACATACAGGAGCATGACAAGGATGCTCTGCTCAAGCAGCAGGCAAACCCTGTCAGCCTGGACAAGTCTTAGCCTAAGTCAAAGAAACAGAAAGTGCAGGCTGAAGAAAGTCCTACCCAGTGAAATCTGCTGAGTCTTAAGAAAAGAGAAGATGTTTTCCTCCTCTGTAGAGGAGGACTGGCCTAGTTACCCACAATCAGCCTCCATCCCTTTTTTTCACTCAACAGTTTAACTCCTACCTGGTAACTGAAACCTGCATGACACCATATCTCACTGAGGTTCAATATGTGACCCCAGTGCCAGTGATCCCTTCCTATCAAAAACAGGTAATGCCTCAAAATCTTTCTCAAATCTGCATCTTTACAACCATATTGTCAACTAGGAATAGCCAGACAAGGATAAAAGAAGCTGTTTGGCATGATATAGTCAAGATGTCATATGTTTCAGAAGTGTGATGGTCAAAGCACCTCACAGTTCCCATCAGCCTTTCTTTCAGGTCTTTGTCAGAGAGACTGTCTGAACCAGCATTGCTATCACCAAGGTCCCCAAATTAGCAAAAGTGCAGACCCCAGTGCTCTGATAACCCTTTTATGCCACCGTCTACCCTTTAGGCGTCCCATAGTGGTGGCCTGTGCTCTGGATAATTACAGTCTAGTCTCTAAGAAACCTTTTACTATTTACCTCTAATCCAAATACCTTTCTTTCTGAGATGCAATCACAGACAACCAGTTAGCCCAATCCTTAGGAAAATAACTATTTTATTACAAAGCACTGGTAATCCAAATGCAGCAGTAATATTCAGATTATTGCAAATAAATGCTGTTTCACTAAAAAAAAAATATCTCAAACATAGACACCTAGCTAGCTACAGTAGACACATTTCTATCTTCCTAGTAGGGCACATTACTTCAGTTTATCCTTAAAGTGGGATATATCACTCTGTACCTGGTACTCTGTATCTTCAGTTGTTGCCAGTGACCTCTTGTACCCTCAGTCATGGTTTCACCACTTATGAAGATAAAAAACATATCTCATTCTCATCGCAGCTTACCACATATCCCTGTATACACTATTTACTCATAGTCAAAAAACAGTCCACACACATGACCACAAATATAAAGCTTGCACTTCTGCGAAAGTAAACAATGAGATCTTCCCTACAAGTTACAAAGTTTTCTCTAAGAACTCAATCATGCACTAAGCTTGGTGACTTTTAAATCAAGGATATTGCTCATTTCTTGTATGTTCATTCAGGACTCCCCACCCAAAAGAGAGACAGAGATCTGCATTGAAGAATTTATGCCCTATCTCTGACACTTTTCAGTGTCTTGGTTGAATAATGCAAAGGAGGAATGGTGCTGTGATCAAGTGTTCCCACTTCATTGACTGGTGCAGTTGCACAAGGGTGGCCTGCCCTACACATGAAAACAACAACAGAGTCAATGACTGCATTCGAGCCCATGAAATAAATGATACAAACCAGGAAAATCTGTTTAAGTGAATTTATCCCACAACCTGGCTAAACGGCCACGTTAAAAGTAAATACCACCTGGCTCCCCCAGTTGTATTTACTTTTATTGTGGCCATTTATCCAGGTTATGGAATAAATATCCACCAAAATAGATTTTCATGGTTTGTATCATTCATTTCATGGGCTCGAGTGCAGTCTTTGACTCTGTTGTTATTTTCCTGGTCGAATAAGGCTATGATATAATTTCCTTTAACCAAATTCAATCAGTTAGCTGCACTTGACTTGGGCTTGGAATATGGGTAATGTCTAGCTTGTAATATTATCTAATAAGCCTGTGTCCGAGGATCAACTTCCTCTTGAAGATTAATAGCATACAAAAGACATTGGCAGGGATAGGTCCTGACAGGATGTCTCTGACCTAGTCATCACTAATGATCCCCATCCCTCTTCAGGAGGCTCTCCACAATGAAGATTTAAGTACTTGTTGAGATTCTACTGAGCTGCTAAAATTTCTTGAAATAAATCAGACTTTTTTCACAGTTGATTACTGCAACCTCATGATATCAAACCCTGGTCCCGGCCACCCCAATGGCTATGCAAGGACCCAGGACTGAGAGTGGCTCAGAAACCAACATTGTGAGGCAAGCTGGGCTGAGAGCAGCTGCTGCATGACAGTGTGCCTCAGCTTGGTAGGATTAGTAGTGGATTCTGGCACACATCAACCCTTCTGGATGGACAAGGGCTTGCTCTTGTAACAAAGCATCTGATGCATCACTGAGGCAGAAGGACGTAAGCCATGTAAGAGGGAGGAGGGTGGATCAAGAGATAAAACCAAAAATATGATCCTGTGCCATTTCACTGATGACATAAATCACCTGGACAGGGTACATCCTTAGTACACAGGGTATATCCCTGAGGCGACAGCAGGAAGGGGATTAAAATCTCAGTTAAAAAAAAACCTGGCCACAGCACATATACAGTGAGTAAATCAGAAATTAAGCAATACATAATTCAGTTATTCTAATGGAAAATTAAATTGGTCATTACATAAGGATTAGCTAAAAATGGGAGACTCCGCTGAGCATGAGCACGTCAATAGCTAGCATGGTCAAACACATCACTATTCCTCTCAAGGGTCTTCGCCCCTCTTTGACATGAATAAGCTGATACATGCCACTTGTCAGCATGCCTTCATGGCAGACGTTTCAGGCATTAGGGTGAATTCTGCTTCCATTTTGGTCACCAGGGCATTCTATGAATGGGTGTTGATACCCTCTGAGGGCTAACCAGAGAATTCCCCAGTGGCCACACTTTTGACCCTTATTAATATTGCAGCCACCTTCTTGAGGGATTGATCTCTGGATAGCCATCAACATGCTGCAAGGCACTACTCCAATAGTATAATGGCCTTGAGATGACTATGGCTTCAACCATGGTCTGTGGAGCAATCCTCTAAGGCATGAAATGCAATTTTATGGGGACTTGTTGGGTTCAAAGTTAGAAAGTATTTTGAAAAAGGTTTAGGATAAGAAGAATAAGTAACACATCTCAAAATGGCAGAATATTTCCTCTCTTACCTTTCTGGGGAGTGGTTCTGAATGTTCTAGGTTTAACAAAGGTGGTTTTGATTCCATTTAAGGCTACACAAACAACCAAGGACGAGGTTTCTTTATAATGTTTTGATTCCATCAAACCAAGGCTCTTTCTCTTGTAAACATTCAGGAACAGCTGGCAGAAAGGGCAGATTCTGGGCATGAGGATCCATGGGCCCATCTTGACACTCTGGTCCTCATGGAAAGATGGTCTAAACTATAATAGATTTGTAGGTACTCAAAGCTATGCAATAAAATGCTCTAATGTGCCTTCAAAGGGTCAGTATTTCCAGTTTCCATTGTCAAAAAAAACACTGAAGAGAAGAGTTATGGAACAGATGCTAGACCATCTACTTCAGATAGGGATGATAGATCCAGTTACTCCTCTGAGAAGGAACAAGGGTTCTGTTGTATTTACTTTTTAGTCTCAAAGATATCGTGGTGGGGGTTAGCTTGATTTTCAATCTCCAGAGCATGAGCAAGTTTGTACAACAAACCAAGTTAAAGATGGTGTCTCTTTGATCCATCATCAGTGCAGTCCAACTGGGGGACTACCTGGTGTCCTTTTACCTCTTGGATGCCTATCACCATATTCTGATCCAGCAATCCCACTACTAGAGTTTCCTGAGATTTGTAATCCAGAACCAGCATTTTCAAAATCTGGCACTCCCATTTGGTCTGGAATCAGCATGAAGGCTATTCTTGAAGGTACTGATAGTGATTTTTGCCTCATTTAAACAGGGGGGACACCAAGATGATCTCTTAATTAGAGGCCCCTTCAAACAGGCAGCAAGAACTTCAGTAACCCAGACCTTGCAGGTTCTGGAACAGCATGGCTGGATACAAATTATAGAAAAGAGTTTGCTTGTGCCATCTCAGAGACAGGAACATCTGTGATCATACTTCCAAATGGATTGAGAGAGTTTTTTCATCCAAATCCAGAGTGACAACTCTTAGGCAGGATGTTTGGTACCACTGAGCCCAAAAAGTGGTCTCCGTTCATTGTTGCTTAATGATCTTTGGTCTGATGACAGCCACAATAAAACTTGTTCCTTGGGTATGCCTCCACATAAGACAGCCTCAAACTCATCTTCTGTCAACTTGGTCTCTGGTCTTGAAGCAGTAGTAGGCTCCCATCTTGATTCCTTATTGGTTCAGCAGGCACTTGCTTGGTGGAGCAGTCAGAAAATCTGACAGGAAGACAGATTCAGGTCTTCATCCAGGAAAGCATTCTGACAACAGATGTCAGCTTGTAGGGCTGGTGCACAGTTCTGGACCAAATTCTAGTGTGGAACATCTGGAATTCAGAAGTGCAGGTCCTACAGATCAGTGTTCTGGAGATGAGATTAGTATTTCTGGCTCTCTTCTACTTCCAAGAACAAATCAAGGGGTGACAGTCCAGGCAGATAACACTGTGGCAGTTGCCTACATAACATTCAAGAAGGCACAACAAAGCAAAGTATGTTTCTTGAAGCTCAGAAAATATCTGGAATGTGTAGTATGGTATGGGCTGCACACCCAATGGTCCATGCTGTGGATCAATGGGCATACAGTCCCTACTGACGGTGTCAGTCAGCGGACAGCGGAGGCACGGGTGGAGTGCTGCCACCCGCCGCTGACCGGGGAGTGGGGCGTGTGGGATTCAGTGGGGGTGGGTGGGGGTTCCACTGGACCACCAGGATATTGAGGATATACTTTTTTACTTAGCCCACGATTGGGCAGGCAGGTCCACTGGACCACCAGGGATATTGGACAGATGTCTTATTTTTATTTTACAAATGCCTGCGATCAGGCAGACAGCGGTCCACTGGACCACCAGGGATTTATACTTTTCCTCTTTTTTACTGCAACCTGCGATCGGGCTGTGGAGCACATTGCTCGGCTGCATGGGCGTCAGTCCCTGATGGCTGCTGCCTGGCAGGGCGCCAGGTGCAAGTCATCGGGGATCGACACACCTGCATGCAAATGTGGCCATAATGACATGCAAATGGCCCGATTTGCGCCTTGCATACATTATGGCCCCATTGCATGTCAAGTTTTGAATATCCGGTTGCTGTGCATAGCGCAATGGAACTTGCCCTAGCGCATCCCATGCTCCACTCTGGCCACTTGCACTGATGCAATGCCACTGTGCCATGCAGACTGCAGGTGGCCAGGGTGTGATATTCAACAATGCTGTGCCATGGCGCAGCTCCGTTGAATATCACCCAGTCCACACCCCTGCACAGCCAAGTTGGGCTGTGCCCAAGCTTGCACCACAGCCTGGCGCAGTTTGAATATCTGGGCCACAGTATGAAAAAAGCCTATGTAAAAGCAAAAGAGAGACACATAAGATGGAATACATGGAACATCCACTAGATGGCAGACAGAAAACACATTTCAATGGGATAAGTTTGACATGGAAAAAGAAACAGCTACACTCACACAGACTAATGGAGATGACACAAACATGGGATGAAAGATGTCATTGTAGGTGATCACCCAAGTCCACTTCAAGTCCAATGGAGAGAAGGGAAGCCATTCTGATGGGGAACTACTTGAACAACATCCTGAATGGGATCTGAAATATGAAATAAAGACAACAATTATTAATAAGAGGAAACATATCAATTAAACAGTTCATATATTTCTATTTCCATGTTCACCATTCTATTATTTTCTCTTATCTCTTAGAAAAGGTTTCAAGTCACACTGTTCATTTAATCCCTCTGGTTTAACTGTCTTAAGTCTACAGATCCATCTACTTTCTTTCTTGAGTAACTCATTCACCCTGTCTCCTCCAAATTTCTTTGGTTGGTTGCCATTCCATCCACATGAATTTTAATGTTTTCGGGTTAGAGCCATGTTTCTTAGAAAAATGTTCTCCCACTGGTGTGTCCATCTTACCATTCAAAATGTTCCGTACATGCTCCTGTATCCTCACTTTCAGGGTTCTTGTAGTATGACCAACATATACTTTCTTACAATCACACCAAAGTGCATAGATCACAAATGTAGTATCACAATTGATAAAATCATTAATTTCATGAACTTCACCATCATTTGGGTGTACAAATTTGGATCCAACACTGTAATAATTACATATGTTGCATCTTTTGCATTTGTGATTTCCTTTTGGTTTGGTGCCTAGCCACATGTCCCTCATGGGTTCAGTAATTCTACTGTGAACAAGTTTATCCTCAGGTTTGACCTCATAGAGAAAATGTAATTCTAGGTTTCTCTCCCACTATCTCCCCAACTGAGGGTCAGTATGTAATAAAGGCCAATTCTGTAAATGATATTGCCGAGTTGGCCTGCCCAGTTATTGTATTCAGTTACAAAAGTCACAGGAAATTTCTCATGCAATAATGGGGGGGGGGTGAGGTGGAGCAGGGGGTATCAGAAGAATGAACCAATAGTTCCTGCCTGTTTCTCATTAGAGCTTTATGGAATGCAGATGTCAATAATCCTTCCTTATATCCCCTATTCCTAAAGCGGTTCCGTAATTCTTCTGCTTGTTTTATGAAACCTTCTTCCTCTGTACAGTTCCTTGTAAGCTGGAGAAACTGTCCATAGGGAATAGAATCCTTCAGATTTTAGGGTGTGCACTATCAACTCTTAGTAAGCTGTTGGTGGCAGATGATTTCCTAAAATGTTTGTTATAATGTTACCACCAATTTCAGAAGGTTTCATAATTTCAAGGTCCAGAAATTCTATCTTATTTTGGTCCCATTTATGGATGAATTTCATGTTAATTTCATTGTTATTCATCCAGTTAACAAATTTGTCTAATTCTGACACCTCACCATCCCATACACATAGGATATTGTCAATAAAACATGTCCAGAATGCAATGTTTTTAATAAATGGGTTACCATCTTGAAGCACTTTCAGTTCTTCCCATTTTCCCAGGAATAAATTTGGGTACGACAGTGCCATCGCGGCCCCCATTGCTGTACCACATGTTTGTAAGTAATTTTTTCCCATAAATTCAGAATGATTGTGTGTCAAAATAAACTGGATTTCCTTAAGGATAAAGTCCACTGGTATAGTGTCTATACTTTCTTCTTTCTCAAGAAAGTATTTACAAGCATTAATCCCCCCAATATGATGGATGCAGGTGTAAAGTGATTCTGCATCTATTCTTATCCATATCATACCTTCTTTCCATTTTAACTTTTCTAATTAGAAGATAACATGTGTGGTGTCCTTGGTAAATGCTGCAAGTTTCCTTACCTCCCTCTGCAGAAAAAATCTACAAACCGTCCTAGTTTTTCCGTAATGGACCCTATTGAGGAGATTATTGGTCTCCCTGGGGGGTTCCACATATCTCTGTGTACTTTCGGTAAAATATAAAAACTAGGCACCAAAGGATTCTCACACCATAGAAATTTAAGTTCTTTTTCAGTGATGTCACCATTCCTTACTGTTGTTTCTAACAGATAATTATATTCCATCCTATACTGATACATTGGACTATTATTTAATTCAGTGTAGCTAGAGGTGTCTTTCAACATATTTGTAACTATGGAGATGTAGTGATTTTTATCCAAAATCACCACATTTCCCCCTTTGTCAGCGGGCTTAATTACTATGGTGAAATCAGTTTCTAATGATTTTAAAGCCCCCATTTCATTCTGTGTTAAATTTTTATTTTTTTGCTGACCAACCTTCTTAAGTACATCACTCACTTCTTTCAACACTGTATTTTCAAAAGTTGTTATAGCTGGGTTGAATATATGAGGTAAAAAGTCAGAGGTAGGAGAGGACAATAATTTTCTTTGATAGTCTATATCTTGTCTACTTACAGGGGTGGGATTCGAACCAGAGAACCCCAAATTATTTTGTTCAAGTTCATGTAATATATAATCAATGTCCTCCATTGTTTCAGGTGCTTCACAATACATTCCTGACAGTACCTCTGTTTGTTGTACTCCTTCTTCACATGCAATGAAACCCCTTGTTTCCAGTCGTTCCTCAGAGTCCATTTTTTTTACAAAAAAATGCTTTAAGCTTGATTTTTCTAAACAATTTATAAAAATCCACCTGAATTTGGAATTGATTAATACGGGGAGTAGGGACAAAGGACAGTCCTTTTTTCAAAACGTGTGTTTCAAGCTCTGTAAGGTTCTATTGGAGATGTTAATTATCTCAAGTTCTTCCCTCTGCCTTTGCCCCTTCCCCGTCCCCTGGTTTTGTGCTTTACTTGCTGTATTGTAGTTTCTTCCTCTGGTACCCCCTCTTGTTCTTCCATTTCTTCTTCTGTTGCCCTTGTTTGTTCTAAAAAAGGACTTTCTTCTCTTTTGTCACCGTCAGTAGAAAATCTTACTCTTGAACGGCTTCTACTTCTACTTCTACTTCTACTTTGAACACCATCTCTTCTTCTCCATACAAAAATACAATTGTTTTCAAAGTCCTCCTGGTCTCTTACTAATTTCCTTTGTTTCTTGGCCACTAGCTCAGATTCGTATTTATTTAATCTTTCTTTCATATGGCCTTCTAATTCTTTAAAGGCAGCAGACTCTCTATATGTCAGAACTTTTTTTATTATTTCATTAAGTTCCTTACTCAGTTCCTCATGCCTCACAATGGCTGCTTTGATGATTAGCTCAAGAATTATTTCAGAACATGTTGCTGCAGCAGCGATCCATTCGTTTTTATACACAAAGTTCTCCAGACCAGAGAAAGGTAATATAGTTACCCAAAGACCACACGGTGCTTGTTCTTTAAATAGATACTGTTCCAAAGTGATAATATTATATGTTATGCCTAGTTCTTTTTTCAGTAGTCTTTCTAGTTTCAAAAAAATGGATTTTACATCACCAGGTATGTGTGGGATTCCTCCATCAATTCTTAGTCTTTCATACGCTTTGTTCCGTTTAGCAGCAAAAGTTTCCGTCTGTTCCCAATTAAACTCAGCTGACCTGTTTTCTCCTGAGCCGCCTGCTTGCAAAGCTGTTTGCAACCTTTATTTCTCCAGGAAGAAAATTGTTACAATTAGTCTGAGTTCAGGAATAGAGCAGTTGTGCAGGTAAGCCTTGTACAGGAAAATAAAACGAAGCAATGTAATTTAGTGTCCCACTTTCCCGCTCTGGAAAATTAAAGCCCGAAATTTAAAGCCTTCCGTGTGCCACAGTCACTGAGCAATAGTAAACACAAAGAAGGAGTAGATCACGCAGCAACGTGAGCGGGGGCTCAATACATGAGGTGCTGCCCTCAAAATTATACCAAAAACTAAAGTAAATAACCACTCAGGAGCGGGTGAATGTTTTGCTCATTTATTCCAGAAAAAAAGGACAAGACCAACAACTCCAGCGCTTCGGCTCATGCCTTCAAAGGGGGTATATCCAGACTAATCCTAAAGTGCATGTATACAAATCAAGTGATTACATCATCAAATCAGGACACAATCAAAAAGGAGATAGTCATGTTCAAAGTACTTAATCACTTCTTTTCCATGCGATTATTCATAGTTACCACATGTCAAAATACTATTCCTATTTACACATTGTTATACAAAAAGAAACTTGAACAAAATATTAATAAGTGAGGGTCCCTGGCTCACTGTGCCCCCAGCAACCATTAAAGGCCAGATGGGTGCCAGGCACCTTGTCACTCTCTCCCCAGAGGAGAGCAGTCCATCAGATGCTCAGTCCTCCTCTCTCCAGCCAACCCCCAATGACTCGGGTACATTCCAGAACCTGAGTCACCAGTGTGGCAGCAGGTGAGGCAAAATGCATCAGCCCTCTACACCACTGGGCTGGCCAATCAATTTCTTTTTTACAGAAGGACATTTTTAGAAGAAGCAGGGTGCACTTCCTACTGGTATGTTAGGCATCATATGCAAGGCTGGACAACAGGACATGTACAGGCGAGCCATTGCATCTCACTACTGAGAGTGTGAGTGTATAGAGCAACTTGCCGTCTTGCAAATTAAGACAGACATTTTCTTTTGCTTTCATCAGTGAAGAGCAGGATAGAGATATTTTCTTTTACTTTCATGACACTTGATAACTTTAAAAGGTTACTGCATGACACTTAGGCATAGACGTCTTCCAGGTATCTAGTCTCCACTGTGCCTCAATATCTATGAACTGAGGAAAATGGAGCCTCAGAGCACTGAGAATACCAGCACTCTAAGCTGTTAGGTACTGTACAACTTCTTAAAGAGCTTTTGACACAGTTGAGACAACTTTAAAAAAATGTAATATTCTGGCATAAATATAGCTTATATTTCATATTTTATTCTGTAATTCTTGTCCTTTTTTCCCTATTACTAATGGTATTTGCATGAATACAGTATCTATGCACTTTTAGTTCTGGCTGCCTGCCTAGATCTGACATCATAATTCTGTTTATGACATCAAAATGTATTGTTGTGGAGATAATTATGATATCATAAACAGGGGATTGTGATGTCATGTGTAGAGAAGCAGCCAGAGTAGATATAGTCTAGGGAACAGGGATCTTGTTTTCATGCAGCTGTTTTCAGTAATAAAGAAAATGAGAAATTAATTACTGAAAATATATGAAGTAATAAAGAAAATAGGATGGGGTTAAATATAAATCATACTTTTTTCAAAGTTTTCCTAACTCTGTCAGGGGCTCTTTAAAGCTGCAGCTGTATTAGTGATCACCTTGTAGGGGTACATAGAGTAAATACCCATATGTAAAAATTACCCATCAACATGATTGGAGCTAACAGAAAATAAATTACTGTAAGTCTGACAGAATTTTCCTAGATAAGCACTTTCACTTATTGTACAGCATATGTTTATTAATTTTCTTAGATAAGCACTTTCACTTATTGTACAGCATATGTTTATTAATTTCCTTAGATAAACACTTTTACTTATTATACAGTATATGTTTATTTTTGAGAATTTGCTAGCAAATTTGTAATTGTCCCCCAGAGCCCGGCAAATTAAGATACTGACAAGATATGTGTGGGTGCTCAGATCTGGCAATCATTTAACTTCATTTAAATTCTTATTTTTTGCCATATACATATCAAATTCCACTTTTACAATTTACATCTCTTACACTTTTACTAATACACTTTGTTAGTCCTATTAAAACAGTTTCAATAATACATTTATGTTGCTGGTTTTTCTCATCTTCCTTCCTTCTTCTGCCCCTCAGATGTACATCAAGGGGGGGAGCCACCCTTCTTTCTCTCTGCTCAAGCAAGGGAGTAAGAACATACACCCGTACCCCTAATTCTTGCTGTCTTGTCCTCTATTACCTCTTTTGTGGCTACCTTAAATTTTTGTCCCCCTTTTTCTTATCATCTTCCTCCCTTATTTCCACTAGTAGTCTACCTCCAGCTTCCGATGGGCGGTGGACTTCCCCCCTGTTGTGCTCCTTTTCCTTTCCACTGTCTTACCCCTTCTACCATGCATCCAGGCCTCAATGGAGCTGGCAAGCTCCTCATTAAATAATGCCAAACCCAGTCCTGACAAGTGTACCCCATCCCCCATGTAAAACTCATCTACATGCTCTAGTACCCTGTGATGTATAACTAATCCATCCAATCTCTCAAATAGCCTGCACACCCTTGAATTCATCCGCTTCTGGGCCCTGTCCATTGGTTTGTGGCAATCTGCATGCCTCCATACCCTTCTCAGTGTAATGTCAGACCACAGTAAAGTAATCTCTGGCCACCATCCCATTTTTGTTTATAAGTCCTCCTTGATTTGATAAAATATATCCAGCCATGGCCTTGTCCCTAAATCATTTCCTCCCAGGTGAATCACGATCAGATCCAGCCGGCTGTGGTCCTTCCTGGTTTCTCTCAGCATTGGCAACAATTGTGCCCAACTCATCCCCTGCAATCCTCTCCATGTTAACTTTATCTCATTGACATTCAAGTGCAGCTGCTTCCTCCCCTTGCCGCCTGGATACTCACTTCTCTGCCCAGTGCACAAATGAGTGCCCGCATATCCATGCCTCAAGTTTTTTCATCCTAACTGGGTAAGCATAAGCAGAAACATAATTAGTACTGTCACTTTATTCCCTCCCTCCCATTTGGTTACTCGCCCACAATCTCGACGCCCGACCAGTTTGGTAGCTGTTATGGGAGAAAGAACACATGACATTAGTCCTTGAGGTTATGAATATATTTCCTGTAGCAACTTGACGCCCATCTACCCTTTTCCTTCATGGCACTTGGCATACGGCCCTGCGCAGCCATCATTGAGGCTGCCCCTATCCTGAATGAATGGGTGAATATCATCCCTTTTTTCAAGACTGCCATTCACTTGGTAGGCCATCACCGCCTTCCCATTTCCATGTAGGAACATCAATGGGTTCTCTCCCTTTGGACGCCCTGCTGCATACGCATGGAGGGCCCCCACTGGGCATATGGTTGCATTCCTGTGATGCCTGAGCCATACCCTGGCCCCCTGCCCTTGTTGGTCTGTTTTTGACCTCCTGATAGTCATGGCTATGCCTTCCCCTGTTCATATTGTGTTATCCCAATGTAACCTGGCTGAAGAATCCGTTGACCTGTGTCCTATCACCTCACTAACCCTGAAAGCTCCCCCATACACTGTGGCATAAAGTGCCCTGAACATAGTCGCTTCACTGCCTGATGTGCAAACATACTGCAGGGTCCCCATCAGCCTCTCGATCAGTCCTTCTGTCATAGGCCATCTAGCATCCATCCCCCTTTTGGCCCCCATAGCCACTCCTGCATCATCCTTCAAACTAGATTACACTTTGTGGGGTCCTCCGAACTCTTTAATGTGCACACTTGCCCTATGGCCACTAGGTGCACTCCCATCATTGCCTGGGCCATTGTCTGTCTTCACCCCACCACTATAAATTGTGCTACTTGTTCCCTCGTAACTACCCCACTTACCTGTCTGCTGTTTTGACTACAAAAATTCTGACAGGACTTCCAAAAGGCTTCATATGCCCTCAGTGTCCTAGGGGACCAGGAGTTGCTGAACAATAATTTGGCCCCCCCAATCCTTCTCTCTTTTTCTTTCTTTTTTTTTTTAAACCAGCCTCCTCGCAGCTGACTTGTATTTGCAGCCTTGCCTTCCCGACACTTCCAGTCGGCATTTCCAACCGGGCCTCCTCTTGGCCCTCCCTTCTCCAGCCATTATCAGCTCACATTTTTCACTTCTGCATGCCCAGATTCCCTCAGTCTCATAGAAACATAGAAACATAGACTTTGACAGCAGATAAGGACCACTTGGCCCACCCAGTCTGCCCATTTCCCTACCTACTGGATAAGCTGTAGATTCTAGTAAGCCAACAGCCTACTTCCTGCAACCCCCCACTATAATTGCCTTATGTCTGTCCCATTCATGTTTGAATTCCCCCACTGTTTTAGTCCCAATGACCTCCTCAGGAAGGCGGTTCCATGCATCCACCACTCTCTCCGTGAAAAAAACATTTCCTCACATTACCCCTGAGCTGTCCCCTGCTCATCATTAAATTGTGCCCCTTGTTTTACACACTCTTTTTCTGAAAGATGCTACCTCCTGGATTTTATTGATTCCCTTGAGATACTTGAAAGCTTCTATCATGTCCCCCCTGTCCCTCCTTTCATCACGAGTATACATATTAAGCTCTCTCAGTCTCTCTTCATATGGTTTCTGATGCAGACCCTGCACCATTTTAGTTGCCCTCCTCTGGACTGCTTCCATCCTATCTATGTCCTTGCATAGATGAGGTCTCCAAACTGCACACAGTAGTCCAGATGAGGTCTCACCAACTGTCTGTATAGAGGGATAACCACTTCCCTTTTTCTACTTGTGATGCCCTTCCTATGCATCTCAGTGTATCCCCTGGCTCTCCTTACTGACTTTTCACATTGCTTACCCACCTTTAGGTCATCTGATATGACTACCCCCAGGTCCTTTCCATTTTTGTTGTTGTTAGTACCTCCCTGCTATTGTGTACTTTTCTCCTGGTTTTTGTTTCCCAGGTGCATTACTTACACTTCTTTGCATTGAATCTAAGTTGCTATATGTCTGACCATTCCTCCAACCTTGCCAAGTCCCTTCTCATCTTTTCTACCCCCTCTTGTGTATCAACTCTGTTACAGATCTTTATGTCATCTGCAAAGAGGCATACCTTTCCCTCCAGACCCTCTGCAATGTCACCTATAAAGATGTTAAAGAGGACTGGACTCCTCTCTGGGAACCACTTGGCCTGTTGTGGGCCCCTTTCTCCCCCAGCTTGTCTCTTTGGCCACGTGCCTGACAAATCCATCTGCCTGCATGCTGCTCACCGGACCATCTAGCGCATCACCGGACAGGCACTCACTAGACCACTCTCTCCCCATTGCTCCTCCACACAAAACCCATATCTCCCCCATTGCACCTCAGCGCTGAGCTACTTTCTGATGATGCCACACAGTCTCTCTCATGCAAACTGCCCATTCACTAGCACAGATCATACTTGCCCTTTTAGCCCTTTCCAAAGGCCCCAACTACCAGGCTTCCCTTAAAGCTTTTAACCCATCTTTTGCCTTACCTGCTTCCTTCTGTTGATCATGTAAAATACTCACTTGAATGTGGAAATCAATGGAAGCCTATTTTTTACCTATAAAACTAATTATTTCTTGGCAAATTTAAAAAAAAACCTTTTGTTAACTCCAAAGCATCTAGTCAAATGCCCAATGGCTATTTTAGAGACTGCCAAAAACTGATGTGCTACCAAATTCCTTTGGAGCAAAATTGTGAGCTTCCCAGCCTGTGTAGGGGCTTACATACCCATTTATGCCCCCCCCTTTTTGCTCTGCCCTGGCCACTCATGGACTCCTACCTCACCCCACAATGCCCTCCCTGGGTGACCTCATGTGCCCCTTCTCTTCATGACCTCATCTTTTGTCACTCATTTTCTCCCTCTCCCCCATCTTCTGGCTCTCCCACATCTACTTGCCAGGCCTGGTGACAATGGGGTCTGCCCTTTCAGTTGGCAACCCTCTCTATCTCCCTTTTTCACTTTACCTTTTATGTGCAAACTGTAGTACCTTCAGCAAGTGGCTTCTTCTGTGACTCTAAAGACTTTTTTTTTGTACAACGTATTTTACTATAAGATAAACAAGAACATATGTACAATACTATTACATACTGTATATTGATTCCTGGCAGAGTGTGCCCCTTGGAAGTACAACTCTAAATTCATTATATCCTGTACTTCATAAAACACTAAGGAAAAACAGAGACTGAAGAAGTATCAGTTTTTCTAACCTCTTAAAAGCATGCAAAAATTTTAATAAAAAGCAAGGTATATGCATAGTGTCCATGTAAAGGTACTAATAGCTTAGCCTGTAAAGATGGCACTAGCCATGTCTGGAAACAAGAGAACATTGCTAACATATATATAATTAGAATGCTATTGATAACTTTAAATGATGTCCCAAAACCTGAACATGTCTGGATTTTATAAAGTGTGGTCCTAAGTCATGGTAATAAGATGTAATAGTCCGGCTATATTTTCATTTTACCTGTGGCTAAAAAGTCAATAAGATAAACAAAGAGAGTTCCAACTAAAACAATGGGACAAAATGCTGGACATTATAAATAAAAAGGATTATCTCTCTTACTGACTGCTGGTAGCAAGGGGTACCAGTAATAATAAATATCATATTGATACATATATTCCAATGGATCAATGACTTGATAACTATACAAAAGTTTTGTCTTGTTTCTGATCCAGATATTATTGAGATTATCCCTCAGTGGGAACATACAGTGGGGAGATCTCAGTTTAAATTATTTTTAGCAAATGAAGTATATTTGGCAATAGCCGCTCTGAAAAGAAAGAAAGCTCCTGTCCTGATCTAATCCCCCCAGAGGTCTTTCTTGTCTCTCCATCTCTCTGGTCAAAAATTCTTATGCCATATTTTAACTTATGCATAGTAAAGAGAAAGATTCCTAGTACATGGAAGAGTGCCACTATTATATCTATCTATAAAAAAAGTAATAAGAATGATCCAAAAATGTATAGACCCATCTCATCATTATTGGATGTTATAGGGAACATTTTCTCAAAGATACTTCTAGCTAGGCTATCAGAGCAAATAAACCAATTGGGTGGGCTCTTAGAACTCTAAGCAGGCTTTCACCCAGGTTACTGTATGACAGATAATTGTTTTATTTTATCACACTTATATGAAAAGTATGTCATCTTGAGAAAACAAAAGTTATGCATAACCTTCATTGACTTCAGTTCAACTTTTGACACCATATCTCATACCACATTATGGCAAATGATGTTTAAATGGGGTATACAACCAGAAATAATTAGCATTATATGAGAACTTCATTGTGATACATAGGATCAGATTAAAATAGGGTCTGAAAACATAATGGTGTAGATTGTTGCATCTGGAATTTCCTGAAAGTTTTCTGGGCTTCTCATGAAGTAGTCCAGTGTGCTCTATGTACCATGCCTTGAGAAACAAAATGTAAAATCCCTTGCAGTAGTATGTTCTATCCTCCATATATCCAGCAACACAGCAATGTCACTTGCCTGTCTAGCCTTTTTGTGTGATGGTTTCCAAAGTTCACCTTGAATTCCTGTACAAAAAAAGTCCGGAACCATGTTAAAATCTTGTGGTTTTATAAATACCTACGTCTTGCCTGTAAATTGATCTTTGGTCTAATGTACAGTACAGTACCTACCTGATAAACAAAACTACAATTAAATGAAAATCAGTCCTAATATGACCATACTATTCAATGATCCTATTTCCATTAACTTCTGAGCTAGGGAATGGAAAAACTCGTATTATCCAAGTTTGAGGGTATATGCTGCCAGTTAACATCTCCCTTGCCTCCATGAGATATGTTTAGTCTCAGCCATGCCCAGGCACATCTCCTGTGTGTACAGTGAATGCATGCAATGTATACACATAATGAAACTGTACCTTCCACCATGAGCCCAAGTCTCTCCATTCAATAGGTAACACCCCAAAAGGGTGGCATAAATAAAGTTGCCGAGATGGATAGGACATTGAAATGTTGAGGGAATGTGCTGTAAATAGCAAAATTATTTGTTGAATACAATATAAATCACCAACAGAATTAGCACTGCTATAATTCTCCATACCCAGCGTTAGTATATCAGCCATTTTGTTACAAGCACCTTTATTATTCAGCATCTTGATCACCAATCTATAATTCAATGTGGGGTATGTAGCTTGGTGCTTGTGTATTTATGACCTGACTGGTATATGCTTGGTGTTTATGACATGAGCTTTGGTGCTTCTCCACATCCCACCCTCTGAAGGATACTGGGTAAGTATAAGACTTAAGGCCCAGCAGAGAGGGAGAGACCAGAGTGTTGGAGAAGGAGAAGGAGGAGACAGAGGAGGATGGAGGGTGCCGCTGAAATGCTTGAAGCAGAGTGAGAGGTGGCCTGATGTTTAAATAAGGAAGGGGAGGAGCTATCCTCCCATTAAACATTAATCTATAGCCTTCCAATTCAATGTGAGGTACATAGCTTGGTGCTTGTGTATACTTAAGAGCTGACTGGTATATGCTTGGTGTTTATGACATGAGCTTTGCTGCTTCTCCGCATCCCACCCTCTGTAGGATACTGAGTAAATGAAAGACTTAAGGCCCAATGAGAAATAGCGAAGTGGCTACCTCCTCCAACTCCAGAGAGTGTGATCAGTAGCATGCAGTAGAGGAAAAACCACCTTGGGGGAACCTCCAAGGACCCATTGCTACTGATCTGCCCATCCTCTGGGCATACTAAGAGGAGAATAATCCTAAAAAGCCCTTAGGTTAAGGTACGGTTATGTCCAGGAGTTCATCCTAATGTTGTTAGTCGAAGAGTCCTGTTCGAGGTCGATGAGCAGGAAGTCGATGTTGCAGATAAAGGATTGAGCAGATGGCATATCCAACTTGGAATGATATCTGGATGCTGTAACGATAGTTAATCCTTGTCTGAGTTAGATTACTATTGTAATCCATAGCAAGGCCTTGAGTAATAGATAGTGTTCCATAGTGGATTAGTTTGTTAGGATGGCTGGAACTTGCTGCCAGTTTGCTATTGCTGTAGTATGAGATGATACGAGACAGAAAGGGTGATAGTCATGAGTTGGGATGGCAGGACCCCACGTGGTCCTCCAATGCAGTAGTAGGGATTAATGTAAGGTATTAAGTATAAGAATCACATATGGCTGACTGAAATGACATGAAAGTACTAGTAAGGCCCATCATGGGGCATACGTAAATTGGATGGTGGGACCCCACATGGACCGCCATCGCCACAGTGATGTTAGGCAATGGAACAGGCATGAAGATGGTAGATTGTAACAGCAGACATTCATAAATTGATGATGATGGTAGGCTCGGAGAGATGTTAGCTGGGGGCTGAAGTTCCCATGGAGTTCTGATGCATGTAGTAGTAGCAGTAGTAATGATTTTATTCATCTACAGGTGAACAAGGTAGACAATCCCATTGAGTACACAAGTACTCTCATTTTCAAGAGACACCTTCTAAAATGCATGTAGCAGCCTTGTTTGAGTGACGGAAAGTCTCAGTGGCAAAACTGGGAAGGTGAGACTCTGATGAGGGTCTGCCATTGTACAAGTAGAAATATATTTGAATAGAGAGGATAACCCCATTTTAGGGGCAATAATGAACTGTTGGGATGGTGAGACCCTCATGTGGGTTCACCATCACCATAGAACAATGACTCTGAGGTGAGGGGCAAAAGTCCACTGAAAACTGTAACATGATGGATGCAGCTGAGGAGAGCGCCACAAGGTTGCATTGAGAAGGGATAGCGGGATGTACTTACATGTCCTGAATCACTGATTAAACATAGTCCGATAAGTCCATAATCATTGTCCTGTTGCATAGTTCAAGGTAAGGTGAGGGCCAGGGAAGTTGGACTGAAAAGATGAGGAATATGAGGAAGGCTTTCGAAGGGCATGTAGAAAAGGGATGGTCGGACCCCGTGTGATCTGCCATCACCGTATGACTGAGTAGTGGATGACTGGGATGGCAAGACCCCACGTGGTTCACCATCACAGGAAAATAGGCTGAATAAGGAATGGATGCAGGACTCCCCTGTCTGTTGTCATAGTAGTAGCTCATTCTGAAGTAAGGAGGACAATACCCAAAGTAAGCCAATCTGCAGTATGGGGAGTTGATGGAGCAATGAGTTGAATCCGTTGGAGTAGAAGTTGAGTGGGATGGGGAACCCTCCATGGTCCGACATCGCCATAGTAGAAGTTGTGCATTTAATGAAAGGCAGGACCCCTTGTCCCATGGAGTTGTGTAGAATAGGGATAATAGGACCCCACATGGTCTGCTGTCACCACATTGACAGACTAGTATGTGATTTGGAAAGTGGGACTGTGGTTTTCACCTTCACCATGAAGTGACCACAGAGCATGATGGGATGGCAGGACCTGACATGGTCATCCATCAGCATATCTGAGTAATGGGATGCCTTCCATAGAGTAGTGCATAATAGAGATGGCAGGGATCTCACATGGCCCGCCATCACTGTATCACTGAATAGTATATGATTGGGAAGGCGAGACCCACATGGTTCACCTTCACCACGGTAAGGAGTGCGAGATTTGAGGAGTCCACCTGAAATTAGAATAGTGAGATCAAGCCTTAAGTAAATGCCTTCTTCATTGGCACGTAGGTTGGGTGGCATTTTCCATGCTGGGAGCAAGCTCAGTACATCTGATTGGGACAATTGTGTTTTAGTAGTGCAGTAACATTGAAATGAGATTGAGCAATGAGGAGCGTCCCTTTGGGGAATGTTGATTGGGAAGGCAGGACTCCACGTGATTTGCCTTCACCTGTTCCATCGAGTAGTGTGAGATAGGGATGGGGGGACCCCACATGGTCCACCATCGCCATGCTACACAAGGTCCCTGCACCCTTACGGATACCCCCAGAGGTACAATCATCAGAGACAGCTAGCACTTAGGTATATATTATACTAACATATAGGCTTAGGCATCTACCGATAAGAGTAGATGTGTATACATATTATTGTTATACACTTTGCTTTCTAATATATATAGGTATTCTTGCTTATAAGATGTTAGAACAACTGTGCCCTTGTAATGAATTATTTATTTATTTATTTGCTTTTGTTAACCGGTAAGCACACTAGACAGCCAAGTGCCTATTTTCAGGTGCTGACCTGGAGATTACAAGGTACATACATGAACATCAGGCAAAAAACAAGTGAAAGATTACATTAAAGAGAATTAGCACACAGGGACAATACAAGCAACAGTACCTGCAGGGATTTACATTGCAGGTAGGAAGAAGTACTTATGTGGTTTCATCGCTCCAGGCAGCAATTTTGTAAGGCTTGCAGGTAGGCAAAGAGGAGTAACATTGGGATAGAGGGCCCAGAGCAAGATAAGGGAGTGCACAGTAATAATGCTCACCCTGTATGGCAGGTGGGCCTAAGTGGTCTATTTCTTAGTAAACTGTGAGTACAGGAGGTGTATAAGCAGATGTACTCTACCCAAGTCATATTGTTTAGGTAGCATCTCAGTTTGTTGGGGTGTCACAGGCTGAGAGGGTTTGTCTAGTGCAGAGACAGGTGGAGGTTGTTTTGAGAAAGCCCCAGAGGGAGGCTTTAAAAGCTCTGGTGGGAGGGATAGGAGCTGAGTGCTTGATGGAAGAGAGAGTTCCAAACCCCTGGGCGATACGCAGCGAAGGCTCAGTCACCCATTTGTGTGTGAGTTTTTGGTACCAGGAGGGCATGAGAGTCACTGGATCCAGGTTGTAGGAGGAATAGCTTGAATGAGGGACTCTGCAAGTTTAAGGGGTGGCAGTTCTGACAATATTGTCTATGAAGTTGCCCATGACATAGGAGTGGTGGGTTTCAGTGGGAGCCATTCAAGCGCGGTGTAGAGGCTCACAGCAGTGGTGAGGCGGGGGGGCTGAGGCATAAAATGGCACATATGTTTGTACGCTGAGTCCCACTTTACTAGACTAGTTTTGCAATGTGAGCAAAGGTGACTAGTCCATAGCAGAGCGTAGGTATGAGGACTCCTCTGGCTAAGGCGAGACAGGCAGCTGGAGTGAGACAACTTTTTGCTCTGTAAGCGTGTCCCAACTTGCAGTTTGAAGCCTTACATGAATTGCATATGTGCATGTTCATATCCAGTTGTGGGTCAAGAGTCACCCCTAGGTACTTGACCGAGTCGGCAACTAGCAGTGGGGACCCATCAGCCCCAGAAATCTGTAGTGAATCTGGGGCAGCTTAACTTGGCTGCTGAGCCAAAGAGCATGGCCCTGCATCTTCTGCAGGTTAATCATAAGTTTATGGTCCTGCAACCAAGTTTGGATTTGGTCAAGTCCAAGTTTAGTTTGGTGTTGATGGTAGAGGTCCTGGGAACTGGAAATGATGACTAGGTCATCTCGTGCTCAGCACTGAGGACCCAAAAGCCGGAGCCGAGGGTGGCTCATTTATGAAGAGAGAGAACAGGAGAGGCCCCAGGACAGAGCCCTGGGGACTCAAGAAGTTTACCTGGGCAGGCTTAGACAGGGCCTTGTTGAACTTGGGTACTGTTGCCTGCCCGTGAGATAATTACTGATCCAGGCAAGGGGGGAGGAGAAGCCATGGTAGAGAGAGGAGCACAGTAGTGCGTGGTCTACCCGATCAAAGGCTTTGAGAGATCAACAAAGATGGCCCTGGCTGTTCACCTCAGTCAGCAGCGGACCTGATCTCAGAGGAAACAAATGCTAAGGCCGTGGAGGTGCTATGCCCCTTTCTGAACCCATGCTGTGCAGGGGACAGTAGGTTGTGGGTCCGTAGGTAATGGGTGACCTGAGAGGCGACTACCTTTTCCAGAAGTTTGCTGATCGCTGATAGGATTGCTATGGGGCAGTAGTTTTAAGGTCTTTTGGGTCCCTTGTTTGGGCACAGGGATGACCTTAGCCATCTTCCAGATGTCCGGACTATACCCAGGTAAGCGATGCATTGAAGATGTGGGCTAGTGGGTCGGGCTAGTACTTTTCCCCTAGCCTCAGCAGCTTGGGCTCCAGGCAGTCATGCCCAGCACCAGTGTGAGGGGAGCAGCCAGCAAGGAGCTTCTGGCCTCCATGTCTGATACTACCTTGATGTAAAAGGGCAGGAGGAGGTTGTCCCACTGGGTGGAGAGGCCCACCCATGGGGTAGTGAGGCAGTTTGGGGAGAGCTGGCAGGTCAGTGAATTGAGAGTTGAAGGCATTGGCAATAGTGAGGGGGTTGTCAGAAGCCACCCGTCAATGAGCATGTCCGTGACCTGAGCTCTAGTAGACCCACCAACCACATTCTTAATGCTCTGCCAGAATGTCCTCAGATTTTTGGCTGTGGAGAGCAGGATAGACTGACAAAACTCACTTTTATGGAGCTGAATGGCTCTCCTGCATGAGTTCCTCAGCTGCCTGTAATCCTGAGGTCTGTGCTGGACAATGAACACTTATACCTTGCCCAGCATTTATCCCTTTGTTTCATGAGAGAATGATATATAAGTTGGCCTTGCCATCTTTTGGTGATTTGTACTATTGCACTGATATATTTACAACTATGCCTCCTTTGTCTTTACAAAGTGATGACTACTACAAACTATATAATGTTATCTTGGACTATGGAGCCACCTCTAATTGAGCAAATAGGGCTCATCTCTGTAACTAGAAATGTTTCTAGCTTATGGTAACCATAGTAATTATCATAAGTATATAATGTAAGACATTACATCTTCTACCTCGGAGACCTCAAGAGACACGGAGAATCCTTGAGGTATAGGGAACACTTAGTATTGGCTCCCAGTTCATATTTGGTAAGAATTGCTTAGGGCAACTGTGATTTATCCTTTTGGTGGTAACAAACAAGTTTATTACTCTTATGCAACGTGACTGTGACTCCTTGCATTCCCATTATTGCCAAGAACCTGAGAGTGAGGTTTAGACCTCCTGACAGCCATATAACTGAGTAGTGCATGATTGGGATGGTGGAACCCCACATGGTCCACCATCATCATAGTATTGCTGAGGCAGGGTGGTTTGGGATGGCGGAACCCCACGCTGGTCAACCAACATGAGGGAATGAATGGTCGGGATAAGGATAGCGAGACACCTACAAAGATCTGCAAAAAGAAGGAGGAAGGCATTAGTTCTGTCATCCAAATGCCAGGATGTAAGCATATAGATAGACAGGGCAGTCTTGAGGGCTGGGAACAAAGAGCCAAAGGAATCTTTGTGCACTGTCCAACTGCAGGTAAATGAAAGTGCCCCAAACAGTTAATGGGGTGGGGCGCTGAAACAGGGCCATGGCCGAAACCCTGTTAATCCCATCTGTGCGGCTGCTATACAAGCCAAGTGCAGCCCAGGATCTGGGAGCAAAGGAAAGGTATGAATCCCAAAACACAATAAATAAAATACGTAACACCAAACTGCAGTAGTAAGTACTATCAACTGCTTCACAGGTGTAGCCAGCAGGGTTCAAGCAGTACATGAGGCAGCAGAAAAACTTCCTGAAGGTAGAAGGGACACATGTCTGTCAGCAGTGCCAGCGGTAGACAAATTGGGATTTACAGTTACATGAAATATGGCTTCGGCAGCTCAAAACAAGCTAAAGCTGACATGACAGTGGAAAGAGTGGAATCTGGAAGAATCGTATTGCGGAGTGGATGGGTATCGAACTCGGTTCTGGCATTTGGAAGGCACAGAGATATGGAGCAATAATGCAATCAGCTGCAGGAGAAAACAATTGCTATGAGGCAGAGCTGTCCTTGTTTGGGGAGGAGGAGTAGGCTCCTGAGGATATAGTCCAGAGGTGAGAGTGGCAGGAGGATATGAAGCTCCAGGCAAGCAGAAGGTGAAACCTAGGGAAAGTCCGAGTCAGGAGGCAGTGGCAGAGGTAATCTGGAGTGCCAGTAATGGAAGTGGAACAGGAAGGCCAGCAGGGCTGGAGTGGCTGCTCAGACTGAGAGGAATGGAGGAAGCCCTTCGAAAAAATTAAATGAATCAAAACAAGCAAACAGGGAGACAAAGGAAGAAAGAGGTACTGGGAGAAAAGCACAAAGAACAGCGAAGGAGCAAGGAGAATGGGGATGCAAATGAGGAAGGGAAAGCGAAGGCAACACAGGGTGACAGAGACAGGTGATGGGGATCGTGGAGACAAACAAAAGCAAGGATGAGGGAAGAAGGAGAGAGAGAGGAGGGGGAGAAAGGAGCAGCATAGCATCCACTGCCGCCACCCATGACACCAAAACACTCAAAGCAGAGTGAGAGGTGGCCTGATATTTAAATAGGGAAGGCGGAAGAGCTATTCCCACCCCATTGAACATCAGATTCTAGTCTTCCAAATAGTCCTAGCATTACATACCTTGCAGTCAACTAAGGGGCTACACTCCTCTGAAGTGTCACCATTTAGTCAACTACTTCCCCTACCCCCTTGTCCAGTCTTCTGCCGGTTCTTCATATTACAACACTTCTTTGGTTCATCACCACCACCTGCATTATTATTGTGCAGATCAGCCCCAAACTCCTCCAAGTTCTCACCCATAGTGGTTAGATTTACCCTCCCTGGGACATGTTCGCCTCTCCTTTCACTGTATTGTGCTGTCCCCCTGCTGCCAAATAACAGTCATCCCTCCCATTTGTTCTCTTTCGGAAGCAAAGAACAATGGTCAAAGTGCTGAGCTGTGAAAGAGGGGAGGTATGAGTACCTCACCAGCAATAATTATACAATTTTGAGATGCAGGAGTTACTAGATCCACCAATACACCTAGACTTCAATATCCTGGTGATGGGGAATGTTTCCATGACATACCATGGATGAAAATCCTGTCAGCCTGGTCTTGAAGAGTGTCCCTTGTTTTCCCATTCTACTAAGTAATTCTCTCAATTTATTGTTATGGCACCCACCATGGCATTTTCCATCCTAGGCTACCTCCATCCTGAACCGCAGGCTGGACCTGCATGCAGCCCTTCCCATGGATTGGAGGGAATGGATTTACTGCTACCGGCACATCTTTTAACTGGTGACATCTTGGCTATAAATAGTGGGAGATGCAGGGCACTTTTCTTGTCCTTTCAAGTTCCTTTGTCTGCCTTGGAGGTGTCCTCAGTTCAGTCTACTATATCTCTGGGCTATTAAGAACTTCATGGACAAAGAAACTGTTTTCCTCCCCTCTTTAACATATTGGGCTCAATTTTCAAAGGATGATGCAGGGCTTGCATCAAGCCCTGTGTCAAAGCCATTTATGGTGCAGCTGTGTCAAACTCCTTTGATAAAACTGCATCCGATTTTAGTACATCAGGCACAGTAGCAATGATTTCCTCAATTTATTGCACCTTGTGCCAAAGATTTGACACAAGCCCTGTAAAAAGGGTCCTGCAAATGGCACAAGTTAGACCAGGGAAAAGCTGGTCTAAGTTGGGGCATTTGGTGCTTGGGATTGAAAATCACGCTCACCGCCAGGAGTGTGCCTGAAGTCCTGTGTGCCAAATGATCGGAACACAAGGCACTCGAGGCATTCACAGGGCTTTGAAAATTGAGCCCCTTATTTCTATAGTCAGAGTCAGACATCATTCCCAGCCCAGGTGCATGTGGATCTTCCCAGCACCATTTGGTTACTGAAGGTGAGCCTCCCCCAGTCCTGACCCTATATTCCTGGCAGATGGTCTAATATTGTATCAGGTGACATGCTTCCTGACTACAACATGGCCTGCCCCCTTGGGAGTTACTGACTTGAAGATAGAGGGAGAAACAGATGAAAAGTCAACATGTAGTGTAGAGACAGGTCCACATAAACCACTTCAATGTTCAACTGCATTGTCCTCGGAAAAAGGGATATTGCCAAAATTTTTGGATCCCCCAATTCTTTAGTTTTATCCACAATGTTTGACCAACACAGCCTGAAAGAAAAGTTCTCTTCCAGTGGGGTTGCAAAGGCTATATCCATCTCTGCGGTATCTTCTGCATCCATCTTTCAGTGGTCTCAAATCTGCATCCTCCTGGGTCAGCTCCCTCGACACTTTATGCAGTGGTTCCATCTTCGAGGATGTATGGCTGTACTCTAGCATAGAATGCTTGGCACCCTCTACTTTTCAATTTGCCCTGGAGCACTGTACCTTCACTTCTGGGGGGTTCAATCTCAGCCAAGGGGTCTTTGCCATTTGGATTTTACTATCTGCCTGCTTTCTCTATAATACCTGACAGTCTGAACCAGAGCCCTCTGCCAGAGTAGTGGTGAGTTGCTGGCTTGTTTTGTGCACTCCCATGTCTTTTTTCTGCTGTGAGTCTCATAGATTCTTTTGTGGCTCCTCTCTCTTATGGGTACTGGTTGCTAATTGTTTATCAAAACTGGAGGCTTCAGGAGGGGAATTAAATGAATGCTATTTTTTTCCTTCTGATCCTATTGTGTTGCCAGATATTGTAATAAATATGGGACTCCACTGAGACCAACTCTTTCCTAATTGGTCCATATGGTTTTGGTCATCTGCCAAATTTTTGAGAAGTCCTGAAAATATGGACGGTATGGCCATTTCATCTAAGTGTACTCTTTCCTCTGGACAGTCTTCGGATATGTTCTTTGACAAGATATCACAGAAAATGTGATAGGAGGGGTGTGGGGGGCACACCTGCCTAGGCAAGGTCCTAAGGAGAGGTGAGCCCTTTCTATTTCCTGTGGACATCCTAGTAATAATCTAGAATTCTTGGAAGGACTGACTCTAGGAATGCACACATATCTCTGTCCTCCATGCCTTCAGGTATTCCTATAATATGAATGTTGTTAAGACAGCTTCACTTCCTGAGGTCAACAATCATGGCCCATAAGTGTTGAACCTGCTGCTCAAAGTATTGCATTCTGCTATCTGTAGGGAGGTCTTGGTATCCATTCTGGTGGTAGACAGTTCATCATATGCCACTTGTATTTCCAGAGCATCCATTCTCTCTGTAGATGTCCCTCACAGTTTGCTGTATGTGGGATACCCTGAATTGGGCTTTGATCACTGCTAGATCATTATCACCTGTTGGGGAGTTCAGTGTGGCTTGCTGTCACTATTCCTGTGTCTTCTGATACACACCTAGTCCATGGTTTAACTTGAAAATTATGGTTGTTCTGCATGACAAACACAACAAAGTAAGGTGTTGCAGTGGTAAGGAATACTATTTGAGGTAATGGGGCACAATTCCTTGTGGACACCTGGATCATGTGATGTCTGATTACACCTTTTGAGTTTGACTGCTATTAAAGCATTTAAATGAAATTTATTTTTCAGCTTCATTTGTGCGATTTCACCTACAGTCCTGTATTCCTTAAGTTGTGAGTGCGCAACAGTTCCTACCTTCTGGACTAGTCCTGATTTGACATTTTGTATGACATATTGTGTAGGACTCAAAATAGGGCTGAAGAGCTCAGCTGTTAAACAACCATCTTGGCCTCAGTCCATGCAAAAAAAAATCATTCATGCTTAAAAGTAAGAAAATGTGTTTATTTGCTAAACCAGAGCTAGACTGGCATTTCTCTCCATTTAACATATAGGGAGATGGGAATGACAGCATATCATCAGTTACACCCTTCTGCAATCAACAATGCTTTGTGGCAAGTGAACAGACCACTAGATCTAAGTGAAAATGGTGTCCCTATTCCCTATTCATACAGGCACTTTGAAGTACTTTTTTGGGGGAGCAGGTTATCTTCAAATATCTATTGTTAGTGACTGAACATAACTCTGCTTCTATATTTAAAATTTTGAAGAGGAAGGTTTGAGAGTATTTCTTTAAACTCATATCAAGTTTGGATGAGAGGAAGGGCCTAGGTCCTGACAGCCTACACTGTATATGTCTGCATGTGTCATTGTTGATCCATTGATATACATCTTCAATTAAGTCTTTAAGAAAAAAAACTGCTTATGATTTGAAAGTCAAATGTAGTTTCCAGTCTTTATCACAGGAGCTAGCTATAGTGTTACCAACTACAGACCTATATCTGTTCTTTCAATTTTGCAAAGCAACCAAAGAAAAGTGTTTTGCCAACTCAGGAGATATTTGGGTGTCTGCTTTCTCTGTTTTGCCAATAACCTACCAGAAATAATTAAAATGGTAAATACTTTAATGCATACTGATGACACAGTCATTTTTGGCTTAAGCACTTCAGTTTGGTGAATACAATAACATTTACAAAACAAAGTAATCTGAATTTATAAATGTGATTTACTTCTTACAATTTGTTGTTAAATTAATCTATAACCAAATTCATGCTTTTTGGAACTTCTCAACATTTTGCATGAGTCACAGAGGACCTATCATGGATACAAATGGATGTTGTATTGAAAATGTAAATACATTTAAAGGGGACATGAAATTGCTTTGATGTGATCATTTGTTTAAATACTGATTAATAGTTATATAGTTAAAGAGTAGTTACCAGCAGAAAAGGACCTACTGGTCCATCTAGTCTCCCTGTTCTCAGATTATCTCCCACTTTTAATTATAGGTCCTGCTAGACCTGTGTCTGTACTCCCATGTTCCCTAATCTCACTAGTCCTCTGTGCCTGTCCCATCCATGCATGCTTGAATGCCTTCACAGTGTCTGCACCCTACTTCCTCTGGTAGCTTGTTCTAGGGGTCTAGGGTTCAACTACCCTTTCAGTGAAGAAGTACCTCCTCACATTTCCTCTGAATCTCCCCCCTTTCCAGCGTCATATCATAGCCCCTTGTACCTGAAACATGGGTTTTTCCCAATAACATTTCTCCACTATTAAAGCATAAACTTTTTTTTCTTATCTTTAGAGATGAACTCAGATAGCTAAATACCACATTGTCTAATATAATTCAGGGTGATTTGTACATAACCCGGTAACTGTTTATCTGTAATATGCCACCTCCCTCTCTCCCATGCTGTAAGAAACTGGCTACCCCATAGTTCCATACATTTTTTCCCATACCTTCTATTTCCAGTATTACAGGCTTAAGAGTGGAATAAAATAATTCCCAAACAAAAACACCAGAGAGTGTAATATATTCAGACCACCTGTTTTCCATAACCTATTAGTGTGTGCTCTTTTTACAGGGTTAAGTCAGGCTGCCACATAGAAGCTGAAAAAATAGCCACATTATCTTCGCATGCATAGCATAAGGAGTGGATTTACATAAACATGCAAAACAAAGGAGCAATATAGGACTTATCAAATATACTGTTTTTTTTTTTTTTTTGTCATTTTCCATGACTTCCATCTCTGCACTTTGGCAGATACTTTATTGCATGCCAGTTCCCAATTCAATAACTGCCTCCCTGGAGCCAAAAAATAGGCCTAACATTTTTATCTGCCCTATTATCATTGGGATGGAGACATTGACCTAAGTACATTTCCCAATCCCATCAGTTTACTTTTGTCCCTGTTTAACTTTATTCCTGTTGAATCTGTCAACCCTTCTAAGAGTTTGATCACCTCTCTCCCTGCCAAGGCTATAGTGCATTCATCTGCATAAGTAGTAATTTTCCATAAACTAATTCCTGCTGTGGTACTAATTGGTCTAATCACTACCATTTCTTCTATAACTCTCAATACAGGATCTAGTCCAAAGCCATATAAAACCGGACTTATAGGGCACCCTTGGCAAACCCCATTCTTTAAATGAATGGATAACCCAAAATGCCCATTAATAAGTGGAGTGACCTGAACCTCTTTCTATATTGTTTGTAATAACTGACACACCTGGACAGGAATACCATACTGTTCAAGAGTGGACCATATATGCTCCTGTCTCATAGCAACAAATGCCATCTCCTGATCCAAAGTCATAATGTACCCATCTAGTTGTTTTTCCAAGCCTTATTCCATTATTTCCCTAACATAATTCAAATTACGAGCAATATTCCTACCCGGAATTGCACAAGTTTGTGCTGGATTGATCAAATTCTTTGCCATTTTTTCCAACTTGACAGTCAAGATTTTTGGTCAGAATCTTATAATCAGATGTCAATAAACTTATCGGTCTCCAGTTCCTTATATCTTGCTGATCTTCTGTTTTATATAGAAAAGTCACCACCCCGTCATTCATGCTGGGGACTAACCGCTCTTCCCACTGTATAGCTAAGAAAACCAACTGCAACTGTGGAGCTAATATATCAACAAAAGTTTTATAAAAATCGTTCAGAATACTATCTTTTCCTGGTGTAGTATGAGCCAATAAGTAAGAAACTGCTTCTTGAATTTCTTCTAAACTGAAGGGAGCTATCAATTCCTGTTCTTCCTGATTAGTCAAATTTTTGTACCTTTATTTCTTGGAGTAAAGAACTCCTATCTCCCTTTCTGATCTTCTAAAAAGTGGCATGTAAATGTTCCTGAACTATCTGCTGCATCCCCTATCTATCCTGAAATATTTGTCCTGTGCCATTAGCTAAGGCTGTCATGGTTACTCTATATAATGTCTGTGGATCTGTGCCAAAAGGATTAACCTGTTCTTTTGTCCCTCTAGTTATAAATTGCTGTTGTTTTGCAGTGCTCTTTTCTTTCTCTCTAAGATAGTGGCACATTTGCACTTTAATCTCAGAGAGTTGTGTCCTAAGATCTTGTCTTGTCAACCTCATCTGTGTCAGTAATTTCAAATATCTCACCCTCAGAATCAAATGCTGTAAATATTTCATCCTAGCTCTATGACAGGATAGTGTTATAAATAACGTTTTTAAATATCTCTTATTGTCCTCCCACCAATCAATAAGACTGTTGAATAGAATTTTTATATCAACCCTGACTTCTAAAAATTCCTGTATTTCCCTTTAATATTCTTCCTCTTGTAACAAGTCCATGTTCATTTTCCAATAACCTCTACCAATAGAAGTCACAGGTTGATGCCTTATCATTGTTTTCATAGCTAGATGGTCTGAAATCTCTAATGGTTGCACTGAAACTATAATTGGTTTCACTCTATTGGACATAAAGAAAATAATTTATTCTCGTGGAGAGTGATCCCTTATAAAATGTATGATCTGAAGATTGATTAAGTGAGTCATAAACATCCCTTAACTGATATGTGTTCAAAACTTTATTTAACTGATATGTGTTCAAAACTTTATTTAAAGTGTTGGTATCACTATAGATCTTTGTGGCCTGCCTCCCCAATCTCTGTGTGCCAACCCACAATTAAAATCCCCAACCCATATAACCTGCTTTGAAGTATGTAAATATGGGGTGATGGACTGAAACAACGTGGATCTTTCTGCCTTAGATTGCGGTGCATAGATGTTAATCAATCTATAAGCCTCTTTATGTAAAAGAATATCCATCAACATGGCTCTCTCTGGGTGAATATTTAAAACTTTCAATATCACTATCTCAAGACCCTTAAACATAATCCCCAAACCAGAACATTGATCCTCACTAATTGACCAAAGTGAGGGGCCCCATCTCTACTCCTTTTGTGCAGCCATCATCTCCTGGATAGTATGGAGCCTAGTATCCTGTACAAAAAAAAAACTGCCCCTTCCCTTCCTTTAAACTAGCAAACATAATACTTCTCTTTACCTGTGATTTAATACTATTAACATTTGCTGTTACAATGGTAATACCCCCTGCCTTAAAAGAGAAGAAGCAAAAACACCACATTTCCATAAGGAGAACTTAAATTATGAAAAATTCAACAAATGTGTACTAATCATTTTTGCTTTTTCCATTTCTTCAGCTTTGGTTTCTCCCTTGGCATAGAGTCTCCGGCATCCTGATGCACCGAAGTAACAGAAGACACATCAGAGTCCCCCATTTCATCATCTTCCATGTCTATTAACACCTCATATGAGTTAGTCACTGGAAAGCTTCCTGCCTCTCCCATTCCAGGCAAAGGTTCCGTAAGTTACCTCATTGCTTTTGATCTGGTTACTCTCTGGAAGGAACAGTCACTTCTTGATTCTGGTGGTAACATTATGTCCTTAACTACCTTCACTTCTGGAGGGGTCTACCATGATAGAAGGCCCTGCTGCCTCTGGTTTGTGGGGGGGGGTCCTGTCCCTCTGGCTCAAGTATTAAATCATCCTCAGTTCCTGGGAACCCATATCACCTGCTCCATCTCCTAATCTCTGCTGCAAGGGGACAGACTGAAGTGTGATCTCAGGACTTCATTCCCGATTGTTTCAGATACAGGCCAAGGTATTCTCGTGTGTTGTGCTCTCTGGAGCTGTGGTACCCACACTCTGGGCTGTGACGAGTGTTCTTGCATCCTTAGCTTTTGCTTCTGCATGGTAGCCACATAGTCATTCTGTTCAATTTGCAATGAGGTATCTAGACTATTGTGGGCCGCCCAGGAACAAGTCGGATATGTGTGCCCCTACTCATCACATAAGTCGCATCTTGGTGGCAATTGACAGTGAGCAGTTATATGCCCTATAGCATCACACAGCCCACATTTCTTTTTTTCACAGATATTACTGAGATGACCCACCTCCCTGCATTTATAGCAGGCCCGGGGTTGACCTGGTTAAAAGATCACACCCCTGTCCCTTCCAAAAATAAACAATTTGGCAAATGCTTAGTGATGCCAGATTCTTGATGCAATGTAATCTTATATCTCCAGCCCCCAGTCCATAAATGCTCCTCATCCAAGACGGGCTCCTGAGAGCCATTAACCTTACAATGCTGTTTAAGCCAGTATGTTATATCCACCACATTGACTCCTTCATTCCGAAAGAGTACAGTTATTTTTTTAAACCTGGGTTTTGTCAGTGGTATTGCCAGAAAGAGCTTCCAAAGCGCAGTGTTTTTAAGATCTAAATATAGTTTCCAAACCTATCCAGGCCAACTGGATGCTTAAAGCTGATGTCAAAGATTGAATCTCCAGCATGTGTATTAAAGTGTATATTTCGTAAGCGTAATGCTTCATGCTGTCCTTCAGTAAAACTCTCCCCACAAAAAGTCTATCTGGATGATCTGCCATGTCCCCACTATATTTGAGATGCACAGCATTGCAGTGACTGTTGTATTATGTACATTATCAGGAAATAACCTATTCTGGACATTAATACTCCATACATTGGGGTAGGTCTGGGAGGTGTTGATGCATGCACTGAAGGGACAGATGCATCAATATCCTGTCTAGATGGGAGGTGTCCTTGTGCACTATGGATATTCTCCTGTCTTACTCCTTGTGAGGGTGGGGGGTCTATATCGACCAAATCAGTGGGTATCCCTTCTTCTAATCCTATGATGTTTTCCAACACAGGATTAAAACTAGTGTCAGAGGGGGCTCCTGTCACATTTATTGTCGGTTGATCAGGGTAATCTGAGGTACTGTAGAGACTTGTACGCTAGCCTCCTGACCCTCCCCAATCACTGAATCATTGTCAGGGCTAACAACTCCCTCTAATGAAATTGGGAGATTAGCATCCCATCCCACTCCATCCAAGCTGTGTTTCCAACCTGCATTCTGCAAGGCATGAGCTACTCAGGCCTGCTGAATCGGTGGGAGGGGTTATAACTTGCTCGTGTTAAGCATCAGGAAACTTCAGTTTTCCTTTTACCCTTTTCCCTGCTCTTTTTAAGCCAATGTTCTCAAAGTCCCCCCTGTAGACACTCCTACAGTGAAAGGTACACATTTCTCCCACAGCAAGTTATGATCAGTAACTTGCGTGGTGCTCTGTGAGTCTGGCTCAAGCATTCTTGTTGTGTCAGGGTCCCCACTTTCCCCACCAAAAACTCACTACAAGGAGTAGAACAAACTTCATGGCTCCCATCCGAGACAACTGCCACCATAACTTTATTTACCTGAAGGCTCGGAGAGACGTGAGTAGAAGAAGACCACTCCTCTCCCGGTTGCTGACCATTTTCCTGCTGCTGATTCTCCTCTGGTTGCTGCAGTACACTCCTGGTCTCCTGCAAAACCGAAACGGGCACTTTCTCCACTGCTGTAGTCTGCCATAACAAAGCCTGTTCCAAAAGGCCCTTTTTCTCCTAGAAACATGGCTCTTCAGCTGCTATCATATGTTGAATCTCCTCTGCCCAAATCCTTTGTTCTTCAGCCTCTCCTTGTAGTCCTGCAATTGCAGTTTCTTGTTGGTTCTCCACCTTCTGTTGTTCCATTGTGTCTACCGCTAAAGCAAAGTCCTCCTCCATAGCATTTTCTGTATCCATCGGAGCTTCTCGTGGTACAGCGGTCGAGAAGGACTCCTGTTCTCAACCCCCTGGATGTCTTCCTCCACTGCTTTACTGCAAGCAACTGATCACACAGCTTCCACCACAGTGCCCCTTAGCAAAGAGTAGGGAAATTTCCCTGGTGCCCCCCATTCACTAAAAATACTACCAACAGCTTAATCTGGTTCAAGGTCAGTTGGCATTCACCTGTTTCCCCCTCCCCCAGATTGTGCTTGAAAATAGGCAGAATTTGTCTAGTGCACTTACCCGGTCAACAAAAACTAAATAAAAAATAAATAAATGTCTCCAATGAAAACACTGAACAGTAATTGCCCCAGGACTGACTCCTGTGGTACCCCACTAGTCACATCCCCCTCCTCTGACCTCACCCCATTTATTAATACCCACTGGCTCCTGTTGCTTAACAAGTTCTGTACCCACTTTACCACTTTTGTTTCTTCCCCTAGACTGTTCAGCTTGTTAACTAATCTTCTAATCTCCAGTGTGAGACAGTGTCAAAGGCCTTCCTGGAATTCAGGTAGTCCACATCCACTCCCCCCTCTTGGTCCATGAATCATGTCACCCAGTTGAAGAACTTGATTATGTTAGTTTGGCACAATCTCTCACCCATGAAACCACGCTGCCTTGGGTCCTACAACTTATTCCTGGTCAGCTACTCACCATCCTTTCTTTTATTAATGTCTCCATTACCTTCCCCACCACTGATGTCAGGCTCATTGGCCCAAAGTTCCCTGCCTCCTCCCTGATCCCACACTTGTGGATTGGTACCACATCTGCCCTCCTCCAGTCCCTCAGTACTACAGTACCTCTGTTTCCAAAGATTGATTAAACAGGGCTTTCAGGGGAGAAGTCAGTTCCTTCCTTAGTACTTTTTGTATCCCTGAGTGCACCCTGTCGGGTCCCATAGTCTTGTCCATTCTTAATTTCTCCTGTGCCCCAAGTATTCTCTCCTCCATTATGGGGCTTGTGTACTGCCCCCATTATTCATTTCTCTTTTGTCTGTGTACCATTTTCCTCCCCTTCTCTAGTGAATACTGAACAAAAATTCTTGTTCAGTATGTCTGCTTTCTCCACCCTTCTCCTTGATTCACACTATTCCTGCCTTGTTTTTCCTCCACTCTCTGATATATCTGTAAAATGTCTTATCCCCTTGCCTCACCATCTTTGCTATGTTCTCCTTGTGAGTGCTTTAGCTTCCCTAACCCCTTTTGCTGCCTGTCTTCTTTTGTTCCTATATTCCTCCCTATCTCGCTCACCTTGTGTAGGTTTGTACTTTTTGAAGGCTAGTCCTTTTGCCCTTACAGCTTCTGCTACTTTCTGGGAGAACCAAAGTGGTCTCCTCTTTCTCTCTACTCTGATACCTGTTTTATACAAAGGCTCACAACATCCTCTAAGGCCTTTTTTTATTTTTGCTCACCTTTCCTCTACCCCCTCTCCTTTCTGTATCTTTGCCAGAGCCCTGCTAACCCCTTCCCCCATTCTCCCAAATTCTACTCTCCTGAAATCTAGGACCTTTGTTTTGGTGTAGAATGTGTCTTGCCCTATTCTTACCTTGAAGTGTACTGTTCAGTGATTGCTCATTTCAAGGTGATCCCCACTGTGACTCTGGTTACCCTATCTCTGTTTGACAGTACCAGATCCAGTATGGCCCCTCCTGTGTATGTTCATCCATGAGCTGTCAGCAATGCTCTTTATAGCTCCTCCAAGACCTCCCTACTCCTATTAGTTGATGCCACAGGGATGCTCCAATGCACATCAAGCATGTTGAAATCCCCGATCAGTATTATCGGTATACCCACTGTACACCGACACCAACACAGTGACCTACTTCGCTGTTGATGAAATCAACAGCTCGCGACAGGTCACTGTGTTGGTGTTCCTGAGACAGGGGCACACTATCTCCCGATCCTGTGCCCCCTCCTCAAATCAACTCTGACTCAGAGTTGATTATAACTAGTATGGGGGTGTGAAGCCCCCAATAGAAACAAGGACTGGGAGACATTCAGGAATTATGTCAACCGCAACTTGAGGTCAACGTAATTCCTGTTGCTGTGTTGGCAGTCGACAAAAGTGTTGACAAACTGGCATCGGTGCACCAGTATTACCTCCCCCCATTGGACAGCTCCCTGGTTGCTTCTATTATTACCACCTTATCCACTTCCTAGTTTTGTGCAGGTGGTCTTTATATAACCCCTGCTCATATTATGCCCCCTCAATATGCCTCCAGTGCTACCCATAATATCTTCTCTTCCCCTCCTTCTCTTGGTATCTCTGAGGCTCTAATACTGTTCTTTGCATGCACAACGCTACCCGCCTCCCTTTTTGCCCTCTGTCTCTCCATAATAGTGCATACCCTGGTATCGCTATTTCCCATTCTAGATTTTCAATGAACCATTCTCTGTTATCACCACCAAATCCAGATCTTCCTCCACCATGACTGCTCCAGTTCTGCAAGTTTGCTGCCCAAGCTCCTGGCATTTGTGGACATGGCCTTCCAGATGTTATTTCCTGTTGACCTGTTCCTATTTTTCCTACTGTATTTTCTACTCTGTGTCTACTGCCTGTATACCGTCTGTTATCCCTATTCTGACTCCACTGTAAATTGATTTCTTGCAATTTTTCTCCCTCCTGTTCCCCCCATATCACTGTTAGCCTTTGGGGATAGACAGCTATCTTCCGTGCCTACCAGTCTGCCCCCCCCCCACACCTTGGGTAGTTTAAATGCCTAGCAATGTAGCATTTAAACTTTTCATTTAGGATCTCATTTCATCTTCTGGACAGATGCAGGCCATCAGCCTTGAATAAACCTCCATCCCTTCAGGTGAGTTCCCAGTCCTCGATAAAGCAAAATCCTCTTCGTCACACCAATTCTTCAACCATGCATTGAAGATCCTGGTTTGTACACTCCTATGCTCTCCCATATCCTTTACATGTAGTACCTCAAGAAGGAGATGGATTTAGCTACCTGCTTCAGACCCCTCCCCAGTCTCCTGTAGTCCTCTTGTAATACCTTCAGTTCATCCTTTGCCAGGTCGTTAGTTCCTAAGTGGACAATGATACCCAGTTCACCCTCCCATCCTGCCATTAAACACATTTGTTTTTCAATTCATTGTAACGCCTGTCATTATTTTTTTTGTGATGTATTTTCTCTAATCCATAATCTAGTTGGTGCTCTCATCCTAAGAATTCTTTTTAGTGCTCAAGACCAACTTGAGAACCTTTCCATTGTTAGTAACATACCTGTTTGAGTCAGCTTTATGGTGTAGATGCGGGCTTAATAAAAAACAATGTGTAGTAGAAAATTACATATATTTGTATTGGCACTTAGTGTTTTAAAACGTGTATTAGTGTATCTCTGGATCTTGCTAAAAAACAACACCAATGTGCACAGTTACATGCATTTAATCAACTATTTAAATAGAAATGTTATTTTCTGAGAAAGTATATTTGGTTTTCTTCATCGTACAGTGCAACATAAGTGGTGTTACATATAGTCATGTGTCATAGTTTCCTAAAATTACTTAATTTGCTGTGATTTCAGTGAAGTTTCTTGAGAACTTGTGTTTTTCTTTCTATCAGATAGTGAGAGGTCTGTACGGTGAAAAGACAACTAGTGGCATAAATTAAGTTAATGTATTAATAAAACTAAGAACGATTCAAAGTTTTAAACTGTGATTCTGTCTGTGGCACCTAGTTATACTCACACCATCAAACTGTTAAATGCTGCTACCGTACTGTTGAAAATGACATTGTGAAGACCATAAAGCTGCTATTAGTTTTATGTGACAAGTCTAGTGAATTAGCCTCTAAATTAGTGAAGGCTTGTCATAATCCCTCTAAAACATTTTCCTGTTGATTTGAGCTGTACATGTACAAGTAAGTACTTTGCCTTATGTCTGCCTGCATTGATTCATTCAACAGTCAGACTTTGGTGGACACCAAGCAGTATGTGGAAGCAAGGATTAAAAGAGGCACTGGACTCTTTAGGACTGGGAGACAAGACTCAGCAAAATTGCAGGTTGATGCTATAGTGGGATATGACAGTATGACTGGAACGCCAAATATAGCAGCCCAATTTGGGTTGAAAAGACCTGATAAGAGGTTCTATTCAAGCATACATTGAAAGTGTGGTTTGGAATGCAAATAAATTTGGTTGAAACATAAAGTATCACTTCATGTGTTGTCTGCTAGTAACTTCTTTTGACTGCACTCCAAACCTCACCTTTGAAGTTGTATCGAATATTGTGTATTGGCCATATGTACTACAGGATCCTGGATATGCCCTGATATGTAGCACGAAGAGCTTGGATAGGCACATCCTGGGTGTCTGACAGACATCCATGAATGCACAAATGCTGGGCACTTGCTGAGTAACCCTGCCTGGGGCTGTCCATGCCTGATCACATGCAATTGCAGGCAGGCAGGTCAGGCAAGGGTTGCACAGTCAACATGCCTGAGTAGCGATGGCGCAGCATGATAAGCATAATGTGGATATGCTCTGCCGAGCCAAAGTTGGGGGTTCTGTTTCACCAGCCAGAAGGATGTCATAATAGTTTTGCACCACCTGACCACAGTCCACAAGTCCACATGTCAACCCACAAACATTGACCCCAGTCCTCCTCCATGCCAGAGAGCTGGATAGAAGACAGCTGTTTGGCATAGTTAGCAGAAAAGATAAACAAACCTCATGTGCCATAAGGGACAAATCCATAAAACCAGCACTCCAACAAAAAAGAGACTCCAACAAAAATTCCAGTGCAAAACACTGTGATTTATTGGTGAGCCAACTACACCATACTGTAGACCCGAAGTGCTTCAGCTGTTAGGCCTTCCTCAGTGGGTGTGGTCTGAGGCAGTCATGACCCCAAATTTATACATGCATCACTATGACATCACAAATAAAGTGCTATGTGCAAAGGGATTATTTAAGGTATCAATACAATTGTGTATGAAATGATTTAAGAGCACAGGCTGAGCATTTTTTATGTTACAGATATACACGCTTTTTTATAAGCTATTTTGATATTTATATTAGAATGTGTTATAGTGTTATTTAACTTGATCTGCACACAGCACTTTATTTGTGTTGTCACAGTGATGTATGTATAAATCTGAGGTCGTGACTGCCTCAGATCACACCCACTGAGGAAGGTCTAACAGCTGAAGCGCTTGGGGTCTATGGTGTAGTTGGCTCAAAAAATCACAGCATTTTGCACTGGAATTTTTGTTGGAGTCACTCTTCTGCTGGAGTGCTGGTTTTCTGGATTTGTTTGGAGTGTTTTCGGGCTGGCAGCCTTCTACCAGCACCCTTCCTGTGGCAGCGCAGCATGATACTGGATTTGGTTGTGCTATAGGGGACATGGCAGTCCTTGCACATTATTCCCTGCTTCTACGGAGCAGGGGACCCACTGTGGGGCAGGTCAGGGCTTTTGACTTGAAGGCCATGTTCTGGCTCTAGTAGTCCCCCCAGCTGGCCCCATCCCATGTGGGGATCTCTGCAGCAGTGCTTCAGGCCAGCTAGAGGTTATGCATCCTGGTCCTATACATCCAGCAGGGGCTGTGTACATGGTTCTGTTCTTACCTGTAAGGCCATCTGCAGTTAGTACAGGTTGGTAACACTCTGTCACCTCCAATTCCCATCCAGTCCATGGTCCCACAGGGCTCAATCCTGGGCCCCATCATGTTTTCCATTTTCATAAATGACCTTCCCACAGCTTGTGCCAAATTGCATATCCACAGGTATGCAGATGACACAGTCATTAACACCTCTGGTCCTTCCACTATGGCTGTGGGAGGTCTGCTCCAGGAATGCTTCCACAATGTCTTGCACTGCTTTCAATCTAACCAACTCCAGATCAGCAGAAAACAACTGTCCATGATCTTTGGCACCAGCCAAAATTTGGCCAGACTCACAACTCTGCCAGTCTTCTCCACCTTGGATGGCACCTCTCTTAACTTGGTTCATTCATTCAAAAATCTCGGTGTGTGTCTAGACAGCAAACTTGACTTCTCTGCCCACAATATACATCCACAGCCAAGCTCTGTGTTACACTTGGTGCCTTGTACTGCAGTAAAGACTGTCTGTCTCCTCAGGTATCCTATCAGCATGTCACCAAAATGGGGCTCCCAGTCTTTGACTATGCAGATGTGGTCTGTAGCCCCACCTTTTACCTCCCTGGTCAGGCTGAACACCCTCTGCATCTCCTTCTGTACCTTCATTGCCAACTCTGCCTATCATACCCTTCACCAATCACTATTCATCATTATCAATTCTTCCTCTACCTTCATGTCACCAGAACCTCTGTGCTTCATTCAAATGCAAGTACTGGTTTGGATCCCTTCCTCCTTATCTCACCTCTAGAGATGCAGCAAAATTAAATTTCGCTGGCGAAATTCTGGTGAAATCGCAAAGTTTGTCACGTAAAACATTTTGTGAAATTCATGGATTTTGCTGATGAATTTTATGGGTCCGAAATGCAAAATTCTGCTGGTGCAATTTCAAATTTTGGCTGCAAGATGCAGAATTTCACCTGTGAGCAGTGGAATTTCACCTGAGAGAGAAAGGGAAAAGGTAAAATAATAATTTTATCAACAGAGTATGGAACTGGATCTATGGTCTTATGTGCCATTGTAAAAAAAAACATTGGTACATTTTAAGTACAGACCCAGACCTGAAAGAAATAGCAGCAGTAGGACCCCTAGTATCATTTAGAGAGGTAGAAGCCTTTAAGACCTTTTGGTCCAAAGTGAATACAATAAAAACCCACCCCCCTAGCTCCTAGCTTAGTACTAAACCCCATGTTTTTTTTTTCCTTGCAAGAGATGCAAGACACGTAAGTCCTCGGTGCAAGGAAAATATTTTTTTAATCCTGGAAAACTGGGAATTAAAGAGGTCAGGATAAATAATTTTCTGACTTGCTCCACTAGATTCATACTTTATGCCCTGTGGTGCTCCTGTGGAAGATTTACATAGAACAGACCACAAGGAATCTAAAGAAAGAATTCAGGAGCACTACAGGGTTTTGCAAAATGAGATCTGGAACATCCTTTAGCAAAACAGCTGGTGAAGCAGGAGAGTCTTACTGGACAATGAATGCATTATATGGCCATTGATCATGTGCCATATAAAATGGTGGGGACAATATAGACAACAGGAACTAGACGAAAGGAGTCTAAAGCGATTTTTGTTTTAAAAACATTGAAACCTTTGGGTTTAACAATCTTATGGACTGGAAACCCTATACACTGTACGCCCATAATATGTCCTATCGATATATTAATATCCAGTGAAGAATGAAATCTGTACTTATTCATTTCTTATATAATTATGAGATGTTATGTAAGGTATTCAGCAAACACATTTTTTCTGTTAGTGTTTTTCACAGATTTGATTATTCATTTTTGAATTTATTGGATATGTACATTGTAAACTGTACACAGAGAAGTTGATGGTTTTATATATATATATATATATATATATATATATATATATATATATATATATATATCATGGCAAAAGAATTGCTTTTAATGCATCAGTTAGGGTTAAAGCAACACAAGTCAAGAAATGAAATGTTAGGGTTGAGCCCCAACCCCCACACACAACCCACACACACACACATCCTCCACAGAGTGACAGATGCCAGGGTGTGCCATGGGGTCATCAGACCCAACTCTCACCCCATTCCATGTGTAAGCAGGTTGACATGCTACAGTAAAGGAGAACGGGGTGACCATTAGGCCTCACAACCCAATGGTACACCCTGGTGTCTGTCACTCTGTGGAGGATGTGGGTGTGAGTTGTGTGTGGGGGTTAGGAGCTCAACCCTAACATTTCTTTTCCTGACATTTGTCACTTTAATCCTAATTGATGCATTAAATGTAGTTTGTTGCCATGAATTTCCTTACTTTTTGAAAAACTGTAACATAACTAGTAAAAAAAATATGTATTGGCGAGGCCCTGCATGCGCCCACCAAGTTGCCCATTTCTGCATAACAATATGCATCCATGGGAGCATGGGCACTTTGGACCTGCACTTCCACTTACGCATAGCTACAGAGCCATACAGCAGCTCAATAGGTAAAGGAACCCTTGTAACACAAATCTGACAATATCTCATTAACCATACAACCTAGGGAAAAAATATCCACTGCATGCTTACTCTATGGTTTAAAATCTTGTTCCAGTGGCATACATATATGCTGCCAGCAGCGTAAACTCTATCTCACTTTGTTTTCGAGATAACAGCGCCGAAAGGTGTGACAGACACAGCAATGTAGTCCTATGGGGAAAATGTCAACTTTGTCATGGCATATTTATGCAACCCCTAAATTTCTTACCATCTAAATAGCATAATTCACACCTGTAGGGCATCCCCTCAACACCCTGTAAATTTCAAGTAAAAAGACAAAACCGTTAATGAGGTATGCAGTTCTAAAGTTTTTACACCTTTAAAAATGTTTCAGTCTAGAGATAGCAAAATCTTATGTCACAAGATAAGTCCTAGTCCACAGCCTAAGAAAATCCTAGTCCACAAAGGGACATCTGATTACACTAATCTGGGCCATCTGGTCATCCCCAGGGACATCTAGTCATGAAATTCTGGCTACCTGGTCGTCCCCTCATGAACGAAGCTTGCAGACTAGGATCGTCTCGGGGACCAGGATTTTGCAAGCTCACTAAAAAGATCATTAGCGAGTCACAAATGAAGAATTTTTTATTTTCAGAAACCTATTTTTTGACAGAAATGAAACAAACCAAAAGTATGGCTTTGTAGAGGGGGTCACCCTGAAAAAAGCCCATGCCTCATTTGGCCCTAAAGTCACCCGTGGAGAAAGCTACGACATTTTGTTTGACTGGAAAACTGAAAACAAGATGGTGGCTCATGAACTAAGAATTTTTCTGACAGACTAAGATTTTCCTCTGTGAGGTGGAAAAATCCTTGACCATGAGGCAATTCTTAGGTCGTAAAATATACATACAAAATTTTGGACTGAACTGAGCATGCTCAGAACTCAAACATTACAAATGTAATAACTTTTGAACAGTTTAATATTTTTTTACCAATTCAACACTGGATTGTTCTGTGATCCAAACTCTTTCTAAGTTCCAAATTTCAGACCAAAAGATCACACGGTGTGGTCAGAGTACCACAGGCAAAAAATGCATCAAAAGTGGCAAAAAGTGCATTGTTTGACGTTTTGCTGTGCAGAAATCATATCTTCAACCAAAATGCAACTTGGTAAATCAAGAGCTCTACCATGCCAGACCATGCATTCCAAATTTTGTGCAAATCTGTTTTGAACAGTTGCAAAGTTATTAACATGCAAAATTTGAGGTTTAACATTAAAGTGCCTATTCAACTCTAACGATGAGGGCGACCGCCCATATGTGTGTGTGTGTATATATATATATATATATATATATGTGTATGTACACACACACATATATATATATAATCTTGCAACAACCCTTACAGAAATATAGGTGTGTTGTGTGCATGCAGAATGTATGCCACATGCTTAATTGTGCAATGTTTGCATGCAGTTTGCATACACAAAGTGATCCTAAGTGAACCAGATCTAAAAAGCAAATCAAGTCTGCATGCTGCAAGCTTCATAGGTTTCATAGGTTGTTTCTCAGCTTTATAGAGACTGAAGTTTATTATAGCTCGCTTGAATTCTAGGGGTACCCAGTAATGTTGTTACTAATCAGGTAGGAGTCTAAGGTGTGACTGAATGTTTCCATGGTTTTTGCTTGCCACCACTTCTACTGGGAGTTTGTTCCAAATTTTAACCACATTGACAGAGAACCAATGTTTTCATGTATGTGTGTTATATCTCTCACCTTTTATCTGTAGGGGGTGGGCTCTGGTATTATATTTCTGATCTGTCAAGGTAAGTCCCAACGCTCCATAGATGTAAATCTGATAGTGCTCTAAAATCAGGCACATGCCCCCCCCCCAATCTGTGATATTCTAACAAATGCAGCTCCAGATTTTGCAGCCTCTGTTCATAGTTTTGACCCTGGACCTCTTTAATTCTCTGTGTGGCCCTTCTTTGGACTTTCTCCAGGGCTTTTATATCTCCCTTATTTCCAGGTGCCCAAAACTGGGCACAGTACTTTGTGTGTGGGCATCCAAGAGAAGTATAGAGGGGAAGCAGGACTTCCTTCCTCCTACTGTTAATATGTCTGTGGATGCAGCTCTGGATACCGTTAGTCTTTTTAATTACTTGGTTGCAATGTAATTTGAATTTGAGGTCATTGCTATCCCTAATTCCCAGATCTCTCTCATCTTGTACTACCTTTAGTACCTGCCCAGCTAGTGTGTAGTTCATCAGGCTGTTGTTTTTCCCAAGTGCATCACTGTGCACTTCTCAATGTTGAAAATTATTTTTCTCTTGTGCCCAAACTTTGAGTTTCCCAGTGCTTCTTGTAATACCACAGCTTCCATGTGACTGTTTACTGGGAAATCTAGGCACGTCTGCTCATAATTTAGAAAGTGAAACATCAGCTTGAGGCTTCATTGTTGAAATATACAAATTAAAAAGACAGGGACCCAGCACAGATCCCTTGGGCACCTCTGCTGGTCACGTCTGCCCAACCAGAGAATTTGCCTCTAATACAGACCCTTTGACTTCTTCCCGTTAACCAGGCCCTAATCCATTTAGATATTTTTGGCTGGACTCCTAGTTCTTTATGGGCTTCAACTAGCTCCTCATGAAGGACTTTGTCGAAGGCCTTGGCAAAGTCCAGAAACACAACGTCCACTGAATTATCATCATCTAGGGCTCTGCTGACTTTACCACAGAATTCTAACAAGTTAGTTTGGCATGACCTACCCGTTGTGAATCCATGTTGTGTCTCATCCCCAGCCACTAACAGATCTATGTAGTTCATGATCATGTCGTTAACTATGCCTTTGAGTAACTTTCCAAGGACTGAGGTCATACTTATAGGTCTGTAGTTGCTAACCTCCTGCCTGGAACCTTTCTTTTGTATCAGAATAACCATGGCTTGTCTCCATACCCCCAAGACCTGTCCTGTATCTAAGAATTGTTGTAAGAGGAATGTAGCAGATCCTGCCAGACTATCAGCAAGCTTTTGTGAAGTCTTGGGTGTAGGCCCTCTGGGGCCCTATGCTCTTATTGTGGTTTCAGTTTTTAGTCTTTTACACATCTTGGAAATCCCGATTTGGGGGCCTACTGCCATTTGTTGTTCAATGTTTGCATTGGATGCTTGTGATCCTACATAGAAGACAGAGGAAAAATAGCTGTTGAAGTGATCTGCCATATCCTTGTTTTCTGTTATTAGATTCCCAGTATTGTCTTTTAAGGGGACAATTATCCTGCTAAATCTCTTTTTGTTATTTATATAGACATAGAAGGACTTATGGTTGTCCTGTACCTTAGTAGCTAGGTGGTTCTCATGCTTATTCTTGGCTTTTGCTATAATCCTTTTTGCATCTTTCAGGCATTGTTTATGTTTCCCAACATCTGTTGTCTCCACTCTGTTTTGGCCCTGCTATATGCCCTGCTTTTCTTTTTTATTGCTTTTTTGACAGCAGGGGTCAGCCATGGGGGAAGGGATTTTCTGGGCCTATTATATTTATTAGTGGATGGTATGTGTGTGTGGACTAGGTTATTAAGTTTGGTGCTAAACTTATCCCACATATTTTGCATTGACTCATTTTCAAATTCTGTTGCCCAATTCCATTTGGCCAGCTCACATTTCATTCTATTAAAGTCAGCCTTATTATAGTTATATATAACAGTGGGCTGTATTGCTTTCCATGGTCCCCAGATATTTAAAACTAACCATGGAATGGTCGCTGAGCTCAGGGGCTCAACTGTACAATTGTGGATGTTATTTATATTGCTCAACACCACATCCAAGATGTGGGTACCCCTGGTGTTTTCTAGGACAAATTGTTCTAGGCATGCTAGCATGAAGGCTTCAAGGTTACTAGCCTTCACTTGGGAATCCATTTTTAGTGAATCCCAATTAATTCCTGGGAGATTAAGCTCTCCTAATAGGATAACATTATCCTTCTGCTTAATATGTTTAATAAAATCTAATACTAGGCTATTGTTCAGGGCTGGGATAGCAGGTGGTCTATACACAACGTCGAGTATTGATCTTAGCTGAGTGTTGTGGGGTGACTTTTATCTAAAAGAATTTTGGAATTGCTCCATGTAGTGCAGTTAATACTTTCTGATACAATGATGTCTAAAATATATAGTGCCACCCACCACTTCTTAGTATGTCACCTGGCCTTGTTGTATAGAGTATAGCCAGAGATCTGTTTATCCCAAGTGTCTTCCTCCCTCCACCAGGTTTCAGTGATAGCACATATGTGAATGTTTGAGTTATGTAGTGTCAGCTTTAATTCATCCATTTTATTGTTGAGACTTCTGGCATTTAATAAAAGGAAGTTCCAGTCGGACTTGGAGGTGTAGCTGGTGTTATTAATCCTGGGTTTTGTGGACCCCACATTTCCTCTTGCTTTACGTGACATGTGCACAGCAGGTAAGCTGGTGTGAACATCTAAAAATTACATCAGGTTTGTCGTTGCATGCTTGACATGAGTGCAGCAGTTAAACTGGTGTGAACATCATTTAAACCACATCAGGGTCACATTCTGCACACTTGCTATGTGCACATCAGCTAAACTGGTACAAATCTCATCTAAAAACCACATCGCTTTCTATTTCTTATAATACTGCAAGTGATTAGAGTCATTAAAACAAATTTTTATTTGGATTCCCTTAACAATTAGGTAAACTCAATAATTCTAATCCTTTTGCAAGTTGTTTAATGGCTTTTGATTTTTGTCATTAAATTGTCATTAATTTATAAAGTATTGTTTGCTTACTGCATTAAATGCCTAGGATATAGCCAGTCAACATCTACCATTCCAGATGTACGAAGGGGGGCCTCTTTGTTGTGAAGCTTGTCCTTTTTGTTTTGGACCCTGCAAATCCCTTATGCATATTTAGTGCTACAAATGTGTTTCTCCATGACTGATTCATCTCACTTACTTTCCCTTTGTCATTCTGTATTGAGTATATACACTACGGCCATGCTCAGCATTCTTTGTGCTAAGTAGTGTCTTGGAAGCATGCATCATAACTCACATTTTGTCACTGAAATAAGGGACATGGACACTCAAAATAGGGACAATGAGGGACACTAACCCGCATGATGATCAGGACACATCATGAAACAAGGAGCTACAGTGCCTCAGAACACAGTGGAAACCATTGCATTAGCACCTGAGAATAAATCTCTTCCAGTTGTTCCATTTAGGTAGGGCAGAGGCAGTTGCATCCCCTCTCCCCATATTTGTGCCTAGGTTGTTCTTATGGTGTGGCAATAATGGCATTACATTTGTATTTAATCTTTTGCACAATAAGTCCCCATCTGGCCTGTGTGTGTTGCCCTGCAGGTACTCTCCAGACTCGACTGTGTCTGTATTGTGTTGTCCACTCTCTCCACCTATTGGCGGTGGCACAATGACATGTGATGTAGATGAGCTCCAGCAAAGAAAGAGCGCATGAGTCTTGCAAGTGCAATACTGTCTTTCCCACCACAGAGTAGACAGACTGCACACTATGAGTCAGCGAGAACTGAACTATCAATAGCAGTGTTGTGGCAGCATATTTTTGTTGGTCTATTCTTAGTGAATCTCCATCTCCCCTGGTGGCAGAAGGGGCAGAGGGTGAGCTAGAAGCCAACTCAAGATTAGGCTGCCTACTTACTCTACTACGCTCGCCATGTAAAACAAAAACAGCACATACCCCCTCAGCAGCAAGCTAGGCTTAGCAGCAGTGGTGACAGTGGTGTGGGTGGTCTTCACAGGCCTTCATCAGTGCAGTGCAGCAGTAGCCACAGCAGCAGCACCCAAGCAAGAAGCAAGTAACCCAGGTTGAGTGGGTTTGGTTGGTGAGGTGACTTGGTCATGGACCACGTTGGGGACCTGTGATGGTCGGTTCTAGCATTCAGCTTGTGGTGGAAGGAGAGAGGAGTAGCAGACTGAAAACTGGGCTGGTGTCACACTGTGCCAGGCTCCAGGCTCTGGCCACATGGCTGGGTAAATCAAAGTAAATAATTTTTTTACAGGGGAATTGGGGAAGGAGGAAAGACTGAAATATTGATGTTTTTTCACATTTCTTCACCTTTTGGTGGCTTCATGACTCATAGGAGATGGGTATTGAATGGAACAGAGTCAGGAAGAAAAATCCGGGCAAAGTTCTTTTTTGGGGGGAGAGGGGCAGAACTTCAGAAAGGAAAAAAATTGGTTCGGAACTGTTTGGGTTTAAGTCCAAATCTGATGCACTCCTCTGGAGAATATACAGATGAATCTTATACATTTGAATTTTTCCTGATCTGCATATCACTTTTCAGTCAAAAGAAATAAGTTGTACATTTTAGAGATGTTACAGGCATTCTAGAGCCATCCCTTGCATTCATGGACAGTTGAGCGGTATGGTAAGCTCAGACTATTGCAGCCCCCACTATAGTCCGGCTTATGCCCCCCCCCAGTGAAGCTGACTTCCACATTGCCACTCTCAGACACATTATGACAAAAGGTAAGGGAGAGTTCAGGGTTGCGCACCATTTAAATGAATGGGGGTAATTTTTTTATTACTATTTAATATATTATTGATGAAGAGTTGGAGAGTAATGAAGGCCACCGCTCAACTAACAAGGACCTTATTAGTAGAACAGTGGCCTTCATTATTCTCCAACTCACAATCATAATATAAAATTTGTAATAAAAAATTACTCCATTCATTTCAAGGGAGTAAGCCCCAGCACTCTGACCTATCGACATCATCTCTTAAAGACTCCTGCCTCCGCCTCCCTAGTAATCAAGTAAGAGACTTTTTTCTTGTATCTATACTTGGTGGGTTGTCTGTAACAGCATGGCCATACCCGCTACAGTGTGTGTGTGTGTGTGTGTGTTTGTGTGCGGGGGCTAGCCATATGTGTGTGTGTGTGTGTGTGTGTGTGTGTGTGTGTGTGTATGCATGTGTGTGTGTATGTGTGTGTGTGTGTGGGGGTGGGTGTGTGTGTGTGTGTGTGTGTGTGTGTGTGTGTGTGTGTGTGTGTGTGAAGTTATTGCTACTTTTGTGTTTGCACTTTTAAAGTCTGTTTGCATGGAAGCATTCAACACAATGGAGAGAAAACAGTAGGAGTACAGACCAGCCAGAAGTAATTAAGTGGTTTTGTGGATAAGTTTGTGTATCGGGTGAGGAAACAACACATGTGTATCCATTGGCACATGTGCTACAGTTCAACTGTGAAACTGAGATGAGTAAGAGAAAAAAAGAAAACTGAAAAGCATAACAGTGGCTACAAACATGCCACATGCATGCAGATATAATCAGATACAGTATGTACTGAAATACAAGCAAGCCATATGTGTGCAGACAGTGTGGCTTAGTGGTTTAAGGTATTGAACTACAAGCCAGGAGACTTGGAGGCATAAAGACCTGGGCTTGTATCTCATTCACCCCACTTGTGTATGGTGTGATCCTGAGAAAGTCACTTAGCTTTTATGTGTGCAGTTATCAGTGACCACTTGCTTTTTGCACGCATGCCACATGCCTGCGGTCTTTTCAGTTTAACATAAAAATCATGGTTTCCACACTTGCTTGCTGCATGCATGCCATATGCATGCTATCAGTTCCAATTTAACATTTAAATCATACTGCACATATCACTTGGGTAGTTTTATGTGTGCAGCATGAAAACATTTCATATAATTATTTCTGTGAGGGAAGCTTTAGCTGATTTGTTGTGCTGTACCTGCAGCATTAATTGGCTTTGATTTTCAAAGTAAAAAGAAATAGAGCCATCCCAGTGGTGCAAAGGGCTGAGGCACTGGAGCCTTACCTCACATCACATCGGTGACCTGGGTTCGAGAGCGGACTCAGGTGTTGGATGGTCAGCTGGAGAAAGGTAGGATTGTGCATCTGGGGACTGTTATCCTCTCCTGGGGTGGGTTGGGGATTGGCGTCACTCTGGAGTGGCCCCGGTGGAAGACAAGGGAAGCTCAGAGGTAGAGCAACTAGGGGAAATCAGAGGAAAACACTGAAAATGGCGTCTTCTCACCGCATGATGGGCGCCTGGACCAGTGCCCCCGAGCTCCACGAAAAGCTGACCTAGCCACAGCAGCACCTAGGACCAATGCCTGGGCCGATAGGGACATTTCTCCTCAGAAGAGGAGGACTCACCCATGCAAAGCTTACGCCGGGTTACCCTGAGGTGGCTGCAATGTGGGGTCAGGAGGCGGTGGAGACAAGTGAGAGGTGAATGTCCTTGGCAACTGGCCTTAAGGAGAGTTAGGGGAGTTGCAGGGGAGATAAATAAATAACACACACAAAAAAAACATAGAAGTATTGTGTTGTTAAAAGGGTTTGTTTCTGCAATGTATGAAATTATGCATAACAGTGTTATAAATAAAATGCACTTAGCTCAGAGGTGTTTTAAACAATGGCACCATAGTTTTAATTTTAGGTTTATTCATTTTCATGTAGCACTTTTTTGAACTATGCTATGGAAGGGGTTTGGTTGGGCTCACATCAGATCAGCAGTGAATACGGTCTGCAATGTTGGAATTCCAATTACATTTAGATGACCTGAACACTAATCAGAGCTGGCCTGATGTAAGCTCCCCCATAACCACTGACCATAATGTTCAAACTAAATTGGTTAAACTTCACCAATTAATGTAATGACATTTTTGATGAGTGGCACCTATGGTTGGATGATTTAAAACAAGAGCATAGCATACTTGGTCATGCCTCTTGATGAAGGGGTATCAGTGCCCCGAAGTGCTGAGGCTGGAAGGGTCTTGCAGCCTTGAAGCTTTGAATAGTTCATGTGTATTACTTTTTGCTTACAGTTGTAAGTACTTAACTATATTTATTTTTTAATAAATAAAAAATACTCTCCCTGAATTTTGGATCTGGAGTGATGGATTTTACTTATTATTTGCTCCTTATCTCACCTCTAGAGATGCAACAAAACTAAATTTCACTGGTGAAATTCTGGTGACATCGTGAATTTTGCCATGCAAAATGTTTTGCAAAATTTGCGGATTTTGCTGATGAGTTTCGATGGTCCAAACTGTGAAATTCCGCTAGTGAAATTGCCAATTTCAGCCATGAAATGAGGAATGTCACCAGTGAGTGGTGGAATTTCACCCAGGAGTGATGAAATTCTGCCATTTGTGTACAAAATTCCACATTTCATGGGTGAAATCTGCAATTTTGCTGGCAGAATTTTGCATTTTGCACCCAGGAAATATTTTGTGAAACGTGAATTTTTCTAAATATTTTGCAGAACAAAATTCATGGATTTCACACATCTCTACTACCTTCAGTCCTCTCCATCATCCCCTCTGCCTCCAGCTCCCTCCACTCTGTGTATCCTTGCATTTATCTGTTCCTTATTCCTACTCCTCTGATAAGCATCAGCTTTTTCCTATTGTCTCCCTTCACTCTGGAACCTACTCCTACCCTCCTTCCATTTCACCACCACCCCTGTTTGCCTCAGGTACCAATTGAAACTACTGTATGTCCCTCCCCCCTGCTCCTATTTTCCTCCTGCCTGACTGCCCCTTTTACATTTGCCTCCTACCCTGGTATAGGTGTGACTGAAATGCCTGATTTTTGCTGCTTGCTCTTATGTTACTTACTCCTGTTTTAAATCATGTACTCTATGCCACCTTACTGTAACTGTGAAGTGTGACAATGTTATGTAATTGCATAAACACTGTACACTATGTATCTGTGCTATGTATTTGCCTACCCTTTTCCCTTTCTCCAGGTCACACCTTGAAACAGCCTTGGCTCAGTGTGCCATTTCTCAGTCACCATTTTTTTCAAATAATTTATGCAACTCTTGTCAGGATAAATTCTAATACATATTTTTTATATTTAGTGGTGGTCAGTCCAAGAGTCAGAAATAACATTTATCCTCACTCTAGGTCCCATGTCCCAGCATGTATCCACACAGCAGGTTTTTATTGGTTAGAGCCGGCAGTGCAAGCAGCACATTCACCTTCACTGTCCCCAGACAACTCATGTGCTGGCTCCGAATCCCCTCTTCTCAGTCTCAATGAAGCCCTCACTCTGTAAACTCTCCATTTTGAATTTAAAATAAGTTAAATACCAAAAGACAGTGCAGTCCATTCACAAGCAGTTCTTAACTGCTAAAACTCTTCCCCAAATTCATTTTCAGTATCTCCCTCCCCCCCAACAAATCCACTCAATAACCTCCTTACCCATGGGCAGTATTTCCCAATTACCAATTCCATGAAACTGATGCCTTCCCCAGAACTTTGCAACAGAAACCTATGCTTTCCAAATGCCACATCTTCCTCCAATCATTCTCACAGGTAGGGTACACACTAATATGCTGATACACAATGTCAGCATTCTAGACCAACTGTTCACTTCCCACTTGGTCATCCAAAAGAGTAATTTTTGAAACATGGTTTAAAAATTAAAACAAGAAAACAGAACACAACATGTCATGAAATAGAGCCTTGCACACATGAGATATAAGGCTGAGAAAAGGTGTCGCTAGAACAAATGTTGCATAAGTTATACCCAGATAAAATTGATGAACAGCTTTGACAAAGCATTTCTGCAAAACGTTTAGATAGCTGGTAGAGGGGCTTGCATGCTGTTTATACAATGTGCACTGAATATACTAAAACAAGAAGCTGTTCATTTGTTTTTGGTGTGGGTATGGATAAATGAAATATGCCATGGCCTGAATGAAGATACAATTGTTATTCTCCCTTGTGCAGCTTCATCTTTGACATCGCTCATGGCTTCATTACTCGTGATGTCATAAGGTCATCCTGCACCTCAGAAGAATATTATTGATATTCTCAGTCAGGCCATAGCATATTCCATATACATATATCCTTTGCAAAAAAACTGTGTTAGTGCACCATTTAGGGCTCAACTAAATGCAATAATAGTCGGGAAATGTGGCTTAGGGCGTCCAAGCCTGTACAAGCACACTTTCATTAATTGACAGCTAAGTGGGCAACTAACCATGGAAGAGAAAGGAGGGCTGCATCAGTCACCTGCTGGGGTTCAGGATGGCAGGGGGGCAGGGTGGTGGGACACTACCTGCTGGCATGGGGGTTCAGTTCACTGGATCACAAGGGAATAGAATTCAGTTCACAGACTGGGGTTCAGGGATTAGGGGTTCACAAGACCACCAGGGAGAAATGTTTATTTTTACTGTACAGGGGATCAGGATGGGGGTTTACACTGGATACCAGGGACATAATGCCCAGGTCAGGCAGGTAATTGGGTGGGGGAGTGACTGCTAGCCACCAGGCTATTATTTTTGACACATGGGGCGGGTGATTGGGTGGAGACTGCTAGCCACCAGGGGATTTTGTTTTTTACATTGGGCAGCAATCGACAACTGGTGGGGTGCCACTAGACACCAGTGAAGTCATGTTAATACATGGTGGAGTAATCAGGTGTGAGGAGGGACTGCTAGTCACCAGGGAATTATTTGTTTTTACATTGGGTGGTGGTCAGCAACTGCTGGGGGGGAGTGCCACTAGACAACAGGGAAATAACATTATTATACATGGGAGTGATTATGTGGGGAGAGGGACTGCTAGCCACCAGGTGGGGGGGCACTGGACATCAGGCACAGTTTTTTTTTTCTGTGTCTGAGGTAACTCATTTGAGCAAAAGAAGGCAAAAATTCACCCAACATATTCAGAAGAGTTCTGATCTGCCACAGGTGGAAGTTTGGAAACTTCTGTGAAGGTTGTGATATTTCGCAGAAGGTCTGCTAAGCAGAACAAAAGGTGAATTCATAAAGCAAATGCAAAATCACCTTTTGGGTTAGATGTAAAAATTTCCACCCCCTTGTTCATGAGGTGGAGTGCTAAAGAGGATGGGGGGGAGAGAGAGAGAGAGAGAGAGAGAGAGACATCTGTTTTCGGGTGAAAGGAATTCCAGCGAGGCAGTGGCATCAGCACCTGTGGAGGAGCTCAACATTAAGAGTATATTTGTGGTTCTAGAGAAACTTCTGATATCAGAACTTAATATACCCAACAACATTGTGACATTGGAAACATGTAGAAAAGGGCATGATACCATGAAGCTGAGAATGCTTAGGACACCATCTTGTGGGCTGGATAACTTTGAATTTAAAGAAGACTGGGAAAACTTGTACATAAATGTGCCACAGGTTTTCTGAAACTAATAATAAAAGTAGATCGGCTAAAAAATGAGAAAAGTCTAAAAGAAGTTGATGCTGAAAAACAAGTTATTTCAGGGCTACAGCGTGAAGCTGATTTTAATAATTTGGACAAAGCCCTCAATTTGAAAATAAATAAATATGAAAAAGACCTGTCAGATAAAAAAATAATCAAAGCTAATCAGAGACCAGAACAATTACAAAGCAGGCAATATTTTTAGCTGGCCGCCAAATTAGACCTTTAGTCAGCATTCCCTAAGCAGAGGGAGACAAATGAGTAAAAATAGGCAAAGACAGACCGCAAGAGGCCCTGAGAGAGGAAGGCAAAGCACAATGCATTTTTTAGGCTAACGAGGTCTGGCATAGAACCAACAACCACAGGGCAAACCAGAGGAAGAAAACAGAAGACAAAGAGAGGACAGAGGGGAGGAAGAAGGAACACATTTAACATAATGAAGAGCACTAAGGGAGAAGAAACAGCACCTGAACTACAAATTATAAACCTCTCCAGTATAGAGTTCACTGAAGCACAGCTGTCAGTGTTGCACAAGGGTCTTAATTTTGTTCCTGCTGCAGCAGTTAACCCATTCCAAATTGAGATTGACCTGGATTCATCAGGAAAATCAAACTGAAGTATTTTTTTTGCTTTGAAAAACAACAATTCCACTATGGGGTGCTCTAACCTGTTAAATGAAGAGGTAGCAGAAGGGATACAGGCTGGGATGTTGCCATATGAACAGACAGAGGCAGACTTGATTGGAGAAAATGTGGAGTTTGAAATGGACACCCAAGACAGAATTAACTTGGATATATTAGAGCAGGTAACAACATTCAAATATCTAGGTATTACCCTTGATACCTCTTTCACCTACCATGCTCACATCCAGCTCCTATCTGCTTCTATCAACTCTAGACTTGGTCTCCTCTATTGCCACAAGTATTGCCACCCCCCTGAGGCTATCTGCCTTACTGTTTTCTCTTTGGTACTCTCCCTGGTGGACTACAGGATAGTGACATATGGCACTGCTAACACTACTGCTTTGCTCCACATTAAAACAGCCCTCAACAAAGCCTGTCAGCTGGTCATGGGATGTGATAGACTGACTCACACTTATGCCCTATACAATCTCATGCAGTGGCTAAGCTTTGAGGGGAGACTTAAGTACCATACTTGCTTGCTTGCAAGAAAATTTATCTCAGGCAAGCCCCCCCAGACTTCATCCTCTTATCCAACTGACCCCTTCCCACAGGGTCTCCAGGAGCTCAGCCAAAGCATCTTTCTCTTATTTCCCACTGCAGGACCTCTCTGGGACAAAGGTCCTTCTTTTATTGTGCCCCCCTCTGGCTGAATGGCCTCCCAGCCTCTATCTGCCTGGAACCCAAGCTCAGCCTCTTTAAAATTAACCTAAAAAAGTTGCTTCTTGATTATGCTGCCTGTGACTGCTCCTAGCCCTCCCTCCATATCACCTCTCCAGGGAACCTTTACATCCAGTTTCCCGCTAATCCCAGTCCCAGTACTGGATACCTTTCTAAGCTACACAGCTTATGCTGACTTCCTTATCATCTCGGAACTGCGTTATTTTGCTCATCACTCTGTGTATTACTGAATATGTATCTACAGACACTGGGTTACCTGACCCAAGAGTTTGTGCTCTCATGTATGTCCTCACTGAACTGTAATGATCCCACTCTTTTGAAACCTCTTTACTAAGATGTGGAGCCCTGCAAAGGAATCTATTATTGAATATGTTTTATTGCCATGGGGTTATCTTACCCTAGAGTTTTGCTCTCATGTATGTCCATGCTGTATTGCAATATTCACAATGTTTTGTAACCTCTGTACCAAGACATGGAGCCTTTGCAAAGAAGTCTATGACTCAAAGGGTTGTAATTCTGACTGTGATACTAAATAAATAAATAACATAAATACAAATAAATTAGAGAACTTACTTAGGAATGGAAATAATACAAAAATGAAACTAAAATCAATGATTAAAAAAAAAACTGAAAAAATGAATTTAAAGGTAATTTCACTTTTTATCCAATCATAATAAATGCAGATATAACTGCATATGAAAAAAACTGTTCATAAACACATTTCTGAACTAATCAAGAAGCATGAAACTAAACCAGTAAGGAATGACAACATTACCACAGCTCAAAAGCAGGCACTACCTGAGCTAGAAAAAATGGAAAATTTAGTGATAAAGCCAGCTGACAAAGGTGGTAATGTTGTCATTATGAATAAGGATGATTATGAAGCCATGGTATTTAAAATTCTAAATGCGGAGGGTGACTATAGAGAATTGAATGGGAATCCCACACCCACCAGCAAACAAACTCTATCCAGGGCAGATATGGCTGTGGTGAGCTGCCAAATGACCAGTGTAACTCAGCCATTTTTTGGAGTTGTTTCACCAGATTTTCAACATGTCCATTTTGGGGCCCTACCTCATGAACAGTGCCACTGTAATTTTGTTCACTTGTCCTAAAAAGTGATTTCGCAGAGCAACCATGCCATTCTGTGTCACAGATGCAAAAACATGTTCCGGGCAGGATGTGAAAAATGACAGCAGTACTGTTAATAAGTAGGTATGCAAAAGTGGCAATGTTGAAAATCTGGAGTGAAAATATTCAAAACTGGTGAAGTTAGGAGCATGCATAGAAACTGCGCAATGCACACTCATAACAATCATTTTTTGGAATTTTGTTCACCAAATTTGCAACATGGGCTTTTTGGGACTCCACCTCAAGAATAGTGGCACTGTTATTTCATCAATTGGTCCCAAAAGGTGATTCCACTCAGTGACCACAAAATCACCTTTTGGGACCAAGTAATGAAATGACAGTGACTGTGTTCACAAGGTGGGGTCCCAAGAACCCCAAGTTGAAAATTTGGGTCCAAAATTCCTAAAAATGGCTGATATATCAACATAAGTTGAAAACCCCATTGACTACCATTATACCACACTTATCTTTGATTCTTCAGCTTGTGGTTCGGCTTTGATGAGTGCAGATGTGTCCTGGTCCTGAGAAGATGACAACACCAACCTCTGGAGGTAAGTATGGGGTAAGGGGGTGCGGGAAGTGGGTGTTTAGTGGGACGGTGGGGGTGGGGAGGGGAGGAGACTGGGGTGACAAAGATGGACTGTTTTCTTTTTGCTGGTAAAACAGAGATTGGGGCTGGTTTTCTTTATTTACAGAGGAAAAAAAGGAAGAAACATAAATTTGGGCACACTGGGATGGCTGCCAGTGAGCCACATGAGTTGGGAGGGTACATGATGCCGACACAGGATTGAGCACCCTGATGTCAGCACGGGAAAAAGAAAGAAACATAAATTTGGGCACACTGGGCTCCCAGTGTGCCACATGAGTTGGGGGTACATGATGCCAACAGGGTGATTGGGCACCCTGATGTTGATGTGGGAAAAAAACAAGAAAAAAACATAAGTTTGGGTACACTGGGTGGGCTCCCAGTGTGCCATATAGTCTGGGGGTACATGATGCCAACACTGGCATTGGGCACCCCAATTTTGCACAGGGATGGGAACAGAGGGAGCAGGAAGATAGCAGTATTGAGAGGGGCAGGAGGGATGTATTGTTGCTGGTGCTGAGAGGGAATGGAGGGAGTAGGGAGGACAGGAGCACTGGGAGGGTACAGAGGGAGTGCTATCCTCAAGATGGAAGCAATGCAACTGTGCATGCATGGGATCTGCACATGCGTAGTTGTGGTGAATGGCATTCTGCCATTCCCAAGATGGCGGCGCCAGCAGAACTGCACATGCATGCAAGGCGCGCATGTGCAGTTTTTGCCCTGGAATACAACAGTAATAGCTGAAATAGTGCTGCTGTTACTCCATAGTGGTTGATCATGGCAGAGTGTTACAAGCTCCGTTGGACTTTTGGAAGGATACTTCCAAATGTCCAATGGAAGGTGCCATGATCTGTCGTTTAAGGCAACAGATCGAGTCCTAAATGGTCAGAGGCTCTGCCCACAGCCATAAAAAGAAATGATTTCCCTATTACAAGAAATATGTCAGGACAGGGGGCATTACAGAGAAAGAATTTAAATTTATGCTTAAAGATTTTCCAGTCATGCCTACTTTTTATGCCTTTCTCAAGGTTCATAAAAATATGATAGAACCACCAGGGAGACCCATAGTATTTGGGATTGGCTCAACAACTGAAAAAAATGGGGTATTTCATTGATTTTTTTCTACAAAATTCAGTTAGCAAATTGCCATCTTTTTTGAGAGACACCAGTGACACAATAAAGAAACTTACAAGTGTCAAATGGCAAAATGATTATACAGTCAATTCCTGATATATGCACTTTGTTTTTGTGCATACATCCAAAATGGCATACAACTGAAATTGTATTGTATTGAAATCAATGGAGCCACTAAGCAAAACACAGTTTCTCACTTACTAGTCACATTTTGCTTTTAGTGAATGTATCAAACTCATTGAAAACATGCCAAGTCATCAAATGTTGCATACTCTGAGCTGTTTAAGCTATTTGTTTTCTCCATGGTTGCTTGTTCTGACAAACAGGCTGAAACTGAATAAACCGTGCATGTCTTTAATAACTGGCAGCACAGTTAGCACCTGTTAACAGGTGTGAGTAACAGTATTAATGCCTGTGAAGCCCTTGTTTGGAGGACACAGTGTGCATACAACCGAAATTTGGTATGCATATGAGCACATTTTTTATTATTAAATGTAGAGGGTTGGGTTTGGGACATGCCAATTTTGTGCATACATCTGGAATGTGTATACATCCAAATGGTATACAAGTGGAACCACTGTATATGGTAACTGTTGATGCTGAGTCACTTTATTTGTCCATCAAACACATTGATGGCATTAGAGCGACTCAGTATTTTCTGGAAAATGATGACTTGAACAGTGTGACACCTGTGGAACTTGTCCTAAGAGCTTTAGAGTTTGTTCTAACAAACAATGCTTTTGAATTTAAGGGACAGTATTACCTACAAACTTGTGGGACAGGGATGGGGCCGTAATGGCCCATGCATGTGCCAATCTGTTCCTGGGATACTGGGAAGCTACTACAATATTAGATGCATTCATCAATCCATTTTTTGAACATATAGTGGTCTGGTAGTGATACACTGATGACTATATTTGTGTTTTTAAAGGAAACAACAAAAGTAGCTGCAGCTTTTGTGAACTGGCTTAACCAAAATGATTTAAATTTAAAATGTACCATTAAAACAGACAGCACCAGCATTGACTTCTTAGATATCACACAACAAGGAGATGCAACAAGTAACAGAGTCACCACAAAGGGCTTTAGGAAACCAACATCTACAAATGCAATTTTAAGATATGACAGTGCACACCCAAAAAGTCTTAAAGACTCCATACAACATGGATAGATAATAACATATAATAATAATAATAATAATAATAATAATAATAATAATAATAACTTTTATTTCTAAAGCGACTCTCAATTTTCAAGGTGCTGTACAAAACAAATAATACAAGTCAAACATTATAATTCAATATAAAACACAGATAAAACTACAATCTCATCAACAGCTTAAACACAGTCAATACTCCAAGAAGGCAATTTGATAAAAATGAGTTTTTAAACCCCTCTTAAATTCCTCCACGGAGGTGCACTGCCATAACCGATGTATCAGGAGGAATTGCACAGACACAAAGAAATTTGAGACACAAGCCACAGATCTAGAGAACAGGGTTTGATTCCGGGCGAATGGCATAACACTACGACTGTGAGTTATGCATTCGCGGCTTCCCGCCAAAGGGACCCTATGCAGCATTCAGGAGCAGCAGGGTTCTGCACTTGTGACATGTGGGATACACCAGGCATAGGCTACCACCACATGTCTGGCATATAGAACCCACATGTCACAAATTGCAGCTGGCGATGGAAAGCCCCCCAAAGTCCCCCCACCTTGGACCACCTCAGCACACACCAGGGCGCATGGGAGGGCATGACAGAAGGCAAAGGTGCCTGGGGGGTGCACCAGAAATGGACTCATGGGGTCCCCGACATTTGGGGAGGTGGGGGATGGGGTATGCCTGTGGGGGCATGGGGAACACAGCTGTGTCGGTGTTGTGGTGCCACGGGGCGGGCAGTCGATGGATAGCACCATCAGCTGCCACTTAGAGCAGCTTCAGGCTGTCAGAGTTTAGCTCCACCAGTGCCCCTTCTAGAATGGCAATTGCAGATTAAGACAGCCGCCCTCCTAGAATTGGGTGAAGTTGCTGTCATAACCTGCACTTGCACCAGGCATTGCAGGCTGCGGCATGGTGAGTGGAATAACCCACAGATGTTGCAGCCCACATCCTCCATGGTGCAAGTCACCACTTGGAATACCACCAGGTGTAACGCATGGCATAAGGTGCAAGATACACCACGGGATTAGGTGTATCTCACCTTATGCCGGCGTAGCCCTCTTGGAATCAGACCCCAGGTTACTAAGCAGAGGTTACATAGAAATATAGAAAAACAGAATTTGACAGCAGATACAGACCACTTGGCCCACCCAGTCTGTCCATTTCCCTACCTATTGGATAAGTTGCAGATCCTAGTTAACCAACAGCCTACTTCCTCCTACCCCCAACCCCTAGAATTGCCTTATGTCTATCCATGCATTCTTGATTTCCTCCACTGTTTTTGACTCCACAACCTCCACAGGAAGGCCATTCCATGCATTCCACAACCCTCTCCATGAAAAAATACTTCCTCACATTACCTCTGAGCAGTCCCCCTTCTATCTTCAAATTGTGCCCCCTTGTTCTTGAACATCTCTTTTTATGAAAGATGCTACTCTCTTAGACTTTGTTGATTCCCTTGAGGAACTTGAAAGTTTCTATCATGTCTCCCCGTCCCTCCTTTCCTTGAGGGTATACATATTAAGCTCCTTAAGTCTCCCATCATATGTCTTCTGGTGCAGACCCTGCACCATTTTAGTTGCCCTACTCTGGACTGACTTCATCCTGTCTATGTCCTTGCAGAGACTTGGTCTCCAGAACTGCACGCAGTACTCCAGATGGGGTCTCACCAGCTGTCTGTAAAGAGGGATAACAACTTCCTGTTTTCTATTGGTGATGCCTCTCCCAGTATCCCAGTATCCCCCCAGCCCTCTCAAATTGCTTGCCCACCTTTAGATCATCTGATATGACTACCTCCAGATCCTTTCCATTATTGTTGTTGTTAGTATCTCACCCCCATAGTGTACTCTGTCGCTGGATTTTTTCCCCCAGGTGCATTACTTTACACTTCTTAGCATTGAATCTAAGCTGCCATACATTTGGCCTTTTCTCCAACCTTGCCAAGTCCATTCTCATCCATTCCACCCCACCTTGTGTATCAACCCTGTTGCAGATCTTTGTGCCATCTGCAAAGAGACATACTTTTCCTTCCAGTCCCTCTGCAATGTCACATATAAAGACATTGAAGAGGACCAGTACTAGAACTGAACCCTGTGGTACCCCACTAGTAACCCCCCTTTCTTCAGAGTGGACTCCATTTACTATTACCCTCTGTGTCCTGTTGTCCAGCCAATTTTTCACTCAGGCTACCATCTGGGGACCCACTCCCAGGCTGGCTAACGTGTACATTAATCCTTTGTGTGGGACTGTGTCAAATTCCATCATTTTCCCTGTCACTGAGGTCAGGCTAACAGGTATGTAGTTTTCTGCCTCTGTCCTGCTTCCACTTTTGTGAGGTGGAATCACATCTGCCATTCTCCAGTCCTCGGGTACCACCCCATCCTCCCACGATTTGTTAAAGAGGATGGTCAGTGGTGTCACTAGTTCTACCCTTAGTAGTAGCAAAAGACTTATTTTTATTCAGGATAAGTTCTTTCTTCACATCTTAGGCTGAAGCCTTTTTTCAAGATGGTCCTGACAATAGGACTTTAAAATTGTTCAAATACGAACACAATACAAACATCACTTTCAATCTCTAAGACCTTACAAACGTATAATAAGTATACTTATATTCCAACTAGACTTGTAGAACTCATTTCATAACATGAAATACCAATTAAAAATCCAAGAGATTTCTTATTCATCCATTGCACATACATCTAACTTTCACTTCCTGTGTCAGAAACTTAGTAATCAGAGATGGTTTATATATATTTTTTTTTATTTCGTTTTTAGTGACCAGGTAAGTGCACTAGACAAATCCTGCTTATTTTCAGGCACAACCCAGGGTAGGGGGATACAGATGAATGCCAACTGACCATGAACCAGATTAAGCTGTTGGTGGTATTTTTAGTGAATGAAGGAAATGTGGCCAGGACACCGGGGAAATTCCCCTACTCTTTTCAATAAATGCCATGGGATCTTTAACATCCACCTGAATTACCACCAGTCCAGGCAGATGGGACCTTGGTTTAACATCTCATCCGAAAGATGGCACCTCAGAAGTGCAGCACCCCTCTCATGCTGCACTACAGTGTCAGTACTGAGATATTAACCCAAGTGCCAGATGTGGGAACTGAACCCACAGCCCTCTGATCTCCCAGTCTCAGAGGCGAGTGTGCTACCTACTGAGCCACTGACACTAGCCTGATTTACTTTTTATATCATTCAACAGTTGACTGTTTGAGGCATATTCAGCTTTAAATGTAATTTTAGTAACATGATTTTTTACCCTAGGTTTATAGGGAGTCGCCCTATTATCTCTTACTTTATATTTATGCTTAACATTTTCTCCTGTATTTTATCCCTAAGATATTTTGGTTCTCCTGTCATTTGTAAACTATGCATTTGTAGGGTCCTTATCATTTTCTCCTATTTTCAAGTGTTAACCAATCCAATGTCAAATACAAATTACAATGGTGGGTTTTATAATCACATTGTAAAATGAATCCGGCTAAATTATTATAAGTAACCTCAAGCCTTCTTAAGAGAAAGCCTGAGGCCTTTCCACATATATGACTGCCATAATCTATTATAGGCAAGGCCCCTAGAATTCTGCGGCTGCAGAATTTTGTGCAGAACTTGCAAACTACCGCAGAACTTCTGCGGTGCCACAGAATTCACTCTTCTTGGTGATTTTTTATTAATATTTCTGTTCATCCATAGAATCTGGTTCCCGTCCCCTCTTTTTATATCCAAACCCCCTATATGCTCAGAATGTGATGTTATCATCGCTATAACATCATACATTAGCTAATGAAATGACTGCATTCTGCAACAGAAATGAACAGTCACTTACCTACCACATGGCACAGCACATCATGCATGGTGATATTTGCTCAACCTGCACTACAACCTAATACAATTTTCAGTCTTGAATTATTGCACTAGGGCCAACTTAAACAAAACCTTGTCAATAGCACAGACCTGTTACGTCCATACCTCACTTTGTACAAACCTATTTGTGCCTTTAAGGTATAGAGACACCATCTGAAATGAATAACTGGTAAAATGAATTTAACTATCATTTTTAAGAAAAATAAAGTAACTATGCCCCAAAAAGTGGAATATAATAATGTGTAGACCTGTTGAAAGAATAGACCTGTTAAATAAATAATTGACCTGTATGCATTTTTGCCAGGGTTATTGATTACATATTGTCATTGGTTGATAGAATCACCTAAAAGTTATGGAGAAATGTTGTGTGCAGGGACAGCTGTTGGGCCAGAGGGTAGCATGCTGTGTTTCCGTGCCGGCAACTCAGGTTCAGAGATTACTGTAGCTCTGGGAGCTGGCTGGGCAGCACAAGGATTGGTGGAACACATCACTGCTCGGAGCCTGGGAAGGTATGGTGCAGTGTTCTGTCACATGCAGGACACATTGTGATGGGTTGGAGAGCTCCATCTCAAAATTGGCTCACATGCATGTCACGGCCTAATGGTGTTACGCAGTGCGTCAGGGAAAGCAGGTTGACATGAAAAATGAGTTTTGCAATAACTCCTCTATTCCATTTCCAATGGTACCTGTGTGAATGAGGATGCAAGTTCATGGAAATAAAAAAAATAATAATATATGTATGTATATATATATATATATATATATATATATATATATATACACAGATATACACACACATACACACACACACACACATGTAGAGTATCTCTGTCTCTCTCACCACACACACACACACACACACACACACACACATATTTGTATGTATGTTACAGATCGCATATAAATATATAAGTGATATACAGTGGGAACCTCATGAGTGGTGTAGAAAGCACACACAAATATATAAGTGATAGACAGTGGAGACCTCATTAGTGGGATAGATAGCATGCATATTGAAATACCTTATTTATCACATAAGATCCTCTCTGCATATGTCATTTATGCAACAGGCTGGGACCTTAGGGAAAGAGACATTTGTTTTGCTTTTTTAGGCATAAAATTATTTTTATAAGTCTGTTATTTTTTGAACTAGTGTTACTGTGCTTTCTACCATCCTGATTGCTATAACCACTGCCATGAAAGTGAAGTCAGGATGACAAGCTTACACTGTGATGTGGTAGTTTGTTAGTGCCGCAGAACTTCCGCAGAAATTACAAACCACCGCTGCAGAAGTTCTGCGGCAAATTGTAGTCTTGCCACAGAACTTGGTCCCACTGTGCTGCAGAAAAGTAGGGGCCCTGAATAGGAGTTAATAACTGATTTACTATTGATTTCCACATACTAATATCTGTACAAAACCTATTTCTTTGTAAAGCCCCTAGTTTTCTATTTACTTTACCCACCAATTCTTCTATATGTATATCAAATTTCAGTCCCTGGTCAACCCAAACTCCTAAGTATTTATAAAAAGAAACCTGCTGTAATGTTTCCTGCCTTGATGTTTTTATATTCAAATCCTGTTTATGATTTATTCTATCCTTCTGTGTTGAAAAAAGAAGAGTTTTCGTTTTTTTACTGTTTAATACTAATTTTGAATATACTAACCATTTTTCTAACCCTGTGAAATTTTCCTGAAGTCCCTTTTCTATCGCATTAATATTTGTACCACACACTAGTAAAACTGTTTCATCCACGTAAAATTTAAGTTTAGTGTTAATAGTTACTTTTACCAAATCATTAACGTAAATCAAAAAAAGAGTCAGGCCGAAAATGGACGCCTGTGGTACCCCTCTAACAACTTTAAGCTGTTTTGAGGTTACATCATCAAGTTGAACCAGTTGTGTTCTTTCAAATAAGTAGGAAGAAAACCATCCCAGTGTTTCACAATCTAAGCCCAATCCTTCCAACCTTTGGAGCAAAACCCTGTGGTCCACAGTGCTGAAGGCTTTGGATAGGTCCACAAACCTCCCTCCCCCCTCAAGCTGAGAGGAGACAAGATCTATTAGGTCAGTGAGCACGGTGTCCATGGAACACCAGTTTCAGGAACCTGATTGTGAATTGAAAGTAAGTGGTATTTCTCCAAATAACCACTTAACTGGTTTGTACCAGTTTTTCCATTACCTTCGACACCGTGGACAACAGAGCAATCGGCCTATGGTTCGAAGGGTCAGTTGGATCATCCCCTTTAAAAACTGGGACTACCTTTGTTTTCTTCCAACTAGAAGGAAATTTTTCCATCGAACTCCAATTAAATAACTGGGTCAACATAGGGGCCAAAAATTCCGCAGCATCCTGTAAAAACTGTTTTCTATATTGCTCTAAGCTCATATGCTTTGTTAACTTTTAATTTATTTAATTATTTCTGAACCTTATTATAACTAATCTTCCTAAATCTAAATTTTGGAATTTCTAGAGAAGCTCTTAGTAGTTCTTTCAGAATTCTGGGATGGATCCCATCAGGCCCCATTGCTTTTTACACCTTCAGTTTTAAGAGTTCTTTCAGATCTCTTTCTTCTGTGAATGGGCTGGTATCAACCCCCCTATCCAGAGTGTTTCTGGTGTTTGGCTTAGGTACCTCCCCTTCTTCACTTGTGAATACTGAACAAAAATATTTGTTTAGTATCTCTGCCATTTCACAGACACCCTCTGCCCACCCCCATCCCCTTTATTAAGCTCACTATCCCTCCCTTGGTCTTTCTTCACTCCCTGTTGTACCTATAAAAGGTTTTATCCCCCTTCTTAACTGAGTTGCTATCTTTTCCTCGGTTTGGGCCTTTGCTGTTCTGACTGCCTTCCCTGCTTCCTTCTGCTTTAACTAATACAGTTCTCTGTCCTGCTCCTTCCATGATTATTTGTACTTCCTGAGTTACAGTAAGACTCTAACACAAAAGGCTTTTGTTGCAGCACACATAAAAATACAAAGCAAATTGGTGGACAAAGCTGCAGAAAAGAATCAAATAGCACCCAATTATGAAATCAAATGTACCCAATTATGATGTAACTGTGTATTCCTTTACACTGTTGGTTACCCTGGGAGAGGTTATGGCACCACAATTCGTACAGGGGTGGTATACAGACCCCCATCTCAGGGGGAGGCAATGGACAAGGAAATGATAGAAGGCATCCTTAGAATGGCAGAAAAAAGGGAGATATTGTTGATGGGGGACCTGAATATGCCAGACATTAGCTGGAGCACCCTAGTTGCAACCACATCAAAAAGCAGGTTTTTTCTCGATGCCGTACAGGTGGCATGCCTCAGACAGCTAGTGGTGTAATCCACTAGGGAGGGAGCAATCTTAGACCTGGTACTGTCAAATGGGGATGGAGAAAGGATCTCAGATTTAGAAGTGGGTAGCCATCTGGGAACAAGTGACCACCAAACAGTGTGGTTCATGATAAACACAGCCATAGAGTCGAGCCATACAAAAGCAAGAGTGTTGGACTTTAGCAGGGCTGACTTTGGGAAAATGGGAGTGTGCCTCAGAAAAGCACTAGCGAACTGGCAAGAAGGAGGGGGTGGAGGAACAATGGGGAAAAATCAAAACAGCCATCACAGAGGCAACAATCCTTTGTGTGAAGCAAATCAACAAAGCAAAACAAAGGAAAAAGACACTATGGTTCTCAAAAGAGGTGGCGGGGAAGGTTAAGAAGAAAAAGGTAGCTTTCAGGAAGTATAAGGAAACACAGAAGGAGCAGGACAGAGAACTGTACCAGTTAAAGCAGAAGGAAGTGGGGAAGGCAGTCAGAATAGCAAAAGCCCAAACTGAGGAAAAGATAGCTAGCTCAGTTAAGAAGTGGGATAAAACCTTTTATAGGTACATTAGGGAGCAAAGAAAGATGAAGAAAGGGATAGTGATGCTAACTAAAGGGAAGGGTGGGTGGGCAGAGGATGACAGTGAAAAGCAGGATACTGAATGAATATTTCTGCTCAGTATTCACAAAAAGTATAGGAGGGGAGGTACCTAAATTAAAGAATAGAAGCACTCTGGATAGGAGGACGATACCAGTCCATTCACAGAAGAAAAGGTTCTGAAAGAACTCTTAAAACTGAAGGTGGACAAAGCAATGGGGCCTGATGGGATTCACCCAAAAATTTTAAAAGAACTAAGGGTAGAACTAATGACACCACTGAGTACCCTTTTTAACAAATCATGTGAGGATGGAGTGGTACCAGAGGACTGGAGGAGGGCAAACGTGATTCCCCTTCACAAAAGTGGGAGCAAAACAGAGGCAGGAAACTACAGACCTGTTAGTTTGACCTTAGTGTTAGGGAAATTGATGGAATCAGTTCTGAAGGAAAGAATTGTTGATTTCCTAAAGGCCAGTGGGGCACAAGACCCAAGGCAGCATGGATTCACAGCGGGATTTTCATGTCAGATGGATCTAATAGATTTCTTTGACTGGGTGACCAATGTAGTAGACTAGGGAGGGGCTGTGGACATGGCCTACCTAGACTTTAGTAAGGTGGCATTTGACGCAGTCCCACACAAAAGATTATTATACAAGTTAGCCAGCATTAGAGTGGGTCCCAGGGTGGTGGCCTGCGTAAAAAATTGGCTGGACAACAACATACAGAGGGTAATAGTAAACGGAGTTTACTCTGAAGAAAGGGGGGTTAGTAGTGGGGTACCACAGGGTTCAACACTGGGACCGGTCCTCTTTAATGTCTTTATAAGTGATATCACAGAGGGACTGGAAGGAAAAATATGTCTCTTTGCAGAGGACACAGAGATCTGCAACAGGGTTGATACAGAAGGTGGGGTGGAGAGGATGCAAAGGGACTTGGCAAGGTTGGAGGAATGGTCAAATGTATGGCAGCTTAGATTCAGTGCAAAGAAATGCAAAGTAATGCACCTGGGAAACAAAAATTCAGTGGAAGAGTACATAATGGGGGGTGAGATAATAACAATAACAGAAATGGAAAGGGATTTGAGGGTAGTCATATCAGATAACCTTAAAGTGGGCAAGCAATATGAGAAGGCAGTAAGGAGGGCTGGTGGGATACTGGGATGCATAGGAAGAGGCATCACCAGTACAAAACAGGAAGTTGTTATCCCTCTCTACAGACAGTTGGTAAGACCCCATCTGGAGTTCTGCATCCAGTTCTGGAGACCCCATCTCCGCAAGGACATAGACAGGATGGAGGCTGTCAAGAGGAGGGCAACTAAAATGGTTCAGGGTCTGCACCAGAAGACATATGAAGAGAGATTAAAGAAGCTTAATATGTATACACTCTAGGAGAGGAGGGAGAGAGGGGACATGATAGAAACTTTCAAGTACATCAAGGGAATCAACAGAGTCCAAGACGGTAGCATCTTTCAGAAAAAGAGATGTGCAAGAACAAGGGGGCACAATTTGAAGGTAGAGGGGGGACAGCTCAGAGGTAATGTGAGGAAGTATTTTTTCACTGAGCGGGTTGTGGATGCATGGAACAGCCTTCTTGAGGAGTTAGTAGAGTCAAAAACAGTGGGGGAATTCAAGAATGCATGGGACAGACAAAAGGCAATTCTAGTGGGGGGATAGGAGGAAGTAGACGGATGTTTAACTAGGCTCTGCAGCCTATGCATTAGGTATGGAAATGGGCAGACTAAATGGGCCAAGCGGTCCTTATCTGCCATTAAATTCTATGTTTATATGTTTATATACTGTATATATTGTTAACCTCTCCTTTCCAGGTCCATCTTGAAAATGAGATTGCTCAATGATGTTCACCTGGTTAAATAAAGATTTGATTGATTGATTGTTTGAAATAGTGAGTAAATGGGGCCCAGTGACATTCTCCACTGAATTCAGTAGCCTAGCTGGCTCAATAGGGAACATCATATGGAGGAACTGGGACATACTGCTAGGTTACAACACAGTTGTGGAGACAGTAGGTACTACACCATAGGTGAGTTTTGGGAAAGAACCAACCATAAAATATAAGATTTCATAGCCAACGTAAAAGGAATGAAATTATCACAAACAAAAGTTGGCTACCTACAAGGCCCTCAGGTAACTACAGATGCACTAAATGTAATATCTGTAAGTATATAAAAACTGGTAAAGATCTCGGCCCCTTTAATGGACATTTAGAAATAAAAAGTAGGGAACTGGTTACATGCAGTACCACTTTTCTAGTCTATCTTTTATAGTGTATATGTGGCATAGGATACATGAGGAAAACTGTATGCTGTTTCAAATAAAGGATACAAGAGCACATTAAGTCCATTATAAATGTAAGACTGGACAAACAGGTAAGTAGACACTTTTCTCAAAAACATAACAGCAACCCAAGGGAATTTAAATGTATGGGAATAGAATGTGTCAAATGTAGCAATGGGGTGGAGATACACATAATCTCCTATTGCAAAGAGAAGGATTCTGGACCTAGAGACTAAACACTGTAACAACAGCTGCACTAAGTAAATATCTAGACCTCAAACCATACTTAAAGAAATTTTGAAACAACTGTTTTATTATTTATTTTTTTATTTTATTTTATTTAGCTTTTGTTGACCGGGTAAGTGCACTAGACAAATCCTGCCTATTTTCAGGCACGACCCGGGAGAGGGGGATACAGATGAATGCCAACTGACCTTGAACCAGATTAAGCTGTTGGTGGTATTTTTACTGAATGAGGGAAATTTGGCCAGGACACCGGGGAAATCCCCTACTCTTTTTCGATAAGTGCCATGGGATCTTTAACATCCACCTGAACTACCACCAATCCAGGCAGATGGGACCTCGGTTTAACGTCTCATCCGAAAGACGGCACCTCAGAAGATTATGATATAATGATACTAAGAATGAACTAATTGTCTGTTTTGTTTCCTTCCCCTTCCCCACCATTACTTTCTCAAAGTGGCAGGAATATATACACTACCGGTCAAAAGTTTTAGAACACCCCCATTTTTCCAGTTTTTATTTAAATTTACGCAGGTTAATGTCTCAATGTACTCTGAAATTAAAGCATAGAACAAATAAACAATTGGAGATAAAAAAGAAATCATAGAATCATTTTGTTTAACAAAATTTAATCTAAATATTTGACTCATCAAAGTAGCCACCTTTTGCAGATATACTGTAACCGCCGAACACACTCGTGGCATTCTTCCTACAATGGACATCAAATATTGTTCGGGAAGTTCTTCCCAACACTGTTGCAGAAGTTCCTACAAATGTGTTGTACTTGTAGGTTGCTTTGCTTTCACCCTTCTGTCCAGTTCATCCCAAACCAGCTTGATGGGGTTTAAGTCTGGAGACTGTGCTGGCCATTCTATGATTTGAAGCCTACCGTCTTGTTCTTTTCCTCGAAGATAGTTCTGACATAGCCTGGAGGTATGTTTTGGGTCATTATCTTGCTGTAGGATGAACTCCTGACCAACTAGACGTAGACCAGAGGGTATTGCATGGTGCTGCAAAATGCTGTGGTAGCCCTTTTGGTTCAGGGTGCCAGTCACTCTGTGCTGTTGTCCTGTGAGCCGCCTATCACACAAGCTGTTGACTCTCAGAAACTTGTCTTCTGATTCTGTTGTGGCTTTGGGTCTGCCAGACCTCTTCCTGTCAGAGTTTCCTCCAGTTTCCAAGTGCCTTTTGATGGTGTAGGAAACTGTACTCACTGACACCTTGGCTTTCTTTGCAATTTCTCTACAGCAGTTTTGCTAACCTAAACTTTTTTTTTAACCTCTAGCAGTTTACCGCTTACCTTTGTACCATTTCAGGTTATTCACTGGACTTGAATTGCTTAAATTTCAATAAAAACTGGAAAAATGGGGGTGTTCTAAAACTTTTGACCGGTAGTGTAAAAAGCAAATAATGATTTCTGTGAGTTAATTTTCTGCATCTGAGCTATTCTAGAAAAAAAAATGAGATTATGAACAAAGAATAAAATAAGCCTCAGTGTTTAGTGCTTTGACATAGTGATGTAGTTCTTATGTTTGCTTGCATGCATGTGGAAGAAACATAGTGCCACCATACGAGTTTTCATAGGTGTGGCACCCCTGCATCCAATGCCCTGATAGTTTTTGCAGGCATGGCAGCAGGGCACCAATGAATGCCCGAGCTGTCTAAGATAGCAGTTCAGATGCAGTGGCATACAGTTGAAAGAGAAAGACCGCTACAATCAGCGGTGGTAACATGTAGGCAATTTTCATACTGCCATGCCATCAGCAGTATGCAAATTACCTACACGTCACCACCTTAGCAGTCATTCTCTTTCATCTGTATGCCACTGCATCTCCTTGCATGATGCACCCCCCCATTTGTTGTGTGCTGAGGGGCTGTCCAATCCATCTTGGCACATTCACACTCCCGCCCTTCAAGCACACTGTATGTCCGACAGGGTGCCCAATCCCTGTCGGCTCCAGTGTCCCTCTAAAAAGCAAACTTCAAGGTGCCACCCCGGGAGCCCACCCCAGCGTGGCAAAAGTCCCTTGTTGTCATATGCTCCCCTGCACACTGTATGGCCAACGGGGGTGCCCAATCCCTCATTGGCTCCACTGCCCCCCCAAACAAACTTCCAGATGCCACACTGAGAGCCCACCCCAGTGTGGCAAAAGTCCTGCATCATCTTTATTTTTTTAAAAACCCTGTAACAAAAGAAAACGGTCCCTCATTGACTCTCTTGCCTCCCAACCCGTGCCCACCCTCTGTGCACCCCACCTCCCACTCACCCCATATTTACCTCCGGAGCCTGGTGTGATTGTCTTCAGTGGACCAGGAACACGTCTGCACTCTTCAAAGCTGACCACAAACTAAAGAAATGCAGGTAAACTGTATAATGGCATAAATAGGGTTTTTCAACTTTGGTTCATATCTTGGTAATTGTTTCGAATTTTTGCACCAAATTTTCAACATGGGGTTCTTGGGTCCCCATCTCATGAATTCAGTCACTGTTATCTGGTTATTCAATCCTGAAAGGTGATTTTGTGGTCACTGCATGGAACCACCTTTCAGGACTGATTAATGAAAAGACAATGTCACAGTTCATGAGGTAGGCCCTCCAAAACCCTATGTTGAAAATGTGGTGAAAAAATTTCCAAAAATGACTGTTTTACAAGTCTACGCAGGATCACAACTTCAAAATGTTTTAATATTTTCACTCCATATTTTCAACATTTCCATTTTACCACACCTCCTTATGAACAGTATAGCTGTCATTGTTCACATCTCACCCAAAATGTGTTTTCACACGGGTAGCGCACAATGGCGTAGTTGGTGTGCGAAATCAATCTTCGGGAAAGATTAAGAAAATCAGAGTGACACTGTTCATGAGCAGATGTCTTAAAATGGCTATGTTGAAAATTTGGTGACAAAAGTCCATCAAATGACTGTGTTACGAGTGTGCATTGGCAATTTCCACGCAGCCTCGTAAATTCACAAATTTGTAATATTTTCAGTCCAGATTTTCAACATTGGTATTTTTCCATACCTCCTTATGAACAGTACAGCTGTCATTTTTCACACCCTGGCCGAAATGTGTTTCACAGAATAGCGTGGTCGCTGTGGGAAATCAGTGTTCGGGACACATTAAGAAGATCACAGTGACACTGTTCATGAGCAGAGGTCAAAAAATGCCTGTGTTGAAAATCTGCAGTAAAAAATCCTCAGATTAATTACATTATGGGTATGCATTGCGCAGTTTCTATGCACGCTCGTGCCTTCACCAGTTTGTTTTATATTTTCATTCCAGATTTTCAACATTGTCATTTTTCACACCTCCTCATGAACAGCACAGCTGTCATTTTTCACATCCTGTCTGAAATGTGTTTTCACACCCGGGGTGCCAAATGGTGCAGTCACTGTGCAAAATCACCTTTTGGCTGATGAACTGATAGTGTCACTGTTCATGCGGTGAGTTCACAAAAAGCCTGTGTTGAAAACTTGGAGTAAAAATACCAAGAAACGCTCAGGGCATTTGGATTTTCAACCATAACACCATACCCTGTAGGGACTGATGGGAGGCAGTGGTGTAACTTGGGACTGTCGACAGTAATGCTCATGACATTCCACCCCCACCCCCACCCTGCAGCCAGTGACAGGCACCGAGGCACTTCCTTGGACCCTTTGGCCCCAGTGCTCACCCCATTCTCCTATACTTCACCCATTTCAGTGTGTTTTCTTATGGAATGAGGTGAATGTAAAGCCCAAACACCCCAAGGCACACCTCGACACTTGTCAGTGTCGGCAGTGTAGGGTGAAGTGTAATGTTGTGACTGTCATGGGTGATGACCCAAAGCCACACCCCAATGCCTGTCTATCTCTGCAGGGCGGGGGTGGAGTTGGCATCAGTTCAGTACTTCACTGCCATTTCTATACTTCGCTCAGCTGACGAGGGGTTGCTGGAGATACCGAGGGTGAATTTGAAGTCCTCTGGAGCCCGTGCCTTTGGATTCATGGCTCCCACCCTCTGGAATTCTCTGCCCCGCCAGCTCCAAGAAAGTGCAATGGTGGATAGTTTTAAAAGGGCTTTAAAGTCATTTTTATGGAATCGGGCATTCCCTGCTGTACTGTAATTTGTTTATTTTAAATATTTTATATTGGCTGTATTGTTTCAGTGTATGTACTGATGTGTTGATGTTACGATGTTTTTGTATAGCGCCTTGAAAAATTTGAAAGGCACTTAACTAAATAAATTTTATTATTATTATTATTATACTACGTCTGTCTAACTCCTGCACTTCCACTGCTAATGCCAGGAGGCAAACATTCGCCATGGACAGATGCTTGTTAGTTAAGAAATAGCTATAGAAATATCAACTGATATTTACTTCTGTAACACTGTAAAACAGATTTCAATTGAGAAAAATGGCTATAGTAATAATAGTTAATATTCACTACTCTAATGTGCTAGAAACTAGATAGGAATACTTTTGAGTTTTTAAAGCATTAAATGTATTGCTTTCCTTATGTTCTGCTCACCTACAGGTTCCTGAATGAAAGGTGCCTCAGTGGATGTATAAAAAGAAATTGGCAATGGTGCTGCATCTACTAGTAGATCCCCTGAAAGAGTTCAGTGTATGAAATGGGTGATCACCAGTCAGGCTTAAAAAGAAAGCTAAAATTATTGTTAAAAATCAGCAGCTATTGTATTAGAGGAAGTGTTCTCTTATCATCTCAAACAGCTTAAAAACATTTTCATTTGTTTAATTGTTTAAAAGACAGTAATACATTAAAAAAGTTTTGTTATAAATTTAATAAACATGACTGTATGAAATAACCTGTACCTGCATAAAAACAATACATGTATTTAATTTGTTTATGTCACAAAAAAATTGTGTTTTTTTGAACTGTTTGTTATAGGTATATCAAGTGGGATAGGTATAGATACATGCAATTTCAAATTGTACATAACATGTATTATACTCCAGTTGAATTATTTAAGATGGGTTTCCTGCAGTCTAATCTTTGTACTAAGTGTTCTCAAACCCAAGGGGATTTGCTGCATATGTTATGGTCATGTGATAAAGTCTCCCCATTATGGAATTGTATTAAATCCCGACTGGATCCACTACTAGCTCTCTCAGACAAATTTACCCCTGAAATTTGTATTTTAGGGGATTACACGACCCTCCAGGGCAAAACCCAAAGAGCATACATGGCACTGATATCTGTCTGTGCCAAAAAAGTATTACTTAGACACTGGGTAGATGCCCTAATACCAACTTATACCAAATGGTATAAAGAAATCATGTTTGCTATACAGGCAGAATGTGTTATTGCAGGATTCACCCAAAGAATGAGAAAATACAAACAACTCTGGGATCCCTTTTTACAATTTGCTACTAATCCAGTCCAATACAGTAACGGTTAACACTAATGCCCCTTTATAAGTTAACCTTCACTTCTAATAGGATTTCCTATTGATATATATTCACAACTGTTAAGGAGAATATTTGTGTGGTGGTAGATAGGGAGGAGGGGAGTTATGATGGGGATGGTAAGGGTGGGGGGGGGAAAAAGGGTGGAGGGTTACAGACATCAAATATGGTATGGCAGTATTGTATGGGGATCAGAGGACCTGTTTAACAAGCATATACTGTATACAGTAGTGTATGATCTCCTGTATATAAGATATCAGTACCTTAGAATAAAAAAACAATAAAGCATACTTAATAAAATAAAAAAAACTGTTTGTTAATCATGGTAATTATCTATGCAAATGTGCTCTAATGGTGTAGCACTTCTTTGATGTCATCACACTGTGACAATTTAAATACAACTGTATGTTTTGTAAACCACCCCCTAAGGAAGCCTCATTTGGGAAGCGAGCGCTGAGGTAGAGTTTGTTAGACGCATATGACTTGGACCTTAAAAGATTTAACATAAAAGAACTTAATTTGTATCTCATGATTTTGCCAGCACCTTTTCTTTTTGCTAATTGAGTGCATGCAGTTCTGGACTTGTCCTAATTACGAGGAGTGGCACCCCTTTGCATGCACCTAACAACTCTTTCTAGCACTAGAGCACAGGAACAGCCTCTTTGGTGCCACAGGTGGAAGCTTGGAAACTTCCAAGAAGGTTGTGATATTTCTCAGAAGCTCAGTTGAAGCAGAAATCACAACTATCACACATCTCAAGTAGTGGAAAAGTTCAAATCCCATCCACAAGGTGATTTCATAAAGAAAATGCAAAATCACGTTTTGGGTTGGATGTAAAAAAATTCCACCCTTTGTTCATAAGGTGGAGTCCTAAAGAGGGATCTACAATGATGGTTTGACAACACTTTTGTTGACAGGATCACAACAATGGAATTATGTTGACTGCAAGTTAAAGTTGGACGAATTCCCGAATTTCTACCAGTCCTTGTTTTAATAGGAGCTTCGCCCTGAACCAGCCATGCTGGGGCTCTGACCCCTACACCCACATATTTTTATAATCAACTCTGAATCGAAGTTGATTCAGGGAGGGGGCGTAGGACTGGGAGTCAGTGTGCTACTGTCTCAGACACACCAACACAATGACCTGTCAGTGAGCTGTCGATTTCATCAAGAGTGATGTAGGTCACTGTGTTGGTGTTGCTGTATAGGGGATAAACCCCTAAAGAGGCCATGTTGAAAATTTGGTATCAAAATATTCAAAAAGGACAAAGTTATGAATAAAAGGTCAAACCCCATTGAAATACATTACCTAGACTTACCTTGTTTTCTCATATCACAGTTGCTGGTTCCAGAAGCAAGCCACTTCTTTGATGAGAGAGTGGATCTAGGTGGTGGGTTACATTCAGGTGAGGGAGAGCATGGGGGTGGGTGGTGGGTGCTGAGCGGGGTCAGGTGGGTGGGTGGAGTTCTAGGGCTCAGATCAGTGAGGGACCATTTTCTTTTTTCAGGTAAAAATAAAAGCAGTGAGGGACGATTTTCCTTTATTCAAGTTTTACAACATCACTAGTGGATCCAACACTGGGGACTGGGCACTCTAGTGTGGGATAAACTCCATGGCAGCACCAAGGGTGGGCATTTTGATGTCACCACCTATTCTTGGGGGTTACCTGGAGGGGGGGTGGCAAGTGGCACCCAGGCAGGCACCCTGTTCTGGTTTTGGAAATAAACACTTCATGAGGGATGTCTGGCTGAGTTGGGAAGGGAAAGGATAAGTGTAAAGATCAATCCTTACTGTGTTTAATATTTACTTTTCTCTTTAAGAAAAAATCTCCCAGGCAAACTTTCAAGGCACTATAAAAATAAAAATAAAACAGATGGGATAGGTGCTGGCCCGGTTCATATAAAAAGCATTTTATTTTTTTTTCAAAATCATTCTAAAACTAAGTCATCTAATTATTCACACAACATTATATACTTCACAAGCACTTGGTATTTTTATGCTAGCTCAACACATGGCACCATTCAGGAGTAATGGAAGGGCTCCCTGATGGCCCTGCCTTCAGGGATAATCCAGGGTGCAATCCAGGGAAGGCAGTAGGTAAGTTCTAGGGGGTGGGATGAGGTGGCAGGTTTGGTGGAATGATAGCAGAGCCAGCCAGGGAAAAAAACTCTTTTGAACAAAGTATTTGTTGATAATAACGAATAATGATTATCACTTCTACCTTAATTTGATGCATTATCATACATGAAACTGTGTAAGAAGTGTATTTCAAAAGAAGACAAAAGTCATATAATCAGTGCTGAAACATGATGACTTGTAAGTTGTATCCTTTTTTTAAGATGAATTAAGTGTCAGAGTATATATGAGTATGTTGTGATGTCATGTAAACCACTTTTCATTAGTTTCAAAGTCTCATAGATGCTTGCTAAATATTTGGCTAATATCAGTCCTTGTTTTTGAAATTAGATATGGTTTTCTCTAAAAATGTTCAGGGAGTATGTTCAAATCCCTGCCCAACAACCTCACACTAATAACTACCCAAACTAGGATAATACCAAATATATATCCACTATTTACAGATAATGAAAAAAGAGGTGCCACCTTGTTGAATGTATTAAATAATAAAATGTTAAGTCTCAGTAACATTATTTTGTGAGTTGAAGCTGGTATATATCTCAATCAGATACTTAAGCAATACATGCCATATTATGATTATGCATATTATAGAACTAGCTTCATTACTGACACTTTATCTTAAACGTGTGTGTGTGTCTCATGAGGAGTGGTCTGCACTAATGCAATAAGTTTATGCCATTGGTGCACTGTGTGTACCTGTCCAAAAATATATTACAACTGGGACAGCAACACAGTGTGATGATAAACCATGTGAAAACATCAGTTTCTGTGTAGGCACTGTGCGATCATCTCAACACTTCTACATAACAGTAAGATGGAAATGCACCAGCTTCACAAAACTCACTGATACATACAATTTGATGCTTCACATTTGAAATGTACACTTCATTCTTGTAAGCACAACTGGGCATACATTTTGAGGTAGAGCAGAATATATGTAATGACCACCTAATAGTATAGCAGTACTTCTATATCCCCCAACCCAGGCATACATTTGCATGCTACACAGCTCAGTGAACATCTGAAATTAACAGAGGAATGGTCAAGGGTGTGGCAGCTGGGGTTTAATGCAAAAGAGTGCAAAATAATGCACTTAAGCAATAGAAACCAAGAAGCAGAGTACAAAGTGGGTGACGTGATACTGACAAAGACCAAGCAGGGAAGAGACCTAGGAGTAATCATTTCAGATGACCTAAAGATGGCCAGGCAGTGTGACAAGGCAGTCAGTATGGATAGTTGGATGTTGGGGTGCAAAGAAAGGGGCATTGCCAACAGGACAGGGGAGGTGATGCAGCCTCTATACAGATTGCTGGTAAGACCGCAACTTGAGTAATGTGTCCAGTTCTAGAGGCCACATCGCAGGAAAACGATAAACAGAATGGGGCAGTCCAGAGGAGGGCTACCAAAATGGTGCAGGGTCTGCATCAAAAGCCCTTTGACAAGAGGCTAAAGGAGCTAAATATGTACACCCTGGAGGAGAGGAGAGAGAGGGAGGATAGGACAGAGACCTTTAAATACCTTACAGAGGTTAATAAGGTACAGGAGGGGATATTTTTCAGAGAAAATGGTGCTCTAGAACAAGGGGACAATGCTATGAAGCTGGAGGGGGTAAATTCAGGAGGGATGTGAGGAAGTATTTGTTCACAGAAAGGGTGGTGGATGCTTGGAACAGCCTACCAGAGGATGTAGTGGTGGTGGCACAAACAGTAGTGTGCTTCAAAAATGTTTGTGATAGGCACAAGGGAATCATAGAGGAAAGGAAAGGAAAGGAAAGGAAAGGAAAGGAAAGGAAAGGAAAGGAAAGGAAAGGAAAGGAAAGGAAAGGCACAGTAGATCAAGTAAAGGTCTGCAGCAAAAGATAAACATTAAAAGTACAGTACAAGTCACATTAAACTGTCCCATCAACTCACTGGTGTAGCATTTGTTTGTGATGCTACTGCAGTGGCAGCTCAAATTGTTGAAGCTTTTAACTGTTTTCCAACCATCCTTCGCTGCCTATTCAACTCACTTGTAACTGTTTAGTGAAATGGCAGTAGCTACATTTTCATGGCATTGTTTACAAATATCACAGCATTCCATAAGAGCATTGTTTATAAAAATCACAGCATCTCTTAAGAGTTGTTTAGTCTGCCTTCTGAAATGAAACTCATAAGCACTCAGCTGAAAATGAAGCTTATAGTACATAGCAGCTACAGTAGATGCAAACCAATGCTAACCTTTTACTAATTCATTGACTTAAACACTGCACAGATTAGGAAACTCATTGAACAATGCTACACCAATGATTTGAGGGAACAGTTTAATGTGACTTGTATTGTATGTAGGCAGACTAAGTGGGCTGGGCAGACCTTATCTGCCATCACATTCTTTATATCTATGTTTCTAACATATGCTATATGGAAGGGGAACAAAGAAAGAAAGAAAGAAGGAAAGAAAGAAAGAAAGAAGGAAGAAAGGAAGGAAGGAAGGAGGGAGGAAGGGAGAAGAGAAGAGAATGATGAGAAGAGAAGAGAAGAGAAGAGAAGAGAAGAGAAGAGAAGAGAAGAGAAGAGAAGAGAAGAGAAGAGAAGAGAAGAGAAGAGAAGAGAAAACAGGGAGACAGAGGGAGCAGGGGATCCCTGTCTCACTGTTTCAACTGAAACAGGCAGCATGACTCCAGCTGCTGCTTCACAATTCAAGAAAGTACCACTGCCTTGATAATGAGAATGCGAGTGAATGGGTCCTCACATTCAATAATATATGTGACCTCTATGCACCTTTCACGAAAAGAATGGCTAAAGGCAATCACGTACCCTGGTTCACCGAGCGGCTCAAGACCCTAATGCGAACCAGAGATTCACTATGGCAGCTCTCCAATGAATCCGGCCTCCCCCTTGATAGACAGAATTATAGAACAGCTCAGAACAAGTGCACCTGGGCCATTCACAGGGTAAACGCGGATTACTATAAATCCGCCCTAACCTCTTCCTGGGGTTCTGGCCGCAAGTTTTGGAACAACATCAAGGAAATTTGTGGTAAGGTCCCCAACCTGTCCCCTCCCAAGTCATGTCAAATGGGTCCTTGACCTCTGACCCTACAAACATTGCTGCAGCTTTCAGTGATGCCTTCTCCAACCTTAGCCATGTTCTCCCCCCTAACTTTTATGATCCTCCAGCTCCTGGCGCACCCACACCTCATCCCTGTGCCCCTCCATTTTATTTCCGCCACATCTCTCTCAAGTCAGCTGAACCATACCTTACCGCTGCCCTTAGTCATGCCTCTCCCAACACCGATTCCCTTGATCTCAGAATTCTTTGGCTCTCCCTTAAGGAAGTCCTTGTTCCTTTCACCCACATTCTAAACCTCTCCCTATCACTAGGTAAATTCCCTACCGTTTGGAAATCCACCTCTATCAGGCCTATATTTTAAAGGGGTGACCCTCCTCTGCTAACAACTACCACCCTATCTCCATACTCCCACCCTCTCCAAGGCATTAGAGAGGATAGTTTTGGATCAGCTCACCGACCACCTCAATAAATATGACCTACTCTGCAAACAACAGCATGGTTTCTGAAAAGGACACAGCACAACTATGGCCTTGCTTGAACTAACATCACACATCCACTCCGCTTTGGATAAAGGTTACATCACTGGTGCGGTCTTCATCAACCTCACGAAGGCCTTTGATACCGTCCACCACTCTCTACTCATAACCTCCTTGCTCAGCCTGGGTCTCTCACAGGATACTGTGGGATGGTTTTCGGACTATCTTACCAACTGGACCCTTCAAGTTTAAACTGGCAATACACTATCCTCCAAATCTCCAGTCCTTTCAGGGGGTCCCACAAGGGTCCATTTTAGGTCCCCTCCTTTTCAGCCTCTTCCTTAACTCCTTCCCCTCATCCTGCACCTCCAACATATTACTCTATGCAGATGATGCGGTCATCTTCTCTTCCAGCCCAGACCCCTCTATACTCCACTGCTCCCTCCAGTCCTCCTTCAACGCTGTTGAAAGCTGGTTTGCCTCACAACGTCTTATTATTAACTATAAAAAAAATAAAGGTATGCTCTTCGCACATCCGCAAAACTCCAGGAAAGGGCTTTTTACCCAAATACTATCATCCTTGACCCCCTTAGAATTTGTGCACACCTTTAAATACCTGGGCATCACTTTGGATACTGGCCTCACCTATCATGAGCATATACATCAATTATCCAAGGCCCTAAACATCAGACTCGGGCTCTGGCACCGCTATAAACACTGCCTTACCCTGGAGGCCCTTAAACTTGCTATCTCCTCCTCGGTTCTCTCCCTACTTGACTATGGACTTCTGACTTTTGGAGGGGCAAGCCCCTCAGCCCTTGATAGTCTTAGACTTGTGCTAAACAAGGCCTATTGTCTGATATTAGGGTGTGACAGACTCACCCATACCTGTGTGCTATATAAGGACACAAATTGGCTTAACCTTGATAACAGAATCAAATTCCATACTTGTGTCTTAGCTAAAAAAATTACCCTTGGCCTCTCCCCCACATCCCTCGCCTCCTTAATCACCTTGTTCTCTAAAGATAAACTTACCTGTAGCTCTGATACCCTTTGTTTCTCCATCCCTCCCTGTCACACTACTCAATTTCAAAGATCCTTTTTCAACCGGGCACCCTTGTGGATGAATAACCTACCATCCTCCTTGCATCTAGATCAAAGAATTGGTCACTTCAAAATGCACCTCAGGGCCCATCTTTGCTCCTCAAGTGACTGTAACTGCATATGAACTAGTGCCCCTGTCCCTCTATTACTGACAATGGCCTCTGGCTTGCCTTTGCATACTCCTCTCCTCCCCACTTACTCAGGGATGTTAAGTCTCTAGTCTCCTTCAATTATCTCAAACTGCACTAAGATCCTTAATACTAGCCTAGCATCCCAGTTGTAACTTAACATTACTTTATCATAAACACTGTATTTGTATTTGTATCTGTAACTGTACTAACTGTATTTGTGTATCTGACTTGTTATATGTGATGTAGAACCTTTGTAAAGGAGTCTATGACTCAAAGTTATATCTGATTCTTCCGAAATAAAAATAAAATAAAATAAAATAAGCTGGGCACCCAGGATTTTTGGCTTTATTCCATTTATGCAATAGTGAGGCAGTATTTGGGTTTGATTTTATATATTCTTTGAAAAAAAACTTTGTTGGCCTTGTGGCGCTGAGGGCTAAGGCATTAAATGCCACATCTTGTGCCACACCAGTGACTCATGTTTGGAGGTGAGTGTGGGCTGCCGGGGGTCGTCTAGGGAGAGGGTTGGGAGAGGATTGTAGGAGCTGCTGGACTGCTCTCCTGTCCCAGATTGGGGATGCTAGTAACCTTACTCTCGACTGACACCCAGTGGATGCTGCATGCCAGGTCAAGGGAGGTCAGGGGCTAACAAATGTCTGGTGGGTGGAAGGAGCTTGTGGCTTCTGGGTGCGTCTGTGTGCCTCCACGTATGCACACTCACCTGTGTTGCCATTGTTCCAGGAGGGAAGGGAGACAAAGTAACAAAGTCCATGCTTCCTCATAGCCATACATGATGCACCCCCCACTCTCTGACTCTGCTTCTTGCAGATCCCCATCAGCCAAGAAGGTGGGGGGAGAGGCTTATGGGGTTGGGGGCAGAAGGGGCCCAATGACAGGAGTAGATGACCATGGGGTAGCAAACAGCTACGGTATAGAGATATATATATATATATATATAAAATAAAAAAACTTTGTTAATGTACCAGTTAGAGTAACTTAATGCCACAAATGTAGGGAAATGTGGTGCTAGGGTTTCCAGCCCTAATTCCCCACCTCCACCCCACTCCCCACAAGCAGCAAAAGGAAAAAAAAAAGCATTCGCATTTTGGATCTCTAGAGTGTTAGTAAATCAGTGGTGTGATCTTTCTTGGGGTTGTCAACCCTAACACTCACTCCTTCCCACAGCCTATAGCCTCCTGTCCAAAGCAGAAGGTAAAAGCAGCAAGCCATTGTCTCACAGTGATACACTCTTCAAAGGTAAAGAAACATGCCCTGCCACATGTTGCCAACACAAGTGTTGTAGCTTTCTTCATGCAGGACCTGCAGGCCCTGCATGAAGAAAGGATATCATGTGTGAGATTGTTTGCTCAAGGAATGGGGTAGGCATTATAGCTGACAACTTCAAGGAAGATGCCATCTCTGATTTGCCAAGACTCTGGCAACCCAAAACCCTAATTTTTTTTCTTTTTGCTGCTTGGGTGGTGGAGGTGAGGAGTAAGATTTGGAAACCCTAATGCCACATTTCCCTATGTTTGTGGTGTTAAGTTACCCTAATTGGTGCATTATCAAACTTTTTTAAATAATGTTCTTTCTTTTTGACACAGTGGAATCATATCCTCATTCACACAGGTCTCTGCAGGTTCTGAAGTGATCTGCATGAACTGGTACAGATGTAGGGACCTTTGTGCCCTGTGTTAAGGGAAGACTCCATCCACCTACAGAAGGGCAGGACATGGCATTCCTCCCCCAGCCAATGAATGCAAGTTAAAATTACAAAAGTTATGAGTGCATATAATAATTTCAATGTCGCTCATAACTTTGCCATTTCACTGACCTCAAATTTCAACAGCTTTCTTATGAACCCACTAAACGAACACAAGTGGTGACATTTTGAAATCCTGCCTAAAAGGCAATTTTGTCAGGCAACCAGGAAATTGCATTTTGGGCCTCATTTGCATAATTCCACCACAACTGGTCACGAGGTGAGGTCACAAAAATGCCATGTTTAGAATCTGGGGTCAAAATATGCAAAAATAACAAAGTTCTGAAACCAAGTTTAAAACCCCTTTGAAATGCATTGAACCACACTTTCCTTTTGTTTAAGTAGAAACACATGTCAATAACTGTATGTTGCAAATAACATTCTGCAAATTACTGCACAACAGGTAAAACTAATGAGTCATGAATGGCAGAAGCATGGTGAGAGTTAATGTTAGCTGCTTGCAAGCTATTTGTGAGCAGTAATACCCCTTTACAGATCGCAAATACCATGCAGTTTGTTAATATTACCACTTAAACAGTAATCGGTGTGTTTACCAATCGAGCAGAATATTAATTAATTGCAAGGTGTATGCACCTGTAAACACATACCACAGCTCGAAAGATAGTATTACCTGTTTTGTGAGTGGTAACACCCATTTTCGGATTGCAAATACCTTGCCATTGATAAATAGCACTGCTGGAGCGTTACATAAAAATATTTATGTCACAAATTACATGTCACAAATAACATGTTGTGCACTAATCTGTGACAAGTTATTCACGACATGAAAATTGTGATGTACATTTTACCATTCATGATAGTTTTTCTTTTTACTATTTACATTTTTCTATTAACTTAAAAGTCCTTACAACACTAAAACCATATCATATTTTTCAGGAAACTTTCCAAAGGCACACCTTTGACACAGGCCCTTCAACCCTATAAATTTCATGGAAGAATTCCACATTGTCTCAGCTGTAGGTGAGAGCAAAAAAATACACAATGTTACATATTGTATAGGCTATTTTTTCTGTTTTTGGTGCTCTGTATCTTGGAAAATGAAAAAGATGCCATCATACAACTTTTAATTTCTTGCGATTCTGACAGCCTGGTCACATACAGTATGCCAAAATGTTGTGCTATTTTGTCAGACAACACCAAAATTATTAAGGTGCAAAAACTTGGATTCAATATTAAACAGCCTACTAAACCCTAACTATAGGAGCTCTATCATATTTTTAATTTTGTAAATTATAAGGTTTTTCTGTAATATGCTGTGTGTGTGTTTGAGTTCTTGCTAGCATGCTGCTATGCATGGGAGAGCAGTTGCTAGGGATGTAACATGACAGTGCTGAGAGTGTGTGCTTTGATTGGGTGCCTTTCTGCTTGTGGGCAGAGTGATTTCAAAAACAAAATGGTAGCTCAATTCTCACTTAGTGATAAGCCACTGTTTTCCTAAAAAAGCCTGTTTGTTTTTTTTTGGAGGAGGAGGAAAGCTTTTCCACAATTTTATAAGATTTGGGGTAAGTGGGTGACCTCAGTGTGATGACAGAATAGGGATTTGGTAGGGTGTTTCTCGCCTTTTAAGTGATTGTTCTATTTTTCCATGCTGGCAGGTAGGTAGGTAGATGTTTCTGGTAGATCTTTCAAACAGTGTATAAGTTCTGTATACAGTACCCCCTCATTATGATGAATGGCCTGGGAGCCAAAGTGGCCATTCGTTATAGCTCCTCATTTGTTTTAACAAGGGATGCTATGGGACACTCTGGTAAGCTAGCATGGATCATGAACGGGGAACGGAGGGAGTGTGAACAACAAGAGTATCATGTCTGTTTCTGTGCTTGGTGCTTCTTTTTTTTGTTTTTCCTTTGCTTGTGATGTGTGCTTTGTGCAACTTGGTTACTTGTTTACTTTAATGTACAGTACTGTTTTTATTTAGTGTGGAGCTGTGAAAAAGTGGGTGATTTTTGTTTGTTTCACTTGGTGTTAGCAACATCCTTAGCAAATGATACAAGCTGTCTTAGTTGTATTATTTTAATGGGGTCTACCTCTTGGCTGAGCAGCCCCTCAAGTCCAGTCTCCAGTCCTCAAATTGCTTCAGTGTGCACCGGGAATGGTGGTGGGACCTCACAATCCTACTCCTCTTCTTCTTCCATATCTTTAATTTCTTCTACTCTTTCCACTTCAGACTGAGAGCCACTGCTTACAGCATTCACTATCCCAGGGTCAAATAGGCTCTCAGATGTGTCCAGAGTGTCATATTCTGTCAGCCAATGTTAGACAGCAGCCGCGGCATCAGAGCTGTCAATCAGTTGTAGCTCAGCAGCCAATTAAGCAATCTCAGAGGTGTCATCTGCATCTAGCTCATCATCTGGGGAAAAGTCTTCCGTGAAGGCGGATCCCAGGGATGAAGACCAACAGTGAGCTATCATAGCCTCTGATACACTCTCCCATGCCTTCTCCACTAGATCTGCCATAGATTTTTAAGGTGAGTCCCTTTATGAAGGCTGATACCTTATCTGAGAAGCAGCCACCAAATTTCCCAAAAGGCACTTGCGTTAGTGTTTTTTGAAACTGGCAAAGATACACCCATCCAGAGGCTGAATACCCAATGTTATGTTCTTTGGCAGGAATGCTGCCCTTATTTTTCCATCACAAGATCACATTTCAGTCTCTGATGGGTGAGCGGAGCTCTGATCAAGTAGGAGGAGAGCTTTGGGCTGGAGTCTCAGACAAGATTTTCCCCAACCTTCAACCTGTCCAAAATCTTGAGTTTAATTTGGACAGAGCATCCAGATTGCTTCATGGTGCTGACAGCTTAGCAGAAATGAAAAGTCTGCAAACCAAAAACCGATCAGCAAATTATAGCACCCCCATGGAAATTCTTGGGAGCCAGAAGTGCCTTTCAGTATATCTGATATTTGTTATAATGAGATTCGTTAAAATAAGGGGCTACTGTATTTACTTGTTATATTTGAGAATGTTGTTTTGGTTTGTTGTTATCTGGACACTCCACTGTACTGAGTGCATATCAGAAAATCGGTGTTGTAGCTTTATGCTTCTGTGCTATTCCAGTTGTGTGACAATGCTGTATTTATCTTTTGCTTTACAATAAAATGTTTATATATAAAAAAGAAACCCTGTTTGTGTGTTTGTTTGTTTGTTTGTGTTAAATTTATGTTTTGTGGTTGATCCTGCCATTTACATTTTGTGTATCTATTTTATCCTGCTGAATTGCTAAGGTAGTATTTGTTAGTGTATGCAGTCATTGGGGATTGCTCTGTACAGAGAGCACAGATGAACAATGGTTGTTATTTTTGAAAGAAAAACAAACAAAAAATCACTTTTTATTTCTTGGACTGCCAATTGAGCTTTGGGATCCAGAGTGGCAAATGAGCTGTTTGTAGTGAAATGGAACACAAGTGAGAGTTAAGAAAATAAACATTGTGCTGACAGTGAGTGCCAGCTTTGCATTTTGTACTGGGATGTGTTGTACAGTGCAACAAGTGAGGCATATTTTATTTATCAGTAATCAACTGTGTTTTTGTTTAATTTGTATTTATTGCAGTTTGTATAAAAACACAAAGTGATACAGCTCATGTAAGACATCCATAATATGACACAGGAAACATTCAATGTATGACAGGACAAGCAGCCTAAACAATCTGGCTTGTGTATATGAGGGTATACCAAACCAGTTGTTCATAATATTCAGGCTCAATGTCCATAAACTTAACACCTTGCAAGTGTGAGAGAGCCATCTACATATGTATTACATTAACTAATATATTTTAGATTTCTATTTTAAAACTGGGATATGATCTCAGCCCAAATTTGTTATGAATCCAAAGCATAAGAAGCAACTATGCTACAGTCCACCCCCTAAAGGCAAATCCATTCCAAAATAAGCCCAGTTCCTAAAACCAATGCTATTACTTGTCATGGCTCTGTAAACACATTGTAGGAACGTTATTGTTATCCATGAAAAAGCTTAGTACTAAAACCTTTGTGATTCAAGTCATAAATGTTCAGGGCTACATGTCAGATATCAACCCAGCAAACCTCCATAAAGAATCAAGTCCTTGTGGAGTGAATAGCTAGCTGCGGGATACCAATCAGGCATGTTACCAATACCACACCAGCATCACAGTGGGCACCATTTTAACTATGCAGTTAATGATAATCCCAAACATATAACATTAAAGTTCTTAAATTTGACATCCCACCATGTAGGTAACAGTAGAAGGTAAACAAATTAAACACTCTAATGGCACCACTGTACAATACAGTTTGCCCTCCTCCTTCAAATAATCAGGTGAAAATGTGCAGTACATTAAACAAAATTAGAAACATACTAAAGTAGAGAAAACCTGACAGTTTTATAGCAAAAAAACTCAGCTGCAGTCCAATAAACAAATTTCATCATCCTCTTCTGAATTCTTAACTTCTCTTGGTCTTCCTTGCTCAAACACCTGGCAAATACATTCTACTCTCTTGCCAGCTTCCTTTGCAACTGTGAACTGGTACGTATGTCCTGCATAAAAAATGCAAAGGCAGGCTGGCATAGGAAAGGAGTGTGTGATCCCGACTCTTCAGTTGGGCTCATATAGCATTAAACTTTTTCCACCAAGGTCAAGTTGCATAGGAGAGATCGAAAAATGGTTCAGGGTTGTGCCATTGAAAATTAAATTTCAATCATCCTTGGAAGCTTACAGCAATGTATCCCGCACTGCATTGAGGCTGTGACCAACAACACAGTGCATGGTTTGTCCTCTTGTTGAACTACAGAACAGGGAGAGATTTGATAGGCTTTGATAAAGTTGGGTGCCAGAGTATCAGTGGGAAGTTTCTATTCCCTGGCAGCCAGCTTTTAAGAAATCAGAGGACATGCTCACCCTCATTCCCCTCTGGGAACCCTACCAGTCATAAATTGAAGGGCCCTGTTAGAATTCCTGAGGGCCTCCAAATGATATCTTAATTGAGCATTTTCCTGCACCTGTTTACTGGTTGCTTCCAGACCTTGAATGTCCGAAGTCTCCACTGAAGTGGTCATTTTGGTTGCAACTTCAATTTTGCATCCTGTTCCCCAAGCCACTTTGTGATGGTTTCAACTTTCCCATCAATGGCCTGCATTGAAGCCACCAATGATTGCCATGGTGGCTTGGCACCAGAACTGGCAGATAAGGCAGTGGAGGTCTTGGCCTGCCTGTAGGTTGCTGCAGTGGATTCTTCAGTCCTCCTCCTATTTCCTTAGGACACCACATCTCGAAATTTATATCAAAGTGTTCAGCACAATGAGCTGAATCAAACTCTGTCACAAAAAAGCAAATTTAGGCACTAGAAATTATGTTTCAGGTCACATTCGTTGTGTGGGAGTGCAAAGCTATGAACAAATGCATCTTCACAGCAAGTGTGCTCACTAGCACTCCACATTAGCTGTGTTTTAAACTAATAAGACAATATTTTGAGTTTGCAGAGTGCAGTGAGTACTGGTGGAAATTTCTAGAAATATAGTGATTCAAAGAAGGTAGAGCTACGGAGAGACTAGATGATTGAGAGATGAGCAACTGCTAATCTGGCAGCTTGGGTTAGATGAACAGTTTGATTTTTTTTTGTTGTTGAATGAAAGTATGGAATATGATTTGTGCAGTCGGCAGAATAGTGGAAAAGTTTTTTTTATCAGAAAAGGTTTTTCAAAGAAAATGAGGGTGTTACTTATAGTTGGAGGTGATGAGATGGGAAGCATTGTGGAGGATAGGGAGAGATACAGTATGGGAAAGTGAAAGAATAGATGCAGGATGACTGACACTTGGACTAGAATAAACATGGTTTCTAAAATGTATTTAACGGGAGTGGAATAAATGAATTTATGTAATGGATATGGTGTACACATCTATTGCATAAATATATATTGTACTGGAGAGGTAGTACCAGTATAGTTAGTGTTGAGTTAGGTGTTCAGTGTTAAACCCCAATTTTTCACCTTAATAACTTTGGCATCATTTGATTAAATAGCCCAATATTTGGCATGTGCAGCGCCTTTGTCAGAATCTCAAGATGTCAATTGTTCTGTGATGGTTTCTGAAATACATAACTTCACTTTTTAATGAATTACAGTGTCTTTTTCTATGCTTAATATGTTTTTTCCTCTCATTTGCAACATAGACAAGACAGAGTTATTTTCTGAAATGTTTGAGATAGAGGTGGCCTTTGCCAGTGTAGTGCCTTTTAGAGGTTTCATGAAAAAAATATTACTCAGTTCCAGAGGTATAAGCATTTAAGTTATTTTTTTTTTTACCATGCACAGTAGGGTTTTTGGAAAAGCCTCTGATACAAACCATAAATTTTGGTTCACAACAGCATTTGTGGTTCTTATCACTTAGGCATCACGAACCAAAAATGGTTCTCATAAATTACATTTTTTTTGTTAGTGATGGTTGCCACCTTGTTGCTTTGTTCAATAAAAAAAACATGGAAAATACATAAAAATGATGTATTCTGGAAAAAACAAGCATCTGAACCTAGTTAAACAGGACCCATTTAGCTGATGGCAGAGTGAGGATAGGCAAGAAGAGAGAGAGAGAGAGAGAGTGGGAAGAGGAGGGGAGGAGGTGCGTGTTGGAAGGGGAGAATGAGGACCAGGTACAGTTACAAGTAGGAGGTGAAATGAAAATGTCCTTGTAGAGTCTCTTGAACTGGGGGAGTGTCATACATGAAAGTAAGCTGTCCGGGAGGTTGTCCCATTTTTGAGTTGTTGCTGTAATGAAGGATCTCTTGCCTATGGCTAAGTGGATTTTGGGTATGCTTAATATGGGGAGGTGAGAAGATCTAGGAGTCCTAGAGAAGGATTTCAGTGAGAGTAGATTGCAGAGGATGGGTGGGGAGGGAAGGTGGATGAATTTGAAGACAGTGCCTAGTACAGGGAAATCCATTTCAGCCTCAAAGGGTGGCCAGTTTAGGGCACTGAGCACATCACAGAGGTGGGCCAGGGCTGGTGTACTGACCAAAAAATGTGCGATTCTATGATAGGCTTGCTTAAGTTTAGCCTAAGTAGAGGTCTTAACAGCATGAGTTATTGGGGCCTCTTTGAAAAGCCCTGGGAGAAGAACAGTTAAGGTGATCGTCTTCTGAGTGTGGGGTGTAAGGAAGGGGGCAGCACAGTATAGGAGGCAATGTTTCTGATTAGTTGCCTTAATAACATTAGTTGCATGTGATTCAAGGGAAAGATGCTCATCAAGATATTTGATGGAGCACATTCCTTCTAAAGGAGCACCAGAGGAGGTGTGGACTGCCAGGGGAGGCTGAAAAGCGATATCGAAGAAGGTATGATGGAACAACATAGTTCTCATTTTCTTAGTGTTCAACACCAACAACTTCTCCTTGAATCAGGATTCCAGCTGCTCGAAGTCTTTTTCCAGGTCAAACATAATGGAGGAAATACCACGGCTGGATCTATATAGAATGGCACCATCTGCATATACCTGAACCACAGTTCAGAGGCAGTTCATTGATGAAGATGGAGATTGAATAATAGAGGCCCAAGAATTGATCCCTGGGGTCCCCATCAGTGACTGGAGATAAGGAGGAGTAGGCACCAGCCCATTTGACACACTGAAATTGATCAGATAGGTAGTTAGTGAACCAAGCTAGAGAGTTGGAATCAAGGCCGAGACAATGGAGCTTTGAAGTGAGGAGTGGATGGCTTACAAGATTGAAGGCCTTTGCAAGGTCTACTGAAGACAGCCCCAGTGGCCCAGCCTTGATCAATGGCCTGAAAATTTTCTGAGGTGACTCTCAGAAGAACAGAATCCATCCCATGTCATTTTCAAAACCCATGTTGGTGTTTAGTGAGGGCATCGGCCTGTGCAAGGAAGGAGTAGAGCTTGTATAATATTCTTTCCTGAATTTTTGCAATAGGACATAAAATGGATATGAGTCTTTAGTTCTCATCGAGATTTGTCATCAGCTCATTTTTTTTTGAACAGGGACAACATTAACTGTTTTCCGTTTGTCAGGGATGATCTGAGTAAGGAAGGATATGTTGATTAACTCTGCAATTGGGTGAGTGAGCACGGGGGCTCCTATCCTGAGGAATTTAGGTGGCAGGGAGTCAACTCCAGGAGAACTATTGGGGTTGAGACCCATTAAGATTTTGAGGACTTCTTTTCTCAAGGTGTTTTTTTTATGGAAGAGACACACTCAAAAATATCTTCTGGGCACCCCAGAGGCAACCTTACCCAGCAGTGAGGGAACCATGTTCTGTATATAAGAACAGCAGGGCATTCCCACTGCTGCAGCCACAAATGGGGACATGCCGCCTGCTTGAGTGTCAGCAGTGAGCCAGTGGTCTCCCTCATGATGCTGTGCAGATGCATAAAGAATAACCATGCTGAAATCTACATCACACTTTCCTGTAATTCTGTTCAGATTCAGCTTTTCTAGTTTGGCATACAGAAGGTTTACAAAAAGGTTTTGAGGGAATTAGCATTAATAATGTGTGATGGAGCCAGCATGTCAGCACAGCTGTAGCACCACTGCTAGAGAGATGCAAAGGACTTGAGTTCAGGAATGAGCTCAGATCATCAGGGGCCAGCTCGAGGGAGGAGAACTGAGCATCTCAGTGGATGCTCTCCTCAATCGGGGAATGTGAGTCACTGTCCTTGCTGCAATACTGTCACCTGGGTATGATACGTGGCAGTGCAGTTGAGGGCACTGTGTGAGGGATGGATGCAGGCTGGAAGTTTGGAGCAGCAGCAAGCTTGTTGTGCATATGAACCTTGAACATTCCATGCATGTCTGCATCTGTGGGAACAGGAAGAAACAAGGAAAATAACCTTACGATGACAGACAACAGACCAGCCCTGAAATCTCCTCAGCTGACCAGCAAATGGAGTAGCTGCAGCAGCATGGAGGCAGGTAGTTGATAGGAACTGGAGACTGACAATGCTAGGGTGACTACAAGATCCCAGAGGGAGGTTGAGGCAATGCTATAGGAAGGGGCATAAACAGAGCATAAAAACATATGTGAGGGAAGTTTGTTTATTTAATATTAAACTCAGGCTTAAATTTAATAAACGTAGTCTATCTAACTATCTGTCTAGCTATTATCTATCTATCTATCTATCTATCTATCTGTCTAGCTATTATTTGTCTGTCTATCTATGTTAAAAAAAAAAGTGTAGCAGGGTGCCCAACCCTGGTAGAACTGTACTATGCTGTCCTCCCCTATAAAGTGCCCACCCCCTCTCATTATATAGATGCTGGCAGCAGGGTGCCCACCACCAGTGCCATCGAAGTGTATCACAACACTGAGATGACTAATCCCAGTAGCAGGTAAGGTCCAACTGTATAAAAAGGAGAAACATCCCTTGTTGATAATTTTCTATTTTGTTGTAATATGTCTGCAAAGAAGAAAACAGTCTGTCACTGATGTGACCCCTCCACACTCACACCAACTTCACCCTGACCCCTCACTCAGCACCCACCACCCACCACACCTCTACACATACACTCACTCACCTAAAAGTGTTGCAAAGCATAGATTTCCTTTCCAATCAGAAAGATATCTTGTTGCTGGAACTGGGGACTACGGGATGAGAAAATAAGATATGTCCAGTTAATGTAGTTTACTGTGTTTTTAATTTTACTCATAACATCATCATAGTTCAATATTTTTACTCCAAGTTTTCAGCATGGCCTTTTTGGGACTCCACCTCATGAACAAGGTTGGTGAAATGTTTCAAATCCATCCCAAAAGCTAACATTGTGGTTGCTCTGCAAAATTACTATTCAGGCATGATTTGAAAACATTTACCTACTGGGTTCATGAGGAGAGTTCATAAGAAGGCTATGCTGAAAAATCAGGTGGACAAATATAGTAACATGACCAACTTATGAGTGGTCATTGACCTATTTCAATGTTCACTCATAACTTCACTAATTTTCAATATTTTTCCACCATACTTTCAACATGACCTTTTTGGGACTATACCTCAGAAACAAGGCATGTGAATGTTTTCAAATCCAGCCTGTAAGATAATTTTGCATTCACTCACTTGTCAGGTGGGATTTGAACATTTTCACTGACCAGGTTCATGAGGTAGCACCATCCATTAAACTATGTTGAATATTTGGTGGAAAATATGTTACCATCACCACTTTATGAGAACATTGTGAAATATTTCAATGCTCATTCATAACTTCACTAGTTTTCAATATTTTTCCACTAAACTTTCAATGCAGCCCTTTTGGGCCACCTTCGTGAACAAGACAGATGGAATTTTTCAAATCTGGGCCAAGAAGTGATTTTGCAGTTGCTCCACAAAATCACATTTCGGGCAGGATTTGAAAATTTTCACCTACTGGGTTCATGAGAATGGGTCATAAGTACGTTATATTCAAAATTAGGGGAAGAAATATAATAAAATGACAAAGCTATAAAGGAATGTTGCTATATCTTATTGTTTACTTATAACTCTGCTAATTTTCAATATTTTGATTCCAAGTTTTCAGCATAGTCATTTTTTTCACACCACCTCATAAATGTGGCAGTTATTTTTCCAAAGCCTGGAGGAGACATGTTTTCACACTTGTGGTGTGAAATTATGTTTTGGACACTATTATATTATATTTTCAGTGTCAGTGGCTCAGTAGGTAGCACACTCGCCTCTGAGGCTGGGAGATCAGAGGGCTGTGGGTTCAGTTCCCACATCTGGCACTTGGGTTAATATCCCAGCACTGACACTGTAGTGCTGCATGAGAGGGGTGCTGCACTTCTGAGGTGCCGTCTTTCGGATGAGACATTAAACCGAGGTCCCATCTGCCTGGATTGGTGGTAGCTCAGGTAGATGTTAAAGATCCCATGACACTTATCGAAAAGAGTAGAGGAATTTCCCCGGTGTCCTGGCCAAATTTCCATCATTCACTAAAAAAATACCACCAATAGCTTAATCTGCTTCAAGGTCAGTTGGTATTCATCTGTTTCCCCTTCCCCTGGGTTGTGCCTGAAAATAGGCAGGATTTGTCTAGTGCACTTACCCGGTCAACAAAAACTAAATAAAGAAATAAATATAAATACCATATGTTATGTTTATAAGAGAAGTCATAAAATGTCTATCTTGAAAATGAGATGTCAAAATTTAAGAAAAAATATGTAATTAGTAAAACACATTATGCATAGTGCCAGCCTTTACCCTAGCTGGTAGTGCTATGTGATCATGCAACAGTGAGCTGAGTTTGAGTGCAAACTTAGTGAGCCAGCTGGATGGGCAGAGGCAGGGGGTTGACAATGTCAGGCAGCACCACCCTTTAACCTTAAATGGGAAGGCTCAGAGTAGCCTGTGCAGGCCCAAGTACTATATAGTGCAGAGAAATAATTTCTTGGTATAGACCCTGCCCCTTTGCACCTGTGGCTACCAGAGGGCCCTCTGCTTTGGCTGACAGAAGGACTCTTTGCCCTGCATGTCTCTATCTATAGCCACATGAAAGTTCAGGGCCCAGAGGGTGCTGCTCTTCCACAGCTGACCAGACAGTATCACAAATCCTTGACATCAATTCTCCCTTCTGTAGGCAGACAGTCTCTGTCTTTGGTGCAGAGCCCAGAGGTCCTGCACATCCACAACTGTTCAAGAAATTCCTGCACTGACATTCATGAATAAGGATACACTACCACTATCTCAAAAGGAAGGATTTAAACAACAAAAACAAACAAAAAAATGTTAATGCACCAGTTAAGGTTCAACTTCACACCACAAAAGTGAGGAAATGTGGTGTTAGGGTTTTCAACCATAACACCCCATTCCCCAGCAGCAAAAGGACAAAACCACACAAGCAACCACAGACAGCCATCTTCAGCTAAGACTAACAACATTCAACTGTTTCCAGATGACACAAATGCAATAGTACTAATGTGCTACCTTTGTAGATTTGTATCCAAGGCTGCATATGTACAGGCTCCAGAGGTGCCTGTGTTTCTGCAACCACTCCTGTGTGTGTATGTTATACAGCATGCATAAGTACCTGCAGCTGCAGAAGGATAGGCTGCATGAGGGTATGTGTTTCTACAGACAGAAGTACTCTTACAATGTGGGTATCATGGTTTCAGCAGTAGATCAAGACATTTTTTAAGGGGTAGCAGTTATGTATGGGGTAGTACTTTCCCAGAAAAAAGTAAAATGTTATCTTTTAAAGCTCAGAATAATTTAAAACAGCTACTTTTTGCATTCCTAAAGTGAGCAGGTGCTACCTCGCTATATAGTTGGATCCACTACTACACAGTTTTCTACATACAGTTTCATAACTGCAGGGTCCACAGAGGCCTACACTTCTGCTGTTGCAATTTTGATATCATGGATTTCATCACACCTGCACTTCTGTAGCCAGAGGTCAAAATGTATGTATTACACCTTCAGCTACAGAAGTGCAGGCACCTGAGGGGCCAGTGCTTCTTCTGATAGAACTCTATGTCTTACTGTCTGGATGAGTACCTATGACTACTAGAGTGCTGGCCCCATAGGGGCTTTGCACATTTGCAGACAGAAGAACTCTTGTACTTTGGGGACTGTGGATTTGTATCTGTAGCTGCAGTGGCCAGGATTTCTGCACAGAGAAAGCAGTGTTGTGACTTTAGTATTGTGGATTTCTTTCTGCTGCCAGAAGTGACAGTATGTGTCTTGTGGTGTGCCTACCACAGATACAGATCCACAAAGGTACAACATCTGTGCTACTGCATTTGAGTCATCTGGGAACAGTTGTACTGTATGTTGATTATCTTAACTGATGATGCCTGTCTGAGGTTGCTTGTATGGTTGTGTCTTTTTGCTGCTTGGAGGGGGGTTGGAAGTTAGGGCTGGAAACCCTAGCACTGTATTGCCTTACTTTTGTTGCATTAAGGTGAACCCTAACTGGTGAATTAATTTAATTTTCTGCAAAGAATAGCTCTATCTATCTATCTATCTATCTATCTATCTATCTATCTATCTATCTATATGTCTATCTATCTACATATCTATCTATCTTCATTGCAAATATATATATATATATATATATATATATATAATAGTGGCGCGGTCACACCACTATAGTTAGGGTTCAGTGGTCACTTCTATGTTAAACTCACAATTTGGGGCATTATTAATTTTGGACCCGTTCAATGGATTTGCCTGAAATTTGGTATGCACAGTGGGGCATGGTAGATCTCTTGATTTGCTAAATTGTGTTTTGGTCTGCCTTACGGTCTTTACGCATAAAAATGATGAAAATGCTAAATTATCCATTTTTGGAGGCAGCTTTTGGGATTTTGGATGTGGCCCTGCACAGCCGTTGTGTGGTCTGCTGCTCTGCTAGATGGCTTGTTTGAAAGAGCTTTGGTTGCTGAACATGCAGCTTTTCATTTGGTGAAAAAATATTAAGGCACTCAAAATTATGCCACTTTTAAGTTCCCATTATAAGTCAATGGGAAAATTTATATGTATGTTTTGTGAACAAAGAATGGGGTTCTGGCCATCTGTTCCCACCTGGCAAGCAAAGAATGTGCAGCCTTGCTGTTCAAGAATCTTTGTCCCAGAGAATTTTAAAAATTCTTTGATCGTAAGGTCCGCCATCTTGTTTTTAAATTTCGATTGGAAAAACACAAATATCTCGGCTCAGGGGTCACCTCTGAAGTAAAAGTTGGATGGATTTTACTCAGGGGACTCCAATCTATTGAGCCATGCCTTTGATTTGATCCACATTGGTCAAAAAATAGAGTTCTGAGCTTCTAAAATCTTAATTTGCAGCTTGCTAATGATCTTTGATCGCGAGCCTGCAAATTCTTTGATCGCGAGGTTCTTTGATCGTGATCATGCATCGCGAGCAAGGGACAAGAATGCCAGATTTAAAATTCTATTTTCTCAGCCCAGCAATGCCCTAGAACGTTAAATGAGGGTGGATTTTGCTCAGGGGGCTTCGTTCTGCCCCATTTGAATAAAAAAAATCATGTTTTCAATATCCCTGGTGGTCTAGCGGCCCCCCTGATCATGATAAAATAGATTACAATCTCTAATTCCCTAGTAGTCTAGTGGCCCCCCAATGTGTATTTCATAAATATTGCTTTTCTATATCCCTGGTAGTCTAGTGGCCCCCCGATCTGTATAACATTATTATAGTTATTCATATCCCTGGTAGTCTAGTGGCCCTGCCCCATCATAATAAAATACATAACGATCTGCAATTTCCTGGTAGTCTAGTAGCTTCCACCCAGCTGTACCAGCCACCCAGCACCCCCCCACCCTTCCTCAGCTGGCAACTGGCACAGCCCACCTCTCACATCCATGACCAGCTGCCAACTGTGTCTATGAGCACTAATGCAAAGAGGTGCTCAGAAATTCTGAGTGCCTCTTTGCATTAGCGAGTCCTAATACACACAGTTGGTGGCTGGCCATGGAGGTGAGAGGTCGGCTGTGCCAGTCGCTGACTGGAGAAGGGTGGGGGGTTCTGGGTGGGATGGATGGCTGAGTGGGGGTGGAGGGCCAGTAGACTGCCAGGAAATTGCAGATCATTATGTATTTTATTATGATGGGGGGCATCCGCTAGACTACCAGGGATATGAACAACTATAATAATTTTATACAGATCGGGGGGGCACTAGACTACCAGGGATATAGACCAGCAATATTTATGAAATACACATGGGGGGACCACTAGACTACCAGGGTATTAGAGATCGTAATCTATTTTATCATGATCGGGGGGGCACTAGACTACCAGGGATATTGAAAACATGATTTTTTTTTATTTGGATGGGGCAGATGAGACCCTGAGTGAAACCCACCTCATTTAACTTTCTAGGCATCCCTGGCTGAGAAAAATAGATTTTTAAATCTGTCCTCTCTGTCCCTCACTCTTTGTTCACGAGCGAGCAATTTCTTTGATAGAGAGCCTGCAAATTCTTTGATCGCGAGATTCTTTGATCATGATCATGTATCACGAGCAAGGGATGAGATGGCCAGATTAAAAAATCAATTGCCTCAGCCCAGGGGTGTCCAAGGAAGACAAAATGAGGGAATGTTTTACTCAGGAGGCTTCATTCTGATAAACCATGGTGGTGGTTTACCGCAATTCTTTGAATTTTTTAAATTAGAACAGTTTTTATTCTTTGGTCGTGACCCTGAAAATTCTTTGATCGCAAGCCTACAAATTGTTTGATCATGAGATTCTTTGATCATGATCATGCATCGCGAGGGATGAGATGGCCAGATTAAAAAATCTATTTTCTCAGCCCAGGGGTACCCTAGGAAGTCAAATGAGGGTGGGTTTTGCTCAGGGGACTACGTTCTGTCGAACCATGGTGGTGGTTTACTGTGATTACTTCAATTTTTTGATTTATAACACTTTTTATTCTTTGTTCGTGAGTCTGCAAATTCTTTGATCGTGAGATTCTTTGATTGCCATCTTTGATCTCGAGGGAGGGACAAGATGACCAGATTTTTTATAATGGAATAGATAGGGAAATTTTATCAATCTTTAAGATTGAATGTCTCGGAAACGGTTTGGTCTTTTTTACTTGAAATTTGGAGGGTGTTTACAGCATGTACTGTAGATGTGAATTGTGGTGTTTACGTGTCAGAGAAATTTTTTGCGGAGATATTGCATGATACTCTTTACGTGCTGCAGACAGTGTTTTGGATTGTGCTGGTGGCTTGAGATTGATAGGGTGCCTAGCCTTAGTGCCATGGATGTAGTTTTCAGTTGTTTTGTGTGTTAAATGTCAACAGGTGCGGAACTGTGCCACTCTGATGAATGAAAATTTCAAATTTTGACATGTTATATAGAGTAAGGGTTGATTTTGATCCTTACGGGAGCATGTGTACTGAACTGCAGCTACAGCTGCATTTCTACAGTGTAGATTTGGCACTTGGATTCCCAGTGGTGCTGCTGGAACCTCTCGCTACTCAAGGAGCTTGTAACTGACTGGCTCACTTGTGTGGGCTTTGGAGAAGCGTTTTCACTGCCAGGTGGGGTATAACCTGATCTTTTAAGGGCAGGTTAACCCCACAGTCTGCCTCAGAATCAGGAGCACTAGGGACAGTTGCCATAGTAACAGCGGCAACGTCATTGGACTGCGCTACATAATGCTCAGCTACAGCGAGTGGAGTCTAGAGTAAGGGTTGATTTTGATCCTTATGAGAGTGTATGTACTGAACGGCAGCTTCAGCTGCATTTCTACAGTGTAGATTTGGGCACTTGGATTCCCGGTGGTGCTGATGGAACCCCTCGCTACTTGAGGAGCTTGTAGCTGACTGGCTCACTTGTGTGGGCTTTGGAGAAGCATTTTTGCTGCCAGGTGGGGTATAACCTGATCCTTTAAGGGCAGGTTACCCCCACAGTCTGCCTGGGAATCAGGAGCACTCGGGACAGTTGCCATAGTAGCAGGGGCAACGTCATTGGACTGTGCTACATAATGCTAGGCTACAGCGAGCAGAGTCAAGCATGGAGTGGAGGCGATGCAGGCAGAGGCCAGTGGCATCTGCCAGCATCAGTCGGGCAAAGGAGGCACTAAATTAGCTGCAAATGAGGAAGGTAGGTAGACGCAATTGGAGGAATCCTGCAATAGTATGGAGCAAAAAAAGGGTATGACAGAGAGGGACTATTCCAGTATGAATTATTGCCATACATGTAAAATGTATGAGGAAGGGGAGCAGGTCAATCAGTTTGTTTGTGATAAATGCACCTTGATTGAAATCCTGAGACAAGAAATTGAATCGCAACAGAATAGGATTCAACTCCAGATAGAGATATCTTCACTAGAGAAATTTATTGATTCAGCAATGCATGATTGTGTTGAGCAAAATGAAGAAGATCAGACAGTTGAGGCTGCATATGCAGAAGTAGAAGACATACCCCTTGATGTTAAGAAATACATGGACTCTAGGGAAGAGGAAGACTGGTGTAGGGTTCAAAAGGGTAGTAAAGAAGAAAGAAGAAACATTGGTGGAAATGTGCAGATTGACATTCACAAGGATTACGACATCCTCAGTACCGAGGCAGTTAGGGACAATACTGACCAACTAGATCCACACCACAGTATGCCTAGAGAAAGGCTTGAAGTAACGGTAGGGAACAACAAGCAAGAGTTACTGAGAGTTAATGGACAAAACAAGGAGCTCCTGGTCATCGGTGACTCCATGGTTAGAAACATCGATAGAATACGATGCCAGGGTAGGAATGAGTTTACAACTGTTAGTACTCTACCAGGGGCAGGTATAGGGGATGTTCGTAAACTGTTGCGAGGATTATTGGACAATACCCTAAATCCAGTCACTGTATTACACATTGGTATGAATGATGTTGGAAAAAGGGTGCACCTGGATATTCAAAGGGACTTTGAGGCTGTTGGAGAGGCCTTGAGGTTGGAGGGTTGCCACATTATGATATCAGAAATCCTTCCTATCCCTTGAGCTGGGGTAGCCAAACATAGAGATATTAGACAGCTCAATGGGTGGCTGAGAAGGTGGTGCCATAGGGAGGGTTTTACATTTATCCACCACTGGGACACCTTCAGGGACCCAGGATTATTTGGGAATGATGGTCTGCATCTAAACAGACATGGTAGTAGATTACTGGCTAGAGAAATACAACTACAGGTAGTGAACCATTTAAACTAGGTATCAAGGGGTAGGGGGTAGTCACCAAGCTTCCCAGGCATCAGGAGGCATCCTCAAACATCTTAAGAAGGTTACTGCATCTCAGGACTGGAAATGCCTGTCCCTTAATGCCAGGAGCCTTACAAATAAATTTGATGAACTAGTATGTCTCCTTAATATAGAAAAAATCCAGATATGTGCCATAACTGAGACCTGGTGGACACCTGAGGATACCTGGGACCATCATATACCTGGATTTGATCTATATCATATGGATAGAATAAGTAAAAAAGGTGGTGGGGTAGCCTTGTATGTATCTGATACAATAAAATTAAAAGCTATTGAAGTTCCCAAAGTACCAGGAATTGAACATCTGTGGATTAAGGTATTGCCACTAGATGGCACAAAAATCAAAACTGGGGTTATGTATCGACCACCCTCGATTTCCCCACAGAATGATGTGGCTTTTCTTAGCTTCTTGGATTCCCTAGCATCTACTAAAAGTATTATTCTTTTAGGTGACTTTAATCTGCCCGGCATCAATTGGACAAAGCAAGTAGCAGGGATGCCAAATGAGTTAGGATACCTGGACTGTTTTCTATTAGCATGTCTGGATCAACATATAGGGAGTAGTACAAGGGGGGATAACACATTAGACCTGGTGTTAAGTAATTTGGGGGACTCGATTAAACATTGTAGCATTACCTCCCCACTTGGCTCAAGTGACCATTGTATGATTAGTTTTGAGCTTAAGGGAGTAAATAACATGATTTTTGATTCAGCCGAGGTTCAGAACTTTAACAAGGCCAATTTTAGTAAAATAAGGAAGGAACTCACAGAGTCGGGTTGGCAGAAAGAGTTTGAAAATAGAACATTAAATGATAACTGGGTAATCTTGGAGAAGAAGATCATAGGTTTGGTTATTAAGTACATACCACTCAGGAAGAAATACAATAGAATGGGTAAAATGCCCTCATGGTTATCCCCTAGAATTAGAAGATTGATTAAAATGAAAAAAGAGCTTATAAAAAAGCCAGGAAAAGTGGTTGTGCAAAAAACTGGGTGGTTTATAAAAAACTGTTAAAAGAAACTAAAAAAGCAGTTACTCAAGTAACTCGAAAATATGAGTCAAATCTGGTCACAAAAGTTAAGGATAATCATAAATCTTTCTTTGCCTACATTAATAACAAAAAGGGGTATAAAACTACTGTGGGGTCTATTAAGGATCAGGCTGGGGAATTAGTTGATGAGAACCAGGCTATGGCAGGGCATTTCGATACTTATTTTTCATTGGTCTTTAATGATAAATCTAAAGGTACTAGGGACCATCAGTATAATGCAGGCTATAGAATTACTTTGAATAGAGGGGATATTGAAGACAGATTGATGCATCTGGACTGCAATAAATCTCAGGGACCAGATGGCATCCATCCTAGAGTCCTTAAGGAGCTGGTAGAAGGATGGGCAGAACCCATAATAGCACTATTCCAAATATCACTGGATAGAGAGAGGGGAGGTGGTCGAGGTTTGGCAAAAAGCAAGCATTGTCCCAATCTATAAAAAGGGGTCAAAACAAGAACTGAGCAACTACAGGCCTGTAAGCTTCACCACTGTCTTGGGGAAGATGTTGGAAACCATTATTAAGGACCAAATAGTGAAGTTCATGAACTTGGCATGGGACTGTGATAATGCACAGCATGGTTTTAGGAAAGGTTTATCATGCCAAACAAATTTCCTGGAATTCTATGAGCATGTGAGTAGGGCATTGGACAAGGGCACCTATGTGGATGTAGTGTTTTGGTATTTTTCAAAGGCATTCAATAAGGTCCCCCATGGGGAATTAGTGGACCATTAATAGAACATAATATACCTGGATATATTACATATTGGGTAAAAGCATGGTTGAGTGAAAGAAAGCAGAGGTTTGTCTGAAGGGTGCATATTCAGATTGGTTAAATGTGGAAAGTGGAGTTCCCTAGGGATCAGTGCTGGGGCCTTGTTTGTTTTATATATATATATATATATATATATATATATATATATATATATATATATATGTATATATATATATATATATGTATATATATATACACTCAGTGACTGGTGGAGGGGATGTTTGGGAGACCAAATTTGCAGAAGATTCCAGGATTTGTACTAGAATCAAAAATAGTGAAGATGCACTGAAGCTGCAGGATGCTTTATTTAAGATGGAAAGCTAGGCGAGAGGTTACAAGTTATCCTTTAACACTAATGCATGTGCGGTTATGCACTTGGAAAAATAACAATAAAACAGATTATGTTCTAAATGAACATAAGTTGGGGAAGGTCACCGAAGAAAGAGATCTGGGCATTAAAGTGACTAATGATCTCAAGTTCCATCAACACTGTAGCCAGATGATAAAGACTACTAGTGGTATACTTAATAATATCAAGAAACATATTAAGATTAGGAAGAGGGAGGTGAATGTGCCTCTTTACGGTTCTCTGGTGAGACAGCATTTGGAGTATTGTGCACAGTTCTGGTCACCAGGGTTTAGGACAGATGTCAAGAGATTGGAGAGGGTTCAGAGAAGGGCAACAAGGTTGGTGGCAGATGTTAGGGATCAAGATTATGAAGACAGACTGGATGAGCTGGGGATGTACACACTGGAGTATAGATGACTGAGAGGAGATCTGTGTATGGTGTATAGGTCGCTTAAAGATACCAACTTAAGGGGAAACGGGGACTTTCACTTAGGGATCAGTATTATAATGCTAGGATGCACACATTGCAGTTGAAAAGGCAACATTTTAAGACAATAAAAAGAAGACATTGGTTAAGTGTTAGGGTAATTCTAGTCTGGAACAACTTGCCTGAAGAGGTGGTTGCAAGTAAGAACATGCTTGAGTTCAAGAGGGAACTGGATAAATACTGTGTAGCAAACAAAATTGGGAGTTACCATAACTAGGGTCTAAGCGAGCGCAATGGAAGAAAGTCTTCTCTGATCAGTAACTACCTATGATACCTATGATATCTCAGACACAGTTTAGTCTTTTTACTTTAAATGTGGAGGGTGTTGACAGCATGTCCTGTAGATGTTTATTGTGGTGTTTACGTGTCGGACAATATATTTTTTGCGGAGATATTGCGTGGCGTAGTTTACGTTTTGTGAGCAGCGTTTTCTATTGTTCTACTAGATTAACATTTGTTTGGTGGCTGGCCTTGCTGTTGTCAATGTACTTTTTAGTCATTGGGTGTATAATGTGGCCTGACACTTACAAGTTGGTGGGAGTGCGGCGCTCAAAGTGCCCTGCGCTCCCACCAACTTGCGCAACTTTCTACTTTTCTATTCTTTCTTAAAATGTAAGGAAATTCTATGAAAAAAACTTTGTTAATGCATCAGTTAGGGTTCTTCTACAGTGAAACAAGTGAGGAAATTCAATTTTAGGGTTCCCACCCCTTGCACCCCACTCCCAGCCCACCCCCACCAAGAAGCATGGGGTGTGCATTGGGGTCGTCGGCCCTAACTGTCACCCCATTCTCTCATTCTGCACCACCTCAGCTTGTTTACACATGGGATGGGGTGAGAGTTAGGGCCAATGACTCCAACCCACACCCGATACCTGTTGGTGGGGGGCGGGTTGAGGTGCAAGGGGTGGGAACCCTAAAATCAAATTTCCTCACTTTTTCACTGTGAAGAACCCTAACTGATGCATTAATGAAGTTTGTTGCATAGAATATATATATATATATATATATATTCATTGCAAAACTTTGTTAATGTATCAGTTAGTTTAGCAACAAAGTATGGACATGAAGCATTGGGTTTCAAACCTAACACCTCCCCACCCCTACCACTCCACTGTGCCCCCATCCTCCACACAGCAACAGGCATCGGGGTATGTTTTGGGGTCATTGGCCCTTACTATCATCCCATTCCATGTGTAAGAAAACTGAGATGGTACAGCATAGGAGAATGTGAGTTAGGCCCCAACAACCCCAAGACACACCCCGACACCTGTTGGTGTGTGGATGGTGGGGTGTTAGGGGAGGGGAAGGTGCTAGGTTTGGAAACCCTAACACCTCATTTCCCTACTTTTGTTGCTTCAACCCTAATGGATGCATTAATGAAGTTTTTTTTTTCAATGAATTTCCTTAATTTTTGAGACAGTGTAATTTTACCCTTTTATGTTTATGGGAGAGCAGAGACCTCCCGGCCCTGTGCTCCCATCCATCTATATTGTGTTGTGGTTGTACAGAATGCTTCATCATGTGATCCTGCACTCCTATGTAAGCATAAGTGTATACACATTGTCAGCAATCTTCATCTCCCCTGTGGAAGTGCAGGGCCCTCTGTGTCCTGTGCTCTGATCATGCTCCCATCACTCCATAATGGCATCCATTTGTGGTAGCAGAATGACCCTATGGGCCCAGCATGCCAATCTATCCATAACTGTTTAGATATCGTCATGAACTGTCATCTCCTAGTATTTCATGATGGAGGGCCCTTCACTCCAATTACTGCTTAATGGTATACATATGTGGCAGCACAGGGCCCTCTGGGCCCCGCACTCCCATCTACATATAATTGTAGAGATGCAGCAGAGGCCTAGAGACATTCCAAGTAACCCTTGTGCTGAAAATGGTGCAATATCTCAATACCGGTAGGAACATGGGGAAATATTAGACTGCAGTTTTAATCATGGCCAGGCAACCTGTACACATGCTTACTACTAAACTGTACTTAGTGAAAAATAAGTATCTCAAGCCTTTTTCGAGATATAGGCACTGAAATGTACTGCGTCCGTCACACTGTTATCCTATGGGAAATTTCCAAACTTCAAAATGTTATAACTAGGGAAGAAATGTAAATTTTGTCACCAAACCAGCAAAAGTCACATCTGTGGGGCAAGCTTTTTCTACCCTGAAAATGTCAGCCTGAAATTCCAAACCGTTTCTTTGCAGTGCAGTGCCAAAGAAACAGTGACCTTTAAAAATCCTTTTTCACGAGCTGTCAAAATCCCTTTTAGTGAACCAAATCCCTTTTCATGAGCTGTCACAATCCTTTTTCATGAGTGAATGACTTTTCGTGAGATAGGGCCATCTGGTCGTCATCTCACGAAAAGGGATTTTGACATCTCACGAAAAGGGATTATTTTTTAAAATACCTTTTCACAAGCTGTCAAAATCCCTTTTCACACACTGATCCCTCTTCATGAGCTGTCAAAATCCCTTTCTGTGAGCCAAACCCTTATCATGAGGTAGGGCCATCTAGTCATTATCTCACGAAAAGGGATTTTGACAGCTTACAAAATGGGATAGGAAGCAAGCCGTGAAAAGGGATTTTTAAATTAAAAAATTAGCATCTTTTGAGTAAAATAAAGTAAACCAAAGGTATAGAAGTGTGCAGGATGTCCCCATGAACTAAAATCATGTTTGATTTTCTTCAGAAGACATCCCTGGGGCAAGTTATAACTTTTTGTTTGGGCACAAAAATCAAAAACAAGATGGCGGGTGACAAAAATTGATTTTTTCTCACGAAGAGGGATTTTATAAATCCCTCTTCATGAGCTGTCAAAATCCTTTTTTGTGAGCCCACATCCCTCTTCGAATCTAGAACTCTAAACTGATTCTGATTCTAGAACTCTAAACTGACTGGCTGTGTTTGAGAAGAGCTCCCAAAGCTAAGTGCTTTTGATATAATTTTCAGTTTAAAATTGTTTTGTTTTATGTAAATTTAGGTGATTGTGAAGAGACAACCCTGTAAGCTCCAGGAAGATATACAATTTGTGTGGTAGATATTTGTTGAAGTCAGAAGGATCAACACATTTATTTAGTGTGATCTTTCTACTCTGATGTGGTTAATTTTAATACTATAGTTTAAACCCTTTCTGTATGTGCCTTTGGTGGTATCTGATATTGAGAACCTAAGTGTCATTTTATAGGTATCCTGTCTGTTTTGGTAGGTACTTTATTTTCTTTGTTAAACAGCTGAGTATACCTATTGCCTAATACTTTATAGTACATTGTAACTTTTTGCTCAGTCTCTGATTTTTCTCTTCTTTCTCCAATGTTTTAGAACTGTTTAGTTATTGTGGCAGAGGTGTGGTACTGTGTTCTTTCTTGTAGTTCAAGGTGCTTTTGGAACTGCTGATTTCTATTGGTTTAAACTACTACATTTTTTTTCTATTTTAAAAAAAGCTACATCAACTTGGTTTGTTGTCACCTGTTTGTTGTTGCTAAGTAGCAGATGTTTTTGCATTGTGCTCTGATTCTGTGATAGAATCTGTATTAGTAGAAGGTAGATTATTGTGATTGTAGTTACCTTTTGATGGTAAGGATAAAGAGGTGAGATAGAAGTGTATGTATTTTCAAACATTATAGAGGAACAGTGGCAGGATTTTAGGACAGTAAATTAATAAAAAGGAACTAGGAGAGCTTCAGTAGCAGACAAGAAGTGGAATAGCAGTATAACTGCAGTATAATGTGGGGAGTGGTGCAATGCAGTGGCTGTGGGGCAGCCATATTCAGAGCAGATCTTCTGGACACTGAGGTGCTGCCTATCTGCATGCATCTTTCTGGACTGCAGGATGGTAGCCAGACTCAGAGCGGAAGTAAACTGGGTCAGAGTACCATCACCCCTATCCAGAGACCACTCAGTCCAATGCAGCTGCCTCAAAGGATGCAGAGAACGAGGTACTTGGATGACAGTGGGCTCAGGGAGGTTCGACCAGTCAGGCAGAGGCACATCCCAGATCCTATTCCACTCAAGAACTCATATGCCACACTGCAAACAGGGACAACCACATAGAGGTACCCAGAGAAATGGAAGGAAAGGATGTGGAGGTTAGCCAAGTGCAAAAGATGGAGATTAGCACCAGGAGGTGGATAGGCAGAATAGGGGCAAAATTCAGCAGAACGGCAGACAGCAAGGTGAACCAGGGATAAAGGACAACAAGGAAGGGGCTGGAGTAGAACAGCGAAACAGTCTAGGGAGGTCAAATCATGGAAAGTCATGTGCAAATGCCAGGAGCCTTAGCAACAAGATGGAAGATCTGGAGGCTGTCATGGTGCAGTCAGACCTGGACATTGTGGCCATCAACTGAAACCTGGTGTAATGATAATCACGACTGGGAGTTGGCCATACCTGGCTACAACATATTCAGAAGAGACGGGCAGGCAGGAAAGGAGGAGGAGTGGCACTGTATGAGAAAAATGACATAAGGGCCACAGAGATCCAGGAGGAACAAATGGGGGAGAGATACTGTGGGTTAGCTGGAAAGGAAAATGGGGCCAGCCATCCACTGAGGTGTGGTCTATAGACCACCAGCCCAGGAGGAAGAAACAGATAGGGAGCTGATGCTAGCCATCCAGAGGATGGCAGACAAAGATGAGGTAGTACTGGTTGGAGACTTCAATATTCCAGATGTGGACTGGAGCATCCCAGCAGCAGCATCAACTAGGGACAGATTTATCCTGGACTCTTCAGGGTGCCTTCCTCAACAACTGGTCATGGAACCAACTCGGCAGAAGGCAATACTGGACCTTTGCTCACAAACAGGGACAGTGGATGGGGGTAAGAGGGGAGCACCTGGGGAACAGTGACCACCAGTCACTGTGGTTTGAAATCACAGAAAGACAGAACCTAACCACACAAAACATGTATCCTGGATTTTAGGGGGCAAACTTTGGGAAAGCAGGAGATACTTGAAAGAGGCATTAAGGGAATGGGGCAGGAATCAGGGTTGAGGAACAGTGGGAAGTATTTAAAATGGGGATTACAAAACAACAGAATTATGTATTAAGCAGGTTAGCAAGAGGAAAAGGAAGAGGAGACCATTATGGTTCCAAAGAGGTAGCAAAGAAAGTGAAAGCCAAAAGATTGCATTCATGCAATACAAAAGACACAGGCAGAGGGGATAGGGAGAAGTACCAGGAGAAGCAAAGGGAGGCGGGAGGTCAGTAAGGAAGCCAAAGCTCAGACAGAAGAACACATTGCAAAATCAGTGGGTAGAGGGACAAAACCTTTACAGGTACATAAGTGAAAAAGAAAGGCAAAGGGAGGGATAGTGAGACTGAAGGGGAGGATGGGGCTGTGTGGAGGATGACAACAGTAAAGCTGACATATTGAACAGGTATTTCTGCTCAGTCTTTACTAAGGAAGAGGAGGTAATGGGTCTGAATGGAGTACAAGGGGTGAGAATGGTGCAGAAATGGACACAAGTCCCTTACACGAGAAAGGGTCCTGAAGGAACTGGAAGTAATAAGAGTTGATAAAGCAATGGGGCCAGATGGGTGCACCCCAGGTCTAAAGAACTAAGAGAGTGGTGGCTGAACCTCTTGCTACCCTGTTTAGCCGATCACTAGAAACAGGGGAGGTACCCAAAGACTGGAGGATAGCAGATGTAGTCCCCTTATACAAAAGTGGGAACAAAGAGGAAGCGGGGAACTACAGACCAGTCAGCCTCACCTCGGTAGTGGGGAAGATCATGGAAGCACTACTGAAGGAGATTGGTGGAACATCTGGTTGTCAATGGACTACAAGACCCAAGGCAGCATGGTTTCACCAGGGGAAGGTCATGTCAGACCAACCTCATTGAATTTTTTGACTGGGTGACTAGGGAGGTGGATCAGGGGAGGGCAGTGGACATGGCCTATCTGGACTTCAGCAAGGCCTTTGACACTGTGCCACATAGAAGACTATTGCACAAACTGGGGAATATGGGTGTGGGCAGGACAGTAGTGCGGTGGGTAGGTAACTGGCTGGGCAGCAGGACACAGAGGGTGGTGGTAAATGGCTGTCACTCCACAGAGGGAAGAGTGACCAGTGGGGTACCACAGGGATCAGTGCTGGGACCGGTACTATTCAATATCTTCATCAGTGACATTGCACAGGACCTAGAAGGCAGAATTTCCATTGCAGCTGATGACACAAAGCTCTGTAACAGAGTAGACACACCAGAGGGTGTAGACAGAATGAGAAGGGACCTGCAGAAACTTGAAGAATGGTCAGGGGTTTGGCAGTTGAAATTCAATGCAAGGAAGTGCAAGATAATGCATATGGGGCACAAAACCCTGGCACAATATATCAGTTGGAGGGTGAGGATATAGCATGCACCAAGCAGGAAAGGGACCTTGGAGTTATCATCTCTGATGACCTCAAGGCAGGAAACAGTGTGACAAGGCAGCAGTTAAAGCAAATAGGATGCTGGGATGCATAGGCAGGAGCATCACCAGCAGGAAAAGAGGTCATAATTCCACTATACAAGACACTAGTGAGGCCGCACCTGGAGTACACTGTGCAGTTCTGAGACCTTACCTACGTAAGGACATAGACAGGGTAGAGAAGGTTCAGAGGAGGGCAACAAAGATGGTGCATGGATTGCATCTACAAGTCCTATGAGGACAAGTTGAAGGCACTGAACATGTACTCCTGGAGGAGAGGAGGGAGAGAGGGGATATGATAGAGACATACAAGTATCTTACAGGGAGGAACAGGGTGCAGGAATGCACTATTTTTAAGCGAAAAAGATGTTCCAGGACTAGAGGGCATGGGATGAAGTTGGAGGGAGGCCGATTCAGAGGAAACGTGAGGAAGAATTTCTTCACAGAACGGGTGGTGGACAAGTGGAACACCCTGCCAGAGGAAGTGGTGGGGGCTGAAACAATCACGGGATTTAAGAATGCATGGGATAGACATAAAGGAATTCTGGAGGTCAGGGGTAAGGGGCAACAGACTTCCTGGAAAACATAAACTGAACTTACAAACTTAAATGGGCAGACTGGGTGGGCCATAGGCCCTTATCTGCCGATACTGTCTATGTATCTATGTATCTATGAATCTGTGCACCTATCCAAAAGACTGAACTGAGCATGCTCAGAACTCAAACTTTCAAAATTGAATAACTCTGGAGCGGATTAATATTTTTTCACCCAACAAATGTCAGCTAATTCTTTGGGGCACATTCTTTCTACTCTAAAAATGTCAGACCAAAATTCCAAATGGTGTGGCTGCAGCATGATGAGGACAAAACAGCAAAAACTGGCAAAACAAGCGACTTTTATACTTTTTTCACTATGTGCAGCATGAAAACTGAAATTCTGATTGCAACTAAATTTGGTATGTCATGAGATCTACACCACAGGACAGCATATACTAAATTGTGTGCAACTCTGTTAAACGGTTGCAAAGTTATTAAAGTGCAAAATTTGAAGTTTAATATTAAACTACTCACTCAATCCTAACTATAGTGGTGCTACTGCACCATTATAATACACATAAAACACACAAAAATATATATGCTTTTTACTATTTTTCACCAGGAAAGATAAAACAAACTAAGGCTTGTTCTCAGGTGCATACTAGGAGCACAGGGACGTTATGTGATTTGCTCATGGTCACACAGTATAGTATGTAAGTGACAATTGTGCTAGCAATAAGACTTGACAGGGTGTGAATTGCGCTTGTTTGCCACATGCCCCGGGTACATTGTGAGGCATGAGACTGCAGGCCAAGTGCTTTCAGCCGTCTGAGAAGTGTGGCAGTCTAGCACAACATACATTCTAGAGTGTCTCATTGCACTTATACAATGGCTTTTTTTAATTATTTACTAAAATTGTTATAATCATGAAGAAATACGTAAAAAAAAGTTCAACTTTATTAGAAATATTGCTCAATTGCCACCTTCACCTGCTGGAACTACATTGTATTTATGGCTTTGTTTTAGGATATTCTCCTAAGGAAGCTTCTGTAGTTGTAGTTTGTGTAGTGTTTTTATACCCCCACCAAAACACTGCCATGTTAATGTAAACCATCAAGACCACATTATTGAACTAAAGAAGGTATTTTTCAGTAAAGGTATGATTTTGTATTTTAAAACATATTTGAGTAGACTGGAGCAATAGTACAGTGCTTGCAGAAGGTTTGAAAGTGAAAGCTCAAGTGCGATTGCAGTCATGCTTGCTCTTTCAAACTGATGAGGAAACAAAATTTTTTAAGTAAAAGTAATCCATTCTGTCACAATGTATGACAATAGGCTACTAGGTACTGAATAACAGTGTGGTCAGTCAAGCATTGAATGGTGCACTGTCTGTGGAGCAGCCAGTCAAACAGGTGAGGGGGTAGAATTCTTAGCAGTAGGAAAAAATGGCTGCCAGAATTTTTTGGCACTGTGAGCTGGTGAAAGGATTTCTGAATAGGCTTATCACCAGGCTGATCTTGTGGTGGTCAATATTTCTGCATGTCCATGTGACTGATAGTAGCCAATAAAAGTAATGTAGTTCTTCTTGTCATTGTATAAGAGATATTAACCCAGTTCTCCAGGTTTGAAACTCAGTGCTCCTAATCACTATACTGCCTCAACATGACATATATTTATATATATATATATATATATATATATATATATATATATATATATATATATATATATATATATATATATATATACTCTTTGTACATTATATATTATTTCCATCTTTTATACTGTTAACTTTTTAAGTATCATGTTTTAAGTAACATTAATTATTTTGTAAAGTCTACTGTATAATATAGAAACTGCTGTGCTTGATTGTACTTATAAAGTTTACTGTATAATATAGGAATTGATGTGCTTGATTGTACTTTGTGAAATGCACTGATCCTTTGGGAAAAGGTGCTATAAAATAAAAGTGGCTTGCTTTGCATTCCTTGCAAAAAAAAAACTAAATCAGAAATTAGGTTTCTTGTGTAGAAATCATAAATCACTTACTGAAAAGCAAGAGTGGCTGTCTCTAAAAAGATTTTGATATCTATGTCAGATTATGGTAATTTACTTTTGTATAAAGCGTCAGATGAAATTTGACACAAAGTGTTATGACTAATAACATATGTTGCTTCACACGTCTTTCAGTACTCACAATTGCAATTCATAATAGGATATACAAATATTGCCCCCCCAGGACAGGATAAGTATAAATATTCTAAATGTTACTCATTATGTTTACTATAATGGCACAACCACAATGTTAAATGATAAGTTACAAACAGTTAAAAGAAACAGTTTCACTAGGCAAAGCAGTCTTCACTTGTTGCATGGGAAATCAGTAAAAAACTAACTCTGGTGTAGGATCCTTTACTTGTTATAGACCAAGGCCAGACATTGAAAACTTTGCGCCGGGTGATGGGGGACCTGAATATGCCAGATATTAACTGGAGCACCTTTGCTGCAGCCACATCCAAGAGCAGGGCCATTCTTGATGCCCTACAAGTGGCATGCCTCAGACAGCTAATTTTAAAACCCACTCATGAGGGAGCAATCTTAGACCTTATACTCTCAAATGGGGACAATGAGAGGATCTCAGATCTAGAAGTGGGTAGCCATCTGAGAACAAGGGACCACCAAACAGTGTGGTTCATGATAAACTCAGATACAGAGTCTAGGCATACAAAAGTGAGGGTACTGGACTTCAAGAGGGCTGATTTTTTCAAGATGGGAGAGTGCCTTAGAAAAGCACTAGCAAACAGGCTAGAAGGAGGGGTGGAGCAACAATGGTAAAACATCAAAATAGCCATCACAGAGGCAACAAGCCTTTTTGTGAAGCAAACAAACAAATCAAAACGAAAGAAAAAGCCACTATAGTTCTCAAAAGAGGTGGCGGGGAAGGTTAGGGAGAAAAAGATAGCATTTAGGTAGTATAAGGAAACACAGAAGGAGCAGGACAGAGAACTGTACCAGTTAAGGCAGAAGGAGCAGGGAGGGAAGTCAGAACAGCAAAGGTCCAAACTGAGGAAAAGATAGCCAACTCGGTTAAGAAGGGGGATAAAACCTTTTGTAGGTACATCACAGAGCGTAGAAAGACAAAGGGAGGGATAGTGAGGCTCAATAGAATGGACGGTGGGTGGGCAGAGAGGGACAATAAAAAAGCAGGGATACTGAATGAATACTTCTGCACAGTATTCCCAAAAGAGGAGGAGGGGGAGGTGCCTAATCCAATTAACAGAAGCACTCAGGATAGGGGGGTTGATCCCAGTCCTTTCACAGAAGAAAGGGTTCTAAAAGAACTCCTAAAACTGAAGATGGACAAAGCATGGGACCTGACAGAATTCAGCCCAGAATTCTAAAAGAATTAAGGGGAGAGCTAGTGACACCACTGACTACCCTTTTTATAAAATCATGGGAGGATGGTGTGGTACCTGAGGACTGGAGGAAGGCAGATGTGATTCCCCTTCACAAAAGTGAGAGCAAGACAGAGGCAGGAAACTACAGACCTGTCAGTTTGACCTCTGTGGTAGGGAAAGTGATGGAATCACTTCTGAAGGAAAGAATTGTTGAGTACCTAGAGGCCAGTGGGGCAAGGATCCAAAGAAGCATGGGTTTACAGTGGGAAGGTCATGTCAGATGAATCTAATTGATTTCTTTGACTGGGTGACCAAAGTAGTAGACCAAGGAGGGGCTGTGGATATGGCCTACCTAGACTTTAACAAGGCTTATGACACAGTCCCACACAAAAGATTAATAATCAAATTAACCAGCCTGGGAGTAGGTCCCAGGGTGGTAGCCTGGGTAAAACATTAGCTGGACAACAGGACACAGAAGGTAATTGTAAATGGAGTCCACTCTGAGGAAAGGGGGGTTACTACTGGGGTACCGCAGGGTTCAGTACTGGGTCCAGTCCTTTTTGAAGTCTTTATAAGTGATATTGCAGAGGGACTGAAAGAAATGTATGCCTCTTTGCAGATGGCACAAAGATCTGCAACAGAGGTGATACACAACGAGGTGTGGAAAAGATGAGAAGGGACTTGGCAAGGTTGGAGGAATGGTCAGAAATATGGCAGCTTGGATTCAATGCAAAGAAGTGCAAAATAATGCACCTGGGAAACAAAAACTCAGGGGAAGATTACACAATTTGGGGGGAGGTAGTAACAACAACAAAAATGGAAAGGGACCTGGGGATAATCATATCAGAAGACCTTAAGGTTGGCAAGCTATGTGATAAGGCAGTAGGAAGGGCTGGGGGGATACTGGGATGTATAGGGAGAGGCATCACCAGCAAAAAACAGGAAGTTGTTATCCCTCTGTACAGACAGTTGGTGAGACCCCATCTGGAGTACTGCATCCAGTTTGGGAGACCCCATATCCACAAGGACATAGACAGGATGGAGGCAGTCCAGAGGAGGGCAACTAAAATGGTGCAGGGTATGCAAGAGAAGCCATTCAAAGAGAAACTAAAGGAGTTTAATATGTATACCCTTGAGGAAGGGGGGGAACATGGTAGAAACTTCTAAGTGTAACCCCCTTGTTACCCGGGGTTACTAGAATCCCAGTAAGACCTAGTGGTAGGCAGGGAAGGCAGCTTGTGAAACTCCAGTTAAATAGGTTTCACACTGTCTCACTCTGTTCTCAGTCTCAGCTGAGACTGAGGGATGACATCGCCAATAGAACTTTCGTAGTTGCATGAGCCACATTGGAATCTGCAGCAAAGGGAGTTAGATAGAACGTTGGGAGTTTTGAAGTCAGTCTTCAGTTTGTCTTCAGTGAGTGGAGTGTAAAGTTGGGAGCTTGCTTAGAAAGCAGCTCAGTGAAGGCTCTAGGAGCCTCAGCCCTGACAGATGGCTATTTTTAAGTAATAGGGTGTGTGTCTCCACCTTAAAGAGAGACACAGAAGATTACTGAAGTGGTGGAGACCGCTGTTTTGGGTCTCAGTGCCCCCTCCCTCCGGGGGGGGTGAGAAGGATTCCCTGCAGATTCCTGGGGCAACCCCCTAGTTCTGCTTGTGGAGGAAAAGCTGCCTGTTTGTTCCAGTATTTATTTTGGGAGAAAAGAAGATTTGTGAGTCTCCTGTGGGGCACCTGCAATGAGAGGGTGAGTGCTCTGGCTAAACGGGCTTATGTTTTTCACCCTGGGACTTGTGTGACAGTGTGGGAATTGAACTACTACAATATTGGGAAGCCTAGAGTAATGGGCTAAGCAAGTTAAAAGTAGTTTCAAGTCCAGAGTTTGTTGGGATGCAAATAATGTGTAAAGGTGATGTGACAGACGTCTACCCTTAATCTACATTTGAGAGTTCAGTAAAGGAATTGTTCAGTTTCCAGAGAAATGGCCAGTATGGGCTGTGGGAGCTGGAGGTGGGTGGCCCCCCAACTTTAGTGACCAGGTCCACCTCTATGGATTTCTTCTGTGGTTTTCTACTTTGCCTCAGGCACTTGGCCAGTGATGGGGTAAGTACCCAGACTTTGGATTGTAAGGAAAATTCTCTCTAGGAGTCGTAGACTCTAGTGTGGTTTGGGGAGCCATGACAGGATAATTGGTTCATTCCTCCAATGGACCGTACGAATGGGATAATTGGTTCATTCTTCCAATGGACCGTGAATCAGGTGGCCGGCGGGGGAGCCGGGCCAGTGGGAAAACCCATGTGTACAAGTCGGGCTGTGCACCCAAAAGCAAGTCCGGGCTGTGTGCCTGGTGGGTCTAGAGCTGAGGGCTGGAAATAGTGATAAAGTGTTCTGTTGTCTCTAATCTGCATTACCAGGAAATGTAGCCCCATGGGGGTCCATCTATGCTTTGTTTGTTTGGCTAGGATGTGAATAAAAGCCACACTGAAGAATCCCATTCCTGGTTCTGGACATTACAGTTATTGCTTCCTGCGTTCGGATTTACTTGGATGCCCCTGTCCAGAGTAGCCAAACCTAGGCTCCCCTGTGCCGAGTAACCTCATCCTCCCTGAACCCAGTCCCCACCAGGTACTGCTGTCAGCTTCAACAGCATGCCACCTGTCATTTTGGCAAAAAGACAGGGGTGAGGGGTTACATAAGTACCTCAGTGGAATCAGCAAAGATCAAGAGGGTAGCATCTTTCAGAAAAAGAGATGTGCAAGAACAAGGGGACACAATTTGAAGATAAAGGGGGACGGCTCAGGGGCAATGTGAGGAAGTATTATTTCACAGAGAGGGTGGTGGATGCAAGGAACAGCCTTCCTGAGGAGGTTGTGGGGTCTAAAACTGTGGGAGAATTCAAGAATGCATGGGACAGACATAAGGCAATTCTTGTGGGGGGCAGGAAGAAATAGGCTGTTGGTTAACTAGGATCTGCAGCTTATCCATAACAGCTAAAGGGGAGGGTCTGATAATGGGAGACTTCAACATGCCAGATACAGATTGGTCAATACCAGCAGGACCATCTGCCAGAACTAGATACATGGTGGATTCCCTGCAGTGGAAAGGCCTCAAACAACTGGTAAAACAACCCACAATAGACAGGGCTATCCTAGATCTAGTACTGATTAACAGGGAAAGGATCATAGATCTCCAGGTAGAAGGTCACCTGGGGGCCAGTGACCATCACATGGTATGGCTCAGTTTGGCCACTACAACTAAATCATCCCATTCCAAGGCAAAAATATGGGACTTCAGAGGAGCTGACTTTGATAAGATGGCCAACAGAGTTAAGCTAGCCCTGGCAAAAAGAAATACAAGTGAGAGGGTACAGGCAAAGTGGGCAAGTATTAAGGATGCAATACTTCAAGCAACATCCCATTGTGTTAGAGAAAAAAGGAAGTGCAAAAGGAAAAAGGAAACCACTTTGGTTCTCAAAAACAGTAGCAGAAAAGGTCAGAACCAAAAGGCTAGCCTTCAGGAAATATAAGGGAACACAGCGGGATGAAGATAGGGAGGCATACCAAACTTCCCTAAGGGAAGCAGGGAAGGCAGTAAGACAGACAAAGGCCCAAACCGAGGAGACATTAGCACAAACAGTAAAAAAGGTGGCAAGACTTTCTATAGATACACTAGTGAAAGGAAAAAGTCCAGAAGGGGTATTGCAAAGATCAAAGGAGATAAGGGTGCATGTGAGGAGGAGGACCATGTAAAAGCATCTATCCTAAATAGATACTTGTGCTCAGTATTTACTGAAGAGAAGGTAGGGCAAGGCCCACAGCTTAGCACCATGGACACAGGGGGGAAGGAGGTGAGCACTAGTCCCTTCACAAAGGAAAGGGGCCTACAAGAGCTCAATAAGCTCAGGGTGGACAAGGCAATGGGACCTGATGGCATACATCCCAGGGTACTAAAGGAGCCAAGGGTGGAACTAGCAGAGCCATTATCAGAACTGTTTAGTGAGTCTCTGAGCACAGGAGAGGTCCCAGAAGACTGGAGAAGGGCTCATGTGATCCCGTTCCACAAGAGCAGTAGCAGGGAGGAGGAGGCAGGGAACTACAGACCAGTCATTCGTACCTCAGTAGTGGGCAACATTATGGAGGCACTCCTTAAAAAAAAAGGATAGTGCAGCACCTGGAATCCATAGGAGCACAGTATCAAAGACAGCAAGGGTATACAAAAGGAAGGTCCTGTCAAACTAATCTCATAGATTTCTTTGACTGGTTACCAGAGTGGTGGACCAAGGGAGAGCAGTTGATGTTGCCTACCTTGACTTCAGTAAAGCTTTCAATACTGTTCCACATAGAAGATTGATTAATAAGCTGGGTAGGCTCAGAGCAGTATCAGAAGTTGGTCAACTGGGTGGCAAACTGGTTGATGGGCAGAAAACAGAGAGTGGTGGTAAACGGTATACAGTCAGAAGAGAAGGAAGTCACAAGTGGGGTACCTCAGGGATCAGTCCTGGGGCCAGTCCTCTTCAATGTCTCCATCAGTGACATTGCAGGTGGACTGGAGGGTAAGGTTTGTCTGTTTGCAGATGACACCAATATCTGCAACAGGGTTGATGATCCAGATGGAGTGGGCAGAATGAGAAGAGATCTGGATAAACTAGCAAAATGATCAGAAGAGTGGCAACTGGGATTTAATGCAAAGAAGAGCAAGATCATGCACATAGGGAAGAGAAACCCTGAAGCCACTTATAGGCTGGGAGGAGAGTTGCTGGCAGTCACAAGGGAAGAAAGAGACTTGGGCATCATCACTAATTACCTGAAATCATCCAAGCAGACCACTAAAGCAGTAGGTAAGGCTAGGGGGATGTTAGGGTGTATTAGTAGGGGTATCACAAGTCATAAGAGAGATGTAATAATCCCTCTTTATAAGACACTGGTTAGGCCCCATCTGGAGTATTGCATGCAGCACTGGAGGCCACACCTTCACATGGGCATTAACAAAATTGAGGCAGTCCAGAGAAGGACAACCAAAATGGTGCAGGAACTGCATCAGAAAATGTATGAGGACAGAATAAAGGAGCTCAATATGTATACCCTAAAGCAAAGGAGGGAGAGAGGTGATACGATCGAAACATTCAAACACCTTAAGGGCATTAACAAGGTGAAAGAGTCTAACATGTTTCAATATAAGAAAAATAGCAGGACAAGAGGACACAGCATGAGATTAGAGGGAGGCCGATTAAGGGGTAATGTGAGGAAATTATTTTCCACAGAAAGGGTGGTGGATGCATGGAACAGCCTACCTCAGGAAGTGGTGGATATGAATACAGTGCAGGGCTTCAGACAAGCATGGGATAGGCATAAGGGAGCAATACAGATGAGTATGAATAGATTGGCCATTGTCAGAGCAAAGGCCGATGGCACATTTATATGGTAGAAAAAGAAATGGGCAGACTGGATGGGCCTTGAGGTCCTTATCTGCCGTCAACTTCTATGTTTCTATGCTAGGTAGGGAAATGGGCAGACTAGGTGGGCCAAGCAGTCATTATCTGCTGTCAAAGTTTATGTTTCTATGGGTGCAAACTGATTGTGCAAAGATTGCAACACAATTGCACTGGACTGCTGTATTCAAAAGGCCAAATAGCACCTTGCAACATGTTAGCACCAGCGCAAAAAGATAATGCATGCATGGGACAAAGTGAGGGTATGGGGCATACATACAGGCCTAACAGTATATTCAAAACCATAGCGCCATGCAACCTACATTAGCAAGACATGTAGAACAGTGCAAATTACTGCCTATGAAAAGGTAGTCTTAGCTCCGGGCAAACCAAGGATGTGGGGCATGTGGGACACAACAACAACAGGCAACAAGGCTATATGCAACAACAGCAGAATGGTGTACCTGATAAATCCAGCCAATGAGGAGGCAGAGGGGCCAACAGCCATCCTGGGCCACTCCATATGACGTGGAAAAGACATGTTGCAAAAGGGCCCTTGAGAGGGTGGTGGAGCAGGGAAAAATTCCCAGGGCCCAGCACCAAGACGGGCCCAGGCCTCCCAGCATACCATATGCAAGGAAGGGGCTGCAAAGCTGGTAATATCCTTCTGCAGGAACTCTGCCTTCTCAGATAAAGCATTAAACTTCCTATCAAAAGTCTGAGTCTAATTTAATAGCTTTTCCAGTATGTCTCCAAGTGAATCAATTGTGTATTTTCCCGTGAAGCCATTACTTGTTCAGATGCAGGTGACGAAGGCAAATTAACTGCTGGGGTCTTCTCTGAGGTAAATGAAACTTTTATATATTCCTGCAGTATTTTTATAAATGGGTTCTCTGTGGTAGTAAACCTGGAGTCAGAAGTTTGCTGCAAGAATGTAGGCAGCTCTGGCTCACGAAATTGTGCTCCAGGTTCCTGCAGAGCAGTACTTGGCATCACACCTGTGAGAGCATTGTTTCCCCTGCCATCTCTCCTGGGGCTCTTGATGTGGGTATGCAATTTAAATTATTTCTCCAGTTGTCTAATTCTGGGCAAAACAAACTCTTTGAAGGAAGAAGAGGTCAGTACATTCCTCTTATCAGCCATCTGTTAAAAAATTAAACGTTGCAAAAACAGTTTTTAATGATTGAACAGACTGCCAGCATAGAGCTTGCAAACAAAGCTGCCAGCGCCAAATGATCGTTCTGCCCCCTATTTAAGAAAGAGTTTTGGTTCCATATGGCTGCTGTTCTTAGTTAAGGTTGCTATAGAATTCTTCAAGCATCTCATTATTGGTTCTGCACAACTCTGTATTTTGAAAGTGCAAACTCATATTTGGAGCTAATACCATCAGAAGTATTGACAGCAGGGCAATCCTAGACAATAAATGGTTGTAGAATTACATCTTGTATCATGAAAATATCATTAGTAAGGATAGGGAGGTAATTATCCTAATTTACAGAGCCTTAGTGAGATCACATGCAAAATACCTTGCCCAGTTTTTGTCACGGCAAAACAGGGGTGAAATTCATAGAGTGGAGATGATGCAGAGGATTAGAACTGGAATGATTAAGTGGCTGCAGGGAATATCATATGGAGAAAGAATGGAACAGCTAGGGCTGTATAACTGGGAAATAAGAAGAACTAGAAGTGACTTGATCACAGTATACACAGCCACAGCTTGTGTTGATATAATGCAATGTCTGCATATAAAACTCAAGTATCACAGTATAGCAACAACAGGGCACAACAAGCAGCTAAAAGGTAATAACTTTAGGACTGAAAGGAGGGGATGGCTGGTATTCTGAGAGTGGTGAGACCATGGAACAACTTACTAGATGAGATTGTAGAAAGTAGTTCATTGAATGGCTTTAGGCATCAGTTTGACAAGCTCCTGCTGGGGGTTGGCAACACTGGTGCAATCTGTAAATACAGTGGGCAAGATCAAAAGGCTAGCACCTACAGTACTCTTCTTTGTTTAACCTATGAACCTATAAATCACAATTTAGGGGAACATAAATTCTATGATTTACATCTTTAAAATAATTTATAATTATGGTATGTGTGAAATATAATTAGGGCATGTGTGAACTCTATTTCATAACCACGGTACATTTTTTGTGTGTTTCTTTTGAAATAATATTGTTTTCTTACAGGTGTTTAAGGTCCATTGTTAGTGCTGCCTTTTTATCCACCTAACATTTATTGTTTTAATTTGTTATGTTCTGGTACACTGTGACATAAATTGAGTGGAATCCTACAGTGAAGCTTTCCATTTAGGGGTTCTTCACAATGGATCTATGATGCTGGTTCGACAACACTTTTGTGGACCGGCATTACAGCGACGGGATTTATGTCGACCACAAGTTGTGGTCGACATAAATCCCAAATGCTCCTGGGTCCTGCTTTTCTATTGAGGCTTTGCCCTGAACACCCCATGCAGGGGCTCTGCCCCCCAGACCCCCCGTACTATAGATTGTCTATTCAAGTGGGAGTTGACTCAGGGAGGGGGTGCACAACCAGGAGATGGTGTGCCCCTGTCTTGGGTGCACCAACAGAGTGAGCTGTCAGCAAAGTGTCGATTTTGCCGATAGCGAGGTATGTCACTGTGTAGGTGTTGCTGTTGGATTGGCATACCCTTCACAACTGATGTCACTGGATTTTGGAACTTCTTACTAAATATAACAAAATTAATAGTTTGTGGAAAAAGATTGTATTAAAAAGGGAACCTAATAATGGAAAAAATAAAACTACTTCAATAAAAACACAGACAACAATACTGGGGTTCTTAAAAAGAATTCATAAATGCTCATATTTACAATGTTATTAGAAAGTAATGACATTTATATTCCCTTTAATAATAATTATTTCAGGACTGGTATGATAGACACTTGAAACACCTCCCTCTGCATTCCTTCATTAGACTGTCTGTATGAGAATTAAGATAACAGAGTTGCCCTTTCTGTGGATATGAATTGATACATTTGAAGTTTCCATAAAAGGTCACCAGAATCCAGAAACCTGTAGAAACAATGCCTGTTGTGTGCCCTGAGTCAGGATGGTAAGACCAGGTACAAATCATTTTCTTACGGATTTTTCTCCTGACTTGTGCTGTCTAATGGATATACCTTGTACAGGGATGTACCCTGGTCAAGACAGTGATACCACCAGGTCAATTGTCACTAATCTCACTTGCCCACTGTCCCACCATAGCTTTCACTCTGCATCAGGAGCTGTGAAGGAGGGCCATCCTCACCATATTGTTACAGGATCTGCTGGAAGACGGACAGCTCATGGTTTGGAAACTGGGGTACTGCAGGCTGTCATTCAGGTGGTACTAGGTGTTATACACCACTACAGACTTTGCCCTCTTCTGATGACACTGATATAGCCTCTGAAGGCCTTGTAGATTGGACATACACCACCCCGCGCAGAGGAGCAAGATCCCTGACCTACTGCAAGGTGCCTCTGCAGTGCAGTACCAGATGCCACATGCTTCCCTCTTTAGGCTGTCCTTGTGCTGTGCCTGGCTGCTCTCCCTAGCCCTGAGAAAATAAAAAAACATGAGTCCATTTCCTTGGTTTGCTTGCAAATCCAGGTCACCCCATACAAGTCCTGTGCTTATGTTGTGACATCGGATGGCTGCAGACAGGTATCAGTCTTGACCGGAACAAATGCCAGCATGCTTGGTACAATGGTCCAGCTGATTCAGGAAATGGAAGGTCCCTAGTACTTTAGATCCTTATCCATCCACCCATTACTACACCAAGTGTTTGACAAAAATATGAGATCCTCTACAGTAGTCTAGGAGAAGCCTGTTGGCATAGTACACTGTGACCATAAAGCCTTAACCTTGATTCCTTGAGTTGTGTGTACCATCACTGGGGTAGCAAAGTTTTCTAAGGATGTAAGCCATCAGTTAATGCTGATCAATGAACCAACAGAGGAATGCTTATGCAATTGACTTTTCAACTGAAGAGGAGTTTACCTACCTTCAAGACCAAGGGCATGAAAAAGGTGACTGTAATGATGAGGAATATCACTGTGAAGGAGATCACTATCAGAAAATAAAGCAACCCGCACATTTTTATGGTGCTGTTTCCATTGCCAACACTTCACCTGACTAAACAAGCAGTAGTTTGATCAAAATCAATGCAGTTGACTATGGGTCCCCTTCTTAGTCACTATGCTGGAAAACACACTTGAGAAGCTGCATGCCTAAGATGTGCAAAGTGTTCTTATTTAGTAGATAGAAAATTGGATGTGTCTGTGTAGAGGAACACAAAAACAGACTCAGAGATGAATGCCCCTTTTGGGAAAGATACCAACGATGTGCCTTTGTGGGTGTGGAGGTTGTGTGATTACATCTTCAGGAGGTCATTGAAGTCTGAATTATCAGGGAATAAAGGAGTCTTTATGGATAGCAATCTAGAAGAATTATGGGACTGTACACATATGTGTAGATTACTGCTTAATAACCACACCATTCCAGTTCAATGCACAATGCCTTGACTGGAAGGCACCCTACTTAGTATGCTGCCAAGCTTACTGTTCATGTTCCTCCCTAGGATGGTGAAGTGAGGCCAGCATGGAGGTAAACGGAAACAATTTCTCTTGTTGGTAATACTTTGATAAAAGCTAAGCCCATGCTTAGGAAATTGGATATCACAAAGATCTTAAACCCTTTCACAGAAACTCTGTCATTGGCCTTGTTGCTGGAAAATACACTACTGAATCATAAACCTACTTTATCCCCTTACTCATCTCAGTGGTAGACTCCACTGGGGAAGTCCCTCTTGGATCATTCAGTATTTATTAAGTGTCATTATAAGGGGCTGCAGTGGATTGATATGCAAGAGGAGTGGTCATGGATATGACACATGGGTTTGAATGCAAAACAGTGCAAAATAATGCACTTGGGGTGCAAAAACCCAGGGGTGGAGTACAAAATGAGAGGTGGTGGTACTGATGAACACCGAGCAAGAAAGGGACCTGGGGGTGATCATACCAGATGACCTAAAGGTGGCCAGGCAATGCAACAAGGGAGTTGGGAGGGCACGTGAGATGCTGGGGTGCATAGTGGGGGGGTATCACCAGCAGAAAGAGGGAAGTGGCATTGCCTTTGTATAGATCAATAGTAAGACCCCCCTTCCCACAGTACTGTGTCCAGGTATGGGGACCACACCTCCAGAAAGACATAGACAGTGTGGAGGTAGTCCAGAGCAGTGGCACTATAATGGTGCAGGTTCTGCATCAGAAGCCCTATAAGGAGAGATGAAAAGATCTAAGTATGTACACCCTTGAATAGGGGAGGGAGAGGGGGTATATAATAAAGACCTTTAGATAACTTACAGGGGTAAACAAGGCCCAGGAAGGAAGTATTTTTCAGAAAAAAACACCCTTTATATACTATGCTCTTTTCTCTTTCAGATCTTCTCATCATATTAAAATTATGATGCATTTTGATTCGCTTTCTTTGGGAACAAAATGAGTTACCTTTGGCCTTAGGGTGATAAACACTACCAATAGTGTCCATTTATTGTTATTTAAGAAACAAGAACCTCGGCACAAAGAACTGAGTCAAGGGTTATATGGGAAAGGGCACAGGCAGTAAAACCATTTTTTTTCTTAGAAATACAAAAACACATTTACCCCAATAATGCAAATCATTATGAAAGAATGTAGACTTGTTGGGCTGCATATTCAAACTGAGCTATTTTGTGGTGCAAGCCCTTGCGCTGCACAAAATAGTTGCACAGGGGTGTGGCTGGGGCGATAGTCAAAGGAGTTGCGCTATTGAGCAACTCCTTTGAATATCACCCACCCGGCCACAGCCACTGTGCATGGAGCAGTGGAACTGCGCCACTGCAAGTGGTCAAGTGGAGCATTCAGAGTTGCGGTGGTGCAAGTACCATTGCGCCATGCATGAAATTTCCAATATTCAAAAGGTGACATGCAAATGGGACCTATAATTCATACAAAAGGATGCAGGAGGGCCATTTGTATCTAATTAGTCCCATTGCATGCCATTAGCATGCAGGTGCATATTCGAGGACTTGCGCCTGGCGCCTGCCGAGGCAGCAGCCGTCGGGGACAGCCCCCTGCAGCCCGATCATGAGCAAAGTGCAAGCCCCCACCCCGACTGGCGATAGTGGGCAAAAGCATAAATCCCCCCCCTCCCTGACTGGCTGATCGCGGCAAAAGCTTAAATAACCCTCCCACCAGCCCGATCGCGGGCAGCAAAGTGTCTCCCCAAGAACATATCCTGGTGGTCAGTGGACCGCTAAGCCCGATCATGAGCTGCAAAGTTTAAACCCCACCACAAAAACAATCCCTGGTGGTCAGTGGACGCTAAGCCCGATCACTGGCTGCATAATGGCGACACCCCAAGACCATATCCCTGTTGATCTAGTGTTCCCCACCCCACCCACCAAGCCCCACCACCCCTCCCCGGCGGCGGCGGCGGAGCATCCACCCGCCTGCCACCCGCCGCCACCGACTGACTGCCCACTAGGGCTGCATTCATTCACATATCTGGACTGCCTTATGCGGTATGGGCTGCATGCCCATTGGCTCTTGCTCTGCACCCGTGGGCATGCAGCCCTACCGAGCAGTCAGTCGGCCGGGCAGCAGGGCTGGCGGGTGGGATGCACGCGCCGCCCGGCTGCGGGGGCGGGGTGGTGGGGCTTCGTGGGTGGGTGGGGTGGGGGACACTAGATCAACAGGGATATGGTCTTGGGGGGTGTCACCATAATATGCAGCCCAGCGATCGGGCTTAGCGTCCACTGGACCACCAGGGATATGTTTTGGGGGTGGAGTTTAAACTTTGCAGCCCGCAGTCGGGCTTACAGTCCACTGGACCACTAGAGATATGTTCTTGGGGTGGGGTTTAAACTTTTGCAGCCCGCGATCGGGCTTAGCGTCCACTGACCACCAGGGATATGTTCTGGGGGACACTTGCTGCCCGCTATCGGGCTGGTGGGGGGTTATTTAAGTTTTGCCTGATCGGGCCAGTCAGGGGAGGGCGGATTTTATGCTTTTGCCCGGCATCGGGCTGCAGGAGGGCACAGGGAGTGGTTGAGGGCCAGCCACAGATGGCAGCTGCTGTGTTGTACCTGCAATGCGGCAGCTCACCTGTGGTGGCCCTCGACTACTCTCAAACTTGTGCAGAGCTACAGGTTGGGGTGCATGCACAACTCTGCACAGCCCGCCTGAATATCGGGGCTGTGCAGTTACTTATGGTTCCTCCCTCCAGTTCAGCATGCATTCATTTGCATTGCACTGTTGCTCAGCTTGCCTTGAACAACTGCCTCCTGCTGAATATGGCAGAATGGCGTAATTTCGGACTTACGCAGGCGCAACCCTATTGCGCATGGCGCAACCCTTTTGAATATCCAGCCCGTTATCTTTAAGCAGGTGTTCATGTTGTAAAAAAGCCTCTCCAGCAATCTGCAAAACTGAGAACAGAAAAAAAAACATGTTTCATGCTTCTCAGGGCTCATTAGTGTGCCTCACCTGTGTCTCAACAAAGAGGAAGCCCAACCCTATAATGGTTTTAAGTGTTCGTGTCATGGTGAGCTCAAACTAGTACTGTAAATCAATCTAAAAGAAAAAAACTCAATACAAAGAATTGAATCAATGGCTACCCGTGAAGGCGATGGTAAAGTCTGGTTTAAAAGAAATACAAAACTACACATACCCCAATAATGCAGTACATCATGACAAGTACATGCAAATCACTATACGAACATATGAAATTTGCCAGCAAATAAAGGCCTAGAGGTCTATCAGGTCTGCTTGAATGTGCAGCTAGCACCCTTTATTCTGCAGCTATGAAAAACGTTAGAATAGTTCTGCTTTAAGTAGGGTTGTATGGTACCAAATGGCCTCTCATACAATATACAAAGAAGTGCTATGTAGAATGTGAAATTCCTCTGATGGAATTAGCATGAAATGATCATTCCGCTGATCCTTCTGTGCAATTCCACCTGCTGTGATCTGTGGAATTATATTCTGTGGAATAGCATTTTTCCATTGAAAATCATGCCCCAACCATTTCCGTGGAAAATATTGAAACCCACAGAACAAAACTGAAATGTAACTGAAAATCCATTCTGCATTCTTCTGCAGTGGACTTCCACCGTTCCACTTCTAATGAAATTTAGTGGAATTTATAAATTCCGTTCTGCTGGAATTTGAAAATTCTGCACACCACTATGGCAACAGCTGTGTAAAAGACTAATGTGTAACTGTGTATTTCATATATTTTCATTATCACTTGTTAAGTGCTTTGGGCTGATCAGAATCAGTTCCTCTTACAAAGCAGCAGAGGAAAGGTGGTTACTTTTTATTACAAGGCATGCACTGGGTGTGCAAGTCATGTCAGGTTAATTGGATATAGTGAGTGAGTGCCAAGCCTTTATGTTGTCTTGTCAGTAAATATTGTAAACAACATCAACTGGCTCTCATGCAGAGTGTGCAAGACAGAGTTGTGAACAAGTGACAAACCTTTCTAGGATGAGCCTGTTATTCAAATAAATGCTTGTTTCTGGGCTTTTTACACACACTTGGGCTGACAGCTAGTACCAGTGCAACCATTCCCCTAGGTCAGCACTTGTGGAATACAAGAATGATGTGAGGTCAAATGAATCTTAGTCATTAGTGCCTGGTAACTTCAAGGGTTGAGATAGTGCAGTGCACTGCAGTTCAGTGCAAGAATGTGGGCAAGGCCATAAACAGACCTGTCTGCTAAGGGCAAAAGGAGACTGGAAGCAGAAAGTGGTGAGTATGACCACATTGTTATCACAAGAGGATAAGAGACATAAGTGAATGGCAGTGGAACTGAAAGTGTTTCCTTGCAGAATGGCTCCCATACCTCTGGTCACATGGGAGTCACCATTCCATGAGGAGCATGTGATGGTCCTCATGGAAAGGAGACAGTATCCTTCAGACTGCACCATCAACTTCTGCCACTCCTGATGAGGACTGATGTATCAAAGTTAAGCTGACAGTCCCCTGAGTGGAAAGTGAGCAGTTTAGCAACTTGGCCATTTAGGACCGCTCCCATTTATTTTTTAACTTCCACATAAACTGTTACCAGATATGGGAAAAAGCACCTTGGTTTAACATCTCACCCAATCTACAGCACATTAGCAGCAAAGCACCTCCTAGTGCTGCTCTGCAGTGTAAGTATTTGGCATTAACCCAAGTTCCTGGTGTGAGGAAACAAACTATTTTTTGTTGATAAAGATTATTATTGTTTCAGAAATTATGGAGTAAACCAAAAGTAATCAACAGTGTAAATACAAACATTGCAGGTGAAAAATCTGTACAGCTCCCCCTACTGATTCAGGCTTACAACAAATGCCTTGTACATGAAGACTGTAGGTGAGCTTAAACAGGACTAAACAAATAGTGACAAGGCCTACCTGGTATAGCCTGGAGTATCCACTCAAAGAGGTGATTATTGTGGTGACAGGTTGCAGTGAGGCTTGTGCACCTTTAGGAGCAGACCTGCATCAAAACAGAATATTACACACACAAAGTATCTAGAGAAATTAGTAGTGTACAATAGGGTTATTAGTCCATAGTCTGCACTTTAGTGTAATCTATCTTGGTCATAGTCATATGGAGAGGCCCTAGGTGACCACTCTCTGAACCATCTGGGGGAAGGAGGTGTTGGGATGGCTCAACCAATCCCAGTTCTGGGCTTTAAGAAGGTGATAGAAGGTTGCCACAAAATGGTGTATTTTGGTAGGGTGTTCACAACCACGTGTTATTCATGCCAAACTGGCTACCTGTGTAAGGAAGTTGAGCACTTCTCTGGACGAAGGGACTGCCTGCATTCTCCATCTGCATAGGAGACGCCTCTTTGGCTGCATGCTCATGATGACAATCCATTTTTGGTCTAGGGCATTAAGCTGGGGGGGTGGATGAATGGATGCCAAACAGTATCACCTCTACCAAGTGGCGCACCTGCTTATGGAGAATCTCTGACCCGAGAGCTCAGACTTGCTTGCAGAGTGGTTTAATTGCGGACAGTCACATAGTATATGGAGCAGATCCCCTTTGTGAGTTTGACATCTCCAGCAGAGGTCATCCTGGATAAGCATGGCCTTGTGGAAAACTGAAGGGGTTCTGAACCATGATTTTAGGATCTTATTTTGGATTAGGACACTCCTGATGTCAGGGTAGGCCTTATGGACTAGCTTCCATTAGGACTTCCAGTCCTAGTCAGTTATTTGGATATTTAGGGTGGCTTTCCATTTTGCTTTAGCTTCCACAGATTGGGTGGGTATCTTGGCCCTAAGAGCTGAATATATAGAGCTGGCCTGGCCTTTATTTAAGGCCAACCAATGTGGAATTGGTCATACAAGTTTGTTGGTAGTGTATCTGCGGGAATACCCAGCAATGGCACTTCTAAGTCAGAGGTATATCCAAAAGTCCCTTGGGAAGAGGTTCCATTGGTCACTTAACCCCTTGAAGGTGTCTAGGGTATTAGTCCTTGGTACATAGGTGTCCTGCAGATATTGCATAAATCTGTCAGCCCATTTTAGCCAAGTTATGGGTTTGTGATCTACAGTAATGTTCTTGTTCCCCCACAGAGGGATGAGGCCTTGGGGGCAGGGGATGGTATTCAACTTCTTATGTAACTTTTTCCAGTATTTTATGGAAGGTCTTATCTTGGGGTGGGTTAGGGTCCCTCTTGGGGGTTATTGTACAACAACAGTGATAGGTATGTCACTTTACTGTGAGCCTCTTCCATGCTTTACCATGGTGGGGCTTTGGATACGTGGCTTGTAAACCATTTAAGCATTTGAGTGGCTTGGAATGCCCACTTGTAACCTTCGAACCATGGCAAACACCCCCTTCAGTGGGCCCAGAGTTTGTTTTGGCTGTATCTCAGCTTCTTTCCTTCCCACAAAAAAATACCCTAACAGGGAGTCAATTCTTTTGTGCCAACATGGGGGAGCTCCAGTGGAAAATGGGACAGAATGTACATAATCTTAAGGGCCGTAATTATTTTATGGCCGAGATTTTCCTGGCTAGAGTAAGGTGGAGGGGTCTCCACCTATCTAGTTCAGTGTGGATAGTGGCAAACAAGGGTTTGAGATTTGTGTCCCATAGCTTGTTTAAATCTGGGACAATTTGGATCCCTAAGTACTGTATGTAATACCATCCGGTGCCCACCTTAGGCTATGATCAGTAGCCATTCCAGGTTGAGTAGGAAGACCTCTGTTTTGATTTAGTTTAGCTGCAGCCCCTAGTAGATGGTGAGAGTTTTGTGGGGGGGTAGAGGACTACAAGTTGGTTAGTGTTACCAAGAGATCATCCGTGTATATCAAGGTGGAATATTCTACGCCACCTAGATCTACCCCCTTGATGTGCGGATGCTGCCTGATGGTTGCAGCCAAGGATTCCACTGCTAGCACAAAAAAAAAAACAGTGAAAGAAGGCAGCCCTGCCAAGTTCCCCTGCCAGGGGGGAAAGGGGTGGGGAAGAGAATGGAGTTGGTAAGTACCCTAGCCATGAGAGAGTGATAAGTCGCCTGCACCCATGTCTGGAATCTGTCCCCAAATCCCATCATGGTTATGACTTGCTGAACAAAATCCCACTCTAGGGAATCAAAGACTTTTCTAAATCAACAGCCACAGCCACAGCAGGGGTGGATATCAATCTGGCCTTGTGGCTCAGGTTCTACAGTGACCTGATATGATCTGTGCTGTATCGGCCTTTTACAAAGCTCACCTGTGATGGGTGTATGAGCTTGGGTAGGAGGGGGTTGAGCTTGGAGGCCAGTATTTTGGCTAGAACTTTGCTGTTGGCATTCAGCAGCTATATTGGCCTATAACTAGTGTTTTTTAAGGGGTCCTTCCCTTTTTTAGGGAGAATGGTTATTACTACCTCCCAGAAAGAGTGAAGGAAAATGCCTTTATCTAAGGCTTCAGTGTAGACCTGCTGTAGAATTGGGGTGAATGTTTGGTTCAGAAGTTGCTAGATTACCAGTGGAAAGCAATCCCCTCCCAGATCCTTCCCCATCTTTAGGGACTGTAGGGTGGATGCTACCTCCTCGCTTGTGAGGGGGAAGTCCAGTATTTGTGCTTGCTGGTTGGTAAGTGTGGAGAGGTTCAGGGCTTGTAAGAATGAGGTGACCCCCTCCTGGTTTGGGTCTCTGGATGTGGAGTAAAGTGTGGAGTATGTTATTAATATCTTGTACATCAATGTGGACCTTCCCAGCCTTGTCTGCCAACCCAACTATGTGCCTTTCAGCTTGTTGCTTCCTTAGGTAGTATGCTAGGACCGCCCCCCCCCCAATATTTATGTTTAAGGTGAATGATAGATACCTCAACTTTCCTAGACAGCAGCTCTTTCACCTCCATCCTGAGGGCAGCTACTGTACGACCTGTCTGGAACTGAAGGGAGAGGTTAAGGAGAGCATTAAAAGGGGGTCTCTGCCTCCTTTAGCTGACTCTCCAGCTCTGAGAGGTGTTGCTGTCTTTTCCTCCTCATTCCGTGCGCAAACCCCATAATCACCCCCATAGGGTGGCCCTAAAATCTTCCCATGTGTTGCCAGCAGAAGTGTCTGATATAGGGTTATTCTGAAAAAACATATTAGCTTCATGCCATATCCATGGGGCAAATTCTGGATCTTTCAATAAGAGGGGGTTCAGCCACCAGGAGGGGGAGATGAAGGATGGGGGCCCCAGATGAAACAGAGCTGGACCGTGGCATGATCTGAGATTACTACTGGGAGAATGGTAGCCTCTAGGGCTGTCTTGGTGATGCCTGGGGAGGTGAGCCAAAAGTCTAATCAACTGTGGGAGTTGTGAACTGGGGAGTGAAAGGAATAATCACACTCCCTGGGATGAAAGACTCTCCAAATATGTGTAAGGCCCATGTTCTGTTGCAGCTGCGCCAATGCCTTAGCCCTTCTGGCATGGGGTTTTATGTTGGATGGGCATCTATCTAGGAAGGGGTCTATCGTGAGGTTGAAATCCCCCTCACAAGCATTGGGACATCCTCCAGGGTCAGTTTCCCTAGCTCTTGAGTCACCAAGTGAAAGAAGGATGGGATGTCTTCGTTGGTGCTATACACATACCCTATTAGCAAGGGTCCCTCTGTAGTGTACATCAGGGCTACAACTCATCTCCCATTGGGGTCACTCACCTTTTTAAAGAGTGTCCAGTGGAGGTTTTTATTTATTAGAATCACGACTCCTCTCTTTCTGGTGTGGGCGGATGCATGAACTACCAGGCCAACCCAATCCCTTCGTAGTATATTGTGGTCCCCTGGGGTTAGTTTGGTCTCTGCAAGAAAGCCAAGCCAGTCCACAATCTTTTAAGGTAAGATAGCACCTGTTTCCTTTTGGCAGAGGTATTCAGACCCTGCACATTCCAGTTGTGACATGTGATGTCACCCATTGAAAATCATTATTTTTATAGTACTGGGGTGACTTTTGTTAGGAGGGGTAGAGACTGTGAGCCGTCCACAGGTCCTTAGCAGGCATGCCTTAGTGAGGACAATATTGAGGCATGGAAGAGGGACAGTTAGTGGCATACCAAAGGCAACAAGCATACCTGTGCAGACTGTACTTATAGACAACTCTATGTGTGTGAGCAAAACAATAACCAACAAAACAGTGCTTAAACTATTTACACAATTTCCAGTATGACCAGAGTTGGGGTGTAGAGGTGATCTGATGGCCGCAGAGGTCTGTAAAAGGCCCACCTGCAAGCCCTGGGTGCATACAGGTGATTCATGCTCTAGCGCTCCTGTAACCAGAGCCCTGGGGGGATCCCATGGGATCTCCCCATAGCATTTGCTTGGGATACAGCTGGTGGGTGGTAGCTTTCACCTTTATCCTTTGAGGAGAGGCTATTAAACTGGAGCTGTGCTGTTCTGTCAGCAGGTGCTTGCCAGTGACCGGAAACAGGCGGTTGAGATACTGACAGTAGGTTAGCTACCCTGCCTAGCGTAGAAGGTACTGCCAGGCGGGGAATAGGGGTCCTTGGGAGACCAGCAGGTGTGGCAGGAGGGGCCATGTGACCATGGATGAGGAGTGGTTTGGGGCACTGGAGGAGGAGGGACCGTGCTCTGGGTCCAGAGATCGAAACATTAGTTGGGTGTGAGGGGGTCTATACCTGTAATCGGTCATGGCTGAGGAGCTGATGGGGATTTTAGGAGCAAGCATGTGTGTTAGGATCTCGTAACCTGGGATCTCTGTGGAAGGAGGGAGAGGAAAGGGCAATAAAACCCAGTACAATACAGTATCACTCCCCCTATACAAAAGCGGTGACCAGAACTACCACTTTAGGATTCCCCTATTTGATGAGAGAAGTGAAGAGAGGTAAAATGAAATGCCCCCAGATCTCTGAACAAAGTAGTTTAGAGAGATGGAGGGGGGTCAGGTGTGGCAACAAAGGCACAATTCAAAAGTTGGAATGACATCCCCTCCCATTCCAAGACCCTGGTTGATTCCTTGGTTCCTCTGCACATCCCTCCCGGTATAGGAAGGGGGGTTGAAGCCTTATAGTAAAGCAGGAGTCAGGCAGCATAAAGAGGAAACTGGTATGGGGAGTCAGTCCCATCACATAGCCCATAGCATCATGGTCCTGGGCCTGAAATGATAATATGTGGGACCTTCCCCCGCCATCTTCCATGAGTCCCCAAAGCCCCCTTCCCACAAGACTAGCTTAAGTTAAGATAATAAGTGATTACTTATCTGAGGCTTCCAGTGCAAATTCTTGTTGTGGTGGAGTGTGAAAGCAGTCAGGCAATACAGAGTGTGGGCTTCGATTGGGGCTTCAGTGGTTGGATGGAGGAGACTTCAGAGCAGAGGCTATGGGCCTTCAAGGAGAGCTGCTGATTAGAGATGCCACAACCTTTGCCACCTACAAGCCCGGTGGGGAAGGAGCAGGTGATCAACGGTGCTGTGGAAATGCTTGGAGTTCACCAGAGCTCTTCAGATGCTGCTCTGGTGAGTGGGGCCATAGCACTTCAAAACAGTTCCCTGTGTGGAGATCTTGGAGTTCCGAGCTGGTGGCGGTATCCATCCAGTGATCCTCAGGGCTTATTTTGTGGGTTCTAGCTGATGGGTGGTCTCGCTTCCCATGGCAGGATCCCCAGTGGCTCTCAGAAGCAAGCTGCCATTCATGTTGTTCTTGTTCATGCAGGTGGGACCGCCTGTCGTATCCTTTCTTTTCAGCCTGATGATCCATGGGCTGGGAGACTTGGGGTCTTAGATTGTTCAGACAGTTGCACCTAAGAAAGTCTATAAGGGCCTCCGGGGTTGAAAAAAGCAGTGTGACACCATTGTGCTCTACCCGCATTGTGGCAGGGTAGTGCATAAAGAAAGGAAGGCTGATCCTGTACGTGGCATGATTGGCCTCAGTATAGGCCCACCTTCTATCTGATAAGTCTCTGGAGTAATCCGGGTATATATTGATCCAATGTTTATTCCAGAAAAATTTTTCATTTCCCACACTTTCCCATCACCATGTCTTTATCGCTGTAGTCCAGAAAATAGGCAATAATTGGATGTGGCTTTTCATGAGATTTTGACATTGGGGTAAAGGAATGGTGGGCCTGCTCCACTTGCAGCACTCAGGAAGGGTTGAGGTGCAGGGTCTCAGCCAAGGCCCTTTGAAAGAAGCCTTCAATGTCTTTTGCCTCAGCCCACTCAGGGAAGCCTAGGAACCAGAGGTTATTCCTGTGCCCCTGGTTCTCTAGGTCATCTATTTTTTCTTGCATTTTGAGGATGGTCTGCTGTTGTTCCCGGAGAGTTGCCATGATGTCATGGGCATTATTTTCCATAGCTGAGACCAGGCATTCAGTCTGGAACATACGGGCTTCCAAAGACGATAAAACTTGGACAGTGTTGTTGGTTGCCAGGGATACCTGGGCCATTTGGTTAAGTAGCTGCCCAAACATCCACTTGGACCATGGCAGAAATTTCTTCTGACTTCTGTTTCCTGGCAAGGATGTTGAAAGCTTAAAATATTGGTACCGTTAGGATCCTCATTATGTTCTGTACAGCTGTATGTCATTTAAAATAAAAAGTATGCAAGGATCAATCAGGATAGTTGCGTATTTAGCCCTTGAGGCAGGAGACCCTGTAGCTTACGTTGCCATCTTGGTAAGCACCCCCTAGTGGCAGACTGTAGAAATATATTGACAAGCTCATACTGCTTGTATGATTTTTTAGAAAATCATCCACATATGTTTTTGCATAACAGGATGGGAAGGTGCCTGTACTTTCTCTGGACAGAGTTTTTATCACTGTGTGGCCCTTTTCAAGAATGGCAGAAATACTGGTGAGTAAACAGATTAAATGTGGTCATACAGTTGTTTTGCACTATGTTGACAGGGAACATTATATGAGAAGTACAATCATGGGCAGCATACCCAATGCTGCACTTTTCACGCTCTCCCCACCCTTCCTACATTCCTTCTCCCCCCTCCCCTCTTCCCTCTCCCTATGACTCTGGCACTTATCTGTTGTCTATTTTCTCAGACAAATGTCACTGGCTGCCTTGTTACAACGCTGCCCTTGAATTGTATTAATCTGTACTCTGTTTGCAATGTCCACATTGTTGCAATGTATGTCTTGATGTTCCCCATAATTTGTATTTCTCTGATGTGGCACCTTTGTAAAAGAGCCAAGGCTCAAATGTATTTGTAATCCTAGACTTGATAAATTAAAAAAAAATAAATAAATAAATGGGCATCACTATCAATAACTCCTGTCTGGTGGACTTGTTTTAATAGTATTCTTGCTTCAATGCTATGGCTGTTGTACACACAGTCAGTTTATGACTACAGAAATTATACTCAGATGAACTGAAATTATCAATATTTTTACAGAGCTCAGTACTGAACTGTGAAATCTCTCTCTACAAAGCTGTTAATGAGAGAATGTTTAAGAGATTTGCATATGTTGCAGAGTGAGTACAATGAATTTTTCACTAATAGTGAGCTAAGGGATAACATTTGTTCATTCCGGGAAGTAGTAAAACCTTTCTTGTTCCTTTTCTTTATAATGATTTTTACCGTCCAACATACCACTGTAACTAGTCATACTGTACGCAATACTTCCAAAATTACTGTGGATTAACTTTGTTATATACTGAGCTCTCTTGAATGAATGATGGTAAACTAAAACTAATCAAGCACAATGGGCACTACTGTATGTCCAATCTGGTATTCTTTAATTAAGGCTAATGTTAAATGAATGTAGTGTGTATTGATACATCAGAAAGTAAAGTACTTTCCCAAAGATTATAATATGGGTAAAACATTTAATTTATTTGACAGGCTAAAAGTAAAGTATACAAATGTAATTATCTGTCCATAATTACGATCCTGTACTCATTTATAGTTTACATCAGGTTTAGGTACAATAGCAAGACACCTTATCTGGAACTACGTTTTTGTCTTCTGCTCATATTTCATACATATAACAATATTCTTCTATTAAACAAATTATTAAAATAGCTTTTATCAAGTAGAACTCTTGATATGGGTGAAATAAGACACTTCAGGAGTGCGTAATTATGGTTAATAATCACAGTTTCTTTTTGTGTGTTAAAAGGCACTCAGCACAAATGCCTCATGGCTAACAACACACTTGACACACAAGGTGTGTGATTATTGACCCATATTTATACACCCTGGTGTGCCTTATTGCATACATCAACAACTGGCAGCTGGAACGGCAAACTGCTATAGTAGGCTAAGATGCTGACATTGCACGTGACTGTACTGTAAGCAATTAGTTAGCAGGCACTGCATCGCACCACTGACTGGCAAATAGAGTTGCAACTAACTGGCAGGCAGAAGTACTTGAAAATGACTTATTGAGAGCTCTCTGTGAAATTATCCCTGAATAGGGCTGTATGTTTTAGACCTGGCACTCCCCTAATCTGACCCTAACATGGACTAGATGTACTGTACAGGATTTGGTTCACCCAAAATTACTCCAGAAAAGGCTCATAAATTTCAGTCTAGCTCTCCCTAAATTAGTTGTTAAAAACCTCCCAACTAGTGACACAGCCTTTTTTGCCTCTATACTACAAGCTGGAAGGCTTTTCCCACCAGTGCTGCTTGTGAGCTCTATTGACAATTTCAATGGATGCTCTGCAGTGCAAACGTTTGAGATGCAACCTAAAAAAAATACTATAGGTGAACACTTGTATGGATTGCCACACTGTTCAGTTACCTAAAGTTCACCCAAATTATTTGTGACCCAGTCTGCATATGAGCCCTCTCAAACGTTTGCAATGAATCCTATGCAGTGCAAACATTCAAGAGATCAACTGAAAACATGCCCTACTTGAACACTCCTATGCTGCTAGAACTGCCAATGTGCCCTCTTGAATGTTCTTTACTACAATGATGCTTTCTTACTGCCCTTTGATGTAACATATTGTGAGTGATTGGACCAGCTTAGGGTTGGGGCACAGGGGCACTTGTTGCTTAAAGTGAATGATAACCGTCATCCAATTCAAGGGCCCTGTCACTAATAGCACCTCCTCCTGAGAGGCCTCACACCATTTTTCAGGGTCTAGTTCTATCCAGACCCTGATGGGGGCTAGAATTTCATTTCACTCTGCATATACTTGGGCCAAATAATGAAATACTGGGCAGTACAGGATCTACTTTTCATGGTGTTTCTACTGTTAAGGGATGGCTTTGGGACCCTCCCCACCTCTTGGAGATGATGTCCTTAATATCCCACAAAGAGATCTGGCAACCCTAGTGGGGCTTCTGCACAGGTGGAAATAACTACCCCCTCCCTCTACTACCCTCCTCCTCCTCCATCTTCCCCTTCCACTAAATCCCTCCTTATCTCAGCTCACCAACCCCCCACCCCAACTCAGCATGGGGCACTAAGACTCCACTAATAGCAGCAACAAAACTGACATCAGTGTTGCCATCCATGCCTTATATCTACAGGTATATAGTACTAACACATGAAGGTGTAATGCTGGATGGGGTGAGGGACAGCAATCACCAGCCACTCTCATATCTCTGTGTCAGGGCACAGGACAATTGAGGCAATGCCTAGTGAGTTAGGACACTGCATGAAAAGAAAATTATTGAAGACAACAGGGAAAAACTGCCCAAGCCTGTGGGGCCCCAGGTAAACCTGGATGGCTGCTGAGATGCTGTCCCTTCTAGCCATAAAGCCCAGTCTGATAAAACAGAAGACCTAGATCAGCAAGTTAGGAGGGTGTAGAAGATCTTGGAAACTTCAAATGTTGTTTAAATTGTGGAGTGCACTGCCAGACCCTGTAGTAGGGGCACAGCAATCAATTTTCCTCTGTCTACCCCCCTCTCCGTACCATCCAAGCCTCCCAGGACTGATACCACACCCCTTTGTGCATTTCTTCTTATCAGTCCCTCCCTCCTTTTTCTACTGCCCTCTACCACCCAAACCCAAGAAATTAGGTTCAAGGAGAGGACCACCTCTGAAACTCAGCCCTATCCTCCCCATCCATATTCTACTGTCATAACACGTCAAATTGTTGAGTGAATTTTGGTTCCACAATTAGGGCGCCGCAACAACAGCAAGAGTGACAAGGTCGATATTGATTTCTGATCGCCCTCCCAAACTCACACTGTCCTTGGTGCCTAACAATTTTCCTCCCTTTCAGGACATGCCCATCCTGGAGTTTGTTATATTTAGTTGTGGGGATGCTGTAGCAAAGCCCCCGCAAATCAAGAATGTTTTCCTGGATGGAGCTTTGGAACAGTGGCTCCAAGTAGGTGCAATGCCTAGCAGTGCTGAGCCAGGCAGCATATTGCCTGCACCAAAATCAATGCTGACAAAATGATTGTCTCAGTGATAGGGGTGAATCTTCTACTGTCTGGAAGGATGCAGCCTCTGTACACACACACCCCCAGAGCAACTGCATAATGAAATAAACATTGGTAGTTACTCAGACAGATTGCTAGTGCAGAAAATGACTCTGCTTTACCTGTCTTAGGCCAAAGAGTCACCACCCTGGCATATGCAGGGTGAGCATTGGATTGCCTTCGGCACCTGACATAGAAACATACAAACCACACCTAGCCACCTATCCACCTGTAACTCCTTCAGTCCAGATTAACATGGGGCAATAGATAATTCAGTCTTCACAGAAGCTGAAGGTTTATGGTTTCTGCAACTGGGCCCATATTAGAAAGGTTTGAGCTGCCCCACTGTGGGCTTTAACTGCAGGGGTTGTATATAGTTCTAAGTTTACCCTCCCTCTTAAGCTAGCAATGTAGAATGCAATGTTACTGCATGTAGTTTGGTACCAACAGCTTGTGATAGAGAATTAATTTGTTCTGACAGCCAACAGGTTCTTACCAAGAGACAAGTAACAACAAATGTAAAGGGGGTTCCCATAGCAGGTAAGTTCAATCCCTACTTACTCATGAGGACCTGATGGCTGATGTGGACTGCACTAGCTGGAATGTTCAGGGGCTTATTTCTTCAATCAAAAGAAAACAGGTCCTAACCTTCCTAATAAAATAACATACCAATGTAGCCTTCTTACAGGAAAATAATCTACTGTTTGAGGAGGTACAAAACTGTTATGGGAGTGGGTGAGAACTGTGTTACATGGTTCCTCCAAGGCAAAAAAAAAATGGGTTGCAATCTTACTAGACAAGTTGTTACTCTGGCAACTATAAATCATGGTGCAGAATGCAGATACCTGTAGTAGATGGGTCCTACTCCACCTCAAGATGCCAGAAGGGGACATAATCCCAGGGAACAGTTATTCCCCCACTGGGAACCATCACAACATTTTCCACCACCATAACAAAACAATATCCCAGTTCATGATGCAGGAACATGCCCTGTAGGACTTATGCAGGACACAATACCCCACAATGTAAGACTATACCTGCCATTCAGCAGTGCATGACTCCTTCTACTGCCTGAGCTTTAGGCTGGGATCCCAACACATCATGAAAAGGATGGAAGCCACAGACATAGGAAGCTTGATCTTCTCAGACCACACACCCCTTTCACTCTTATAAATCTGGGGACCAGTGGTTCCTAAATCCCAATCATGAAAGTTAGACTCCTTGCTTCTGAATAACCAGGGCTTCCAAACCTTGGTCAAGACAATCTCAATGAAGTACTTCCAATGCAGTGACACTGGGGAGACCTTAGCAGTGGTCTTGTGGGAGGCATAGAAAGTCAATATAAGAGGGCAGATTATGATGCATGCTGCCAAAGATGCAGGGAGAGGGATAAAGGATATGCATTGCTTACAACCCAGCTTAAGCAGCTAGATGCTCTGGTAACAAAAAAATGAAAAACACTGTTTGTCAAATGTTAGGAGACCAAGGTGGACCTCCTGGGGATGAGGGTAAAAGTCAACTAAATGATGACCTGGAAAGTGGAACTAGCTATGGCCTGCCTCCAACACAAATACTAGGAGGGGGTAAATGGATAGGCAGAATCATGGTACACTGCCTCCATGCTGGCCCAGTGACCACCTACACCTGGAGGGCTAAATAAGATAATGCACACATTTTATGAAATCCTACATGCTTCCTCTATCCCTCCCACTACACCAAAGACACAGGACTTCTTAGCAGATATGTTCCTCCCAGTTAGGGTCGAGAGATCATGGATATGGTGGAGGCTCCTGTGACAATATCTGGATTGGAAAAGGCCCTGTCCCAATGAAACCAAAATAAAGTCTCGGGGGGGGGGGTATGGTCATGATATTACAGAGATGTTGGGTGATATACTTAGGAATACAACACCTAATCCAGTGGTTATAATACATGCAGGAGAAAATAATATCTTTAGAGATTCAGTACATAAAATACAAGAAGAGTATGTTGCAATGACTAATAAACTAATTGACCAGGGCTGTGTACCAATGATGTCTGAAAGTTTGCCCATCACTGAGGAAACTCCTGACCAATATATAACACTCAGAAGGATCAATAACTGGTTACGAGAGTAGTGCCTACATCAAGAAATTGATTGTATCATCCACTGGGAGAAGTTTGTGGCTAACCCAGATCTTTACTGTACGGATGGGTTACATCTTAATAAAAGAGGTAATACAATTTTGGGAAATCACATTACAGCACATATTGAAAAATATTTAAACTTATAAAGAGGGGAGGGGGAAATTATTAGTCATTATGAGACAATAATACTACTATGCATGAGAAACCCTATAAGAAGAATATTAATATAAACAGACATTTAACAAATAACACAAATAAGGATACCCTGAAGATACTGCTTGTAAATGCCAGTAGCTTAAAATCTAAAATTGACAAATTACAATATATATTAAATGAACAATTTATTAATGTATGTGTAGTCACAGAAACATGGTTTAATAATGACAGTTGTGATACTGACATACCTGGGTTTAATAAAATAAACAAGAACAGAACAAGGAAAAAGGAGGGGGTATTGCTTTATATGCTAGGGAAACTCTGACAGTGATTGAACTTCAGGATAATAATAACAACAATAATGAAATACTTGGGCACAAATTAAAATACCCCATAAAATACTAAATTTATGTTTAATATATTGATCCCCCAATCTTGATAATATAGAGAATGAATTATTATTGACAGGAGTTGAAAACATAAACTTGAATGGGGAAGCTTGGGAGCTTTTCACCATCTCTCTGAGGACAGGGTGGGTGCCCCAGGACTGGAAGGTGGCGCATATAGTGCCTATCCATAAGGGGGGATCAAGGGAGGTGGCAGAGAACTACAGGCCTGTCAGCCTGACATCGGTGGTGGGCAAGGTGATGGAGGGCATTGTCAAGGAGAGGCTGGGGGGGGACCTGGAAAAGTCAGGGTGCCTGGACGATAGACAGCATGGATTCGTCTCAGGGAATTGTGTCAGACAAACCTTGTGGAGTTCTATGACTGGGTGACGAGTGCCTTGGACCTTGGTAGACCAGTGGACGTCCTCTTTCTAGACTTCAGCAAGGCATTTGACTCTGTTCCTCACATGGGCCTGTTGGATAAGCTGGGAGAAATGGGGGTGGGGAACCAGATGATCAGATGGATAGGCAATTGGCTCCAGGACGGACCCAGAGGGTCATAGTTGGCGGGATAGTCTCATCCCAAAGGGTCATTAGTGGGGTCCCACAGGGATCAGTCCTTGGGCCCCTTCTGTTCAACGCCTATGTCTCTGACATAAGGACAGGAATCAGGAGTGAGATGAGTCTCTTTGCGGATGACTCAAAACTGGGGGCTGTGGTGGATGGGGAGGAGGGGAGGGTGGCCCTACAGGGGGACCTGGGGGCTCTGGAAAGATGGTCTAGAAAGTGGAAGCTGAAGTTCAATGCAGGGAAATGCAAGGTACTCCACCTGGGGGCCAGAAACCCGGGCCAAGTGTACACCCTGGGGAGGGAAATGCTACAAGTCTCGATGGCTGAGAAGGACCTGGGGGTGGTGGTGGATGTCAAAATGAACAACTCGGAGACTTGTAGAAGGGCAGCAGCCAAGGCCAACAGGATGCTGGGATGCATCGCTAGTGGGATCACCTCCAGAAGGAGGGAAGTGATGCTCCATCTGTATAACTGCTTGGTGAGGCCACACCTTGAATACTGCATGCAGTTTGGAGGCCACATAAAGAAGGACATTAAACTCCTGGAGAGGGTCCAGAGGAGGGCAACCAAAATGATTTGGGGCTTGGGGACAGGGACCTATGAGGAGAGGCTCAAGAGCTAAATATGTACACATTGGAAGAGAGAAGGGACCGGGGACATGATAGAGGTCTTCAAGTACATGAAGAGGGTAAATAGGGGAGGAACAGTCAGGGTGCTTCAAAGGAAGGAGGAGGGCCACTAGAGAGCATGGGTGGAAGTTGGAGGGGAAGATTCAGGGAGAAAGGAGGAGGTGCTACTTCACTGAGAGGGTGGTGGAGCCATGGAATGCACTGCCTAGGGGCTGGTGGAGGCAGAGATGGTGGAGGGGTTCAAGAGGGCTGGAACAGGTACAGGGAAGAGTTCTGGAAGCAAAATCAATGCAGCAAGAATATCCAGAACTGGGAAGGGAGAAGCCAGAGAAGGCGAGGGGGGCAGCAAGGTCAGCACCCAGGGTGGGGGCTGACCAATCGAGCAGACTCGAAAGACCGTTAGGCCTATTCTGCCGGCATTTTAGTATGTTAGTAAGTAATCTTTATGGGGGGTTTAACTTTCCAAAAATATCCTGGGAAACACAGAAGGGAGCTAATCAAGTAGAAAATCAATTCATGGATATCATTGCACTTCATAATCTGGAACAAGTTATCAAAGAACCAACAAGAGGACATAATGTACTAGACTTAGTTTTTACAAGTAATCCAGAAAATATTACTAATATTAAATACAACCTCCCTTTGTAGACAGAGACCATAATCAAGTTTACTTTGAATATAAGATTAATCATAGTATAACTAAGGGAAAGACAAAAATGAGAGATTATAGGAAAGCAAATTATAGTAGTATTAGGACTTAATTTAAATCATGTAATTGGAGGGAAGATTTAAGAGGGAAAAATCTGGCCGACATATGGCATAACATCCATAAGCACTTGATCTATTGCATTGAGAAATGGGTACCAATTAGAAGTAAATATCATCATTCCAGAAGGATACCACTATGGTGGATAAATAGAATAACCAAATTAATAAAATAAAAAAAAAGAACATTACAATGCATACAAAAAGAGCCAGACACCAAGTAATTGGGAAAGATTGAAGTTAAGTGCCTGGAGAACTAAATTAAATATAAGAAAGGCCAAAAAGGAATTAGAATTGAAGTTAGTGACCACAGTGAGGGATAATAAGAAAACATTTTTCAGTTTTACAGGTACACTGAAAGGCAGACAACCAATTGTGGGGCCCCTAGATAATAGTGAGGGTACTATCACAAATGAGGTAGCTATAGCAACTAGACTTAATAACTACATCTTGAGTGTCTATGAACCGAGGGAAAAAACTGAGCATGATCAGAGTCTGGATTCAAATAAGTGCCCGATATTTACCATCAAAGAAACTGCAGAAATTATGAATTTTTTTAAAATGAACAGTGTACCAGATGGTATAACATCATCCTTTCTGAAGACATTAGTTGATGAACTAGCTGGACCTTTAACACAACTGTTTAATGTCTCCATTATGAAAGGTAATACCTTAAAGGAATGGAGAACTGCTACAGTTACTCCCATATTTAAAGGTGGTAATACAGCAGAGGTATGTAATTATAGGCCTATAAGCCTTACATCTACCATTGGTAAAATAATGGAGAGACTTCTTCAAAAACATATATTGGATCACGTGAACATTACTGGTATCCTTGACACAACACAGCATGGATTTACAGCAGGGAGGTCATGTTTGTCAAATCTTATTAACTTTTTTGAACCTGATAGTGCAGCAATGGGTAGAAACATTCCAGTAGATGTTGTATTCCTGGACTATTCTAAGGCCTTTGGCAAGGTCTCACACTTTTTCCTGTTGTAACAACTCAAAAAAATCAAGCTCCACATGAACATAATAAAATGGATAGAATCATGGTTGAATCATAGGACACAAAAGGTGACTATCAAGGGATATACATTAGACGGGTCCGGTAACAAGTGGGGTTCCCCCGGGATCGGTATTGGGACCAATACTATTTAATATCATGATATCCACTCTCCAGACAACTGGAAATGTGTGGGTTGGAAAGTATGCAGATGACTGTAAACTTGAGGGATTAGTACAGACTACAGAAGATGCTGAAATATTACAACTAAACAAACAAATTTATTATTTGGGCAAATTATATAATGTTTTTCAACATGGAAACATTCAAAATCATGCATATAGGCAAAAATAACCCCATGCATGTATACAAAATTGATAACACAGTTCTTCAGTCTGTAAAGGAAGAAAAGGACCTGGCGGTACTTATCACTGATAATCTTTCCTTTGATAAACACACATTTGAAACAGTAAAGAAGTGTCATAAGATATTGAGATGTATTTTGGGAAATATTAAAAGTAGAGAAAGTGGAGTTATCATCCCATTGTATACTGCCCTGGTGAGACCACATTTGGAATACTGTGCACAATTTTGTGCACCTCAAAACAAAAGAGCACAAAAGTTAATAGAAAGGGTTCGAGAAAAGTAACAAGAAAGATACAATCAACAAAGAAATTGGGATATAAGGAAGGACTCCGGAATGTTAATCTGTATTCAATGAAATATAGAAGGCTTAGAGGGTATCTCTGTCTTATTTGCAGAAATAAGAATGAACCATACCTGAGGGAAGCATAGGGACTGAAACTGAACATGGGCATCACATCTACTAGGTCACATAAATTTAAGTTACAGGGAGATAAAAATAAATCTGTCAAAAGAAGTACATTTTAGACGCAAAAGGTGGTGACCAAATGGAATGAACTACCAAAGGAAATAGTAGGCAGTATATATATGACAGTCTTTAAAAAGTATTTGGATGAATACATGGGTGATAAGAAATATTAATTCCACCTGTAAACCGGTGGCAAGTTCATAAAAGGGCCTTGGCTCACTTATCTTGAATCCCCTCCTATGAATCTATGAACCTATGGTCTCCCTGTGGGCCTGTAACAGCTTAACTTTCAGATGGTGTGCCATATCTTGCAGAGGATATTCTCAGAGACCAGTCAGAACTCTTCCTGATCTCCCACAATGAAAGATGCCACCATTATTCTCCTAGCCAAAAATGATAAGAACCCTGCAAATCCAGCCAGCTACCAGCCCATCTCGCTCATAAATGCAGATGCCAAGGTACTGGATAAGGCTTTAGCCAACAGAGTTGAGCATTATCCCCTATCCCATATTCCATACTCACAAGTGGGGTTTATCAAGGGCCATCTGGAATATGACCACATTCATTCCCTTGCCACCCTTTTTTCCAGATGTGTAGGTAGGCCCACTCCAGCTGCAGTGATTGCATAGATTTTGAAAAAACTTTCAGTTTGGTGGAATTGGGCTACGTCCTCCAGGCACTTCGAAGTATGAGTTTCAAGGAATCCTATATGTCCTGGGCATGTACTCTCTACAACTCCCCAATGACTAGAGTTCTCAAAAACTCTACCCTCTCAGTCCTGTTTCCCTTAAAAAAGAGGCTCAAAAGGTATGTTCCCTAGCACGCCTCCTCTTTGTCCTGGCCTTAAACTACTAGTAATTGCTTTGAGACAGCACATCAGCATCCCAGGACTGATGATAGGTATCTAGGAGTATAAAACTGTGCTTTATGCAGATGACCTCCTGTTATTAATGAAGGATGCTCCTGGTGCCCATAATCCCTCCTGTATACCTTGCAACACATCATAAAGGTCTCAGAACTCAAGGAGAACCTTTTCATGATGGAAGTGATGCCACTACATCACTTTTGTCCTGAAGACCCCTTTAGGGTGGCTGGTATGAATGGGCACTAAAAGAAATCACCTACAGTAGTTAGGCATTAATACCTTACTAGATTCCTTGAAATGGACCCCAACCTGCCTCACCCCACTACTCACCAAACTGAAACTAGAAATAGACAGGTGGAAACTTCTCAGACATTCTATGGCTGGAAAGACTGATGCTTTTAAAATTATATCTGCACCAAAGCTCTTACATTGCCTATTCCACCTCCTGATCATAATAACTTAGCTGTCGTTTGCTAAGATTTACCACCTGATCAGCAACTTTCTAGGGGAAGGTAAACCCCCCAGATACAGTAAAAACAAACTGCCCACACAATGGAAGATTGTGTGGGGTGGGAACTCCCATGGTTACAAGAGTACCACTATGCAATCCTAAGAGCGCAAACACTGCAATGGGTGGTAGCTCTCTTCTGCGGATCCCCCTAGTTTGTGTGGATATAAATGGCTGTCATTGGGAACACACCACCAGGTGTCCTTCTGTAGATGAAAAGTCTATCTGACTATAAATTTCCCCATCCCTGCAAGGCTCCATCTGCACCCAGAAGCACCAGCTATAATGCTCAAAACCCCAAATCCAGGCTTGTGCCCACTATAGGAAAATTCTCTTATTCAGACGTACCACAAAGCTTTGAAATGGTCTTCATAGTGGAACCATGACATCTGGTCAGTACAGGATCTCCTTATATAGAGGAACAGCGAGGTAGATACTGACAAGACTAAATTCTAGCTACCACACTGAGATTTCTGGCAGTGACTACAAATCAGAAACATGGTCAATCACTTCCTCTTTAGCCCAGAAGTCCACCACCATCCTTTTCTCTACTCATTGAAATGGTGCTTTCACCTGAAGAAAGGGAAAGCTGGAACTGTATATAAGTGTATTCTCAAGGAACTTCCAGGCCATTCACAACCAGCAAAATAGAAATAAGAAATTCATTTATTTATTTATTTTATTTTTAATTTTTATTTTACCAGGAGAAACACACTAAGCTGAAAGCTTGCTTACAGGTGTGACCTGTGAGCACAAGGAAGTTAAGTGACTTGTTCAGAGTCACACAATATGCAAGTGGGGGCTGTGGGATTCAAACCCAGGTCTTAAGGTTTGCAGCTCAGAGCATTAAACAGTTAGCCATCCAAATTTCAGAATCCCAATGGTCGGACAGCTGGAGGCTCATCCATGAAGCATGCACAGGTGGGAGAGCCCTCCTGATACAAAATAAGATAATGCACCTTTGCAACAGAACACCCACTTAGCTAAAATCCATGAAGCATGTCCCCCATGACCAATGCTGGATATGTGGGAACCCAGAAGGTAATCTCATACATATCCTGTGGGCATGTGCCCAAGTAGTCCCTTTCTGGCAAAAAGTCATCTCCCCATGTGCTAAAACCTTGCACTGCACTTTATCAAATTCCCACGCATTCTGGCTATTGGGCATCCCCCTAGCCTCAACACTCTGTAAACACCGCCACAGATAGCTTATGGAAGCTTCCATGGAAGCCAAAAGACTACTATGTTTTTAAAATGTTTATTTTTGTTTTATTTATTTCAGTTTGGGATTAATACCTTTGAGTCAAGGACTCATTTTCTAAGGTTCCACGTCAGTGCTGAACAAACATGAAAATACATGGGCCTGGATATTCAAAAGGGTTGCGCATGGCGCAACAGGGATGTGCCATGCGCAACCCACCAATATTGAAAGGGCAAGTTGCAATGTGCAACTCCCAATGCACCAGTGTGCAACAGTAATGTATGCAGCACAAGTGTGGGGAGGCGTGCCCATGCATATGCGGCACATCCCGATATTCAGCCTGGGATATGCAGTGCATATGCTGGCACAAACCTGCCTAACGCCTCTCGGGGGGGTGCAAAGATATGCCTGGTAAAACCAGGAACAAGTCCAGGCCACCCACAGGTGAACTGCCATATTGCAGGGCGCAATACGGCAGCCACCAGCTGTGGGTGGCCACGCACCCACCCAGAACACTAACCCCAAGCCCCCAGTCCTAGCAGCATTGTGTCCCCCCACCCCATCACCCGTGGGTGACAGTACAATTAAAACCCTGGTGGTCCAGTGGATACCCCTCTTGCCCGATCGAGGTATAAGTATTAAGAAGGTCCCTGGTGGACCTGTGAATCCTCCCCTGGCCCGATCATAGGAATAAGTATGAAGAAGGTCCCTGGTGGACCTGAGAATCCCCCCTTGCCTGATTGAGAGCATAGAAACAATGTAAGTCCCTGGTGGTCCAGTGGAACCCCCCCAATGCCCAATCATGGGCAGCAATAGTACATGTGACCCTGGTAGTCCAGTGGTACTCCCCTCCCCATCTGCCCACTGAGATCCCCACCACCAAGCACCCCCCCATCATCGGCGGGCAGCAGCACCCAGCCTGCATGCCGCCTGGCTGCCTGCCAAATGACAGCATACAGGACTGTCTGTATACCTCTTGGTCCACTGTGTGGATCAATGGGCATGCAGAACATACTATACTACACAGGCCCAATATGTGAATGAACGTGCAAGTCACCAGGGCATCGGCACACTGCATGCAAATGGGGCCATAATGACATGCAAATGGCCCAATTTGTGCCTTGCATGCATAATGGTCCATTTGCATGCCCAGTGCTGCATATCATGGTTGATGCACCCAGCTCAACCACTCTTGCACTGGTGCATCCCCCAGCTCCCTTCTGCCACTTGCGCTGGTGCAGTGCCATTGTGTCATGTGCAGTGCATGCAACCTCAGTGCTATATTTAATGGTGCTGAGCCATGACGCAGCACCGTTGAATATCGCCTGGTCCCTGCCCTGGTACAAACAAGATGCACTGCACTCAGGCTTGCACCCCTGCCCGGCGCAGTCTGAATATCCAGGCCAAGGTTTACAGAGAAAGAAAAAAAGAGAGAAAAAACGTTGAAGCATATACACACACAGTAATAGTAAAATTTGAACTTATACACATTAAATTAGCAAATGTTAACAGATAGACTGATTAGATAAGAGGGGGTTGGGGGGATCAGCTGAAGGTGGCATCGTCTGAGGTGGGAGAGAGGTGAAACTTTCAACCATGTGAGGCCATCGCCAGGTAATTGGGGTAGGGGAGTGGGTTAAGAAAAAAGTGGTATATAGTTGAAAGATGTAGAGGGGGCTAGGTAAATGGAAAATTGGGGGTAAGGTACTATCACATTAGTGCAGGCAGGTGGCATCATCTGAGGTGGGAGAGAGGTAGAGCTTTCAACCAAGTGAGGCCATCATCAGATACTTGGGGGTAGGGGAGTGGGTTAAGAAAAAAAGTGGTATATAGTTGAAAGATGTAGAGGGGGATAGGTAAATGGAAAACTGTGGGCAAGGTACTATCACATTAGCGCAGGCAGTTACAATTCATTTTAGAGTCAAGAAAAGATTTGAGCCAAGCTTTGAAGGTATTAATCTTGGTAGTGTCAGTGAGGACAGCAGGTAGTTCATTGTACCATTTTGGACCTTGATACAGGATTGAGTTCTGGGCAAGTTTAATCTTTTTGAAGGGAATCACCATCTTGTCAGTGACCGTACTACACGTAGATTTCATTGGGTCGGCCAGCTTAAAGTGTCCGCCCAGTGTGGGGGATGTCAGTCCAAGTAGTACTTTTTTTAAAAGTAGGCAGGTTTGGTATTGCCCTCTAAGATAGAGTGGGAGCCATCTAGTTTCAGTGTACAGTGAGCAGGTGTTGGTGTTGAGAGTAGCCCCCAAAGTAAGACAATAGGCCTTATTGAGGAGTGTGTTGATCTTGCTAAGAGCAGTTTTTGTGCCTGCCCCATATATAGGCAACCCATAGTCAATGGTAGACAGTATTAAGCTACTGGTGGCTAGTTTGAGTGTATCTGGTGTCACTGACTGTCTGTGATGATAAAGTACACCAAGTTTTATACTTGCAGCCTTGATGACGGAGTCAATGTGATTTGAAAAGTTTAGCATGTCACCAAAGGTAATGTTGAGATATCTGAAGTTAGATACTTGGTCTAGGATTTCATCCTTTTGGTTTTGAATATGCAGGGGCAGGTATTTCTTTTTGCTTTGGGAGGTGGTGAAGATGTTGCTCAACTGACATCCCTTTTGTGGAACAATGGAGGATTTTCATGGGTAAACTAGTCAACTTTGAAAGAACTTCTCATTCTGCGCTGGGCCCCATGCACAAGAATGGAAGACATGGGTCCCAGACCTGTCTTCATCATGGCACAAACCCCTCAAAGGAGGTGGACAACTAACCCTGCCAACTCATTCAGACCAAGAGTCCATCCATACCCCCCAATGACTGTATTCTCAAACTCCTTTTAGGGGACCCTTCTCTTACTAAACTTTTGTTGCCCAGAAGGGATGTCTTGCAGCTTTTCTGCATTTTATTAAACCATCTGATGACCTGGTAAATGAGCTAAGGTATTACTATTAACTGGATTGGGGGAGGACAAGAGGCACTTTGGGTCACTTTGGAGACAGGGAATGGCATCACAATCCACACAGGGGTTGTATACAGACCCCAGTCTCAAGGGGAGGAAATGGGCAAGAAAATGATAGAGGGTATTCTCAAAATGGTTGAAAAAGGGGATATACTGTTGATGGGAGACCTGAATATGCCAGATGTTAACTGGATGACATGGACTGCAGCCACATCCAAGAGCAGGGTCATTCTCGATGCCCTACAGGGGGCATGCCTTAGACAACTAGTGGTGGAACCCTCTCGGGAGGGAGCAATATTAGACCTAGTACTTTCAAATGGAGACAGGATCACAAATTTAGAAGTCAGTAGACATCTGGGAACAAAAGACCACTGCACAGTGTGCTTCACGATAAACACAACCATGGAGACAAGCCATACAAAGACAAGGATACTGGACTTTAGAAGGGCTGCCTTTGGCATAATGGGTGAATACCTGAGGAATGCATTAGCAAATGGCCAGAAAGGAGGGGTGGAAGAACAATGGAGAAAAATCAAAACTGCCATCATGGAGGCAACAAGACTTTGTGTGAAACAAATAAAGAAAACAAAGCGGAATAAAAAACCACTATGGTTCTCAAAAGAGGTGTCAGGGAAGGTTAAGGAGAAAAAGGCTGCATTCGAAAATATAAGGAGTCACAGAAGGAGCATGACAGGGAACTGTATCAATTAAAGCAGAAAGAAGTGGAGAAGGCAGTCAGAAATGCAAAGGCCCAAACCGAGGAAAAAATAGCCAACTCAGTTAAGAAGGGGGATAAAACCTTTGATAGGTACATTAGGGAGCATAGAAAGGTTAAGAGAGGGATAGTGAAGATTAATAAAGGAGAGGGGAGGTGGGCAGAGGGAGACAATGAAAAGGCAGAGATACTGAATGAATACTTTTGCTCAGTATTCACAAAAGAAGAAGAGGAGCAGTTACCTAAACCAAACAATAGAAGCACTCTGGGTAGTGGGGTTGACGCCAGTCCATTTACAGAAGAAAGAGCCCTGAAAGAACTCCTAAAACTCAAGGTGGACAAAGCAATGGGCCTGACGGGATTCACCCTAGAATCCTAAAAGAACTAAGGGAGGACCTAGTGACACCACTGACCACACTTTTTAACAAATCGTGGGAGGATGGGGTGGTACCTGAGGACTGGAGGAGGGCAGATGTGATTCCCCTTCACAAAAGTGGGAGCAAGGCAGAAGCAGGAAACTACAGACCTGTTAGTTTGACCTCAGTGGTGGGGAAAATGATGGAATCACTTCTGAAAGAAAGAATTGTTCAGTACCTAGAGGCCAGCGGGGCACAGGACCCAAAGCAGCATGGATTCACAGCAGGAAGGTCATGTCAGACGAATCTAATTAATTTCTTTGACTGGGTGACCAAAGTAATAGACCAGGGAGGGGCTGTGGATATGGCCTACCTAGACTTTAGCAAGGCATTTGACACAGTCCTCACAAAAGATTAATAATCAAGTTAGCCAGCCTGGGAGTGGCTCCTAGGGTGGTAGCCTGGTTAGCAAATTGGCTGCACAACAGGACACAGACGATAATAGTGAATGGAACACATTCTGAAGAAAGGGGAGTTACTAGTGGAGTACCTCAGGGCTCAGTACTGGGTCCAGTCCTCTTTAACATCTTTATAGGTGACATTGCAGAGGGTCTGGAAGGAAAGGTATGCCTCTTTGCAGATGACACAAAGATCTATAACAGAGTTGATACACAAGGGGGGGGAGAAAGGATGAGAAGGGACTTGGCAAGGTTGGAGGAATGGTCAGACATATAGCAACTTAGATTCAATGCAAAGAGGTGCAAGTAATGCACCTGTGAAATAAAATCCAGGAGAAGAGTACACAACTAGGGAGGTACTAACAATAACAATAATGGAAAGGGATCTGGGTGTAGTAATATCAGATGACCTAAAGGTGGGTAAGCAATGTGAGAAGTCAGTAAGGAGAGCCAGGGGGATACTGGGATGCATGGGGAGGGGCATCACAAGTAGAAAAAGGGAAGTGGTTATCCCTCTGTACAGACAGTTGGTGAGATCCCATCTAGAGTACTGCATGCAGTTTTGAAAACCTCATCCATGCAAGGACATAGACAGGATGGAAGCAGTCCAGAGGAGGGCAACTAAAATGGTGAAGGGTCTACATCAGAAACCATATGAAGAGAGACTGAGAGAGCTTAATATATATACCCTTGATGAAAGGAGGGACAGGGGACATGATAGAAACTTTTAAGTACCTCAAGGAATCAACAAAGTCAGGAGGGTAGCATCTTTCAGAAAAAGAGATATGTAAGAACAAGGGCACAATTTAAAGTTAGAGGGGGGCTCTGGGGTATGTGAGAAATTCTTTTCATGGAGAGATGGTGGGACGCATGGAACTTCCCTCCTGGAGAGGTTGTGGGTCTAAAACAGTGGGGAATTCAAACATGCATGGGACAGACATAAGGCAATTAAAGTGGGGGGTTGCAGGAAGTAGGCTGTTGGTTAACTAGAATCTGCAGCTTATCCAGTAGGTGGGGAAATGGACAGACTGGGTGGGCCAAGTGGTCCTTATCTGACGTCAAAGTCTATGTTTCTATATTTCTATGTTTCTATGCTAACCCTCCATTGTGTTCTGTGCTTGGAGGAGGGGCTTGGCTCTTCTTACTTCCCCCTTAGCATACATGAATTATAAGTCATCAACTTTAATGCTAGCAAGCTGTGTTCTGTCATGTTTGTTATCTTTCGTTTTTACCTACAAGGTTGTTTTAACTAACCTGTTACAGCTATTCATACATACAATATATAACAACGTAAGATGACATGCATCTCTATTTCCTATGTTATAAAGTGCGGTATGTAATACGGGCATGTGAGTAAGGAACAGTATTTCCCGTATATCACAGATAATGCACTATTTATTATTTGGATACAAATAATGAATAGTGGCATTCCTATTGCTTATTGCTGTTTGGTAAACACCTCCTTACTTGCACCCCCAGCCAAATTATTTAAAATGCAACCCCATTCTCAAACACTCTGCTACAAGCCCATTCCCACCTTCCTCCCCCAGCACCCAGAATGTTCAGTGTTTAAAAAAAAAACTCCCATGATGGGCAAATGGCATAACCCACCCTCCTCCACTGTTGGCCACTATCTTGTTTAGTGCTTTTTCTCTTGTACTGTACATAACTTTATTTCTAACCACCTCTCCACAACAGCAGCAGCACCCCACACCAACTTTCCTCACCACAGCACCCACATTTTTTCTAGATAGAAGGCCCCTCAAGGGACAGAAAAGGCAACTGACACCACCCTCCATCCTTCACAGCCAGCCACCTTCTAGTGAATGGAAGTGCTCCCATGCTTGCTCGCATAGTAAAACAGCCAATCACATGATTTGTATTCAAAATATTTGGGGCCCTGAATTGCCAGTATTTGGATGAATATTCAAATTAAGTTCTTTGCCCACCCCTAGTATGTAAATTAAATCTCAATAGAAACTATTAACTGAAAAAATTAATCTTGAAAAGGACGGAGGCAACACAGACAGTCATAGCTGATGGCAGCTCAGTTTTAGGGTGCAACAGGCTCCCCATTTTGTCACTGCCAAAAACTGCTATACACAAAAGTAGCAGTTAGTTGCTAGGCAGTGCAGTCTACTTGGTGACAAAGTCACAATGCAAATGAAGCTCACTGGATGCTATTGGTCACAAAATCACAAATGAAGTTTCTGACCACAAGCATCTGATATGATAAGCCCAGACAGGACTGTGTGTGCATGCAATAACACCAGTCCCAATAAACAGTACAGTGCTGCTCACTATAGTGAACCCCTCTATAATGCATTTCTTTTATGGTGAACTCCTGTAATGGCTTCCATTGTTACATAAGTAGGCAGATTAACACTTATCTATAGTAAATCCTAGCTGTAGTAAACATGAGCTATGTCATTCACAGCACCCAGTGGAAATGGCATTACTGTCACTGCCTTCCCCAAACCTGCTCAACCCTTACATTTAAGCCCACTTCTGGGCTGATGTAATTTTCATTTACATCACTATCCTCTAGCACTCCCTCGTTGTCTAGTAGCTACCATCCTACTCCCCAGTCCATTTGCTGCACCTCGAATGCAATGGATCCCCCTTCCCTAGCCATTTTGCCTAGCATTAGCTGTTTTCTTTGTCCCTCACCAATCTCTGTCACCCATTGGGTTCTTTCATTCCTGCTGCATGCCTGCACACCCCTGAAGAACTGCTTCACACAGCTCTACAGGTTTGCAGAGACACTTCAGCAGGGGCCATTGAGACACTGAGCATGACTCATTGACTAATTTACATGTTGATCCAACCCCTTTCCCTGTATTATTGCAACACACTATGTGTAAAGGCTTGCAAACCCATTGTGTATAGCTCAATGGGGTGTAAAGTTAAACTGTTATGCAGGTAGTCATTCTGAGCACTATACCCCATATGAATTTAAAGGAATCCATGTTTTATGAAATTATTGTATGTTACTATGAGGATCCATGTAAACTGCTGGTTATATATAAGAAAATGTTTTCAGTAAGACAGAAAAATGCTTTTTACATAGGAATGTGGAGGCATCCATTTTATTGACAGAAAGTAGGTTTGATGATGTCATCAGCCATCAATGTTACTACATGCAGTGCAGCAGGTGAGAACAGTTCAACTGTTCTGTCAGGGATTCTATTATATTCTGAGGAACACCAAGGATTTTATGTTTGGCAGAGTGCAAGAAAAGAATCCAGTGCTTCTCTTCATGATAGAACAGGATCCCTGTCTGTAGGAACAGATTGTTTTAACCTGCTTAATTGTATGCTGTTAGAGTTGGTGAGGCAGTGACATCATCACAGCACCCATCCTATCCACATCACAATTTTAAATGTATTTTTTTGTCTTACTGAAAGCATTTTCTAACTATAACCTAGCAATTTACATACTGGATCCTCATAGTAACCATCACAATAATTTCTAAAGGAAACGCATGGATTCCCTTTAACTGTTTATTGAATTCCAGATTACTTTTGATTTGGTCACTCATGAATTACCAGTGAAATTGCTCGTTATTTATGTTCTGGTTTTCCATACATTAGCATGAGAAGGGATGATTGTTTTTATCTCTTTCCTACTAATGTTGCCCTGAAAAGGGTTTGTTGTTTTAGATCTCCCTAAATTATATTTGAGAACACCTGTTAGAATTAGATCTGGTTCTCCATAAATTAGCCCAGGAAATGGCTTATATATGATCTGGATCTTTCTTTTAAGTTAGCCATTAAAAGGACATTTGTTATGACATTTAGATAATTTTGGTGCAGTATTAGCCACTGCTTAGCAATTAAATCACAAATTGTAGTAAAAAAGAAATGGAAATTTACTTACCTTGTAAAGGTGATTGTAGGATCCTATCTGCTTGGCACTCCTGTACCTTACCTTATGAGGTTCTTATGTCCACTTGATAGGCTGACAATGCACATGTGATGGATTTGAAATACAACCCCTAGCCACTGATCTTCTCAGGTATCTCCACTTCAATGTCTTCCATAGCTGTGAATCAATATGCTAATGGGAAATTCTAGAAGCCATAAACAGTAAATAAATGATTAGAAGGAAGTTGAGGCAATGAAAAATCTCTAGGGAAAAGGAACTTCCAGGAAAAATATATTTTATTCATTTACAGACTGAAGTTTCTAATGATTGTGTCTACTGAAGGAAGCAATAAATTAATGGTCTTGGTCCCAGAAGGTGTCAGTCTGTCTAATGGGGGACCCAGGAGTGCCATACAGATATGCTGCCACAGTCCCCTTTGCCAGGTGAGTAAATTTCCATTGTGGCTCACAATCTCCATGGTTCTCCTATAACTTACCTCATGGGTTTTAAAAAGCAGTGATATAGTACTCAGCTGGGATGGAGAGTGGCAATTACAGGATCAGGCAGACATGACTGTGAGTAAAGTTGCCTGGTTGAAGCTAGCCCTAGGCATGCAGTCAATGTCCAGTCTGTAGTGTTCGACGAATGTGCTTGCTGAAGACCTAGTAGTGGCTGCACAAATGTCTTCGATGGATAATACATTTTTTTCAGCCCATGATGTAGCAATTTCCCTGGTAGAGTAGATTTGATGTCTTGTGGGGCAATAGCGTTTTGTGCCTTGTACACTTCGGTAATGAGCCTCTTTATCTATAGTGTTGTTCTAGACTTTGAAGCTGCCTTGTCCATTTTGTGTCCAATACTTATGATGAATAGGTGATCTAATGGTCTAATATTTTTTGTTTTGCTTAAATATGTCTTTATTATTGTGAGCATGTGCAGATGTGACATGTTTGTGTGTTCCACTTTGAGTGAATCTGGCTTGATGGCAGCAGCTCAATAGCTTGACTGAGGTGGAAAGATAATGCTGCCTTTGGTACACATGAGGGAGTGGTCCTGAGTGTGACCCTGTCTGGAAGGATGTTGAGGAAAGATTCCTTATATGACAGAGCATTGATCTCACTGATCCCCCGATGGAATCTATGACCAATAAGAACACTGGTTTCAGAGAGGCCCACAATAGATCTACATAGGCTTGACAGGGGTCCATGTGAAAGCATTTTCAATGAGGCTTTAGTCCCATGGGGCTGCAATCTGTCATATCCTTGGTCTTCTGTTGTTAGCTGCTTTCAAGAAATGTATCACGTCTGTGTTTGCACCTGGATGTGTTTTGTTATTACTTGTTTGTACAGCACCCAGAGCCTCTGGGATTGGGTGCTTGGAAAAATAAACTTTGCCTTGCCTTGCCTTTGCCTCGTTGATTTGACCTCTGATTGTATGCCTACCGTACAGTGACACCATTACAGTAAACACATCAATGCTGACAACATCTACAGTTTGCTGTAATGATCCACCCGAGACCTTGGCACTCTGTCTCCTGGACCTGCACTCCTTCCCTGAATGAACGTCAATTCAGAGTTGGAATCCTATAGATTGAGGGGTTGGGGGGCAGAGCTCCCTGCATGGGGGATTCAGGGGGCAAAGTCCCCCGATAGAAACAGTACCAGGGTCTCCTGCCAGATTTATGTCAACTGCAACTTGTGGTCAACATAAATTCATCACTGTGAGGTCAGTCGACAACATAGTTGTCAAACCGGCATAGTAGAGCCACCTCTGACCATCTCAGTGGCCAGTAGCTGGACTCTTAGGGAAGAGAGGGAGGAGGATGATAGGCATTTGTCTATGCCATTTTGGTAAAAGAGCAGTAACTATGAAATAGAGGCTTATTCTGCATGGATGCCCTGAGTTACTCACTAGTTGCTAAACATGAACCAGTGTCTCTTATATGTGCCAGTTGTTGATGCCTGTTTGGATTAGAGAATAGTGTATGTGACACAGGGGTGATAACCTTCTTTTAAAGGTCTCTCCCTCTCAGGAGTCAGACTGTTATATGGAGGCTGTGCATGTTGGGATGATGTACTGGGCCCAGTTTTAGAAAGTCTTGTCTGTTGGGTAGTTTCCAATGGTGCATGGCCATCGCTATGATTGTTTTGAACCATGGACACCTGGGCCAGTATGGCATGATTAGCATCGTCATGGAGCTCATCAATCTGATCTTGGGCAGAACCTGAGGGAAGACTGTAATGGGTGTAAATGCATATGCCCTGTTGAAATTTTATGGCACCTTCAGGTCATCTATCCTGCATGACTGTCTGGCCCTGAATTGTGAAAAGAACTTCAGGTGTTGAGCATTGGTTCCAGTTGCCATGAGATCCATTTCAATTGGTCCCCCACTGGATGTTGAGTTTTTGGAATATCTGCCAGAGTAGCTGCCATTCCTCGGGATGGATTTGTTGCCAGCTCAGCCAGTCAGCTGTGGTATTTAGCTTTTCTGTGAGGTGTATGACTGATATGCATTGCAGACTTTTTGGGGCCCATTCTAGTACCTTGAATGTTTCCTGTTGCCTCTGCTTGCTCCTCATGCTCTCTTATTTGGAGATGTATGATACCATCAAGATATTTTCTTTCTTTCTTTTTTTTTTTTACTTTTTATTTATAGATTTTGTGCAGTGAGATAACACGAAAACTTACCGTGCAATGTTATACATCATATAATAAACAGGAGTAAAATGATATACAGATATGTGATCCATTACAACATTTGTAACAAGATTGGGGTAATACCCACTGTTAAAGCTTACTCAACATAATAGTATCCCATTTGGCTATATGCTGTCGAGCTTAGTTATGAAAATTCCATGTTTTACTTTAACACAATTATTAAATAATATCAGGGCTATAATGCCCTTTAATTGTTAGCTACTCCTTATAAAATTCCTGATATACCTCCCAGTATGCTCCCTCAGCATCCAGATTAGAGGAAAGAGAAAATCAAACAGAAACAAAATGAGTAAGTCCTCTGCCCCCAAACTTTGCATGTGTGCAGAGTATTTTTCCAGTGTCTACCCTAACTTTCTAGAGATTACTAGAAAAGGACCAAAATCTGGAGACTTTCTCCATAATTATGTATATATGTCCAAGTGTCCCAAAATGAATATCCAAATCAATATCAATGTCTCATCAATGTCTCAATGTCTGGAATCAACCATTCTATTGTACAATAGCTCTCTGGCAAGTGAGGGAATCGATTGTGTAGTTTTTCTTACAGAGCAAACGAAAGGCACTCTGGTGAAATAATAAAAGCTCGCTCATCTTGGTCAGATTCAAATGTCCTCTGCTTCTGAGTCTAGTGAGGAATCGCCCACTTGAGCCACTTTTTCAACTTCTAACTTCTCCACCAGCTTCAAAGCTTCCTTGGGTTCCCTATAAATATAAGCTTTCCTTCCCACCGTAACGTGGAGTCGGGCCGGCATCAGCATGTTATTGGGAACATCAAGGGCTCATAGGCGTCTCCTAATCGGACCAAATCCCTTCCTCCTCGTGCAAGTTGAATAGGATAGGTCTGGGAAAAATAACACATCTGCACCATCCACTTTCATACCACATTTTTCTCAGACTGCTAGAAGAATTCGATCCCACACCACCACGGACACAGTGATGAGCATGACCGTTCTTGCCCCTTCAGTAAATGCTGGTCTCCAGACATTCACTCAATAAGCACGCACTATCTTATCCTGTAGATCCATCCCCAGAGTCTCCTGCAACCAGTAACTAAAGTAAAGGGGCAAATCTTTTCCCTCTATTCCTTCTGGCAGTCCTATTATTCTAACATTTGCTGCCCATGTCATATTTTCCAAATGTTCCAGTCTTGAGCTCAGCAAAGACTGCTGTTTTACACAAGTGGATACCATTGCCTGGGCCCAGGATGAAGATCTGTCAGCCTCTTGTACTGTTTCTGCCAAATTGTCCAGTTTCTGTTCTGCTTGCACCAGGAGGGTGTTGTAGCCATCCATTTTTTCATCGATGTGTTGAACAGTTTTGTTTAAAGAGAGTAACGCTGATTGTAGAGATTCCAGCGTTGCTGGGCCAGGCTCCCCACCCATTGCCTCTGCAGCAGGAAGGCTTACAGGTGCCGATGGCGGTCTGGAGGATCTGCCTTGTGGACTGAAGAAGTTGGTTTTTTGCTCGTTATTTTTCTGCCCCATCTCCACAGTTTTGATATCTTTCGAGACAGCTGAGCTCTGGTGGTCCAGAGAAGGTATTTAGAAGTTCAATTTAGGCTAAGAAATTGAGAAATAAACTATAAATCTGATGCTGAAGTGGGAGCTCCCTGGAAGTGCGTCCTATCAGGCAGATAGCTAGCCATGCCCCCCTCACCATCAAAGATATTTTCTGATCATATTGGTATTGACTTGAATAGTGTCTGAGCCTTGAAGTGGATTAGGAGTTGTAGACTGCTGTCATCTCCAGGATGTTTATGGAAAGCTTTGACTCTTTCGGTGACTATCTTCCCTGAGCATCCCTGCCATCTGAGATTGTTCCCCACTCCAGCAGGCTGGTGTCTGTGTCAATAATCACATGGTGTTCTTGTTCCAGGGGCACCCCTTTGAGTAGGTTGTCTTCCTAAGTTCACTATCGAAGTGACCGCCTCACTCCTTGTACGATGCTGACTGTGGTTGACAAGTTGTTCTCCACCCAGACAACAACCTTGATGGATAGACATTGTAAGGGCCTCATGCTCCACCTTGCACAGAGGGCCAGGTTAATGAACAAATTCATCATCACAGCAGTTGTAGGACCTATACTAGAGATGTTGGTTGGACTCTGAGTAAAGCAAGTGCCAGCAAATTCATATTGTTGATCACCTTATGACATGGTCTTACTAGATTGACTGTCATGTCTATTAGTGTCCACAGGTGTTCCACTTGTATCTGGACTTGAGTATGCTCTTTTTAAAGTTGGTCACCCTACTCATGAAACTGAAGTGTTTGGATTACTTTCTGAGTGTACCATCATGCTTGCTGCTGGGTCCTTGCTTTTATCAACCAGTCTTTCGTGTAAAGCACCACCTGGACACCTTTTTCTCTTTAGTAAGCTGCCAAGACCACCAATTCTTTTGTCTATTCCTTGGTGTAGATGCTCAGACAAATGGTAGAGCCTAGTACTGGAAGTGTTGTCCCAGTCTGGTGAATCTGAGGAACCCATAGTGGGATGATCAGATTGGTATAGAAAGGTAAGCATCCTTCATATCAATTGACATTAGATGGACTGCCTGATTAATTTCTATTATGGTTGTCTGGATAATTTCCATTTTGAATCTTTTCTGTGTTATTGACTTCTTTAAGAATTTTAAGTAAAGCACCGGCTGTAAGTCTCTCATTTTCTTGGGGACCATAAAGAAAAGGAAGAATACTCCACTTCTTTAAGATGGTGGCCATTCTATGATTGCTCTGATTTGGAGTAGTAGTTGCAGCGTGTTTTGTACTTGTTGTGGGGTGGCACTTTTCTTTGAAAGAAGTTATATAGCTGGCCTGGTGGCACTGAGGGCTGAGGTGCTGGATGCCTTACCTCATATTGCAATGCAACCCGAGTTCGGGAATGACTTTGGGTTATCTGAGAGCCAGCACGGGGGGGAGGAAGGAGCACATCTGAGCAGCCTAAAGGTAGCTCTCCTCTCCCAGGGTTGTTATCACCCCATAGTCGCTCCCACCGGGTGGAGGTTCAATGGGTAGCATAGATGGGAGGGGGCAGCAGTGTATTGGGAGTGTGCCACAAGGTGTGGCATGCATGTGCCTCCACATGAGTGTGGATGCTTGGGGCATGGGGCCGGGAGAAAATGGGTTAAAAACTAGTAAAAATCAAGTTACAGCATGTTTTGTACTTGTTGTGGGGCGGCACTTTTGTTTGAAAGAAGTTATATAGTTTGCCTGGTGGCACTGAGGGCTGAGGCACTGGATGCCTTACCTCACATCACAATGCATCCCGGGTTTGGGAATGACCTTGGGTCATTGGGGAGCCAGAAGGGGGGGAGGGAGCAGGACTGAGCAGCCAAAAGGTAGCTCTCCTCTCCCAGGGTGGTTGTCCTCCCGTAGTTCCATTCCAACTGGGTGGAGGTTCAATGGGTAGCATAGATGGGAGGGGGGGGCAGCAGTGTATCTGGAGGGTGCCTCAAGGTGTGGCATGCATGTGCCTCCACATCAGCGCGGATGCTCAGGGCATGGGATGGGGAGAAAACGTGGGTAAAAACTAATACAAATCTATATAGAAAAAAAAAGAAAGCAGTTATATGACTAGCCTGTTGTGTCGAGGTCTTTCTGAGAATTCTGTTCAGTAGCTGTTGGTCACTACCTCCAGCATGCATTTTTCTTTTGTGGCTATTTTCCATTGGCTTGAGAACATCTACAACCATTCCCCTATTGGAGGAGGTGGTCATTGATTTGTCTGAATTATTTGATAGTCATTGTGGGGACTGTTTGCCTCCGCAGAAAGAGTTGTGTCTGCCCCTGTTAGACTGGCCTCTGCCTCTGTGTCTGTTAAAGGATTGGTGACTGTATGGTTTCAAATTGGAGCCCCTGTTGTGTGTCCTGTAGTTTTTCCTGCAATCATGAAAACTGGCATTGTTTCTTCTGAATCACTTATTCCTTGCCAACACAAGGCAGGAGGAATGGTATGGCTTTTCTTTAACCAGATGCTTGCTCTCTCCCTTCACCTTCAAGAATTGGTTGAGATCTTCCCTGAGCAATTTTCTCCCTTTAAATGGTAGTTTTAGTAGGAGAGCCTTGGAGTTTGTTTCTGCCTCTCATAGTTTTAACCAGGAGGTCCTGCATGTGCTGTTTGTCACTGTCACTGGTCTGGAGTTGATCTTTAGGGCATCAACCACCTTGTCTGTAAGGTACTTGATAATCTATAGGGACTGTTGGACCAACTTCACCTCTAAGGTTTTAGGCTCTAGTGATATGTTTAAGTCCTCTTTAACCAGGTCATTTGGACTCTGGTCATACATATGGCTAGAGTGGCTGCTTGATTGCTGAGCCTGCCAGTTCAAAAACTTTCTTTAACATGTGGTCCATTCTTTTGTCCCCTCAGTGGAGCTGAACCTTCTGCAGGTAGTACCATCTTTTTGCTGAAAAAGGCTATCTGTGGATCCATAGTGGGGTGAGTGCACCTTATTTTTAAAATGTCATCCTGGATGGGTACATTTTATTCCAAGATATTCTTTAAGGAATTCTGTCTGTGTCAAGGGTTTCCCATTCTTTATGGCTTCACATATGGAGAAGTGATTGTAGGACTTGGGTGCAGGCTGGAGGACGGGAATTAGTTTCTTTTCTCTTGGTGATGGAGGAGGTTTGAAACCCATTGTAGATTTGATTAATCTCACTAGGGGCAGTAATGTGTCATATAAGCAGAGCTTGGCCATCATAGATCGAGGGTCTTCTCTGGTGGTATCCTTAAGCCCAGAGTCATTGCCATCATTCCCTGAGTCATTGTGATCTTCAGCAGGATTGTCTGTATTGTCCTGGTTGTCAGAGTTAGTCAGAAGGAAGGGGATCTATGGCTCTTTCCGGTTGGTGAGTGCCAGATTGTGAGGGCTGAGCATGGCTTCAGTCATCATCTCCATCCTCTCCATCATTTGAGTGAAAAAGACTTGCTGTGCCTGCATGATTTGTGTGATAAGGGATGCTGTGTCCTTTCTATTTTCCACAAGCTCTATTCATTCATGTGGGTTTCAAGGGAAGAATTACTGGTCCCCTCTGGGTAACATACTGGGCAGAGTGGCCCCTGCTGAACAGGTGGGAGGAGCACACTGCAGGCTCTGTATTGTCTTGTCTTAGCCATGGTTCCCTATGGGCAAGAGTACAGAGAGGGTGTTGCCATGAGTAGAAAGAATTGCATCTGGTTCACTCAATAAATACTGTATTTGTATATACAGTATGTATATTTGTATTAAGAGCCATAAGGTTAGTACTCATGTGATATGTGGTGTAAATGTCCCCATAGTGTATGTGCACCAGAGTAGCTGCACTAGCTACAGGTAGAGGGTAGCACACCTGAAAAGGTGTTAATTATTTGTTTTCAACTCTGTATATGCTCCCATAGGAATTTGCTCTAAACAATGCAGTGGCTCAGCGACTACAGTTACCATGACCAGTATGGTGACTGGAAATTTGTTTAACCTAGTGAAATTCCAGTCCTGTGGTATAGCAACAGCTGTTATGCTGGATAAGAGCATCAGTTACCTCTATTAAGATGGTGGCTGGATGAGATGTCATAGGTGACACTCTGCCTCGCATAGAAGGATGGGAGAGGTTGGGAAAGGAACAGAACCCATACAAGGCAGCAGCCAGATAGGAAGGAGTCCTTAATTTTCAGTCACATGGACATCTCAGGACAAATATGGTGGTAAAGATGGTACTGGTATGCATGCAGCCACATGATCATAGCAGCGAATGGTGGCAGGGAAGACTTTATATTAATTTATATCAGACCAGGGAGTGCTGTGTCCCATTTGAGCAGAGAGTGCAGTAATGGACACATTACCAGGATGACTCAGGAACGACTTGGTCTGGAAGGGAGGAGCCCACTCAGAGATCCATAGGTACATTCTATTTTATTGATACTCACCAGTAATTTCGACCCTCAGTGCAGGCAAACCAAGACAGGAACGGGTGAGGGGGGTAGCGATACATCTAGGCCTGTAGTCTTGTAACTGGGATTCCAGGGAGGTGCAACTCAAAAAACAGTAGCAGTAAAGGTCAGAGTCAAAAGGTTGGCCTTCAGGAAATACAAGGGAATGCAATGGGACGAAGATAGAGAGGTATACCAAACTTTCCTAAGGGAAGCAGGGAAGGCAGTAAGGCAGGCAAAGACCCACACCGAGGAAAGACTAACACGAACAGTAAAAGAAGGGGACAAGTCTTTCTATAGATAAATTAGTGAAAGGAGACAGTCCAGAGGGGGGCATTGATAAGATCAAAGGCGATAAGGAGGAGTGTGGAGGAGGACCAAGGAAAAGCATCTATCCTAAATAGATAATTCTGCTCAGTATTTACTGAGGAGAAGGTAGCGCAGGGCCTACAGCTCTGCAGCATGGACAAAGGGGGGGAGGGAGGTGTGCACAAGTCCCTTCACAAAAGAAAGGATCCTACAAGAGCTCACTAAGTGCAGGGTGGACAAGGCAATAGGACCTGACGGCATACATCCCAGGGTACTAAAGCAGCTAAGGGTGGAACTAGCAGAGCCATTATCGAACTGTTTAGTGAGTCTCTGAGCAAAGGAGATTTCCCAGAAGACTGAAGAAGGTCTCATGTGATCCCACTCCACAAGAGTGGTAGCAGAGAGGAGGCAGGGAACTACAGACCAGTTGGTCTTACCTCTGTAGTGGGCAACATTATGGAGGCACTCCTTAAGGAAAGGATAGTGCAACACCTGGATTCCATAGGAGCACAGAATCCAAGACAGCATGGGTTTACAACAGGAAAGTCCTATCAAACTAATCTCATAGATTTCTTTGACTTGGTAGCCAGAGTGGTGGACCAAGGGGATGCCACTGATGTCGCCTACCTTGGCTTCAGCAAAGCTTTCGATACTGTTCCACATAGAAGATTGATTAATAAGCTGGGTAGGCTCTGGGTAGGTCAGAAGTTGGTCAACTGGGTGGCAAACTGGTTGGCAGGCAGAAAACAGAGCATGGTGGTCAATGGTATACAGTCAGAAGAGATGTAAGTCACAAGTGGGGTACCTCAGGTATCAGTCCTGGGGCCAGTCCTCTTCAACATCTGCATCAGTTACATTGCAGATGGACTAGAGGGTAAGGTTTGTCTGTTTGTAGATGTCACCAAGATCTGCAACAGAGTAGATAATCCAGATGGGGTGGGCAGAATGAGAAGAGATCTGGATAAACTGGCAAAATGGTCAGAAGAGTGGCAACTGGGGTTTAACGCAAAGAAGTGCAAGATGGTGCACATAGGGAACAGAAACCCTGAAGCCACCTATAGGTTGGGAGGGGAGTTTCTGGCAATCACAAGGGAAGAAAGAGACTTGGGCATCATCATCACAGATGATCTGAAATCATCCAAGCAGACCACTAAAGCTATAGGCAAGGCTGGAGGGATGTTGGGGTGTATTATTAGGGGTATCACAAGTCGTAAGAGGGAAGTAATAATCCCTCTTTACAAGACACTGGTTAGGCCCCATCTGGAGTACTGCATGCAGTACTGGAGGTTGCACCTGCACAAGGACATTAACAAAATGGAGGCAGTCCAGAGAAGGGCAACCAAAATGGTGCAGGGACTGCATCAGAAAACATATGAGGACAGATTAACGGAACTCAATATGTATACCCTAGAGCAAAGGAGGGAGAGAGGTGATATGATCGAAATATTCAAACATCTTAAGGGCATTAACAAGGTGAAAAAGTCTAACATGTTTCAATATAAGAAAAATAGCAGGACAAGAGGACACAGCATGAGATTAGAGGGAGGCCGATTAAGGGGTAATTTGAGGAAGTTATTTTTCACAGAAAGGGTGGTGGATGCACGGAACAGCCTAAGTCAGGAAGTGGTGGATATGAATACAGTGCAGGGCTTCAAACAGGCATGGGATAGGCATAAGGGAGTAATACAGATGAGTATGAATAGATAGGCCATTGACAGAGCAAAGGCCGATGGCACATTCATAAGGTAGAAAAAGAAATTGTCAGACTGAATGGGCCTTCCGGTCCTTTTCTGCCATCAACTTCTATGTTTCTATGTTTCTATGTAACATGAGTCAGTTAAAATGTATAGAGATTCACTGGTCAAGGGATCACTAGTTTTGGCCTCACAGAGCTATCCTACCACCACTAGATTAGGGGTGGGGAAGCGCTCATACAGTATATAAGCCAGCTGTGTAGTGGACCCAGCTTGGGGCAGGAACAGCAGATTTTGTCACAGAAATTTAACAGAACAGATGCATGTGCCATATACACTGAGAACACGTGTTTGGAAGATTGCCATATAAAAAGGAAATAGAGATATAGAAAAAAGAAACACTGAAAGTGACACAGAAGGGGACGGCGAGGTCCATCTAGTCTGCCCAAGAACCTACCTGGTGCTATTCCTCCTCCCCTTCTTTGCCTTTCCACATGCTACCTTTATGTCTATCCCATGCATTCTTGAATTCACTCACCATTTTGGCCCCTACGTCACCTTCTGTGGTAGGCTATTCTATGGATCCACCCACCTGCCTGGCCTCTCTGTAAAGAAGAACTTTTTGTATTACTCTTTGAACCCTCCCTCCTTCAGCCTCTCATGTCATACCTTCTCTTTCTCCCATTCTCCTCCTTCAATTGAAAAGCTCCTGAATGTTAACCTTTATTTATACCCTCATATATTTAAAGTCTCAATCATATTTGCCCCTCTCCATCTTCTGTTCCAGGAGGCACAAGTGAGTTCCCTCAGTGTGTCCTGGTATGCCATATGGTGCAGTCCCTGAATCATTTTCATGGCCTTCCTCTGCACCATCTTGATTCTGTCTATGTCCCTTTTGAGAAGCTGTCTCCAGTACTGTATGTAGTACTCCAAGTTGGGTTGCACCAGCACCCTGTAGAGTGGTAACACCACTTCCCTTCTGCAATTTGTGATTCCCCTCCTAATGCAGCCCAGTATGCCACTTGCCTTTAGCGCTGCCTTTTTGCACTGTTTACCCACTTTCAAGTCTTCTAATATAATGGCCCCTATATTATATATGACACTAATGGAGCTCTAGGCTCAGAAGGGAACAGGAAGACACAAGCAGGCAAAGCTGGAGCTAGGCAAGGTAAATCTGAGGGGTTACATTGGTAAAAAAAAAGTAAAAAAGATTTAAAAAATGCACACAGAGGCATGGTGACACTGGTCACTGATAAGGACATAGAACTATTCCTTACCTGAGGTAGTGTAATGTAGAAATATGCCGTAATTTGCATATGAAGCAGGAACTAAGGGTGCATGCTGCAGCCTAATCGCTGCTCATAGGAGAACTGGAGTGGAGATATCTGAGAGGATCTGTTGCTAGAGGGTCAGATTTCAAATCTGTCCTATGTGCATCTTCAACTTATCAGGTGGACATAACAACCCCATGAAGTAAGGTATGAGAATGCCATAGAGATTGCAGCTCACAATAACGTGAACTACTAGGAATTAAACCCAGTCCCCCAGAATACCGTCCTGGTGCTGGGGGAGGGGGGTGCTGGATTCACTTTCTAGTAGGTCATAGGTCACATTATTTCTTTCTCACTACAGTTTAAGGGCATTTGTTAAAGTGGCTGTCCCTTCTCTGTTTAGCCATTAATAGGGCAATTTTTTTTATTGGCAGATTGAGTAGCACACATCGGTCCATCCCTGTCTGCTGCCACTGTGCCAACTATCACTTTCCCCCAATGCTCACCCGCTGTCTCACTACTCATTCCCTAGGGTTGTCAAACTAGTTCTAAAAAGGATTTGAACGCCGAAATCCCTTGGTATTCAAGTTCTAAAATAAAAACTTGAACACCACAGAGGGTTACTAGCATGGTGTGACCCCCCCCGTTGCTTTGCTTTGGCTCCTTCTTGGTCTCCATTACATTGCCACGATCCATCCATCCCACCAACTTGCACTAACCAGCCCATATCAGCTGATGTCCTGCAACTGTAAGCTGCAGCTATCCACCACACAGCTGTCTGCATTGGCAGAGGGGTACTGGGAGATTAAGAAGGAAAGATATTGTCTACCGGGATAGTGGGGACACATCACAGGGTCAGATCTCACTGGACAGGTCACAGGTCCATATCACATATATCCAATCATCACCACATGAGTCCCTTTTATTGCAGCTGTTTGCTGACTAGAGTCTGGTGGGATGGGAGGGAGGAGGGATGGATGAGGGACACAATGGGCAGTGCAACAAAAATGATTAAAAAAATAAATGCAGATGTGTTGGTGGGAGGGTGGGCAGAACCAAAGAACAGGGTGCATAGTGCTGGCTGTGTGGTACCCGTGGTGGGTATTATGTGAGTTGTTGATGGGTGGGTCTGTGGAGGCCCAGCACTGAAGGTATATGAGGGAGTAGTGTGTGAGAGAGTCAGGCAATGACTGCTAGTGATTGAGTGATGTGCTGAGTGGTGAGCAGGCCGTGCCTGTGTATCACTCATGTTATGAGTGGAATGAGTGTAAACCTGATGTGATGGTGACCTTGTGGTACACTTAGAAGGGTGCTGAACAGTAGAGCAGAGGACATCTTTGACTGGCAGCAGCTTGTTTCTCAATATATCCATTTCCAATTCAAAAAAATAACCAACCAGTCTTTCTTCCTTGTGTGGGGAGGTCTGGAAGAAGGCACACATATAGTGGCTAAGAAAAATAAGGTACCAGGTTAACATAGCACTGTAATAATTGCATGGTATAAACTGCATTGTAAAAATCTCAAAAACAATTACAATGATGGGGGTAGAATCGCATTAGTAAATTACTGCTACCTTTGTTGCTATTTGCAGATTGGAGGAAGGGCTAAAGTAGCTTCAGGTGTGGTGCCAAGTCAAGCCGCTCCTGTAGTGGAGTGGCTAAGACACCAGCACCTGGAGTGGTGAAGACCTGGGGACCAGGTTTGGTTCCCTGTCTCCTGATATTGGACATTTATTTATTTATTTATTTATAGAAACAAATGTTCCCCCCTTCTGAGTTTCTCCCCATCCCCAAGGTCCACACCCCTCAGAGTTGATTATATTAATTTCCAGGGGAGTAGGGAGTGAATGCCCTCATGTCAGAGTGTACTGGGGGTGTAGCCCGCACAAAAAAAACTCTATTGTTTTCCTATGTGGCTTTATTATTTCTCTATTTTGCGCATTTGGGTGTCAGTCAGTGTTTTCATGAACCTTATACTTGTATTAGGCATTTTGCCTGCAGGGTTGTTGACCGTGCTATTTTTGTTTGCTGGGTATTGACCCTGTGCCGAAAAATAAATATATTTAATAGAAAAAAAGAAATTAGAAAAATGAGACATGGTCAGGCAGAAGGACAGGCAGTGGAAGAAAATGAAGTGTGTGTAGTAAGGGTAGGGAAGATTACTGTCTCCTCTCTCCTCCTTGGTTAGATAAATCTAAGAAATATTTTTGGTGACAGGAGGGAAGAAAATCATTTTCATTTAAAAATATCAACTGTATGGTATACTTGCCATCTGTGTTGTGCTCCCATTGACTGCACTATACCCTAGTGTGTGAATTTGTGTTGCCTGTAACTAAACATGTGGTATCTTACAAATAAATGAATTCCAGAAATATTTTGGTAACAGGGAGGAGAGAAAATGTGTTTATTCATGTAAAATTGTCTGTGTGGCATACTTGCCATCTGTGCTTATTCCCTTTGACTGCACTTTAACCCAATGTGTGAACTTGAGTCTCCTGGCACTCAGTACATCTCAGAAATATTCTGGGAGACAGAAGGAGAAAAAATCCATTATTCATTTAAAAATATGTGTGACTTTGCATGGTATACTCCTAAATTAGCAGGGAAAATAGTTTGTTACTTATGCTCTTGTTCGCCATCGCATTAGCCATGAAAAGGGATGATTCTTTTTAGGCACCAACAGCAAAGCTGTTAGCTCCTACAGTGGTCATGTGTATTCTTTTGTGCATTGAATTAAGTTTAAGGTTTTATTCAGTGAGTCATTTGGCTGCATGATGTCACTGATGATGTCATCGATAAGGCTTTTTGCTCTAACTGTAAAGTTTCAGACCTATAGTACACCAGTCCATGTTGATCCTCTGCATTGTACCTTTGTTTTCTTTTTCACTACAGCTTTTCTTGTATGATGGAGTTTTGATTCATGGTGGTGTGGCACTGTAATAGTTAATTACATGAGAAGTAAATTTAGCTGAGAACAAGGATTTGTGATGAAGATAAGTCACTCGCTGGTATTCAATCCCCAGTCACTGGTTTTGCAGGTTTTGACATAACCTGCCCACTGTAGGAACTGCAACTCACTTATCTGATGCTCAATGGCATGCTGAATGTGTGTTTGTCTAGCAGGCAACAAATCAGTGGTCCAAATCCTGGCAGCAATTCAAACATATTACTTTGTAAAAGGGAATCTCTTTTGAGTTTCAGTTCATGGTGGTGTGAAATTGGAAAGAGTTATATGAGAAGTAAATTTGGCTAAGACTCTTGCATGGTATACCCTTAACTTAGAAGTGAGAATGGCTTGCTATTTGTGTTCTGGTTCTTGAAGTTTGATGATTATTTATATTTAGATAGGATAAGGCATTAGGCATGAATCTGTTTTTAGGGTCATCCTGTAAGTGAACTTAACATTGCATAAAGTTGCAAATACAGTAAATAAACAATGTACAGTTAAAACATAATATTAATGACAGTAATACAAAAATGGATTCCATTTGGAAATAGTTATCTTGAAACTGTGAAGTGTATCCATATTTCACAATTTTGGTAAGAGTTCCAAGTAGTAGCAGCAGTATGGTCAAAGGTCATTTATCCATATCTGATCTTTGTCCAAGGGATTTTTAGGCCTCTTCCAGTAACTTCTCACAAAGAATTGGTGAAAGTTACCGGGGTTAGTCTTTTCAAAAGGTAACATGGAGCAAGACCTTTCATACATTTAAAAACAAAGTTGAACGGGAGTCTTTCCCTCCTGATCTCGAGAGACATCCAGTCCAGTTAAAGTAGTAATGAATAATGATAAAATATTGAAGGTGGGCCTGCCAACCCAAAACAAATCTAGCTAAGTGATCTTGCAACCTGTCTAATTTCTGCAGACTATTTTTGCTTGCAAAATGATAGACCATGCAACCACAATCTATTATGGAAAGTATAACCATGGTCACAACCTTCACCCTAATATCCCTAGACATGCAATGTTTGTCTCAAAGGAGAGCACCGAGTTTTAGGGAAACTTTAATACATATCTCTATATGGCTGTCACATTTCAATTCTAAATCAACCCATACCCCTAAATATTTGTAAGAATTAACCTGTTCACTTACAAGTCCCTTAACTGAATGTATCACAAGTTCATCTAACAAGATACTGCCCCTCCCTGCACCAGACCTAAACAACATGGTGTTGTTTTTTTTTTCTCATTTGGAACAAACTTATGTTCAATCAACTAGTATTCTAATTTATTGAATTCATGCTGCAAATTTAATTCCACACTGTGTCGGTCTCTGGCAGGAATGTGCAGGACCATGTCATCAGCATATAATTTTACTGTACACCTAGTACACAACTTGCAAGCTGATCAAGAAATATAATAAATAAGAGCAGTCCAAGAATTGATCCATGTGAAACACCATTGCTTACTGCTCTGGCTTCAGACATAATTCCCTTTAGGTACCAACAGCATAGTTGTTAGCATCTATAGTGGTCATGTGTATTCCTTTGTGCATTCAGTCAAGTTTAAGGTCATATTCAGTATGAGTAATTTGGCTGCATGATGTCACAGATGATGTCAGTGATAGGGCTTTTTGGTCTACGTGTAGGGTTTTAGACTTACACCAGCCTGGGTTTGATCCCCGTGTTGTAGTTTTTTTTTTTTTTCTTTTTCACTACAACTTTTGTTGTATTACAGAGTTTTGATTTATGGTGGTGTGCTGTTGCAATAATTAATTATATGAGCAGTAAATTTAGCTAAGAACAACAATCTGTGAAGGTAAATCATCTACTGGGATTAGATCCCCAGTCACCAGTTTTGCTGGTTACTGTACATAGAAACACAGCAACATAGAGTTTGATGGCAGATAAGGACCACTTGGCCCACCTAGTCTGCCCATTTTCCCTACCTTCTATAACACCGTAGACCCTACTTGATCTCTGGCTTATCCCTCCCTTCCCATACCACTAAGGTTCCCTTATGCCTATCCCATGCATTCTTGAATTGTGCTACAGTTTTTGCTCCTACTACATCTGCTGGAAGGCTGTTCCAGGCATCCACAACTCTTTCTGTGAAGAAGTACTTCCTTAAGTATCCTCTGAGTCTACACCTCTCCAGCTTTATATCATGCCCCCTTGTTCTTGAACATCTTTTTTTCCTGAAAAATGCTTCTCTCTTGTACCTTATTTATACCCATGAGACATCTGCAAGTCTCTATCATATCCACCATTTCCCTTCATTCCTCTAGGGTGTACATACTGAGGTCTTTTAGTCTCTCCTCATATGTCTCTGGTACAGACCCCGCACCATTTTAGTTGGCTTCCTCTGGACTGCCTCTGCTCTATGTCCTTCCAGAGATGTGGTCTCTAGAACTGGACACAGTACACTAGGTGAGGTTTCACTACTGATTTATACAGCGGTATCACCCCCTCCCTCTTTCTGCCAGTGATACCCCTCCCTTTGCACCCTAGCATCCCACTGGCTCTCCCTGAGCCTTGTCACACTGTCTGGCCACCTTTAAGTCATCGGATATGATTACCCCCAAGGCCTCTTTCCTATTTGGTGGTCGTCAGTACCACTACCCCCATCTTGTACTCTGCCCTTGGGTTTCTATGCCCTATGCACATGATTTTGTACTTCTTTGTATTTAAACTTAGTTGCCACATTCTTGACCACTCCTCCAGCTTTCTTAGATCACTATTCACTTTTTCCATCCCCTCTGGACTGTCTACTGTATTGCAGATTTTAGTGTCATCTGCAAAAATGCATACCTTCCCTTTTATCCCTTTTTAAATGTTACTAATAAAGATGTCAAAATGGTCCGGTCCCAGTACTGATCCTTGTGGCACCCCGCTGGTCACCCTCTTTTCCCTCAGAGTAAACTCTGTTTACCACCTCCCCCTGTCACCTATTCCCCAACCAATTTCTTACCCAGTTTACCACTTTGGGACCCACTCTGAGGCTGCCCAGCTTGTTTGCAAGTCTCCTATGTGGAATGGTGTTGAAGGCCTTACTGAAGTCTAAGTAGGCCACATCCACCACACCACCCTGATCTACTTCCCTGGTCACCCATTCAATGAAATCTATAAGATTTGTTTGACAATACCTCCCTTCAGTAAATCCATGATGCCTCAGATACTGTAAGCCACTGGTTTCAAGATGTTCCAGAATATTTTCCTTCAGTAATGATTCCATTACATTCTCCACCATCAAAGTCAAGCTGACTGGCCTCTGACAGTTTCCACCTTGCTAATACTTTTGTGAAGTGGGACTATATCTACTCTCCTCCAGTCCCCCCAGGACCACTCCCCTCTCCAAAGAGTGGTTGAACAGAACTGCCAGAGGTATAGCCAGGACCTCTCTGAGCTCCTTCAATATCCTTGGATGTATCCTGTCTGATCCCTTTGCATTGTTCACTTTCAGATTGCAAGTTCCTGAAGGACTCTTTTCTCTGTAAATGGAATAGTGTGAACCCCCTTTCCTTCTGTGCCTCTGTCACTTATATGAGGTCCCTCACCTTCCCCTTCCTCCCTGAACACTGAACAAAAAAAATTGTTCAGGATGTCTGCTCTTCCTGTTCCCCTCCACACACTCATCCCCTTACCTTCTTAACCTTGCATTCCATCCAGTTTTTTCTCCTTTCATGTACATACTGCCTGGGCTATTTTCTCCTCTGTTTGCACCTTTGCACTCCTGACTGCTTTTCTTGCCTCCCTCTCCATCTCCTGATACACTTCCCTATCCTCTTCTCTCTGTGTCTCTTCATACCTCCTGAATGCTAACTTTTTTGCCCTTACCTTTCCAGCCACCTCTTTTTGAGAACCATAGCGATCTGTTTCCTCTTGCTTTGGCTTACTTGCCTGACATGGAGGTTTGTTGCCTTCACTATGGCCCATTTTAGTTTAGCCAATTATACCTCCACTCCACCCATGTCCTCCCCCCCCGCCAAGGCATCCCTGAGGCATTCCCCCATCTTAGTAAAGTTGGCCCTTCTTAAGTCCAGGACCATCACCTTTGTGTGGCTTGATTCTGGCATAGTACTTATATTGAACCACACTGTACAGTGATCACTGGTGACCAGCTGGCCACCCACCAATAGTTCTGTAACACTGTCTCCATTGGTGAGTATAAGATCCAATATTGCTTCCTCACAATTAAGCTCTCTCACTAGTTGCCTCAGGAATGCTCCTTGCAGGGAGTCCAGGATGTCCCTACTCATAGATGAACCAGCAACTGGGGTGCTGCAATCCACATCCCCCAGATTGAAGTCTCCCACCAGCTGCACCTCTCACCTGGATACCATCTTTTGGATGACTTCCAGCAGTGTCTTATCTTATTTGCCTCCTGCCCCCCCCCCATGCTGGAGGTCTGTAGATCATGCTAGAGCAAATAATGGTTCCATTCCCTGTCTCTAGGGTGACCCATAGGGCCTCCGCCCATCCCTCTATTCCCTGTGTCTTTGTCACTTTTATACTACCCCTCAGGTAAAGAGACACTCCTCCCCCTTTCTTACCATCCCTGTCATTTCTGAACAGAGTGTAGCCTGGTATGGTTATGTCCCAGTCATGGCTGTCATTGCTGCATGACTCAGTAATGGTGACAATGTCCAGGACAACCTCTGCCATAATGGTCTTGAGGTCTGGGATTTTATTTCCCAGACTTCGAGCATTTGAGTACATGGTCTTCCAAGATCTTCTACCGTCCTTCTTGTCAGCCCACTTTTTTCTTTTTTGCCTTCTCTCCTTCTTCCCTCTACCTTCATTCCTATCCCTCTTCATTTCTACTATTCTGATTTTCTTACTGTTAGGAACCCATGGGTATTTCCCTCCCTTAGGGTTCTCCCTACTGATTACTTCAGCTTGTTGGGTGGACAGTTTATGTCTGCCTTCCTCCTCCCTTTACCCCCCCTTGGCTAGTTTAAATGCTTGCCAGTGTAGCATTTAAACCATTCACTGAGGACTGTGGTCCCCCTCTCAGATGGATACAGGCCATCACCCCTGTATAGGCTTTTATCTCACCAGGTGGGACCCCAGTCCCCAGTGTAGCTGAAACCCTCCTCTCTGCATCAATCTTCCAATCATTGGTTGAAGCTCTTGATATAGAATACCCTATCCTCCCACCTGTTATATACAAGCAACACCTCAGAAAAGGTCACTGACTGTGCTACCTGCTTAAGACCCTTCCCCACTCAGCTGAACTCCTCCTGCACTTTCCTGGCCTCGTCCAAAGCCAGGTCATTTGTCCCTAAGTGGATAATGACATTCATTTTTTTTAATTTTTCATTTTAAATTTGTTAACTGGGTAAGGACACTGAGCAAAGCTCTTTTTCAGGTCTGACCCGAAAGACAGGTCAACAGTAAACATGCAAAAGACACAAAACATTCAACTAACAATTACATAGATCAATAGATAGCAAATAACATTTAAATTTAACCTTAAATCCCATTACCGAAGAAATACATTTAAGGGAAAGAGGTAAATCATTCCATAAACAAGCAGCAGATGCCATAAAAGATTGAGAACCAGAGTTTCCCCTATTAACAATAGCCCTCAAAACAGTTCCTTGATTAGAATGCAGATTAACCTGAAAATCCCTGATTATTACCAAATCAGATAAAGGGAAAGAATTCCTAGCATAAATAGCATGATGTATCAAATTACCAAGTGCATAGGCAAACTTTAATTTGGGAGATAGCCAACCCAAAGAAGAATATAAGACACAATGATGTGTCATTCGTGGAACATCAAGAACAAATCAGAAAATATAATTGTAAACCACAATCAGAACCATCCCCTCCCTTTCACCCAAACCATAATATAAAGAAGAAACATAATCAAGATGAGGTAACAAAGTGCCTATAGCAATTGTTTTATGAGATTTCAATGACAAATAAGCCTTACATTTGTATAACAAGCCCGATTTTAAATTTATAGTCCTACTTACAGCCTTTACCTGTGGCAAGAATCCCAAGCAAGGTTCCAAAATACTTGAATACGGTAACCTGTTCTAATGGGTCACCACATTTATCAAGTACTGTATACGTAAGCAAGGATTTAACTTTAATCGAGGAGCACTCCCAAATACCATGCACTTGGCCTTTTTTACATTCAAAATCATTCGATTATTTAACAACCAAAGACCAAGTTTATCAAAATAATTTTGTAAACCAATATTAACCAACTCAATATTCAAATTCTGATTATACAAAATCAAGTTATCTGCATAGAGAAGACAATGACTGGCTGAAAAAATAGAGTTTAATTTATAAAATTGAAATAACAGGGGCCAAGAATGGACCCTCTGTGGAACACCTCTGGTGTTTAACCACAGATCAGATAATTAAGGCTCAATAAACACTTATTGAGATCATCCTCTAAAAAGCTCTTGAGAAAGAGACCACCAAACTAGAAAAACCCATAAGTTCAAGCTTAGAACAAAGTAAAACATGGTTTATTAAGTCAAAAGCCTGGTCAGGTCCACGAACACCACCCCATAAGACAACCTCTATCACACCCAGGAGGGCGGTGTTCGTCAACCTGACCAAAGCTGTACCAGTACCCTTCCTTCCTAAACCCATGTTGCTCCAAACAAAGTAAACCTTTTAATTCCAAAAAATCATTCAACTGTTTAACCACCAACTTTTCTAACATTTTACTTAAGGGATTCAATATAGAAATGGGGACGATAATCGTCCACTGTATCTGCTCCAGCCTTTTTCAGACTAGGCACCACCCTTGCGACCTTTCAAGATGAAGAAAAACTTCCAGTTGACAAACATAAATTAAATAAAGAATAAAGAGGTTCTGCAATAAAAGGTGCAACCAATTTCACAAACCTTATATCGAGCCCATTACCACAATCACCAAACCTATTGGGTAATTGATATAATAAACTTAAAACTTGAGATGAATTAATACAACTGAACTGAAAACCAGGCAAATCTTCACCAGTGATGGTGCATTTAAATCAATATCACAATTAGCAACATCACCATCACGTCCCAGCACATTGAAAATAAGGTCATCAGTATTCGTAAATTTATCATTCAACAAATTTGCCATTTGAAAAGAATCAGTGATCGAACCTTCAGATGAATTTAAATGGGAAATTTTCGTCCTGTCTTTAGGGGATAACAACAAATTTAAAGCTCCCCCAAAAAGCTTAGAATCAGAGTAGGCTACCTCAATCCTGTGTTTAAAATAATCACATTTTGCCTGTTTAATTTTACTACAGACCAAATTCCTAGCAAACCGATAGGCCTGCAATGAGGCCTCAGTGGGAGATAGCTTATAAGCTTTCCAAGCCAAATACTTTTGTTTCACAAGAGATTTAATAGCAGGGGTAAACCATCCATTTTGAGCCTCCTGTACCCTCAACTTATGCAGGACAAAATTGTTCCTGTAATCCTAACAATTGTTGACAAAAAAATCAACTGCACAATCTGGGTCTCAGAGCGAATTGAGAAATGACCAATCCAAAGCACAACATTTCTGATACAATAATTGATAAGGAACAAATTTAAAGATCAGAGAAAAAATTACACGAGGAGACAACCTCTGCACTTTAAAGTTTAATGCTCCAAAAATTGCCTGGTGATCACTTATTGAGTCACCCAAAACCCCAGAATGAGATATCATTTGTTTATTATTGGTAATAATCCAATCTACAATAGAATGGTTATCAGATACAGAATTCAACCTTGTAGGTTGAACAATTAACTGAAACATATAAGATTGCATTAAATTTTCATAACTAGAGACATCTGCTTTTACTCAATTTAAATTAACAACCCCAGCCAAAACAAAATCACTTTCCAATACACTAGGAGCTATAGTATTAAAAAATTCCTGTAAACCAGCTTTTCCACATTGTGGTGGATTATACAAGCCTCCCACAACCACTTGTTTAAACCCACCCAGAAGCCAATTTAATAACAACCAGTCATTTTGTAAAGTAAAATTCTGACTAGAAAGTAGCAAAGAAACATTTAAATTGTCTAAACAATAAGCAGCTATTCCACCAGCAGATTTCTTACCTTTTCAATCTGAATAAAAAAATGTTATAACCAGGGATCTCACAAGCGCTATCAGGTATTGAAGGCTTTAACTAAGATTCTGAGATCATAACCAGATGAGGTTTACACAAAGTTGTAAATGCCTCTATATGTGCCAATTTAGGAAACAAACTCCTGGCATTCACATGAAGAAACTTAATTCCATGATTTAAATACCACACAGAATTATCACAACCATCTACAAAAGAAGGACCTGGATTTGACTCTACATCCCCTGCTAAAATTATTAATAATAACAAACAGATCAACATTGTCCTATTTAACAAACACACATCAAGATCCCTATACATATAAAATACAAACCATACACAAAGATAAAACTTAATACACGCAAACCAAATTTTTCAGAACACAATAAACAAATAACATTAATACTGTTAACTGTGTCAATAAGTATATTAGACATAGAAAAATCACTTAACCCTGCAGTTATAGGAGAAGCCTCATTATTAGCTATCACAACTCTATTACTTACAATTAGGCAACAATAAACAATACCAATACACAGACACACTCGCCATGAACTAATTAATATAATTGGAAACATCTTAAAATTTATTCAGTAGACATTAATACCATGCCCCAACCTCCCAAACCTCCTAAACTTCCTCAAACTCCCACCTACCTCTCCCTTTCATCCTGTTGCCTTAGCAATCCCAAGGATTTGCTTCACATTGCTCCAAGCCATGGCACTGCGTAAGCACCTAACCTCCTTCTCCTCCCTCCCTGTCCCAAAATATATTACCTTAATGATGGAGTCCCCCACCAGGAGTTACTTCCTCCTCTTCTGGGATCCTCTGCCACAATCCTTGAGGCCTCCCCTATGTAGGACCCCCCATGTCCTCCCTGGTCACTATTGCGGGTGGTACCATGGTACAGTCCTGCTCTGCCAGAGCAGTGTGTGAGTTGTGTAGTGGTACTGTATGGGGGATGTGCCTCTGTCCCACTGGTGTGACCCTCACTGAGCCTACCATAGTCCAGATGCTGCTCCTCCTTTGAGGTAGCAGTGGCAGACTTGGTGTTCCCTGGGTGAGGAAGGAGGTTCCCAGAATCCCAGCCAATTATGTCTGTAGTCTAGCAACCTCAGCCCTCAGCCCAGAAAAGTGCACACAGATGGGGAAGCACTGCCATCTCCAGAAGGTCTCCCTGAAAACTGCCACCCCACAGCCACTGCACTGCACCACTCCCATCATCCTTGCTTACTACTCTGCCTGTTTTTAGTCTTATGAAACCCATTTGCTCCCTTACCCTATTCAGGGTGCTTCACCTACTCCCATTTTTTTTCTTTTGAGGCCCAATAGTTTCCTTTCCTTATATGGGGTGTATCACCTAGTTCCTAGTTTTTGTTTCTTAAAAAACCCTTTGTACTCTTACCCTATATATGGTGTTTCTCCAACTCCCAAATTTCTGTGTACCCTGACCCTGCTTCTTTCTTTGCAGTGAATGTGCTAGAACAGGAGTTTAACAGGAGACTTACATGGTAGGATTGCCTGGTCCTCTGTCTCCTCCTTTTCTGCTCCTTCAGGTACCCACTGGCAAGGTTCAGAGTGTGCCTCCACTGGCTACCTCCTCTGGCTGACTCCCTCCTAGCAGACTCCTTCTTGATGTTCTTTGCACTGTGGTCTTTCATGCTGTGGTCCACAATGCTGAGGTCTGCTTGAGGGAGACATCCTGAAGAAGGAGCCAAAACCTCCCTAATGGCATTTGCCATGATCCAATTGGCTGGGAGGCATCCTGCTCCCACCTACTCACTTCCTCTCTCCTCAGTCCAGGTAGTAGCCCTGCACTAAAGAAAGAAACCCACAGGCAGCACAGAAACAGTCAATATCTCCCCAAAACAACCATGCTGACTGCAAGCAACACTCCTGAAGAAGTGTGAGTATTTTCTGTTTCTTAAACCTTTTCAAACCTCCCTGCAGGAATTAGCTGCAATCCAATTTACTTGGAGGCACCATGTTCCCATCTACCCACTTCCTCTCTCCTTGGTCTAGGACATACAGTAGGCCTGCAACAAAAAAAGAATCTCAAAGACAGCACAGAAACAGTCTAAATCTCCCTAGAACAACCACACTGACTGCAAGAAGCACTCCAGAAGGAGTGTGTTTTCTGTTTGTTAAATCTTTTCAGACTTCCCTATTGATGTTTGCTGTGATCCGATTGGCTGGGTGATGTCCTGTTCCTGCCTACCCACATTCTCTCATTTGTCCAGGAAGTAGCCTGCAACAAAGAAAGAAACCCACAGGCAGCAGAGAAACAGTCAAAATCTCCCCAAACAGCCACGCTGACTGCAAGAACATTCATAAAGAAGTGAAAGTGTTTTCTGTTTGTTAAACCTTTTTAAACCTTCATACCAACATCTGCCATGATCTGATTGGCTAGAAGGAATCCTGTTCCTGCATACCCTCTTCCTCTCTCCTTGGTCCAGGAAGTAGCCCTACAACAAGGAACAAAACCCACAGGCAGCACAGAAACAGTCAAAATCTCACCAACAAGTGGACTGCAAGAAGCACATCTGAAGAAGTGAGTATTATCTGTTTGTTAAACCTTTTTAAACCTCCCTACCAGTGTTTGTCATGATCCTATTGGCTGTGAGGAATCCTGTTCCAACCAAACCACTTCCTCTCTCATTGTCCCAGGACATAGCCCTGTAACAAAGAAAGAAACTCAAAGGTGGCACAGAAAAAGTCACAATCTCCCCAAAACAACCATGATGACTGCAAGAAGCACTACTCATTTGCTGTGACATGTAACTCCCTTACCTGCAGATTGGTGGCACACTGAATGTGTATTGACTTAACAGGCTAAGCATCAGTGGTTTAAATTCAGGTAGACATAGTTTGAATCCTGGAAGGGCCTTAAACAATTTTTTCAATGTTTTTATAAGATGGAAATTCACATGAGTAGTGATTCATAGTGATGTGGAGTGGAATAGTACATTATATAAGAAGTAAGTTTAGCTAAGAACAATAGTCTGTGAAGATAAACTGCCTGCTGGAATTGCTGTAGCAGCCATAGACACTGCCAGCTATTTCCCAAAATGTCTGTGATATTTCCAGATCTATCTAATCCTTTTTCCATTTCTACAGTAGGGGCAGCAGAGAGAAACTCTTTCAAAATTTTGCAAAATATCTGGAAATAGCTGGCAATGTCTGTGGCTACTACTATAGATCTCCAGTTGGTTTGACATAACCTGTACATCATAGGAACTGCAACTCTTTAATTGGCAGTCTAGTGGGCCACTGAATCTATGTTTGCTTTGCAGGCAAAGGATCAAGTGGCTCACAACTGTGCAGGAACTTAAACTTTGTTTTTTTTTTTGTAGAATGGAAACTCACTGGAGTGGCTATTCATGGTGGTGTGGAGTTTGATTACTAAAGTACATTCAGTTAAGAACAACAATTTGGTTAGATAAGTCACCTGCTGTGAGTAAATCTCCAGTCATCTGTTTTGTGGGTTGTGGTATAACCTCTACATCATTGGAAATCCAACTCCCTAACCAGCAGCTCAGTAGCATACTGAATGTGTGTTTTCTTAGTAGGCAAGGGATCAGCAGTTCAAATCAGGGCAGGAACATAAACTTTCTTTTGTAAGGTGGAAACTCACTTGAGTGGCAATTCTTGGTGGTGTGGAGTTGGAATAATATATTATATGAGAAGTAAATTTAGCAAACAACAACTTGTGAAGGTAAATCATCTGCTAGGATCAGATCCCCAGTCGCCTGTTCCACAGGTGTGACATAACCTCTACATCATAGAAACTGTAACTTACCTGCAGTTCAGTGTCACAGTTAATGTGTGTTTGATTAGTAGACAAAGGGCCAGTGGTTCAAATCTGAACAGAGAGATAAGTATTTTTTTATAATTTTTTTGAAGAAGATGGTGGATGTCTGTAGGTCGGGTGTGGGAACATGCTCAACCTGTGCTGAAGTCATTGCACATCTGCACACCTGTGGAAAACTTACAAGGGAAAAACCCCTGAGCTGGCTGCACCATGGAGCCCATAGACCTCTGCCCAAATGATACCCCAGTCATTAGCTTTTGTAAGGTGGAAGGTGGCAGGGACCTCAGGTTAATCTTGGTCCCTCCCCTCATGGAGCCCTGCCACATGGATAATCTATGGGTTTCCCAGTCTTGATAGCTTGGGGGATGCCAGTTCCGAGGTCTATGCACTGAAAAGGGGGACTATCACTTACACTGAGCCAAGGCACAAAAACTGAATTATGAAGAAAAAAATGTTAAAGATGGAAACTCACTTGAATAGCTATTTGTAGTGGTGTGCATGGAATTATAAACTATATGAGAAGGAAATGTAGCTAACAAGAACAATTTGTAAAGGTAAATCATCTGATTGGATTAAATCCCCAGTCACCTGTTTTACAGGTTGTGAAATAACCTCTACACCCTAATAAATGTTACTCACTTACCTGCTAAACTGCCAAAAAAAAATCACTGGCTTAAATTCAGCTACACTATACATAGTTTGAATTCAGATAGAGACTTAAATAAAATTTTGATCTTTTTTTTTCTTTTTTTGTAAATTGGAAACTCAGTTGAGTAGAGATTCATGGTGGGGTGGACTGGAATAGTAAATTATATGAGAAATAAATTTGGCTAACAACAATCTGTGAAGGTAATTTATTTGCTGGGAATAAATCTGAAATGTGCTGTTGAAGTATATTACATTGTGCTTTAACCTCTGCAAATGTCTTAAGATGTCCTCTTTGAAAACACTGCCTCATATGTGTCAATCTGTGTATTCCCCAGGCCCTAAATTATTGTGCATTAATTGACTGTGGAAAATAATAATTTTTAAAGATTAGATAGTATAGCAAAAATCAATTACTCCAACCAATCAGGGAATTGTACTTTTGGCCATATCCTGCAGTTTGAGGCAGTCAAGGGAAGGAGGCTATTTAGCTTTTCTATAGGATATGAGGCAAACATAATATGATTCAACTCTTTAAAGGGAGTGTTGGCCATTTCCACTTATTTTCTTGCTGAACCAGGATTTTTAAACCAACTTTGTAGCTGGCTTTTTGGGCTGGCATAATAATACAACAGAGATTTTGGTAAACTTAGTCCTCTTTCAGGTTTTTGGCAAAGTTGATTTGTATAGTGTAAGCTGTGTTTTTTTGTTTGTTTGTTTGTGTAGAATTCCAGCTAAATTTGGAATTGTCTTCATTGAGATTATTAAAGAATATTTCTGACAAGTCGATGAGTATGGATGGAAATAAAAAAAATCTCTGAAGAATACACTTTATATTTTAATAGCATTTACCCAACCTATTAAGGTACAGGGAAAATTAATTAGTTTCTCCAAATCTTTCATAATGTTTTGTAGTATAGGTACAACCTTTACTTCATAAACCCTGTTGTTAGCCTTCAGCAATACAATACCCAAATATTTTATTTTGCCCACAACTTGTATACTGCACATTTGCCAATATCGGAGAATTGCCCAATGAAAGTAATTACGTTTTGTTCCAATTTATTTTATAGCCAGAAGCCACTTCAAGTTTTGTAATAATTTCTAATTCCCTTGACAGAGAGATGTCTGGTTCTGTAACCATTTGTAGAATGTCATCCATGTATAAACTTAGCTCCATATTGTCTAGTTGTCTTTTGATGATTGCTAGAGGTTTGATTGCCAGAATGAACAAGGGGAAGAATAGGCAACCCAGCCTTGTGCCATGAGTTACTGAAGTTTTGGGAAGATGCTATTGTTACTTAATATATAAGGGGATGATTAAATCAATTTAATCCATTTTTGAAATGTTAAGATTAACCCCAGTTTGTCCAGTAGGGTGTGAATATTTTCCCATTCTACTCTATCAAATGCCTTTTAGGTTTCAAGAGTTAACAGAATGGAATTTGGTGATTTGTTTGGAATCAATGTAATTTACAGCTATTAGTAATTAACTATCTACCTTTTATGAAGCCTGTTTGATCAATATGGACAAAGGATGGCAAGAGACTTTCTAAATGGTTGACTAAAATTGTTACAAGGATCGTGAAACTGAAATGTAATAGATATACGAATCTGTATCGAGAGCAACTTAATGAATATCTATCTATCTCTATCTATCTATCTATCTATCTATCTATCTATCTATCTATCTATCTATCTATCTATCTATCTATCTATCTATCTTTTTCAAATAAACTATTTGCATCCATAAAGACTTTAAGGAGTAATTCATGTTCAGGTGCAGTTTTAAATACAAATTTCAAGTGAGGAATAATAACATGTTCACATTTAATATGTATGTCAATAAGGATTCTGGCTGGACCTGCTGCCTTAGCAGGTGATACATTTTTAATTGTGTGACAGATTTCAGCTGTTGTTATTTTTTCTTGTGGATTACTCAAAAGCTGTTCATTTATGATTACAAGGTGGATACTATCCAAGAAGGTTGACACCGCATCTGGGATTTTATTTCTGTCAGATGTACAATACATAGTGATGATTAGAATAGAAAATAAATGGTGTTATTACTCTCTTATGGCTTATACAATGGTGCCAGCCAGGATGCAATAAAGTAATGCTGCAGTGTATCCCAAAATGCTGCAGTATGGTGTAAGGGACAGCATAACTTAATGGTAGTTAAGACCTTTTTGGCTTCAATATTTTGTGACTTGTTATTTACTATAAGTTATTGTGTTGCACTGTGGCTGGCTCCACTGCATATGGTGATGCATTTTGCATTATTGATACAATTAATCTATCAGTTACCGTGTTTTTTGTTGTATTTACACTGCCATTAATTTATCTGGCTTGTCACCCATATTATAATAAAGTGTTCATTGAGCTTGATCTTGTAATAGAGCTTTCTACCTTTAAAGTTAATAGCTGATTGTATTCTATTTCAGTCTTTTATAACTGATTTGGAATTGCTAAATTTTCAAGTCCAGCAATCTTTTTTCCAGGTGTTCAGTTCACCTATCAAACTTTTATTTTCATTGGGCGATTAAGCTGTGACTAGTCCTGTCAAATAATCTTTAAAGCTGTCCCTTACAGTAACAGCTTACCCCTCCTGGTTAGCATTAGCCTAAAAAGAAAAGGTATCTCTTCTGCCAGATTATTGATACAAGAGGTATCATATACCAATGCTGGGATTATGCACAATGGCCTGTAGTGTTTATTGATGGCGTGGTTTATTGTAAAGGAGACAGGGGCATGTTCAGAAGTCAAAACACTAAAATATTCTGTGTTTTGAATTGAATATAGAAGTGATTGAAAAAGTAAATAAAATTCAGTCTTTGAGTGAGTTTGGTGTACTGCTGAAAAATAAGAATACTGAGTTTTAGTTGGGTATGTACTTATTTAAGAATCTAATGCCTTTTGATTGTTTAGATGGCTGGCATGTGTGTAGAGTGGGTTAAATACATTTTATCCAGTAACTTTTAATAACTACATTAAAATCTCCAACTAAAATGTAGGGTGGTTGAAATGTAACTAAATTCAGGAATAAACCAGTGAAGAATTTAGCATCATTCTCATTAGGACCATAATTGTTGGCAATTGCTAATGACAGACCTGGTGACATAGAAGCATAGAAGTTGTCAACAGACAAAGACCACTTGACCCACTTAGTCTGCACAACATTATTTACCTATAGTGCCACCTGAGACCCTACATGGACTCCAGCTTACACCCCTTTGCTTCTAAGATTCCCTTGTGTGTACCCCATGCATTCTTAAATCCTGTGGCCATTCTAGCCCCCACAACTTCCTCTGGGAGGCTGTTCCAAGAGTCCACCACTTCCTCGGTGAAGAAGTACTTCCTCCCATTTTCCCTTAGCCTCCCCCCAGTTTTATATTCTGTCCCCTTGTTCTGAAGCATCTTTTCCTTTGTAAAATGCTCCCTTCCTATACCTTGTTTATTCCTGTGAGGTACTTGAATGTCTCTATCATATCACCCCATTCTCTCCTGTCTTCCTGGGAGTACATATTTAAATTCTTGAGATTTTTTTGTAGGGCTTCTGATGTAGGCCCTGCACCATTTTGTTTGCCCTCCTTTGTACTGTCTCTACCCTATCTATGTCCTTTTGGAGATGGGGCCTCCGGAACTGTGCACTGTACTCAAGGTGTGGTCTCACTAGTGATCTATACAGGGGTATTATTACCTCCCTCCTTATGCTGGTGATATCTCCCCCTATGCATCCAAACACTCTGCTAGATGTTCCCATTATCTTGTCACACTGTTTAGCTGTTAATAATATAAATTTCAAGATAGTGCAGGAGCCTTTGGAGTTTGGCAATGATTTATCCATTTGTAGTATGCAATTGTTAATAAGAGTTGTGACTCCTCTAGAGTTGGTTTTGTAAAAGTAGCCCACTCCTTCCCCCCATTGTTTATAGAAAAACCCAAATCCTATATGATTAAGGTACATTTCTTCAATGAGCACATCAGCATGTTTTCTTTCAACAAAATCCAGAGTTTTTCCTAATTTTACCCTGACTCGAAGGCCTTTCACATTCTGTGCTATAATTTTAATCTTCCCCATTTTTAATATTAATCTGATAAAGGGTAGCACATTTGGCCTTTTCTAACCAGGCATTGGCTGGCAATGATATTGCTGAATATCCTTGGATATTGTAATCTCTCTTTAAGAATGTTTCCACATTTTTCCCTTTCCATACAACCTACTCACCACTTCCCGATCTCATATAAACAATACCTCTTTGCAAAGGTGACATACATAACTTATATGAATAAATAACTTATTTTATGGTCAGAAAAGCTTCTTGCTTTAAATTTTGATGCCATAGTACACTCTGGCTTGCCCTTCTTACATTATTATTTAAACTGGTCTTAATTAATTTGCTGTAGAAAGACTTGAAGTGCAGAAGAGCTCACATGTGTTAACTACTAGACCGCTCAATGCCACCAGAAACTAAAAAGGTATTGAGCAGAGTATCTGGCAGTGTGTGGGAGAGTCCTGCTCTGCATTGCCTCATAATTACAGAGATTGCACCCCCCAAATGAATCCAAGGGATCAGAAGGAGGAGGGATAGTTTGTAAGCATTAGCACTGTAGCACTCTTTCAGAGCCCAGTTGCCCACTACTTTCCAAACTCATGCTACTGGTACAGCAGTGGTTGGTCCAGCCGGTGGCCCAAACATCATACAATTTTAGAATTTTTATTCATTAAGGTTCCTAATACCCTCTCGTGGTCTGTCATCTACACTGCACACCATACTGCTTATGCATGGGCTTGCTTTACATTTAAGCCTCATTACCTTACACATATATACAATGAACTGCATATATTCTTTATCTGGCCACAATTCAACCCTATCCATGTCTTCCTGAATTTTCTTGCCCTGCTTCATATTAACTATCCTTTGGTCTACCATTGTGTTACACTAAAATGTGTCATTTTTGAACATGTGGATTCTTTCAGGTCACTGATTTTATACAGTAGTCAAAAATGACCTGAATACTGATCTCTATAGAACTCTGTCAGCAGCATCTTTCCTTTCTTAAATTCTTACTCCTTACTATCACCATACCTAGTCTCCAAATCAGCCCTTGTATATTCTCCAAAACCCCTCCCCAAACATGCTTACTAACTTTGTCAAATTTTAACATTTTCAGTGCATAGGCTGCCACAAACCAAAATAACATTTTGTTAAGCAGTTCTGTATTTACTATACAAAATGGACCCTATTTTCACAAGGTTTTCCCCACAGACACAGAAGAAGACCTTTTGAAAATAGGGCACACCATATTTTCCAGTGATCAAATTGCTACTGCAGTTCCATAGGCTGCATGCAGTTCAGTCTAACAGTGGAATCAAAAGCTTTGAAGCTGGGGGAGTTGTGCAGGTTTGGTTCCCTCAACAACCACTTGCCCGGCATGTGATCCTAAGCAATTCACTTGACCTTTGTGTGCTTCAGTCCCACCATACACAAAATAGGGCTTAAGCAAGACTCCACTAAAATAATATGCTGTACTTTGGTTGTGCTATCCTGGGCAAATAAATTATATAACAAAAGTGCAATCATGTTTTTAAGGTTTGGCTAAGAGTTTGTCATTGGGTTTAAAAAAACATCAGGTGAAAATTAGGCAACATGCTATACAGTTTTGGACTTCTAGGTTAAACATTGAATTTCCTTATTCCTTTTTGGAGATTTTTATAAAATTGTGTTAGTTTCAGTGTCCTAATGAGGTCTTGATTGGTCTCTCTGGAAAACAGGCATAAAACCAACATGATGGATTTAATGCCTAAATGCTCCACCAATAAGGTTATAGTTTGTATTGCTGACCTTCTACATAGCCATAACATAATGTCCAGCCTTAGGAATGCAAGCAGTTTTGAACTGGGGTCCTTCAAAATTGAAAGCAGGCAATGGCAACAATATTTTGCCTATGTCTACCTACATATATGGAAATCCCTACCAGCTCATCAGAGACCTTGCCTTGGTCTTATACTGGACATAACTCCTGTGAATAAAATGGCACCCAAGCTAATTTTAAGTGGAATGTGGATCTTTTCAACATCATAGCACATTACCTGATCAGCATTAATACAGAACTGCCTTACATGAACACTCTATGCCACCTACTGCAAATGCTAATTACATGGTAACATTCAGTTAACTGGAGTATATTTTATTTATTTATTAATACTCAGAAATTAAAACATATGAGCTAGAAGCTCATTTACATAGGTTCCATGTCAGAAGCAAATACAGAACAAAGTAATTTATAGTGAGCAAACAATACAATTAGCAAAACACAAAACCATACAATACATTAAGGGAGACCTTAAAGGAGTAGTTCACCCACAAATTTGCAAAAACATATGTTGTGCAGAGTGTTTTGATTTGTTTGTGATGTCCTAGTGTGTCCTTCCCTCTGTCTGCTATTAAGTGTTTTTTCCTAAATTAGCCTGCTAGCTTTATTGTAGTTTTATGACCCCTGGGGATCTCCATCTGAAATAACTTATTTACATTCCTTGTTCCTAGAATGCGTCCTGCCTCGTGTGACTGTGATGTAGCAGAGACCATAAATTCAGCAGTACGCACTGCTTTACAATCAGTTCACAACAGTAGAGATTGCTATATTTTAAAATATATACAGAGTTCAGTTTAGTGACTATCCTCATCGTAAAGATCTTTCTGCTCTGAACAATTTTGTTGCTGGTCATTTTTGTGCAGCTTGTAAAGTTTTCAAGATATTTAGTTTGTTTGTCACGTGTATGCTGAGTCTTGGGTCTCTGCTACATCTCTGTCACATGAGACTGAATGCATTGTGGGAACAAGGAATTCAATAAAGTTAGCTCAGATGGAGATCCCCAGGGGTCATAAAAAAACTACCATAAAACTAGCAGGCTAATTTAGGAAAAACTCCTAATAGCAGACGGAGAGAAGGACACACTAGGACTTCACACACAAAGCAAAACACTCTGCACAGCATATGTTTTTGCAAATTTTGGGTGGACTACTCCTTTAACATTATACATTAGGTTGTTGTACTGTTTTTGTTGTTGTTGCAACACAGCCCATAGAATACATTTGGGTAGACAAAAGATACTATATTAATGGGACAAAGACAACTATTAGAAGAGAAAAGGTTGGGGAAGAAAGCAGATGAAGGAGGGTGCCAGGCAGTAGAACGATGGGGCCAGGTAGTAGGATGATAGCAGGGACTTTGTGAAGAGCTGAATCAGAGGCTGCCCCATATACAACTAGTCCATAGTCAATAGCCAACAGGACTGAGCTGGTTACAGTGAGTCTGAGGGCTTTGTCAGTGAGGCAATGCCTTTGTTTGAGCAGCAGCCTGTTCTGGAGCTTACAGCCTTGGCAACCCAATCAATATGTTGTGAATATGAGAGGGAGAAATCAATGGTGATCCCCAGATATTTGAAAGTGTGGACCATTTCCAGCATTTCATTTCAGTTATTGTGGATTTGCAGTTCACGTGATTTGTGTCTATTCTGTGGTGTGGTAAAAAGCATGGTCTTTATCTTCTTGTAGTTAAGAAAGAGCTTGTGCTCTCAGAACCAAGACTCAATTTCTGTGAAACAGGTCTGCATTTGTTCTTCTAAAGTAGCTGGTTTGGAATGACTCAAAAACATCACTGCATCATCAGCATACAAAAGAACTTGGTCAGTACAGGCCTGCGGGAGATTATTTAGGAATAAGCTGAAAAGTAGGGGCCCAAGATTGTGGCTCAGGGTACTCCAGTTTTGACATTGCAAGGTTCTGAAAGGGAGTATAGGATTTTAACCTGTTGTGACTGGCCAGTTAGACAGCTACGGAACCATTGTACTGTTTCTGAGGAGAGACCTGTAAGGGACAGTTGGTGCAGAAGTGGTTCATGGTTCACTGTATCAAACACCTTTGACAGGTTGATATAGGTTGCTCCAACCATATATCCATGGTCAAGGGCATTGTGGATATAATTAGTAAATTCTACCAGGGCCGAGGTTGTACTATGGTTTTTCCTGAAACCGTGTTGCTCCTTGCATTGGAGCTGGTACTTATCAAGGTAGCCTCCTGGCTGATCACTAATAATCCTTTCAAGAGCTTTGGAGAGGGGTAAGAGTATGGAGATAAGTCTATAGTTTGAGTAGTCAGATCTATCCCCACTCTTAAAGATGGATGTGACAATAGCTTTCTTCCATAGTTTGGGGAACATGGCTGTAATGAGTGACAGGTTTAGGATGTGGGCTAGAGGATGGATATCCTCGTCAAGGGTAAGGGCTAAAAGTTTAAGGTTGAGAAAGTCTCCACTGGTCCTGTTTTTTTTAATGGCCTTCATGAGTTATTTTTTGTCTGCAGGTGCAGAGACAATTTTGAGGTAGAATGGGGAAGGAGAGGGCATGCTTGAGTTGTTGTTGCTCTTGGGGTATGGGCCACTATGAGGAGTTAGAAAGTCAGGAGGGAGCACCCTACTAAGGTCAGTGAAGGCCTTGTTGAAGATGTTGTCAATCGCCTCGGGGTCCTGAGTCAGATTCCCATTGACAGTGAGCATAGCGGGTGGTAGTTTGCTAGGTTTCCTGGTAAGTACTTTTATGTTCTCCCAAAACTTCCAGCTATCCCTCCAGGAGCTGTTTAACTTCTGCCTGAAATACTGCATCTTAGCAACCCGAATAGCTTGGGTGCAGTTACTGCACGCGGTTATGTAGTTTTGCACATCTGTGCTGGATACCGTACTATGGACAATGCACCTGAGATAGTCCCTAACCTTCATTTGTTCAAGAAGAGAGGGATTGATCCAGCATTTGTTAAAGCCCTTCACTTTTCATTTTTTGAGAAGGGTATAGATTTTGCAGGAATTATTAAAGGCACTCACAAAGTGTTCTAGTGCTAAGTCAACATTGCTGGTGGTGTAGGTGGCTGACCAGTCTTGCTGGCTGAGGCAGGTTTTTAGAGGGCATAGTTGCCCAGTTCTAAGAATTCTGATTATGATTGTTTTAGTGGAGGTTTTAGGGGCCCTGTTTGACCAAGCACCGAGGATCGGGGAATGCTTGCTTATGCTGTCTGGGAGTACTGTAGTTTTTGTTATCCTTTCTGGGTGGTTGGTGATTAATCAATCAAGTAGTGAGCTGATTCCAGTATGGTAATTTGTCCTGGTGGGGGAGTCCACAAGTTAGGTCATCCCAATAGAAGTGATGGTGTCAATATAAGGTGCCGCCTCAGGGGACAGCCAGTATACATGAAATCCCCAAGCGTTAGGATCTCAGCTTCCTTTCAGTGCCTGGTGAGGTACTCTATAGTTTCCTTAAGGCCCGAGGTCTGATCTTTGGGGAGACGTAAACAGTGACTAGAGTGAGGCATTTCCCCCAGGACCCAATTTGGACTTGCAGTGGTAGTACTTGAGAGTTTCCACTGGTGCTAGGCATTGGTAGAATGCAACCATGGATGGTATCTCTGAGATAGACGATGCAACCACCACCCTGCTTACTGGTTCTGTCTTGTCTAAAAGAGATGTACCCCTCTGTTTGGATGGCCAGGTCAGGAACTCTTGGGGTTAGCCACATTTCCACAATGGATAAGATGTCAGGATTATGCTGTGCCATCTAGACCTTGAGGGAGTCATGTTTAGCCATGGGGCTGCAAATGTTTATTGAGGCAATGATTATGATCCCTTTCTTTGCTAGAGGGGCCAGTTGAATGGGCCTTGGGTCACCATTGGGGTGGATGTTCCATGACAGCAAAGTAACAGACAGGCTAGTCTTATGACTTGCCATTTTAGTTGTTTTCTGATCTGTGCATGGGTACAGTTGTTCCTTCTGGTTTTTGCAGAGGGGTCAACAACTAACAGCAGGTTAGGTTGAGCTGGTGGACAGGGTAGGTGGAACACATTGTTAAATGGGGCCCACTTAGCATGCATAGTTTCCCAGTTGAGGTCACTGTACCTGGGTCTGGTAGACACAAGGTGACCCAATGATAGGGAGAGAGTTGGATAGCTGGAGAATTGCATTCGGGGCAGGGTCTAGGAGTAGTGGTGGGAGGAACCCTTCCAAATAGAAGGGTGAATAGAAGTGGGTACATGACAAAGATGTGGTCATAAATTAGGGCTCCTCCTGGGAATAAGGCAGCAGGCACAGGTGACAGTAGGAGATAGTAGGTTAGGATGAGGGATACATAGAAGGTGAGAGATTCACATGGGAAGTGAGAGGAGGAGGAGGGAGAGCACTGGGGCCAGATGTTCTCAAATTAGTGTGGGTTAGGAAGAAAACTATTAGCTAAAGAAAAGTTTAGGGATAAGTATGCCTGCAAGAATAGTGCAGTGGTAGGATGTCTGCCTTTAGTAGTAAGAGTTGTGGGTTTCGAGTCTGGCTGAAGCACTAGAGCAGCAAAGGAGGTTTGTGGAGATACTGGGGGTTACACTAGGGGGCAGAAGGAGGAAAGTAGCGAGGTTAAAGTAACAAGGGAGTGGAGACACGAAGGGGAGAGGACAATTGATGAGGTCTTACTACTGACTCCTAGTGGTACATAGATACATAGATACATAGACAGTGTCGGCAGATAAGGGCCTATGGCCCACCCAGTCTGCCCATTTGAGCTTGTAAGTTCAGTTTGTTTTCCTAGAAGTCTGTTTCCCCTTACCCCTGACCTCTAGAATTCCTTTATGTCTATCCCATGCATTCTTAAATCCCGTGATTGTTTCAGCCCCCACCACTTCCTCTGGCAGGGTGTTCCACTTGTCCACCACCGTTCTGTGAAAAAATTCTTTCCATGTTTCCTCTGAATCATCCTCCTCCAACTTCATCCCATGCCCTCTAGTCCTGGAACATCTTTTCGCTTAAAATAGTGTTTTCCTGCACCCTGTTTCTCCCTGTAAGATACTTGTATGTCTCTATCATATCCCTCTCCTCCTCTCCTCCAGGAGTACATGTTCAGTTCCTTCAACCTGTCTTCATAGGACTTGTGATGCAATCCATGCACTATCTTTGTTGCCTCCTCTGAACCTTCTGTACCCTGTCTATGTCCTTATGTAGGTATGGTCTCCAGAACTGTACACTGTACTCCAGGTGGAGTCTCACTAGTGTCTTGTATAGCGGAATTATGACCTCCTTTTCCTGCTGGTGATGCCTGCCTATACATTCCAGCATCCTATTTGCTTTACCTGCTGCCTTGTCACACTGTTTCCTACCTTGAGGTCATCAGAGATGACAACCCCAAGATCCTTTCTCCTGCTTGGTGCATGCTATATCCTCACACCCCCAACTGATATATTGTGCCAGGGTTTTGTGCCCCATATGCATTATCTTGCACTTCTTTGCATTGAATTTCAACTGCCAAACCCTTGACCATTCTTCAAGTTTCTGCAGGTCCCTTCTCATTCTGTCTACACCTCTGGTGTGTCTACTCTGTTACAGAGCTTTGTGTCATCAGCGAACAGTGAAATTCTGCCTTCTAGATCCTCAGAATGTCACTGATGAAGATGTTGAATAGGACCAGTCCCAGCACTGATTCCTGTGGTACCCCACTGGTCACTCTTCCCTCTGTGGAGTGACAGCCATTTACCACCACCCTCTGTGTCCTGCCACCCAGCCAGTTACCTACCCACCACACTACTGTCCTGCCCACACCCATATTCCCCAGTTTGTGTAATAGTCTTCTATGTGGCACAGTGTCAAAGGCCTTGCTGAAGTCCAGATAGGCCATGTCCACTGCCCTCCCCTGATCCACCTCCTAGTCACCAGTCAAAAATTCAATGAGGTTGGTCTGACATGACCTCCCCTGGTGGAACCATGCTGCCTTGGGTCCTGTAGTCCATTGACAACCAGATGTTCCACCAATCTCTCCTTCAGTAGTGCTTCCATGATCTTTCCCACTACCGAGGTGAGGCTGACTGGTCTGTAGTTCCCTGCTTCCTCTTTGTTCCCACTTTTGTATAAGGGGACTACATCTGCTGTCCTCCAGTCTTTGGGTACCTCCCTATTTCCAGTGATTGGCTAAACAGGATAGCCAGAGGTTCAGCCACCACCTCTCTTAGTTCTTTAAGGACCCTGGGGTGCACCCCATCTGGCCCCATTGCTTTGTCAACTCTTATTACTTCTAGTTCCTTCAGGACCCTTTCTCGTGTAAAGGGACTTGTGTCCATTTCTGCACCATTCTCACCCCTTGTACTCCCTTCAGACCCATTACCCCCCTCTTCCTCAGTAAAGACTGAGCAGGGTGGAGCTCTGCAGATGTCTTGCTATCACAGCAGAAAAATTGAACTCCCCAGATTCCAAATGGACTAGACAAAATCGGAGGTTAAGTGTAATTACTCTGCTAATTGAAGCAGTCTGCTGTGTTCATTCAGCTGAGCAGTGTTGCACCATAGTATGTTGTGTAATTGCGTGGTTACTAGCTTCAGTCTGGGTAGCATTCTCTTTCAAGAAAGATCCATAGCTCATAAACATGTCAACTTATTCAGCCTTTCCCAGCCATAAACTAACTGAGATTGAGGAAGGAGGTTCAGATTTCAGATGTTATTGGGAAACGCCTCATGTCAACACAGAGTAAGGTGTTGTTATCAGTTCAGGAGATCTGCAAGAATTAAAAAAGGAAAGCTGTAAATAACACATTAACTTATTTAAATCACTTAATTTTTTTTATTTTTTTTTCTGGTTATTGTTCATATTTTGTAAATTAATTGGTCAAATTTAGTGCGACAAAGAAGGCTAAGAAAGGGATATTGCATGCAGGCAGAGACAAAGGTCTCTAAATTCTGCTCACATCATGAAGATGTGTGTGTGTGTGTGTGTCTGTGTCTGTGTCTTTGTTTCACTCTGTTAACTTTTTCCTGGTACATTAACCTTTTACTAGTTAGTTTGTAAATGGCTGTAATGCTATACTGTAGTACTGAGTACTGTATAGAACATGAAGCGGTGCATGTGTGTTAGTGTGTCACAGTGCTAATCCTGAATACAATACAAGTTAGGGTTAAATTAGGGTTAGAAGTATAACTAAATAAATACCATATAAGGAAGTGTATGTGTTGTTTTTCATATAGCAGTAAAATGAGCACAGACAGTCCATCACCTTTCACTAGCATGCAGTACACAGCAAGGATGGGTGTCATGTTGCCCCTCTAGGTTCACATAGTGCTTCTGAGAATTGCTCCTTGGTGCAGGCAGTCCCTCACATTTCACCAGAAAGCAGTACACAACAGCGATGTGTGCCATGTTGCCCTACTCTGTTCATGCAGTACTTCTGAGCATTGCTCCCCAGTGCAGGCAGTCCCTTACCTTTCACCAGCACACAGTACTCCACTGTGATCAGTGTCATGATGCTCCACTGGGTTCATGCAGTGCTTCTTAGTATCACTGTACAGTATAGGCAGTTATCCGCCTTTCACCAGCACACAATGCAGCCACAATGTGTGCCATGTCACCCCACTGTGTTCATGCAGTGCTTCTCAGCATTACTTCCCTGTGCAGGCAGTTCCACACTTTTCACCAGTAAGCAATACATAACAGGGATTGGTGCCATGTTGCCCTACTGTGTTCATGCAGTGCTTCTAAGCATTGCTCCCCAGTGCAGGCAGTCCCTCACCTTTCACCAGCATGCAGTACACAACAGGGATGGATCCCATGACTCCCCACTGTATTCATGCAGTGCTTCTGAACATCACTGCTTAGTGCAGGCAGTCCCTGACCTTTAACCAGCATACAGTACACAACTGTGATGGATGCCATATTGCACCACTGTGTCTATGCAGTGCTTCTGAGCAACACTCTCCAGTGTAAGCAGTCCCTCAACTTTCACCAGCATGCAGCACACTGCCATGATTGGTGCCATGTCATCCAACTGTGTTCAGATTGTGCTTCTGAGCATCCCTCGACAGAGCAGGCACTCACCCACCTTTCATCAGCATGCACTATGCAGCTCTTATTGGTACCAGGTCATCTCTCTATATTCATGCATTGTTTCTGAACATTGCTCCCAGTGCAGGCAGTCCCTCTCCTTACACCAGCACACAGTATGCAACAGGTATGGGTGCCATGATTACCCAGTGCTTCTGAGCATCGCTCCTCAGTGCAGGTAACCCTACCCAGTCACCAGTCTACATTACACCACCATGATGGGTGCCATGTCACTCCACAGTGTTCATGCAGTGCTTCTGAGTATCAATATGCAGAGCAGACAGTCCCTCCCTTTCACCAGCAGATAGTACATTATCATGATTAGTGTCATGTCACCCCACTGTGTTCAAGCTGTGCTTCCGAGCATAACTCTACAGTGCATGCAGTCCCCCACCTTTCACCAGCACACAGTAGACTACCTTGATGAGTGCCATGTCACCCCACTGTGTTCATGTAGTGCTTCTAATATTACACCCTTGTGTAGGTATTCTCTCATCATTCACCAGCAAGCAGTACACCACCATGATGTGTGCCTTGTCACACCACAGTGTTCATCCAGTGCTTCTGATCATTAGTTCCCAGTGCAGGCAGTCCCTCAACTTTCACCAGCACACATCACACCACTGTGATTGGTGCCATGTTGTTCCACTTTGTTCAAGCTGTGCTTCTGAGCATCACTCCCCTGTTGAGGCAGTGCCTTACCTTTCACCATCTCACAGTACACCACCATGATGGGTGCTATGTCACTCCATTGTGTTACTGCAGTGATTCTGAGCATCACTCCACAGTGCAGGCAGTCCGTCTCCTTCCGCCAGTATGCAGTATGCTACAGGGATGGGTGCCATGATGCCCCACTGTGTTCATGCAGTGCTTCTGAGCATTGCTCCTCAGTGCAGGCAATCCCTACTGATTTACCAGTCCCCATTACATCAACTAGATGGGTGCTATGTCACCCCTCTGTGTTCATGCATTGCTTCTGAGCATTGCTTTCCAGTACAGTCAGTCCCTTACCTTTCAGCAACACACAGTACGCAACATGGATGGGTGCCATGACTCCCCACTGTGTTCCTGCAGTGCTTCTGAACATCACTCCTCAGTGCAGACAATCTCTACACATTCACAAGTCCACATGCACCACCTTAATGGGTGCCATGTCACTCCACTACATTCAAGTTGTGCTTCTGAGCATCACTTGCAGTGCATGCAGTCCCTCACCTTATACCAGCATGCAGTACACCACCTTGAAGGGTTCCATGTTACCCCACTGTGTTCATGTAGTGCTTCTGACATTCCTCCCTTGTGCAGGCAGTCCCTCACCTTTTACCAGCACTTAGTACACCACCCTGATGTGTGTCCTGTCACACCATAATGTTCATAAAGTGCTTCAGAGCATTGCTACACAGTTCAAGCAATCCCTCAACATTCACCAGCACACAGAATGCAATGGTAATTGATACCATTTTACCTTACTGTGTTCATGCAGTGCTTCTGAATATCATCCCTTAGTGCAGGGATTCCATGCCCATTCACCAGTGCACATTCCACCACTGTGATGGGTGCCATGTCACCCCACTGTGTTCTTGCATTGCTTCTGAGCATCACTCCTTCTTGCAAGCAGTCCCTTACTGTGTTCATACAGTGCTTCTGAGCATCACTCCACAGTGCAGGTAGTATCTCACATTTCACCAGCAGGCAGTACACCACTGTAAGGGGTGCCATGTCACTCCACTGTGTTCAAACAGTGCATCTGAGCATCACTCCACAGTGCAGGCATTACCTCACATTTCAGCAGCACACAGTATACCACCTTGATGGGTGTCTTGTTGCCCCACTGTGTTCATACATTGCTTCTCAGACTCACTCCTCCATGCGGGTAGTCATTACCATTTACCAGCATGCAGTACACAACAGTGATGACTGACATTTTGCCCCACTGTGTCCCTGGATCAAAGCTGTTTATTTTCTTCAGCACCCTGACTTGCCCCCCTCAGCCAGTCTTCCCAGGTCTGACACCCACCTTCTCTGGGACTTACTATTCTGGTGGTCCTGTCACAGAACCTTGCATCAGAGGTGCCTAGTTATTGGTGTGTGGTCTGCTAGAAAACAGGTTATTACTATTCTACAGTTGCAGAGATTTTTCTATTTTCTCCCCTATTGGGCCCAGACGTGTGTGTACTCGGCCTCCATGGAAAGACCTCAGGCATCCAGGTGTGGGGTCCCTTCCCATGTTGTCTCATGGTGCTGCCACCTAGATTCCTGTCTCTGTCTTACAGATGTGCATTCTCCCTCCCAGGCCAGTCCCCAAGTGATACAGGTCTGTTCTTGAACCCGGGTTGCTGGTATGGCAGTCAGTGGCTAAAAACAATTTATTCGGTAGCTAAAAGTTTGAAACAGAAATAGGTAGACAAACCTAGAACTTGAAACCAGAACTACACAGAGTAATTGCCCCACATTAAAAGGTATCAGGCTGCTCCTTGCAAAGTCCCTTTCCTTAGTGCAAAGTATCACAGTTCACTAAATTTGCTATACTAAAACATGTTTGGAGCAAAGTGCAAGTGCCCCAAGTATGTTTGATTATAGCCCCACAAAGCAATCATGAGGCACTAAAATGTGCACTTAGCACAATTCACATCCCCATGCAGGCCAAAGAGAGATACAGTTTCTGGCCACTGTAAACATACAGGCTATGATGGAGCGGACTCATTTAGGGCATCCCAGATCTGTTAATGTTACAATAGGTACAATCAGGACCTCTCTGAAAATGAGACAGTGCATGTTAACTGACCTATCCTGGGTCACACTGTTGTAAAAATGTATCAAAGCAAGATCCCAGTAAACATTAGACTTTGCATTTTGTCTGTGCTAACTCTACTAAATATGCTGGAGAATGTGTAAAAGCAGTACCCCAATGAAAATGAAATATTGTACCTGCTCTATCCCACTAATGTCACTCACACCCTATGTGTGTGCCCAGCTTCATATGTTGTGTGTGTGTGTTTATGTTTGTGTGTGTGTGGTGTGCACATTTTCAAGGGGATGTGTATGTCCAGAACCAAAAACACTTTTGGCTGCATTGCCTTGATGTTTAGGTTTTGTTTTTTTCTGCTATTGTGGTGTAAATGTGGGACTTTTACATTATTTATGTATGTAAGTATGTATTTATTTATTTAAAAAGTTTTATCAGGAAAGACATGCTGTGCTGAAAAATAGTTAATTTCCTTATGCATCCTGGGGAGAAGGGGGAAGAGAGGTGCAAGAACACCATAGAACAATAACTTGTACAATAAAACATCATACAGAGATATAAAAAAGTACAAAACGAACATGAATGATTTTCATCAGAGAGGTCAAATTATACAGTAGGCAAAATTTTACAAGTACACTGTGGAGAATCTGTCTCATGGGTACAAGCAATAGCATTTTTCAATGCTGATGGCAGCAGGGAAAGGGCATTGAAGGAAGGAAGGATTGCAGATGGGGAAGCAGGGAAAGTGCAGACAAGTGAGGGAGGAACAAGAAAGTGGAAAAGGGTTGGTGAGGTGGGTGGAGGGGCAAGAAGGAGGAGAAAGAGGGGAAGATGGTAAATTGAGGAGCATGAAAGGGCTATGACTCAAGGGCAGCCACTGGAGGAATCAGTGTGGTCATGGAGAAAGAGGGAAGAGAGTAGTCTGAGAAGTGGGGAAGGGCTGTGACTCAAAGACAGGCACAGGAGGTAGCAGTGTGATCATGGAGCAGAGAGGAGAGAAAGTGTTTGGAAGTGATGGAAAGAATGGTTAGGGGAGAGAGTTCTAAAGTTTAAGAAAGTGGAAAGAGAAGGAAGCCTGACCAGTGAGAGATTTTACATCACAGTAATACAACTAAGTTGCACGCTAATTCTATATCTCTGCTCCCACATCATTCATCCCCCTAGTTTCTATTTTGATAAGTTGATAACTATTTTTGTTCTTTGTTCAGTTCCACAACTTATTACTTGGCAACTTATTTTTGTCAATTTATTCTTAGACATCATTCTTCTCTTTATCTTTGTTACATTTATTTCATTTTATGAGCTTTATAGTCTGTATTTTTGTGTCTGTTATCATTGCCCCTTTCCCTTTCCCCCAGAACACATCTGAAAACAAGCTATTACTAGTTCAGTATGTCTTTCCTCATAAAACCTTTGTAATAGATAAATCTCTTATCACATTAATACATTAGCAGCTGTTGTGGCTCTGACCAGAGTTTGTTATAACAGGAATGGAGTTACTGCACTACACTTCACCTACCACCACACTGCTGACACTCTTTATCTGCCTTTACAGTATATCAACACTTTCAGTCAGCATGCCACATTCCTGGACATGCAGCACTGCTGACAGGGGCAGCAGTACAATGGCAGGCATCATTAATGCCAGGCTGGAAGAGATGACCTGAAGATTAGTTCTTAGGCAGACAAGGAGCAGACTGAAGTGGAGGAATTCGGATAAATTTGTCCAAACCTGTTGACTCCTCGGGGCCATCTGAAGTTTAAGGATGGTGTTGCTCATTAATGTAATGTTATATCAATCAATAGTAACATGCTATGTTGTAGGGATATTATTTTAATGATGTGACTTCACATGAGCAGCATAACACCTGTCGGAGCCAACTGTTTCCTAAGGGAATACATATATTATAATATGACTGTGTACTTTGCATACAGTCCCTGCACTACAAGTAACTTATTGTTTTATAAAGCACCTTAGGATACACACTGTGGCTAAATACTGTTGCTGAAGTTCCAATATTATTGTAACTGTATCTAAGCATGCTGAAATGCTAACTTTTGTACCTACTGTAGTATAACTGTATTTTTTGTGATGGTAACCTAGTATTTAAGAGCTAGTTCAACAAAGCTGACCCAGTCATACACCAAACATCCATATCCAGGCAGAAACACTCCACAACTGTGGATCTGTATGCCAAAGACACGATCCTCAGTCCCCAGTCACTCATCCAGTATCACTCCTCTTGCACAGACAATAGCATAAAGTGGCCAGGCAGTGTTTTGAAGGTGGTAGGCATCACAACAGGAATCCTGCATCCCTAATGAAATAGATTTCCTTTATCATATGGCTCAAAGCATTGCGGGATATGGCAGTTCTCCAAGGACCCTGTATCATAATATTTAATATTCAACAACAAAAATCAACAAATAAACTGCCAACCTCTAGCCCTAAATTCAAGCTAGGATGGCAGTGACAAGCCAGCAGTGACACTAGATGAGGTCCACTATGGGCAATCTGGTACCTCAGGTGATGGGAAAGCTGGTGCACTGGGGGACTTGTGAGCTAAAACAGCTAACATTTCTGCAGCCACCTGTGGTGCACAATACTGGTTGCCCTTGCACACCACCAGAAGTGTGGAACAAGTGTTTAAATGGCATGGATGCATTCCTTCCCCCCTTTCCATATGTAGAGCCAAGACTTGTAGGTCCAAGTGTGGAGGAGGTATGGAAAGAGGATTGCGGATCAGTGCAGGTCACTTATTGAGTGGAGTGGGACCTCTGACACCCTAGTCCTGACTAAGTCCACCTTCTCAGCTGTGCAAGTTGCTCATGTCCTTTTTGTGGACCTGGCCATAAACCTTTATGTTTATGTGTAATTTACTGAAACAATCCAATTCATCTGCAGTATTGTCCCCCAGGGCCCTCTTGGAAACTAGGTGTATCAATTATGTGAGGCTGACCTGGAATGCAAACATCCTAAATAAAATGAATACAGTGTCTATGAAAGAGCTATTCAAAACTAAAACTTACATAACTCTGGCTTTCTCATTTATTAAAATCAGAAATATGGGCAGATCTATAATCTGTGCAATCTCCCTATGAAGTGCTTCCAATGTTTCTAGTAAAATAATGTGTTTAACTTGCATTAGGGTCTCTTGTTGATAATACCCTTGTCCAATACTCCTTTTTAATTACTGGTCAGTTCCATAACCAAAACTCTAGAGTGCAACTTTCACAACACAAATATTTTTTTATTTATAAGTTTCACCCTAAACGTATACTGAAATGGAAACAATTCATTTAAAACAAATTACAGAAAGAGGTACAGGAGAAACCCACTAACAAAAAACATAATGTAAATCAAAGTACCAATGGTACTGAGTGGGGTTTATATGTCCCAAACAGAAGCAGGACCTCAAAGGAAATAAGATGTGAAATCTCAGGCTATCCTGTGTAAATAAATTACCTATTTGCATGATTATTTATTGACTGATTGATTTATGTTGACAATGAAAGAAGGTCAAGCCAGTTATGCCTATTTTCAGCCTCATCCTGGGGAGTGGAATACAGATGGAAACTAACTGGCATTAAACCAGATTAAACTGTTGGTAGTATTTTTAGTGAATGGAGGCAATTTGGCCCTAACTCCAAGGAAACTCCCCTATACTCTTTGCGGAGGGTATGGGAAGCCATTATTCATTTTGGCTCTATGCCAAAGTGGCAGACAGAGGATAGTGAAGGTGAAGATGATGTAGAGGTGGTGGGAGGATTGACCTCCTCTCCCATCACTAACATTGTGGAGGGGTTCTATGTGATAATGGTGATCACAGAAAAGTGATTGCCATTAGGGCAATTGTACATCAGCAAAAATCAATTTTGCCCATGTACACTAGCGGCGCAGACCAAAAGGGTGCCGAAAACATCGTTTTTTTTGTTTTTGTGGGGGTCTGTTCTCCCTGCACCTCCCTACTAAAGGATTTTCAATTCCAGGGCGTGCATGTCGGGGGGTGAAAACAACAAAATAAAATCACAGACTGGTGCAAAAATACCGACATGGCCCACCCTCCCAAACCTAGCCTGCCATGAACCCACCATGCCACATGGACAGCTCAGCAACCCACTGCTGTGCTACACCTCACAAACCCTCCCTCCCCTTCCACCCATCGCAAGGCATGCTCGCTCCTCCCATGCATGTGCATATGCATATAGCGACAGGATGTTGCTGTAGCTGCATTCACCCCCCTGTCCAGTAGCCCTTTGAATAGGTGCCACTATTAAGCCACCCCTTTTGTAAGCACTTAATAGCAAACACCCTTATCTCAGGATACCTTGTGGAGGGCTATGACACTTCTATGCTAAGTATTGATGCTGAGCTGGATGTTGAAATGCTGATGGAAGAAGTGACTGGTACTGAAGCAGAGTCCCTACCTGGGGCAAATGCTGATTTGGATATGAATAGTGACAGTCCAGAACAGCTAGATTTGAAGTGAGCCCTGGAGCGTAAGAAGAAAAATGTGTTGGCAATGGTAGCTGAGGAGGATGCTCATTACCTGCTGGAGTGGGAGCACCTCCTCAGCAGAAAGCAGTCAGAGAAAGCCATGGTATTGTCAGCTGACATGTCAGAATCAGCTATGTGAGCTGACACCGCAAAGGATGGCAAGACAATGCTCAGAATAAGGAAACTGGCAAAGTGGGTGTCAGTGTCCAGAGAGAAGCCTCGGGAAAGTTTGCTACTATCTTAGCAATAGATTCAGAGTCTCATGAACAAGGTTTAAACTCCACTGAGATGTGGTCCCGTCATTGTTCATCTACCAAGTAGTTTTTATTTAGGCAGGGACAGATGTAAGATTTTTTTATCAATGGCAGCCAAAGTCCTGCCACAAATGTGGGTCCAGAGTTCACCAAAGCAATGCTTGTGACACCCCTAGATGTGCTCACTGTCTGGAGTATGGTCATTTAGCACCAGCATGTTTAAATCTTGTTAGATGTAACCTATGCGATGGTATGGATCACTCTTATGTACACTGCCCTTGGGTTCTCATAACAGAGATGACTGACTGACCTTCTCTGGAGTTGATAATTACTAGAGCTCAGCAGAAAGGGGCAGCACATCCTTCAGAACTCCGTATGGAGTCTTTTCTAAAAGAAAAATAAGACACGCAATCTGAGATAGTAACCCTGGTAATTGAGCAGATGTAAGAGGATCTGAAGTTAGGCACTGTGTCTAGTGATGTTCAGGGGCAAGAGACAGTTTCAATTTGGGGATCAGGGAGTTCTAAAGCTATTGACGAATTAGGAAAGGCTGAGCAACAAGGTACAGACCCTATCAATGAAGAAGTGCCACCTAAGGCCCCTTATATGCCACCCCCCACTTGCCAAGGAAGCCCCTTTCCAAGTCAGTGGTAAGAAAAAAAGACCTTAAGCCTCTGATATGCTCCCTCCTCCACCTGCCAAGGCACCCTTTCCAAGTCAATGGTAAGAAAAAAAAGAAATTAATTGGTAAAGCTGCCTATCTTCCAGTCCCCACTTTAAATACATTTTTAGCCCTTGCTCAGGGCAGACTATGGTGTGATTTAGATGGAGAATACTCAGAAGAATCTTCCATGGTATCTTCCATAAGAGATTTATCTGATTAGGAAGATGTACCTATTGAGTCTTCAGAGGCTAAAAGAATAAAATGGAAGACTAGATGTCAGAATAATTAATATAAGTGTTTCCTCCATTTGTTACATATAGTACATGACCATTCTAGATGTAACTAATTTTAATTTGAACAGTACTAAAAGTTATAGAAAGAAAAATAATGGTTATATCTAGATTGACTGAGTGCACTACTGATATCATTTTATACAGGACACTAGGTTAAAGACTTGTTATGAAATACCTGAAGCTTCAAATTTATGACCCAAGGGTGCCACCTTTTGGTCATCTGCGGACTGTGCATGGGACAGAGTAGGAATTAGTTTTAATAATTCTGAATGATAACTATGTAGGTGAGTAGATATATATCAAGGAAGAGCATTGCTGTTAGATATTGTGGCCTAGATATTCAAAGCTTTGCGTGGTGCACAACTCGTTTGTATGGGTTTAGCGTGGGATTAGAGAGGTCTGCTATATTCAAAAGGTCATATAGCGCACACAAACCGCATTAGTGCTGGGAAAAAATCATAATATATGCAAGGGGCAAACTGAACATGAATACAAGTGCACTGCTATATTCAGCGACTAGTGGTTTAGCGTGACTTAGTGTGACCCTTTGAGCAGCACAAAATACCACCCAGGAAAAGCTGCTATTGACCCTGGGCAATCCAGCCTTGCATGACATTGTGGCATTCCACGGCATTAGCGTGGCTTTAGCGCGGTCTTGTGCAACCCTAACAGATGACTATGACACAGAGGAAAAGCCAGACATGGGGTAAACATGCTGCTCACTGATGGCACCACAATGATGCCAACTGCTGCCACCAGTCCCATCCATGCCAGGCAGTATGTGGTGAGCCGGCACTCGGGGTTCACCATGGTAGTGTGACCATACAGCACATACCTGCAGACCATACATCTGTGGTGACCCAGAGATGCCAACACACACATGCAGCACTGTGGGCATGGTGGGTGTTGAGGGGAGGGTGTATGGGTGGCCAGGCCTCACCACAGACCAGGTGCGGCCACAAGGCTGGGACACAGTATGCAGTGCACATGGGCCAGTATTGGGAATACCCCAATACCAGTGTGCTTGTCCGAACGTACATGCCCCCCATCACATACTGCACAGCTGTACATACACCACAGCACACACAGCCGGCCATGTCTATGACACTTTGAGCATCCCATGTCAGAGATGCAGCATCTGTGGGTCACACAACAGTGTGACAGTAATGTCCACTGTCAGTACACACCCACAAGGTGGGCTTGTCACTGTGTACAGTGCAGTGGTCATCACTACCCTACACACCATAGGCATTGCTGTGTCCCTCACACTACTAGCCCCCTTGCTACTGTGGTGTCTGCTGTGCACTGTAGCATGCCCAACAGTGTGACAGCTGCATGCATCACCACCACCGCCTGTGCCTATGCTGTGTTGTTCCCCGGGGTACACAATGTTATGCTGTACTGCATACATGTGGTCTGCAGCTACCATCATGCACTGTCAGACTGACCTACAGGTGGAGCTGCGGCCAGACCTGGCCAGCCCCTGTACTTTCAGACTGACCTACAGGTGGAGCTGTGGGACCCTGCAGTAATGCTGGGCAAACTGCATGCAAATCAGGACATAATGAGATGCTAATCTGGATGTTTGCCCAGAGATTACCTAAATAGGCTCATTTGTATGTCACTTTTGAATATGGCGAAGTTTAGCACTGGGCAAACATGTTTGCTCTGGGCAAGCGGCTTAGCTCTGTGCTAAAACCTCACAAACCTGTTAGCGCAGTGCAGTGCTAACAGTTCGGGGAACATTATACAGTTTTGAACACTGTTCTTTTACATGCACTGTTGCCTGCAGCTGTACTGGGTCCATGCATTTGCTGGCACACACACATTGGCCACATAGTTCACCTCTACCTACCTTCATGTCGCTGTGCACTGTGTTGCTGTTGTGGTTTGTACTTCCTGATTGCTTTGTTCAGAGCTGTCTTATTCCAGGACTATATTTTCCCTGCAATCCCAGCCCAGTTTTCCTTACCTCATTCCCATGCTATATTCAGAAGCTGTTTGCCCCGGGCTATTCCTTTTGAATATAGCTTTTTTGTCTCTGGGCTAAGTTTGCCTGCTGGGCAGTGCTAATTTAGCCCCAGGGCAAAGTTTTGAATATCTGGCCCCTATGTCTTTTCACTCTAGTATGATTAAGTTAATAAAGGTTTATGTCCCACAAACTAAGGCCCATCAAGTGAAATTATTTAAGGAGATATAGCCTTATCTCTCTCTCTCTCTCTCTCTCTATATATATATATATATATATATATATATATACCTAGGATAGTTGTTTAGGGAGGGGACTTTAATTGTGGTTTGACTTGCACTGATAGGGGACTAAAAACTGGGAAATTATTTTGTGTCATTGGCACTTTAAAAGAAGTATTAGAAGTAGCTCATATGAAAGAGTCTTATGCAGTAGATGTAATTATGTTACTGGGGGAAATACTTATTTTAGAGGAATATAGTCTATTAGTACTGATTTTAATTTTTGTTTCCATAACAGTTTTGGTTAAGGAGGCAGTGACTGAGGCTTTGATCATAGGGCTGTACATATGAACTTCATCTGGGGCTCAGATCCATTATGTCAAAAAGGAAGCTGGCATCTCAATGCATGCTTACTGAATAAGGAAGAGGTAATTTATAAATAAAAGAGAATTTGGGTGGCAAGAACATCTGTTTTATGTTTTTATCACAATATTTTGTCATGGTGGGAAGAGAAAAATTGCCTTTTTCCATTTTGTTGGGCAATACTCAGAGAAGGAAGCCACCAGGGAGCATTTAAAGTACTTAGAATTAAAGAGACATTGCAAAAAACAGATTCTAAAACCAAAATTGAAAAGAATTATAGTGTGCAAATAGCAGTTATCAAAAAAGAAATGTGTAACTTTCAGTATGATTGAGCAAAGTCCCTTCATCAAGAGATGAATTTTACAACATATAATGAAAAGCAAACTTTCAATCCTTACAAGGACTGTGGAAAGAGAATGGATAGTTTAATTTCTCATGATGTTAAGTTACTTGGAAGACAGCTCTATAGAATCATTACCTAAGGGTATGTCAGGTGCAGTTAAACTATTTTGCTTGAGAACATTTGGAACTGCTGCAGTCACATTTTCTGAACCTAATTTTTTGTCTAACCTGAGTTTGCCTAAGCCTATCTCCCACAAAATAAAAGTTTAAACAGGAAAGATTTCTCAGAAGGAGGTAAGAGGAGTGATTAATAATATGCAAAGTTGGACTGCCCCTGGGACAGATGAGTTAGGTGCAACATTTTCTAAAACTTTCAGTAATGAGTTAATACCTTCTTTAAATGAATTGTTTAACTTTATTCCAGAAACAAACTCTTTTCCTGAATCTATGACAAAAATAATATTAGTTTTGATTCATAAGAAAGTAATAAATAAGATCTGAATAACTGGAAGCCTCTGAGCCTACTGAATACTGAGTTTAAGATTCTGAGTGAGATTTTAGCAAAGAGATTATCTAAGATTGCAGAGCATTTAATTAGTCCATGTCAGTCTTGTTCAGTCTCTAATTGAAAGACACATGATAATTTGCGTCTTCTTAGGGAAATATTTATGAAAGGAAATTAGGGCAAATTAAGTGGGTACGTGATTAGTTTGGACCAAGAGAAAGCTTCTGATATCTCACATACTTATTTGTTCAATTCATTAAGTGTGTTTGGGGCACCTGAAAAATTCGATAGGTGGATTATAACATTCAATGCAGAAGCAAAGGTAATATTGAATGTTAATGGCTGGCTGGGTAATAGTGTGGCAGATAATAGAGGAGTATGACAGGGATGTCGTATGAGCCTTCTGCTATATATTTTTAGCCTTGACCCCTTTCTGAGACAGCTGACAGGGGATGGTAAGATAAAAGGACTGTCTTTGGTCTGGGAACTCTGATCTGTAACTGTTCTGCTGTATGTTGATGCTGTGGTTCTAATGGTAGTATTAGAAATATTAGATAGTGCAGTTTTGAAAGAACTAAGTAGGTCTGCTAACATACCAGGCACCATGATTAACTATAGTAAATGCAAGGGGACTATGCCAGGTATGACCCCAGGCCTGCTTAAGGTAAACTGGCTTACGTAGATATGCCAGAAGAGAATCTTAAGATCCTAGGGATATCTTTTGGAAAGGGGGCCATTGCAGATTTAAACTGAATGGAACATTTGAATAAGACTGAAGCTTTAGTAAATAGATAGAAAGGGAAATTTATTTAAAAATGGAAAAGTGTTGTTTTTGTTTTTTTTTATGAAAACATTAATGATACCGATATGTTTATGTCTTTGTTATGTCTTTTCACCTTCTATAGCACAGGAAACTAGGCTTTACAGTTTATTTTTTTCAGGCCCTGTGGAGGAGCAGGTTGAATCTGCCCTGGACAAAATGAGAGGTCACTTATAGACCTATCAAGGGTGGGGGTTAGATGTGGTAAACCCTATAGTTTTTATGTTGGCTCATGCATGTGCAGCCAACATATTGTGGTAGTAGCAGATTTGGAGCCTGGACACTGTTGGGCGAATGCAGGGCATGCATCAGTAGTTGTGTCCCTCATTCCCCAATAAGCCTGCATGCCAGCGCCACACCATGCATACATAATGTGGTGAGCACATCTAAGGAAAGGTCTGCTGCAATGCGAGCAAAGCTCATCATACGCAGTGGACCTCCCGACGTGCTTTCCCTGGTGAGAAAAAACATTTAACATGGCTGCACACTGACTGCCATAATGCCAACTTTGGGGGTGCCCAATCCCCCTGTCGGCATGCCCTGCCTCGATGTATGTGCAGTGGGTGAACCTACTCTCCATTGTCATAATGCACCCCCCATTTGTTATGAGCCAAGGGGGGTGTCCAATCCCCCTCGGCTCTTGCCCCCTGCTTTTGTTGTGTGCTAATAGGGGTGCCCAATCCCCCATCGGCTACAGCATCCCCCACAAAACCCTTAAGTGGCATGCTGGCAGCCCACCCCAGCATGCCAAATATCCTTAAAAATAAAAACCGCCCCGTGATGTTTTTTTTTCTTTTAACCCTGTGCAAAAATAAAACAGTCCCTCACCATCTCTCTGCCCCTCTCCCGCAACCCACACCCACCCTCTGTGCATCCTGCCTCCCCACCCCCTCACCCCATACTTACCTCTGGAGTCTGGCGCGATGATCTTCGGTGGACCGGGAACACGTCTGACCTCTTCAAAGCTGATCGCGAACTGAAGAAATGCCGGTAAGCTGTATAATGGCATAAATAGAGTTTTTTTCAACTTTGCTGCGTATCTCAGGCATTTTGGCACCAAATTTTCAACATGTGGTTGTTGGGACCCCTTCTCATGAGTTCAGTCACTGTCATGGTGTTATTCGGGCCCGAAAGATGATTTTGCAGTCACTGCGTGGAATCATCTTTCAGGGCAGAGTAACAAAATGACAGTGCCACTGTTCATGATGGGGACTCTCAAAAAGCCTATGTTGCAAATTTGGCGAAATAAAATCCCAAAATGGCTGTTTTATGAGCGTGCATTGTGCTGTTGCCATGCACGCTTGCAACTTAGTGAATTTGTAATATTTTCACTTCAGAGTTTCAAAATTGGCATTTTTCCACACCTCCTGATGAACAGTACAGCTGTCATTTTACATATCCTGGCCAAAATGTGTTTTCGCACGTCCGGTGCAGAATAGAACGGTTGCTGTGCAAAATCAGTTTTTTGCACTATTCATGAGCAGAAGTCCTAAAATGCTTATGTTGAAAATTTGGTGCCAAAACTCCATAAAATGACTGTGTTACAAGCGTGCATTGCGCAGTTTCCACGCACCCTTGTAACTTCGCAGATTTGCAATATTGCCATGCCAGATTTTCAACACTGGCATTTTTTCACACCTCCTTATGAATAGTACAGCTGTCAATTTTCACATCCTGCCCAAAATGTGTTTCCACACCTGTGGCGCACAATGGTATGGTCGCTGTGGGAAATCAACTTTTGGGACAGAGTCACAAAATCACAGCACCACTGTTCATGAGGGAGGTTCCAAAATGCCTATGTTAAAAATGTGGCTAACAAACTCCCAAAAATAATTGGGTTACGGACATGTGTTGCGTAGTTTATACGCATGTTCATGACTTCACCAATTTTTCATATTTTCACTCCAGATTTTCAACGTTGCCATTTTTTACGCCTCCTCATCAACAATACAGTTGTCATTTTCCACATCCTGCACAAAATGTGTTTTCGTCCCTGTGTCGCCAAATGCATAGCTGCTGTGCAAAACCACCTTTCAGCTAACAAACTGATTGTGCCCCTTTTCATGAGGTGGGCTCACAAAAAGCCCATGTTGAAAATTTGAAGTGAAAATACCAACACACGCCTGTGGTGTTAGGGTTTCCAACTGTAGCACCCCACCCTGTAGAGACTGACAGGAGTCAGGGGTGTGACTTGTGATCATCGGCTGCAAAGCTCAAGCCATTCCACACCCACACCCACCCTGCAGTCAGTGACAGGCATCATGGAGTCCCTTGCACTGTTCGGCCACAAAGTTCACCCCATTCTCCTATACTGCACCCACTTCAGTGTATTTCCTTATGGAATGGGGTAAGTATAATGCCCAAAGACCCCAAAGCACACCACGACACTTGCCAGTGTCTACAGGGTAGGGTGAGGTACAATGGCATGAGCGTTATAGCTGATGACCCAAAGGCACACCCCAATGTCTGTCAGTCTCTACAGGGTGGGGTTGGGGTTAGTGTCACTTCAATACTTCACTGCCATTCCTATTATGTATCTCTAACTCCAGCACTACCAATGCTAATGCCAGCGAGACAACATTCGGCATTGACAAATGCTTGTTATTATAGCACTTTCTTATTTTACAACTTTTGTTTGTCTTTAAAGGGTACCTAAACCATCTTTTTACATATTTTTTTTTAAATGACTCCATAGGCTTGCAAAGGAGAGGCTGTTGTTTGCATTTATGCTGAAACTGCATTTATTAAAGTAGGATAAATGCAGTTTCATAGCATTTGAAAATTGTAAACATAACCTCTCCTGATTCAAAAATCCTGCTCTAAGAATTCTATGATGGCTGCTTTGATGATGTCGATCATGAGAGAGAGGCATGCTGTGCAGGTGTATTCTAGCTATATTAACCGTATTTCAAATGTGAATAACTTTAAAATGAAAAAGCACAAAAATATCTACAAAATGAGTGGTGTTTCATTTATAGATACCATTTAGTTTAAAAAAAATAGGCAAAAAAGCAGCAGCAAATTCAATTATTACTTTTTCAACAAACAAATGCAAACAACTTTAAAACAAAAACTGATAGCATGGCACTGTGAGCACAATATTTGTTCAGCACAAAAATATCTACAAAATGAGTGTTGTTTCATTTATATATACCTTTAGTTTTTTTTATAATCAGCAAACACAAGAAAATTGAAATTTTTTTCACTTTTTGCAACAAACAAATGCAAATAGCTTTAAAAGGAAAACAATAGCATAGCACTTTGAGCACAAAAGTTGTTCAGCACAAACTTATCTACCAAATGAGTGGTGTTTCATTTATAGAAACCTTTTAGATTTTTTTATAATCAGCAACAAACGGCAGGAAATTCAATTCTTTTTTTTCACCTTTTTGGAGATATGGCATAAATGGAATATGGTACCTCCCTACTGGAAATATTGTTAATATTTTTTGTTCTCACAACCTTTCCAATTAACCAAACTGCAAATTGCTTTTCAAATAACTCCCACCTCCTGCCTTTGAAACAGGGAGTGCAAGACTGTTGCTTGCTTAATGTTTCCATTTCTATTTTCCCCTGCTTTGTCAATGCTGCCTGCCCATGACAATGTGAGCCACAGATTCTCATAGTCCCACTTTACGTTATCGGGCAAAGTGATCTAGGGCATGTTGCATTTCTCATGCAGTCACCCACCATCACTTCTTCTCTTCCTTGCATTGAGTCAGTGCACATGAAAACTATCTTCTCCATATTACCAAGAACGACATCTCGATCTGCTATTGTTTCCCTATTTTGGTTTCATTTTGTGTCATTCATCTGTGTGTCATTTAAGTTAGAATATTACCTCTGTTTCAAGGCAAATAAGCCAGGCACCTGGTGCTCCTCAGAGCAGCCACCTGCTGACTCTCCCAAATCCTTAGGATGCACTTTCATGGTAGCATACATGCCTTCAGCACCTGAGTGAAGACATCAGCACTTTCCAGGTGGTTGATGGCATTCAGCTGCATCTCATACCTCACAATCCACCTCACAACCCACCTGGGGCATGTGGTAATTTAGCATTACCACACACCTTATCATGTGGTATTGCTTACTTACAATTTACAATGTGATCCTATGGGAATTTTATATTGCCCTTACCATGTGGCTGAAGGCACTTGACTGCACCTTGTGCCTCACAACCCACCTGGGGCATGCAGAAATTTAGCCTTGCTGCACACCCTGATGGTGGTATTGATCACTTAAAATTTATAATATAATCTTATTCAAACTATATACTGCACTTCCCAGGTGATTGTAGGCACCCAACTGTACCTCATGTCTCACAACCTACCTGGGGCATACAGCAATTTAGTATTGTTGCACACCCTGCCATGTGTTATTGTTTTCTTACAATTTACAATATGATCTTACGGGAATCATATACCACACTTGCCAGGTGGTTGAAGGCATTCCACTGTGCCTCAAGCCTCACAACCCACCTTGGGTGTGCCATAATTTAGCATTGCCACACACCCTGTCATCTGTCATTCCTTGCTTACAATTTACAATGTGATCCTATTGTAAATTTTTACTGCATTTCTCAAGTGGTGTGCAAGTGTGCATGTATCCATGGCTACAGAAGCACTGGACCTTGATGATGGATGTCTCTTATGCCATTTGGAAAGAGTTGTATGATGTTTGTCATACCTGATGATGGATGTCTGTGGTTGCTTGTGTTGCCTTGCCTCCTTTGGCTGCTTTTGGGGTAATGTGGAGTTATTGTTGAAAACCCTAACATCACATTTCTATACTTTTGTCTTTTATAACAACTCAAAATTATGCATTAATGGAGTTTTTTTGCAAAGAATGTGTAAGAGATATGCTACCCCCTACTAGAAATATTGTTGATATTTTTTATTCCCTTGCCCATTGACCTCATGACATCCACATGGCGATGCCATGAGTGATGTCATCAGGTCAATCAGCAGGAGAACAGTAAGTATCAACAATAATTCCAGTAGGGAGGTAGCATATTCCATTTATGTCATACCTTCAAAAATGTGAAACCAAAATGAATTTCCTGCTATTGCTTGCTGATTATAGAAAATCTAAAAGGTATCTATAAATGAAACACCACTTATTTGGTATTTTCGGGCTGAACAACTTTTTTGCTCAAGTACCATGCTATCATATTTCATTTTAAAGCTATTTGCATTTGTTCATTGCAGAAAGTAAAAAAAATGAATTTTCTCTTTTGCTAATTATAAAAAAACTATAAGGTATATATAAATGTAACACCATTCATTTTGTAGATATTTTTGTGCTCAATAAATGTGGTGCTCATAGTACCATGCTATCATTTTTTGTTTTAAAGTTATTTGCATTAGTTTGTTGAAAAAGTGACAAGAAATTGCATTTTCTGTTGCTTTTTTGCTAATTAAAAAAAAAGGTACCTATGAATGAAACACCACTCATTTTACAGATATTTTTGTGCTGAACAACCTTTGTGCTCACAGTACAACACTATCATTTTTAATTTTAAAATTATTTGCATTGGAATATCATTAGTGAAGCTGGAATACATCTGCACAGCTGCCATCTCTCTCATGATTGACATCATTAAGCAGCCATCTTAGATTTCTTAGAGCAGTATTTTTGAACCAGGAGAGGCTGTGTTTACAATTTTCAAATGCTATGAAACTGCATTTATCCTACATTAATAAATGCAGCTTCAACATATATGTAAACAGCAGCCTCTCCTTTACAAGCCTATGGAGTAATTTAATAAAAAATAAAATGTAAAAAAAAGATGCTTTAGGTGTCCTTTAATGCCAAGGAACCAAGTTTGGAAATCAGTCTTAATGGACTGGATGACACTAGGGTTAAATGCTTGAACATTGATCAGACCTAGATTATTGAATCAGATAAGAGAGCTAATGGAGTATGCTAAGGTGTCTTTCTAGAAAGTTATGAAGTGGGGCATTTCACCAGAACAGGTTCAGACAATAATGCAGAAAGGCCTTTGTACAGTAGGATAATAATGGATAAAGCTTTCACTGGAAAGGTATGTTTCTTGAAGTGTCTAATAGATAGCTTTGAGGTATTTTTAACTCAGCTTATGAACACAGGGGTACCAGCTTTGGATTGGGATGTTATATGATTTAGTTGCCATAGGAAATTAGGAATTAAAATGATCATAAACAGACAGACAACAGAGTCTGTATTAGACCTAGTTGAATAATAATTTTGGAAATGCAGGAACATTTATATTTTGAATGTGGTTTATTTATTTATTTTAGTTCTGATATCCGGGTAGGCCCATTGAGACTTAGTGTCTCTTTTTAAGGGGTGACCCGGAGTTAATAAGACACACACTAGGCAAATTTGCATCCACACAGTAGGTAACATATAAACTCATACATGTATAGTAAGCAAATATAAACTCATACAGTAGATAACATACAAAGTCATTCATGCTTTAGTGTAACTTCAATAAGACATCATCACAGTAGGTTTGGGGGCAGTTGATATTAGACAAGAACAATGCAGTTGAGTATCCACAAGTACTTACATTAGGAATAAAGCATCATGCATAAAATACCATAGTGAGAAGACAGTGAGGCAGGGTGTCCATCTAAGATGCCGATGACCCAGGTTCGGGAATGGACTTGGGACATTGGAGGGCCAGCTGGTAGAAGGTTGAGCAACCCAGGGACTGCTTTCCTTCTCTGAGGGTGTGTGGGGTTATTTGTCCAGCATGCTACAGACCACTAGCAGAGGCCAGGGGAACTGCAGTGCCAGCACTGTATCAGTGGGGGGTCAGGACATTGCACGTCCCCACCCCTGATACAGCATTACAAAAATGCCATCCCCAAAAGTGTGAAGATCTGCTCTGCCACCCCCACTGCCTACCATGTATGCCAGGTGGGGCCCCGCCCCTGTGACCCCACCATGGGGGGAAAGCCAGGGCAAGCTACTGTTGACCTTGGGAAGGGGGTGCCCACCTGGCTGCCCCACCCAAGGGGGGGTATGCCTGGGAATGGGGAGGCGGCTGAAGCAGGAGCTGAACCCCTGCAGGGGATCAGGGCCAAAATAAAAAAAAAATACCATAGTGAGTCAATGGATATGTTGAGACTGTTAACTGGGTGTAGGTTTACAATTAGGAGCAGCTGCTCAAGTAACCAGGATAGAATGGAGAACTAACAGTAGGTTATCAGGGAGGCAGTTTGTAAATCATTCCCCAGTTACATCTGCAGCGAGGTACTGCCACTGTAATGGATTTTAACATTTTCTTGAACATAACCAATGTGTCACAGAGTATAATCTCATTTGGGAGAGTTTTCCAAAGGGATGGAGTATTGTAGGAGAAGGCATGCCTACTGTAGGCAGAATGAGCTCTGGGAATTTCAAGTAGGGGACTGGAGGTGGACTGAAGATGTCTGGTATGCTGCTTGAACATGAGGACCCCTTTTAGGCAGGGAAGGGTGGGACCTTTTACCAATTTGAAGGCTAGGAGAAGCAGGGAGAACTGCATACATGCAGCAAGAGGGGGCCAACCCAGGGAAGTTAATTCATCATAGTGGTGCATCCGGGGTGTGGGGGGTGCCAGCAGGAACGCAACCAATTTTGTTGTACAGGCAGTTAAGCTTATTGTAATCAACACCCTGCAAAATATTGTAAGATAGGAGCATCATATTGCAAGGTTAACAACAGTGTACTGTTGGCTATGGCAAAGCGAGCCATCTTAGTGAGGTAAGGAAATATCCTGCACAGTAGGCTCAGTTTTTAGTGATGTATTTTAAACACTACCACTACATGACTATTGAAATCAGACCATGGTCAAGTGTGACCCTGAGGTATTTTAGAGAGCTCACTACCTCAAAATGAGAGCCATCCATGTTGTTAACTGAAGTAGTTTCATTCTATCTGCAACCAGCATTTTGGGACAAAAGAGCATGGCTTTTGATTTTTTAAGATTTGGAATCAGGTTATTTTGCTGGAGCCAAGATTCGAGCTGTTTGAAGTCATTTCCCAACTCTAAGCTAATATGGCTGATATTGGTAAAGGACCTATGCAATACAGCATTGTATGCATAAAGTTGGAAAGAGGCTGTGCCAAAGTAATCAATCATATCGTTTATAAATAGTGAAAACAATGCAGGATGGAGGATTGAGCCTTGAGGTACACCATCCAAAATGTGTCTTTGTTCTGAGAGACAGCCCTGCCACCAAACCAATTGTTTGTGGTTGGACAGGTAATGTCTAAACCAGCGGAGGGACAGCTCATCCAGACCAGTAATTCTGAGTTTTTCCAATAGTTGGGAATGGTTCACATGGTCAAAGGCCTTGGTGAGATCTATAAAAATTGTACCTGTTGCCCTGCCAAGTTCAGCTGCCTGAAGTATGTCAGTTGTCAACATAACCAGGGCAGTATCAGTGTTGTGATGTATCCTAAACCTGTGTTGGCAAAGAGCAAGGATATGGCGAGTCTCAAGGTATTATAGCAATTGATAAGACACTAGCCTTTCCTGTAGCTTTGCTGTGGTACAAAGAAGAGAGATGGGTCTATAATTTTCAGTGGGTTCTCTTTGGCCTCCTTTGTGGATGGGAACTACCACAGCTGTTTTCCACATTTCTGCAATGACTCCCAGGAGTAGAGATTTGTTTATAAGGAGTGTAAGTGGGATGGCAATGGCAGGGGCCACCATTCTTAGGAATCGGGGCTCTAGCTTGTCCATCCAGAGGTCTGTCTGTATTGTTCTATCTTAGCTGCAAGTAGACTTCTTTTCTTGTGATAAGTCTGAAGTGGAAATTGGGTCAGTGCAGTTAGGCTGCAGTTATAGAAAGGGAAGAAGAGCTCTGTGAGTTAGCCTGAAATGGGGATTTAAATCTCTCCAAATCAGTAAAATATTTATTGAAAGAGGAGGCCATTGTGTGTCAGGGTATCAGATATAGTTTGGTCTTCAATGTGAATATCATGGGGTGGGGAGGGGCTAGTTCTACCTTTTAAAAGTAGGTTGATTTGGGCTCAGACATTTTTGGGATTGGATAGGTTTTTGACCTGGAGATTTTGCAGGTATTTTCTCTTGGCTTGTTGAAGATTAACCTTTCAGGTGTTTTGTTGTCTCCAGTAGAACTGCTAATCTGACATTAGGCCAGATTTTTTTATATTGCTTCCAAGCTTTGTAACTCTGACTCATTGTCGCACAGAGTTCAGTACTCAACCACCTTGAGCAATGACCTTTTGCTCTGCTCAAATTAAGGCATGCTGATTTATGACATTGGTAAAATTGTTATGAAGAAATCTAGGGCACTGTCGACATCCAGCAGGTGAGTTATTGACCCTCAGTTGACTTCATTTAGGTTAGAGAGAATGAGGTCATGTCAAAGTTTGAGAGGTCTCTAGTCTTGATAGTTCTGGGGGGTGGACTAGGAACATTATTTTTCCAGATGCAGAACATAGAGGAATGATTATTAAGTGAGTCAGAGAGGATGCCAGCTGCTCAGATCCTGTCTGGTTTGTTAACCAGAATGCTGTTGAAGAGTAATTACCATTTCTACTATTTATTATGGTGGGCTCATCAATTAGCTGAGAGAGGTTCATGTCAGACAGGACTGACATACTCTCTGGGTGACAATTATTCATACAGTTTATATTAAAATCACCCATCTGTATTAATTCACCCAAAGGGTTGTCAGTTAGGCAGTTGGTCAATGAGAATAATGCAGTTTGTACCGTATTAGGGGTATTGTATATGCACCCAATGTGCAGGCTTTTGGTAATGGTCATGAAGATGGCTTCACAGGGAGAGTTGCCAAGGGCAGATGTGGCCATTTCAGTGGCTATAAGGGATGATCTAATATAGAGGAGGACCCCACCTTCTTTTTACCTATCCTCTCTTTTCAGAAGATTGTGAACCTTGGGAGGTCTATTTCATGGGTCAATACAGAAGGCTTGAGCCAATTCTCAGAGATAGCTAGTATGTTGGGGCAGTACAGATTGGACCAGGCTTCAAACTGACGTATTTTGGGGAACAGGTTGTTGGCATTCAGATTAGCTATTTTGAGAACTTTAGTGTTGCACCAGAGGGGTTCCCTGAGTGAGGACACTCTTCTATTGGTTGGACTGGGGCTTGGATTGGTTTCAACATCTCCTGCTAGTAGTAAGAGAGATACAGACAGAAGCCAGGGATTAGCAACAGGGGAGCAGGCCATTTCAGCATGTTGTGCTGTTGCAGGCCCCAGAATAGTTTAAAGCAGTATCTTTCTGCATAGGCAATGCAATATTAATATGGGTGGTACATGGGCCCTTGTTCTAGAGAATGCCTCTGTTGGAGGTTGGGAGATATTCTGTAGTGGAGTGTATCTTGGGGTTAGTAGCCCAATAGCAAAGTAGTCCATGCAGATAGAACACAAAATATACATTTCCGCTATAGCTAGGCACTAGGTTATAACGGTGAAAGCAAAAAAAAAGCGCTGTAAAGACCTGTGCAGCATAAATAGTGCTGTCAAAAACAGTGCCAGTAAAAAACACAGTAGGAAAATGCAGTACCAATGGTAGCAGTCAGCAACCACATCAATGATTGCTCCCATACATAAAAACAATAATGTACACTTCAGTTTTGCAGGGGCATCTGCCCGCAGCACCACCTGAAGCGGGGGTCTCTTCTCCCCGCACCCACCGATATTTGAATAACTAATTCTGAGAGGGGTGGATCTCTCAGAAAAGCGGAAGCTTGGAAGGGGAGAGAATTTTTGTTTCTGGCTTTTAAAAAAAAATACACTTGGGGCGAGGGGGGAAGTGAAAATTGCAAGGGTCAGGAGACCAGGAACAGAATCCTGGTCTCCCAAGATATACTAACTAAGCTGCTTGCACCTTAGACCACTCCACCACAGGAGCAGCTTGGCTAGCCTCCTTGCTTTTTCATTACTTCTCCATTTCCTCCCATGCCCTGACAGCTACAGGTGTAGTGGTAACCAGTCTTTGCTATTCTACCCTTGTCACTGTCAAGGCAGAGGCTGTTCATGAAGCATGGTTTTCACTGCACTATTCATGAAATGGCATTTTAACTGGTTACCCTATAGCTATACTCCGAAGGACCAGGGTCCAATGAATCAAGAAAACAGGGAAGGACGTTGTGAATGTGTAAGGTGAAGAAAAGCTATTTGTGCTGGGAGAGCATGGCTACAGTGCTGGGACAGCAGGCTGTTTTCTCTGATAACTTCTGGAAATGGGAGGCTATACAGCTGAGAGAGCTTCTATATAAAATAATCACTTTAATAACATGTGTTCCTAAAATACTGTCTACTGATTCATCCAAACAGGTCACCTGACCATTGATTAATCCATGATATACCCACAGTTGCATGTTCACAGGACTTTATTTTACTATTTCTTTAGGTAAACCTCTAACATAACATTACCCATGTTATAAGAGGATTAACCTACTCCAGGGTATGGGTTTTCTGAGCATTAATCCATGCCTGGGTGGTTGAAGTCACTCAGCTTTGCCTCATTACTTCACCCCTGCCCCAGGAATGGATTAATGCTCAGTAAACCCATACCCTGTTGTGGGTTAAGCCCTTCCTAATGAGTTGGTTTGGGCCTGTTTTTCAAAACCTTGGAAGAAATATAATGTGGAAACTTTACAAGGTATCTTTGCTATTATAAAGAATTATATATGGCAGACAAGATGTGTATGGGTGTTGCAGCAGAAAGTATCTAACTATTCAGAATTAATACGAAATATTATTATTTTTATACAATAGGTCAGAGAAAAGAACACTTGTCTTCTTGAAGATACAAGTTAGATCTCTATTGGAAAATGTATCCTTCCTATAAGGATAACGTAAAAAGTGACATTGTACTAGATGTAAGTGAAATTGTATGAATATAGAAGATATGTAAGAAATGTACTAATGTTTGGCATTGTGTATAATTTGTAATAGGTTTAAATAGGATACCTAATGCTTTGTGACTGAAGGAATATTTTCTGTGTCATGGTTATATAAGTGTATGTTTGGTTTTTGAATTTTCCTTTTTCCTTTGTCAAAAAAATTCCTTTAATCTTTTCGAGAAGTGCCATGGAATCTTTAATGTCAAGCTGAACAACTGCCAAAATAGGCAGATGAGACCTCAGTTTAATGTCTTATCCAAAAGATGGCACTTCAGAAGTGCAGCACCCACCTGATGCTGCACTACAGCGTCAGTTTTGGGATTTAACCCAAGTTCCAGGTGTGGGGAAGGAACCCCAAGCCTTTTGATCATCTGGTTTCAAAGGCTACTGTGCAAGCTACTGAGTCACTGACATAGACAAATGGTAAATCACTTTGTGATGTAGCATATGAAAAGCACTACATAATTGTAAATGTTACACTATTCTACAGTTCACACACTGCAATTGTTTGATTAAAGTACCAATGTTACTGAGAAGTGCACATCTATCCTTCTGACTTTGCCTCAATATCCTCAATCTTCTCAAGTCTTTTTTTCATGATTTTCCTTCAGTGGTAAAGTCACAGTAAATGACAAATGTCTTGCTTGGCAACAAAGAATGACATTGAGCAGTCACATTACAGAAACACACCATCCACACTGAACAATGATAGCATTTCACAATGCACACACTATGTCCAATATACCAAACCAGGTCACTACAGACCTATGTATGAAATGGTTTTATGTGATAAGAGTGAGTTTTTAAAGTAGCCGATCAAAAAGAGCAACTAAAACACTGCCTGAAGTAAAACGTGCAAGTAATATCACAGTGACTACCACAAACAGTGATGGTCGCTGACTTACCCAATGCAGACAAGAAAAGAAAGCAAGTCCCCCATACCCCCCAAAATTAATATAATCAGCTGCGGGGGGGGGGAGTGAACATAGGGGAAAATAAGAAACACAGCAAAAAGTGTTTCTAGTGCAGCCAACCCAGACCCGAACCCAGATCCACCAGCTGCATGGGTGATGGCTCAAGCCACTATGCCAAATGGCCATCTTAGCAGGGCTTGGCCAAACAAATCCCTATATCTTTTTGCAGTGAGTGCAGCTCACTACTACACTAGCTCTAATGTACTCTTCAGTGTTCTTTGCCACTTGCTTATAGTACAAGCAGCTATATTGAGTCATTCAAATTGAGCCACTCAGTATAATTCGCTCACATCACTGCACACTGTATGAAACATCTATTGCAATCAGCATGTCATTGTCTCAGTAGCTCAGTAGGTAGCACACTCACCTCTGAGGCTGGGAGATCAGAAGGCTGTGGGTTCTATCCCTACACCAGGCATTTGGGTTAATATCCCAATACTGACACTGTAGTGCAGCATGAGGGGGGGTACTGCACTCCTAAGGTGCCATCTTTCAGATGAGACATTAAACTGAGGTCCCATCTGCCTGTTCTGGTGGTAGTTCAGATGGATGTTAAAGATCCCATGGCACTTCTAGAAAAGAGTAGGTGAGTTTTTATTGAGAAATCACATATTGCATACAATGGAATATACAGAAATGAGAAAATATTTGCATACAAAAAATGAAATCAGGATAACAACAAAAGGAACTTCAAAATATAAAAATAAAATAATAACAGTAATACCTTTAGGAAAGAAAAAGGGGAAAAACTAAGAGATAGAATGATAGTATCTCATTCATAAGGTTTCAAGTATATTTTCATATTTACTTATATTTAATAAATATTTGAAAGCCTTTCCACCATCTAAACACTTTGTGACTGGGATAGTGCATTAAATCTGAATGATACACAACATTCATTGTTTGAGATACCAGGAAGGAAAAAACAGCTTATGGCATCAGTTTTTGGTGTATTACCCATTGACATCTTGCTTGCCACAAATAGTATCACAGACAACAAATCAAAAGCATTATTTGTATCGAGATGCAGATGAGGAAGATTATAAGGAAGAAAACCTAACACAAAGGTTTCATAATTTAATGTTAATAACCAATCCATGTCCCATCTTGTGCTTAAAAAGGGCCATAAGGGCTTTGAATAAGAACATGAAAAAAAAAATGACACATAGTTTCTTCAAGATTAATGCATTCAGCATAGGGACAATTCTTATCCATCAAGTTTTTGTGTTTGGCATTTCCCCTTATGTTTAATCTACCATACACTTAGAACCATAAGGTTTCCCACATGTGATGTGGTACTCTTTTATTCATTAATTATTTCAGAACCTGTGGATTTGAATCATGAGGACAGTTTTTAAAAATGGGTTCTGTTGGATAACCCTGAGTGAGCATTGTTTGATAAAAACATTTCCTATTACCCTGTGAGACCTGAGTTTTTAGAACTTTCCATTTGAACAGTTTTTGAGCCGCAGGTCGAAAATATTTTGGTATACATAATCGTGAATGTATTTTTGGTGCCTCAGTTTTCCAAGCTAGTAATTACTGACCTAAGACAGATTGTACCAGAGTATGGGCTCCATCAGTGATTGTCGAAATACTGTAATTCACAGTATGAAAAAGAAAAAGAGAATGGAAAAAAAAATATTGGTTCAATCATGCCTAGGCCTCCCATTTCCTTTTTTAAATAAGTATAACAGCGTTTTACTGGATTCAGTTTGTTTCCCCACAACATTTGAAAAACAAAATTCCATATAGTGGTGTTTATAGGGATTGAGGTGGTGGAAAAATGTTAGCTACATATTGTAGCTGGGGAATAACAAGCCATTTCAAAATTTGAATTCTTTTAAATTTTGTCAACTTACAATGTTGTCATCTGAAAACCTTTTGTTGAACTTTACTAAAAACACTCTCCCAGTTAGTCTAGGGGAGAATAGATGGTCCAAACTGTATACCCAAAATTGTCATAGGTTTATTTGTAATAGCTATCCCTTGCACTTGACAAGATACAGTTTCCCAGGGCCTATCAGTAATCCTTTGCAATTTTGTGTAATTAAGTTTTGAATTAGCTACACGCTACACTAGCATACCTATTGAGTTTGTGTAAAAAATAAGGGATTTGATTGTAGTGGGAAAAAAAACACAAATATCATCAGCTATGCTTGTAATACTATGGGGTTATGGCTGGCTGAATCTAATAAGCCCTTCCATTTGGGAATATTAGTCAAGTGGCGTAGAAGGGGGTCCAGAGAGAAGATGTACAGTAATGGACTAAGGGGGCAATCTTGCCTAACTCCAGTGGAAATTTTAAATCCTTTCATAATATGTCCATTTATAAGAACCCTAACATGGACATGAGCATATAATAATGTTATCATAGTGATGACTTCATATGGTACCCCATAAGCCAGGAGAGTAAAAAATAAGAAGGAGCGATCAACCCAATCAAATGCTTTTTCTTGATCCACAGATAATATACATCCCTTAGAGTTTGACATAGAAATGCTTTCTATGACATCTCTTATGATAATAAGAGCATCCTGAATTTTCCTATTTGATAATCCACAAAGTTGTTGAGAGGAAAGTACTAATGAGGCATAACTTTTCAGTCTAGTATTAAGAATATATGCAAGTATTTTATACTCTGTATTTAACAAGATGATAGGTCTCCAATTTTTATATGTGCTTTGTCACCTGATTTGAATAAGTAAACTAATAAGCCTTCAGAAAATTGTGGGGGAATACTACCGATCAAAAAAAGTAATGATATAAATTGTGTAAACAAAGGGAAAGTTCTGAAACAAAAGTTTTGTAAAACTGGTGAGAGAGGCCATCTAAACCAGGTGAATTCTGTAATTTAAGAGCCTTAATAGCTCTCTTTATATCCTCTACTGTTATTTCATTCAGTAATAATAAAGCCTCTGTAGGAAAGGTTGGAACTGAGACTTCCTGAAAATAAGTTTGTATATCCTGTATAGAGGGTGCTATTGGCAGTAGTTAAGATTGGTAATGTGATTTCATAATTTCCTCAATGTCATTGATGCCGTCCACCCTGTTACCACCAGAATCCTGCAAAAATTCAATAGTCATGTCATCATGAATTTTTTTATAAGCTTCATAGGGTCTCCTACCGGTGTTTTTTGTGTAACATTGTGGAGCATTGCTAGTATAGATTGTGCCCGGTCATATTGATAAGTAAGCATATTATGCTTAATGTTCAAGATTTGCTGTGAATAATCGTGTTTGGAAAAATAAGAAATTTTATATAAATGCTGTAATTGTTTCTGACGGGATAGATACTTTAAGAATTTTTCATTCCCTAATAGTTTACAGTGTTTGCAAAACCAAGATTTTAAATCCTGTTTAGCGTCCAACCACCAGTCACCAATATCTTGATATAAGCAAAGGACTGACAACCTAGCTGTAGGCAAGGTTCTAATCCCTCTTCCTACATCTGGAGTAGTCAACAAAGATGTATTCACTTTCCATGTTTTTTTTTGTTTTTTTAATACTAAAAGGGGTTAAGATGACAGATTTCAATAATAAATTATCCGAAAATTCAATAGGTATAATTTGAAAGGATCCTGCAGGTAAATTCCTAGAAATAAATAAATGATCAATTGTAGTTTTAAATCTGTCCCTGGTATATGTAAAACTGGGACCTGTGTTGTAAACACTACAGTTCAGAAGACCTGCAGTGTCCACAACTACTGTGAGCATGTTGGAATCACAGTATTTTTTTTTCCTTTTCTCACCACGTAAATGAACCCTAGCAACATCACAATTAAAGTCCCCCCCAAAAAAACTGTATAAGAGGTTACTAGTTAAGGCTGAACACTTTTCAAGAGTGCTACCCCATCAGCTTTAAGCTTAGGGTTGTAAATAGATATAAAGCGACAAGCTAATGATTTCCATTTCCCATCCAACAATAATAATCTACCTGGGTGTAAATCTACCAATTTTGTCAGGGAAAATCATAAGACCCAAATAAGATACTCACCCCCATCTGCACTATCGGGTCCAAAGGACCAATAAGAAAGTCTCCAGATCCATTCTCTTTTAAACAGTATAATTTGTTTCCTGGAACACATCCAGGTTTCTTGGAAAAAAAAAACCACATCAAATTTAGAGTCATGGATATAGGAAAAAAACAGCCTGTCATTTTAAGGTATTTAAAAGACTATGAATGTTTAAAGATCCTATAGAAAGAAAACCCATTTTTATAAGAGAGGGTGATCACAAAATGTAAACATTTTTTTCTCTTTTTCTTTTTCTTGCCTTTATAATCACCTTGTTCAATCTCCCTAGGGCCTGAAGTCCCTTCTACTAGATGGGGATCCGAGTCTCCCTGTTCCATTTCGGAATCCCCATCAGGTTGAAACAAAGCAGCATATGAATTATCAGATTCAAATGGTGAAGGACTGGCTGATGAAGTTGATGGATTCTGCTTTATGTTCCTTGAAGAACATCTTCTAGGCAATGGTTGCAATATGCCTGGGTCAGGGGGTTCCTCATCCATAGTGGTAGGTTCTGAGTAACATACAGGAACCATCAGTGAGGGACAGGGTGGAGGACCAAGGTTTGGAATACCTGGAGTAGGATATGTGTCTGGTGGGGGGGTTACATCTGGAATTATCATGACTTCAGATTTTATTTGTTCATCAACCCAAGAGGTGGGGGGGGGGTTGCAGGGGAGGAATGGGGAGGAGGTGGATCTGGAACAGGGACATCTTTAGGTACAGAAGCTGAGTCTTGTGCCTGCATAATTAGTAGTTCAGGGCTAATACAAGAAGCTTTATTCTTGGCCACCCATGGGCATTCTCCAAAAACATGGCTGTATTCCTCACAAAGATCACATTTTGTGTGGTTGGCACATTGCGTGGTAATATGCCCTAATTCCCCACAATTATCACACCGGGCCTGATCACAGGTACTAGAAAGGTGTGTCCTGGACCCACACTTGTAACAAGCCCGGGGCTGTCCTGCGTAAAAACAAACCACCCTATCTCTTCCTAACATAAAGGAATTGGGAATATGTTCCATACCTGAGTCAGACAGTCTATGTTTAACTTTATATTTCCAACCCCCCATCCAAAATAACTCAGAATCTAATATTGCCTCTGGATCACTTAGTATATCACACTTTTGGGACAACCAATACATGATGTCGTCCACATGAACCCCTTCATTACGGAACATTATGGTAACATATTTAATAAGGGGTTTTGTGAGAGGAATCAATAAAAAGGGGGCCCAAATGGGAGAATATTTAATTTGTTCATAACATTCCCAGAACAATTCAAGGGCATATGCAGTCTGAAAGCTGACATCATAGTTATCTTCTCCAGAAATGTTAATGAAGGCAAAGACTTTTCTAGGTGAAAAATGTAGTGAGTCTTTTAATAACTGTTTCCCCACAAAAGATCTGTCTGGTCGTTCGCTAAACCTCCTTTATATCGGATGCGAACAGCGTTCCATCGTGGAGCAGCTTCCTTTTTTATTTTGGAAACGAAATCAGAAAGAAGAGGTTTAGAGGCTAGTGGAACTTCTGATGTATCAGTTTTGGATCTTTCTTTAGAAGTATCTGTACCAGTTTCATTCGGCAAGTTTGATTTTGTAAGGTGTAATAGTGAGTCAGAAGTAGCAAGGGCAGAATCCGGTGATGTTAGGGTCTGAAGACCTAGTGAATCTGGTTGTATGGGTCCCGAAGTAGTGGGTTTCCATGTAGAAGAGGATTGTGTAAAATTCATTTCGTAAGGCCTGTTGGGCAGACCAAGAGTCATCAGAAGGAATCATATTGTCCATTTTTGTAGAAATAAGTACATTAATAACAGTCTTAGGTTGTTCTCTGGGTTTGTGGGCTAAGTCTCGCTTAACAGCTGATTTTCTACAAGGACTAACAGATCGAGGTCCCTTTACCCCAGCATCGGGTTGTTGCCTAAGTGAGAAGGAGAAGGCCGTGGCTTCAGGTTGAGGAGCTGGGCCAGTCTGATACTTAAAATTGATTTCAGTGGAGAGACACTCCTTTGTTTCAGGAATATCAGCTGGGCATTTGAAAACAAATCCTGACTCTCGCATCATGATGGGAGGTTTTGATATTTTGGATGCAGAAACATCTGATCATGGTGAAGGATTGTGTAGCTGGCCCATCCTTTCGACTGTGACCTCAATTTCAGAAATAGGTAATTTGGGAGCCATGGGCTTCAGGCACATACCAAGAGCGGTATTTGAACTGCCAGCCTGGGAGTCCGTAAAGACAACTTTTCCATCCATTCCCTGCAGTATAGGCTGTTGGTATGCACTGGTAGCAGTGTTTAACACGCCAGCCAATGAATCATCTGGGGGAATCATTTTAGAGGATAAAACATTAAGCAGTGTTGACTCACCAGGCCCTGACGGGCTTTTTGAAGTGACAGCATCCAAAGCTCCTTTGACAGCAGGTTTCAAGGTAGTCATGCCTGAAATGGATTTTTTAGCCATAGAAACAGGATTTAAAGATAGAGCTCACTAGATACCAGCAAATTACCATCTTCTGGGCAAATAAGATTTTTTTTATAGAGTTTGAAGGAAAATCAATCAAAGCTGGTCCAGTTACCACATTTGTCTCGATAACGGATAGATCCTCTGTAGATACAAAGAAATCACTTGTTTCTCCTTCCTCATTTTGATCCTCAGAATCTTTGACAGCCTCTGGTAAATTGAAGTTAGGAGAGGAGGCACACTCTCCCACCTCAGACATATCCATCCAGTCTGGAGGATCACTCCAAATGGCCATTGCAGCAGCCAAAGGTCCCCCTACTGTCAGAGTAGGGGAATTTCCCCAGTGTCCAGGCCAAATTTCCCCCATTCACTAAAAAAATACCACCAGCAGCTTAATCTGGTTCAAGGTCAGTTGCCATTCATCTGTATCCCCCTTCCCCGGGTTGTGCCTGAAAATAGACAGAATTTGTCTAGTGCACTTACCCAGTCAACAAAAATTAACTAAGTAATAATAATAAATAAATGTATTCATTTTATTTATTTATGACTGACAAGTAGTCTAACACAGAGGTAGTCTGCAAGAAGTCAGTATGTAGAATGCATAAACACTATAAGAAGGCAGATGATTACCAAATCATATAGTTTTGGTAAATCTCTCCCAGCCACACACATTAAAACCAAGTGCAAAGCATCATGGGTACACAGATCCTTATCTGGGTATAAATGTAAATGAGAGATACTAAGGCATTACTACACACGAGAAGCAAGACATTGTTTTCTAATACAACAACTCCTGAAGCACAAAGCCTAATCCACCACAGACCTATGCATAAGACACACATTACAGTTGGAATGATGTGCTTGAAATAAGGCCAAACATGAGGGCAATTTGCAAGAAGAGCAGTATGTAGATTACATAAGCAGTGCAAGAAGAGAGATCATTTTCAAATAGTTTTTTGTAAATCTCTCCAAGACATATGCATCCATTCTAAATAATAAAATCAAGTGCAAAGTATCTTGGGTATGGAAATCCTTTTGTGTATGGAGGAGGGGAATACGTGGTATAGGAAATCTTTTGACTACAGTACAAGTCACATTAAACTGTTTCACCAATGTGTTGCTTTAGCATTTCTGATTGAGTTGCTTAAGTGTTGCTGGATTCAGTACAAAACCTTGCACAAACTGTTAAGAGTTACAACTCAGTTTTAAATTGAGCATTGTGATTGGGCTTAAGGTGCATGCCAACTGAGTAGCCAAAACATTTGATAAACATTGCTCTTGAGCTGATTAAGTGTTTGAAAACAATGAAGTATGAGTTGTCAATGCATTGCCAACTGTAAAAAACAATGCTAAACCAACTCATTGGTGGAGCAGTTTAATGTTACTTGTATTGTAGCTCTGCATTCTGCTGGTCATAGCACTATTTAGATGCTAGTTTTGAAATAGTCAAATGCAGTGCTAAGACTTGGGCAACTCTGCTCTACTGTGTGTTTTATTATTATATAGGCATTTTGCATCCTACTACTGATAGCTTCTTTCTAGATCTCCCTGCTTGTCATTTTGGGAGTTTATTGCTGTTTTGACCATTTGTATGGTCAAGGCATCCTCATGCCATAATCTAATCTAGTTGATTTTTTTGGCTTTCTATCCTGAGAGGTAGCCATCCGGTAGGATTATCTTTTCTCCTTACCAAGGATTTGGATCTGTTCAGAATTGGAAGGAATGAGTGAGTTCTTTCCAGTTTTAAATTAAAGAAGACTCAAGGCCCTAAGTTTGTATGGCTACACACTGAAGGAGTCATGTACTTTCAAACTATATAGTGGCAAGTACTTTTTCATCTATAAGTATACCATAGTATAGAGAAGAAAGCTGTGGAGGAAAACCTTCCATGGGTCCTCAGTCACAAGAAGGCCATTATAGCCTACAAAGTTGCTGATGGTTGCTGATGGTGTTTGTGGAATTTCTTGGATACACCTAATCTCTTTGAATATATTTGAGACTGGGAACTATTGAACAGTTATAACTGGATAGTCAATTTTGTCTATTCCATTTGCAGTATCTCTTTTTGTCATTACTGTATGTACTGTTGTAAATCATATTTGATATTCTGTGCATCCAGATTATTGTTGGTAAATATGGCAACTGCTAATTTAGCAGATGCTATGAAGCTGCAGAATGATACATTTATTCCATCAGATGTTAACCCAAAAAAGTCTAAAATTAAAAAATAACAGATTTTATGGATAAAGTCAATATGAATGATGTTACACCTAAAATACCCTCCCTTAAACAAACTTCAGTAATGGGTTATGAAAGAACAGATGATAGCCATGCAGGAGATTATTTATTGAAATCAGTTAAGGTGCTTGAAACACAGAACCATACAGATAATCAAGAGAAGGGAATAGTAAAAGGAGTGGATCCTGATGAAATACAAATAATGCAGGAAAAGGTAGAAAAGGGGCAAGGATACACTCAAAAGAAGGAAGACTATCTCACTGATTTTGAAAATTTCCTAACTCCCTTTATTAATAAAGGGAAAAATGTGATGACAGGGGAGAATAATATAATTCCAGTGAGCATACATACACAGGATGAAAATTCTATACAGAGCTCAGTACAGAATCAGAATACAGATCCATTAATGGACAATAATGTGCAGGCCAATATCCTGATAAGTAATCTCCTAGCAGAAATAAAGACAGTTCTGATATGCACAAATTTAGCTATGGGCTCTATAATGAAAGAGTTTGAGGAACAGAAAACACAAATAAAAGAACTCAAAGAGGAAGTCAGAGTTCTAATATTAGCAAATCAGGAAAAGTATAAAGGGAAAGAGAAGGGGAAAGAAACAAAACATTAAAGAAATTACAACAGAGATTGCAAATAAGAAATTTAGGGAAATGTTGGAAATGAAACAAAGAAAAGAACATGAAAGGAAAATTTGTAAAATAGAACAAAAAAAGTAAAACATTAAAAGGAAAAAGGAATTCAAATGATGATGCACAATGAACTGAGGGGAAAAAATGTAAAAGAGATTGAAACTACAGAAAATGACAACTGTACAAAAGAAAAGCTACCCACTGTGTACCTTAAAGGTGTTCCAAAATCTAGGAGAGAAACCCCATTCTCCCTCAAAATAACTGTGTGCAATGTTATCAAAACACAGCTGAAAATAAAAATTTTATGGGAAGACCTCTGCTCAGCCTATACTGTAGACACATAACACTGCCAGATACAAGCACTGTATGTTTAGTTCTTAATAGTTAAAGGATTTGGGAATTTGTTCTGAGCACTGAAAAAGATATAAAAAAAATTAGATAGAGATATGAATACTACTACCAGACATTTTACAGTTAATGGGGAAAATAAGGAGTGGATATCACAGTCTGAAGGAAAAAAAAATAGAGAACCAACCTCAACAACAGACGATTGTGAGATATCTCTAGAAATCTAATGTAATAGAACATGAATTGAAAGGTTCACCAGAATATGACAAAATGATTAGAGGAAGGAGACAGAGAGGACAAAGGATTAATAATAGTATAATTTTAGAAGAATCTTGGGAGCAGGTATCAGGTGAGGTAGAAGAAGGAGGAAAACATGAGTATAAAGTAAGTGCAAATGTAAAAGTGCAGAACTGTTTTGAGCTACTGTCTTATTCAATAATAGATGCATCAGATGTAGCATCAGATGATGCAGTTACTGTATTGTCAGATTGAACTGTGGAAACCACCAGGTCCCCATTAAGATTGTCCCCACAAAATATCAGTTAAAGAATATTATTCTGGAATATTGCTGGCATCTCTGGTAAAACAAATGATGGCTCCTGGCAAGATACAATCAGGAAATATGATATTATACTGTTACAAGAAAAGTGGCTAGATGCCAATGACCACGTGAATTGTAAGGCTAGGTTTGCTGGCCAAGGCACCTAGCTTCACCTGAGCTCTTTCCTTCTAGCTTGCTTGAAAGGACAGAACTAAGAACTTTATAAGAGTAAGGGAAAGGATTAAGACTTTTGGCTAGACAGATTTACTGTGTGTTATTTTTATTTTGTACTCCCAGGGATTGTTACTGTTTGTTGCTAACATTTTTTGCTTTATTTTTCTGTGATTCACATTGTTGTTGCTGGGTATACCTTCTGCTGTATTGTTACAAGGTGTGCCTACAGGTGTGTGCTAACAGATTACTACTGTAATCTTCTGATTCAAATTGTCTTTTGCAAGGTATACCTTCTGTTACTGCTTTATTTTTCTCTGTAGCAAAGTATTTCTTACAGGGTATATCTTCTGTAAAATTATTACAGGTAGTGATTAAATTTTTGTGACTTTTTATCATTAGTTAAGCAAAATTACTGTTTGCCCCTATTTTATTTATTTCTTTTTTGCTGAAAAGGTTTTTTTTTTTGTCTCAGAGGTGTTGCAGTCTCCTGCTCACATTGAAGGAGCTAATTGCTTTCCTTCCACAGCTCTTCCAGGGGATTAGGTGTGTATCTGGGGGTGGAGCTGGCACACTGCCAGCAACTTCCAACAGAAAGAAAGGTTAAAATGTCAGGTTAGTTGATATCTTGGAGGTGGAAGGCTAGGTTTGCTGGCCAAGGCACCTAGCTTCACCTGAGCTCTTTCCTTCTAACTTGCTTGAAAGGACATAACTAAGAACCACACCAGAGTAAGGGAAATGATTAAGACTTTTGGCTAGGCAGATTTATTGTGTGTTGTTGTTTTTATTTTGTACTCACAGGGATTGTTAATGTTTGTTGCTAACATTTTATTGCTTTATTTTTCTCTGATTCACATTGTTGTTGCTGGGTATATCTTCTGCTGCATTATTACAAGGTGTGCCTACAGGTGTGTGCTAACAGATTACTGCTGTAATCTTCTGATTCAAATTGTCTTTTCCAAGGTATATCTTCTGTTACTGCTTTATTTTTCTCTGTAGCAAAGTGTTTCTTACAGGGTATGTCTTCTGTGAAATTATTAGAGGTGATGCTTAAACTTTTGTGACTTTTTATCATTAGGCTAAGCAAAATTACTGTTTGCCCCTATTTTATTTCTTTTTTGCTGAAGAGGTTTTTTTGTCTCAGAGGTGTTGCAGTCTCCTTCTCACATTGAAGACAGGGAGAGTGAGAAAGCTGCCACAGCTTCCTTGAATCAAGGAGGTTATTTTCTAGACTACACTGAACTGAATTATTACTTTTTGGACCTGTGTAAGTAACTAGTATTGATTCTGTTTTTGGGGTGGACTTTTCTTAGTTTTAACTTTAATTTGCCTGGGAGGAACTGTAGCTGTGAGATATTTGCAGTCAGTTGTGACTAGACCTGTTACTTAGCCTTTGTGAAATAGATGTCTGAAAGGAAGGAAGGCACTCTCCAGGGTGGAGGGTAAGAGTTGTAGGTGATTGTTTCTGGACAGCATAGGTTTACTCTCACCCACCCTTCCCCTCACACCACCCACCCCAAGTGCATAGCTTCCTTTATAGCAGGGGCTCTTACATCAATTCCTCAAAACTGCTAACAACATACACCTGTTCATATCCTTAAAGGCACAGCACACTAAATAGGGGGTAGAGACACTCACAAGCTTGCACACACTAAAACAAGGACAAAAAATGAAAAAGCATCGGTAACTGGAAGGGACACAGACATGTCTCATAGGTATCATAGGTAAGTACAGAGCTTTACAGACGTTAGTCCTTTTGCTTGTCTTTTATATTAATAACCCTGGATATTATGCTTAAGTAAGAAGCTATCTAGTTTGATTTTAAATGCATTTACAGTTGCATTTACAATGTCTTTATGTGGAGAGTGGTGCAATGCACTGGCTGTGGAGCAGCAGTCTTCTGGGAGACATTCTGGAAACTGCATTGCTGCCCTATTTGCAGGCACCTTTCTGGTCTGAAGGAGGAGGTTGTTCATCTCCATGCTGACCTGGAAAGGATTCAGGAAACCTGCTCCCCCACCCAGGGACCACTCAGGCCACCCCATTACCTCAGAGGTTGCCAAGAAAGAGGAGTGCTTGGACCATGGTGGGCTCAGGGAGGGTGAGGGTGGTGGAACAGAGGCACATCCCTCCAGTTGTGCCTCTCCACAATTCATTCACCACTCTGGTGAAGCATGGTTCCTCTATGGAGGCATCTGCAGTGGAGACCAAGGAGGATGCTGGGAACCTCCACAATGGAGACCCACAGGAGGGTGTCCCAGGACCTCACAGGGGAAGGAAACAACTCCTGGTGGGGGACTCTATTGTTAGGGGGGTAGAACTGGGAGAGGGAGGGGAAAGGGAGGTAAGGTGCCTGCCTGGTACCAAGGCTTGGAGAGACAGGAAATGAATCCTCAGGATTGTGGGAGCAGTGGCAAGGGGAGGAGCTGGATGTCATTATCCACCTAGGGACGAATGACCTGGCTGAGAATGGGATCAGAGCAGTGCAACAGGAGTTTGTGGAGTTGGGTAGGGGCCTTAGACAAGTAGCAAACATGGTAACTTTCTCAGAAGTGCTACCTGTCTATGGCATGGATGAGGCTAGGTCACTCTGCACCATGGGATTCAATGACTGGTTGAAACGCTGGTGCAGTGCTCAGGGATTTGGCTTCATTGGGGACTGGGGCTCCACCTGGAGGGATGCAGGCCTATACAGGTGTGATGGTCTGCATCTATCCTGGAGGGAAAAAAGGATAGTAGGTGATAGATTTAAATGCTTCAGTGGCAAGCATTTAAACTAGCCAAGGGGGGAGACACTGAAAAGGAGAAGGGAAGTCCTAGCCCCTCAAAAAATCAGGGTAATTAGTGAGGTAAATACCAAAATAGATCAGTCGATAGGGAGAAGGGCAGGGGTAAATGGAGAAAAAGACAAAGGCAGTAGGGATAGGGATGGGCAAAAAGAAATAAAGCAATAAAAAAAATGGAGGGTAATGAGTACCAATGCCCGTAGTCTAGGTAAAAAGCTCCCTGAAATGGTGGCCTTGATGGAAGAGGGATGCCTGGATATTGTGGCAGTCACAGAAACATGTTACACAGAGAACCATGACTGGGATGTCCACATACCAGGGTACACAATCTGCAGCAGGGACAGGGAGGTAAGAGGAGGAGGAGGTGGAGTAGCTCTCTATTTAAAGGAAGGGATAAAAGCAACAGAACTAAAGGGTAAACAGGGAGGAGAGGAGGCACTGTGGGTTACCCTGGAGAGTGGCAATGGCTCCACAATCCACAAAGTGGTTGCATACAGACCCCGTCTCAGGGGAGAAAATGGACAAGGAAATGATAGAAGGCATCCTTGGGATGGCAGAGAAAGGGGAGATATTGCTGATGGGGGACCTGAATATGCCAGATGTTGACTCGAGCACCTTTGCTGCAGCCACATCCAAGAGCAGAGTCATTCTCGATGCCCTACAAGGGGCATGCCTCTGACAGCTAGTTTTGGAACCCACTCGGGAGAGAGCAATCTTAGACCTGGTACACTCAAATGGGGATGGAGAGAGGATCTCTGATCTTGAAGTGGGTAGCCATCTGGGAACATGTGACCACCAAACAGTGTGGTTCATGATAAACTTAGCTGTAGAGTCAAGCCACACAAAAGTGAAGGTACTGGACTTCAGGAGGGCTGATTTTGACAAAATGGGAGAGTGCCTCAGAAAAGCACTAGCAAACAGGCAAGAAGGTGGGGTGGAACAACAATGGGGAAACATCAAAACCGCAATCACAGAGGCAACAAGTCTTTGTGTGAAGCAAATAAACAAATCAAAATAAAAGAAAAAAACACTATGGTTCTCAAAAGAAGTGGCAGGGAAGGTAAAAGAAAAAAGATAGCATTCAGGAAGTATAAGGAAACACAGTAGGAGCAGGACAGAGAACTATACCATTTAAAGCAGAAGGAAGCGGGTAAGGCAGTCAGAATAGCAAAGGCCCAAACTGAGGAAAAGATAGCCAACTCGATTAAGAAGGGGGATAAAACCTTTTATAGGTACATTAGGGAGCAAAGAAAGACTAAGGCAGGGATACTGAGGCTGAACAAAGAGGAAGGTGGTTGGGCAGAGAGTGACAGTGAAAAAGCAGGGATACTGAATGAATACTTCTGCTTAGTATTCACAATGGAAAAGCAGGGGGAAATACCTAATCCGATCAATAGAAGCACTCTGGATGGGTGGGTTGATATAAGTCCTTTCACAGAAGAAAGGGTTCTGAAAGAACTCTTAAAACTGAAGGTGGATAAAGCAATGGGGCCTGATGGGATTCACCCCAGAATTTTAAAAGAACTAAGGGAAGAACTAGTAACATCACTGACTACCCTTTTTAATAAATCATGGGAGGATGGGGTGGTACCTGAGGACTGGAGGAGGGTGGATGTGATTCCCCGTTACAAAAGTGGGAGCAAGACAGAGGCAGGAAACTACAGACCTGTCAGTTTGACCTCAGTGGTAGGGAAAATGATGGAATCACTTCTGAAGGAAAGAATTGTTGCATAGCTAGAGGCCAGTGGGGCACAGGACCCAAGGCAGCATGGATTCACAGTGGGAAGGTCATGTCAGACAAATCTAATTGATTTCTTTGACTGGGTGACCAAAGCAGTAGACCAGGGAGGGTCTGTGGACATAGCCTACCTAGACTTTAGCAAGGCATTTGACACAGTCCAGCACAAAAGATTAATAAATAAATTAGCCAGCCCGGGAGTGGGTTCTAGGGTTGTAGCCTGGGTAAAACACTGGTTGGACAACAGGACACAGCGGGTAATAGTAAATGGAGTCTACAGTGAAGAAAGGAGGGTTACTAGTGGGGTACCGCAGGGTTCAGTACTGGGGCTGGTCCTTTTTAATGTCTTTATAAGTGACATTGCAGAGGGACTGGAAGGGAAAGTATGTCTCTTTGCAGATGACACAAAGATCTGCAACAGGGTTTATTTATTTATTTAGCTTTTGTTTACCTGGTAAGTACACTAGACAAGTATTATGCCTATTTTCAGTAACGGCCCGGGAGAGTACAACATGAGGAACAACAGTTAAGGAGACATGGGAAAGAGAGTACAGTTTTTTGTCACAGTAAACAAACATGTGGGAAATACATCATTTGACGCTAGGGGAAACATACAGTAGTAAGCACATTTCAGATTATACACGTCTAGACTAACTAGTTCAACTGACAGATATATACAGGTCATCATACATAGGAGTGGAGCATAGCTCAGGGACTGGATTGGTCATAATATAACTTATAACATTGTCGTATACACCCCCTAGGCTAGTTGGATCGTGGACAGGTGAGGGCTATGAAGCCGCCAGCCCTCCCAGCAGCCGAATCAGCGTGGGGTCGTGGACCAGCGCCGACCCCCAAGGACAGCTTCAGGAAAAAACTGTTGAGCTGGTAGCCGTGAGGGCTACAAAGCCGCCAGCCCTCCCAGCAGCCGAATCAGCGTGGGGTCGCGGACCAGCGCTGACCCCCCCCAAAGACAGCTTTGGGAAAAAACTGTTGAGCTGGTAGCCATGAGGGCTATGAAGCCGCCAGCCCTCCCAGCTCCCAGCAGCCGAATCAGCGTGGGGTCACGGACCAGCGCTGACCCCCCCCCCAGGACAGCTTCGGGAAAAAACTGCTGAGGTACGCGTGGTAGATCTCACCGGATTCAGGGACCTCGCCAGAGTGCTCCTTGTAGATTGCTCGTTCTCGGACTGTGCCCCAGTCTGCAGCATGGTTTAAGCCCTGCTGTCATGGGAGGACTTTCCGTTTTTGAACTTTGGTACCTTTTGAATTGTTTTTAGCGCAGCATAAGCATGAAGACCTAAGAACGCAGAGGGAAGCAGGAACAGTTTCCAGGGGCACAGTCTTTAAATACATCTGTGCCTCTGCCTAGTAATTTAGTGCTTAATTTTATTTTAGTCAGAGGTCCATTGCAATGTTATTTAATGCAATAGCTTAAAATTGAAACATCGTATTGCGACCATTTGGGGAGCCAGTCTGTGATCAGCAATTTCTCTGTGACTGGGAGCAATTTCCCTCTAACAAAACTCCTCTCTGTACCTTTTCTCCACTCACCTCTTTTCCTGCACACACTCCTGATAGCTCTCCTGTAACCCTACCTTGCACCATTGTCTCAGTAGCCCACACCTAACCCTACCTTACTGTCACCACGCCTCCTAAGTAACCCTATTTAATCTCTGATCTTCTTCTCCTCCACAGCTGGTAGCCATGAGGGCTATGAAGCCGCCAGCCCTCCCAGCAGCTGAATCAGCGTGGGGTTGCGGACCAGCGCCGACTCCCCCAAGGACAGCAGGGAAAAAACTGTTGAGAATGCAGCGTGGTAGATCTCACGGTTCAGGGGACCTCGCCAGAGTGCTCCTTGTAGACTGCTCATTCTTGGACTGTGCCCCAGTCTGCAGCATGGTTTAAGCCCTGCTGGCACTGTGCGCCAGCTCCCCACCATCCCCACCACCACCCTTGGTCAGCTCATAAATTTATAGGGCAAGTCACGTGTTCAGGGGGGCGCAAAAAACAATCAGGCCACTTTTCCGTTTGCAGGTTATCTCTCTGCACCACTAGTGGCCGCTACTTAGTACTGATCACCCTGCGCTGCATTTAAATGGCACTGTTAGCTCTCTCTTTACTCCTGCTGGGGCTACCAGTAGCCTGTCTCCCCCCAACCTCTCGACCACTTAGGCAATCTTTCTCTCATCTACACCTAGCTTTCCTAATCCTAGAGCAATCGTACTCACCCACTCTTCCTCTATCAGCACCCTCTAGCCCCCCCCAACTGGCCCATAGGAGCAACCATTCTCCCTCCTTCTCTCTCACCTAGACTGCATGAGCTGTGCTGTCTCTTGGTTGATCATCCCCCAAAAGTGCCTTACGTTTACAAAAGCCATCAAACATGCAGGACCTTTCATCTCAGGTGCTTCCAGCTGTCCTCGCTACTCCTTTTAGCAGGTGATGTCGAATCCATCCCTGGTCCTACCCCCTCTTCAGCCCCAATCCCCCTGGCATTACCAAAGGGGCTAAAAATAATGCACCTAAACATATGTAGTGTCCTCAACAAAATCCTGGAACTCCAACAATACACCTTATCGTTTTGCCCTGATATCCTCATTCTATCTGAGACGTGGCTCAAATCCCAACACCCTGATTCCTCTGTTGTCATTCCTGGCTACTCCCTAATTAGACAGGATAGACTGGGTAAAAAAAGGGGGGGTGGCCTAGCCATGTTTATTTCAGCCAGACATCATTTCACCCTGATCCCCACCCCTGCTCCCTCCCCACTAATTGAGGCCCTAACCATCAAAATTACCTTGCCCTTCTCTGCTCCTGTGTATGTAGCAGGATGGTACTCTGCCCCTAACACCCCTATACCGAGCATTGTGGACCACCTGACCCACTTAAAGTCCACTGCCACAAAAGGAGAACTTTATGTCCTAGGTGATTTCAATTACAACTGGCTTGCTAAGGACAGCGCCAAACTACGCTCCAAAGTAAATGCCCTAAACATAATACAACAAATTACTCAACCAACCAGACTTAACCAAAAAACTCTCAACCACTCCCTCCTTGACTGGGCACTGACCACTCACCCACATAGGACCATTGGAGCAGGCCTACTCCCTGACTTCCTAAGTGATCACCATATGGTGTACTTAGAAAAGTACATAAATCCCTCAAACCTCCCCCCCGGACCATTCTAGCAAGATCCTTCAAATTACTCTCTCAAACAACACTTCTGTCAGATCTGTCCATGGTGGACTGGTCCTTCATCCCTAGTGCCCCTTCTATTGACCTTGCACTTGACTACTTCCAAAATACCTTCCTACATGTCTGGAACCAACACGCTCCGCTTAAAAAAACTAGAGTAAGGGGCTCCCACCTCCCATGGATCTCCGCTGACCTCATCAGCAAATGCCGCACCAGGGACCAGGCTTGGAAACAATACAAATCGACCAACTTCCCACAAGTCTTCCAATCTTATCGAGCCCTAAGGAACTCTTACACAAAATCGATCAGACTTTCCAAGCAGAACTACTTTTAGCAGGCCCTCAGCTCAAATCTAAATCACCCGACCAAATTCTGGAAAACTATTAAATCCCTCTTATTCCCGCCTTCTCAACCACCCACCCTGGCCCTATCAATCCTAGGCACAACCTTGTCCGACCCTCTTGACGTTGCCTCAGCTTTCAACACGTTCTTTACCAGTAGTGCCTCCTCCTTGGTGCAGAGCCTACCTCCGTCCCCTCTCAAGGTGATCACTGCTTCCTCTCCCCCGTGCACCCCCCCACCGTATTCTCCTTCTGACCTGTCTCCCCAACTGATGTCTACAATGCTCTGTGAAACCTAAACCCCAACAAGGGTAAATGTCCCTCAGGCATGGACTCCAAACTGCTCCAGCTCTCGGCCCCTACTATTGCTACACCGTTAGCTGACCTGCTCAACCGCTCCTTCACCTCATCAACAATTCCTGCAGCTTGGAAGATGGCTACTGTCGTCCCTTTACCTAAAGGGGGGGACCCCTCTGCCCCAGGGAACTACCACCCCATCTCCCTTCTCCCTACCCTGGCAAAAATACGAGAACAATTCGTCCTTGCTCAGTTAACCCAGTTCTTAACGAATCCTCTTTTTTTTCCCCTTACCAATCAGGCTTCAGAAAAATCTCACTCCACCATCACCTCCCTACTAAGAGTCACTAACGACATCCTCTTAGGTATGGATAAAGGCCATATCACATCGGCCATTTTCATCGATCTAGCCAAAGCCTTTGACACTGTCTCCCATGTACTACTACTGGGCAAACTCAAGGCTGCTGGTTTATCTGACCATGCCACTAACTGGTTCAGAGCATACCTGCAGGGCAGACAGCAATCCATGAAAGTCGGCCCCAGCACATCATCCCCCTACCAATTGCCATGGGCGTTCCACAAGGCTCAGTCCTGGGCCCTATCCTATTCTCTATTTTATTGAATGAACTGCTGCAGGTTTGCTCCCATTCTGCCATTCACATGTATGCAGATGATACTGTGATTTACAACACCGGCCCTTCTGCAGATACTGTGCATGACCAACTGCAGCAGGATTTCAACGCTGTTCAACTCTGGCTCAAATCAAACCAGCTTTTCTTAAATGCTAAAAAAACAATCTCCCTTACGTTTGGCTCGAAACCCTCGCCTCTCCCGGCTCACCATCCGCCCCCCTTTTCTAACCCTGGATCTTACCCCCCTTTATTCCTGCACCAAGTTCTGCTACCTTGGCATCTGGCTCAACCAATACCTAGACTACTCAGTTCACATAGACTCACTTCATAAAAAATTGCTTTCTAAACTGGGGGCCCTCTATCGTAACAAAGGTTGCCTGCCCACCGTGGTCAGGAGAGAACTAGAGCAAAAAATGATACTTCCAAACTTTGACTATGGGGACGTAGTCTATGGCACCGCCCCACCCTCCACTCTGTCCAGCCTGGACACTCTCTTTCACTCCTTCTGCCGCTTCATACTGGAATGTCCTAAACTTACTCACCACTGTGGCCTCTATAACTCTCTTGCCTTCTCCTCACTCTCAGCCCAGACAAATTCATTGCTCATGTGTCACTGCCAAATTCTGGTCCCATACCCTTCCACCCTACCTGGTGTCCACCTTAAGCGCTCAACCCAGGGTGGCCTACTCGTTGCGACACTCTGATGATAGGCATTTCCATATCCCCTGCATGCGCACTACCAAGGGTCAGTCTGCGCTTAGTTACCATTTACCTAAACTCTGGAATGACCTACCAACAGATATCTGTCATATCACCAGCTCCAGTCATCTCAACACCCGCCTCAATGAACACTTTCTCACTATCTGCACCTGCAACCTACCTACACCTTAGAGGCCCTCAAGGTCTCCTGAGCCTCAACTCCTCACCTATTGGTTATGGAGGCTCCAGATCTTCCTCTTAACTTAAGGTAAATTCTTTGTATAAGTAAACTTATGTTATATGCTTCCTGGTCTGCACATCTTGTTTTAAACTGTATAGATAGCTACCACCATGTATAATCCTTCTTATGTGTGCCTTTTTCTGTACACTATTATCTGTGTATGCGTACCCTTCTCTGTACATTAATATCTGTGTCTGTTTTTCTTACCAATATGTACCCTACTGTTTTCCCCAGGTCGCATCTGGAAACGAGCGGCTAGTCGCTCAGTATGCCCACCTGGTTAAACTCTTAAATAAATAAATAAATAAATATACAGCTCATCACATTTTCCTAAATATGCACATGTTAGACAGAAACAGAAACACTTAGTAGTACAAGTTTCTACCAAGTGACCAAGGTGCAATATGTCATGGTTAGCCTATGACCGTGGAGCAATAATGGGTGTAAAATGCCCAAGGCTTTTTAGGCAGGAGTAGTCAGAAGTCATTGATACAGTGGGGAAAATATCTCCAGGAATTCAATGGAGACACCCTGTGGAGGTTCAGATGAAACAATTTGACACTTTACTCTAGGGAGGTTTGGGGCAGTCACACTCTGATGCTAGTTTTAGGAAACACCACAGGGAATTTCAGAAACTCAGATAGGAGGGGGCAGCTCAGATATCCACAGGCAGCGAATTCCAGAGTCTGGCGCACTTATTGCAAAGTCCCGATCCCCCATGAGGGTCCGGGTAGGAGGGACTTTGAGCATCCCTGATGTGAGAGACCTAAGTTGGTAGGGGGTGGGATTCAGTTTAGACAGAAGCCGGGCCAGCCCCTGGGGGGTGCTAGTTCTGATCACTTTCCCAGAGAGGCATCCCAAACCAAAATCAAGGTATCTAGCTGGTGAGAGCCAGCAGAGTTTCTCATATAGCTCACAATGGTGGGTGAGTCTGGGGGCAGCCAAGGAAAAATGACAAATGTTATTGTAAGCAGTGTACCACCAGGTGAAATGTGTCTTTGGAGAGCGAGCAAATAGGTGCAGCCCATAGCTGAGGGAGGGAAGGAGCACACCTTTCACTAGGGCAAGCCTGGCTGCCGGTGTAAGGTTATACTTGGCCCTATAGGCCAGACCAAGTTTGCAGTTTGCCGCCCTGCAGATGTTAAGGATATGATTACCCATGTCAAGTTGGGGGTCAAGTGTTACCCCCAGATATTTGATGGAGCTCACTATGGGTAGTGAGGATCCATCTGCGCTGGTGATGTGTAAGCAGGCTAATGAGGCTTTGATTTTAACCATTGAGCCAAAGAGCATAGCCTGTGTCTTTTTCAGGTTCAGGACCAGCTTGTGACTAGTAACCCATGACAATACCCTGTTAAAGTCATCGGTCAGGTTCTGGTTTAGGATAGTGGCATTCTGGGAGTGAGCCAGGATTACCAGATCATCTGCATACATGGTGGCACTACAGCTGGTAGTAACCATGGGTAGTTGATTGATGAAGAGGGAGAAGAGGAGGGCCCCAGTACCGAGCCTTGAGGCACTCCAGAGGTCACCGGTAGGGGCTCAGAGAGGACTTTATTGAAGCAGGTATGCTGCTTACTGCCATGTTGATAACCCATTAGCCATTTCATGGCATGGGGGAGAGGCCAAGTGACCACAACTGTGCACCAAGCAGTTTGTGGTCAACGAGGTCAAAGGCTTTGGACAGGTCGATAAATATTGCACCAGAGAGTTTGCCCTGGTCTATGGCTGTCCGGATACTTGATGTAACCGAGATTAAGGCTGTGGTGGTGCTGTGTCCCTTACGAAAGCCATGCTGGGCTGGGGACAGAAGTTCATGAGAGTGGATATATTCCGAAAGCTGCTCAGCCACTACCTTTTCAAGGAGCTTGCTAAGGGTTGGGAGAATGGCAATTGGTCGATAATTGTCAGGTATTTTGGTATTTCCTTGCTTCAGTACAGGGACAATCCTCGCCTCTTTCCAGATGTCTGGAATGGTCCCCAGACCAAGGGAAAGGTTGAAGATAAAGGCTACTGGTGAGGCAATGTGTGCAGCACCAAGCTTAAGGAGTTTAGGCTCCAGGTTGTCTAGGCCAGGACTGGAGTACTGGAAGAGGCCAGCTAGGCATTTCTGCAAGTCCTGAACTGATACAGCCCTGAGGTGGAACATTTGACGAGAAGGGTGACCCTTCAGCAGAGTGGAGGGAAGGGGGTGGGACAGAGCCTCATCAGGTGAGAAGGGGGTTGTGAAAGCAGAGAGGTCAGAGAAGTGATTATTTAGGGAGTTGGCAATAGTATGGGGATTATTGCAGGAGACTCCATTTATGACCATGTCCGTAACCCCCGGATGGGAGGATCCGCTGACAAGGGATTTAATATCTCTCCAGAACCTCCTGGGATTACTGGCAGAGCTTAGTAGGGCGGACTTGCAGAAGTCACTCTTTGCTGCCCTGATGGCCTTTTTTGCACTTGTTCCTGAGGTGTCTGTACCTTTGAATAATCATGGGATCACTGGTACCTTTGGAACGAGCCCAACACTTATCTCTCTCCCGCATCTGGGCTAGGAGATTCCCATTTAACCAGAGGGTAGCGGACCCCCTCACCCTACAGGTGACCTTGGGAGCATGCTTGTCTTGCAAGGCCCCAAAGGTGGAGAGGAAGTAAGAGGTTGCTGCAGAGGGGTCAGTGGCACCATACACCCCAGACCAGTCAGTAACTCTTAGGTCTTCCAGGAACTCCTGTATCGAATCTAGAGTAGTTTCTGACATGCATAATTTTGTGTGGAATTTTGGGGGTGGGAATTTTCCATACACAGAAAACCGGTGAGTGGTCAGAGATGGAGTCAGATAATGTACCCGCTGATGAGATCCTGTCAGGATGGTTAGACATGATCCAGTCCAGTAAGGTGCTGGAGGATCCATTTGCTGTCCGCCTAGTTGGTTCTGGGATGAGCTGGTTCAGGGCAAAGTTAGCAAGCAGAGGCTATGAGTTCATTATCCCTGACTCTGGGACCAATTTTGTCCATGAGGTGAGTTAATTCAGGTAGCCCACCTCTTGGAGGATTATAGGTGCACACCGGGTGCAGTTTCTTTGCATCCCCAAGTAGCAGTAGCACATGTAGCAACTCACAGGGGGACATGTTTGAATCCTGGTGGGCAATTTGGGAGATTTTTAAGTGGCTCTTATGGTAGATTAGTATGCCACCCCCCCTTGCCCCCAGCTCTGTCCAGTCGGGTGAATTCATACCCAGTGAGTTCACAGGTAGAGTCAGGGACAGAGGGTTTCAGCCAGGTCTCCATCACTCCTAGGATGTCGGGTTTGTAGAGTGCAACCCATGCTAATAGCTCATCACGATTAGGTAGCAGGCTCCTAATATTAAGATGAGCCATTTTTAGCCCCTTACCCATGCCCCATATGGAATAGGAGGAGCCAGGGGAGGTACCACCTCCTATGCGCTTGACAACCTGGGAGTTTTTTAGCACGGGTACGCCTTACCCTGCTTGTATACATAAGGCACCGAAGATCTAGACAGCAAGTAACACTGCAGTGCACTTCGGAGATCACATGGATATTGGAGAAGGTGTAGTTGGGGACCTCGTAGGTGGACGACCATCCCCAGTTGTCACCCAGTGTTATTGGGGGGGAGGTGACCATATGCAACAAGGAGAGTCCCACTATAAGACCTACAAGGCCTATATCCTCGGGATGACAGCCAGCACCCTCTCTACCTTTAATATTTGAGTATCCCTATCCTCACTAGATGGATGGGAGGGAACCAGTCCACATCTTGGCTGGAGGCATAGCACTAGCCTGTGAGATAATTATCAGTCAGCTAACAAGAACTGCTGTGAAGGAAGGAGAGATGGATGTACTAAGGCTGGAAGAAAGTTAGTGAGATTTGTTATTGGTATGTGCCAAGTAAATAAAATAAGGCCTGCACAGTGCAATTCAAGGCTACCAGCTATGGACAAAGGGCTGAGGTTTATTTCTGGGAAGGAGTTCTTGCCCTCACCCTTTGTAAGCACACTTACCACCTGTCACCAGTTATACGAGGACAGGGTTTAGACAGCCAACAACCAAGAAGTGCAAGTGGGGTTAGGATTGGTGCAGTGATTTGTGTAGAAAGACCAAGATTCCCTCTAGTGGCAGGTCTGTATAACCTGCTAATGGAAAATTAAATTCTATTACACAGTTGAAATGTGCTCAGTTCTAGTGAAAATCTACTTGTTAAAAGTGCCAGATTGCTGAAGCAGGGAAAAAGTCCTGGCCAATCAGAGCGGGTTTGCTGGAAGCACCCGTGTTCCAATTGGCTGCGCTGTCCCGTACCGGTCGGTGGCTGGTTGGGTGCTGGCCGACTGTGGGGGAGCTGAAGCAGCCCTGTTCAAGAGCAGGCAGCATCCAAGGAGCTGCAGGCGGGCGTCCTGGTCTCGGTCGGTGGCTGGCTGGGTGCCGGCCAACCGTGGGTAGCTGAAGCAGCCCTGTTCAAGGGCAGGCAGCTTCCAAGAAGCTGCAGGCGGGCGTTCTGGTCTCATTCGGTGGCTGGCTGGGTGCCGGCTGACCATGGGGGAGCTGAAGCAGCCCTGTTCAAGGGCAGGCAGCTGGGTTGATACACAAGGTTGGGTGAAAAGGATGATAAAGGACTTGACAAAGTTGGAGGGATGGTCAAATGTATGGCAGCTTAGATTCATTGCAAAGAAGTGCAAAGTAATGCACCTGGGAAACAAAAACCAAGGGGAAGAGTACACAATGGGGGGTGAGATACTGACAACAACAAAAATGGAAAGGGATCTGGGGGTAGTTATATCAGATGACGTAAAGGTGGGCCAGCAATGTGAGAAGGCAGTAAGGAGGGCTGGGGGATATGGGGATGCATAGGAAGAGGCATCACCAGTAGAAAACAGGAAGTTGTTGGCCTTCTGTACAGACAGTTGGTAAGACCACATCTGGAGTACTGTGTACAGTTCTGGAGACCCCACCTCTGCAAAGACATAGACAGGGTGGAGGCTGTCCAGAGGAGGGCAACCAACATGATGCAGGGTCTGTATCAGAAGACATATGAAGAAAGACTAAAGGAACTAAAGATCTATAGCCTCGAGGAAAGGAGGGAGAGGGGGTAAATGACAGAAACTTTCAAAAACCTCAAGGGAATCAACTAAGTCCAAGAGGGTAGCATCTTTCAGAAAAAGAGATGTGCAAAAACAAGGGGGCACAATTTGAAGATGGGGGGACAGCTCAGAGCTAATGTGAGGAAGTGTTTCTTCACAGAGAGGGTTGTGGATACATGGAACAGCCTTCCTGAGAAGGTCATAGAGTCAAAAATGTGGGGGAATTCAAGAATGCATGGGACAGACATAAGGCAATTCTAGTGTGGGGTAGGAGGAAGTAGGCTGTTGGTTAACTAGGATCTGCAGCTTATCCGTTTGGTAGGGAAATGGGCAGACTAGGTGGGCCAAGCGGTCCTTATCTACCGTCATATTCTATGTTTCTATGTTTCTATGTTTAAGGGGTTCAATAAAGTATCTATACCGGGACAAAAAAAGAAACAAAAAGGGAGGCATGCTGGCGGCCTGATGGTTCTAATGGACACAAGAAACAAAATGCATATTAAGAACAGTAAAATTTCTCCAACTGCAAACTGAATTGTTATAGAATTAATAACAGAGGAGAAAGAAATTTTAGTACTGATAAATGTGTACTTAGTACCTTCACTATATTGTGCTGAATATGAAGAACAGCTAAATGAACTTTCATAACTCCTAGAGGATTATTGTTACCAGATAGAGTATAGACATATAACATTAATGGGAGACTGGATTGCACATGTGGGAGGTAGGAATGAATGTGATTTCTTCAGGAATTACAGTGACCTAGGCATTTATTATGATATCCCAATGCTACATAGATACATAGACACATAGGCACTGTCGGCAGATAAGGGCCTATTGCCCACCCAGTCTGCCCATTTAAGCTTGTAAGTTCACTTTTTGTTTTTTCTAGAAGTCTGTTGCCCCTTACCCCTGACATACAGAATACCATTATGTCTATCCCATGCATTCTTAAATCCTGTGATTGTTTCAGCCCCACCAACTCCTCTGGCAGGGTGTTCCACTTGCCCACCATCCTTTCTGTGAAGAAATTCTTCCTCATGTTTCCTCTGAATCGCCCTCCCTCCAACTTCATCCCATGCCCTCTAGTCCTGGAACACCTATTTCACTGGAAAATAGTGTATTCCTGCACCCTGTTTCTCCCTGTAAGGCACTTGTATGTCTCTATCATATCCCCTCTATCCTTCCTTTACTTCAGGGAGTTCATATTCAAGTCCTTCAGCCCGTCCTCATAGGACTTGTGATGCAATCCCTGTAATGTCTTTGTTGCCCTCCTCTGAACCTTCTCTACCCTGTCTATGTCCTTATGGAGGTAAGATCTCCAGAACTGTACACTGTACTCCAGGTGAGGACTCACTATTGTCTTGTATAATGGAATTATGCCTCCCTTTTCCTGCTAGTGATGCCCCTGTCTATGCATTCCAGCATCTCATTTACTTTATCTGCTGCCTTTTCACACTGTTTCCCTACCCTGAGGTCATCAGAGATGATAACCCCAAGGTCCCGTTCCTGCTTGGTGCATGCTATATCCTCACCCCCCAAATGATATGTTGTTCTGGAGTTTTTGTGCCCCATATCCATTATCTTGCACTTCTTTGTATTGAATTTCAACTGCCAAACCCTTGACCATTCTTCAAGCTTCTGCAGATCCCTCCTCTTTCTGTTTATACCCTCTGGTGTGTCCACTCTGTTACAGAGCTTCATGTCATCAGTGAACTGGGAAATTATGCCTTCTAGGTCCTGCGCAATGTCACTGATGAAGACGTTGAAAAGGACTGGTCCCAGCTCTGATCCCTGTGGTTCCCCACTAGTCACTCTTCCCTCTGTGGAGTGACAGCCATTTAACACCACCACCTTTGTCCTGCTGTCCTGCCAATTACCCACCCACCATGCTACTGTCCTGCCCACTCCCATATTCTCCAGTTTGTTTAATAGCCTTCTATGTGGCACAGTGTCAAAGGCCTTGCAGAAGTCTAGATAGGCCACGTCCACTGCCTTCACCTGATCCACCTCCCTTGTCACCCAGTCGAAAAATTCAATGAGGTTGTTCTGGCATGACCTCCCCCCGGTGAAACCATGCTGCCTTGGGTTCTGTAGTCCGTTGATAACCGGATGTTCCACCAATCTCTCCTTCAGTAGTGCTTCCATGACCTTCCCCAATACCGAGGTCAGGCTGACTAGTCTGTGTCACAAACCCACTCAGCAGGTCAGGCCATCTGCTCCCACAGTGTCAACCTCTGAGCGCAGTCTTCTGAACAGTTAACAGAAACAGGGTAACCCTCCTGTCTGTTTTGTGGGTTCAAATCAACCTTTGGTCTCAAGTCTTGGAAGAATTCAAACTGTGAACCTCTGGCTAACATACTAACATACTAAAATGTCAGCAGAATAAGCCTAATGGTCTTTCATGTCTGCTTGTTTGGTCAGCCTCCACCATGGGAGCTGACCTTGCTGCCCCCCTCTCCCTCTCTGGCTTCTGACTTCCCTGTCCCGGATATTCTCGCTGCACTGGTTTTTGCTTCCAGAACCCTTCCCCTGTACCTGTCCCACCCCATCTTGAACCCCTCCACCATTTATGCCTCCACCAGCCCCCTGGGCAGCACATTCCATGGCTCCACCACCCTCTCAGTGAAGTAGCACCTCCTCCTTTCTCCCTTGAATCTCCCCCGCTCCAGCTTCCATCCATGCCCTCTAGTTGCCCCTTCCTTTCTTCAGGTACCCTGACTTCTCCTCCCTATTTACCTCCTTCCATGTACCTGAAGACCTCTATCATGTCGCCCCCAGTCCCGTCTCTCTTCCAATGTGTACATATTTAGCTCTTCGAGCCTCTCCCCATAGGTCCTATACCCCAAGCCCCAAATCATTTTGGTTGCCCTCCTCTGGACCCTCTCCAGGAGTTCAATGTCCCTCTTTAAATGTGGCCTCCAAAACTGCATGCAGTACTCAAGGTGCGGCCTCACCTAGCAGTTATACAGTGGGAGTATCACTTCCTTACTTCTGAAGGTGAGCCCCCAGCGATGCATCTAAGCATCTTGTTGGCCTTTGCCGCTACCCTCCTACAAGTCTCCAAGTTGTTTATCTTGACATCCACCAGTACCCCCAGGTCCCTCTCAGCCATCAAGACTTGTAGCATTCCCCAGGGTGTACACTTGGCCAGGGTTTCTGGCTCCCAGGTGCAGTACCTTGCATTTTGCTGCATTGAACCTCAGCTTCCACTTTCTAGACCACCTTCTCAGAGCCTCCAGGTCCCCCTGTAGGGCCACCCACCTCTCCTCCCCATCCACCACCACCCCAATTTTGAGCCATCCACAAAGAGACTCATCTCACTCCTGATACCTTTCCTTTTGTCAGAGACATAGGCGTTGAACAGGGGGCCCCAAGGAATGATCCCAATTGGCTAGCATACCCAATGTACAGGCTCAGATAATTCTGCTCTTCAGTGGGGGGGGAGCAGATATCTTTTGCCTACGGGCACCTAACCAGGTGTACAAAATGAACCCTTAAAACTCTATGGAAGACCATAGGAAAAATTCTTACCTTTTCCCAGTTTGGTAAAACCAGTAAGCTTTGTACAATGTCAGCTTTAACCATATATGCTTCCCTTGTTAAAGAAAGAATTTCAAAGGCACACCAAGTAGTCTCTAAAGTAAAGGTTTACTTAAAGATAAATAAAAACAATGTAAAATGTAAATACAGAACCATATATCACAAAACATACAAATCACTTAAAAAAAGGTTTAAAAGTGCAGACTAAATTTCCTACCACAGTACTCTTAGAATTGCCTCTTGTAAATAATATTATTCTAACAGTGCCTGATGTTACTTTTTCAGAGTACAAACTTTTGTGTTTTAAATGGGAAACAGAATACTGTTTAAAAACTGGCTTTGCCAGCCTCTTTGCTTGAGGTCACCTAGCTCCTCCCTGTCAGAATATAAAGAATATATCAATGCAAAAGAGGATGTCTTATCAAAGTATTAAATTCTGTGACCTCAGCACAACTCATTTTCTCATATGACCCTTTGATGTAGAGTGTCTTCCTGTTCTTCACAGACATCAAAGAAACATTTATGACTTTGCACTAAGGCGTCATAACCTTCTCTTCTAAATGCCATAAAAGTTTATGGTTTTTCAGCCTAGCAGCTGGCAGCTACAATAAAGCTAGATAAACAGGAGATGATTAATTTAGGCCTTTCTAGCCTGTAATTATCTCTTAGCCTTCCAGGTAACACGTTGTAGCTGAAACCTGGGAGGGGGGTTGTCATTCCACAGGGTGCCAGCATCTGTCATGAGAGACATTCAATAGGACATTTTTATATTACAAAAGCATAGATTTTTTTTTTTTTATTTAGTTGTTTAACCAGGTATAGCACACTAAGCTGAAAGCTTTTTTACAGGAGCAACCTGGGAGCACAAGGAGGTTAAGTGACTTGCTCAGAGTCACACAGTATGCAAGTGGAAGCTGTGGGATTCAAACCCAGGTCTGGTCTGCTAGATGTCACCAGATTTGCAGCTCAGAGCCTTAGACCACTGCACTATACAGATTAATCAGAACCAGCTGTCCAAGTGTCACAATCCTCCCCACCTAGACTGAATTTGGGGGCTCAATCCCCTGCATGGGATGAGCTTCCCAAATCAGTTCAGTCCTCGTACACATGAGAAAACCCATCGGAGTTCTGATTTTTGACTCCAGCCCTATGTAATATTGTCATATCATACCCTTGCAAAGCAAGACTCCATCTTAGCAATCTACTATTGTTTTTCCCCATCTGCATCAGCCAAACCAATGGGTTGTGGTCAGTCTGTACCACAAAATGCTGCCCATACAAGTATGGCTCTAATTTCTTTAGGGCCCACACTATGGCAAGACACTTCTTTTCCACCGTGGTGTATGCCTGCTCCCTGGGAAGAAACTTTTTACTCAGGTAGGCTACTGGGTGATCTCCCTCTTGGCTGGATGTCTGACTCAGTACTGCCCAAATACCCACGTCAGAGGCATCAGTCTGAACTATAAAGGGTTTGCTATAGCCAGGATTTTTCAAAACAGGAGCACTGCACAGTGCTTCCTTTAGTTTGGAAAAGGCTTCCTCACAGGCTGGGCCCCAGGTAATTTTCTTGGGCATCCTTTTCTTTGTCAGGTCAGATAGGGAAGCAGCCAGGGTACTGTAATTGGGTACAAATTTCCTGTAGTACCCGGTTGTCCTGAGAAAACTCCTGACCTGCTTCTGTGTTTCTGGTCTGGGCCACGTGTGGATTACCTCTATTTTTATTTAGTTAGGACAGAGCTGTCCCCAGCCTACCACATGCCTGAGGTATGCCACTTATACCATGGCCATCTGGTACTTCTCGACTTTGACAATGAGCCCGGCCCTCTGTATCCTGCCCTGCACTTCCCTAAGGTGGGAGAGGTGTTCCTCCAAGCTGGCACTAAAGATGGCAATTTCATCCAGGTATGCCACGGTGTACTCCTCAGCACCATTTAACACCTGGTTCTTCAACCTTTGGAAAGTGGCCGGGGTGTTCTTCATTCAAAAAGGCATTACTTTAAATTCAAATAAGCCTATCGGAGTGATGAAGGCCAACCTCTCTCTAGCTCTGTCTGTTAACTCTACCTACCAATACCCCTTGGTCAGGTCAATGGTCATAAGGTAGGTCACCCTCCAACTTTTCCAGGAGTTCGTCCGTCCAGGACATGGGGTAGGTGTCTGACTTTGTGACTGCATTCAGTCCACAGTAGTCCACACAGAAGTGAGTAGAGTCATCTGGCTTGGGCACAAGGACTACGGGTGAGGCCCAGGGGCTGTGGGATCTCTGGATTACCACTAAATCCAGCATCCCCTCCACTTCCCTCCTAATGTCCTTTTGGATAGCCTCTGACGCCTGATATGCTGTCCTCCATATGGGCGTCTGTGTCCCTGTCTCCACATCGTGCATCACTAAGGGTGTTAGTCCAGGCTTGGTGCTAAACAATGGGGCAAAGTCTGCTAAAACCTCCCTTACTTCCTGGATCTGGTCCGGGGCCAGCTGGGGAGACAATTTAACTGCCTCCACAGAGGACTCCCGCTTACTTTCTTCCAGCAAATCCAGAAGGAGTCTCTTTCATCTGTCCCTTCCCCAGGACTACACACTGCAAACACCATGTCAGCCCTATTTGCATATGGTTTCATCATGTTGACATGATACATCCTTTCTGTCTGTCTTCAGTCAGGTAACTCTATAATATAGTTCATGTCATTTACCTTCCTAACCAGTTTGTACGGTCCTGCCCACTTAGCCTGCAACTTGTCTTTCTGGACCTGAATAAGGACCATGACTTCCTGACCCACCATGTACAGCGAGATCTGGCTCTACGGTCATACCACACTTTTTGTTTCTGTTGTGCAGCTGCCAGGTTGCTCTGGGCTATCCCCTTAAGCTCCTTCATCCTTTCCCTAAACTTAAGGACGTAATCCACTATGGGAGTTACCTGGGTGGCGTGCTTGCCTTCCCAGTCCTCCCAGATCAAGTCTAGGGGCCCACTTACCTGGTGTCCATATAAGAGTTCAAAGGGGGAAAATCCTGTCGTCTCTTGGGGCACCTCCCTGTATGCAAACACCAGGTGGGGAAGGAATTTCTCCCAGTCCCTCCCATGCTGTTCAGCAAATGCCCAGAGCATTGACTTCAGTGTACCATTGAATCTTTCCACAAGCCCATTGGCTTGTGGGTGATATGGTGTTGTGCATCTCTGCACCACCCCACACTTCCCCCATAAGCATTTCATCAGGTCTGACATGAAGGAACCCCCTTGATCAGTGATAACCTCCTGCGGAATCCCAACATGGGAGAAAATCCCAAGTAAGGCATCTGCCACTTTGTCCTCAGTGAGGATAGAGTGACTGTCTCTGGGTACCAGGTGGCATAATCCACCACAGTCAGGATGAATTTCTTCCCTGAGGAGCTGGGGATATTTAAAGGCTCTATAGTATCCATTCCCACCCTCTGGAATGGCTCCTCCACTATGGGCAATGCAATCAGGGCAGCTTGGGTTTTCTTGCCCGCCTTCCCTATTTCTTGACACTGGTGACAAGACCTGCAATACTCCTTCACCTGCTGGGTGAAGTTAGGCCAATAGAAATTCTGGGCCAACCACTGCATAGTGCACACAATTCCCAGATGACCAGACAAGGGGATATCATGTGCAATCTTGAGCAACTGCTCACGATACCCCTGGGGAATGACAAGCTGCCTGCCTTGCATCCCTCCCTCTGGCTGCACAGCCTGAGTATACAGTACATAAGTCCATTTTCTCAATAAACATATGTCTGCCGTCACCTCCCTGTGCCCATCAGAGTCTGCCCAAGCCCTCAGCTTCTCTAGACTAGTGTCACTTCTCTGAGCAGCTGCAAACTCCTCATACATTCCCAAGGCATGGAACAGGTCCCCTTCAGTCGCTAAACTAGGATCCCTAGCACTAGCATCAGGGCACTCAGGATCACTGTCAATCTCAACCTCTGACAATGAGTCACCCTTCCCTCTTCAGAGTAACCCTCCATAGCTATGTATTTAACTGCTACTGGGAAAATTTCTACCCCTTTTCATTCATCTCCCCATCTGGAGACACAGGCTGGGGAACCAGCCTCTCAGTGGTTTCCACAATGGCTTCTGTGGGGTTCAGGGAACTACAATTTTCCCTTGCCGCTTGGCTACGGGTAACTGCACATACCATTTATGTTTGAGATTGTTGCCCAGGATCACATCCACTGCTATTGTTTTGGCTACTACCACCTGTTGCACAGTTCCCCATGTTTCACCCCAGTCTAGAAGAACACTAGTGAGGGGGAATGTTTTCTCTTCACCAGTAAAATCCTGTACAGTGATATATTTATTGGGTATAAGCTGACTAGGCTCTACTAGATCCCTTTTACCAATGTCAGGGATACCCCTGTGTCTCTTAACCTTAACATCTGTACACCATTCACCATGACTGGGTGCATGTGTTCCCTCATGTTCACAGACATGGTTCCAGGGACACACAAACAACCCACTTCTTTTCTAGTACCATTCTACATATTATTGCTCATTCTTTTGGGACACTGTCTGGCAATATGCCCAGTTTCTTTACATAACCAACATTCACTTCTCTTTTCAGAGAAATCTTTTCTCTGAAACCTGGGGTTAACTGGTTTCGGAGGAGGCAGTGAGGGTTTTAGCTGCCCTGAAGGCTTGCTTTTCCCTTTCTGCACTGCCACCCTCACCCCATTTGCTCTCAGAGCAGGTCTGCTCTTGGTATAGCAGTCTGAGAGTTCAGCAGCCTCTTGAACTGTTTTGGGATCTCGGTCATCCAGCCAGATTTTCAATTCTGCTGGGCATGCCCAGAAAAACTGTTCTAACAAAATCACATTTGCAATTTTATCAGCAGAGTTTACTTTAATTCCTTTCCATAAACATTTTAAAAACTGACATTGTTTCATGGCTAGCTCCTTGTAGCTCATGTCAGGGCTTCTCCTGAGCTTACGGAATTTATCTCTGTATGATTCAGCAGTTAATTCAAATTTTTTTAACAGTGCAGCTTTAAGTTTGCTGTAATCATCACTGTCCTCATTGTCCATTTGACTCAATGCATCCCAAGCTTTCCCTATAAGTAGCGGGGATAGCTGGAAGCTCCATGACTCCCTAGGAATTTTAGCCTGAATACAAACTTTTTCAAAAGAATTTAAAAAGGCATCCATATCCTCCATCTCTTTAAATTCAGCTATTAATTTGGAATTCAATTTGTAACCCAGTTCTGTAGTCCCAGTTAAACCCAAGCCACTTACTTGCTCTGGTGCCCGCTGGTTGGAGTTGTAGCTTCTCCAGTTTGTGTTGCATCTGGCACTCCTGCTCCTCATGGTCTGCGTCTCAGTGTTCTCATTCTGCCTCTTGACATTCTCACTCTGTCCACCTACCACTGTTCATGGTCCCTCTCCCTCTGGAACTCCAGCTCCAGCTCCAGTCTGTACAATTCAATTTGCAGCCTGAGTACTTCTGGATCCAGGATACTGGTGACCTTCCCCTGCTGCTTTGGCCCTTTGCTGACAGTGGCCCTGTTGCCCTCCTCATTGGATCTGGACACTGCGCTGGCCACTAGCCCTGCCACACTCACAGTTTGGTCCTTTTCAGTCACTGTCTGTGACTCGATGCTCTGGGTATCTACTACCATCAGGGCATCCATGAGGTTCTGTTTGGTGGATTTTACCTCAAATGGGACTCCTCTGTCCCCACACAACTGCTTTAAGTAGTCTACAGTGTGCCTGCTGCAGTTGGAATCCATCTTCTTCCCTAACTATGGCTACTCTGACTTGCACTTTAGGAAAAAAATAAAATGGGTAGGAACTTGACTGTACGCCAAGTGATATAGTTCTGTCTCCTTTTTAAAAATAAATCACTGCCTTTTTCTTTCTTTGCAAGTGAGCTGATGGTCTCAAGCTAACATACTGAACAATAAAAGCTTGTAATACCAAAATTATCGCACCACTGCCAAACAATCTGCTACAAACCCACTCAGCAGGTCAGGCCTTCTGCTCCCACAGTGTCAACCTCCGAGCACAGTCTTGTGAATAGTTAACAGAAACAGGGTAACCCTCCTGTCTGTTTTGTGGGTTTGAATTAACCTTTGATCTCAAGTCTTGGAGGGATTCAAACTGTGAACCTCTTGCTACTGTACACAATGTATAGGCTCTGATAATTCTGCAATTCAGGGGGGGCCAGATATCTTTTGCTTATGGGCACCTAACCAGGTGTACAAAATGAACCCTTAAAACTCTATGGAAGACCGTAGGAAAAATTCTTACCTTTTCCCAGTTTAGTAAAACCAGTAAGCTTTGTACAGTATCAGCTTTAACCATATATGCTTCCCTTGTTAAAGAAATAATTTCAAAGGCACACCAAGTAGTCTCTAAAGTAGAGGTTTACTTAAAGATAGATAAAAAAATGTAAAATGTAAATACAGAACCATATATCACAAAACATACAAATCACTTAAAAAACAGGTTTAAAAGTGCAGACTAAATCTCCTACCACAGTACTCTTAGAATTGTCTTTTCTAATGTATATTCTTGTAACAGTGTCTGATGTTGCTTTTTGAGAGTCCAAACATTTGTGTTTTAAATGGAAAACAGAATCTGTTTAAAAACTGGCTTTACCAGCCTCTTTGCATGAGGTCACCTAGCTCCTCCCTGTCAGAATATAAAAAAATATATCAATGCAAAACAGGATGTCTTATCAAAGTATTAAATTATGTGACCTCAGCACAACTAATTTTCTCATATGACCCTTTGATGTAGTGTCTTCCTTATTCTTCACAGACATCAAAGAAACATTTATGACTTCACACTAAGGCATCATAACCTGCTCTTCTAAATGCCATAAAAGTTTATGATTTTCCAGCCTAGCAGCTGGCAGCTGCAATAAAGCTAGATAAACAGGAGATGCTTAATTTAGGCCTTTCTAGCCTGTAATTATCTCGTGGCCTTCCAGGTAACACGTTGTAGCTAAAACCTGGGAGGCGGGGGGGGTGTCATTCCACAGGCTGTCAGCATCTCTCATGAGAGATATTCAATAACACATTTTTATATTTCAAAAAGCATAGATTAATCAGAACCAGATGTCTAAGTGTCACAGTCTGTAGTTTCCCACTTCCTCTTTGTTCCTCCTTTTGTATAAGGGGACTACATCTGCTGTCCTCCTGTCTTTGGGTACCTTCCCTGTTTCCAGCGATTGGCTAAACAGGATTGCCAGAGGTTCAGCCACCACTGCTCTTAGTTCTTTTAGGACCCTTGGGTGCACCCATCTGGCCTAATTCCTTTATTTACTCTTATTCCTTCCAGTTCCTTTAGGACCCTTTCCCATGTAAAGGGCCTTGTGTCCGCTGTTCCCACCCCTAGTACTTCCTTCAGGCCCATTACACTCTTCTTCCTCAGAAAAGACTGAGCAGAAACATCTGTTCAATATGTCAGCTTTACTATTGTCATCCTCCACGTGGCCCCCATCCTCCCCCTTCAGTCTCTCTATCCCTTCCTTTGCCTTTCTTGTCTCACTTATGTAACTGTAAAAGGTTTTGTCCCCTCTACCCACAGATTTTGTGATGCACTCTTCTGTCTGAGCTTTGACTTCCCTTACTGACCTCCCTGCCTCCCTTTGCTTCTCCTTGTACTTACTCCTATCCCCTTCTGCCTGTGTCTTTTTGTATTGCCTGAATACAATCTTTTTGGCTTTCACTTTCTCTGCTACCTCTTTGGAAAACATAATGACCTCCTCTTCCTTTTCCCCTTGCTAACCTGCTTAATGCATAATTCTGTTGCTCTTGCAATCCTTGTTTTATTTATTTATTTTTTTTAATTTAAAGTTTATTCAGTATTATTCAATTACAGAGAGAGGATCTCCTATTACATACATATAACCAATGTACAAAGTGTCAGTATAAACTTGGAAAAGGATCCACTCTCCCCTTCCCCACCCCCCTATTACCAGATGCAGAACTTCTGTGCACTCTGAAATGAATACAGAGTAACCAGAGGACCCCAGTGTTTGAGAAATTTCTGCAACTGGTTATTTAAACTAGCAATAGTCTTCTCTAGACTAAGGTTGGCCAACAATTCCTGCAGCCATTCACTGTAAGAAATTTCCATCTCATCCTTCCAATGCCGCAAAACCAGTCTCTTAACCAACAACGCAATAAGGGTTATGTGATATTTTCTGTTGGTAATAGTAACTGAAGAGAGATCTCCCAGGATACAAATTTCCGCTGTAAAAAGCTCTGATAGACCCAGAAGGGGATCAACCTTTTGTTTAATGGTGGTCCAAAGGGAGGCTACCTTGGGGCATTCCCAAAAGATGTGCCAAAGGTTACTTACCCTCACTCTGCCAGCACCTGGTGCATACGGATGAGGAGAGCAAGCCTAATTTCACCATCTTCTGGGGTGAATAATAAAGATTGTGCAGTAGTTTAAACTGTACCAGATGAAGTCTGTCTTGTGTTACAAACTTGTGACAGGCCTTCCATAAAGAGGGCCAATTCAAATCATATTCAGGAAAAAGTATGGTCCAATAAAGGGACGCACCGAGACAATCTGGCCACTTCCAATTATACAGTACCTCCTACAATTTGGAAACAGTGTGCAGGAGACCCACTTGGGGGATTAATTCCAACAAGGGTAGGCTCAGGGATGTTGGTGGTGCATTACCAAAGTATTTTATTATTAGGTGTCATAACTAGAATACTCTAAAGATCACAGAGTTCAGAATATGAAATTTGTCGAGGATTTCAGATGAAGTTAACCACTGGCCATCTGGTTTCCGAAGGGTGGAGAGGGAACAATTCCCCATCAGGGGTATCCATCTCAACTCTAGTGGCCTACCATCAATTATGAGATTGGGGTTACCCCACCAAGGTTGAGATGGGTCCAAGGTATGCTTATACTTTAGGAAAGAGCAGAGCTGCGAGTGGATACGAGTGGATAATGCCACTGGAGTATTTTTAAGAGCAGGTGGTAGGAACCTTGGATTTACATGTAATAATGCAGCAGGGGAGAGCCCATGGGTTTGTATTAGGCTCCTCTCTATTTAGAGCCACATGGGAGTATAGGACTGCAACTGTTGGGAGTAGTCCCCCCTAAGCCATTGCAAATACTTGTTTACATGACTGGCCCAGTAGTAGAGTCCTAGATGGGGAAGTCTCAATCCCCCTTTCAATTTCGATGTTGAAAGCTTGTCATAAGCTATCCGGGGTTTCTTTTCAGACCAGATGAAGGCTGAGATGATCCGATGCATTTTTTTAAGCCACTTCAACGGTAACCAAATGTTGGAAAGATTTACTGGGTAGAAAAGCCTCTGGGAAAACATTCATCTTGATGACACTAATTTTACCCCAAAGAGATAGGGGGAGGAACGCCCATCTATTGAGGTCTTGTCTAATAGTGGATGTTAAGGGATCTAAATTTAATTTCAAAAATCTATTTGGCTCCCTGGCCAAATACAAGGCCAGATATTTCAATATGTTGGGTTGCCAAGAGAAACCCACTGATGTTGCCGCAGTCTTTAAAGAGCTAGTGTACTGCCTGGAAACTGCATGCAATTAATTGTAACTTTCAGATGTAGTCAATTATCACTTCTTATATCTCAAGTATTTATTCTCTTCTGCTTGCTAATTAGAAGATTTTCCACCTGGCAGTACTGGGGTAATGTGTGAAGCAGCACTCTGTCTGGAGGGAAAAAAAGAGTCGGTTCTGTTCCTCCCACTACATCAACACTGAAACTACACTGACTATGACATCACTAGTAACCAATGAGAACCATTTCTCACTGTCAGGTTTCACTTTCACATGAAGCAGCAGAGACTGGATCTCCCGGTTACTAGTGATGTCACAGTTTCCTGCATTTTGATTGGTAGCTTGTGAAAGTCACTGCTCAGGCTGCAAGGATTGTGATGCCTCAAGGTGTTTGGTCTCATTTCTGATGATGTAGTGGGAGGAACAGAACTGACTTTTTTCCCCTTCAGATAGAGTGCTGCTCCATACATCACCCCAGTACTGCCAGGTAGAAAATTTTCTAATTAGCAAACAGAAAATAAAAAAATACTTCAGATACTGGAAGTGATAACTGACTGCATCTGAAAATGACTATTAATTCCAAGCAGTACACTAGCTCTTTAACGCCTTGTGGTTCAAGGGGAAAACTACCGTCTTGTCCTCATTTAACTTATAATTAGACATGGAGCTAAATTCTCTTAGTGTGATAAGTAAGGCTGGTATGGATATATCTGGTTGAGATAATTGAAGGAGTAGGTCGTCCGCATAGGCCAACACTTTGACAGTGTGTTGCTGAATATTTATGCCCTGGATTTCCATATTATCCATTACCCTCTGGATAAACGGTTCCAAATAAATATTAAATAACAGAGGGGATAAAGGACAACCTTGCCTGGTGCCAGCATGGAGCTTAATGGAATCAGACAAAACTCCGTTGCAGATGACCCGAGCCGTGGGAGATTTATATAGGACCCTTATCCACTTTATAAAAAGAGGGGGGAACCCGAAAGCTGTGAGTGACTGAAACAGAAAATTCCAGTCAACCCTGTCAAATGCCTTCTCGGCATCCAAAGAAATAAGAACAGCCAGAAAATCAGCATTCCTGGAGGCTGAGAAGACATGCGAAAGGGTTCTAAAGTGGTCGACCGAAGAGCTACCTTTCATGAAACCTACCTGTTCTGGGCCTATAATATCATGCAAGGCAAGACTCAAATGGTCCACCAGGAGCTTCGTTAAGATCTTTAGGTCCTGATTGAGGAGAGAGATCGGTCTATAGCTCTGGACCCACTCGGAGGTTTACCGTCCTTCAGTATTAAAGTTATCAAGGCTTCAAATAGGGACTTATCTAGAGCTTGGCAGGAGAGAATGCACTGGAATAGCGAGAGTAATCCAGGTTCTAATTGAGGCACAAAGGTTTTGTAGAAATTGGTGGAAAATCCATCCAGCCTGGGTGTCTTATCCAAGGGCAGGTCCTGAATAACCCTGAGTATCCCCTCTAAATAATGGGGGCAACTAAGGAGGACCTCTGTAGATGTGAGAGTTGAGGTAACATGATTCGAGAGAAATAGGAAGATAATTGGGAAGCAGAAGGAGGATCCTCCATGGGGCTATACAATTTCACATAATAAGACTGAAATTCTGAAGTTATATCTGCAGGGGAGGTTATGAGAATATCACTCTGTTGCCAGCGGACCACAGCTATCAATCTATGGGACTTCAACTGTTTAAGCTTGAGGGCCAGAAGACGCCCTGCTTTGTCGCCCTGATCTACCTGATAAGACTGAGTTTTCAAAATAGCAAACTCAGCTTTTTCTCTTAAGATATTCAGGTATGAGTCCTTGAGTTTCACTAGAGCTTCTCTGACATGGTCTGGGGATTGGGGGATAGCTCATGCTCGATGGCCCTAATTTGGGACAATAAGCTTTTAAGCTGCTTATTCTGTATTTTTTCCCTTTTGGATGCTATGCCTATTAATAAACCTCGAAGATAAGCTTTCAGACAGCACCATTCAATGTCTGGCTTCCGAGTGGAGCCAAAATTAATATCCACAAAGGTGGAAATATGCTCGGAAATATGAGTCTTGCATTCTGGAGTCTTTAACAGTTGGTTATTGACCTTCCATCTCCTGCCTGAAATAGGCAATGTGGATAAAGAAATTGAACAGGCAACTGGTGAATGGTCAGAGAACAGTCCTGTTAGTATCTCTGAGTATACCACAGCGGGGATTAAGGACTGGGAGATCAATATGTAATCAATGTGGGAAGAAGAGTGGTGTACAGGTGAGGTAAATGAGAACCCGCTATCTGATGGGTGAAGAATGTGCCAAATGTCCGCTAATCCTGCACTATCTAACCAATCCTGGAGAGCCTGCTGTGCTGGGGAGAGCCCTTTACGGGGCTTACCAGAACAATCCATTTGAGCATCAATCACCAGATTGAAATCTTCCCCAATTAATAAAGGGATTTGCAAAAACGGGGAAAGGATATTGAGAATGCTTATAAAAAAACTGGGAGTATCAGTATTAGGACCGTATATACTGCCCAAGATGACTTCCTTGGTATAGAGTTTACCTTTTACAAACACATAGCATCCATCAGGATCCGTTATGGTTTGAGTGGGAACAAACGGTATGGCCCTACGCAACAGAATCATAACGCCCCGACTTTGGGTATTAACCTCTGCCACAAAACATTGGCCAGTCTGCTGTCTACAGAGCTGCATAGCCTCAGAGTTCAGTAAATGAGTTCCTGTAAAAACGCAATGTCCGCAGCGAGCAGATTTAGATGCTTGAGAATTTGATATTGTTTGATTTTGCACCTGGCCCCCCACACATTCCAAGAAATTACCCTCGTTGTCCCCATCGTATCGTGATATAAAGGGGTTGTGATGTGCGACAAATAATAGGAAGAGAGACCTGTTCAGAATCCCTGTGTGAACTTACCCACCCAGCTCCCCCTCGAATTCCCCACAACATAATCACATAAACTCTCAACAAACTAAACATCAAAAGTTTTCCCAACCCACCCTACCCCCACTTTACATTTCTGTCTTTTGCATCATACCCTAGAGCTTTTTCCCTTCCACTCCAGCCACCCCACCAACCCTTAAAAATAAAGGCATTAACCATAACCAGAATCATTAACTATACTTCCAAAGTAAAATGTACCAGCTGAAGGGATTTGTTGCATTGGAGTAGCTGAGGCGATGAAATGATTAATCAAAAATCAGCCTTGTAAAGTGATACATTCTGTGCAGATCGGCTAACATGTACAGCGCCCAGCCAACACAACATTGCAGACATTGACCTGAAGTGACATCTTAGCATTACATAAATACAGAAATTAGTCTGCAGCAGGTAGATCACTAGCAAGACATGTGAATGTTCTTGATCTCAACAAGTAAGCTATTCCAAGTATCAAAACCTAAAAGCCAAATTATAGGGCCTTCAAAATCTCAAATTTGCTACCTGTAGAGTGAACAAACTGAAAAGACAGGATAAGGAGGCATAAGGGGGAAGGAACCATATATCAGACTTCCCCTAACATAATAAATCAGTCATTCTCTGGGTTCCAATAGACTCCTGTCGCTTTTGTGAAGAAAAAACAATGCACGTTGAATCATTCACCCCCATCTTCCCCTCCTATTAATAGAAGTAAACAATGCCTCTGACCGAGAGGGTTAGGGGAACCTGTTAATAACCAGAACATGGGAGTCCAGAAATAGAGGTCATTCCAGGGGGAATCGCATAGCTCTGTGGCGTCGAAGCAAGTAGGCACCTGGGTCAGGCTGCTCCCAGATCAAGAGATTCCAGTGTGGAAAGGATGCCCTCTGGTGGTAATGCTGTTGGAGAGACCGCGAGGAGCAAACACCACGCTAGACATTGATGCGAGCAACAGATATCTCATTGGCCAAATGCCATGCAACCTGACTTGAATCGTTTTCCTAGGTCCCTGCAAAAGACATAGAGGCAGAAGTCAGGTCCCGGAAGGGGAGTAGGCACCCCCACCACTAAAGCCAGGATTTTGTAGGGCTAGACATGGGGCACAAGAATCTAGTCCCTTCTATACCAGCCAAACAAAATTCCAGATTAAAAAGCGTTGCAGGGGAGCCCTGATCTGTCCATCAACGTGGCCACACAAAAAAAGTGTCTTTCTGCTCACAGTGATCATTTCCCTTCAGGAGCTCTTGAACAGATCTGGAAAGGAGGTTTTCAGTTGTCCAGAGCGGAAAAGACACCCTGGCATCAGAGATGAGAACCTTTAGCTTGGCCGGATATAACATCCAAAACTTGATGCCAGCCGCTATTAATTTGACCACCATGGGGTGGAAGGACATTCGCCTCTGGCAAACTGAGGCGGGTAGGTCCTGGGCAATTCTCAGGTGCTTTCCCTCCCACATGATGTCTTGAAGTTCTTTTGCCTTGTTAATGAAGTGTTGCTTGTCCCTAAAATTGTGGAAGCGACAGATGAGAGTTCGTGGAGGAGCCTCAGGGGGTGGCTTGGGATGCAGCGCTCTATGAGCCCTTTCAATAGAGTAATTGGCCCCAAAGGGAGTAGGGCCAACTAGCTTCTCCACAAGCTTTTGTGTGAATTTAATGGGTCATGCCCCTCTTCTCCCTCAGGGAGACCCACGATCACTACATTGTTCCTCCTGCTGCGACCCTCGAGATCTTCAACCTTTTGCTCCAACTTAGTGAGGCACTGTCTACAGGCAGTAAGCTCAGGATCTAGCCTGTCTTGCCATTTTTCCAGTGAAAAGATTCGCACTGAATTATCTGAGACCCCTTGGGCCACCTCGTCCAATTTCTGGGTGAGAGAGGTAAAACCCGCTGTCAGGGTATGAAGATCCTCTTTACAGGGCTTGAATTCCTCTAGGAACTGCTGTAGAGTCTGTGGCTCATTCACTGCAGAAGAAAGAGCAGGGCTAGCACTTACACCTGCCTGGCACTAGAGGCCCGAGGCTTCTTTGGGGCCTTTTCGGGTGAGACCGGAGGAGTGCGCTTGTATACTTTTCTTTGTATCCACCTCCATTATGCACTCAGAACTGCTTTCCCCGTATGCTCACACTGTTCCAACGCCGAGATATCGCAATCTAAAGTAGCCGATTACCGTAAAACCAAACAAATCGGTGATTTTGTGAAGCAGGTGGCTGGAGCTCCACGGGAAAGCTACTACTCAGCACAATGCATCACCGGAAGTCCATCGCAATCCTTGTTTTAAATATTGCCCTCTGTTCCTCAACCCTTGGTTCCCTTCCCATTCCTATTAATGCCTCTTTCAAGCATCTCCCCATTTTCCTAATGTCTTCCTTCCCCCAAAATCCAGGATGCATGCTTTGTGTGGTTTGGTTCTGATCCTTCTGTGATTTCAAACCACAGTGACGGGTGGTCACTGTTCCCCAGGTGCTCCCCCACTGTTACCCCCATCACACTGTCCCTGTTCGTTAGCACAAGGTCCAGTATTGCCTGCTGCTGAGTTGGTTCCACGACCAGTTGCTTGAGGAAGGCACCCTGAAGGGAGTCCAGGATAAATCTGCTCCTTGTTTATCCTGCTGCTGGGATGCTCCAGTCCATGACTGGACTATTGAAGTCTCCAACCAGCACCACCTAACCCTTGTCTGCCATCCTTTGGATGGCTAACATCAGCTCCCTATCTGTTTCTTCCTGCTGGGCTGGTGGTCTATAGACCACCCCTGTGCAGATGGCTGGCCCCATTTTCCTTTCCAGCTTAATGCACAGTATCTCTCCCTCAGTTTGTTTGTCCTGCATCTCTGTGGCCTTTATGTCATCTTTCACATTAAGTGCCACTCCTCCTCCCTTCCTGCCTACCCTGTCTCTTCTGAATATGTTGTAGCCAGGTATGGCCATCTCCCAGTCATGGTTATCATTACACCAGGTCTCTGTGATGGTCACAATGATAAGGTCCAACTGCACCATGGCAGCCTCCAGATCCTCAATCTTGTTGCTAAGGCTCCTGGCATTGGCACACATGGCTTTTCATGATGTGAACTCCCTGGACTGTTTAGCTGTTCTACTTCAGCCTCCTCCCTGGTTGACCTTTATCCCTGGTTCTCCCTGCTGTCTGCCTTTCTGTTGAATTTTGCCCCCTTTCTGCCTATCCACCCCTTGGGTGCTTATCTCCATCGTTAGCACACTGCTTTGTAGAGATATCCACTCCACCAGTTCACTGGTTCCACTGCTAGCTATGGGGGGGTGACAATTAGGTACCCTTCTAGCTGGCCTGCCACCCTGTGTGGCTAGTTTAAATACTAGCCCATGTAGCATTTAAACTTATCATTCAGTGCTTGGATTCCCCTCCAGGTATGATGCAGACCATCAGGCTTGAACAAGCCCCCATCCTTCCAGGTGGGTCCCCAGTTACCAATGAATCCAAACCCTTAATCACAGCACCAGTTCTTCAACCATGAGTTAAAGTTCCTGGTGCATGTGCCTTTATGCTCTTCCATGCCTCTCACAGGTAGTACATCTGAGAAGGTGACAGAGGTAGCTGCTTGCCTGAGACCTCTCCCTAGTTTCCTAAACTCTTCCTGAACTTCCTTAGGCTTCCCATTTGCCAGGTCATTGGTACCTAGGTGGATAATGACATCCAGCTCACCTTCCTGTCTTGCCTTCCCAGTGATCCCTATGATATTCCTTCCATCCCTCCATGCTGTGAAACCTGGTAGGCACCTCACCTCCTGTCCTCCCCATCTGTGTTCCTAGCTGGATACCTCTTACTATAGAATCCCCCACCAGGATGCACTTCTTCCTCCTCTGGGGTCCACTGCTCTCCCCACTGAGGTCATCTCCTTAGTTGACCTCCACATCCTTCTTTTCCAGCTCTCTGGGTACCTCTTTTTGGTTGTCCCCATTTGCCAGTGCAGCATGTATGGAGTGCAATAGGATTTGGAATGTGCCTCTGCCTGACTGCTCTAACCCTCCCTGAGCCCACTGTCATCCAAGTTCTCCTTTTTTTTGGCATCCTTTGAGGCAGTGGCATTGAACTTGGTGGTCTCTAGATAGAGGTGAAGGCACTCCTGATCCAGTTTACTTCTGCTCTGAGTCTGGCTACCTCATCCTACAGTCCCGAAATATGTCTGCAGATAGGACAGCATCTCAGCATCCAGAAGGTCTGCCTGAATATGGCTGCCCCACATCCACTGCATTGCACTACTCCCCACATTATACTGCACTTATACTGCTATTCCAATACTTGCCTATTACTGAAGCTCTCTTTTTAGTTCCCTCTTTATTAATTTAGTGTCCTGAAAATCCTGCTATCAATCCTCAGGAACTTTTTTTTAAAGAAGGAAAACAAAACAAAAAAAAAAGAGACAGTCAAAGGATATGAGGGAAGACGAAAAGGGCGATTTACTTTTGAAATTTGCTGTTAGGCATAATTTGTTTATTGTAAATGGAAGAACAAGGGGAGACAGACTAGAGGAAATTACCTTCCCCACAAAAAGTAGAGGGTCTGTTTTAGATCTGGCACTGGTCGACATTTCACTTTTTTAAAAAATAGAAACTTTAGAGGTTCTATCAGAGAATTTATCTGACCATTTTCCTATTTCACTGACTCTCAGGTTTGGATATGGGCAGAAGATCCATCATGATAAAACTAAAAAAGAGAGCTGAACCATCATATGTTAATTAAAAAAAAATAGAATTAAGTGGGATCCATTAATAAAAGAAAGAATGGATGAACTATAAAATAACAAAAATGTCCTAGGAATAAAAGATTCCATTTGAAAGCTTCAGGTATTGAGATTATCAAAAAGTTTGAAAATCTAAACCTCAATCTGAAAGAAAATATAAATATGGATACACGTTTAGATAAGAAAAAAACTAGAACAGTAGGGATAGTCCCTTGGTATGATAAGAAATGTAAGACCTATATGAAACTATTGAATAAAATGATTAGAGTGTATAGAAAAAGCACAGACATAAATATTAATAAAGGGTTAGTGATTCCATGTGATAATGAAATCGTGGAATGGTGATCTCGGTGGGAAAGCGGTGGCACATCACGAAAACAATTTCATGATGTACACTCCCAGTGCACAACAAAAGGTGTTGAGGACTTGTTTTTTTTTGTTGTTTATGCCCCCCACACCTCCATATTAAAGGATTCTCAACTCCAGGGGGGTGCATGTCGAGAGGGTGCAAAACCGGGAAAACATTTTTTTAAATGGTCGCGCAACAACAAGAACACACACCCAGAACCAAACCCAGCACCCTCATAACCCTAGCATGCCAACCACCCACCATGCCACAGGGCCAGCTCTGCAACCCGCAACTGCACTACACCTCACAAATCATCTCTCCCCTTCCTCCTGTCGCATGGCGTGATCGCTCCCCCATGCATGTGTACATATAGCAACAAGATGTCACTATATCCATATTCACCCTCCCATTCAGTAGCCCTGTGAACAGGTGCCACTATTGAGTCACCCTTTTTGTAAGCGCTGAACAGCAGACACCCTTATCACAGGACCAGCATGAGTACTATTAAGGGGAGAGTATTGTATGCTTATTAAACAGAAAAAAAAATGAGTATAATAAAAAGCTATGGGAATCAATGTAGATGGCTATTTAAGAAAAAAAAACACAACATTTTTGAAAACTAATTTTATATGTGGAATGGGGTCACAGCAGGAATATAGATGCAAATATCCCAGAAAAAGTATGGAGTGAACACTATAAAAACTTGTATAATAATAATTACCCTAATGTTGAGAAAAAGTCTTTAGAAATAAGGGTACAGGAAGAAGTAAAGGCTATGAGCATTACAGTATTACAAAGGCAGAAATAATTGAAGCCATCTGTGCACAAAGAAAAAATAAGGCCACGGGCACAGATAGTATACCAGCAAAACTATATCAAAATAATATAGAATGGTGGGTAGACATTTTTAGTAAATTATTTAATTATATTAAAAAGTCAGAAGAGATCCTGCAGTCATGGAAAGTAGCTGAATTTGTTGTACTGCATAAAAAAGGTTTCAGATATATATACCAAGTAATTATTGTCCAATAGCTTTACAGAATATCTCAGCAAAAATCTTTACATGCATATTGCTAAAGGAGCTTAATTTATGGATAATGGAAAATAACATTTTAAGTAATTGACAATTTGGCTTTAGGGAGAAATATTACACAATAGACTGTATATATGTATTACATCATTTAATTAGAAATCTAAAGAGAAAAAAAATCCCCCTTTTTTGCTTTCTTGGATCTGTTCTCTGCCTTTGATAATGTAAATAGGGTAGTACTGTGGGAAATATTGACAGGATGGGGCATAAATAGTAAGCTGTTAGCATTAATATTGATACCACTATAGAGATAAAATATTTAATGGTTGGGAAATTAACTAAGACAATACGTGTAGGCAAAGGCGTTAAACATGGTTGCTTGTTAGCACCTATTCTTTTTAACTTATATATAGATCAAATAGTCCATAACATGGATACCCCAAATATTTCAGATACAGTATGTATATAAACACTTTACTATACGCATATGACATAGTGTTAATCTCCAAAATGACAAGTGGACTCCAGAAAGCTCTAGCATGTGTTGCATCAACATTGTCTAGTTTGCAGTTAGCCTTGAATTTATATAAATCTGAAATATTTACTATAAATAGGCCAAAGAAGTTAAACTTTAAATGGATAGTAAACGACATAAATCTAGAGGAAGTTGAGACTTATGTATATTTGGGAGTCCTGCTACACAATCAGCAAATATAGAAAGCACATATAACAGAAAATAAAAAAAAGGTAGACAGTTGGTTTGGGCAATTAATAAATTTTCTAAGCAATATGTGAATAACTCAGGTTCAACCTTATTGAACACATATTTGAGTAAGGTGTAATCTGCTATATTATTTGGCAGTGAGATCTGCAGGAAGCAAGAAAAGATCGGTATATTGCAAACAATTCAGAATCTATATATTAGGTTAACGTTAAACCTTCCATAGTTTATACCAACAGAGTTTATTAGGGCAGAAACAGGGATCATTTCCCTAAAGTCAAAGGTGTTGATTAAGCAAGTAAAGTTTTTTTTAGTAAAATATGTCAAAACTATATTACAAACCTGGTATTGGCCAGACGTCATAGTGACAGTAATGATGATTCATCAAATGGGAATGTAAATGTAACAAAATGATCCTGGGTAGGAGAATTAGATAAGAACCTAAGGAAAATAGGTATACAGAGTATTGTACCAGCAAATACTGTAGGGAAACTTAACATAAATGTGCTGCAAAATATAGCTGTGGTGAGAATAACTGATATTGCTAAACAAGGAGACTTAGAACTAATTGCACTTTCACAAAATTTTCTAAACTATAAGCTGCTAAAAAATACACAAGAGAGAGAGAAAAATATATCCTTCTATGTGAAAACACTATGCATTATAAAATAATACCTAATCTGAGAGTTGATGTAAATGTTGGAATGTCAGTGGGTTTTATGAATGGAGCAATTTTTAAAGCAGGAATAGATTGTAAGAGAAATTGCTCAAGAAAGTGGGATACAGGACAAATTATTTTGGACTGTCCAAAGCTAAATAGCTTTAGGGAAAAATTGCTTTCAACTAATTTGACTGAATTTAGAAATAGAGGTAGAGAAGAAAAATTAAATTTCTTGCTGAATACACAAAATATAGCTATTTTATATAGTTTAGCACAATTTGCAATAGCTACTATTAGACTGTTAAAATATTGAATGTACTGTGATCCTTAGTTTAGGGCATATGACATGAATGACAAATTTCTATGCATGATGATGTTTTTAGTAAATTTCTGTGTCACACTATTTATGTAATATACATTGTAATAAACTTTGACTTTGACTATTTAGACGTCACCACAGTTGTCACATACACACTGAATTAACATTTATCTTTAAAATCACTTATATGAGTACACACATACCTCTCAATTGTCCCAGATTTTTGGGGATGTCCCTAATTTTTCCTCATAATTTTCCAAGTAATATTTGTGGGTTTTGACTAAACAATGGGGATTGTAAGCACAAAATAATGTCAACCACTAAAGTTACAGACTTGTTCTTCTTCAGAAAATGCATCTTAACACTAATTCCCTCATTTTATCAATTATCTGAATAAATATTACCAATTTTTAAGATGTGTCCCTGATTTGGGGTCTTTGTCCCTGATATTTAGTTTCATCATGCTCGCATGTGCAATGAACATTTTGTTAGGACAGTGGCTTTTGAGGGGTGTGACACTGTCAGTCTAATGCAGAGTGATCTGCAAGGGGCTTATCAGTGTCAAACCAATCATCAGTCAGGCCACCAACCCACTGACTGCCGAGTCGGGGACAGATGGGGAAAGCCAGGTTTCACTCAGTGCAATGATATCAGGGTGATTCTGGAGTACCCAACCCTGAAAGGAGTCCCATTTTTTTTTTGAAGACTGCAAATGTTTAGTGATGCGATGTACAGGCCATTTCCTGGAGATAGGTGGGATGGTGGGGAATTTAGAGGGCTAGATTTGGGGTGAACATTGCCTGTCAGAAGAAGGAGGAGAATGAGTGACCTGAGGCAGTTTCTGTTAGCTCAAGTAGTAGGTCTTTGGCATTTATGCTGTGCATGGCCAATGGTGGGTATTGGTAGTTTCAGGGTAAGGGGCAGATAGGAGGAGTAAGTGGGGAAAGCGGGGGATTTGTTGTGTTGCAGATGTGGAAAGAGTTTGACCAGGGACGGGGGGCTCCAGTGGGTTACTTGGCCCAGGAGATGGTATCCAGGGGTGGGGGTGAGGTGTCTAAGTATGTATTGTAGAGGGAGGGGTATAGATGATGGTTTATTGGTCTGGGTTTGTGAAGACTGGGAGTTCATGCAGGGGGTGGGGTGGGCTGGGAGTGCCAGGCTGTGTGCTGACAAGAGGTTTCATTTTTGCATCCCATTTTTGCATTGTGAGTGGTTGGCGAAAGTGCCTGAGGAAATTGCATGAGGAGAGTGATGAGAGTAAGTGGGAGCATGGTAGGATAAAGAGTTAGGCAGAGAGTGAAAGGACTGGAGAAAGAAGAAGAAAAAAAAGGCAAGGGGGCCTCTAGTGGCAGGAAAAGATAAGCTGCAGATGGGAAAGTGGACTGATAGGTTATTTTGCATCATGTGACTAGAAATCAAGCTTATTTCACGTCATGTGACTAGAAATCAAGCTATATATTCGAATGCTGACCAAGGGTGGTGTTGGGGGCAGTGGGGAGCCGAACACATAGTGTTTGATGGGGCAAAGTCAGTGCTCCAACAAACAAACAGTCGAGATCAGGAGCGCAGCTCCTTTATTACCTGAGGCAATCTTTAACCTGGGCTCCATTTTCAGAGTGGGGGAGAGCTTAGCTGAGCAGCCCTCTCGACCGCCTGTATGCTGTGGAAGAGGGAGAAAGACACAGTGAATTAATAAATGTCAGAGGAGGGAAGTTCACTGTGGGGGTGGGGGTGTGGGCAGAGACTGTATCAGGAGTGCCTTTGTCTGAATACAGCTAGCAAGTTAATTTACTGATTAGAATGCTGAAATATAAAACTAGAGATCACTGAATTAAACCTCAATGCAGACCCTGTAAATGGAATGTGGCAGCACAATTAAATTATCACATGCAAAAACAAACAACACCCTGTCCCCCCCCCCAAAAAAAGGCAGTATGTAACAATAAGGCAGACTATGTTTTTGTTGGTACATGGATACTGTTGAGCACTTTTAAAGGATGGCTGTACCAGTAACCATATTGGGCCCTTTGCATGAAGCCTACATGCCCCACATACCCAGTGCATAAGTTCCTTAAGACAACATGCCACACATTGGGGGTAGCATCAGACTCCCTCACCATTCTCAAAAGGAGTTTGGACCCTTTCTGCACTACAGCCCATGCTGGACCCCAGCACAGCATGCAAGGTGTGTCAAGAGGTGTAACTGGGGGTGGGGCTGGCATGCGCACCATTCACAAAAGCGTGGAGTGCCAACATAGCAGGGTGTAGGCTACACCTGCAGGAACCCTGCCATAGCTGATATACACTTCCTCTATCCTGCAGACTGTGGCCTGGCAGGGCAAGTAGCAGCTCCCATACTACAGCCCCAGCCCTCTTGTTATGCTGCATGGGCTGGGAGATACCTGCTGCTGGTGCATGGGCCTGGTTCATACTGGGATATTCTGGTAACCAGAATCCCCTACTCTGCATGAAGCAGGGGATCTGTTATGCTTGTTGAATGGGCATCTGATTGGATTACCATATGTGTTTGCCACCCTGCCCATGTTCCACCCTACCATCCCAACTACACTCCAATACAACTGTAAAGTGGGGCTACAGACAGGCACACCAGCATTGTGCATGGTGGCTGGTACAGATGTTATTTCTGGTGTGAGACAGACATGGCCAGTTTACATACCAGTAGCACATGCTCTACACCCCTTAGTACATAGGCCTCATATCTTCTATACCACCAGTACCTAACAGTTTGACTTGCAAAGTAATTTGAGTTATGGTGTGGTTGAAATTTATTAAAGGAAGCCAAGTTCTAAAAACTTCTATGATGTCTATCATTGCTACACTAACTGGTTGGAAACTGCATCATGTTTTATGCGGATACTATAGTTCTGAAACCTGCTGAGGGAGCTCAGTAATTTACTCATAGTAGAAGGCTTTTTGAATTTATGCTTTGTAGTCTGAGTACATCATTTTAAAAGGGCACAAGAAAGATATTTATGTAAGCAAATCATTCAGCTTCTTGGTTTTAGCAGGCAGAAAGTCAGTCCGGGGAGGAATAAATGTATTTTTGTGTTAGCTGTTCAGTCAGATGAATTAATTCAGGCTTGAAGAGGGCTGCTACCAGGGGACTTCTGGTGCCAGTTCTTATTTTTGTCACTGTGCAAAGGGAATTTTATACTCACCAAATCAGATCTAAAGCAAACAGGAAAAAGATGAAAATGATGACATTAAGATTATGTAATAGAAAAATCAGCATGCCTTCTAACATGTGTGCACCATGATTATAATAATAATGATCACAGCTGACACTTGATGCAATTATTTTCACATTCTTTAAACTGTTCATCAACAGTGAGTCAAGCTTTCTTCTTATCAGCCTTCTCGGGTGAATTCCTTTTGTAATAGCTATGCACATAATCTAATGTTTGTCATCAGAGGTTTGGAGAAACTAAATCTGTATTGGGGAAATACAAGAACTGAATACCCATTTTGAACAAACAAAGAGTTTCTGGGAAATGCACTGCAGGGTTATAATCCTGAGTTTAAAGGTAGTGAGAACACCGTTGGGAACAGAAAGATCACTTCCTACAAAGTTTTAATTTGATAAGTCATATGCATTATTGATTCACAGAAAAAAAGATTTCTAATTCTTCTAGAATTTTTTAAATGCATAGCACAAACAGTAGAAAATAGACTGCCTTGTGGATATAATTTATGTGAACAGTGTGGGGTTTAGAATGCACTGTGACACAAATGATTTACAAGAGCAGTGAGCAAGGTGTTGGAGAACTGTTGAAATCACAATAAAGGTGTTTTGGAGACTAAAGGCAAAGGGTGATGGGTAGCAGTTCATGGATATATCACGAGATGGAGATTACAAGGTGTAATCAAATTGAGCATCACTCTGGAACTGTTAACTAGCCACTTATCTGAGTGTAAAGTAAATAAATCCCCATGTCCAGTTAGAATATACCCTTGGGTTCTACTATGAAAGATAATTATGGATTCACTGGAAAATTGTTTGATATTGGAAAATAGTGCAGTTTGTAATTTTATATTACATGTCATTTATTCAGCCTAGCACAGCTGAGGTGCAATACCACATTTACAGTGGAGTCCTGCCTTTTGTCTGTTTTTACAGCTGGGTGGACTAAAGAGCTAAGAGGTTTAGTGCATTCCTCTTAGTCAGTGTCTTCTGGGTCCCAAGCATCTGCTCTCACTACTGGATCGTTTTGCCTGTCTAAATACTGTAGTCAGATTCAAAAAAGATTTCTAGAGGGAATTGCGTAACTATACACTAGTCAGTCTAGCATCGACTTCATTTAACTTTGCAAGCAACAACACATGCCAGGTTGTGGGTTGTGCTGCAGTAAACCCCAATTATGGGCATTGAAGCCACAAGGTGAAGCTAAGGGGCTTCTACCACTCACAACCATGGTTTATACCATTACAACCTACAAACCTGGAAGTGGGTTGTTGTACTGATAAAGTGGAAATAGGGTATGTTGTGGAAAAGTGAAAAATGGATAAAAATACATGAGACAATATTCCTGTTGCTTTCACTTAGGAGAGAGAAAAGTAATGCTCAGAGCTGTTTACAATTATCCACTGCTTAGAAGTCAAAAACACTCCCTGTTTGCAGATATAATAGTTTTTATACTAATTAGTTAATTGGTTGGCTTTAAGTATTTCAATGACAATTTGAAATTCTGTATGATACAGCAACTGACTCATACAAATTTGTAACATTAAAAAAAAAAACATTTATTCAGTCCATAAAACAGATGACTATACAGTTATTAAGCTTTCAACATTGGTTACAGTCCTACTGTTTATCAACAAGGTACAGGTAGAAAGTATAAACATCCAGAAATTGTTGCTTCATAGTTAGGCATGCTGTAACTTTAAACCATTTCTGTATTTACATGCACTGCACCCAATTCTTTTGGAGGCAGAACAAACACATTTTTCAGTTTAGGTAAGAAATAGGAAGAGAAACCAAAAATAATGTCACTTTCCTTAGAAAAAAGAGAAAAGTCAGGAACAACAGGCACCTTTGTTCATTTTTGTGCTTTTGTAGTGAAAATACTGAATAGTTAATCATCACAGTATATTGGTAAGTGATATTCTTTTACATTGCATATTTTCTTTCCTAAGTTATTTCCAGTCTCAGAAGGGCTGCCTCAGCCACCAACAAAGAATTCAGCAGAGAGCCCAAAGCAGCTTTGGACCTGTCTCCCCTCACTTGGGGTCAAGTTAGAGACACTACAGAGGAAGTGTCTTAAAATTCTTCTAAGTTGTACACTGGCTGTGACTCTGGAGACCCAGTTGTTTTGGATACACTGTCTGGTCAAAGTCTGCAGTATTCTCACATTCCTTAAGTGTAGAACCCATTCCCCATCTTCATCCTCCTCTAGCCTAATAGCATCAAGGTTACTGTATCTGTGTGTGGTCATTGAGACATAATGCCTATCCATCTGGCTATTTCAGTCCAAAAATCTATAACTTTTCACAGTCCCAAAAGTAGTAAGTAGGTACCCAGTTATATATTACACCTCCTGCACAAGGGAAATGTGGTCTTATTATATTTGTGTACTACAAATAGGGGTTGATATGGGTGCTGCATAAATTAATATTAGGCTTTTTTTAAAGTTGTTACCCAGTAATAGTCCCATATGGGAGTCACATAACATAGTATAGTCAACTTTCAACAGATCAAACCCCAAATCTTGCATCCACTTTTGTCAAGTCTTGATCAAGAGGTCTGTTCATGCACCCTAAAATGTATAACCACCACAGGCATCATGTTACTTGGTTTTGTTCTCTTTCCCCAAATAAGTTTTTCTGTGGTGTATAATGTGGAGGTCTCAGGATCATCTCTTCCCATCATATTGATGTGAGCTATAATCTGCAACTATTTAAACAACTGTGCATTAGGGATTTTCCAGTTCTTCTTCACCTCCTTAATGGATTGCACCCTGATGCTAGTCACCAGATTCCAAAGGCACTATATACCTGTGCCCTACCATTGTTTAAATGCACTACCTTCCAATCCAGGTATAAAATGAGGGATAGTCACTGGCAGATTTACTAGTATTGCCCCTTCCTTGTCTCCACAGAGTCTAAGGATGTCCCAATAAGCAGATACTATCCAGCCTACTATTGGGTGTTCACCTGCACTGTTCAAAATGTCCTAAGCCCCTCTGGGCCTGAATACAGTTGTGGGCTATAGGGCAGTCTTTATAATTCTAGATATAGCAATTTAGCTTTGTCTGTTTTAGAAATACAATTTTGTATGTATCTTATTTGTGTGGCTAGGTACTGTAGTAGTGACAAAAATCTTGAATCTTCAGTCCCCCTCTTGTTGTGCAGCTTTTAAGCTTACCAGGCTTGTCCTGGGTCTTCTCTATCAACAGGTAGATTTGGAGAAGGCTTCCTCTCAGCTATGGTTATCCTTCCTACCTAATTTCATAGGCAACATTTGAGAGGGGTATAATATTCTTTGGAGACCATTTATTTTCACTAAGTTTATGCGGCTTAACCAATAAATCAGTAACAACTGCTGTGCTCTAAATTTGTTCTAATGGTTTGCAGCATTGTCCAGACTCCCTCCCACTCAGAAGCTCAGGTATGTGATATTAGTGCCTGCATTTTTCTCGCATGTATGTATCGGTAGAGTAGGTCCACCTCTTTTGTCATGCCACACCCATAATTTCTGATTTTTGGAAATTAATTTTAGTTGGAGAAAGTAGCAAATGTTTGAACAGTTTGAATGATGGCTGGAGTTCTCTGGGCTGTATTGGTTACATGAAGTAATAAATAATCAGTATATAAGGTTATCTTTTAACGTGACCCTGTGGCTGACACCATTCTGTGAATGTAATCCTCTGCTTTAATATAACTGATAAGTGGGTCTATGACCATCATGAGGATGAGATGGAAAGGGGACAGCCCTGCCTAGGGCCCTGATATAATGCAAAGTGGGCAAAGCGGAATCCATTTACAGAGATATGGGCCTTACAGGATTTATAGAGCATCTTTGCCATATTTTTATTTTTATTTTTTTTATTTATTTCATGTAGGATTGCAATACCTTTGAGCCAAGGCTCTTTTACAAAGGTTCCGCATCAGCTTGTGCAACAGTCATCATTTTTAATCACAAACATATAGTCATTGACTTACAGACACGTAATAACCAGTACAAAGACATGAGCTATGAGCAAGACAAGGGAAGGAGGAGGGGTGGGGGGAATTGAGGGTAGGAGATCGAGGGGGTAGGAGGTGCAGAGGGTAAGGGGGAGTACAGGAGGTGGTTGGGGGTGGGGCAGGAGTGGAGATATGGGGGAGGTGGGCGAGGGTGGGAGACAGTGCAGCCAGGGGGCCTTGTCCAGGGAATATGACAGGTCAGGTGCTAGGGGTGCAAAGACTGATTGTAAGTGCTGGGTGCTGGGACATGTGCAGCTGGAACGATGGAAATGTTAAGATGGGCAACTGCAGGATACAAGCAGTGAGAGGCGCAGCTTGGACTTGAAGAGGCTGAGTGTTGGATTGGTCGCTATGTTGCTGCCAAGAGAGTTGAGCCAGTCGGATGCCCGATAGGCAAATGATCTTTGTCCCTGCGTCGTATGACATGGTGGGATGTGTAGTAGATGGGAATTGGATCCCCCTTTAGTGACATTCCTATGTCTAGGCTTAAGGAGGGTACAGACACCAGGTGGGGGAAGCCCCATTATAATTTTCTTGGCCGTGATGCAGGTTTGGTATTTTATGCATTTGTCCAGTTGAAGCCATCTAGATTGGAAATAAAGGTCACATGTGTAGGTACGGTGATGTGAGCCAGTGATGAGACAACAGGCCTTATTCAGGGAGGTCATGATACGTTTGAGAGCAGTGGTAGTTGCAGACCCATATATGATAAGACCATAGTCTATGATGCTGATGATGGAGCTTGAATGGCCACTGACAATGCTTCTGGGGTTAGGTGTTTCCTGTACTGGAATAATATGCCTAACCTCACATTGGCAGACTTTGCAACATTGCTGATATGGACAGCATATGAGAGGTGTGGATCAAGTGTGATGCCGAGGTACTTTAACGATTGTGTTTGCTCTAGGATGGCTCCTTGTTCAGTTGTTTGTTTTCATTGTGGGGGCTGCAGAAGACCATAGACTTGTTTTTTATCTCATTGAGAAGCAGTTTATGATTTAGGAACCAAGATTCGATGGAGGAGAAGGCCAGCTGAAGTTTATTTTGTAATTGGATTGGATCAGGGTCCTAGGTGAGGATCACAGCATCGTCGGCGGAGAGAATTATTTGTTCTGGGCAGCTTTCCGGTACTGTTTAAGAATAGGTTGAAGAGGAGGGGTCCTAGAATGGAGCCCTGGGGGACTCCTGAGTGGACCAGTCTAGAATCCAAGAGTGTATCAGCGAGGAGGTCTGCCTCTGAGCAAGTAAGTGGTCTACTGAGAAATATAGGATATTCTTGTCTCAGAACAGGACATTCAGGAGCTTAAAGGGCACACAGGCAGAAAGTAAGGAGAGAGAGAAAACAAAAACAGAGGAAAGAGTAAGGATTGCAAACAGTTAAGGGGCCAGAAGTAAGACATGATTGGAGTGGTGCAGTGCAGTGGCTGTGGAGCAGCAGTCTTCCGGGAGACGCTCTGAGGATGAGGTGTTGTCCCATCTGCAGGCACCTCTCTGGGCTGAGGGAAGAGGTTGCTCATCTCCAGGCTGAGTTGGCCAGGATTTGTGGGACCTCCTTCCATCCAGGGACCACCAGTGCCACTGCCGTGCCTCAGAGGTTGCCAAGAAAGAGGAGCGGTTGGACCACAGTGGGCTCAGGGAGGGTGAGGGTGGTGGAACAGGCGCATCCCTCCAGTGGTACCTTCCACAATTCCTATGCCATTCTGGCAAAGTGTGGTTCCTCCATGGAGGCACCGCAGTGAGACCAAGGAGGTTGCTGGGAGCCTCCACAAGGAGACCCACAGGAGGGTGGCAGGGGACCCTGCAGGGGAAGGAAACAACTCCTGGTGGGGGATTCCATTGTTAGGAAGGTAGAACTGGGGGAGGAAGGGGAGAGGGAGGTAAGGTGCCTGCCTGGCACCATGGTTTGGAGGGACAGGGAGCGAATCCTCAGGATTGCTGGAGCAGCTGCACAGGGGAGTGAGCTGGATGTCATTGTCCACCTAGGGACAAATGACCTGGCTAAGAAAGGGATTTGAGAAGTGCAAGAAGAGTTTGTGGAATTGGGAAGGGGCCTTAGTCAAGTAGCACACACGGTAACCTTCTCGGAGGTGCTGCCCATCTATGGCATAGGAGAGGCTAGGGTGTTCAGCACCATGGGATTCAATCAGTGGTTGAAAAACTGGTGTGCAGCTCAGGGATTTGGCTTCATTGGGGACTGGGGGTCCACCTGGAGTGATGCAAGCCTATACTGGCATGATGGGCTGCATCTGTCCGGGAGGGGAACCAGGATCCTAGGTGATAGGTTTAAATGCTTCATTGGCAAGCTTTTAAACTAGCCAAGGGCGGAGGCACTGGAAAAGAGCAGGGAAATCCTAGTCCCCCAAATAATCATGGTAGTAAGTGTGGCAAACACCAACAAAGAGGTGTTGATAGGGAGAAGGGCAGGGGTAAATGGAGAAAGTGACAAAGGCATGAAGGACAGGGATGGGGCAAAAGGGAGTAAGGCCATCAGGAAATGGAGGGTAATGAGTTCCAATGCCCGTAATCTGGGCAACAAGCTCCCTGAGCTGGTGGCCTTGATGGAAGGGGCATGCCTGGATATCGTAGCAGTCACAGAAACATGGTACACAGAGAACCATGACTGGGATGTTACATACCAGGGTACATAACCCACAGGAGAGACAGACAGGGAGAAGAGGGGAGGAGTAGCTCTCATGTAAAGGAAGGGATAAAAGCAACTGAACAAAAGAGTAAACAGGGAGGGAGGAGAGGAGGCACTGTGGGTCACCTTGGAGACTGGAAAGGGCACCACAATCTGCACAAGGGTTGTGTACAGACCCCCATGTCAGGGAGGGAATGGACAAGGATATGATAGAAGGCATTCTTAGAATGGCAGAGAAAGGGAGATACTGTTGATGGGAGACCTGAATATGCCAGATGTTAACTGAGCATTTGCTGCAGCCACATCCAAGAGCAGGGCTATTCTGATGCCCTACAGGTGACAGGCATTAGACAGCTAGTTTCAGAACCCACTGTGAGGGAGCAATCTTAGACCTCGTACTCAAACAGGGGCAGTGATAGGATCTCAGATCTAGAAGTGGGTTGCCATCTGGGGACAAGTGACCATCAAACAGTGTGGTTCACGTTAAACTCAGCTACAGAGTCAAGCCAACAAAAGTGAGGGTACTGGACTTTAGGAGGGCTGACTTTGGCAAGATGGGAGAGTGCCTCAGAAAAGCACTAGCAAACAGGCTAGAGAGGTGTGGAGCAACAATGGGGAATCATCAAAACTGCCATCACAGAGGCAACAAGCCTTTGTGTGAAGCAAATAAACAAATCAAATGAAAGAAAAAGCCACTATGGTTCTCAAAAAGAGGTGGCTATGAAAGTCAGGAAGAAAAGATAGCATTCCAGAAGTATAAGGAAACACAGAAGGAGCAGGACAGAGAGCTGTACCAGTTAAGACAGAAGGAAGCAGGAGGGAAGTCAGAATAGCAAAGGCCCAAACTGAGGAAAAGATAGCCAACTCAGTTAAGAAGGGGGATAAAACCTTTTATAGGTACATCAGTGAGCATAGAAAGACAAAGGGAGGGATAGTGAGGCTGAATAGAATGAACGGTGGTTGGGCAGGGGGACAGTGAAAAAGCAGGGATACTGAACGAATATTTCTGCTCAGTATTCACAAAAGAGGAGGGAGGAGTGCCTAATCCAATTAACATAAGCACTCTTGATAGGGGGGTCGATCCCAGTCCTTTCACAGAAGAAAGGGTTCTGCAAGAACTCCTAAAACTGAAGGTGGACAAAGCAATGGGTCCTGATGGAATTCCACCCAGAATTCTAAAAGAATTAAGGAGGAACTAGTGAAACCACTGGCTACTCTTTTAATAAATCATGGGGAGAATGGTGTGGTAACCAAGACTGGAGGAAGGTGGATGTGATTCTCTCACAAAAGTGGGACCAAGACAGAGGTAGGAAACTACAGACCTGTCAGTCTGACCTCTGTGTAGAGAAAGTGATGGAGTCACTTCTGAAGGAAAGAATAGTTGAGTACCTAGAGGCCAGTGGAGCACAGGACCCAAGGCAGCATGGGTTCACAGTGGGAAGGTCATGTCAGACGAATCTAATAGATTTCTTTGACTGGGTGACCAAAGTAGTAGACCAGGGAGGGGCTGTGGACATGGCCTACCTAGACTTTAGCAAGGCATTTGACACAGTCCCACACAAAAGATTAATAGTCAAATTAACCAGCCTGGGAGTGGGTCCCAGGGTGGTAGCCTGGGTAAAACATTGGCTGCACAACAGGACACAGAAGGTAATTGTAAATGGAGTCCACTCTGAAGAAAGAGGGGTTACTAATGGGGTACTGCAGGGTTCAGTATTGGGTCCAGTCCTTTTTAATGTCTTCATCAGTGACATTGCAGAGGGACTGGAAGGAAAAGTATGCCTTTTTGCAGATGACACAAAGATCTGCAACAGGGTTGATACACAAGGAGGCGTGGAAAGGATGAAAAGGGACTTGGCAAGGGTGGAGGAATGGTCAGAAGTATGGCAGCTAGGATTCAATGCAAAGAAGTGCAAAATAATGCACCTGGGAAACAAGAACCCAGGGGAAGAATATACAATGGGTGGGGAGGTAGTAACAACAACAAAAAAGGAAAGGGACCTGGGGGTAATCATATCAGATGACCTTAAGGTTAGCAAGCAATGTGAGAAGGCAGTAGGGAGGGCTGGGGGTATACTGGGATGTATAGGGAGAGGCATCAGCAGCAGAAAACAGGAAGTTGTTATCCCTCTGTACAGACAGTTGGTGAAACCCCATCTGGAGTACTGTGTCCAGTTCTGGAGACCCCATCTCCGCAAGGACATAGACAGGATAGAGGTAGTCCAGAGGAGGGCAACTAAAATGGTGCAGAGTCTGCAAGAGAAGCCATATGAGGAGAGACTAAACGGGCTTAATATGTATACCCTAGAGGAAAGAAGGAAGAGGGGGGACATGATAGAAACTTTTAAGTACCTCAGTGGAATCAAAAAGTCCAAGAGGGTAGCATCTTTCAGAAAAGAGACTTGCAAGAACAAGGGACACAATTTAAAGATAGAAGGAGGCGGTTCATAGGGCAATGTGAGGAAGTATTATTTCACAGAGAGGGTAGTGGATGCATGGAACAGCCTTCCTGAGGAGGTTGTGGGGTCTAAAATGTGGGATTATTCAAGAATGCATGGGACAGACATAAGGCAATTCTTGTGGGGGGTAGGAAGAAATACGCTGTTGGTTAACTAGGATCTGCGGCCTATCCTCTAGGTAGGGAAATGGGCAGACTAGATGGGCCTAGCGGTCCTTATCTGCCGTCAAAGTCTATGTTTCTATGTCTTTGTTTCTATGTTTCTTACTGTTTGGGACCATTCTTCAAGGTAGCTCTTATACCAGCCAATGGAATTGGTTGACAGCCCAGTGTTCTGAAGCTGGACAAGCACGAGGCGGTGATTGACGGTGTCAAAGGCTTTAGTTAAGTCAATGTAGATTGAGCCTAATAGTTCACTGGAGTCAAGCACGTTGTGGATTGCGCCGGTGATTTCAAGTAGGGCTGTGGAGGTGCTGTGACCTTTACGGAACCCATGTTGTTGCTTGCACATGATGTTGTACGTTTCCAGGCATTCTGTGAGCTGGTCCGAGACAATGCGTTCTAGTGCCTTGGAGAGTAGGGTTAGTAGGGAGATAGGTCTGTAGTTATCATGGGAGGTTTGTCACCACTTTTATGGATTGCGGTGACAGTGGCAGATTTCTTTCAGTCTGGGAACTGGCTAAGGCTGAGGGAGAGGTTGAAAATTCTGGTCAGAGGACTAAGCACTCCATCAAGTGTGAGAGATAGGATTTTGAGATTGAGGGAGTCATTACTGAATCTTGACTTACCAAGGGCTTTGGTAACATATTTGTTTACTTGGTAAGCCTTGACTGCTTTGAAGTAGAAGCGGGGGGAGCTGGTGGGAGTAGTGTTCATTACGGACAGAGGGACTTCACCATCTTTGAAGTAGTCCTGGGGTAGGACAGCGCTAAGATCGGTAAAGGCTTTGTTAAAGGTATCCGCAATGGTTTTTGGGTTGAGGGTTGTTGTTCTGTTGATGTTGAGTATTGATGGGGGGGTTTGGTGGCTTCCCGGTGAGTTCCTATATGTTCTTCCAGAATTCCCTACCATTGCCCCAGGAGTTTGTGAGGGCATGCTTATAGTAGGTGGACTTTATTTGCCGGATGGTTTTGGTGCAGTCATTGCGGGCATGTTTGTAGTTTTGGATGTCATTTTGCCTTCCAGAGTTTCTGGTCAGCTCCCATAGGTGGTGTCTTGTTTTAAGCATCCTGAGGAGGTCACCTATGAACCAAGGGTTACTGAGTGATTTGACTTTGCATTTCTTAGTAGGAGCATATGTGTCTCAGGCCACAGTGAAGATGTGTATGAAGTGGTTAAGGGCAGTGTTTACATTGGTTGCATTGAAGATAGGGGACCAGTCTTGAAGGAGGAGTTGAGGTTTGAGTCAAGGAAGGTGACCACTGGGTAGAACCCTGCTGGAGATAGTTTTTGGCAGTTGTTTGATGAATTTATTTGACCAGGTGGAACTAACAGGGGAGTGGTCACTGAGAGAGTCAGGGAGGACATTAGTGTTAGATATCCACGATGGATGACTGGTAAGGATCCAGTCCAAGAGTGTGCTGATGCTGGTCCTGTAATTTTTCCTGGTTGGTGAATGAAGTACTCATCTCCCAGACAAAACCAGCATAACACTTTAAACAAGTACTCCTATTCAAAGCAGTCATATACCTTCTTAGTGTCCACGAGAAAACATATGGCCATGATGTTGAGAGGCACAGTGCATCACATGCAGCAGCTGATGCATATTATGGTAGAACAGATGGTCTTTCACAAAGTCAGTCTGGTCTGGAAGAATTATAAAGGGTAAAACCACCTTCAAGCATTTTGCCATAATTGTTTCAAAAGTGTTTATACTGCAGTTTAAAACTGATGTTGGTTTGCAGGAGCCACGTCAGAGTTGATCCCTGTCTGGTTTAGGAATGACACAGATAAAGACCAGATAACATGACTCATGCAGACATGGAGAAAGGAAGAAGGGAACTAAGGGAGGATCTGGATATGTTGGAGAGCTGGTCAAAGATCTGGCAGCTGAGTTTTAACACTAGGAAATGTAGAGTAATGCACATAGGGAAAAAGAAACCAAAGGGTGCGATACAAAATGTGTGGGCGTGATGGTTAGCATTACAGATAAAATGATATAGGGGTAGTGATACTGGAGACCCTAAAAACATCTGTTCAGTGCTACAGAGTGGTGGGCAAAGCAAAGAGAATGATGGGATACATGGAAGGGATAAGCAATTGAAGTTTGAGGTGATCCTCCCACTTTACAGGTCACTGGTGAGACCAGACCTAGAACACTACACAAGGCCTGGAGTCCACATCTGATGAAAGACTGCAGCAAATTGGAGGTAGTACAGTGCAGGGCAGCTAAGATGATCCATGACCTTGGGTAAATGACAAGCAAGGAGAAGCTGCAGGACTTGAACATATACACACTTGAGAAGATGAAAGAGGTGCATGTTTGAGACATACAAGTACCTGCACCAGATGAATAGGGTGGACATAAAGGCACTCTTCTACTTGAGTTCAAAAAGAAGAATGAGAGGGAATTTACTAAAGCTGGCAGGAGGAAGACTCAAAAAGGATGCCTAGAAGCCCTTCTTCACATGGAGGGCAGTAGACAAATGGAATACGTTGCCAAAGAAAGCTGGTATAGGCCAAATCAATCAGGAGCTTCAAACAGTATGGGAGAAGCATGTGGGTTTATTTAAAAAAAATGGAGGACAGTGACAAAGAGGGGATTTTCACGAGGGCCAGGCAGAATATTTAGGTAGGGTGGGCAGACTGGATGAGCCAAGAACCTTTTTCTGCCATAAATATTTAGGTACAGTATGTATATATCTATGTAGGTAAAGTTCCCACCCCCTTAACTCTGTGAAGACATTACTCAGGCATCGACTCAGCAGTCCTGTCAGCTTCTTAAATAATTCTACCAGGAACCCAATGGGGCCATTGGCATTGGCCTGTCTGAGGTTTTGGATCACCTACTGAATCTCATGGGTTGTAATCTAAGTCCCAACTGTTAGGGCCTATTCTGATGTCTGCCTGGGGAGTATCATGTGATCCAGAAAATCCTTTACCTCTTGCACATTGTCCATACATTCTACCTTATAAAAGTCTTTGTAAAATTCAGCAAAAACTTCTTAGACTTACTTGCCATCCTATGGGAGCTGTCTTAAATGGCATAGGTAATAGTGAAGATTCTTCTCCCTCTAGCCAATGATGCCAGCAGTGGGCTAGACTTGTTGCCAAATTCAAAGAAATACTGAGTGACATTAGAAACTGAGGTGTGGGCATTCTGTAATTAGCAAATTAAGAGATTCCATAAAAGTCTAGCCTAGAAATTATTTCTTGTGATTTATCAAATATAAATTAAAGATCCAGCTTCAGCAATGTATTCTCATGTTCTTTTTTATGTCCTGCTTCTTTGGTCTTTGTGCATCTGTGTTGGCCATTACCCCTCTCCCCATGGCTGCATTATGCAGTAAGTTAGAAAAACAATCTATTGTTGTAATAGGTTGGGAATTACCAGGTCAACAATTTATGTTTAAGACCTTCCGTTCGAAGACTCGCCATCACTCTGTTGTGGTCAGAGAGTTTAATTGTGCTGATGTCCACATTCTGGAGCATGGTGTACAAGTTTTTGGAATATACATGCAATCAATATGTGACCAAGGTCTCTAGAGTTGGTGGAAAAATGCAGAGTACACCCTCAGGAATTGTGATCCGCCACACATCCACCAGCTCTGAGACTGTCATTTCCCATCTCCAGTTCTCAATCTCCTCCACACCACATTTGCATGTTGTTTACTTGTTGTGCTTCTTTTGTATCTATGCAGCTGTGATAGCCATTAAAGATGCAAATCAATATGGGAACAAGATCTCTATGGGTAGGGAAAAATGTTAAGTATAGCCTCAGCATTTATGAACCACCATACACCCACCAACTCTGAGACTGCCAGTTCCCATTTCCAGTTCTCAACCTCCTGGACATCATGTTCTCAAGTTCTGTTTGCTTGTCTTCTTTTATCTCTGTGCAGGTGTGTTGCTCATTACCATCAGACTATCAGGGGTAGGGACAATGTAAAATATAGCTCCAGAATTTGCAATCCACCACACATTCACCATCTCTGAGACTGCCAGTTCCCATCTCCAGTTCTCAATTTCCTGGACACCATGGGCCTCCCTGTTTCCCTATCTAGATGCAGATCAGGGGCACAGTTAAATCTCCCCTTATATCAGCTTCACAAATTGCTCCCATTGTAGTATATTAAGAATTTTCTGGTAGAACTGATTGGTGTAAATTCTGTAGCATGGAAATAAATAGTCCATGCTCTCTTTGTATTACCATTAGTCCAGTGACAAAAATAACTTTACCCCCTTCCTTATTCCATAGGGTTTGCTCCAACCTCAATTCGATAGATTTTTGTACCAGTATGAATACTCTCAATTTATGTGAGGAATACTGAGCTGCATGGAAGTGCCCCACCCATTCCCACTTTTGGTGTCGTTCCTCTTTTAGTTGTGTTTCTTGTAGTAGGACTATCAGGGCCCCCTTCTTTTTTCAAAACATTAAGGACATTTTCCCCTCTTAATCAGTGTGGAGTGGCACCTGCTACTGTATATCTGAGAAGTACAGATCTGAGATGGGAGGCACAGCTGCCCTACACAGAATCCCAAATCTTTTACTCCTCCATCTAACATGCACATATTAGTGTGGTCATACCAAAGAATTATAGGTCCTGACACATATTTTCAGTGGTGTTCCAACTATTAACCATTTGAACAGTAACAAACCAAACTGATAACTGTGTCATAGAAAAAAAATCTAACAGACAGTGGACTTTCATATCAGTCAGCTTACCCACTAGTATTCTCAGCAGAATGAAAGATTCTTGCATATTTAGTCTAGGCAGAAATTAAATTGGCTGTTGTACTCCTCTCCATTCAAAGCTCTGTATCCACTTCCTGCACAGTTCTTACCACAGTTGAAAAAGAAGTGATAATGGCACCTTTGTATTCCTGACCTTCCCTCCACACTGAAGTGTTCACATTTTAGATACAGATCACCCCAATCCTCACAGGTACCATTTAGGCTGTTAAAATTTCAGTGCCAGGTGTGCTTCAATCTAGGCAGCAAGCATGAAGTACAACATGAAAGCATGAAGTACAACATGGAAGAGATAAAGAGAGAGAGAGAAAGAGTGAGAGAGAGAGTGCATGGACATGAGGAAAACCATGTCATAGTTTGATGTGGAACAACATGTAAGAACAAACTGGGGCCATTTTGTTCTGTCTCCCGGGCATCAGCCAGCAGATCTCTTATACACTGCCTCACAGAGTAGGTCATGCCATGTCCAATATGGTTGCCATTCAGTCACTTACCCAGCCCCACATGTCCCTGATCCTGAGCTGCCCCAGATCAATGGTGGGAAAAAAACAGGTCTTTCTTTCTTCCCTCCTTCTCAGTCAGCATCCATGAAGCAAAGGGAATGTCCTCTGGAAGCCATCTTAGTGTCCCATTCAACACTAATTTCTCTCCCTTGAGTGCTCATATTTAACTTAGACTGGAGCTATGCACAGAACCGGTTGTCATAAATGATCTGCATCTCCAAATTCTGATGTTCTTCCAGACACATAGGGCCAGATATTCAAAACTTTGCACCGTAGCTAAATTAGCACTGCCCAGCATGCTAAATTAGCCCAGAACCAATAGCCCACTATATTCAAAAGGCGTACAGTAGCACCAGTGCTAAACCTGCTGAATATAGCATGCTAAGGAAGCCAGGCAAACTGAGCTGGGAGTGCAGTGCTTAAATAGCCTGGGAAGTAAGACAGTTCTGAATATAGCAACTAAGAAGTGCAAACCACAACCGCAGCTCAGTGCACAGCGATGTGAAGGAAGGTAGAGGTGAACCATGTTGCCAATGTATGTGCTAGCAAAGGAGTGGATTCATTAAAGCTGCAAGCACCAGCGCATGTGAAAATCTACAGAAATGTACCATGTTTCCAAAACATTTCCACTGCGCAAACGTTTGCCCGGGGCAAATATTTGCTATATTCAAAAGTGACATGCAAATAAGCCTACTTAGGCAGTCTATGGGCAAACATCCAGATTAGCACCTCATTATGTCCTGATCTGCATGCAGTTTGCCCAGTGCAATTGCAGGGTCCCACATCTCCACTTGCAGGTCAGTCTGGAAGTACAGGGGCTGGTTGGGTCTGCCCACAGCTCCAACTGTAGGTCAGTCTGGAAGTGCATGGTGGTAGCTGCAGGCTACATTTGTACAGAACTGCATAGAATATTGTGCCCCAGGGGACATCACAGAACAGGCACAGGTGATGGTGCTGCATGCAATTGTCAAACTGTAGTTCCTGTTACAGTGCACAGCGGACACTACAGTAACAAGGGCCAGTAGTGTGAGGGACACAGCAATGCCTATGGTGTGTAGGGCATCAATGACTGCTGCACTTTACACAGTGATGGGCCCATCTTGCAGGTGTGTACTGACAGTAGGCATTACTTTTATGCTGCTGCGTGACCAACATATGCTGCACCACTGGCATGGGATACTCACAGTGACATATACATGGCTGGCTATAGAAACATAGAAACATAGAATTTGACGGCAGATAAGGACCGCTTGGCCCACCCAGTCTGCCCATTTCCCTACCTGATGGATAAGCTGCAGGTCCTAGTTAACCAGCAGCCTACTTCTTCCTACCCCCACCCCCTAGAATTGCCTTATGACTGTCCCATGCATGCTTGAATTCCACCACTGTTTTTGACTCCACAACCTCCTCTGGAAGGCCGTTCCATACATCCACAACCCTCTCTGTGAAAAAATACTTCCTTAAATGTGTGCTATGTGTGCTATGGTGTGCTATGGTGTCTGTACAGATGTGTGGTATGTGGCCAGGGGGACACATACCATCAGACAGACACACTGGTGTTGGGGTATTCCCTACATGGGACCATTTGCACTGCATGGATTGTCCCATCCTTATGGCATCACCCAATATGTGGTGCAGACTGGCCACCAGTACACCCTCCCCTCAACACCCTTCACACCCCAAGTGCTGCATGTGTATGCTGGATTCTGTTGGTGTCCACTAAAGGGTGGTCTGCAGGTCTGTGCTGTATGGACACACTGCCATGGTGTCCTCTGGGTGCAGAGTCACCCCTTCATGCCTTGCATGGCTGGGACCAGTGGCAGATGATGGCAACATAGAAGGTGCCATCCATGTGCAGCATGTTTCTTCCATGTCTGGGTTCTTTCTATGTTTAACCCCATCATACCACTGACGAGTTAACTCATCCTGCTGCACTGCAGTTCCTGCTGCCGCCAATGGCATAACTCGTTCTGCTTAACACTTTTTTTCAAAGCCCTACTGCATACATACTGCTGCAACTTTTTGAAATCTGCCAAGTGAAATACATTGGAGAGACCTGCAGCTTACTATAACTGGCAGTCAAGCAAACCAACCACAGCTGAACCCGTACTTTTTTTTCCTTTCCCAAAGCTCCTGGTGCTCACCCTGCACTCACTTGCATTTTCTCCTCTGGACTACAAGCAGTGTCAGAATGCCGATCATTGTTTGCTTGTATTCATTTGAATCAAGGCAGAACACTGGACTGAATTCCATGCTTTGTCTAGTCAGTGAGCAGCAAAACGTCTTGTGAGATCTGTATTTTTCATGTTTGAACTGACACCACCAAACAGCATTGACTAAAAAGTAAAGGATTATCTAAGTTTTGAAGGCTTCTCAAATGTATAATAATTTGTGACCTGTTTTTAGTCTAAAAGCGATTGTCAAGAGAAACAGAAAGAGAAACTTTTTTGTCAGGGAGATTTCAGGGAATAAATAGCCGCACGTTTTGTTCTAAATGCGCATTACTTCAGCTTTCATATTTTCAAATGGGGAGAATAGTATGAGAAAGTCAATGCCTTTACTGCTTTTAGAAATGTGTTGATAGGACATACACTGCATAGTTTTTTCCCCCGATGCTAGAACAAAGCATAGTGTAAAAATAGTTCAGTGAAGGTAATTTTGTGGGACAGATCCGCCACAAATTTATACTGGTTGAGTTTTGTTTTGTGTGTTTTCCTAAACATTTTTTTTTACATAATGTACAACATTTTCATGCCTAAATTTTATTTTATTATATTATATCATTTTGTGCTTCTGTTTTGGCACGCAATTCGGACTGATTGCAGGGTGCATTCCTAATGGTGTCCCAGTGTTCCTAATGGAGTGTGAACATTCCTAATGGCTGACAATTGTGTATGCTAGTTGGGGGCCATTTTGTTGCAACTACTGTAATTTGATTGTCCAACATTTAGTGATGATTATTTGTATTTATCCCTATGTGTGTAGAACAGCCACATTTTGCAGTGTCTGAGTTGGTGAATGAGAGAGACAGTATGACAAGAAGTGATCTTGGCTACCACCTTGTAGGTTGCACACCCGCCACACAGATCTTGGTGCAGGGAGCGCACAGTGAGGTCCGTGCTGTCTAGGTGTATTTTTTCCCCACCTGTTGTGTGAATGTGGTTGCCGCTATGTGTGACTCCAGTCCAAGCAGATCAATCAGGAAGGCTTGATTTGATCGTTGGATGGGATCATTGGGAGGGAGTCACCACTTACACCAACATGGGACTCATGGTTGATTGACTGAGTCAGAGGAGGAACTGGAGGACACCAGGTGTGAGCTACTAATTTCTGTGGGGAGTCCTGAACTGCAGCCAAACAGGCATTATAAGGGCTGCTTGGGGAACAGGGTGTACTGTATTTGTGCTGTTCTGGGTGTGTGGCTTGGTTTTGAGTCTCAATTTTCTTTTTCTTGTTTTTTTTTTTTGCAACAGCAGTGACGACAGAGTTCAATTTCATAGTCTGGAGAAAGCCAATTGGGCTACCAGAAAACTACTCCATTTTTTGATCTGTGAAGGCCTAGTATATCATTGAGGAGGATGTTCAGGAGAGAGTGCTGTGATCATGACCTACATCAGGCATATGTGAGCTACTAATTTCCCTGGGGGAGTCCAGAACTATATTTTTCTGCTTGGTGTGTGAGGTGTTTAGCAGTTAGCAGTTAAATTGCTGAAGGATGCTGCTCCAGGGGACTACAGCCAAATGGGGGTTGTAAGGGCTGATTGAGAAACATGGTGTACTGTATTTCTGCTGTTCTGTGTGTGTGGTCCTCCATCCCACCCAACTCAGGGTCCTCACAATTTATAGAGTGCCCTGTGGGGGATACATGAGGCTTACTGACAGGGACAGGAAGAGGTGGAGCAAACCCATGCTGTATGTATCTTGAGTAGGGGTACCACTCATAACCTCACATAAGAGTGTCAAGGGGAGGCAGTTGGGGTAAAAGAAGGCACATGGAGAGGAAGGGTCCACATCAGTACAAGAGGTGGAATATTTAAACTGACATGTGTCAACCTATAGGACAGGTGAGACAGAAATACGGTATGGGAGGTGGGAGATGGTCCGGTGAAGAGACATGGGGGATGCAGGCAGGAAGAGGGAGGATGGTCAGATGTAATGGCAGTGGTGTGGCCATATTCCTGCAAACAGTGTGGAATGCAGGAGGGTGTCTAGTCTGCAGACAGCTTGGGCAGCTGAAAGAGGGAATGGAATGGCTATGGTGGTTATTAAGTATGAGGAGGGGGGTTGGGCTGAGGAGCAGAGGGGGAGGCTTCAGGGTAGGCTAAGATATCATGGCAGGAAGGGGACCAAGGCATGACACTAGGCCAGGGGATAAGGAATGGAGGACTTGGAGGGTGGTAGGGAGAGGTGTTGAAGGTGGGGTTTGAGGTGGGTCAGAAAGAATGAAAGGGAGGACAGCAGAAGGTTCCAGAGGGCACTACAGGCATGGAGATAATAACCTCTAACAGGTTCACTGTACTGCAGGATCTGGAAGGCCAAAAGGAGGCTGTGGTGCCCAAGAAGCAGAGGGACAATCAGACAGACCCAGGTATAGGGGATCCGGGGAGAAAGTTAGGGAGTTGGGGCAAAAGGGACACCAGGGGCAGGGAGACAGGAAAGACAGCTGTGAACACTAGTGGCAAACTAGCATTAGGGAATAATGATGTGCCACTAGTAAATATCAGATGGGCCACTAATATCACCAGTTTGCATTACTGTAAAGCTTTTTCATTGTGGTAGGAGGACAGGAGGGTATTGTGTTGAAGGCCTTGGTGAAATTTGTATTGGATTATCACAGATGGGTGGGGGATGAAGCGATAGACAAATTTGTCTATTAAGCTAAGTGATGGCAAGGTGGGGCCTCACTCCTTGCCCTAGCAATACTGGTTCACTGACCCAGAAATGAATATTTCTTAGCCCAGCCTGGTCATCACAGTTACTTGCAACTAGGCCATCTTGTTGGATGTCATTTTTCTTTCTCACCCTTTTCCCAATCAAAAGCTGTTCTCTTTTTCTATCAGTTTACTAATTTTATTTTACTATATCTCTATTTTCAGTCTTAGCGTTCACTGTAACTTTTTATCTAATTTGCCATTGTTTACACTAATGTGGTGCTAAACCATTTCCATACAACTATGCACTCTGTTTATTATGTTGTTACTTATCCGTCTCAATATTAACCTTTTTACTTTTTCTGTTTTACAGGTCTGAAAGGATGTGGACTACTTAATCATCAGATAAGTACTATTATATCACTACCTTTGCTATATACAGGTTGGATAGTCGTCCCTTCTAGATTATTGCTTCTGGCTCCCTAGTACCTTGGTAAGGGACTCTACACATATTACTTGAGTTTGTCAGTTTTCATGTAGCAGTTCTTGATGTTCTTGTTGTGCATGTTGCATAGAGAATGTGCATGTGCGTATGCGCATGTGCATGTGTGTGTGTGTGTGAGTGAGTGTGCATATCTACTTGTGTGCTTGAGTCTGTGGGAGGGTTAATGTGTGTGATCGTGGATTTGAGTGCATGTGTGTGCGTGTGCCTCTGAGTGCTGTGTGTGTGCATGTGTTTGAGTGTGTTCAGTGTGTGCTTTTACTGTGTAGTACTAAACAGCGGTCACATGGATTATTCATTGATATTTATTTATTTGTTTTACTGAAAAGTTTTATGCATGAATTTATCTGTGCTATCTGTCTCTGCCCTGAACACTGGAGTGTGTTTTATATTCATGGGTGGCAACAGATAGGTGATCCAGGTGTGAGTAAGTATAAAGGACTGAATAAAGGTAGACACCTTGGATGTGTTACTGCAGATAAAAATCGATTAAAGAATTTTGGAGTTTATTTCTTGTATGATTTTTTTCTTCCCATGTTGGTTATGGGCTGTGTTATGAATGCCAGCCCTGTACCATGAAGGTGAATGGTGAGGTAAGAGGTTGGGAAGCTGAGGCTGGAGCAACTCTGTACATGCAAGAGCAGTAACAGAAGGTGGACAGAATGAGCTGCAGCCTGCCACGTGAGCCTGTAACTGATGATGTGGCAGGAGGAATATATAGTTAAAATTTGTTTTGGAAAAAATGGTTTGCCCTTAGGTGCAGCGGTTGGATTTCTGCTTGTGATGCTCTGGTGACCCATCTTCTGGTACAGACCCGGGGAGCTGGAGTGCTGGCTGGAGAGAGTAGGCTTGAGCATATGATGACTGCTCGCCTTCTCTTCAGTGGAGGGTGGGGAGGTGACTGCGTGTTTGTTCACTCCTTGAGTGTGGGATGGATCCCATGGAGACCTTGGAAGGTGTAGTGTTTTTTTTTTTTTCCTGAACTCCCTTCCCTCGGGACCCATCTGCTGATTGTTCCCATGCCCAGGCTTATCCCCCTAGCTGAGGCTGCTGAGGCAGCCTCCACATCACTTGGACAATGATGTTAAGCTCAGATTACCCCCCAGGTTGGGGCCATGAGAGTGGGACCCCCTGGCAGGCTTTGGAGGCAGTGAATGGTGCAGCGGAGTGGGGCTGTCATGTCAGTGCCTGCATTTTTCTATTGCTTTTCCTCCTGAGGGCTTGGACATGCAATGACATCCAGTGTCCACCCTGACATACTGGCACTGATCGCTGCAGTGCACCCAATCTCCACCAAGAGTCCATCAAGCACCGCACACTACTACCCTCCCTCCCCCAGGAGAAGGAGAGCAGTCCACAAGACGCTCGATCCTTTTCCACCAGATGGCTGTCCGACTCCCCGGGTCTGTTCCTGAACCAGGGACATTGACATTGCAAGTGTACCTCTAACTGCCATGCCAGTGGGCTGTGTCTGGGGGGGTGTTTTCTGTGAAAGAGCTGGTTATCAGAGGTGGGGAGGGACCAGGGAATGTTTATTTGTTATGGTGGTGGGTTTTGGAGGGTGATGTGATCACCGTGGACATCCGGGAATTAGTTTTGTGTGATGGTTTCTGGGTTTTGGACTGTTGGGTTGATATCATAGACAACAGGGAATGTGTTTTGTGTGATTGTGCCGTATCTCAGAGGTTGGGGGGACTGGGAAAGTTTTTTTTTTATGTTATGGTGTCGTGTTTTAAAGGGTGGGGTGAACATCATAAACATCTGATAATTAGTTTTGTTTGAGTTCTTTTCCGGGGGGTTTGAACCCACATACCTCATGGAATACATTTTGTGTGATGGTGCTGGGTCCCGGAGTGTTGGGTGGACCCCATGGTCTCCCGTGAATGACTTTTGTGTGATGGTGCTTAGTCTTGGAGGGTAGGGTGGACTCACTGGATGCTGGGATGGTGATTCCTTGGGTGGTGTTTTGTGTGAAAGTGTTGGGCCTCTGAGATGAGGAGGAACCAGGGAATTTTTTTTTTGTGTGATGGAACAAAGAATCCATGTTGTGTTATGGTGCCATGTCTCTGAGGAGGAGGTAACCCAGTATACTAGGGGAATGCTGTTTCTTAGATGGTGTATGGTCAAGGAGAGTGCTGGTGGATCCCTTGGCACCATGGAATGTCTTTTTTAATGACTGTGCTTTATCTTGTTACCCTCTCTCCCCACGCAGAGGCATGGCACAATAGCTCAACATTGATTCCCTGGTGTCGGGGTCTTCTCACTCACCTTCAAACACCTGGCACCATCAGGCAAAATGAATTCCCCAGTGTCTGCAGAGTCCATGCCACCAGGTTGATAGTGAATGCCAGGAATCTGACATATAAAATGGGGGACTTGATGACCATCATCGAACACAACAAGTTAGACATCATAGCAGTAACTGAAACTTGGTGGACTATTCATAACATGTGGGAGACAGTTATACCAGGTTTAAGGCCATTTAGGAGAGATAGGAAGGACAGGAAGGGGGCTGGGGTGTTGCCTGGACACCAGAAACTATATTTTTTGTATTTGGGCCTGCTTTGCGAGGGCATGTGGAGGACACATGACACTAGAAGAATGTTTTACCTGCTACTGCTCCTGGAATGGGAGGGAATCTGGGGACCAGTGGACAGTAGAGAAAGCTGTTTTTTTTTTGTGTGGACCTGGCATGGGAAGGCTTGTGGGGGGCTATTGGACACCTTGCAATGCTTTAAATGCGGTGGTGCCTGATTGCCTGGAATGGTAGTGAATTGGTGGTCCTATGTCCAATTGGAAATGCATTTTGTTGTGGTGGCGCTTGCTTTGGATGGGCATATGGAGGACATCTGACACAAGGAAAGTGCTTTAGTTGGTGTTGCGTTCATATGGGAGGGAGTTTTAGGGCCAGTGGACACAGAGAAATCATTTTTGTTGGTGAGGCCTGGTATGGGAGGGCTTGTGGGTGCGCCATCGGACATGAAGGAATGCTTAACTTGAGGTGGTGTCTGTTATGGGAGTGAATTGAGGGTCCACTGGACAACTGAGGATGTGTTTTTTGGGAGTGGACCCTGGTGTGGAAGGGAATGGGGAGCCCATTGGACAACAGGAAGTGCATTACTTTAAGTAGCAACTGGTATTAGAGTGAATTGGGGGACCACTACAGAGCAAGGAATGTATTTTTGTTGGTATGGGGGGCTTGTGGGTGGGCATTGGACACCATGGGATGCTTTAACATAGGTTGTGTCATGCTTTTATTTTGTTTGCATATGGGTTGGAGTGTACCCCCATTTTGTTTGCATATGAGTGGCGGCATGTAGCCATATTGTTAGAATATGGGCCTTGGTGTGACTAAATTTTTTTCTGCATACAAGTGGAGGTGTGATTCCATTTTGATTGAAGACGTGGTAGCATGCCTCCATTTTAGTTTTTACATTTCTGGTGTTTGGGCCTAGTATTGGTGGGCATTGATGGGGCCATTGGACACCGAGGAGTTGTTTACTTGTGGAGGTAATGGGGGCCATACTTGCCAACAGGGAAGGTTTTTTTTGTATCATTATATGCAAGGGCATGAGAGGGCTATTGAGTGCACTATGCTTGTTTATGCTGGGTGGGCAGGCAATGAGCAGTGAGGGAGGGAGTTAATGGCAGCTGCAGCAGTTGAGACCTGCGAGCACTGCCACTGCCATGTTCATCTCTGCATTCTCAGAATCCTCCTCTGGGTCCAACATTGAGGGCTACTGTAGCGCAGCAACCAAGAGCAGCAGTAATGGCCATTTCCAGCTCCTCCTCCTTCTCTGTGCAGCGGATTGGTGGGGCAGCTAGTTTGTGAGAGGATCCCAGAGTGCACAAGATGAGCAGTGTGAATGAGGATGCACTGTGGATCAAGGGGGGGTAATAACTGCTTGGGCACAGACTTCCTCTGCTACTATTCTCTTCATCATCAATTGCTTGCAGACCCCTTCTCAACTGTGCTGCTCCACACATTCCCTCAGTTGGTCCCATTATATTGGGAAAAGGTTTACAGGCTACTGCCCCCAGGGAGGCAAGGGACAAGGAGTGGTGGACGGCACTGCACAGCTTTCCATCACCATCAGATATGTTTCACTCTATGACTTACCTATCCTATATTTCCGAATTATGCATTAAGAACTACAGATCCTTTGTGACTCCTTTCATATATTTTTACTTCACAGTTTTGACAGGACGTCAATTCCATTCTAGATTACTGATTTTGGCTCCCTAGTACCCCAGTAAGAGACTTCATATTTTACATGGTCTTATTTTTACTGGGCCTGTTATAATAATGTACCTGGGAAGAGGGAACACTGGGGAGTGCTACAGGGTGTGGGGGGTGAGTTGATTACTAAAATGGAAGAAAGGGACCTGGATCATTTCTGATTAACTAAAGGTATCTAAGCAGAGTTCAAAGACTACAGGGAGGACAGTGGCATGTTGGGATTCATAGGTAGAGGTATCATAAGCATAAGGTGGGAGCTGGTTATGCCATTGTACAAGACACTAGTGAGGCTTCACCTAGAAGTACTGTGCAGAGTACAGTAGTCTGCACCATCATAAGAACATTTACAGGGTGGAGGCGGTCCAGAGAAGAGCAATTAAGATGGTACAAGGATTGCACCAGAAAACATATTAGAAAAGGCTAAAGGATCTCGATATGTACTCACTGGAGTAGAGGATGGGATCTGGGACAGAGGTTAGCTGGGTACAAGCAGTTACAGTAGAAGACTTGGGAAATACTGTTTTGCTTACACTGGTATGAGTTATTGAATTATTTTGATTAATTTGAGTGGTGGGTGGATTTGTCTAGTTGTCTGTTTAGTGTTGATGTAACATGGCATCTGTTTTGTGGTATTTTCAGGGGCTGTATTGATCTTGGTTAAGGGGCGGGCTGGCTGGTACCTTTTCCAGTGGGTGCATGCTGAAAAGGTGCCAACCAAGTAATCAGATTGCAGGGATTGGGCATTTACATTTATGCATTTATGCCATTGTATAATAACACACTAAGAACTACAGTTCCTTTGTGACTCCTTTCATATATTTTGACTTTTTAGTTTTGCTGGATGCTATCCCTTTAAGTTTACTGCTTCTGGCTCCCAAGTACCCTGGTAAGAGACTCTTCACATATTACTTGATTTCTATTTTGTCTGGGCATGTTATGTTAATGCACCTGGGAACAGGGAACTCTAAGGAATGCTACAGGATGGGGGTGGGAGTTACTGACTACTACAAAGGAAGAAAGGGACCTGGGAGTTTATCATTTTGATGACCTAAAGGTGTCTAACCAGAGTACAAAGGTGGCAGAGATGGTCAGTGGCATGCTTGGATGCATAGGTATAGGTATTACAAGCAAAAAAGTGAGAGGTGGTTATGTATAAGATGCTGGTGAGGAGACCCCAGCTTCATAAGGACATTGTCAGGGTGGATGCAGTCCAGAAAACAGTGACTAAGACTGCATAATGATTGCACCAGAAAGCTTATGAGGAAAGACTAAAGGATCTAAATATGTACTCACTGGAAGAGAGGATTGAACGGTTACATGATAGAAACATTCAAGTGCCTTATGAGAAGAAAAAAGGTAAAGGTATTTCCCACTAAACTACCCTCCAGACAAACCCATGCTTGAGGAAAGAGGGTGCCAGAAGAAACCATTCTGTGGCATGTGCAGCCATGCAGACATGGTGGTAACCTTGTAGCCAGGGGACACCTAGCCCTCCCCATGTCCAGTGTGCTCTCAGTTTACTCTTCCCCCACCATGGAGCCCTCCTGCCCAACAGAAACTGGTATATGAGCCTTTCGATGGAAACAAATAATTTGGGAGAGAGGCACAGGGGAAGGTTATTAAACAGGTAGGTAACTCTGGGGAGATTTGGGCCATTGGAGAACTATATAGAGTGGTTATCCACTGACAGAACTGGGTGCCAAAGCCATATAACTGCAATACCTCATGGAGGTAATCCCACTCTACAGGATCAAAAGCGTTGGAGGAGTCTATGGCTAGCGTGGCCATGGGTAGTGCAGAATGGGATGCCAACCACTTCAGGTTGAGTAACAGTCTGGTATTATCTGACCCTGATTTCCTCTGCATGAACCCCACCTGAGCTGGGTGAATGATGGAGGGCAACACATGGACTGCATCTCCAGCAAGTACCAGAGTGCTGTGACCCCGCTGAGGTATATGTGGTCTGGACAGGGGCATGGTTGGAGAGCATGATATTACCAATTCTGCTGTCAGAGATTCCACTGGCTGCTGCCATGTTAGCTAGCCAAAAATCTATATGGCTGTGAATGGCATGGGCAGGAGAGTAGTAATTGTAGTCCAGCCCCATATGGTGATCCCACCTCCACACATCAACTAGGCTCCATTCTTTCTTCATCTCCTGTAGGGCCATAAAGACTTTAGGGTGACTTTGTTGGGGGTGGGCTTGTACTTGTCGAGGAAGATGTCATAGACTAGATTGAAGTCACCCCCAATCAGTACAGGTATGGTGCATCTCCCCCAGGAGCAAGGCCCCCTTCCCCCTTGCTCTTTTCCCTCTCAGGCCTGTCCTCCACCACCAGTACCACAGAGGCCTTTTTTTTGTGAAACATGATATGGGAAGGCATAGGCTCACCACTGGGCCATAGGGAATGACTTAGTTGGGGTAGGGCCTGCTGTCGGAGGGCATGGGTGGACTCCTGCACATAGTAATTTTTATTTTTGGTGGTGTCTGGTATGGGAGGGCTTTGGTGGAGCCAGTTCAATGTGTGATCTGCTCAACAATGGCTTTATAAATTTAATTATTTATTTGCAGAGAGGCTCCTGATTACGACCAATATCCATGAATGAATAAAGTGCAGTGTCCCCCCCAAAAAAACTGCCTACACTGGCCTGTAATGGAATATTTTTTATATATAGGGGCTCTTAATTATCAATTTTGGCCAAAATGTGAATGAGCCAAACCACTCCGTCGAAGTGGCCCCAGTCAGCTTGGTCCTGCACTTTAAATAATATTAAAGCACCTTGCTGATCTGAGTTGAAGTCCTGCTGTTTTATTCTCTATCTGCAAAGACAACACTCCAGCTTCCTTGTCTCACATTTATAAAGTGCAGTCTACTAGGCGTGGCTGGGAGCAAATCACTGGGAAAGAGTCACAGCTTGCCCCTAATCATAAACCAGGGCTACACTACCTAGATCAGGCCACCCCATCTCCTGACTTCACTCCCTCTAGCTATTTAATAGAGGTTGGGGTCTGGCTCAGGGCCAGGTGATGGGAAGCAATTACAGCTCTCCTAGTACCAAGGTCCTGGAAAGAGGCTGGGCCTGCCCTTGATAGCACAGCCACTAGTTCAAATTCTGACACACTGACCTCCTGTTCATTTAACAGTTCTGCCACTGCCCAGCCAACACACAAATCGCCACACTGAGGAGAATAATATACTTTATTTGTGAGTTCTAAAACTGTACAATTATCTCTTTGGTGCCCCGTAGTCTCTCTTTCTCTCCCCCTCTTTCCCCTGTTAATGGCACAAATCAAATATTTTATTTTATGTCTGCCCATGCCTGGCCTATATATGCTGTCCTGCTGACCCCCCCCCTCCTTTATATACTCCCCTTCCTGCCCTTTTATGGAATTCACTTCATGCGCCATGTAAACCTAGGACTGACATTTTTTTTCATCAGCCTGCCATTGCCCAGCCTGTACACAAAAGCCACATTTAGTCCAAGAATAAACTGTATTTATAATTTATGTGACTATAAAATATTTTTGTTGGTGCCCCTTAGGCTCTGTCACTCAATCCCCCCCCCATGGCACAAGTCAAATGTTTGTTTATTATGAGTCTGCTTTTGTCCTGTCTATACACACAGACGTCCCTGTTTGTTGTGTAGTACTCTATCTCGGATCAGTGGGGAACCTGTTTATTGTGTAGGTGTTGTATCTTGGATCAGTGGGGATCCTGGTGGTTCACACAGGGAAACCTACTATGAGGGGGGATGGGACAAAACATTGTTAGGACTGGCATCTTTGGGAGGGTGATGGGGTGCACACAGTGTGGGGTGGCCATGATAATGGACTGGCTTGGAGGTTCAGTGTTGCCCAGTATGCTACCAGTGGGCACAGCTCAGGAAGGAGGTTGAGGGGATTAGGAGGCAGCTAAGTGTTCTGGGGGGCAGTATGTTTGGGGAAGGGCAGGGTCTCACTGATGGTGCTGCACCAAGCACTAGAGATGGGCATGGGGAAAGGAGCACAGGAAAGTACTTGAGGGTCGCATGGGGACCCTGATAGAAGAGTCCCAAAAGGAGGACACTCCCAAAGAAGCATGCAGGTAGCTGGTGCTGGACAGAAGGAACTGGCGGGGGTAGTGGGGTCAGGCCTTGGGCTCAGCAACCTGTTCAGCCCTCTACGTCTGCTTGAGGAGGAGGGGAGTGCTGGGGGGGTAATGCAACCATGATGGAGGTGCTTAGGGAGGGAAAGAGAGGGTGAGGACCTGGTAGAGACAGTGAGGGAAGCCCTCTGGTCCCTTAGGATGGAGAAAGCACCAGGGCCAGAGGAACTGCATCCCAGGCAACTGGTGGATGTCCTTGCAGAACCCCTGGTGGACTTTTTCAGCATCTCTTTGATGATGGGGTGTATGCCACAGGATTGGAGGGTTGCACATATCATGCCTATCCACAAGGGAGGATCAATATAGGAAGTAGGGAACTACGGGCCCACCTGCCTGACATTGGGGGTGGGCAAGGTGATGGAGGATATTATCAAGGAAGGGCTGGGCAGGTACTGGAAAAACTGGAGTACCTTGATGATAGCATGGCTTAATCCTGGGGAAATCGTGTTGGACAAACCTTGTAGTGTTCTACGATTGGGTGACGAGTGCCCTAGACCTAGGTAGGCCAGTGGACATCCTCTTTCTTGATTTCAGCAAGGCATTTGACTCAGTTCCTCAAGGAGGTCCTGGTAGATAGCTTGGGGAAATGGTGGTGGGATGTGCTGGCAAAGTCCAATACAGGGGGAATTTCTTGTACTAGAAATGGAGAATCCCAAGTGTGTGGGGGGGGGACAGCAGGGTCAGCTCCCATTGTGGGGGCTGACTAAACGAGCAGATATGAAAGACCATTCAGCCTACTCTGCTGCCATTTTAGTATGTTACTATGATGTTGCTGGGTGTTTGAGAGTGGGGGTTGGGGTAACCACTGGACACCAGAGAATTTTTTGGTGTGATGGCTCCTGGTCTCAGATGGTGGGATTATCTCCCTGACACAAGTGAATGCATTATTTGTGAGGGTGGTTAAAATGCTGACTGATGTTATCCGGTTATAACCAGATAGTCATTTACATGCTAGTCTGTGATTTTACTTAGCTGTTCATGTTTGCCGATACCCAGAACTGCATACACATATGCAGTACTGAAGTGCTGATGATGTCGAGGCAAGTTGTGAATCACTAGTATAGTAAATCACTATTTGGTTATGAATGGGTAACATCAGGAGGCATTGATGCACATTAAAGAGCCTTCGAGAGACCCGGATATAATTGTTTAATTAAGAAATGTATCCCTCCAGGGTGTGGGTATACTGGAGGATTACCACGGCTGGTGTGGTTCGGTCATGAGGCACAGCTGTGTTATGCCCTCGAGTACACCCACACCCTGGAGTAATAAATTGTTATTATGCAATGCTCTGCTTTTTAAAGAGATGGAAAAAAGTAAGTTTTTTGGGGGGATTTTAAGTTATGTATATTTATTAGTGGCTGAAATAAAATAGTGCCGTTTGGTAGTGTGTACAGCAGCTTCACACACTCGCACTCTGGTTCTGTTGCAGGTGCTCTCTATATTAGTGCGAGACCCTTAGCAAGTGTTTTGTTAACATCCATAACTAAAAAAAAATTGTGTTTGAAGCCATGTGGCGGTATGCCTCCATTTAGTTTTTACATTTCTGGTGTTTGGCCCTGGTTTTAGGGGGCATTAATGGGGCCATTGGACACTGGGGAGTTGATTACTTATGGAGGAGCCTGGTATTGAAGGGAATGGGGACCTACTTGCCAACAGGAAATTATTTTTTGTGGTGTGGCCTTGTATGAAATGGCATGAGATGGCTATAGGATTTAAGAAAGTCCTTTACTTGTGGTGGCACGTAGTATGGGATTAAAGTGGGTGACCACTGGAAATCAGTGAACTCTTTAATTCTGGTGTGGGCTGGTGTATGTGGGCTTGGGAAGGTCATTGGACACCAGGAAGAGCTTTTATTTTGGAGGCTCTAGGTAAGGGAGAGAATTGGGGGGGAGGGACAACTGTAGAACAGGCAAAAGGTTGTGTTTGTTTGGGGTCTGGTATGCGAGGGCAGGACTACTCAATCTAGCCTCTCACCACCACAAGTAAAGTACTAAGCCAATGATATGGGACTGAAAGAGTAGGAGGGGATGTGGGGCTAGAGGGGGAGGAGGTTGTGTGAGGAGGTGGGGGTTCTGTATTGCTACTGTATATTTATAATATTAACCTTTTATTTTTTGACAGGATGCTGACTCCGGCACCATCAGATAAGTATTACTCTATCACTAAACTGTCCTATACTGCCTAATTACTCATTAAGAACTGTAGATCCTTAGTGACTCATTTCATGTACTTTTACTTTACAGTTTTGCTGGGCATTGTCCCTTCAAGATCACTGATTTTGGTTTCCTAGTACCCAGGTAAGTGACTCTTTATATATTACTTGGTTTTATTTTGACTGGGTCTGTTATGGTGACATACCTGGGAAGAGGGAACACTGGTGAGTGCTACAGGGTTGGGTGAGGGGGATTGATAACCACTAAAATTGTAGACAGGGACCTGGATCATTTCTGATGATCTAAAGGTGCCTAAGCAGAGTTCAAAGGCTGCAGGTAGGGTCAGTGGCATGCTGGGATTCATAGGTAGATGTATCACAAGAATAAGGTGGGAGGCGGTTATGCCATTGCACAAGACACCAGTGAGGCTTCACCTAGAGAATTATGTGAAGTTCTGTAGACTGCACCATCTTAAGGACATTTACAGGATGGAGGTGGTCCAGAGAAGGGTGATTAACCTTTGCAGGGCCATGGACTATATATCAGTCCAAAATTCCTATACGTTCTAATTCTGTTGGCAGCCTAAGGGTTAATAGAAGAAGAAGCAGGGGGAGGCAAAAACAGAGGATTATATTCAGAAAAAAAGAGTAGCGAAGATGGTTATTTTGGACACAAAAGCAGACACAGAGCTGTGCATCATGCAGGCAGTCAAGAAGGGAGAAAAACAGTCTTTTATTTAGTATATCTCCATAAAACAAGGAAAAAAGGGACACATCACATGGCTAGTTGAGAGGGGTAGTGTGATAGACAAGGATGACCAAAAGGCTGCCATCCTGAATGACTACTTGTGCTCAGTATTCACTAAGGAGAACTGCTGGTCCATGCCAAAAAGCTGCATCAAAGCAGCCACTAAGGGAGTTACATACTAACATACTAACATACTAAAATGCCAGCAGAATAGGCCTAACGGTCTTTCGTGTCTGCTCGTTTGGTCAGTCCCCAACCTGGGTGCTGACCTTGCTGTCCCCCTCGCCTTCTCTGGCTTCTCCCTTCCCAGTTCCGGATATTCTTGCTGCATTGGATTTTGCTTCCAGAACCCTTCCCCTGTACCTGTCCCACCCCCTCTTGAACCCCTCCACTGTCTCTGCCTCCACCAGCCCCCTAGGCAGTGCATTCCATGGCTCCACCACCCTCTCAGTGAAGTAGCACCTCCTCCTTTCTCCCCTGAATCTTCCCCCCTCCAGCTTCCAGCCATGCCCTCTAGTGGCCCCTTCCTCCTTCCTTCAAAGCACCCCGACTGTTCCTCCCCTATTTACCCTCTTCATGTACCTAAAGACCTCTATCATGTCCCCGCGGTCCCTTCTCTCTTCCAATGTGTACATATTTAGCTCTTCGAGCCTCTCCTCATAGGTCCTGTCCCCCAAGCCCCAAATCATTTTGGTTGCCCTCCTCTGGACCCTCTCCAGGAGGTTAATGTCCCGCTTTAGTGTGGCCTCAAAGCTACACAGTACTCAAGGTGGGCCTCACCAAGCAGTTATACAGAGGAGTATCACTTCCCTCCTTCTGAGGTGATCCCTAGCGATGCATTCCAGCATCCTGTTGGCCTTGGCTGCTGCCCTCCTACAAGTCTCAGAGTTGTTCATCTTGACATCCACCACCACCCCCAGGTCCCTCTCAGCCATCGAGACTTGTAGCATTTCCCCCAGGGTGTACACTTGACCTGGGTTTCTGGCCCCCAGGTGGAGTACCTTGCATTTCCCTGCATTGAACCTCAGCTTCCACTTTCTAGACCATCTTTCCAGAGCCTCCAGGTCCCCTTGTAGGGCCACCCTCCCCTCCTCCCCATCCACCACCGCCCCCAGTTTCGAGTCATCTGCAAAGAGACTCATCTCACTCCTGATTCCTGTCCTTATGTCCGATATGTAGGCGTTGAACAGAAGGGGCCCAAGGACTGATCCCTGTGGGACCCCACTAATGACCCTCCTTGGGGATGAGACTATCCCCTCAACTACGACCCTCTGGGTCCGGTCCTGGAGCCAATTGCCTATCCATCTGATCATCTGGTTCCCCACCTCTATTTCTCCCAGCTTATCCAACAGGCCCACATGAGGAACAGAGTCAAATGCCTTGCTGAAGTCTAGAAAGAGGACATCCACTGGTCTACCCAGGTCCAAGGTACTTGTCACTCAGTCATAGAACTCCACCAGGTTTGTCTGACACGATTTCCCCGGGATGAATCCATGCTGTCTATCGTCCAGGCTCCCTGACTTATCCAGGTCCCCCCCAGCCTCTCCTTGACAATGCCCTCCATCACCTTGCCCACCACCAAGGTCAGGCTGACAGGCCTGTAGTTCCCTGCCACCTCCCTTGATCCCCCTTGTGGATAGGCACCATATGCGCCACCTTCCAGTCTTGGGGCACCCACCCTGTCCTCAGAGAGATGGTGAAAAGCTCTGCCAGGGGTTTTTCCAGGACATCTGCAAGTTCCTTCAGCACTCTGGGATGTAATTTATCCGGCCCCGGTGCTTTCTCCATCTTAAGGGAGCTGAGGGCTTCCCTCACTCTCTCTGCTGTGATTTCCACTTCCGGTACCCCTTCTCCCTGCTTAGCCCTCCCCCCACCTGCCAGTGATGCCTCCCCCTCTCCCCAGACCTGCCGATCGGTAAGGGTCCCCTCCTCAGTATCTCTGTCTCCTCCCATGTATGATGCAGCACCCCCATTTTCCCTGGTGAAAACTGAGGTGAAGTACTCATTTAGTACCTCAGCCTGCTCCCCCGGGTCTTGTGCCCATCTCTCCCCTGATTTAATCCAGCTAATCTGCCCCTTCACCCTTCATTTTTCCCCAATGTATCTAAAGAACCCCTTGTTCCCTCTCCTAATTTCCCTGGCCAGGTTCTGCTCCTTCCTTGCCTTAGCTGCCCTCACCACTCTAGTGGCCCTTCTAGCCATCAGCTCGTACTCCCCTCGATCCCTTTCACTCCTTGAGCACTTGAATTGCTTATAGGCTGCTTTCTTTCCCCGCACCACCTCCTGGACCTCCCTGGTCCACCAACAGGGTTTTTGGGCCCTACCGCATTTTCGTCTTACTCTTGCACAGGTGCTGGTAGCATCCTGCACCCCTCTCCTGATGATTTCCCACCTACTATCAGCGTCCATGTCTGACCCAATCCCATCCAAATGCTCCTTAAGGATCCTTCCCATTTCCTTAAAATCCACCCCCCTGAAGTCGGTTACTTCCATCTTTGTGCAGCCTTCTACCCCTCCTAGGTCCAGGCAGAACCAGACCGTGGCATGGTCACTCCCCGCCAATGGGTCCCTTACCTCCAGGCCCCCAATCTGGTCACTGTCTGCCAGGACCACATCCAGTACCCGTGCCTCCCTGGTCGGTTCCCTCACCTGCTGTTAGGAAGCTGCCTTGAAAGACATCCAACAACCTCTGTTCCTGGTCACAGAGGATGTCATAGTCTCCCAGTCTGTTCCTGGCAAGTTTAAGTCCCCCAACACCACCACATTTCCTCTGCCCAGTCTGCAGTGTCTCCTAACATCTGCCACCAGACTGTCCTCCAGCTCCTCCGCCAGGGCAGAGGGTCTATACACCACTCCTATTTTTACCCTCTTGCCCCCCCTTGTTATCAAGGTGACCCAAATTGCCTCCATGGTTCCCTCCGCCTCCTCTACTTCCGAAAATGAGGTGGCCAATACTTACTAGCAAGAGGGTCATGAAAGGAAACCGTATATAACTACAACAGATCATACAAAATCCCCAGAGTGCAATACACAGTCTAATCTCATTCACCAGATAAACCTATTTTATTTAACCCCGTGACAAATCACTGTTTCCCTCCACCAAATCAAACATTCATCTAATAGTAGGATTCAATGGCACTTATAGAAAAGAGTTGGGGAATTTTGCCAGTGTCCTGGCTAAATTTCCCCATCCACTAGAAATTCCACCAACAGATGGTAACCAACCAAATCTGGTTCAGTTTCAGTTGGTTACCATCTGTATCCTCCTCCTCCCGGTCACCCCTGAAAAAGGGACTTCTAATCTCAGTGGGCCTACCAGGTCAAAAAAATTCATTAAATAAATTAGGGCATAGTAGCATAAAGTGAATTAGGAAAAAACTGTTAATTTTCCAGACCAGTACAGTGATCTAAAATAAAACTAATAGTATATGGCAAGAGTAGTCAGGTATTTTTTTCCACTGGGCACTGGCAGGAAGGTGGTAGATAGATATAGCGATAGATAGTTTTTTTTCCATACAGGATCGGAAATGGTGTGTTAGAAATGAATAGAAAACAAAGAGTGGACTACATGACATGTTATATAATAGGGAAAGGATAGGCTTTTTCTCCACAGGTTTTAGAATAGGGAAAGGGTAGGGTTTTTCTCCACAGATTTTAGAATAGGGAAAGGGGATGGTTTTTCTCCACAGGTTTTAGAATAGGGAAAGGGTAGGGCTTTTCTCCTGGGTTCAGGAGCGGACTCGGGTCGATGGGGGTCGGCAGGGAGGGAGAAGGATTGAGCGTCCAACAGCAGCTCTCCATCTCTGGGGAGGGGGTACCGTACTCTCTGCTGCATTACCGCCACCTGTTGGGGGAACCTCAGGGTGGTCAGTGCAGATGGGGAGATGTTCCACACAAGGGTAGATATTGGCAGGGGACTGGCTCCAATGTGCATCTCTACGCACACCGGCAGTCTTGTCCACATTACATGCTGACGTTAAGGGGGATGCACCAGAACATCAGGAAAAAATCCTGCCCTGGTCTAGGCAACGAGCCTCAGCATCAGTCCCGAGGCAGCACCCAAGACAGCAGACTCCGATGTATGCGCTCCCAGTCATTGTTCAGGTGGAGATATGGGGGATCTCCGCAACCCTGTCTGGAGAGTAATCCGAGGCTCTGCAGGTATGTGGGCAGCTTTAGTACTCTAGAAGCAGACTGCTCAGGGGATCTGCAGATTAGGACCTATGAGGGGAGCTCCAAGAGAGTGATCAGTGGCAGAAAGTAGGAGGGATAAAGAAAGAGTAAAGAAAAAAAAAGAATAGGGAAAGGATAGGGCTTTTCTCCACAGGCTTAAGAATAGGGAAAGGATAGGGCTTTTCTCCACAGGTTTTAGAATAGGGAAAGGATAGGGTTTTTCTCCACAGATTTGTGGTACTGTACTACAGCATCTGATGGAACGTTCTTTGTGTATGATGATCCCTACACTTGAAAAAGTGTCACGTCGGCAAAATATCAAAGGTGACATGTGGACCACTGATAGAAAATGCTAATGGTAACAAAACACAGCAAACTATTTTGGTTTCTTTCCTATAGTACACTATATAAGATACTGTATGGTGGCCTAAATACACAACGCTTTTCTTAAAACCTTTCTTAATTTGCTGTCCTCACTGTAACCGTGAGAGACTGAAGAAAATAGGTCTATTTTCTATAGATTATATAAGACTCAGGGGTGACATATCTAACTTTTAGAGTGATCCAAGAAGACTTTACTTTAGAAACAACTGGTCTGGGAAGACATAAAAACAATAATAGCACCAGATAACATAACTTAAATTGATTGGCGAAACCAACACAACTGTCAAAGAATAATTACAGCCTGGCATACTCTTCCTAAGACTGTAGTTGAGAGTCAAACTATGAATACATTCAAAAAGAGACTTGATGAATATATGAGTAAAAAAATTCTCCTTCCACCAATAGAACACTGAATGGTGGCAAGTTCACAAAAGGCCAATGGCCTACATAACTTGTATTCCATCTATGAACCATAGGGTAAAGGTGTATCACTGCTGTGTATTGACGACCTCCAACTATTCTATATAATGTATGGGGAAAAACATGTAAAAATATGGGAATAAGGCATAGTAGGATAGGGTAAAATAAGAAAAATGTGTTACTTTTCCAAGGGCAGTACAGTGATCTAAAAAATAATAGTACAGGGTAATAGCAGACAGGTATTTCCACAGTTCGCAGGCATAAAGGCCGGAGACAGATATAGGGAAAGACAGTTTTTTCCCTACAGGATTGACAATGGTGTGTTTGAAATGAATATGAAACAAAGAGTGGACTACATGACATGTTTTAGAAAAGGGAAAGGATAGGGTTTTTCTCCACATATTTTAGAACAGGGAAAGGATAGGGGTTTTCTCCACAGGTTTCTGATACAGTATTATTTTGTCTGATGGAACGCTCTTTGTGTGTGATGACCCATACACTTGAAATATCATTCTGCTGCAACAGTGACTTTGATACTAAAACAGAATGAATTCCCATTCTGCTTTAGTATATATATCACAGTGCAAGTGACCCCAACATCGTGGTACATGGGATGTCAGGCTGTCGAAGTGTCACGTTGGCAAAATACCGAAGGTGAAATGTGGACCACTAATGGTAAATGCTAACGGTAATCAAAAAAAGTAAGGTATTTCAGTTTCTTTCCTATTATACACTATATAAAATACTGTATGGTGGCCTAAATACACAACAACACTTTTCTTAAAACCTTTCTTTATTTGCTGTCCTCACTATAACCTTAGGGTGAAGGTGTATCATTGCTATGTATTGACGCCTCCAACTACTCTATAAAATGTATGGGGAGAAAAAACATGGGAATAATAACAATCAAGGCATAGTAGGATAGGGTAAATTAAGAAAAATGTGTTCTGTGTCCAGGGGCAGTATACTGATCTAAAAAATAATAGTATAGGGTAATAGCAGACAGGTATTTATTTCCACAGGTCACAGGCATGAAGGTGGTAGATAGATATAGGGAAAGACAGTTTTTTTTTCATACAGGATCGGCAGTGGTGTGTTTGAAATAAATATAAAACAAAGAGTAGACTACATGTCATGTTTTAGAAAAGGGAAAGGATAGGGTTTTTCTCCATTGGTTTATGGTCTTCTAGCATCTGATGGAACACTATTGTGTATAATGATACGTACAAGTCGTGAAAAAGTCATTCTGCTGCAATAGTGACATCACTACTTAAACAGAATGACTTCACATTCTGCTTTAGTATGTACATCACAGTGAAAATGTTATAGTAGATGGGACCCCCCCCCCCCCAGATCACAGGCATGATAGTTATAAGGTAAGAGAGTTTTTCCCAAACAGGATCAGAAACGGCTTGCTTGATTTGAGTGTAAAACCAAGAGTTGAATAATAGACAAATTCTAGAATAGGGAAAGGATAGGGTTTTGGCCACATGATAATGGTCTCATAGCTTATGATGGAACACTGTTTTGTTGACAATGCATACACTTGAAAATGTTATTCAGCAGCAACAGTGACATTACTAATAAAACAGAATGAACTTTCATTCTGCTTTAGAAGAGACGTCACAATGCAAGTGACCCCTTCATCTACATACAATAGGATGGCGAAAGGTTTAAGTGTCTCATGCGTGAACTAACCAGAGTTGAAATACAAATGGTTAATGTTAAATGATAACTGAAACATATACAACTTGCCTTATATGTAATCAGGTCCATTGCTTACCTTTTCTTCATGGTCTGTAATGTAAAATTAGTCATCAGAAACATAACCAAGGTCCCTGCAGCTGTAAGAAAGGTGTAATCCATAGACATTGAAAACTTGTATAGTCTAGTTAGCCCAAGAAATGTGTACCTGAGGCATTTGATGCAGAAAATAACTGAACGGTGTCAGCCATCTTGTTTTTGGTCATGTGACTCAGGGAATGTAGATATGGTACAGTCTGGGCCATGATTTATGCATTCACTTCCCTGCTATGTGAAACAAGCTACTTCTTACTTTTATTTTATTATTTTATTGACATGTACCCCATAATGCAATAGGTAGACACCCTATGGATCAGCATAGGCCTACCATGGGTGGTTGGGTCTGGCACACTGGCTATTTGCAGGTGGGACTATAATATGAAACTAGTGATCAGAAATTTAATTGACGCCCCGCAGCTGTAAGAAAAGACATAATCGATTGACATTTACAAATTTTATGATCTAGTAATCCTAATAAATGTATAACAGAAGTGGTTTGTTGCTGAAAATAATGAACATCGGTGGCTATCTTGTTGTTTGTCATGTGACCATGATGGTGTAGATATGGGTACAGTCTGGGCCTTGATTTACTCATTCACTTCCCTGTCATGTAAAACAGGATACTTCTTAGTTGTCCTTTATGAACCTATTAACATATACCCTACAATGCAATAGGGGGTCACCCAATGGGCCAGCATGGGCATACCATCGGTAGTTGGGTATGACACCCTGGCTATCTGCATTAATGTGAAATTAGAAATCAGAAATTTCATCCGAACCCCTGCTACTGTAAGAAAAGCTGTAATCTATTGACATTTGCTACTTTTAAAATCTAGTTATCACAATAAACGTGTTGTAACACAAGCAGTTTGACACAGAAAATGACCCAACAGTGGCAACCATTATGTTTTTGGTCATGTGACCCAGGGTATGTTGGTATGCGTAAAATCTGGGCCTTGATTTACTCACACTTCCCTGTCATGCAAAATAGGCTACTTCTTACTTTTTCTTTCTCAATTTTTTGGGATGTACCCCATAATGCAATAGGTGAACCCCTCATGGACTAGCATGGCCCTACCATGGGTGATTGGGTATGGCACCCCAGCTATCTGCTGATGGGTCTATAATGTGAAATTAGTGATCAGAAATTTCATCCAAGGCCCTGAAGATGTAAGAAAAGACATACGCCATTGACATTTACCACTTTTATAGTGTATTTATCCCTACAAACGTGTAATAGAAGCAGTTTGACACAGAAAATAATCAAACAGTTGCCACCATCTTGTTTTTGGTCATGTGACCCAGGGGATGTAGATATGGGTACAGTCTGGACCTTGATTTACTCATTCACTTCCCTATCCTGTAAAACAGGCTACTTCTTACTTTTCCTTTTTGAATTCATTGGCACACACCCCATAATACAATAGGTGGACACCCCACGGGGCAGCATGGGCATACCAAGGGTTGTTGGGTATGGCACCCTGGCTATCTGCAGGTGGGTCTGCAACGTGAAATTATGGATCAGAAATTTCATCCAAGTCAGTGATGCCATAAGAAAAGGTGCAATTCATTGACATTTACCACTTTTATAATCTAGTTATCACAATAAACGAGTAACACAAGCAGCTTGTCACAGAAAATGACTGAACAGTAGCAGCAATCATGCTATTGGTCATGTGACCCAGGGGATGTAAGGTATAGGTACAATTTGGGCCTTGATTTACTCATTCACTTCCCCGTCATGTAAAACAGGCTACTTCTTACTTTTTCTTTCTCAGTTTATTGGGATGTACCCCATAATGCAATAGGTGGGTCCCTCATGGACCAGCATGGCCATACCTTGGGTGATTTGGTAAGGCACCCCCGCTATCTGCTGGTGGGTCTATAATGTGAAATTAGTGATATGAAATTTCATCCAAGCCATTACAGATGTAAGAAAAGGTGTACTTCATTGACATTTACCACTTTTATAATGTAGTTATTCCTACAAATGTGTAGCAGAAGCAGTTTGACACAGAAAATGACAGAACAGAGGTAGCCATCTTGTTTTTGGTCATGTGACCCCGGGGATGTAGCTATTGGTACGATCTGGGCCTTGATTTATTTACTCATTCACTTCCCCATCATGTAAAGCAGGCTACTTCATACTTTTCCTTTCTTTATTTATTGGCATGTACCCCAGAATGCAATAGGTGGGCCCCCCATTGGCCAGCATGACCCTACCTTGGGTGGTTGGGTAAGGCACCCCAGCTATCTGCTGGTGGGTCTATGATGTGAAATAAGTGATCAGAAAATGTGGAATCTATTGACATTTACCCCTTTCATAATCTAGTTATCCCAATAAATATGTAAGAGAAACAGTTTGACATAAAAATGACCAAACTGTGGAAGTCATCATGTTTTTGGTCATGTGACCAAGGGGATGTAGGTATGGGTACAATCTGGGCCTTGATTTACTCATTCACCTCCCTGTCATGTAAAACAGGCTACTTCTTACTTTTTCTTTTTGAATTTATTGGCATGCACCCCATAATACAGTAGGTGGACACCCAATGGGGCAGCATGGGAATACCATGGGTAAGGCTATAAGAAAATCACGGCATGCACGGATTTCACAATTTCCGCGATTTACAAGTGGTACCGTGAAATTGACTAATTTCTTCATTTTACCATGAATTTGTTCGAAATGTTCAAAAAAAGCTCACAATCCTATCCTAAAGCATCACCTGTCAGTTTTCTCATTGATGAGTTAACACAGCAACCCCCCACCACCACCCGACAGAAAGAGAAGGACATCTGCTCTGCCTGGACATTTTCTTATCATCATTTAGTTGATGCTGCAAGGCATGTCCCAGTGCTGGTGTGAGACTTTCTGTTAGATATTTGTACGTGTCCGTGCTGCTGCAGCTGGTGCCAAAGCAAAGAAGATGGGGCGAAAAAGCAGAAGCAGCAGGCGGTGGAGGAGACACAAGGGGAAGCAGCAGAGCCCAAGGTAAAACAACAAAAAAGAAACCACCCATTCAGAGCATATCTTTATCCTTTTCAGTACCTTAGGGTAATCCTCTGGGGGTGACTACTGTAGGGACCCTCGTACTGAAACTGCCAAGGTGCACATTACTTTGGATAACTATGCAGGCTGCTGCAAAGGTGCTACAGTATTAATACGTCTAATTGTCTCTAATTAACAACCATGTAGACACACCTTTTCACGTGAGTTTATCTTCATGTGGTAGTTTTCAATTCACCCCTATCCTTCCACAACTTCAAGTAAATGACAGTGTTGCAATGATATACTGTAATAAAATAATCAAAGCAAATTTATTTGGTTATTTTATTATTTTTCGATTATTTGCATTTTACCATGAAAAGTGGTATTTTTTACCATGCAGATGCCGTGCAAAACGGTGATTTTTGCCCTGATTTTCTTACAGCCTTAACCATGGGTAGTTGGGTATGGCACCCCAGCTGTCTGCAGGGGGTTTAGATTGTGAAAGTAATGAACAGAAATTTCATCCAAGCTCCTGCTGCTCTAAGAAAATGTGTAATCCATTGACATTTACCTTTTGCATAATCTACTTATCCCAATAAATGTGTGAGAGAAACAGTTTGACACAGAAAATGACTTAACAGTGACAGACATTTTGTTTTTGATGATGTGACCCAGTGGATGTAGTTATGGGTACAATCTGGTCCATGATTTACTCATTCACTTCCCTGTGATGTAAAACAGGCTGCTACTTACTTTTTCATTTTGAATTTATTGGCATGCACCTCATAATGCAATAGTTGGTCACCTCATTAGCTATCATGGCACACCATTGAAGATTAGGTATGGCACCCGGCAATCTGCAGGTGGGTCTGTAATGTGAAATTAGGGATCAGAAATTTCATCCAAGCCACTGCTGCCATAAGAAAGGGTGTCATCCATTAACATTTACCACTTTTATAATCTAATTATCCCAATAAATGAGTCAAAAGCAGTTTAACACAGAAAATGACTGAACAGTGTCAGCCATCTTGTTTGTGGTCATGTGACCCAGGAGATGTAGCTATGGGTACAGTCTGGGCCTTGATTTACTCATTCACTTCCCTGTCATGTGAAACAGGCTACTTCTTACATGTTCTTAATGGATTTAGTGACGTGTACCCCATAATCCAATAGATAACCCCCCATAGGCCAGCATGGCTCTACCCTATGTGGTCAGTTCTGTTCACTCTCATAATCCGTAGGTGAGAAACCAATGTGGAATCTGTGTTTATATAAAGAATTTGTAACCTGAAAGTGAAAATGAGTTACATTTTAGACAACATTTGTTATCAATGATGCAACCAATTTTAATGTTTTTACAAACTTCAATATTTTTTGCGAATACAAATTCACAAAAACAATTGAAATTTCACTAAATAAGCATACATATCTCCAAACTGCTTAGTTGGAAAACTTATATTTTCACTTTAAATTATAGTTGTGTTAGGTTCTTAGTACCCTGACAAAAAAAATGTTACCAGGGAATTAAGAAAAATTATGCAATAACGTCATAACTGATAGGTGTACAAACCCAGTGAAAAAAACTCTGGCAGCAAGGATATGCAATTTGCAGAATAACCTTAGCAGTGTAAATTTATGTAATATTTACTGGTTAAGGTCAATAAACTCCACTGGCAGACCCTTGCAAACTCCAGTATTAACACATGTGAATTACTGACTTCCAAGAACCATGGTTCTACAGTATGTCCGCAAAGTCACGCAAAGCTGTGCAAAGCTGCACAAAGCCACAAAGTTACGCAAAGCTGGTTTGCCCAGATTTAAGATGACCTTTTCCTGGGTGGTAATTTTCACCACGCAAAGTGTCGTGCTAAGTCACGCAAAAACACTTTGCATGGCGCTAATGCTCTGAATATAGCATTGAAACGATATTCATGAACATGCACCCTCTTTTTGCCACTTGCATACATTATACTTTTGCCCGGCACTAATACAGTTTGTCTGCACTATTTGACCTTTTGAATATAGTGGACCTGTGCAAACCCTGCATAAACGGTTTGCGTCCAGTGCAAAGTTTAGAATATCTGGCCCCTGTTCTGGATTCCCACTGTACAGATTTTACCGTGAAGAACAATCACATCCACCAGTTAACAGGAGGCTAGGCCAAAATGTTTGCACTGTATAAGGTGGCCAGTGTAGTATAAGGTATACCATTAGAATGGTGACTTAACATTGGCACCGCAGTTAGGGAACCACAACATGACGTCACTGACAAGGGTGATCTAGATTTTAGATCGCCCCTCACTGAGGCCACCCTTTGCACTCACACTATTTCTATCCTCTCTGGGGCATGCCAGCTCCAGAGGTTGTTATATTTTATTTATTTATTTATTGAAATTGTTTCATCATGAAAAGCACACTGAGCAAGAATTGCTCATCTCCCGGTGCGACCTGGGGCAGGGGGCTACAGTGGGGAATAGGACAAGGGTAGTCCAGGTCCTGACATATATAAATACAGTTACAATACAGTTGAAAACATTTAGAAACATAGAAACATAGAATTTGACGGCAGATAAGGACCACTTGGCCCACCTAGTCTGCCCATTTTCCTAACAGATAAGCTGCAAATCCTAGTTAACCAACAGCTTACTTCCTCCTACCCCCCACTAGGACTGCCTTATGTCTGTCCCATGCATTCTTGAAGTCCCCCACTGTTCTTGACTCCACGACCTCCTCAGGGAGGCTGTTCCATGCATCCACAACCCTCTCAGTGAAAAAATACTTCCTCACATTACCTCTGAGCCGTCCCCCCTCTATCTTCAAATTGTGCCCCCTTGTTCTTGCACATCTCTTTTTCTGGAAGATGCTACCCTCTTGGACTTTGTTAATTCCCTTGAAGTACTTGAAAGTTTCTATCATGTTCCCTCTCTCCCTCCTTTCCTCTAGGGTATACATATTAAGCTCCTTTAGTCTTTCTTTGTATGTCTTCTGGTGCAGACCCTGCACCATTTTGGTTGCCCTCCTCTGGACAGCCTCCACTCTGTCTATGTCTTTGCGGAGATGGAGTATCCAGAACTGCACACAGTACTCCAGATGGGGTCTCACCAACTGTCTGTACAGAGGGATAACAACTTCCTGTTTTCTACTATTGATGCCTCTTTCTATGCATCCCAGTATCCCCCCAGCCTTCCTTACTGCCTTCTCACATTGCTTGCCCACCGTTAGGTCATCTGATATAATTACCCCAGGTCCCTTTCTATTTTACTGTTGTCAGTATCTCATCCCCATTGTGTACACTTCCCGGGTTTTGTTTCCCATGTGCATTACCTTGCACTTCTTTGCATTGAATCTGAGCTTCCATATAGAAACATAGTCTGCCCATTTCCCTACCTAACAGAAATAGTTGGGTGCAGATGACAGTTTACCCCTACTTATAGTATAGAAGCAATTACATGGGGAAGTCATGCTTTATACCTTGAAAACATATAATTAGATAATACAGCTGCATATGTTTGACAGGAAATGGTGAGTGTGGATTAATACATATACTCCAATAGTCAAGAGTAACAGTTACAATGAGGAAATCCTGCTCAGGTATTGGGTTGGTATATAATGAGATAGGGGTAAGTGCAAGCTAGCTAGCTCAAAAGTTGGGATCAAGTGCAGTAGTTGGGTGTGGTTAGTGAAGTAGAACCATTGGGCCTACTGGGAGAAGAAATATAGGAGTGTCTGAAGTAGAATAGATTGGAGAGTGAGCTGCAGGAGCAGTTTACTGAGCAGTGGTTGGCAAGGGCATAGGATAGTGAGCGGATAGAGGAAGAGTGGCAAATTTCAGAGGGGAAAGAGTACCAGAGTTGAGGGCAGTGGTGAGAGAAGGAGGCCTGGCCAGCTTGGGTTCGATGTCTGGAGACTAACAGTAGCCAGGAGTCTAGGGACCTTCAGAGCATAGGTGGGTGCCAGAGAGGGTGATAGTATGGAGGTCAGATACACTGGGAGGGTACCAAACCAGTTCTTCAAGATAAACTTGGCACAGTGTATTAGGCGGCAGTTCTCAAGGGAGGGGAGAGCAAGGGAGTGATATAGCTCGCAGCGGTGGGTGCGAGGAGGATCGTCAAGAGCAAACCGGCAGAAAGCATTAAAAAGGGTATCCAGTTTGGATAAAACTGACTTGTGGTCGGCACTGTAAACCATATCACAATAATCAAATGAGTGAAGTATCATCTTCTGGATAAGCTCACAACGGACCGGATAGGGAAGATTAGAATGGTTCGGATATAAAGCTCTGAGCTTGGGATGGAGTTTTGTTAGTATAGAGTCAGCATGGACTGCGAAGGTGAGGTGGCGGTCAAGCCAAACTCCAAGCAGGAGGTGACATCCTCCAGCTCTGACTCATCAAGGGTGTGGAATAGTGGGTGGGAGGGAGGGAGCCTGGCTAATCATTGGTATGTACCAAAAGTCATAGTTACAGTTTTTTTAGCATTTAGAGAGAGCTGGTGAAAGTTGAACCAGAGCTGGATTTTGTTAAAATCCACCTGAAGGGTAGAGGCAACTGAGGCTGGGGAGGAGCCAGAAGAAAATAGGATTTTGATAGGGGATTGTCAGCAAAATATACATTTTTTATCTACCCAATCAAGGAGCCGGTTATGGCACATCCTGCTGCAAGCCTGCCATCACATGACTGACCAGGCAGGATGAAAAGCAAGAGAAAAAAGAGACCGCTATGGTTCTCCAAGGAAACGCAGAGAAAGTAAAGGAAAAGAAGCAAGCATTCAAAAAGTACAAGTCAACACATAAGGAAGAGGATGGGGAGGGTTATCAGGAGAAACAAAAGGAGGCAGGGAAAGCAGTAAAGAGAGCAAAGGCACAAACAGAGAAGACAATTGCCAAATCTGTAAAAAATAGGGATAAACCATTCTTTAGGTATATAAGCAAAAAGAAGAAAAGTAAGGCAAGTATAGTAAGACTAAAAGGGAAGGAGGGAAGTGTGGAAGAGGACCAGAAGAAAGCAGACATACTGAACAAGTACTTTTGTTCAGTATTCACGAATAAAGGGGTAGGTGAATGACCACAGATATGGGAAAAGGGCATTAAGGGAAGGGAGCTGGACACTAGCCTTTTAATGGAGGAGAGTCCTCAGGGAACTAGCGAAACTAAAAGTAGACATGGTACTGGGTCTGGACTGGGTTCACCAGAGGATACTGAAGGAACTAAAGGAGGAATTGTTTGCACCTGTGATGGTCCTATTCAATCTATCACAGGATATGAGGAAGTTCTGGGGGACTGGAGGAGGGCAGATGTGGTCCCACTACGCAAAAGTGGAAATAGGGAGGAGGCAGGAAACTACAGACCTGTAAGCCTGACTTTTAATTTTTTTTTATTTATTTAGGAAATCGGAATTACAACCCTTTGATTCATAGACTCATTTCCAAAAGCTCCACGTAGAATAAAACATTGACATTCATACAGTACATACATAGAATAAATGTGGGTGAGCAATCATACAGAGTATAAGTACAATGAGCACTGGTTCATGCCTATACATTTGGTAGCTAAAACAGGGAAGAGCTATCAACATATTTACCTAATGGGTGGTTAAGACCTATACAATTGGTAGCTAAAGCAATGCATGATATGAGTTGGTAGTAAGCCACCTCAGGGAGGCCTTGTCTTATACATAATACAATGCATTCATAGTCCAGTGCAACTATATGGTAACCAAGGGAGGTGAGGACCTGTAGGATAGACCTGTAGGCTAGAAATAGTGAGGGTTTTGCACTACCAGCCCAAGGGTGGGTGCATGGCCTAGCGGCATGGTGTAGGATCCACAGGTTACCGGTTACACTAGCATTGACATGAGGAGAGGATATGGGCCCTTAAGGCAGCTTTTAAAGGACCTAGATTGGTGATTGATGTGATGACCGGTGGGAGGGCATTGTACCAAGATGGAGCTCTCAGGGGGAAGGATCACTGGTCCTGACCCTAGGTACCTTCCAGATAGTTTTTGGGGCAGCCCATGTGGTGTGGATGCTGAGATGGTGGCTGCCTGAAGAGAAGCCATGACACCTATTGGGGTTAAACCCAGGTGGATTTTTTTGGTGAAGAGACAGGTCTGGTATAATAGTCTTTCCTCAAGGGAGAGGATATTGATGAGTGTGTATAGGGTGCAGGTATATGTATTTCTGTCTGCACCACATGCCTTATTGATGACAACTTGTATTTGATGAAGCACTGTAGGATCAGCGGCAGCATAAATTGTGAGGTCATAGTCCACCAGTGACAAGACTGAAGAGGTAATGGCTAGGTGAAGTACTTCAGGTGGCAGGCAGTATTTATGTCTGTACAGGAGACCAATGTGGGTGTTGGTGGTGGAGGTGAGGATTTTTATATGTTCATGGAATGAGAGGGAATAGTCAAATGTAACACCTAGATACTTATACTTTTGGACCTGTGCCAGTGGGATGAGAGATGAGGAGTATTTCCAAAGGGGAAATCCTCTGATCTGTTTTGGCGGTGGGCATAGGGCATCATCTTAGTTTTTTTTTAATGTTGACCACCAATCTGTGTTCAGCAAACCAGTGTTCAATCTTAGAAAAGGAGTTTTGTAAGGTACGCTGGAGAGAGAGAGAGGATCAGGATGTGTGGATAAAGAACAGCATCATCCATGTCGAGGAGAAGGTTGCTGGGGCAGGATTTAGGCAGGGCGCTGAGGTAGATGCAGAATAGCAGGGGACCCAGGATAGATCCCTGGGGAACTCCTAAGCGCACAGGCAGCAAAGTAGATAAGGTATTATTAATTTTAACACATTGTGTTCTTGATGAAAACTAGCTGGAGAACCATGAGAATGGACAATAAGAGACCCCAATTTATTGTAATGTGTTAAGAAGGAGGGGGTGAGAAACTGTGTTGAACACCTTTGAGAGGTCTATAAACATGGCCCCTGCAATGTGCCCCTTGTCAAGTGTGGCATGTAGGGAGTTAGCAAATTCTGTGTGGGCAGTTGTAGTGCTATGACCATCTCTGAAACCATGCCGCTCCCTACATAAGAGGTTGCATGTGAGGAGGTCATCAGTGAGCTGATTGGCCATGATCTTTTCAAGGGCTTTAGAGAGTGGGGGGGAATTGAGATGGGTTGGTAGTTGTTTAGGAGACAGCTGTTACCACATTTCAATATTGGTGTTATCACTGCCATTTTCCATGAGATTGGGAACTGGCCCAGGTGCAGGGACAGATTTGGAAGGTCCATGAGTGGGGAGATAACTGAGTCTAGTGAAAGGTATAAGATATGCATATCAAAGGCATCTTTGCAGTAATTGGAGCTCTGGAGGGCTTTGGACAGGTAGGCTTTTGCTTCTGTAGGGGTAATGACTCTGCGTTTGAAGGGGTGGAGGAGCTCAGGTGGTGGGGAAGGCTGAATTGGATCGAAAAAGTTGCTAGGGAGGACTTCAGTGGCAGGCAAAGTTATGGAAACACTGCTAAAAGAAAGGATTGGGAAATACCTTGCAATCAGTAAATTACAGGATCCGAGTCAGTATGAGTTCACAAGGTGGAGATCTTGACAAGCAAACCTGATCAAAATTCTTTGACTGGGTAACCAGTGAGGTGGATCAGGGAGGAGTCGGTGAATGTGGCTGCCCTGGAAATCAATAAGGCCTTGACACCCTTCTACACAGAAGACTGGTAAGTGAGCTAGGTAGCCTACTGGGTCCAAAAATAGTAAAATGGTTATGAAGTTGGCTAAGTAACAGGACTCTGAGGGTGGTGGTAAATAGGCTTCACTCAGAAGAAGGTGTGATAACCAGCGGGGTGCCTCAGGGGTCGGTGCTGGGACTGGTCCTCTATAATGTCTTTATTAGCAACATTTCAGAGGGGCTGGATGGGAAAGTATGCCTGTTCATGGATGACACAAAAATCTGCAACAGAGTGGACACACCAAGGGAGCTGTGAGAAAATTACTGAAGATCTGAACAAACTGGAAGACTGGTCGAGGGTTTGGCAACTAGGCTTCAGTGCCAAAAAATGTAGAATTATGCACATGGGGCACAGAAACCTATAGTAAGAATATTGTACTATTTGGGGTGGAGGTAGTGATAACAACAAAACAGGAAAGGAACTTGGGTGCTCATCATAGCTGATGACCTGAAGGTAGCAAAGCAGTGTGATAAGTCAGTGGGAAAGGCTAGAAGAATGCTAGAGTGTATAGGGAGGGGTATCATCAGCAGAAAGAAGGAGGTAATGTTATCCCTGAATAGATCAATGGTGAGGCCCCACCTGGGAGTACTGTCTCCAGTTTTGGAGGCCCCATCTCAGGAAAGACATAGTTTGGGTGGAGGCAGTACAGAAAAGGGCAACCAAAATTGTGCATGGCCTGCATCAGAAGCCCTACAAGGAAAAAATAAAGGAATTAAACGTGCACCCTAGAGGAAAGGAGGGAAAGAGGAGACATGACAGAAACATTCAAATACCTCAAAGGGATCAATAAGGTACAGGATGGTGGCATTTTGCACAGAAAGAGATGCTCAAGGACAAGGGGGCATGATATGAAGTTGGAAGGGGGGAGACATAGAGTGGATGTGAGGAAATACGTCTTGATAAAAAGGGTGGTGGACATCTGGAACAGCCTCCCAGCAGAGGTGGTGGGTACCAAAATGGTAACATAATTCAAACATGCATGGAATAGACACAGAGGGACCTTAGTAACAGGGTGGGGGAGTGTGCTGGAGATTAATTAGGGTCTACGGTAGCACAGTAGGTAAGGACTTTAGGGCAGACTAGGTAGGCCAAGAGGTCCTTTTCTGCTGACAGCTTCTATGTTTCTATGATTTTTTAAAGGGGCAACAATGTCACATATCCTATTGAATTGAATGATGAAATACTCCAGAGATGCATTTACATCACAGGCACTGGTGAGAAAAGACCAGTCAACTTGTTACAGTAGGGTTCATAAATATGAGAGCTTGCATGTGCAGACCATGTATGTAGGCCTGACACAGCTTACATGGCCCAGTTGATGGTACACTGCATGCACTGTGCCCGTACATCTCCATTACATGGTACTGATGTGCTACTGCATGGAGACCTGTGGTATGCAATACTAGGAGACTTGTCCACATATGAGGTGTCACAACACATATGCATGATGGTATATAGGACTAAAAGCCAAGTGTGGGATACACCATGCGCTACATAGGATAGATGACAGCATACAGTATACACTACAAGCCCATTGATTGCCAATGGGCTTGTAATATATATGGTACGCTGTCATTAACAATTCAGTCGATAGGCAGCCATGGAGGTGTGAGAAGGGCTGTGCTGCTTGCCGACCAGAGACCATGCTAGGGTGGTGGCAGCGAGGTGGTATGATATTACCAGAGTGGGTGGGGTTGGGGGTCCACTAGACTACCAGGGAAGGGAATATATCTATTTCAGGACAGCAATTGGTGAAGGGGAAAGGGGGGGCCACTACACTATGGAAATGGGGTTAAACAATAGTAAGTGGGAGATCAGGCACCAGGTGGGACACTACACTATGGAAACATAGTCTTTATAATGGGATTGGTGACCAGGGAGGGAAGGACCACTGCACTATGGAAATATATTATTTTTCATATTGGGTGGGAGGTTGGGGATTAGGGATGGACCATACACTATGGATTTTTTTTATTAATGGGTGGGAGATCAGGAGATTGGGGACTGGGAAGGGACTACTACACTATGGAAAATTATGTTACTATATGGAGTGGGAGATCAGGGACCAGGGATGGGGGTGAGTGGGCTGCAGTACCTCTGCCAACCACTAGGGTTGTGTGGATTACTGCCAGTTTTTTCAGTGGTAATTTGCTCCATGCAAGGCCTTTGCAAGGCCCTTGCATGGAAATAAGCTGCTAATGAGATAGGATTGTGGGGATATGCATCTCTCCACTTCCTCATTTGCACTGTGGCCCCCCTCACTACTTTGCCCAGGGAAAACCCACTTATGCAGAGACAAATTGGGCTTTGTGAATACCAGCTCAGGTAACAGGAGGCTCATTTTGTAGTCTTAAAACATTTTGTAGTGATGGCATACATGAACAGAACCGTCCTTTACTTCCCAGGCAGTTCAACAGTGCGGCTCTCTATATGTCACCAACAATTGACCTCCAGCTGTGAAATGGTGATTCAGTATCTCAATTAATAAATAAATCCAGTATAGCACCAAAAGATCATGTAGCTAAACATATTAAAATGATTTGCAGAGGCATCGGGCATAGCACAGATTGCTGCAAGCATGTATCCAAGCTGCTTTCAGTGACACTGCATGCTGCTATGAGCGACCATGTTGCACAAGAAATTCTTCAGCAATTAGTAAAATATGTACCTTTTTCTCTAGGTGTAAGCATTCCCTTGGTCCATGTGCATTCCATGCTGCTCTGCATGAACATCCCAACTGTCGCAGACAGCAACATAGTGGGGTCATTTACACCTTGTTCACTTCAGCTAGAAGCACAGCATTGAGTAAAAAAAAAAAAGAACGAGGACACCTTCTGTTCCACAGTCTAGCATGCTACACATTTTTTCTTCCTTGCGATCAACATACTCCATGAACTGCACCAGATATTTGAAATGCCCCCAGCTGGCTGTGCTCCATTCCAGTACAGTCCTCATCCCTCCCTATCCATCACAGACAGATTTTTGCAGAAAATACCTTTTTTAGCTGACTTCTGTGTTGCCTCTCCAATTGCCTAATAAACACACTGGAATAAAAAATAAAAGTGTTCAATGTAGGAAGGGAAGAGAATGGTTCACAAAGATGATGGCAACAAATTGCTGGGGTGAAGCTTTAATTCCATCTCCTCTTACACATGCAGGTGGTATAAGAAAAAGACTGGCAGGGGGGAGTGGTAGATGGAACAGCACAGAAATGGAGGGACTATTTTATCCCAAAAAGTTTTTCCTACTGTTTATTTTCATTTTAAACTTAGTTTCTCACTATTTTATCAATTAATTAAAATTTACACAGAAGCCCATTTTCTAAGTACAATAATACCCTCAGGGTGGGTGGTACTGGGCAACATCAAACCTTCCAGGGGCTATAAGGCCCTCCACCTGCAGTGTCGGGCCTCATTACACCCCTGGGCAGTCTGGTATTGCCCAATACTGTCTATCCTGTTGGTTATTATTGCTTACTTACTCTTCAAAATATGGTACCACAACAAATAAATGGCATCTAACATGGCTCAACACGAAAAAGAAACAGTAGACACTATAGGAGTTGTTTCTAAAACCTCTGAAGTTTGATCCTCCTCCTCCTCTTCTTCTGCCACATCTTTCTTATTGCATCCTGAGTCACCATGCTAGAGTGTCAGTTTTCCAAAAATGCCATTTGGGTGAGTTCTTCAATGTCAAATCTGAAAAGGGAAACAATATATCAGTTCAGTGTAAACTCTGTATGCTGAACTGGAGCGTTTGTCAATATCCAAAAATAGTACTGTAAACTTAAAAAAAAAAACACATAAGGAACACATCCATGCAGCATCTTTAGAGTAGTTCAAAAAACTATGCAGCAGTAGAAGAGATAGTTTGCCATCAACCATCACCAACCCTGTTCAGAAATGGATACGGAAAGAAGAGGAAGAGAGAGAGAGATGGAAGATGAATTCTCCAGTTCAAGCAGCAGCATTACTTCATTGCCAGTGGCATCCTCATCATTCACCAAGATGAAGAAATGATGTCTCCATCAACAATTATTTGATTCTATAAGAGTTCATTTATTAGTCAATCTCAGGTTGATAAACTCATTATTCAATTTGTAATTGAAGATCTACAGTTATTCAACACTGTTGTACAGTCTTTGTTTGTCAATTTAGTAACAACCCAACAAAAAAGTAATAAAATGAAAAACATTAACAGATCGAATAGATAAAATGTACCAAAACATGAAGACAAGTTTGATATCTGAATTTAGCATTGTCAGTCACATATACACTACTGCAGACCCTTGGAGTGTGCCTGCCAGAAGCTATCCAGGTGTGACAGGTCATTGGATTGATCAGAAAACATTGACTAGAAATTGTGTGTGAATTAAAGGAAGATACATGTATGATGTTATTGCATCTAAACTTGAACATGTTTACCTGAAATATCACATCCAGAACAAGGTTGCCAAAACTGTGACTTACTACAGTTCAGACTTTGTTAAAGCATTTAAGGAATTTGGAAGAGATAATTGCACATCCATCAGTTCCACAGAATGACCACTATGACCAGCAGCAAGAGGGAAGCAACATCCATGCTAATGAAGATAATGATGACACCATCAGCAATGTAGGGACTTTCATTGATATATGCAGGATTCTGGATGATGGAGATGAAGACAAAGAAGACCTACAACCTTCCTTCATATCAGTGATGCACATCACATACCCTTAATTTAATAGCTGTAAAGTATATAAACACAACTGCTGCAAATCATGTGTACAAGAAGCTCTACTACAGCACAATGGTAAAATGCTTAACTCTTTGGAACAAAGTTCACCAAAGTTCAGAAGCAATTGAAATTGTTTCAGACAAAATTGGTACCAAGCTGGTTATCCATAATGATACAAGGTGAAATTCTTACTGCAGATCTAAAGAAAAAAATAAAATATATTGTAGAAAAAGTTGATGATTATCTGTATAACATCTGTGATGAACTTGGTCTCACAAGGTTTATAACAGCTGAAACTGCTTTTGTGGTGGAGCACTGCAAAGTAATTCACCATCTTGCAAACTCATTGGATATTCTGCAAGCAGAAACAAAATGTTACAAGGGATATCTTTTTCCAACATTGGTGGCATTGAAAAAGAAACTGCTTGATATGTGACCACTATTGGGTTATGCCACTCATCTTCTTGATGCAATTGTGAGAGCTGTGGGCACTCAGTTTGGTATCAGTTTTGAACAGAGACAGCTAATTCTGTCTAGCATCACATTACCACAAAATGTCATGTTTGATGGACTGACAATGAAAATGAAGCACACACTGCTACAAGCATGCTTGACAAGGAACTGCTGTCACTTCACAAAGATATTGGTTGAGGAAGGCAACCATCTGAAGACAATCTGGAGGAGGAGGAGGATAATTTCTTCAAATTCAAAGTAAATCAACAACCTAATCTGAGTGGAGTTCTTCAAGAGCTTGAGCAGTATAAAAAAAAACACAGATAAAACAGTAGACAGTTTTCAAACATTGCCAACAATAAAGAAAACATTCTTACATTACAGTACTTCACTTCCATCAAGCGTACCTGTTGAAAGACTGCTGGACAGGTCCTGAATGCTCAAAGAAACTGACTAGGTGATGACAACTTTGAAGTTCAACAAAATGGGTATTGATGTATTTGTAGGGAAGACTAACTAAAATGAGTTAGTGTTGGCAAAAACTGATGACTACCACAACTGCTACTTGAACTAATTTGATTAAAGTGCATTTCACACTTCTTTGATAATCTGTGTTTGCCTCTTATGTATGGTGGGTCTGTCATGTGGTGGTGGACTGACAATGTACACTACCAAACATACATGATTAACAATGGCCTCCCTTGATTGCCCAAATGCCCTTCCTCCCAGTTTTAGATTTTCATCCCAGATGATTGCTTATTTCGTTCTTCAATTTATTTTGCACACAAATGTAAACTTGCTGGCTGCCATTTGTCTTTTTCAAATGCTGTCTCTGTTGCCTGTCATTCAGAACCCAACTAAGAAATCCTAGACTATCTACCTCCACTTTGGTCTAGCCATTTTCTAGTGGAATGTTGGAGTACTGTCTGGAAATAATTTTATCATCATCATTTTTATGAACTCATCAGACAGTCATAAAATAAAAAAAAATATATGAAAATGCAGGGGTGAAGCAATTCTGGGTTGCACTCAAAAGAAAAATACAGTACTTGAATTAGAGAAAGCACACATGCCAGAAAAACAACTCTATAATAACAAAGGAAAAATTCCACAATGGTGCACAAATAAGGTAAAAAAAAAATTGGAAAAAAAGCTCAGCCTATAATGCTATGTAAAATGAGAACCAACACATTTTAATATAGAGGGATATAGAAAGGAACTGAAGAAAAGTAAGTATATGATACAGAAGGAAAAGAAGAGGTTAGATTCAAACCAGCACATTTTAAAGATAATGGGAAATTATTCTATGTTTATGTGAATAGTAATAGAGTAGCAGATAGGAAAATAGGGCCAATAATAGAAAATAATCCTGAAATAAAAGATCAAAAATTGTTACCAGAGGTGTTTAATATTTCTGTTCAGATTTTGCAAATCACAACATACCTTAAAATTGTATGGGTACATGTCAATATGCTCCCGACGATTCGCTCCCATGGTTTACACTCCCAAAAATTTGCTCCAATGATCACTCGCTCCTATGGCAATGCGCTCCTGTAAAACTTGCTCCCGCATGATCTGATTATGACAGTTCTATTTACTATCAATGGGCCCATGCCACCTGAACTCTTAGCCAGGCAGGCAGCGTGCTTTGATTACCTAAATTCTGACATCTCTGCTGAATGTCAACATGCAGCTATTTCATTGGACACTGAATTTAGGGTAGCCATCCAATCAGAATTGTTAGCCATCAAGTGATCAATTATTTTGAGGATGTATGGATAGGGTGCCCTAACAAAAGAGGAACAGGTGGAAGACATCCACATTATGAGCTAGAGCTGTGGAATCACTCAGAAAGTGTGAGCGATGGCAGAGCTAAGACAAACAATGTTGTCAAAGCTTTCCACAAAGGGATGCAAAGCATCCTGTGCATGTCACATCCAACTCTGTAGAAATTCATTGATAGAGGGGTACAGAAGAAAAGGGATGGGGAGCTTGAGCAGCTGAAAGCTAGGATAGCACCCAGTACATCATGGAAGGTATACCGTGACAATGTTGAGCGCCTTGCCTGTATCATCGGTAAGAGTCTTGAGTGCAGAACTGGGGAGCTCTTTTGGGGTGTTGCATATAGCTTTGGGTACAAATGCAGGAGGACTGGATTGGATTTTAACATTTTAGCAATAAAGGATGTGTTTTTAACTTTTATACTGATTGCAATTGACACTGACACTGGGATTACGTTAATTTATGTTCATTGACGTGCATCATTACTTCCAGATTCCTGACATGGTAAGCCATTCTAATAAGTCTCTGCTTAATATGTTACATGTACTATACTGATTTAGTTACTCTAATCTGTTTACTGACAAGGAAGTGAATTAGTAACAGGGGCGAGAGAGGGAGCAAATTATCGCTGTAGCTAGTTTTACCGGGAGCGAGTTTTCTTCAGAGCGTGTTGTCGGGAGTGAAAATGTGTGGAGTGAATAGATGGGAGCAAATTGTCATGCTCCCAAATTGTGTTGCAAATTCTGAAAAGAAGGACCATCCTCAGATCCTGGAGGACACTACTAATATATTATTATTATTTTTTTTTTTACCAGGAGAGATACACTAAGCTGAAAGCTTGTTTACAGGTGTGACCTGGGAGCACAAGGAAGTTAAGTGACTTGCTCAGGGTCACACAGTATGCAAGTGAGGGCTGTGGATTCAAACCTGGGTCTCCAGGTTTGCAGCTCAGAGCCTTAAATCACTGCACTATACTGCCTCCTTATATTAATAAAACAGAAGTCAAGAGCTTAATAGAGAAAGTCAAAACCCATAATTCTGTAGGTCTGGATATGTGGCACCATAGACTGCTAAGAGAAATTGGTGAATGGCTGATTGAGCCAATAATAACAGTGTTTAATATACTGTATTTTTTGAAACGGGGAGGTACTGGGGGACTGGAAAACATAGTTTCCCCATATTCAAAAAGGGTGATAGAACTCAAACTTCAAATTACAGGCCAATCAGCCTGATGTTGGTCTTAGGAAAATTAAAGGAAACCATATCAAAGGATAAATTAAACATGGAAATTAACACTAAAAACTTGACTGATAAAAGGCAGCATGGTTTTAGAAAAATCGGTCTTGCACTATAAATTCACAAGTAGTTTTTTTTGTTTGTTTGTTTTTTCTTATAAAAAGGTTGACAAATGTGGAACACAAACACTCCAGTAGATAGAATTTATTTTGAGTTCTAAAACCATTTGGTGAAGAGCCGCATAATATATTGGCTGGTAAACTGAAAACCATGAGTAAATACAATAAATTCATAAAGTGGATAACCAACAGGTTGCATAATAGAACTCAGAGGATGAGAATAAGAGGGAAACTGTCAGAATTGGGAAAGGTAATTAGTTGGGTCCCCTGGTGTTTGGTACTGAGATTAGCATTGTTTGCATTGTACATTAGTGATCTAAACAAGGAGGTGTATCACTGGCCAGTGAAAATTGCCAACAATACAAAATTAGGTGGCCGAACTGACATAACTAAAAATACCAAATAAAATGATCATACATATATCCATTAAAATGTATATGATATTTAGTAGCAAAAAATGCATTACTATGAATTTTGGGAATAGGAAACAGTTTTAAAAAATACCAAATAAAAGGAATATCCCTAAAAAGGAAAAAAATAGTGAGACTGATCTTGGGATATTAATCAATAAAGACCTAAAATTCAGCAATAATTGTAATAAATAAGTTAAAACAGCCAACAGACTACTAGGATGCATTAACAAAAAAAAAACAACTTTATAAATAGACACACACAATGCATAATGTCACTGTATAAAGCATGTCTAAGACTGCACTTGGAATATTATACACCAGCATGGAGTCCATACCTCAAAAGAGACATAGAAAATATAGAGAGGGTATGGCACAGGGCAACTAAGTGTTAACTAGATTAAGGGAACATTTAGACACAAAATAATCCCTTTCTCTTAAATCAATAAGTCTTTTTTGGCAGTGGTTAGAGCACTATAACAGCTAATATGCTGATTTGCATACAGCAACAAGGAATTCTGGGTATATTATATGAGTCCTGGTAGGACGAAACACGTGTCTATGTCTTCTGTTAGCACCCTTTGCAAACTGTGTGAGAGGCCTTTCTGCACCATGCAATTCTGCTTAAAGTTGGACCAGCATAACATTCTGTGGTGATTTGCATATGCAGCCCATGATGCTTTGCATTGTGGGGGCATGTGTGATTTTGTATTTTCTTGAAACTTGGCTTCCCAGCCAAATGCCCTTTGGGGTAACCCTTTCCTCAGTGTTTGCGCACAGAGGTTCTTTGTCTTTTAAATAGTTTTTTATTTTAATGGGTTCACCACAATATATCCAAGGCACACTGCCTTAAGGGTAGCTGGTCCATTCCACTGGGGTGTCAAACAGACAAGGCATACTGATGAGTCCTGGTAGGACGAAACACGTGTCTATGTCTTCTGTTAGCACCCTTTGCAACCTGTGTGAGAGGCCTTTCGGCACCATGCAATTCTGCTTAAAGTTGGACAAGCATAACATTCTGTGGTGATTTGCATATGCAGCCCATGATGCTTTGCATTGTGGGGGCATGTGTGATTTTGTATTTTATTATAAAGTTAACTTAAATGTTCCTTACTCAACAGTGTGGTCTCAAATTGTGGTAGTGGTGACTACAGTATAGCACCTAATATGTAAATACATGTTGCAAAGCATTGTGGGCACAATATGAAGCTGTCTTCCATTTTTCCTTAATTGGAGGTGCAGTGTCCTTTCTTGGTAGTGGTTACAACAATATAAGATCTCAGGTATTTATTTTCAAAATGAGGCATTGTGCATATACTGATAGGTGACAAGATTTCTTTACTGATAGATGTGCTCTCCTGTTTTTATAGTGATACAAAAATATAATATCCTGTATACTGATTTACTTAATGAGGAATTGTGGGTAGAGTAAATATCTAATTTTTTTATCTCCCTAATCTGCATGTGTACTGATTTTTTTTTTTTTACTGATGACATTTGGTCATGTGTGTGCCTGGACTTGATACAATGGTGTTACACTAGGATACCATCACTATCCCAGTCACACACTGACCAATCAGAGCCCAGGATTTTTCCTGCCATTGTATAATACAGGATAATGAATTAAGAGAGAGTTTAGGGAGAGAATATGTACAGAGAGAAGCCAACCTAAGGTGCCACACTAAACAATTTAAAACAGAGCATACAAAAAATGACAGAAGAGGGTTCCAAACCCATAGAACCAGTGAACTGTGAAACATTCATTGTTGGTAGATTGTGTAGTTGGATACATTATCCATATCCAAGGCTAAGTTGTACAGCTACTTACTTCAAGATAATGGCATAAAGTGGCCACATTAAAATAGGAGACAGACACAATGGGCAATAGCCTCCTTCTGTCTAACACCAAGTATAGTGTAATGTAGTGTAGTGTAGTGTAGTATAGTATAGTAGAGTGTGATTGTTAACCTATAAAGAAAGCACTTGATGTGATGTTTCTTATTTTATTATACTGTAGTTGCTTTGCACACCATGACAATGGCAAAAACAAAGTAAAATGAAAACTATAACATTCACAATAATGGTTTTGCTGAACAGACTGTGATGAACATCTTACATTGCACATTATGTGCAAAGCCAAAGCTATGACTGTTTTTATACTTCAAGAAAACATGAAGTAAAGTAACATACAAATTCATTTTTTGCTGGTGGAATCTATTTTATTTTTTGTTGTGAATTTTTGGAGTTTCCTGAGCTCATAAATATTTTTAATTTGTAAACATAACCAACTTCTGAAAAGTAATATCCAGTAATACAAACTCTGGCCAGAGCCGGAACAACTGCAGCCAAGGTTTCCAAGGAACACGGCACTGTCTTGCATGTTCAGGATGGCCACCAGAGTTTTCTGCACATGGGCAACAACTCGTTCATGCTCACTGAACTCTGGTGGCACAGCGGCACAGTCCACCATTTTCACAATAGCCACTGGAGTTCAGTGCACATGCGAGAGTCATCGCACATGTGCAGAAAACTCCGGTGGCCATCTTGGGCATGGTGGACTGTGCCACTGTGCTGCAGGAGTTCAGTTCACATACGCAAGTCATCATGCATGCAGAGAAGACTCTAGTTGCCATCTTGGATTTGGTGGACAGTGCTGTGTTCTACCGACCAAACATTTAAATAGTGCATTGTATGTGCAGTGATTGCCTTTTACTGCCACTATTTAAGAGTCCTGTTGGTATCCAATCATTGTCCTTTTCTTTACTGTGCTTGCAAGACGTCTGCAGCGCTATGTCCACTTCAGCCATAAAAAAAGTTATATGAATTACAGTTACTGATTACTTTTTATGACAGAGTAATAAACTGCAGCTGATTACATTTCTTTGAGAGTAAATAGTAACTCAAACCAACTGCATTTTAAAGAAACTTACACAGCACGGGGAAATGTCATAGATGTTACTGAAAACATGACAGAAAGAATGAATAAGGAGAATGTGGATGGAATATACTTGGATTTTAGTAAGGCATTTGATATGGTATATTTCATATAAAATGAATACACAATGTTAGGAGAATTTGTACAGGTGAGAATGAATTAAAGTTTGAAGAGTTAGTGACTGGTTAGAGGACAGGAGACAGAGTCAGTGTAACTGGCAAATATTCTTGTTGGAGAACTGTGATGAAGGGAGTTCCACTGGGTTTGTGATGAGACTGCTGTTGTTTAACATTTTCATAAATGACCTGGGCCTGGATCTAATCCATGTGTGGATGATACCAAATAGTAGGTGTGGTTAATACTGAGAAGGAGGATTTGACCATCAAAAGCATAACATTTAAAACACCAGTTGATGACTACTGACTATCCCTATATGTGCAAATGAACAAGAGAATTTTTGATGATGTGTTAATGATTAAGTAATGGTCATTGATTATATTAGTTTCATGATGTAAGTTTGCAAGTTACATAAGGAATATTAATATTTTTGTATTGATGATAACTATGAAAATATGAATGTGCTGAACATCTGCAAAATAAAATAATTGTTTAATACATTATATAATGACCATTTTAAAACTGTTTTAGGAAGAGTGGCATTGTTGTATTTCTAAAGTAGTTTATGAACCAAAACAGTGGCAATTTTTATTTTCTTAAAATATACTATTGACAGTATTGGCTCACAGAGTGCAAGGAAAGGTTCTGAGCACAAACTAGGTACAGTACCTGTAGTAAGTAGTCCTATGGGTAAGCAAGAAAGAAAGTTGTACATTTGGGGTAGAAGAGCTGCTGTAACCAATGATTCCAATGTAGATGTCTAGATGTTATAAAATAGGAAAAATTGGCCTGCATCCTGTTTAGAAAAAGAGTGCATAGCCTATGCAGTGGATCTGGTCTTCTTCTGGCAACCATGACATAATCCACCAAGATATCTATGCCTTCCAAAAACAATGGAAAAATAAATTCTGGCAGTCAAGTTGGTAACGTAAAAAAATGTAAATATTGCAATAATACCAAACCCCAACTCACACAAACCTTATATTTAAAAAGGCTATTTAAACTAATCTTCTTGCTCATCTCTCACACACACCCAACTCTCCCACTCTACTCAGCAGTCCCAATGAAATAAAGAACAACTATAGAAGAGCATATTACATTTCTATTTCTCCTCCAATAAAAAAAATCACTGTTTTTTTTTTTGTCTCATGACCTCCTTGTTGTCTTCATTGTGATCTGACCCAGTGCTACTGACAATGCTCGTTTATAAGAAGAGGGTCTGTGTAAGCTGGTACAGCATACTCAGAAAAATGCAAAATAAAGTGTTTTATTACATAATTCCCTACAGGAGAATATCCCAGGGCTTTGAGGGCTCACTGCCTCTTCATCATGGGTGGAGTCAGATAGCACACCTCATTTAAACATTTAAAGTAGGGATGGGTGGATACTGAAACTTCTCTGGATAGCAGATCTGGGTAACCAGCAGCTACAACCTGGTCAGATCCAGATCAGATCGGGTCGGATAGTAATAAAAGTATTGACTGACGTTAGTGCTGCCGTACCAATAAAACAAGAATATATGGTACGGCAGCTCCATTTGTCTTGATGTGTCCTGGCTCATTCCTCCTCCCCCCCTCCCTGGCAGCACACACAAAAAGGATGCTGAGGCAGTATAATAATTTTAATGGAAAGGGGGCAACTGAGCTGTTTAGGCTCTGCATAGTGCTGCAGACAAGATGGCACTTGGAAATAAGGCTGGTGAAAAGAAATCTTTAACCTCTGCTATCAGCTCTATTCCTGGAAAACAGTCTATCAGAACTGCAGTAATCACTGATGGCCACAACACTATGCAACAAAGGGTGATGAAAGATCGGCATGCAAAGTTGCTTTATATGGTGCAGGTGCTATCACTTGGCTCCAATTATCTGCTGGAATGTCATTAACACTGTCAATGAATTTCCGGCAGATAATTGGAGTCGAGTGTTAGCACCTTCACTATATAAAGCACCTGTTAATGTAACAGCCATTTAATTGGTGAGGACCACATTTAATTGGGGGGGGAGAAGGAGAAAGAACAGTGTACTTAATAAAAATGCCACTACCAGACCCGATATATAGGGCTGCATCCGATCGGGTCGGGTCGGTTCAGAAAATGGTAGAATCCGACCAGTATAATTTATCGGTTCGGATATCCACCCATCTCTAATTTAAAGTGACAGTCCCAATAATTCTGTAAGCACATACAAATAATGAAAGGAATGGTGTGTACCTAGCTTCTAATACATGAGGGACAACTATGCTAGTGCAACAACAAGTAAATACAACTATATGAAAACGTTATATCAATGAAAGTCACTCATGATGGCAAACGGGTATTGCAAAGTGGTTAGTGGGATCCACCAATTGGCGATCACCACTCTGTGTTGACATAACAATAGCAATAAAGCCAGAACAGAAAAATACAGTAAATTCTAAAACCCCATGAATGTAAATTTTTGTTATGGAGGGAGGAAATTCACAAAATAGGTTGAAAGGTAAAATGTAGAAGTGCTAAAAAGAAAGTGTGACTTGCCAACTGAGGCCAGAGGGATCTGCCTAAGGTGATTGCCAAAAAGAAGCCCAAGGCACCCCTTATAGGGATTCATGTTGGAAAATGGAACTAACCTCAATATTAAACTCCCACACAGGAAACATGGCAAAAAGATTTGAAGTGCCAGTGCAGAAAGTGCAAAAAACTGGGATGGAACAAGGGAAAATGTATAAAAAAAGTAGATGAGACTGGGGAGAAAAAAAGAGAATAATTAATAGACCACACAGAAACAGATAGTGCAGGTATGTGGGAGAAGCTGAATGGAGTGTACGATCGCACTGGAGGTGATGTCAAACAGACGTGGAACCCAGATTTAGCACAAAGAGCAACTGTGGGAAATACAAGAAAAAGAAAATGAATAGAACATTATGCTACAATATAATTAATATAATCCACATGAAAGTGGAAGGCAGAATCAATACAAGCAGTTACTATAACTGTACCTTAGAGGAATACTGTTAGATTTAAATATTTGTGGAGACCTTTAGGTTCTAAGAATACTAATATAAAAACCTATCTAGACACGTTCTATAAAAGAGTCTTGACTCTGTCTCAAACAAACCAGACGTGCACCTACACTCCAGAGCCAGGAGTAAAAGGATTACTCCAGTGAAGGATTTTCCACAACTTGAAGTTTTACACAAAGTAAAGATTTATTAATGAGTTAATTCCCACTCCAAAAAGCAAGTATGGACAAAATCTGTCAAACCAAACTACCTTGGTTTGACAGACTTTGTCCATGGTTGCTCTTTGGAGTGGGAATTTACCCACTAATAAATCTTTACTTTGTGGAAAATATCAAGTTGTGGAAGATCCTTCACTGGAGTAATCCTTTTACTCCTAGCTCTGGAGTGAAGGTGCACGTCTGGTTTGTTTGACTGTTTAGAGTGGAAGTCCTGCACCTGCACCATGCCTAGGTCTGTAGAGCGCATAACACCCCACTGTCTGAGTTAATTGACTTTGTCTCTTCCTTTGGGTGGAGGTTTGACATGTTTGATAGCAGTGAACCTCAGCCAATTTGGATCACGGTGATGAAGATCTCTGAATTGTGTACCAAGGACAGTCTGGTTTAGCATTCAGCATGCCCCTCAGATGTTCAAGTATGTGTTCTTTAACCTGGCAAATAGTTCTCCCTACAAACATTTGTGGGCAGGGACATTGGATCACGTAAACTACAAACTGTGTGGAGCAGATTATACATTCTCTACTCTCCACTTTGGTGTTCATAGAGGGATGAGAAATTGTTTTGCCAGGTATGGAGTGCCTGCATACTGCACAGTGGCCTTTATTGCAAAAGCCAGTGGATTTTGCTGGAAGCCATGTAGGCTGCCTAATCAATGTTGGTGATGACTATGACTGAGATGATCACCTAGGATCTTGACAGGGCTGTACGTGATTCTTATTTATTTCATTTTTGTTAATCGGGTAGGTACACTAGACAGAAACTGCCTGTTTTCTGTTCTTGGTTGTTATGCAACTAGACCTTGAATGCTAAAATGTGAAAGCATGCCGCAGCTTTTCTGTAAGATATCCTTTATTTTGGGGGCAAACTGATAGTATTCTAAAATAAATGTAAGACATTTCCCTGTTATTTGATTTTATTTTAGGCATAAGTAAAATGTCCCAATCTGTTCACTAGTCCTTAGATTTGGAAAGTCATAGATATTTGTCAACAGAAAAGGTCCTTTCTGGCCCATCGAGTCTACCCATTCCCCTACTCTTTACTTGCCCCCCCTTGCCCAAAGATTCTACCCGCCACTTCCTAGTCAACCCCTTCTAAGACCTAAATCCAAGTTTTTTGTGTCATAGCCCCTTTCATAGAATCTGATATACATTTCACTAGCTTGAGATGTGAAGTCAGTGTCAGAGGAACAGTTGTGACGTAATCTGAGAAATTGTCCATAGGGAATCTAATTGATGAGGGAAGGTGGGTGGGCACTGGAGGCATATAAGACAGAGTTGAAAGCTATGCTTTTTCTAAAACATTTTTTTTGAATACTGCAGCTCTATGTTGCCGGTTCGACAACTAAGCTGTTGATCTCCATCACAGCAATGGATTTATGTTGATCGCAACTTGCGGTTGACATAAATCTGACTGGAGACCCTAGCTGTTTTTTCATAGGGGGATTTGCTCCCTGAATCCCCCATGTGAGGGGATCTGTCCCCCACACCCCCCAAGCTATAGGATTCTAACTCTGATTCAGACTTGGATCAGGGAGGGAATGCAGGACCATGAGACAGAGTGCTGGGGTCTAGGGCAGACTATTACAGCGAAAACATTGACATTGTCAGCATCAACGTTTTCACTGTAATAGTGTCATTGTACAGGGGGCATACTGAATAGGGCCATCTTCCATGGCAGTGAGATAAGGTTCCAAAAAATTGATGGTCCTAGCATCAATGTTAGCAGTAAAATATAAACTGTATGTGTTGTCTTTCGTTGTGTCTATGAAGACCTGTGCTTGCGCAGCTGTTCCCCTCCAGATGATTAAAAAATCATCTATTTACTGTATCTATTTCAGTGTATTGTTTGTCCCAAGTATTCATTATTGTTATTAAAGATTCAGTTGTTTTCACACCAACCTAAATATAGATTTGCATAGCTGGGGGTGACAACAGACCTCATTACTGTCCCATATTTCTTAAAGGAAAACTACACCCAAAACTTAAAAAATATATATTGTGCAGAGTGTTTTAATTTGTATGTGAAGTTCTAGTGTTTTCTTCCCTCTGAGTGGTATTAGGAGTTTTTCCCTAATTAGACTGCTAGCTTTATGCTAGTTTTACGACCCCTGGTGATCTTCATACCTGATAGCATAATTGTAGTTCTTGTTCCCACAGTGCATCTTGTCTCATTGCGACTGTGATGTAAGAGAGACCCAACATTCAGCACACACATGCCAAACAAACTCAATATCTTGGACGCTTTACAAGCTGCACAAAAATTACCAGCAGCAAAGTTTTTCGGGACAGTAAAACCTTTAGGATGAGGGTGGTCACCAAGCTGAATTCTACAGATTTTAAAATATAGCCATCTCTATTGTTGTGAACTGATTGTAATGCAATGCTTTCTGCTGGATTTATGGGCTCTGCTACATCACCATCACATGAAACAAGGTGCACTATAGGACAAGGAAATGCAATAAAGCTATTTGATATGGAGATCTCCAGGGGTCATAAAACTACCCTAAAGCTAGCAGGCTAATTTAGGAAAAACTCCTAATACCAGTCAGAGGGAAGGAAACACTAGAACTTCACATACAAATTAAAACACTCTGCACAGCATATATTTTTTCAAGTTTTGGGTGTAGTTTTCCTTTAAGGTAATTCTTTTGTTAAATAGGAAATACCTATAGTTGTGGGATGGGATGAAGTCCACTGCCACCAATAGGAATGACAATGGTGGTGGAAGTGGAAAATGTACAGGAGCACAAAAAGAAATTCAGTTTCCAAACCCAAAATGTGTGGGATGCAAATTTAGAGTGAAGTGACATCCACACAGACCCACAAAAAAATCAGGCTGCCAGGTGACATGTTGATTTTTCCAATACATGAAATGACTCTCTGGCATAGGATTTTAAACCCCAAACTAATGGTTATAGAAAAACAGTCATGGCATTTTGACACATTATCAGATAATGATCCTATGCCAGAGATTATTGATCTCCCAAGTGGTTTGGTGATATTCTTGTGAGTCATGGGTAAATAATAGAAATTTGTTAATACGGGTTTATTTACTTTCAGAAAGTCACTCTCTTTAGTAGTGATGAAACCCCTATTTAGTGCTTCATCTACTGACCTAAACAGTGCTAACTGAAGCTCTGTTGTTGGATCTGTATCTAATATTGTACAGGTATTTCTATCCGAGAAGAGTCTCAATACCTCCTGCACATAGTCATACTTATTTAAAATGGCTACATTCTCCTTCCCCCATCTGTCTCTTTACAAATAAGGTTATGTTGCTTGCTTTACAGTAGTTTGTCTAGAGCCAGCATTCTTCCTTAGTAAAATTGTTGGGAAAATGGTACCATTTTTTATTAAACAAGGCATCTACCTCTTTCATTACTGTTTTATGACATGAAACATAGAAACATAAACACATATACTTGGACAGCAGATAAGGACCACTTGGCCCACCTAGTCTGCCCATTTCCCTACCTACAGGATGAGCTGCAGATCCTAGTTAACCAACAGCCTATTTCTTCCTACCCCCCACAAGAATTGCTTTATGTCTGTCCCATGCATTCTTGAATTCTCCCACAGTTTTAGACCCCACAACCTCCTCAGTAGGCTGTTCCATGTGTCCACCACCCACTCTATGAAAAAATACTTCCTCACATTGCCCCTGAGCAGTCCCCCCCATTATCTTCAAATTGTGTCCCCTTGTTCTTGCACATCTCTTTTTCTGAAAGATGCTACCCTCTTGGACTTTGTTGATTCCACTGAGGTACTTAAAAGTTTTTATAATGTTCCCACTCTCTTTCCTTTCCTCAAGGGTATACATATTAAGATCCTTTAGTCTCTCCTCATATGGCTTCTCTTGCAGACCCTGCACCATTTTAGTTGCCCTCCTCTGGACTGCTTCCACCCTGTCTATGTTTTTGCGGAGATGGGGTCTCCAGAATTGGATGCAGTATTCCAGATGGGATCTCACCAACTGTCTGTACAGAAGGATAACAACTTCCTGTTTTCTGGTGGTGATGCAACTCCCTATACGTCCCAGTATCCCTCCAGTCCTCCCTATTGCCTTCTCACGTTGCTTGCTAACCTTAAAGTCATCTGATATGATTACCCCCAGGTCCCTTTCCATTTTTGTTGTTGTTACTACCTCCCCCCCATTGTGTAATCTTCCCCATGGTACTTGTTTCCCAGGTGCATTATTTTGTACTTCTTTGCATTGAATCCAAGCTGCCACACTTCTGATCATTCCTCCAACCTTGCCAAGTCCTTTCTCATCCTTTCCACGCCTCGTTGTGTATCAACCCTGTTGCAGATATTTGTGTAATCTGCAAAGAGGCATACTTTTCCTTCCAGTCCATCTGCAATGTTACTTATAAAGACATTAAAAAGGACTGGACCCAGTACTAAACCCTGTGGTACCCCACTAGTAGCCTTTCTTTCTTCAGAGTGGACCCCATTTACAATTACCTTCTGTGTCCAGTTGTCCAGCCAATGTTTTACCCAGGCTACCACCCTGGGACCCACTCCCAGGCTAGTTAATTTCATTATTAATCTTTTGTGTGGGACTGTGTCAAATGCCTTGCTAAAGTCTAGGTAGGCCATGTCCACAGCCCCTCCCTGGTCTACTACTTTGGCCATGAAAGCAGCTTTGTCAAATGTACTTGAACAAAAAAAAAGAGATTGGCTTAAACCTCATGTGTCTGTCAAAGTTATCCAGTTCCACTGAAATATTCCCAGTAGAATCCACTTCATGAGAATAGTATGCACTGCCTTGTGAATCAAAACTAACCAAGGCTAGGTTATCAGTATCAGTGTGAGTCAAGCCTGGGGAACCTGCTGTTGTATCCTCTAGTGTAGAAATTAAACTACTTAAAGAGCCCTGATGCTGTCTGTCTATGTCTGTGGATTCCGACACTTGAGTCATGTTTGATTAGGGTAGCCCTTATCTTTTGTGTTTTACAGACTGTTTTCCCTGTTCTGACTAAAGTCCTCATGCCATCCACTACCTGAATGGTTTTCCAGCATTTGCTATCCACCGTAATGCTGAAATGCAAGTGACGTCATTTTTACGTGGGCCACTACTCGGCACCTTGCTTGAAACCCACTTCACTCCATTCCAGCAACAGAAACTCTGACTGCAACTCTCATTCTATTTATCAGTTTTAAAAAAATGGAAAACTGGCATTCTGTTCACTGACACTTTCTCAGAAGGATCTGGAACACAGCACTTTATTTTTTAATTACCGTGATCAGAAGCTTGATTAGTGAATGAAGGAACGTTCATTCAAGCAGCTGAGGAAATAGTGAAGCACTTCTGAAAACTGAGCAAACTCCTCAAATAAATCTAAGGCATGGCACATGTTCTCGGAGCAGTAAACTAATCAAGGGCACAACAGCTCAGTTAGCCAATGCTCATTCTAATTCAGATATTTAAAAAAACAAGGAAGAAAAATAGAGCATCTGTATTTTATGCATTTACACCTGTTTCCATTACCCCTCTCCTGATATCTGCTGTTGGCAGTACAATCATGGAAAAATAGGATCGGTCAGGTCCAGACTTACTGGACATAGCTCAGATAAGGTTTTCAATGTCTTCATGTGATTTCTTTTCATGGAGAGGAATTACATCATTTTATAGCAAGGTGATCAAATGTCAGGCTGTGTCAGCTGGCAAGATGGAAATGCATAATGCGGTCAGATGAAGTGCTGTCACTTCCATTACTATGGCCTTAATTTAAAACAGCATTCATGAAAAGCTTCTTCCCAATCACCTTTGTGTTTAAAACTTGTCTAGGCCCACTGAAGGTCTGATACAAATCCTTATTAACCCCCTTGGTACCTGATTGTTTTCTAAGTACTCCTCCAGGATACTGATATTGTAATAGAGGTTAATCTCAAGTTTTAAGAGTCTCAAGTTTCACAAATAGGCTTTTAAAATCACCTGCTGTGTAAGTATCAGTATTAACTGGAGTAAACTGTTGTGGTCTTTTCAGTTGGCATTTCTTGATTTTCTCCTATCCCTTGGAGCCTTCATTTAGCTCAGAATCAGAAGTGCTTTCAGTTTCACTCATCTCCTGCCTGGCTGGGCACTGGGAGACTGTAAAGTGTTGATGAGGTAAAATCCCTCTTGTGGAAACATTTAGTCCTGTCAGCAGACCTCCTCCTGAAGGAAATTCTTGCTGTTTGTTAGTCCATGTTGAAAAAAGGGTTTAATTATCCTAACAGCCCAATAAGGAGTGACATGTGAATAGGACGCCAACTGGACCAAACAGGAAACACACACAGAGCTGTAGACTACACAGAGCACAAGGTGTAGCTGTACTGAATAGAAAACAGTAAGACAAACACTGAAAGAAACATGTTTTGGCCATTTGGCTATTGTTATGTCACCACAGAGTGGTGGTCACTACTAGTTGACTCCCACTATTAACTTTGCAATACCCATTAGCCATCTTTAGTGACTTTCATTAACAAAGTTTTTATGCAGTTATATTTACTTGTTACACCAGCATACTGTAGTTACTTCCCATGTATTAGAAGCTAGGTGCACACCATTCAATTTAACCCCTCATGTCTTAGAAGATAGGTACACACCATTCATCTAATTGTATGTTCTTGCTGAATGATTGGGACTGTCACTTTAAATGTTTAAATGTATGCATCTTTTAGAATATAGAAGGGGTAACGTGTGCTGTCTATCTCTGTCTCTTGATGAAAAGGTACTGAGCCCTCAATGTGCAGGGGTATTCTCCTGTATAGAATCATGTAATAAAGCACTTTATTTTGCATTTTGCTGAGTGTGCTATACCTTTTTGTCTTACCATTTGCCATTTGGCACAGCTGCACCTGGTGTTCTGTGTAGTGCACCGGTCTGTGTGTGTTTTCTGTGCAAGCTGTTGTACTTGTGTACTACAGCTGTATTCCTTTGTTGGGAGTCATGGGGATGGAGGCTGTGTAGGGTACAGCTGAGCAAATATGGGAGAAGGGGATGTCACTGTCTTTTTGGTCAAAGGGAGGACGGTTGTATAGTTGGGTGCTACTGATCATGTGTTTTATTTATTATTCTGCTGGGGCTGTGGTGGTGGTGGAGCTTTGTAAATTACTCTGTAGAAAAGTTTTTTTCAGTTCACATGCACCTCTACCTGATATCAATTCTGCTGTTGTGTGCTTCTGTTTTGCATTTGATAGGATTTGTAATACTAATCTCCAATATAAACAAGTTTATACTAGAAGCAAACTCTTTTATTGCAGATATTCTTTGTGAAAGCAGTGTAAGAAATAAAGGTGGTAGATGATTTTCAATATTAGAGGTAATTGTTGAATTAACAACAGATGTAACATGCTCAGAGCAGAGAGGGGCACAGTACATGGTTATCACCCCAAATAATAGCAGAATATTAAGTTCAGTAATATTAAGTGAGGAGAGGTAGGCAGGACAGGGGTCCTTTGTCAAGGGCAAAGTTGCAGGGAGATGTGTTAACCAGGGCAGTTGCAGGAGTGGGAGGCTAGTAGGTAGTCCCTGAGGAGGGACTTCACCCAAGTTTGGGTTCAAGAGAAGGGATCAAGAGAAGGGAGATGGGACTAGGGAGGGAGTTGAACCAGGTAGGGGCTCTGTAGGAGAAAGAGTGCTGGGCCAGGAAGGTCCTATGCCACGGGACTAGAAGGTTGGATTTGGTAGAGCTGCACATGGCAATGGAGTTGGGAGAGTGTTTGATGAGGAGGGAGATCCCAGGTGGGGCCAGACCATTAGTGATTTTCCCGGTGAGTAGGCAAGTTTGGTACCTGAGCCATTCCTCAAAGTTAAGCCAGATGACCATGTTATAAAGAGTGCAGGTTTAGTCTTGGGCAGCCTATGGCTAGCTGGCATGCCTTGTTTAGGGAGATTTTGATTCTTTCCAGTGCAGTGTTATCAGCTGCACCATAGACTACGATCCCATAGTCTGTTAGGCATAGGATAGAGGATGAGATAGTGAGGTGGAGGGCTTCAGGGGGGAGGCAGCTCTTGTGGTGACAGAGCATGCCAATACGAGAGTTGACTGCTGTACTAAGGAGGTGAATATGATTATGGAATGTGAGGGTGGAGTTGCGAACAATTCCCAGGTACTTAAATGTATTCACTTGCTCAAGAGGTTGGAAGAGGCTGGTAAGTATATCAAGGGAGAATTCACTGTGCTTGCTCTGGAGGTGGGCAACAGCATTACCTTGTTTTTCTTTTGATTTAATATGAGCTTGTGGTCAACAAACCAGGATTCTGCCACTGTGAAGCAGTTCTGGAGTGATATTTGGAGGGAGAATGGGTCAGAATGAGTGGAGTAGAGCACCACATCGTCAGCATATAGGAGGATTTTACCAGGGCATGACTTAGGATGGGAGTTAAGAAAAAGGCTGAATTGGAGGGATCCCAAAATGGAGCCCTGTGGAACACCAGAGAGCACAGGGAGTGGGCTAGAAAGGGTGTTTCAGATTCTGACCCAATGGGTATGGTTGGATAGGTAATCCTTAAACCAGGCAGTGACATCTTGGGAGAGGCCCAGGTGGGAGAGGACAGTTAGCAGGAGGGTGTGATTGATGGTGTCAAAAGCCTTTGACAAATCTAGGAAGGTGGCGTGAGCCAGCTGCCCATTATCGAGGGAGTCATGTATGAAGCTAGTAAACCCAGGAGGGCAGTGGATGTGCTATGACCCCACCGGAAGCCATGCTGTTCTTTTGTGAGGAGGTCATTTTTGGCAAGGTAGTCAGTGAGTTGGTCGGAGACAACTCTTTCGAGGGCCTTTGGGGGGGGGAGAATGGATATTGGGTGGTTGTTCCCAGTGAGGAGACAGTCACCACTCTTGTGGATGGGGGTGATAATGGTGGACTTCCAGACTGAGGGGAATTTATTGAGGCAGACAGAGCAACTGAGCAGTCCAGTGAGGGGGGAGAGGACCACGTCTAGAACTAGGCATAGGAGTTTGAGGTCCAGGGAGTCTTTGCTGTGACAGGAGCCATTTAGGGCTTTGAGAAGGTATGGTCTGGCTTCTAGGGGAGTGAAGGCTTTGAAGTGGAAAGGGGTGGGGGCAAGGGGGGTTAGCGGGGTCAAAGAAGCTGGGTGGCAGGACCGCACTAAGGTCCAAGAAAGAGTAGTTAAGACCATCGACGATGCTTTTGGCATCAGAGGTTATGGAGCCATTGATTTTTATTTGTGCTGGGGGAGCAGTGGTGTATTTACTGGTGATAACCTTCATGTCATCCAAGAACTTGTGACCGGAGCCCCAGGTGGCAGTAAGGGAGGTTTTCAAGTAATCAGCTTTTGCTTTGCATATGGCCCAGGTGTATTTATTGTGTATCGCACAGTAACTTTGCTTGTTAGCAGGCCTTCTGGAGTCAATGGCTTTATGCCACAAGTGATCTCTGAGTTGCATCATATTTAATAGAGCCTGTGATAGCCAGGTGGTGTTAGGGCCCTTGTAGGTGCATTTGGTGAAGGGGGCATAAATATCGCAGGCATGGTTAAACAAGTGGATGAAATAGTTCAGGGCTGTGTTGATGTCACTAGCCAGGGTAATGGGTGACCAGTCCTATTTGGTGAGGAAGTCTTTGAGAGGGCCTAGCCTGCTAGGTTTGAGGAGCCAGTGGAAGACCATTTTGGGGCAGTTTTCTCAACCTTGCAGGTCCAGGTACATAGGATGGGGGAGTGGTCACTGAGGGCATTAGGGAGTAGTATTGCTTATTTTGTGGGAGCTATTGGAGGCGTCTGAGGTCCAGAAGGTGGTGGTGCCATAATGGGGTTTATACATGGGGTGGGTAATGAGCGTGAGGCCAGAACACAGCTATGGTAGCCCTCAGTAGAGACAGTTTGTGAGAGCTAGTTTGTGTTGAAGACCCAACGATTAGTTGTTCGGTCTTGGGGGGAAGGGAGAAGAGGTAGTCTAGTGTGGATTAGAACACCGGTTTCTGATCTCAGAGGAATGTAGATTGTGGTGATAATCAGAGGGCCCTGGAGGGGCCAGGCATGACACTGAGGGACAGTACCTGTGCACCAGCCTTTGGGAGGGGGAAAGCATGTGTCTTGGAGGTATTCCCAGAGGTAGAGTGCACAGCTGCCCCCACATTTCCTGACTCTGTCGGACTGGTGCAATATGTAGCCAGGGACAGAAATTGCAGAGTCAGGGGTGGATCTGGATAGTCAGATCTCCACCAAGGAGAGTATATATCAGGCTGGTGATGTGCCATCCAGGCCTGGAGACAGTCAAATTTTTTTGAAAGGCTGCAAATGTTTATGAAGGCTATGCACAGCCCAAGTGGGAGGGGCTAGGTTTGCAGATCTGGGGGTGGGTCCAGGGTTAGGGTGTATGCTGCCAAACACAGAAGTAAAGAGAGGGTACTAGGAGCAGATGACGAGGGCAGGACCTGTGTGGAAGTGCTAGGTGGGCATGTGGGTGTAGATCGGGATTGACAATGACTTGATGTGGGATATGGAGGGTCAAGGGGAGGCCAGGGGTAGGCTGGGTGATTATGGGAGGAGGGTGAGGGGCCTAGGTGGGGGGTTGAAGGAAGCAAGTAGGTGAGGGTGATGGTGTGGTGGGTGTGTTGGGAGGAGGGAGAGTGTCCTGGCTGGGGTTGGACTAAGGGGGGACCAGCAGGAGGTATGCCATGAGGAGAAAGAAGGTGAGATGAGTGAGTGGAAATGGGGCCATACTTAAAGGGCAGTTTGACATCACAACAGAAAGGGTGATAAAGATCATACACTGGTGGGGCAGCTACAGTGGTGCAGCAGTAGGGTGCCCAGCCTTGATGCGGAAGGTACAGGGTTTAAGGCTGGGGGTGGGAGGACTGAGAGAACAGTCAAATACAGAGGAAACTGTAGAGGGAAGACTGGGGAGTCAGGGAGAAAAGATAGGGTAGGAGTGCAGAAAGATAAGGAAAAAAGGGGTAGAGGGAGGAGGAACACCGCCTCCTAGTGGTGAGGAAGAGGAGTGAGGTGGAGGATAGAAGTAGAGGGGGAGTGGGATGAAGATGTGTGACTGCCACCTAGTGGCAGGGGAATATAAGCTGTAAAGGGAAAAGTTGACACTTAGTCTAACTGGTCATGCGACAGGAAGTGACATATAAATTAAGGGACGCCAGTGGGTGGGTGGAGCAGTTGACACACAAAGCATCAATGGGCTAACACCCCTGCACAAAGTTGCTGGAGAAGAAGAGAGTTGATTACCTTTAACAGGCTCCCATTGTCCTCTCTGTCCCTGTCTGAGGTTGTGCGTGCTGCTGTCTGATGTGAACTTGGGGATGTGGTCCCGCGGCCTAAGGAGGGAGTTAGAACAAAGGAATTAGTTGGTATGCAGTGGGAACTGAGGGCTCTGTGCTCAGATCCCAGTGTGTATGTGCAAGCTGGGAACAGCAACAGAGTGCAGAGAGAGAGAGAGAATAGGAGCAGTAATGGTGCCTGAGACCAATGCCAGAAAGACACCATACCATGCTGTGGGTCAGTGGCAGTAAAAGGTTGCTCAACACAGTGTGGTAATTATACATGTAGTGGTAATTAGAGGACCTTTCTGGGATCCTGTGCCTGTAATCAGAGAAAAATATACAAAACAATGCCATTTATGTGCACTTAGTGATTGTTGTTGTTAACATTCTGTGCCCTTTAATTTAAAGCAAATGATGTACTGCAGTTTGTAAGACTGCAGTCATCTTCTACCCTGAAAAAGGAACTCTCCCCCCTTTCTATTTAAACCTGGCCATGTAATGATCATCATAGGACCTTTCTGGCATTCAGTACCTGGTATTTGGTGACTATGTAAAAGGAAGAACTCAGTTATATGCACTTTAGAAAGTGCTGTTTGGGCACCATGTTTGCAGTTAGCTAGCATTGCTCATGGCACATTGCAGGCCTCCAAAATTCAGTAACTTTAGACCCCTCAAAAAACAACTTTTCCCATGGTGTTTAACCCTGGTCTTGTACTGTAGTAGTCTGCGATATAATATCTGGAAGTTTGGGAACATATATAAATGTATTCAAATAAATTACAGAATTATAGTATGTGCACTTCCTTGTGCCCCTTCTTGCAAAACAAATCATGTTCTGAAGTTTGGCACATAGCAGTCACTTTTGTGCTTAGAATACCTCTTTCTCCTTTGCTTCAGACCTCCAAACAGAAGTGACTGTTGGTCCCTTAAAAACAAGTTTGCTTGTGGCATTTATTCCTCGGCATGTAGTGGTCATCAAAGAGGGTCCCTAACGTCTCTTTATGTGAAACCATCAGCTAAATTAAAGAGACAAAATAACATTTAGACTGCAGAATACTGGCTATTTAACCTCCCTATACTTCATCTGTTTGTAATCTCTCTACTCTCTCTCTCTCTCTTTCTCTCTGCTGTCCACACCCCTCACTGATGGTGATGTGATCAGCTCTCCTTGCTGTTATTGTCATTCTGAATGACTCAAGTTCAAATAGTCTGATTTAGAATGCAGAACTATGGCAGCATTTACACATTTTTTTCTGATCTGTAATTACTTACTTTGTGCCCTAACACAACTAATTCCCTGTCATGGGATCAAAGTAGCAAACCTTAGGCCAGGTCAGGGCAGGAGGCAGTGGTGTACTGTCCCAAGGAAAGAGCCTGGTGTGGCCCTCTGCCCATCTCTGCCCCTCCCCCTTTGGGACCCCAGAGAGATGGACTGTCATCCCCTAATTATCTGGTAATGCCATAAGAATTAAGAAGGCTGTTTGTATTTTATATAGTAAATTGCATCATCCCACACAATGGGCTCACTTCTCATTCAGGGCTTAGAGCAGTGCAAGCTGCAGCAATCAGTAGCTTGCACCGAAGCCTAGCTTGCCAGGGACTCTATGCCTGATTTTCTATGGGGAAGGGTCCCGGCAGCAAATACCTGCGGTTTGAGGCCAAGGTGGAGGTGCATCACATAGATGGCGCAACAGGAGGGTTAGCCGCAAACCGGTGTGTGCTGTGTGCCACTTCAGTCCATGAATGCAAGCACCACCCCCCATATGCCCGTAACATTGGTGGTCAAGTAGCCCCAGTCCCTGATGCCCAACTACATGATCTGAAATAAAATAAGCCCTGTAGAGCCAGTCATCCCTTCTCTGATCCCCGAAGTCCCCGACTTCTTTGGAAAGCACTGTACATCTAGCCACCCTCTCCCTGATCCCCGATGTCCCTGACTTCCTGATTGTACATTAAAATTAAAGTACTGTGCATCTAACCACCCCCCCAGCCCCAATGTCCTCCACAAACACATATTGAATATAAAGCCTGGTGGTCTACTGGATCCCCCTTCCCAAACCCCCATGTCCCTAACATAATAACCTTTAATATGTTCCATCAGATGTAGTGCCACCCATCCCTAATCACCCGTTTGGAGGAACTCAGCATTAGTGGTCCAGTGGACCCCCACCCCTAACCCCCTGGTAGTGTTCCACCACCCAACCCCCCCACCATCTCCAAAAAGACAGAAACTGGCACAGCCCACCTGTCACAACCACTGCAAGCCATGGACTGAGCTCCCAGTTAGTGCTGTACTGTATTCAGTTCACGCTCACTGAGCTGTCAGTCAATGAGCATTTAGTGAATACAGTGTGGCACTCGTTGAGAGCTCAGTCAGCGGCTGACAGTAGTGGTAAGCATTGGGCTTTGGCTGCCGCTGGCTCTTTTGGGGATGGGGGAGCGGGCTTATGGGACACTACCAGTGGGATGGGGGGTCCACTGACCACCAAGGCTTATTTCCTAATGGGTTATCGGGCTTGGGGGCACTACATCTAATGGGACATATTACAGGTCTCATGTTAGGGTATGGGGTTCAGTGAGGGGGATCCACTGGACTACCAGGGTTTATTCAATATGTGTTTGTGGGGGACAGTGGGGATGAGGGGGTGGCTAGATGTACAGTAGTTTAATTTTAATTTACAATTAGGAAGTCGGGGACATCAGGGATCAGAGAGGGGGTAGCTAGCTCTGCAGGGCTTGTTTCATTTTAAATCATGTAGTCAGGGATCAGGGAGGGGGCCACTTGACCACCAGGGTAGATGTTGAAATTATATTCTTTCACATGGCCGTATCAGGGAGGGTGTGTGGGAGGGGGATACAGATGTGGCATTGCCACTCAGTGCCAAAAACCTCCAGAGGATGCTTTTCTAAATACCCTTAGACCAGCTGGTCTAAGAGTACTTAGAAAAGTGTCCTTGGGGTGAGGTAAGAGAATCCCATTTTTGGGGATGTGGCAGGTTGAGTTTGCCACATGCCCCCTTGCACCATGCTGCAGCCCATTTTTGGGCTCACGGGTGGTGTAAAGGGACAGGCAGCCTGCATCTGATGCAGACTGCCTTTGTGAATGGCTCAAGGAGCAGTTTTTGACGCAAGGTGCCACTTGGCCATTTATGTTTGATGCAGGCACCTTGCATCAATCTCAGAGCTTTGAGAATCAAGCCCAGTGTATACAAGTTGATGGCATAACTGTAAAATCAAAACCTAATTTACTTATACTCATTCTTACATACACCAGTAGTCACTGGCTGTGACGGGTGTTTGGAACACTCATCATTGCAAGCCAAGAAGTACCACAATAATGTGTCTCATTGGTGATGCTGCTTCAGTCATGTTGTGTAACAGCTACAGTATGATAATTAAGCAGTAATGCATGACAGGGTGTGGCATATCATGGGACATCATCACTCCTGGGGTGGTTGGGCATGAGGCCTCAGATCGAGTGTTTCCAATAGCCAAGAAGTGATGATATCCCATGAAATACCACACCCTGGAGTGCATTATTGCTATTATGAACTGGAGAAAAGGTTTTGTAAATGAAACATTAAAAAAACCTTTTAAAACCTTTTAAAAAATATGTTTTTAGGATACTGTAGGAATACATTTTAAGAAAATAGTTCCAGGAGATAGCAGGTGGCACTATTGTTATTGGAGCTGACAGGGGAGTTGTAGGTATTGTGATGGTGTGAACCCTGAACTCTGCCCCCGTGTGAACCATGAACTCTGCCCCCGCCATGAGAACTGTTCTGACCTTCCACTTGAGTAAGCTGCTTTTTTTTTGTATCATCGTTATATAAAGTAATGACATGAACTGCTAAAGGGCAATGTTTCCCTTTCAGCAGCCATTGCTGTGTCATGACCGGGTGTCTGAAACGAATGTGATTGGCTCTTTCTGGCAGTTAATAGTAATTTTAATAACATAAGTGGAAATGCTTTTCTGTTGTTTGCTTTTTCTTGCCATGATTCAAAAAGTAACACACTGTGAGGTTCTGCTAAAATGGCCTGAAAGGGCATATGGAAATGTTAAGAAAGGCAGATTGGTGGCTGAGAAAAACTTTAGCAATCTGCTAGGAGAGAGAGAGGTGAGAAGAGTGCTGCTTATTTTTTTTCCATTTTGTTTTGTAGATGCTGCGGTCAGTGGCAGTGGCTTTATTGAAGCAGGATCTTGTACAGGATGTACAAGGTAGCTTTTTAGTCAGGAGCTGGTGCTACTGACTGCGACTTCAGCAGGGCAGTCTGGTTGTCCGTTGCAGCTGGATTTATTTGTTGTGGGTCAGGAGACTGTTGCCCATAGGCTTTTTGAAGCTGTGATTATGTTGTGTGATATAATCATGACTTCAAATATCTCTCAGCCAATCAGCTTCTTCCATTTTTTGAACCAGTTCATAATATGGATTATACAATGGCATAAAAATGTCCAGTATTCTGATTGGTCATTGTGCTCCTGGAAAAGTGATGTTATCTGAAAAAAATCACTGTATGAAGTCCAGACACACACATGACCACATGACATGCTAAGAAATCATGCCACCATTCCACAACTTACTGCTGCTCTGAACAGCTTTAGCTACAAACTACAATCAGATGCACCTTCTCACTGGCATGTGACTACACCTATCCTCTGATCACTGTTGTCCTGTGCACAAAACAACACTCTTTAACAAAGTATTCTTACTTAGCAGTCTTAAAAACAAAACAAAAAAACACCACCTCTGTTCACAGTAGTCACAATGTTCTTGGTTGTTTTGGCAACATCATCTTATGATGCCTCTCCCCCTGAAGCCACTGGTGTCACATAAAGTAGTGATTAGCTGCTTCTGAAATCAGTCCCTGATTGTGCTGCATGTGGTAGCAATAGATGGCTTCAGCACTAACTTCTTTCTTCTCCAGGTACATTATGGGACAAAATGTTTTTAAAATCTCCTTAATTTTCCATTAATTGACCCCTGAATTTAGAAACTGTCCCTTAATTAATTTATTTATTTATTAAGATCAGAATTACAATCCTTTGAGTCATAGACTCCACGTCATTTAAAATTAAGGGTGCCTTAAAAATAAGTTTGTAAAACCCAAACCCCTTAATTATCCTTAACTACTTGAACGGAATATACTTAACTAAAATTAAGGTACAAATTAATGAATTATTTTGTGCTTAATTTAAACTAATCAGAAGATTAAGAATAAAAAATCTACTGAATTAAAATGACCAAGGAAAATCTCTGTCTCCTTAATTTTAATTAATGGTTGCTTTAACAAAACAATTATGCTGAATTCAAATTATGAGAAATCAGTGAAAGTATGCATACAAAGAATACCCATATACATTAATAACAAAGGTGCCAATGCATCAATGGGCAGAAAGTAGGCACCAGAGGTGCATACCCTGCCCATGCAGCTCTGCAGCTGAGGTGTGCACAATCCGGTATTCACCAATGGCCACCATTTGTCTGTGGATCCACCCCCCCAGTGCACAGGTATGAGCAGGGCAGATGGGGGTGGAGTAGCAGACCCAGGCAGGCAGCCAACTGGATGCCCGCTCCGGGTCCCGGACTGGATCCCTCGTGCATGCAGGTGTGGAACCTAGTAACTGCATCCCACACAGACACCCCCAGAAAGGATGGTCCCCATTGGTGATACAACCCCCTGCCAAAACCTTGCCCCTGTGGCACCACCCATGGCCTGGTGCACAGCTGTCCCCCCACACACGGCAAAGCACCTGCCCTGATAACTGATGCCTGCCCATTGGCCCCACACACACAGCAGAGCCCCATCCTCAGCAATGCAGACCCCCAAAACACTCATAGAAGCACCGACCCCATGAATGCAGACATCCCCCCAACACATGTAAGGGCACTGTACCCATGATTGCAGACACTCCCAACACACATAGAGGCACCGGCCATGTGAATACATTAACTCCTCCCAACACACACGTACAGGTGCCCCGGACCACACTATCCAGATCCCAGCCCCAGTATACCACCCCTCATTGGTGTTCCAGTGGCCTCCCCCACCCATCCATACCCCCCATGGCACTGACAACCCACAACTCCCCGTACTTGCCCATCAGTGCAGCAGTGCAGCAGCAATGAACCACCAGTGGTTCAGCTCTCCTCACACCTATTCAGTCACCAGCCATCCAAGTGATGCTGGGAGTGTGCTGCCTATATATAGGGGTGCACTTCTAGCATCACTTGGATAGCCAATGGCCGAGGAGGTGTGAGGAATGCTGTGCTGCTGGCCATCCCATGCTGCAGCACCGTTGGACAGGTACGTGGATCAGGGAAGGATGTTGGTGCTAATGGGGGTGAGGGGAGACCACTGAATAACAATTATGGGCTTGGCACTGAGATCAGGTGTATGATGCTCTGCACTGTACCAGACAAATCACATTGGGGCCCTTGTTGGGGGTTCAGGTACCTTGGGGATGGGGGAACTGATGTGACTTGGGGACGAGGGATGGGTGCCACCACTGCAGGACAGGGCACAGATGTGTGGTGGGGGGGTTCCTGCACAGTGATGGGGTCAGGGCAGAGCTGTGTGGTGGGGAGGTGGTGCCTGCATACGGTAGGGAATGGGACAGTAATGTGTGGCAGGAAGGGGTTGCAGCACAAGGATAGGGAAGGTGTGCCGATGTGTGTGTGTGGGGGGCCTGCCAATCGGGAACAGGGTGGGGAGATTGCTATGCGGGAGTCCTATACTGTATGGCCAGGACTGGGCCAGTGTCCTGTGTGCCACAAGCTGGGTGCATTGATTTGTTATGGTGGGGCCCCCCCAGCATAACTGGCACCCTGCTATGCCCCCGGTGCACAGCACTACGTGACTTAGGGAATGGTGCATAGTGTTGGTCTGCCCCCATCAAGTCACTCTCCACACGGCCAGGTAATCGGGTGTGTATGGGATGCATGTCCCTTTTGTGCAAGAGCCTATGAGCCGCTGATCCACAGCACGTTGTCACTCCGCACATTTGTGCATAGCGCCCAAAGTGTTTATTTAAAATTTAAGAAAATTGTACAGGAATTATTTATATAAATATTAAAATTGATAAAAAGTACACAGTTGTGAACAGTTAAATCAAGAATGTTCAATGTGTGCAAGTTACCACAAAACATTTCAAATATTTATTACATGCATCACATACAGTATACACATTATCAAATATTTTATTGTAATACATTGAGACACACATTACCAAAAGTTAAAAATAAAACCGTGTGTATCAAACATAATACAATAGTTAATTCTGTTTAAATGATTGTTCAAAATTTGAATGGATGATTCTAGTCATTGCAGTACTAGAGAATGAAAAGCTGACAGGAAGAATTCATGCACCACAATCAGGCTCACAACAGTGTAATAGAGAGTAATGCAGGCTATTGAAATGCAAACAGCCAATCAGAATGTATAATTTCCAATGCCATTTTTTTACTTTTTTTTCATATAGTTTTGGCCCCCTGCTGGCCTCTGGTTGCTGTCTCTCTTAGGGATCCCAAGGTACTTACTAACTCACCTCATGATGCCAGCTCTTGCATGCCCCTTTGTGGAGCAATGGTTTGCCCCACACCCCCACTGCAGAGTCGAGGGCAGGGACTGTATCCTTGAATTCTCACAGGTTTATCAGATGGGCAGCGTGATGAATGCCACGAGGGCCTGGATTACCAGGGTCTTGTCACCTGTGGCTTCCAGGGCTGTTGTTTTAACTCGTTTCCACCCCAATGGATGATGGCATGCAAAGGAACAAGTGTACTCACTCATGATGGCATGCGGGTGCAAACCAGCCATCATCCAGATCCTAACCTGCTTATCTCCCAATGCTCTGCCACCCATGGTCACACATAGAGGCACCGGCCATGTAGAATGCCTCCCCATCCCACCCCCCATGGCACTGACAACCCACAACCCTGTACCCATCGGTGCAGCAGTGCAGCAGCAATGAACAATGGTTCAGCCCTCCTCACACCTATTCGGCCACCAGCCATCCAAGTGATGCTGGGATTGTGCTGCCTGTATATAGAGGTGCGCTTCTAGCGTCACTTGGATAGTCGATGGCTGAGGAGGTGTGAGGAATGCTGTGCTGCTGGCCATCCCATGCTGCAGCACCGTTGGACAGGTACATGGTTCAGGGAAGGATGTTGGTGCCATGGGGGGGTGAGGGGAGACCACTGAACGAAGGTGTGTTGATGTGTGTGGGGGGCCTGCCAATCAGGAATGATGTGGGGAGATTGGTATGTGGGGGTCCTCGGCCATCGGCTATCCGGCTATCCAAGTGATGCCAAAAGCGCACCCCTATATATAGGCAGCACACTCCCAGCATCACTTGGACGGCTGGTGGCTGAATAGGTGTGAGGAGGGCTGAACCACTGGTGGTTCATTGCTACTGCACTGATGGGCAGGTACAGGGGTTGTGGGTTGTCATTGCCATGGGAGGTGGGATGGGATGGGGTGGGGGGAAGCCACTGAACACGAATGAGGGGGCGGGCTACTGGGGTTAGGGGCTGGATAGTGTGGTCCAGGGCACCTGTATGTGTGTGTTGGGAGGGGCTAATGCAGTCACATGGCCGGTGCCTCTATCTGTGTTGGGGGTGGCAGAGCATTGGGAGATAAGCAGGTTAGGATCTGGATGATGGCTGGTTTGCGCATCACATGCATCATGAGTGAGTACACCTGTTCCTTTGCATGCCATCATCCATTGGGGTGGAAATGAGTTAAAACAACAGTAGTGCAGTGGGGAGCAGAACCCACCCTCCCTTGAGGAGGACTCATCCTCTGGGATGCTCAATCCTCCTCCCACAGCTGACCCCTGAAGCTCAGAGCTTGCTTATGAACCAGGGTCAATGGAATTATGAATGGTAGCACTGCTGCTGCACCACTGGGCCAGCTCCAAGACCATTTTTATAATTTATTTTGTTGTAGTATGTTCATCTATCTGACAACAGCATTTCTCTGTTCTCTCACCACAGAGGAGTTCTCAGGTCTGCTGGCCCAGTAGTGTAGAGGGCTGAGGCACCTCGGCCTTACCTCTTACCACGCCAGTGACCCGAGATCAGGAGCAAGCTTGGGTTGCTGGAGGTTGGTTGGGGAGGGAGAGGATAGAACATCCGACAGCTATCCTCTCCAGGGTGGGGTGGGTTGTGACTTCCTGCCACCAGCGACTCCCAATGGAGACTGGGGGTACAACAGCCAGGGTCACATTGAGTCTGTGGGGAGGCTGCAGGGGATGTCCATGGGTTGCGGCTGGAGCGTGCCATTCCATGCTGGACATCATTGCATGTCCTCGCCTCTGGGGGGGAGGGTTACATTCATGTTCATGCAAGAAGGAAAACCCTGGTTCCTGAAGAGTAATATATCAACCCCAGGCCCACTATCTGACCTGGCCCTCCCTGGTCCCAATATATTCTGGCCTGCACCATGCCCACAAAGACTGGATTCAAGGAGTGCCCAAGGTAAGAGGAGGGTGGCCTTGCCCTTGGGGCACAAGCCAAGGGGGGGTTCTGGTGGGAGGAGGTGTTAGGATGGTGTTCTAGGGAAACCTAGGGTTTGGGGAATCTCAGGCCGGTGGGACAACCAGGCAACGTCTGAGGGATGCCTCAGGACTGGTGACCAGAGAGAATAAGAAACAAAAATAAAGATGTTCTCAGTGGCTATAGAGAGTGAAAAAGGGTAGCAAGCATTATCAGCTTGGCTCTGCAACATGAAAGGTGAGCCATTCACAATTTTTTCTGTGTATTCTTTGCATGTGCATTGGAAGCATTGTGCTGCTGCCTCAGCATAGGAAGGACAATCAGAGGATAAAAGGCTGGGTCTGTGCAGGATCATGCTTGCTGAATTCAGACCCCACTCTACTGAATTTGGTCATAAAAGAGGGCCTGCAACAAACTGACTGCTCTTCTGGAGGGTGTCAGAGATGGAGGTAAGACCCAGAGAAGGTGGGAATGGTACTAGACCAGTGGCTGAAAGGGGTTTGGAGATGTATGGGAAAAAAGTAAATATGAAAGAACATGTGGGGCACAGCACTACCACCATAGTGTCTAGCCAGCACATGCCCTCAAAATTGTAGCTTCATATTTATAGCTACAATAATAAACCCTGGAATCTACTGCTGCATTGCTGTACTTCTCCAGCATTTTAGTAGTACTTATTTTGATGAAAAGACTGCATTTCTCTATTTTCATGTCATCCTTTATTGACATGTTTGTTATAATGTTTACAATTACATAGTGTTGTCCCAGTTGATATACTTATGCAGAGTCTCACTATCCCGACACTGACCTGCATATGCAGTTTTGCCCGACAGGTGCAGTATCTGGATAGTGAGAATCCCAGCAATAGTAAACCCGACGGATGTTTACAGGGATAATGTAGTGGATGTGATGGGTTGCTACCTTACCCCTGCTAATGGTCTACAAATCCTGGTTGGATTCAGAGGCTGGCCAAGCTGCCCTGGTGGTGTTGTGGGCTAAACCACTGGCCCAGGTTCTAGTCCGTGCTGCGTCTGTTTATTTTTTAACCCCCCCCCCGTAAATATTTTTTTTTTACCTCTGAGGTCTGCTCCTCCTCGGAGTTTATTATTTTAATTATGGAGGGTGGGGGGGCAGAGTCCCCCTCATGGGGGGGGGTTCGGGGGACAAAGCCCCCCAATTGCATTTTGTATTTTTCAATCAAATGCCCAACATTATATTGTCAGGCATCTGATTGATTCAGGAGTGGGTATTTCGGGTCATTAAACTCAGTATCATGGGACTCAGGATCTCGAGTTTAGGGATAACATAGTATATCCTTTTAATTACTATGTGCTATGTGTCATACTTTTCCAAACACAGTAGAAAGAAACCAACACAGTAGCCCCCAATCTACAAAATGCACAGTTATTTTAGCATTAATGAAATCATTTTGAACTGAATATAAGTTGTTTTCTTATGTCAGTAGAATCATCACACAGAATATTCATAGGTCCTGGTTAAGGCCCACTAAATGGGGCTATGAACGAATGGGACAGAAGGTACATGCTAAAGGCATGTACCCCGCCCATATAGCTCTGCAGCCCCTGACAGGTGCCGGGTATTCAGTACTGCATGCACCCTTGGGGCACCTGTCTATGGCCCCCCCCAGTGTACAGGACTGTGCAGGGCAGGCTGGGGCAGAGTAGTGGACCCAGGCATCAATCCAATCGGATGCCTGTCCTAGGCCCCATGGTGAATCACATGCATGTGAAGGTGCTGGTCCAGGTGTGTGAATAGTCAGTGCAGGCACCTGGACAAATGGGCCCATACCCAGTTGGATGGCGGACCTCCTGCCCGAGCCCCTGGAGCACCTCGGCCACCTGCTGCACTGCCCGAACACCCACCAACACACATCTGCCCTGTCCCCCTTGTAGCAAAGCATACCCCCAATACATGAATACCCCATCCCTGTAGTTTCAATGAACCCCCAACAGATGACTGTACCATCCCTGTAGTTTCAGTGAACCCTCAACTCATGACTGCCCTATCCCCATAGTTTCAGTGAACCCTAACACACGATTGTCCCATCCCCGTAGTGTCAATGCATCCCCCCAATGTATGTCTGCCCCATCTCCAATGTAACAATGCACCCCCACAACACGTCTGCCCCATCCCTGGTGAAGAACATGACACCCTCCCCCACACACACAGTGAGGTGCCCCAGTCCACACAACCCTGACTCCTGAACCCAGTGCCCAGTAGCATCATTTGTGGTCAGTGGACCCCCCACAGCACTAACAATCCCTCTCCCCCAAGCCCATACGTGAAAGATGGTGCCACAGGCATAGACTGCCAGCAGCACATCTCTCCACACACCTCGCCGCCAGCCACCCAACTGATTCTGGGAGCATGCTACATATATAGGCTTTTGTCTTTGAATGTCTACAAGCTAAACTGGAACACAAACTGACTGAGGACTGATGATCAGATGGTGGAAGGACTATCTAAATAAAAAACAGGTATAAATAATAATAAAAAAAACAGCTACTATGAATATTTCTTATTCACATTTCTAAAAAAGCAGTAAGGTTCTCCCAGGGATTGCATTATCTGTATGTTCATCACACCCTAGGGGCATGTGGCACTTGACTTTGCCTTGTGCCACTTTACACCCCAAGGATGTGATTTACAGGTGATTCCCTATTGCTTAAATACTGTTCATCAGGCCTGCCACAGTAGATTCTTGTTCAGATGTGACCATATTTGATCTCCCTAGGCTCTCTTCAACTTCTGAAAATTGAGCAAAAAAAAAAACAGGACTTCACTGAATATGAGATCCTTCGTCATCTTTTTTGACAATCTTGGGTAAGTAAATGGTTAAATAAAGTCAGTCCTCTAAGACACACCCTCATGTAATCATCCTTATAACCCCATTTTTTTGTATAAATGATTTGGAACACCTTGAAAAACTAACAGATTGTACTTGTCTGTTGCCTTAAAAATCTTAATGTCCCATAACCTCCTGGCTTCTTGGCAGGCTATGATACTGTCAGTGGGAGGCACTTCCTACTTCACTCCCAGTGTGAAATCAAAGACTTGGGCAATTGGAGCTGTGCTCTGTTAGACTTGTCTAAACAAAGATTCTGTACAGATAGATATTTTATTGTGTAGTTTTATGAGGAGTTTAACTCAACAAAGGTGTTTATTAATCTATGAATATGTATAGAGTGTCTCTTAGCTGCAATACATTGAATTTCTGTATAACTAGATTTCTGAATGCTGTGCTGGGTTAGACTGCATCATATTCACTTGCTGCAATGTTTAATTAGTGCATCTTTCGTTTGTACTGCATTTTTGAAGTTTTGTCTACGAGAAACTGGACTTTCAGATTAAGAAATGTTTGTGACTGCAGTTGATTGAATGTATACCAACACATAGATACCACAGCATGAGTTTGTGTTGGGGAAGGGGGCAGCTGAGGCCTTCTCCTCCAGGTCTTGAATTCATATGAAGTATTTGTAATCCTGCAGGGTTCATACAGTATGTTACAAGCCTGGGTGCATGCTGTTAGATGATTTACTTTCTCAATCCCATGCCACACTTAAACTAAAAAGAAATATGGGCCAAAAGGCCAAAATTCAGAAACAGATCAACAAAACATTAATATTAGCTGAAGAAACATAGAATCTGATGGCAGATAAAGACCGCTTGACCCACCTAGCCTGCCCATTTTCCCTACCTAATGGATAAGCTGCAGATCCTAGTTAACCAACACCCTATTTCCTCCTGCCCCCCCCACTAGAATTGCCTTATGTTTGTCCCATGCATTCTTGAATTCCACCATTGTTTTTATCTCTACGACCTCCTCAGGAAGGCTGTTCCATGCATCTACAACCCTCTCTGTGAAGAAGTACTTCCTCACATTACCACTGAGCCGCCCTCTATCTTCAAATTATGCTCCCTTGTTCTTGCACATCTCTTTTTCTGAAAGATGCTACCCTCTTGGACTTTGTTAATTCCCTTGAGGTATTTGAAAGTTTCTATCATGTCCCCTCCTTTCCTCAAGGCTATACATCTTAAGCTCATTTAGCCTTTCTTCATATGTCTTCTGGTGCAGACCCTGCACCATTTTGGTTGCCCTCCTCTGGACAGCCTCCACCCTGTCTATGTCTTTGCGGAGATGGGGTCTCCAGAACCTGCACACAGTACTCCAGATGGGGTCTCACCAGCTGTCTGTACAGAGGAATGACAACTTCCTGCTTTCTACTGGTGATGCCTATCCCTATGTATCCCACTTTCCCCTCCCAGCCCTCCTTACTGCCTTCTCACATTGCTGGCCCACCTTTAGGTCATCTGATATGACTACCCCCAGGTCCCTTTCCATTGTTGTTGTTGTCAGTATCTCACCCCCCATTTTGTATTCTTCCCCTGAGTTTTTGTTTCCCAGGTGCAATACTTTGCACTTCTTTGGGTTGAATATAAGCTGCCATACATTTGACCATTCCTCCAATCTTGCCAAGCCCCTTTCCATCCTTTCCACCCCACCTTGCATATCAACCCTATTGCAGATCTTTGTGTTATCTGCAAAGAGACATACTTTTCCTCCCAGTCCCTCTGCAATGTCACTTATAAAGACATTAAAAAGAAACTGGACTTTCAGACTGAGAACTGTTTGTGACTGCAGTTAGTTGAATGTACAATATACCAACACATAGGTACCACAGCATGTGTTTGTGTGGGGGGAGGGGCAAATTGTTGTGGCTGTGTGAATAGCATTTTGTGAATGAGAATTAGACTGTGCCACTAATATCTGACATGGATTTTATGTTTAAATATACTGTTGTTCATTTTATAGTGTTTTTTTTTAAACTATTTATGTTTTATACTGTGTTACTATCATCCAATCACTTAACCTGTAGTCCACTCAGATGTAGAAATTAGTGCTTAGAAGCAGGATTACAGTTGAAATGAGAGCTATCCTGGGTAAATCAATTACAGTGTAAAATAAAAATTATATAAAAATGCATAATATTCAGTAAGAGGAAACTGAGGTCTTTTCCTCCCCCAGGCCATACTGTTTCCTGTCTACCATGGCCTCTGACTCATAAAGTCCAAACGCTCTGCACTTGCAGGTGATGGGGTGTAGGTGACCATGTGGGGCTCAAATATAGCTGGTGTTATCCCGATGACTGTGATAATTTTCTTCTGTAGTCCCATCCCCCCCCCCCGTGGTGGCTAGGATATCACTGCATATCCAGTTTCAATGCTCTCTGAAACTGTTCACTTATATGAACCTATTTCAATCTCTTTTTTTTATAGGTCTACTAAGCCACCTACAGTATAATCCATCAGATAAGTATTATTTACCTCTTCACCTGTCCTGTCTTTTTCTCAAGAACTATGGACTCTTTTTTTTTACCACTCCCTTTAATCTTATTTTACAGGTGCCCGGTTTACAGTATGTTCCAGATCTCATCCCTAAGTTCACCCAGAAGCTGGTAAGTGCTACCTTTAATTACTGCCTTTTCTAAGCAAGGCAAAGCAACTTCTAGCATTGAGGTAAACTAATGTGGGGGATTTTTTCCTCAGGCCATACATTTTGTTCATCCTAAAACTATTTTGTTCCTACAAAGGCAGTATAGCACAGAGGTTTAAGGCTCTGAGTTGCAAACCTGGAGACCTGGGTTTGAATCCCACTGCCCCTACTTGCATACTGTGTGATCCTGAGCAAGTCATTTAACTTCCCTGTACTCTCGGGTCACACCTGTAAACAAGCTTTTAGCTTAGCGTGTGTCTCCTGGTAAAACCAAAACAGAAAAAACCTTTACAGGTCCTGACAGACGCCTTACTTATTAGATAAGTAGAGTTTGATTTCAGTGTATTGGGTTATGTGTGTTTTAATTACACAACAACACTAAAACTAGGTTCATCATGTTTCCCAACCCACAGCTTCCTTAGCAGGGATGAATAATTATGGTGTGAAAATGTGTGCTTTAAGGGGCTCCCTACCCTCTGTACTGCCCAGTAGGGGTGCTTGAATTCCGTGGAATTCATTCTGTCTCTAGCTAGTTAGTTTCAGAATTTCTTATTCCGACACTAATTCTGTTTTGCCTCCAGTTAAGGCATAGCAATGAAATCTGAGGTGGAATTGAAAGTTATGATTCTGCATCTAACACCATTTAACCATGAAGTAAAACATCCCCCACCCAGTAACTTGGAATAATCCTCCCCCCACTCTTGCTGCTGTCCCTTACCAACTGACTGGGTCCCTGGGGGCTGAGGTGGCATAGAGGTCATTCAGCTGGTGTTCCACTCTAGTCCCCTTCATTGTCCAAATCTATCAGTGCTACTGCATACTAGCAGCAAGTCCATAAAAGATTACACTCCCTCTTAGTCCCCAGCGTCCAAGCTGTCCACTGTCCAACAGCCCCTCCACCAGTAGCCTGGAGACTCCCTGAACCAGCACCCAGCAGCACCAGCTGTATGTAACCCCTGTACAAAGGGGGGGTTCTTGAAAGCCTTCCCGGAGCTTGCCTAAATGCTTCCTGCCTAACTGGTGTTCGGCTCAGCGCTGCCTAAATGTGGGTGTTGTGAGTGCTTCCAAAGCCTCCAGTATTGTCTCTTTAAGAGCTGCCTGCTTGCAGGCTCCAGTGGGTTGATATGGGGTGGTCTGGTGTTTCCCTGTTTGAATCCTGCCTGAGCTGCGGTGAAATCGCTTCCCTTTTGGCAGTCGCTATATGCGCAGAGGGAGCCCTTTTAAATGATGTAACTGTTGGGCCATGACTAGCTAGCATGTTGATGGAATTACAGTTTGTTTAACCTGTTTCTTTTGCAGCTGAGACTGTGCCCCTCCATTTTGGACCAGGACTTTCTGAAGGGTCCAATAGGGGCAGGGGGTAAGTCAAATGGAGTAACTGGTGACCAACCAGAATTAGGACTCGATAGGGAGTCGGCTGACCAATAAAGATACAGCTAGTAGCTGTGGGAAGTGAGGTCTGGACCATGGCGCCTTTTCGCACCACTGAGAGCAAGATTAAGTGACTGGCATCTGTAGCCAACCAATGGGATCGAGTGGCGCCCGAGCTGAGAGGATTGCCCCATACTGCCAAGGGGCAGAGGCGTTGTGGCTGTGAATGAGGAAGGAGCTCTGGGCTCCTGCGCCATTGAGTGTTCATGCGGGAAGCATGTGAAAGGCCTGAGGTGGCCGTTTGAATCGCCGGTGAGCCACGGACTAAATCCATGGGGCAGCAGTCAGAGGAGGCTGTGCACAAGCACAGCTACCTACCAGGCTCAACCTGTAGAGGACTGGAGAATCTGCTGAATCGCGCTCGGTCTGTCAGGAGAGTTGAAGCTGCAGTGAGACTCCCGATAGCTGTGAGTTCGGTCGGGCCCTAGGAGCAGCTGCCTGGTATGGTACCCTCATTTGCTTTCCATATAAATGTGTGGAGAAGTATTTGAAGATCAGGCTCAGCCCTGCAAGTGGTGTGAGAGCAGTTTTCCTCTGGAGTTGTGAGTACTAAAGCAGGGTAGCTCCCTGTTAAGTATTTCTAGCAAGGGCAAGATCTTCAGGCTGCTTTGCTGACTGCACTACTGAGCCTTCTGGCTCCATCTAATTTTCATAGGAATTAAACTCTCATTTGTGTCAGGGCCCCAACCAGCTACATTAAAGAACTAGCCTTTAGGGCTTGGGTACCCATAGACAGTAACTTATAGGTTAGACCTGTGCACAAAGTCCTAGGTAGATATTCATATATTGTAGTGGTAAGCTAATCAACCTGATTCCCCCCGGGTCCTTGTTATCTCCTATTAAATAAATCAGATTGCTTGTTTTGCAAAAGTACACTGGCTAGTTTGTGTATTAATGGTGAAATACTGCACAGTGAATATGGTGTAACTGTACATTACTTTTCAGGGGGTCCCCAGAGTGAGCTGATTGGTTCGAGCCGGGGGGTAAGTGTATATGGTAAAGACACTGAAATTGAACTGTGTGGGCCGCTAGTGGGAAGAAAGGGGGGTTGCAGCAACCCAGAGGGCTGTGACCAAGTCAACCTCGACTGTTCTAACCCCGACCTCTGGGTGGAGGCACCCGCCAATGGATCTGGGCCCCTCACCCTGTCACAGTTTGGGCAGGCAGGGGTAGTAGCCCTTAGGATAGCGCCCTCTGGGGGTTACATGTATAAGGGATGAGGAAGGGGCAGTGTTTCATAGAACTACCATCAGATGCGAAATTAGATTCTGATTTTGCATTCAGGAATTTGTTTTTTGTCCATAAAACTGAAATCCAAAAAATAGATTGGAATACAGTGATTCTGTATTTGTAATCCAAAATCTGAGCAACCCTACTACCCATGGTACCCTGTGATTTCCTCAGAAATCTGCAATGAGTCGATGGATTAGACTAATGGATTAAATTTGTGAAGCCTTTGGGTACTGTGCTGTACTGTGCTGGCTAAAATTTAATTTGTGGGGCAGTGAGAGAGCCTCAGCTTCTGTTGAATGTACATTTAAAATGAAACAGCTGTGGCAGTGAGAGTACCACGATACTTGGAAAAACTGGAAGGGGGTGGTGAGAGTTCACCCTCCAATATTTTCCAATACTTGAGACCTATGGTGGAGTTTTCTGGTGTGGTTCTAAAATAAAACTGTATCCTTACTGGAATCATTGGACAATGAACTGCCTTAAATTAGGACTATACATGACAAATAGAGGACTGTGCTGCTAGTTTTTCATTTTATTAGTAATTCCAATTGGAGTGTGTTTGGTGAGAGTGTGTGTGTGTGCGTGTGTGTGTGTGTGTGTGTGTGGTTGTGAAATTTTTTATTGTGGGTGGGTGATGAGGGTTGGAATTGTGAGGGTTGTATTTAATTTGTGGGTTTCATTTGGGGTTGAACGATAGTGGATGTTTTTGAGGACTTGGTTATTTGAGGTTGGAATTAGTTTAAAATGTGTTTGGGACAGAAACCCTTGAGGCAACAGCTACTCAGGGGGGCTTCCTCCATGACCTCTGTCCCTTCGAGCTTCCAGTGCTCCCGGCTGAGGCCTATAGGAGGTGTAGGATTTTGAGGATAGCCCAGAGGGGTTGGGGTCTGGAAGGGGTTGCACCTAAGTGACTGCCAAAGTGTCTGGGATTCAGGTGGTGAAGGCAAGAAAATGCCCTGGGGCAAAATGGGAACTTGAGGGGGGATTGCCATGCTTAGTTCTCATACCCAAGGGCTCCATCTTAGAAAGTGGGCAGATGACCAGCCCCAGCTGCCTCACCTCATCCTACTCAGGTTGTGTTTTGCAGTGCCAGGTCGATGAAGAATAAGACTGCCATAATGATGGACTTGATACCCTTGGTCAACCTGGCTTGTATCATGGAGACCTGGCTGGATCCAAATGCTACTCCTATTTTGGAGGTGGCAGTACCAGCTGGGTACTTCGTGATACACACCCCGAGAGAGGATCAGAGGGCCGGGGGGTGGCCATTTGTTTAAATCTATCCTGAACCTCATTGTGCTAACTGTAGGTCCCAAGGTCCTTTTGAATGTGGTTGCCCGGGAGGCTTGGATGGGCTTCAGGGTACTCCTGCTTTATTGTCCCCCAGGATTAGATAGGGACTTTTTGAGGGATATCGAGGACTTTGTTGCTGGCCTGATGTTGGAGTCCCCCAGGTGGTTGATTCTTGGGGACTTCAATGCTTGGGTAGACAGCAGGCTCTCAAAATTTGGAATCAATCTCCTTATGAGCATGGAGGCCTGGGCCTGACACAAAATGTAACCTTGGCAACACACGCTGCTGGCCACACATTGGACTTAGTTTTTTCAGCAGGTTTAAATATTACTGACCTCTGTGTTTATCAGGTGGTTTGGTCAGATCACAGCACTGTGGGGTTCATATTTAGGGCCCCCCGATGGTCCTGCCCCTGTGGAGATGGTCCAGTACCACCTGTTAAGAGGAGTTTCCTCTATGGGACTATCGGTGGTGCTGGACCTATTGAGTGTTGGGACAGCTTGTGGGATTGGGCCAGAGGAAGCAGTGGCAGCCTATAATGGGGCTTTGATTGTGGCCTTTGACTCAGTCGTACCCACTCATGTTCTCCCCTTGTCTACTTACCGGATACCTCCTTAGTATGATGAGGATCTCCAGAGTTTAAAGACTAAGGGGTGATGGTTAGAGAGGTGCTGGAGGAGATCTGGCCAGATGGAGGACAAATTGGACCTGAGGTCACCTTATGTTGACTATCAGGGGGCAATTTCCTGAAAGACGGAGGAGTTTCTGTCTAGGGAGATTGCTGCAGTGAGGAGCAGACCAGCTCAGCTCTTCAGCATGATAGACAGGCTTTCACATTCTGTCTGTCTCTCTGTGCTGGAGGAGAAGGTTCTAGCACTAGGTGCGAGGATTTGTTTCTGTTCTTCACCGACAAGATGTCATCTATCAGGGCTGAGGTCTCCTCGAGTATCTCTTGAAAGGGATGTAGTGTCCAGCCTGAGTTGTGTCAAAACACTCCTCCTGTCTGGGATGAATTTGAACTGGTTTGGGAGGAGAAGGTGAAAGGGATAATCTCAAAGCTGTGGCCTACACATTGTGATCCGGACCCAGGTCTGATCCGCCGTTTGGTTGGATGTGTGGACCTGATAGGACCTGTGGTTGCTGAGGTTGTCTGGAGTTCATTGAGGAGTGGGGTCTTCCCATTGTCCTTGAAAGAGGCACTGGTTAGACCCATTTTAAAGAAGCCCTCTTTTGACCCGGACTGCCTCTGCAACTACAGGCCGGTGTCAAACCTACTGTTTTTAAGGAAGGTTATACAGAAAGTGGTGGCCGTTCAGCTTGAGAGGCATCTCGCATCTTCTTCTATCTATGAGCCTTTCCAGTCTGGGTTATGGGTGGGGCATAGTATGGAGACTGCCCTGGTAAGGTTGCTTAATGATCTCCTGATGACAATGGACAGAAGAGACCATACCATCTTGGTTCTACTGGACTTCTCTGTGACGTTTGACACTGTGGACCATGAGGTGCTACTGTACCATCTGCAGTTCTGGTGTGGCCTGTCCGGTAATGTCATCACCTGGTTCAGGTCATACCTGACTGACAGAGTATGGAGGGTAAAGATGGGACTTGTCTCATCTTGCCCGAAGCCTCTGAGCTGTGGGGTTCCACAGGGATCAGTCTTGTCGCCCTTATTGTTCACGGTGTACATGCTGCCACTGGGGAACATTATCAGGCAGTACGAATTGGGTTTTTACTGCTGTGCAGATGATACCTAACTGTACTTGTCCTGTGCACCTAATGCCCAGGTGTCAGACTCTGTATTTAACAGCTGCCTCGAGGAAATCCAGTCATGGATGACTTACAACTGGCTTAGGCTCAACTCAGACAAGACTGAGGTACTGATGGTGGAGCCAGGTCTTCGTGGAGAAGGGGGGATGGGGGAGTTGCCCCTAGTCTAGTGTTGGCGGGGGGAGTTCCCCTTGTCCCTTCTAGACAGGTGAAGGATTTGGGTGTGATCCTAGATGACAGCCTGTCACTTGATGCTCAGGTGTCAGCTGTGGTCAAAAGCAGACTTTATCATTTTAGGAGTATTGCCAAAATCTCAGCCCTGATCCCTTTTTTTTTGGGGGGGGGATACTCAGCCAAGTATCCACCCTAGTCACGGCCCCCTAAGGTCCCCCATGCCAGTCGATCCCCCCGGTCACCCCTGGCTTACCCCCCAGAGGATGGGGCCGCAGAGCTGACTCTCCACATCCCAACCCGCGGTCCTGTAACTGGTTGGGAGGATCGTCGACATGGAGGAACCCCGGGAGGGCTTCAGAGGCGGGAGTCCCCATTTTGTATTTTTTATCGTATCCTGAGAGCCGACATGCACGAATGCCAGCGACTACATGCAGACGTCCGTCGGCTTCTTCCCTCGGCCAAATGCGGCACTGTCATACCCCAGCCTCCGCTGGGTGTCACTGCAGCGCTGCATGCATCCCTCACCCACCCTGAAGGAAGGAGAGCTGTCGCAGGATGCTCAATCCTTCCTTCCCCCTGCCAGCCCCCGGCAGCCCGAGTCCGTTCCCGAACCCGGGTCGCCGGCGCAGCTCGAGGTGTGGCATCCCGCGCCTCAACCCTCAGCGCCCTGATCCCTTTTGAGGACCTACCCACACTGGTATATGCTTTTGTCACTTCTAGGCTGGATTACTGTAATGTCCTGTACCTTGGGTTATCGGGAGGCAATTTCCACAGGCTGCAGTTGGTGCAGAATGCAGCCGAGAGACTTTTGATTGGGGTAAGGAGATGTGAGCAGATTACCCTAGTCTTCTGTGGACTGCACTGGCTGCCAGTCAGGTGGAGGATTGTCTTCAAGATAGGTCTCCTTACCTATAAGACCCTGCACGATAGGGGTCCCACCTATCTGCAAGATCTACTTGTACCTTACCATCTGGCCCGGGTATGCTGTTCTGCCAAGAGAGACCTCCTTGGGGTTCCCAGGGTTAGGTTGTGGCATTCAGGAGACAGAGCGTTTGCGGTGGCTGCACCAGCTCTGTTGAACTCTTTACCTGACTTCTTCAGGGGGCGGCTCCTTCAGTGGAAGCCTTTAAAAGACTATTAAAAACATACCTTTTCCAGCTAGCTTGTATTGATTGACGTTGTTTGAATAGATAGATGGCTGTCTGTATTATAATGATTTTATTATGTGTGTTTTTTGTTTGTTTTTAATTATTTATTGAAATATTTCACCAGGAGGGCACACTGAACAACAAGTTGCTCATATCACGGTGTGACCTGGGGGAAGGGGTTTACAAAGGATTGAGAAGAATAGTGATGGATAAACAGATACAATAATGTGTGGGTAGTACAAATGACAACAACACTGTAAGATTATGCAACAGTAGGGGAACTCAAGGTATTATACAATAAACAGTAGTGGAACATTGGGTAAATTACAATACACGTCTAAAAACGTACAAAAGAACAATAAATGTACAAAACAAAATAATAATGCAACAAAACCATATATAGTGCAAAAGTGTACCGGGGCAGGCTCAAGGTAATACTTAAGTGTTGTAAGAGTGAAAGGATATAAGGATGGGGTAGCTCGTGCACACGTAGAAGGGTGGGTGGAGAAGAGAGGCAGAGAAGCAAGAACTGAATATGAGCAGGAGAAGTAGCCATATCTTGAGTCCCCATTCAGGATGTTGAGAACCCTGCCGAGGGGGTCAGGGTGGAAGGCGGAAGCTGGGGATAGGTATTGGGGGGGTAAAGCAGGAACAGCTGAGGGAGAGGTAGTTGTGGAGTTAAGGGAATAGGTGGAGGAGGAGTGTCGTATTTCAGGGGGGAGGGAATTCCAGATTTTAGGGAAGCAATAGGAGAAACTAGTCTGGCCAATGAGGGTGGAGTGGCGAGGGACTATCAAGGTGCAGGCGTCATTTGATCTGAGAAAGTGGGTGGGGGGAGGTGGAGTAGAGAGAGAGAGAGAGAGAACATGACAGGTAGGAGAGGAACATCCAAACCAGAATTTTGAGAGTAGTTTGGCACAGTGAGAGATGCATCTGTGAGATAGTGGAAGGAGGGTTAGGGAACCGTAGAGTTCACAGGGATGGGAACGGAAGGGAGTTGAGAGCAAAGCTGCAGAAGTTGTGTTTTATATTATTATTTTATTATACAGCACCTAGAGTCCCAGGAATTGGGCACTTCATAAATAAAAATATCTATCTATCTATCTATCTATCTATCTATCTATCTATCTATCTATCTATCTATCTATCTATCTATCTATCTATCTATCTCTTCAGGCTTATAATACACAATGAAAGCCTGTATTGACTTCATAGATACTTTCTATACTTGTTTTTTTATTTTTTTACAGTTAGTTTTATCAAAGTTTAGAAAGAAACCCAATTAACCACAGGGTAAACATTATGCTGTATCAGAGAATATAGATACAGTCATAAATATACTGTAGCATGGTGGGAATGCATATGAGTTCAGATACAGCTACATATTCATGATTACTCATACTTTTAGACTGTTCCTTAGGTTCTTCACCCTCTAGAAGAAGTAGTGGTAGGTTTTATTTCTAACAACATCCTTTCCCATAGGCCTAGGGCAGTTCACAGAAGTGCAGAAATGACAATCAATCCATAAACAAACATGTAATTATCATACATCAGCAGTTAAAACATATAAAAATCATAAAAACTGTGCTGGAAGGAGCCTAGTAGAGAAGATCAATCAATACCTAAAAGTTTGTTTCAAAACAGTCCTCAGATACATCTTTAAAGGCAGTCACTGTGGGGGCCTGTCTGAGGATCCTCTGGAGCTAATTCCAAAAGACCAGGACTGCCACCTCCAAGGCCCAGTCTCCTGAGGTTTTCAGCACATCCCTCAGTATAGTTTAGAGGCCCACCATGATGGAGCAAAGAGAGGATGAAAGCACACATGGGTTCAGGACACCTACAGGCAACCAGGATCCAAACCATGTTGTGCCTTACAAGTTAGCAAACTAACTTAAAGGGGAATCCTCCCAAACCTTCAGTAATGCTGCAGGACCTTTAGGTTCCAGTGAAGAAAAATGCAGTGAAAGGAAATTTTAGTTTTGTTTTAATGTACTTACTATTTTGTAATGTCATTTTTTTTATCTGGTTAAACTTGCAACCCTCCATCTGCCACATTTACCTACTACATGACCCAGTGTTCCCTGCGGCCAGCCCTTTGATGATGCGACTGGCAGACTGAGGCACTGGGGACTTCTGTGTGCCAGGAAGCCACTTAGATTACATTACTGTAAAGGAGCATATAATAATGCTTATTCTACCAGTATTGATTGCGTTAAGCTTCAGGGTGCGTTCTTGAGTTTTGCTGGAGGATAACAGATCGGGACCAGATATTCAAAAGTTAATGGTGTTAGCCAATGCTAACTGTGTTTTGCACAAGGTTTTTGGGTGGGGTCTGTATTCAGAGACCCTTCTAGCATGGGCTAAGCCCCTTAACTTTAATGTGCTAACACAGCATGGTACCCATGCAAATGAGTGGGTCTCCCTCTGCACGCAAGGGCAGCAGCAATTTTAGAGGTTTGTAGCAGTGGTAAATTGTACCTTAAGGGGCATATTGTCTGCCTTTGCAAACCTAGTCTTAACTGGCCACAAAGACCTGGTGGCAAGATGGTGTTTCTGCATCCATCTACCCCCCAACCTCTGAACCCCCATCTTGGCAAAATAAAAGATACCCTGGTGTCTAGTGGCACCCCCCCAACCTCTGAGCCCCCATCCTTGGTCATGTATATGATGCCCTGGTGTCCACTGGCATCCATTCCTTGATCGGTTGTCCCAGGAAATGCAGTGTAGATCCTAGTGTCTAGTACCACCCACTCCCTCAATCACTTGTACAGATGAGCATCACCCTATCCATGGTGTCTGGTGGCTCCTCCTGAGATCACCATAATCCTGGGTGAAGTAGCACCCCCAATCCTCCAATAACCTGTCCTGGTGCTGTGACTGTCTGCTCTGGTGTCTATTGGCACCCCACACCCTCCAATCCCCTGTCATGGTGCTGTGACTGTCTGCCCTGGTGTCTAGTGTCACCCCAACCCACCAATCTGCCATCCCAGTACTGTAACTGTCTGCCATGGTGTCCATTGAGACCCCAAACTGCCTGATTCTCCCATCCCATAAATGACACCCATCACTGATGATTAGTAGCACCCCCACTCCCCAAACAACCATCCCATTTCCGAGAAGATAGTCACTGTTGACAAGTGGCCCTATCCCCACCTCACACACATGGTATGAGGACTCACTGCAACTCCCATAGCAATTGGAGGTGAAAGTGAGAGGATGGCTATGCAGGTTACCATAGAGGGATTCACTGCACATTCCCATCCTGCCAGGTAAAGGGAAGGGATTTGGGTGAGTGCTGCACTGGGTGTGGATGAGACAGTTGGGGGATCCAGGATAGCTACTGTGCATCAAGACATCGTTTGTCTGATATTTGGGAGTGGGGCAGGGGTACCACTGGATGCCAAGGATTGTATAGGGGACTTGGGCAGGGAGCTCAGATGGGTGGGTTGTGCCACTGGACAACAGGACTATGGGGCTACTTGGGCAGGGGGTGCCATGAGATGCCAGGGACCATATAGCAATCTATGGAAAAGGTGTATGGGGAAGGCCTGTAATCACCAGGGTATCTCCCACCATCATTGGTATGGATGTGCAGGGGGTGGCCACTTGTCTACAGTGGCTGTCTTCTCGGCAACAGGATGGTCTTTTGGGAGTATGCCAGTAGCCACCATTGATGGGTATTTCTACAGGACAGGTGCTCAGCGGGTGAGGGGAGTGCCACTAGACACCAGGGATTCCAACACACCACCCTGGGTAGGGATCAGAGGGTGGGGGGTGCCACTAGCCACCAGAGATGACAGAATATCAGGACGAGCACAAACGTGCTGCCATTTTTAGTGCAGATGGACCCATAATGGGCATGCTAATGGCCCCTTAGAGCCATGCATGCCCAATGGGCTAATTTGCATGGTGCTGCTGAATATCACGCTGCAGATCCTGGTACTCTGGTCGGGGGTACAATTCCATATGGACTGGCTGCAGCCCAGATCATGTCGGAGCAGCGCAACATGACTTAGCGCTGTGTTGAGATGGCTGATATTCAGTCAGATAGTGGTGGTGTACTGTCAGACTGAATATAGAAACCTCTGGGTTGGGCTCAAGCACAGTGGAAACCTTTGCCACTCTGCTTTTGCACTTTTTTTCAATTTCTTGCCTGAAGAATTTCTGTTTTTGCAGTCTTTTTTGATACCTTTGAGTATGCAAACAAATTTAGATCATGTCCCTGCTCATTTTTGTTATGTAAAACAATATATCACTTACTTTGCTCTATTCTCTGATGTCCAGTAGTCCTCCCTACACCCTTTAATTGTATATTTCCTTGTTCCAAAAGTAATATTGAGCCATGCAGTTTGTGGATGGCACAGCACTCCTCTCTTCTCCTCAGTCTGTTGCCTTGTCACATTTTTCACAGTCTTTTTGTTTTGTGAAACATATTACTCTTTTTGGTCTATTTCCTGGTATCCAGTGGCTCCCCTACACCCTTTAGGTACATATTTCATTGTCCAAAAAGTAATATTGAGTCACACAGTTCAGTGACTGACACAGCCCTCCTCTCTCCTCCTGTGCCTACCACAGACTAACAAATGCAAACCGCAAAGCATATCTTTGCAGTTTGCATTTGTTAGTCTGTGGCCAGCTGAGGAGAAGAGAGGAAGGCTGTGTCAGTTGTTGCAGGGTTGACATGCATGTCAAGGCTTGATGGGGGCCACACACTGCATCAGGAGAAGTGGGTTGGCATGAAAAATGGGGAAAGGAGCAACTGGCAGGATGAAGGCCTGGTCGCTGCAGGCCACACACCACTGACTGGCCCCTACTGCTGCTAGCCACCCAGAACCCTCACCCTCCATTCCAGGGACTTACCTTATACCTTAGGTAATCCTCCCAGAGATTCTTTGTCTTTTAAATAGTTTTTTATTTTAATGGGTTCACCACAACATATCCAAGACACACTGTCTTAAGGGTAACTGGTCCATTCCGCTGGGGTGTCAGGCAGACGGGGCATGCTGGTGGGTCCTGGTGGGACGAGGCACGTGTCTGTGTCTTCTGTTGGTGCCCTTTGCGGACTGTGTGGGAGGCCTTTCGGCACCGTGCATTTCTGCTTAGGGTTGGACCAGCGTGGCATTCTGTGGTGATTTGCATGTGCAGCCCGTGATGCTTTGCATTGTGAGGGCATGTGTGATTTTGTATTTTCTTGGGGCTTGGCTTCCCAGCCAAATGCCCTTTGGGGTAACCCTTGCCTCAGTGTTTGCGCACAGGGGTTCTTTGTCTCCCCAGAGATGCTGCTTCTCCTTGACTCACCCAGTTTAGCAGTCCACTGTCCTGTCCATGCACTGGTGGTGTCAACCTTCCCTAGTGGTGGTCAGTAAATTAAGCAATAATGCATGACAGGGTGTGTGTTGTGCTGGGATAACGTCACGCCTGGGGTGATTAGGCTCGAGGCCGCAGGCCGAGTGTGACTAATCACCCCAAGCATGACGTTATTCCAGCATAACACACACCCTGGAGTGCATTATTGCTATTACACAATGGCTCGTTTACATAAAAGAAAAAAAAAGATTAAAGAAGAATTTTTTTTTTACTTTTTAGTTCATTTATCATTGTGGATGTGTACATAGGAAAAAAATAGTTCTTTTTTGGCCAGCAGGTGGTGCTGCTGGTAAATGAGTGTGTGTGTGAGTGAGTGTGTGTGTGTGTGTGTGTGTGTGTATATCTTCAGAGTCCACAAAGTTAATTCAACAGTCCCACTGCCTGCCATGGGATCAGGTGATTTCTGTGATACAGAACCTTAGCAATGAGTGAGGAGAGGAGCGGGACATTCGGCATTTACAGTGTGATTGTAAGTGGCTGGTACAGAGAATTAATTTTAAATGTAGTAGAATGTGTCCCCGCTCTGCATTTGTGCTGCAGATAAAAGTTTGAGGGATTTCGAGAATGCGAGGGAGACGACCATGGAGCAGGGAGTAGCGAAAAATTTATTTTAAATATGGTAGAGTGTGTTCACACTCCCAGTCTGTGCTGCAGATAGAAGTTTACTGAGGGGTTTCAAGAGAGTGAGGGAGCAGACCATGGAGTGGGAAATGACAATGTACAGTGAGGGGCAAGCTCCGCTTTCAACAGTTTTCCTAGACACGGACTTTTCCCACTGTTGACTGTGTACTGGGAGAAGTTGGCAAAATAATCTGATACTGGCCTGAATGTTAAGGGTGAAGAGTCTGAGGAGCGGGTGCTCGAAGCTGCGAGCACTAACGAAAACGGACAGCCACGTGCTGTTCTCATGCACTATTGATAGGTTTTAGTTTTAAGTTTTTTTTTAATGGGATATAATCTTTTGGGATTTGGGGGGATGTTTGCTGAATTTTTGGCTTGTCGGTTTGTTTTTTTGAATCTGGGACAGTAAGGTCGGGTGCTAAGTGGGAATGACACAATCAAGCAATTGCAGCCGTGGAATGATTCATTTCATTTTTAATTTTTACATTTGATGTGGTCCTGCTGGGACTAGAGCCGTGATGTTGTGCTGGGATAATATCACAGCTCCAGTGCCAGACAGACCAATCAGGGTCCAAGATTTTTTTGTGCCATTGTATAATGTAGCTTCTTTCAACCTTCATCCCTCCCTGAGAGGAGACTGGTCTGAAGGATGCTGAATCCTGTCAACCTCCCCATACTAATCTACATTAGTGACCAGCATCTGTTCCCAACTCAAGTTGTTGTCCTTGCACTGGTATCACTCTTCCAACCAACTTTAAAAAAAAAAGCTGTTTTTAATTTTTAAACCACCCACCCGACCCAGCTAATCAGAATCTTTATCACTCATAGTAACCCATTTTCTGCTTTGACTACCGGTCTCATGGAACAGTTACCACACTGTAACAGGACACCAGCTCCGGTGTGGGAGGACACTGACCATGTGTGTCAGATAAGTATTGTTTTAGAATTATATTACTTTGTTTGTCCAGTTAGCTACTGAAGAACTGCAGAGCCTTTGTGACCCTTTTGCTATACTTATTTTACAGGTAAGTCTGGATGTTTCCTTGAACCACCCAACCCCTGTTCCAGAATTCACAGGACCCAGGTAAGTGCTCTTTATTTTCCATGATAGGATATAATGGTGCATCTAAAAGCATCATGCCAGCCATTACCTTTCCATCTTTTGCAGAGTAATAAGGGGCTTGGGCATGGCCCAGTTGGCAGGGGGATAGTGATGTCAAGATGATGTCGAGGGGACAGAGGGTCAAACCGAACAGCCAGGATTTACCTATATTCTTCCACTCCCAGTTATGAGTGGGAATCAGTGGGGCACAGTGTTCCCTACATGTTTGCCTTTAAAGAGTTCAGATAAAGGTGGGATGGGGAAAGAATATCAGGGTGAGGACAATGGTGAAAGATTGTTGAGAGGATGGGGGTAGCCATACAAATCCGAAGCCCCACAGCCTGGCAGAGGCGGATCCTCACCATTATATCCATCAGCATGATATATCAGAATATACAGAGTGATAGAATCTGTAAGCAGATCTAAGGTGGGAGGAGAGTGTACAGGCATCATACGCTGTAGAGTGGGATTTTAGCCCTCATGTTTCGATCATTGGTTGGAAGACATTGTGCCTTAATAACACTGGTGCCATACTCCAGTTGTGCCATAGGTGCTGCCAGAAGAGAAGCCTGCCTGCACCCTCCTCACATACTGTGTCATACTCCAGCTGTGCCAAAAGTGTCACCAGAAGAGCAGGCTGCCTACACCCTCCTTTTCCAGAGCCACAGCACATTACCTCCATATACTGTAGTGGCCCCTCTGAATTGGTAGATGTGAATCAGGATCAGGAACTGGCCCTGGGTCTCCTACATTGTATTGTGACTCACTATCAGCTAGCACCACTTGGGTCAAAAAATGAGACTTAACTGGGAATAGAACCCAAGCCCCCATAATGCTACCCAGTGCTCTATCAACTGAGACATTAGTCACAACATGATCTTAACTTGGTGATTTTGTGTGTTTTGTTTCAGATGCAAGTTTCTTAAGATGTTTTCCACTTTCTTTTCAGATTCACACATTAAAGAATGGTGATGACACTTGAAGACAGCAAATCATAAGTATTTCAGGTAAAGCATGTTTTATACCACATACTGTGTATATCCATTTTTCAATCTACTACTCCTTTTGTTACATATCCTGCTCTGTCTGGCTGTTCCTCATGTACAACCAAATCACTGTGCTCTCACAAGCAAGCTTGCCTTGCACTACTCTTACAAAAGCATACCCACATTGTACTGCTCTGTCACAAGCATCCTCCCACATTGATATCACACAGGTATACTCACTTTACTGTTACTCGCACACACCCTTGTGCTACCTTCTTTTGTACACACCCCTTATGTTGCATTCTGTTACATACCTGGTTTGTGCTGAGCCCTCTCTCACACATCTGTCTTGTGTAGTGCTTTCTGTCTCACACACACAGAAACATGAAAATTGTCGGCAGATAAGAATCGCCAGACCCATCCAGTCTGCCAGAAAGCCCTACATTAATTTGTTTCCACTGACCCTACCTAGTCAATGGCTTTCCCCCCCTTCCCACCACCAGTGTATCCTTATGCCTGTCCCATGCATGTTTAAACCCTCCACTGTGTTTGCCCCCATCATTTCCTGTGGCAGTTTATTCCATGTGTCCTACATCCACTTTGTGAAGAAAAACTTTCTCACATTTCCCCTCAGTCTACCATCCTCCAATTTCATGTCATGCCCCCTTGTTCTTGCACGTCTCTTATATTGGAAGATGTCTCCCTCTTGAACCTTGTTTATGTCCTTAAGGTACTTGAATGTTTCTATCATGTCCCCCCGGTCTCTCCTCTCCTCTCCTCCAGTGAGTACATATTGAGGTCCTTTAGTCTCTCCTCATGTCTTTAGGTGTAGTCCTTGTACCATTTTAGTCACCCTTCTCTGGACAGCCTCTACCCCGTCAATGTTCTTACAAAGGTGCAGCCACCTGAACTGCACACAATAGTCTAGGTGAGACTTCACTAGCATGTTGTACAATGGCATAACCACCTTCCGCCTTCTGCTTGTGATACCTCTACCTATGCATCCCAGCATACCACTGGCCTTCCCTGCAGTACTTTGTACTCTGCTTAGACACTTTTCAGTTATCAGAAATGATAACACCCAGGTCCCTTTCTTCCTTTGTAATAGGCAGCAAGTCTCCACCCCATCCTGTAGCACTCCACAGGGTTCCCTCTTCCCAGGTGCAGTATCTTGCACTTCTTGGGATTAAATCTTAGTTGCCACACTTCAGATCATTTTTCAAGCTTCTACAGATCCCTGCTCATTCTCTCTACTCCATCCGGAGTGTCCACCCAGTTGCAGATCTTGGTGTCATCTGCAAACAGGCAAACCTTTCCCTCCAGCCCTACCACAGTGTCACTAATGAAAACATTAAACAGAACTGGCCCGAGGACTGATCCCTACGGTACCCTGCTGTTCACCTCCCTCTCCCTGATTGTATTCCATTTACCACCCTCTGCTTTCTGTCTGTAAGCCAGTTCCTAACCCAATTTATCACCGTGTGCCCCATAGCCAGGCTACTCATTTTGTTGACCAGCCTTTTGTGTGGGACCGTGTCAAAGGCTTTGCTGAAATCTAGGTAGGTGACATCCACTGCCACCCCTCCGATTGATGTCCTTCATAACCCAATCAAAAAAGTCCATCAGATTTGTCTGACATGTCCTTCTAGCTGTGAATCCATGCTGCCTCGGATACTGGGCCCTAATGGACTCCAGGTGCATCACTATCCTTTCTTTAAGCAGCGCCTCCATGATCTTGCCCACTACTGAGGTAAGGCTGATGGGTCTATAGTTCCCCACATCCTCTCTACTGCCACTTTTGTGTAGAGGGACTAAATGTGTCCTCTTCCAGTCCTCTGGAAAACCTGTGTTAAGTTACTCAGTGAACAAATCTGCCAGCGGTGCAGCTAGCTCCCCTCTCAATTTCCTTAATATCCTGTGATGTATGCCATCTAGCCCCATTACCTTGTCCACCCTTAGTTTAGTGAGCTCCTTCAGGGCTCTCTCCACCATGAATGAACTAGTGTTTACCTCTCCTTCCCCTTTGTTCCTGCTACTCAGCTGTGGTCTGTGACCCTCACCCTCCTCAGTGAATACTGAGCTGAAGTATTTGTTGAGTATTTCTGTTTTTTTAGATGTCCTTCTTTGCACTCTCCTGTCTCCCCTCTGAGCCTTACAATCCCCCCACGGGCCTTTCTTCTTTCACTGACATACCTAAAAAGGTCTTGTCCCCTTTCTGTACTATCTGTGACAATCTTTCTTCAGTCTGTGACTTTACTCTCCTTATAGCCTTTCCTGCTTATCTAAGATTCTTTAGGAACCCTTCCCTAACTGGCTCCCTTTGAGTTTCCTTGTATTTCCTGAATCTTGCCCTTTGGGCCCTTACTTTGCTTGCAAGGAGGCAGTATAATGCAATGGATTAAGGCTCTGAGCTGCAGATCTGGAGACCTGGGTTTGAATCTCACAGCCACCTAGGTGCATACTGTGTGATCCTGAGCAAATCACTTAACTTCCTTGTGCTCCCAGGTTGCATCTGGAAACAAGCTTCGGCTTAGTGTGCTACACCTGGTTAAACAATGTTCCCTTTCTCTGCTGCCTTTTCTCAATAATCATAGTGGTTTCCTCCTTTTTCTGCCTTTGCTTACCACCTTGATGCAATGGTTCTTCACCTCCTGTATGGCTCCCTTCAAGCGTTTCCACTGCTTCTTGACTCCCTCTCCTGTCTCTAATCCTGGCAGATCCTCTTTGATACACTTCTCCATTTTCTCAAAATCTGTTCTTTTAAAATCCAGAACTCTTGCCGTAGTGTGACTAGACAGTGTCTCTGTCCCCATGTTAAACCAAACTATGTTGTGGTCACTGGATCCCAGCTGCCCTTCCACCCGACGTCAGCTATATTGTCCCCATTGGTCAGTACCAGGTCCAGAATTGTCCCTTCTCTTGTGGGATCTTCTACCAGCTGTCTGAGTCCTGCCCCCTGCAGTGAATCCAGGATGACCTTGCTCCTGGTTGAAGCAGCTGCTGGGTTGGTCCAATCAATGTCTGGGATATTGAAGTCACCCAGCAGTAATACCTCACCCTTTGTTGCCATCTCCTGAGTTTGATACACTAGATCCTTGTCCATCTCGTCCCCTTGCACTGGAGGTCTGTAGATCACCCTTGTTCAAACTGCTGTATTATTTCCTGGTTCAAGGGTGACCCACAGTACCTCATTCTCCCCGTCCATCCTGCACCTGTATTGCTCACGCCTAGCTCATTTAACTCTCTCCTACAAAAACATACCTCATATTGTACAGTGTTTTGAACACATCTGCCTTATGTTGTGTGTTTTACTGTACCAGACACCCATGTTATGTGTTGTGTAATCTCATATACACTCACTCAATGTACTCAATCCCACTCACCTGCCTCATGTTGTACTGTTGCATACTCCTTCCCCCTGTTGTGCTGTTTCTTTCACCTCATCTTGTATTGTGCTTTCTCTTGTACACACCTGCCATGCTTTGTCCTCTTATATTTCTGCCCCATGTTGCACTCCCTCGTCCACACATACACAATCCTACGCACTCTGCTTGTTGCTCTTACACAAACCTGACTTGACCTGTGATGTGCTACCTCACACATACCCCCACATTGTGCTGTGCCCTCTGATACTTTCTTCATGTTGTGGTCTGGCTTTTGCACTCATCTTATGTTTTTTTTCTTAACCACATCAGACTTATGTTGGACTTTCATGTGCCCTGGTCAACATGCCCCTTTCTGGAAACTGATTCATGCAGTTGTCTAATGGCTGTGTGTGGTTGTTGTGTGAAATGGCTGCCACTGCACAGTTACAGTCACTTCACTACCAGTTCCTTATTGCTTGTTAAGTGCGTTGGGATACATTGTGTATGAAAAGCGCTATATAAATGCTGATTCTTCATCTTCCTGTTGTTGCCTATATAGTAGACATCGGCACAGAGAGACATTTGGAAAGGAAGGAATGAAATTTGGTTTTGTAAAGTGCATTTTATACAGACTATCCCAAAGCACTTTACAAGCCAGGAGAGGAAGGAGAAAACTGAGGCACACTGGGAGACTTGAACTCTTGAACACATATATGATCAGAGAGACAGTAGAAAGTGGTTCAGTGGCTCTCCCAGGGTTGCCTGGTGAATGTGTGGTAACTTGTGGGATTTTAAATGTGGGTATCTAGATTATTACAGTTCTGTGTCTGCTCTTGTGGCAAGGGGTAACAGGTGAGTGTGACCTCACAGCCAGGAGACAAGTTGACAGACAGGAGAATCTTCAGCTCTGAGCTGTAACCACTTGGACAACATGCTTCCCTGCTCTTATGGGAGAGTTATCACACGTGACCTACTCGTGAATGATTAGGCACAGAGTTGTCAGAGACAAGTGGGGAAATAGATTGTCACTATTGTCTGAAATGGTGAAGGCAAACAGATCTGAGTACTACTAAAACGTCCAACCAAGATAGGTAAAAATAAAAATTGGAAACTTGCAAATTAAGAAGTATTAACAGCAACAATCTTTAATTCCAGTGGAAAGTACAACAAAGGTTCCTTTATGCATTCCATTAAGATATGCTGCTTACACCTCTGTTTACCATTTGTTTTCTACCTATCTTGGGCTAGTTGTCTCTGGAGTGCCACATTTTATTTTTTGGTTTGTTTGAAGGTGGTTGCCTCCATCCCAACCCAGCATATGATTGTGTTTACCCCCCCTTATAGTTTTTTTTTCCACCTTTCTACCCATCTGCATCACTCCGACTCATCCCCCTCAGCCCCATCATCTGGCTTAACCAGGGCTTAACTTCCACCGTCATCCTCTTCCACTGGACTTGTGGGAGTGCCTGGTCACCTGAGCATGGCCTGCGAAGGGTTAATCTTCATCCCATGGTCTGAGTTTTTTTCCCCCCTCCATTTTCTTCTTGGGCTCACAGCACATACAGTGGAGGCAATGTATGAGATCCACGGCTGGATATGCCCCTGGTACCCTATTTGTGGGGCCTCTTACCCACGTATTGTCTCACGTACGTTGCTACCTGGACATCTCCAAGTGGTAAATAAACAGCAAGCTATGTGAACCCCCTTCACAAAGGAGAAACGTAGAAACATAGGAAGGACATGGTGGGTAAGAAATGGGGAGCAGTAGCTATTTATGTGAGGGATAGTGCAAAAAGCAACAGAGATACAGGGAACACAGCTGGGGAGGGGTGGAGGTACTCTAGATCACCGTACAGATGGAGAATGCAGCCGCTGGTGTAATCAACAGAACTCCAGTGCAGGGAAAGATGGATAAAGTTCTGGTGGAAGTCATCCAAAGGATGGTACATAAGGGGGAATGCTGCTGGTGGAGGACTTCAATCTGCCTGATGTAGATTGGAGCATCCTAGCTGCAGCATCAGCTAAAAGCAGGGACATAGAATCATAGAAAAATTGTTGGCAGATAAGGACCACCATGCCCATCCAGTTTTCCCATAAGCACTCCATTAGTTTGTAGCCTCTGACCCTACCTGGTTGTTTGCTTTTCATCCCTCCTTCCCACCTCTAAGGTTCCCTTATGCCTATCCCAGACATGCTTAAATCCCTCCACTGTGCTTGCTACCACTACCTCCTGTGGCAGTCTGTTTCATGTGTCCACCACCCTTTCTGTAAGGAAAAACTTCTTCACATTAAATATCTAAAAGGAGTAAACACAGTCAGCCTAAATAGGGTGTTTCTGCTAAGGGAGGAGGGGGCCACCAGGAGTCACTCCATGGCGCTGATTGACAGGAGGCCTGGGGGGAAACTAGAAGATGCTACTTCACCGAGATGGTGGTAGAACCCTGGAATGCACTGCCTGCAGAGCTAGTGGCTGCTAGTACAGTGGAGAGATTCAAGAGGGTCTGGGACAGGTATAAGGGGAAGGTAAAACTGAGTAATGCCAGACCTGGAGGTGCAACTCTGATGGAGATGGGGTCTGGGTATTTATGGGGAGGTGGGGAGGGCAGCAACGGTGTCCTGACTGGGTGCTGATTTTTGAGCAAACTTGACAGACCATTAGGCTTACTGTGCTGGCATCTTAGTATGTTAGTATTTCCCCTTAACCTGCCACCTTCCAGTTTCATATCATGCCCCCTCGTTGTTGTATTCCTGTGCTGGAAGATGTCTCCCCCTGCACTTTGCTTATGCCCTTAAGGGAATGTTTCTATTATGTTCCCCTGCTCCCTCCTCTCCTCCAGTGAGTGCATATGGAAGTCCTTTAATCTCTCATCATAAGTTTTCTGGTGCAAACTCTGTACCATCTTAGTTTCCCTTCTCTGGACCACCTCCACCCTGTCGATGTGCTTATGAGGGTGTGGCCTCCAGAATTGCTCAAGTACTCCAGGTGATGCCTCAGTAATGTGTTATACAACAGCATCACCACTCCCTGCCTTCTGCTCATGATACCTCTGCCTATGCAACCCCAGCATGTCACTGGCCTCCTCTGCAGCTTCTGCACTCTGTTTAGACACCTTTAGGTCATCTGAAATGATACTCTCCCCGGCCCTTTCTTCCTTGTGATCATCTGTAACTCCTCCTCCTCCATCCTATAGCTCTCCTCAGGGTTCCCTTGTCCCAGGTGAATTATTTAGCATTTCATGGAATTGAACTTCAATTGCCACTTCTCTGACCATTTTTCAAGCTTTCCCAGGTCCTTCTACATTTTCTCCATCTCATCTGGAGTATCCACCCTGTTGCAGATCTTAGTGTCATCTGCAAACAGGCAGACCTTTCCCTCCAGCCCTACTGCAATGTCACTAATGAAGACATTAAACAGGACTGGCCCAAGGACTGAAACCTGTAGCACCCTACAGGTCACCCCTTCTCCCTGGACTGAATCCCATTTTCCACCACCCTCTGCTTTCTGTTTGTTAGCCAGTTCCTAACCTAGTTTAAAACCTTGTGTCTCATGCCTAGACTTCCCACCTTGTTTACCAGCCTTTTATGTGGGACAGTGTCGAAGACCTTACTGAAATCGAGGTAGGCTACATCCACTGTCCCTCACTGAATTATTTCCTTCATCACTCAAAAAAATATATCCATTTCATCTGACATGACCTTCCTACTGTGAATTCATGCTGCCTTGGATCCTGGGCACCGATGGATTCAAAGTGTGCCACTATTCTTTCTTTCAGCAGAGCCACCATGATCTTCCCCATTACATAGGTGTGGCTGCCCAACCTATAGTTCCCTGCATCCTCCCTGCTGCCACTTTTGTGTAGAGGGACTACATGTGCCCTCTTCCAGCCCTCTGGAACCATTCCTGTGTTGAGTGACTCGGTTAACATGGATGCCAGGGACGCTGTTAGCTCCCCTCACAGTTCCCTTAATATCCTTGGATGTATGCCATCTGGCCCCATTGCTTTGTATTTATTTATTTATTTTTATTTATTACTTCTTGGATTACAATACCTTTGAGCTAAAATAGCTCATTTACAAAGGTTCCATGTCAAAGCAAGGGTGATAGACAAACAAAGGTTGTTGAAACATAACATAGTGACAAGCAAAACCAAATGACAGTGATCAAGGCAGTTGGACAATAAAATAAAAAATAGTAGGTAAAACAATGAGATACGATAGTTGATAGGTAAATGACCTAGACAATGCAATTAGAAATGACAGTGACTAGAATAAGTAAAGTAAGATGGCAGCCAAGAGGCCTTGTCAAGTAAGCAAGTAAGTTAGGTAGTTCAAGATAGGGAGGACGGAGTGGAATGGAGGAGGCCAGAAGTGTCAGAGGTACAGAGGTGTAGCAACAAGGTGGGTGGCTACCCCAGGTGTTGACAGAAAATAGCAGATCAGTGTCAGTGGATACAGTCACACATGCTGACCGAGGAGAGGTGTTGATGGAGGGAGCTTTTGAACAGACCCAATTTAGGAAGGGCAGAGATATCACTTTGCAGGGTGTTAAACCAGAGGGGTGCTCTGTAAACAAAAAAGCGCTGACCTTGGGTGGTCCGACATCTAGGGACGGAGAGAAATTGGTTGACAGAGCTATGGGTATGCTGGGTGCTGAAAAACAGGTTGAGTTATATTGTTAGTTCCAGCAGGAAGGAGACCAAGGATAGCTTTCTTGGTGAGCAGGCAAGTTTGGTAATGGACCCTGCCAGTTAGATGAAGCTACCCTGTTTGCTTATATAGTTCGCATGTGTGGGTAAGGCGAGTTGCTCCAATCAGAAGACAAGTTATTTAGGGCAACAGCAATTCTGCGGAGGGAGGTATTCTTAGCTGAACCATAAATGACCAGTCCATAATCTACAATTGAAAGAATAGAGCTGTGGCTTGCTAGTCACAGGGCTTCTGGTGTTAAACTATGTTTATGCCTGTGTAATAACCCAATTTTTTTTATTTACTGTGGAGGCGACATTATCAATGTGTTGGGCAAATGACAGGGAACTATCCAAGGTTACAGCTAGGTACTTATAGTGTTGTATTTGGTCGAGTGGTATGCCAGAGGAGTTCCTGATGGTTAGTGATGTAGCTCTGTGTTTGCTACGAGCACCACTGAACAACATAACCTTCATTTTTTTGTAATTCAGTACTAGCTTGTGGTGCCTAAACCAGTCCTCCACCTCCTTGAAACCAAGTTGAAGTTGATATTCCATGGGCACGGATTCTGTGCCACTAGTGAAGTTCACCACATCATCCGCATAGAAGAGGGTGTGCTGTTGACATGCACTTGTGAGGTTGTTTATGAAGATGCTGAAAAGAAGTGGCCTGAGAATAGAGCCTTGCGGGACTCCTGGTCTGACAGATTGTAGGTCGGAGGTAACATTGGCTACTCTTACCTGTTGGGTACGTTTAGTTGAGTAGCTTCTGAACCAGGACACAGTATTGGTAGAGAGGCCTAAGGAGGATAGCTGCTTGAGGAGGAGATTGTGATTAACTGTATCAAAGGCTTTAGTGAGGTCGATGAATGTCATCCCCACTAAGATGCCTTGATCCAGGGACTTGTGAATGAAACTAGTGAATTCAGTCAATGCTGTGGTGGTGCTGTGGCCCTTTCTAAAACCATGTTGCTGGGGGCACTGTAATGAGTATTTGTCCAGGTAATCAACCAGCTGGTTGGCAACAATACATTCAAGCACCTTGGAAAGGGTTGGGGGGATAGAAATAGGCCTATAGTTAGAGCATAGAGAATAGTCTGCACTTTTGTGGATAGGGATAACAAGGGCAGACTTCCAGAGCAGGAGGAATTGTGCCAGCTCAGTGAAAGATGCATTATCTTTGCATTAGGCAACAGGGTAGCTTCAAGTGTAAGTGCAATTAGTTTGAGATCTAGTGAGTTGCCACTGTGCCTGGATTTACCTAGGGCTTTTGCAAGGTATTTCTTGACCATGTACTGAGGGACCTCTTTGAAGTAGAAAGGAGGAGATGCTGTGGTCTGGAACTCTGGACCAGCAATGGGCCATTTTTCAGTGTCTATGTTGGAGTCTTCACTGTCCTAGAAAGAAATCAGGGGGCAGGACAATGCCCAGGTCCAAAAACATATTGTTGAAGGCGATGGCTGTGGTAAGATGGTCAAGCGTGGGAGTTCCATTGATATTGAGCATTGTAGGGACAGCTTTGGGTTCTTTGCCAATTACCTCTTTTATGTTGTTCCAGAAATGTTTGCCATCACCCCAGGTTGTAGTGAGCTGCTCTCTGTGGTACGTTCTTTTTGCCAGATGGATAGCCCCGGGTACACGTGTTCCTGGCAGCTTTGCAAGCCTTGATATCAGCTGGCTTGCTAGTGGCCCTGGCACAGTGCCAAAGGTGGTCTCTGTGGTTCATCTGCCTGATCAGGTCCTGGGACATGCAGGGAATAGTTGTGCCCCTGACTTTAATTTTTTTTCAAAGGTGCATAGATATCATAGGCTTCGTTAAAGTGACTGATGAAGCAGTCAAGAGCTGTGTTTAATGGCATTTGTTGAATCAAGTAATGACCAGTCAGTACCACAAAGGTGTTGCTTCAGATGTTAGAGGTTACCTGGCTTTAGCACCCTGGTGAGAATATTTTTTTTTTTTGGGGGGGGTTATTGAATTTGTTTGTCCAAAGACAGGTAATGGGTGAGTGGTCACTTATGGCATCAGGTAGCACATTAACATTGGAGGTTCGATATGTGTGGTTAGACAGGATCCAGTCAATTAGAGAACGAGAACTCATCTTGTAGTTTATTCTGGTCAGTGTGGTGACTAGCTGAGTGAGGTTTAGAGCAGAGATTGCATCCTTAAAAGTGCCAACATCAGGTGTTTCCAGTTAATATTGAAGTCACCCATAATAATAGACTCAGAGTTTTGGGGCAAGTTCCTAATGAATTCCACCAGAGAATGGAAGTTAGTGTCATGGTCCTTGGGTGGTATGTAAACAGCCATACTTGTAAGAATTTTGTTGTGTGCCCACAGCAGAACATTAACAGCTAGTGCCTGGGTGGCATTTCCTAGTTTGTCTATAGGTACAGGTAAGATGTAACCTGTAAGGGTTTCCTTGATGTAGATGGCACACCAACCGCTGCATTTTGAAAGCCTATCCTGCCTGAATATGACATACCCCGGTAAGGCCACTACTGAATCTGGGATCTTTGGAGTGAGCCATGTTTCCACAACAGTTAGGATATCAGGATTCTGCTGCGAGACCCATGCTTGGAACCTAGCTAATTTACACAGTAAACTGCAGACATTGACGGAGGCAAGCTTGAGTGATCCAGTCTTTTGGGGACTGGTAGATGAGGCTGGCCTAGCTGGGCCAGGGTTGGGATGCACATTCCTTGTCAATAATAATAGCATTAGTATAAACCTGAGTAAGAGTCTTTTTATTAGGTTGAGTTTAAGTTTGATGTGCCAGCGCTAGGCTGAGATTCTCTTTCTACTGATGTGTAGCACATTGACTGAGGGTGATAAAGCCACAGGAAGGCAGTGCAGGAGTTTTGTGTAGTCTGGCGCAGTAGAGGCCAAGGAAAGATCCGAGTGTCCTTGGGTGTGTTATATAGGTTACTGGTTATACTGTAAAGCCATGAACATAGTGGATGTCAGAGTGGAGATTTATTCCTTGGTGTTGATGTAGAGAGGGATCTTGAGCTGTGTAGTGGTCCAAGATTTTGGGTAGGAATACTAGTAATAGTAAAGTTTGTTGTGGACTCATTGCTTTGATGGGTAGTAGTTGCCTCAGTCTACTACTCAGCTGTGGTCTGTGACCCTCCCCCTCTTCAGTGAATACTGAACAGAAGTATTTCTGTCTTTTCTGGGCCTCCCTCTTAACATTCCCCTGCTTCCCTACTGAGCCTTACAACACCCCCACACTTTTCCTCCTTTCGCTGCTATATCTAAATAATGCTTTGTCTCCTTTCTTCACTGCCTGCACTTATCTTTCTTTGGTCTGTGCCTTTGCTCTCCTTATGGCCTTTACTTCTTCCTTTTAGATTCTTTAGGTACACCTCCCTGTCTTCCTCTGTGTGAGTCTCCTTTTATTTCTTGAAACTCAACTTTTTGGCCCTTACCTTGCCTGCCACCTCCCTTGAGAACCCTCACCTTTTCCTCCTTTTCTTGCCTTTGCCTACCACCTTAATATACTGGTTCATAACCTCCCGTATGGCTTCCTTCAGGTGTTCCCACTGCTTCTCAACTCCCCATTCTAACTCCCTCCTTGCCAATGCTTCTTTGATGCCCTTCCCCATACTAGCAAAATCTGCCTTTCTGAAATCCAAGACTCTTGCTTTAGTGTGACTTGCCTGCATCCCTGTCCCCATGTTAAACCTCACTATGTTATGGTCACTCCATTTCCCTTCCTAGACTTTCTGCAGGGGGAATTCCTCAGGCAACTAGTAAAGCAGTCCACTTGTGAGGGAGGAATATTGGACCTTGTACTTACCATGGGGACAGTGTTGCAGATGTCACAGTGGGTGGCCATCTGGGACCAGTGATCACCATATGGTGGGCTTCAATACAAGAACCTTGGCAGAAGTGAACCACACAAAGGTGAGGATCCAGGACTTCAGGAGGGCTGATTTTACAAAGATGGGAATGCCTCCAGGATCCCTGGCAGGGGAATAGAACTTGGATGGAGTGAAGGAGCAGTGGGTGAAACTAAAAGTGCTTATAGTGAAGGCAAAAAATCTCTGCGTCAAGCTAGTAAGCAAAAGCAAGAAGTGAAAATACTGCTATATTTCTCAAACGAAGTTGCTGGTAAGATAAAGGCAAAAAACTTAGCATTCAGGAAGTATATGGAGACACAGATGGAGGAGGATATGGAGGTGTATCAGGAGAAGCAGAGGGAGGGAGGGAGTCAGAGAAAGCAGTCAGAAGTGCAAAGGTGCAAGCAGGAAAAATAGCTTGGGCAGTAAAGAAAGGGGACAAGATAGTTTTCAGGTATGTAATTAAAAGGCGAATGATCAAGGGATGAATTATAAGCCTAAGGTTGGAAGGGGGGTGTGGAAGGGGACAAGGAAAATCCTGAATGACTACTTTTGCTCAGTGTTCACAAAGGAAAGGGAAGGAAGGTGACCACAGATAAATGTCAGGGGCATTGAAGGAAGGGTGGTGGATACTACTCCATTTATAGAGAAAGGTGCCCTAAAGGCACTTGCAAATCTGAAAGTGGATGAGGCAATGGGGTCAGATGGGATACATCCAAGGATATTGAGGGAGTTCAGAGAGGTACTGGCTGCACCTATGACAGTCCTGTTCAGTCTCTCACTGGAGACTGGAGTGGTCCTGAGGACTAGAGGAGAGCAAATATAGTCCCACTTCACAAAAATGGAAGCAGGGAGAATGCTGGTAATTACAGGCTAATCAGCCTGAATTTGGTGTTGGAAAAATGAATGGAATCACTACTGAAGGAAAGGATTGTGGAATATCTTGAATCCAGTGGCTTACAAGATCTGAGGCAGCATAGATTCATTGGGGTGATGTCATGTCAAACAAATATGATAGAATTCTTTGACTGGGTGACTAGGGAATTTGATCTGGGTGGAGTGGTGGATGTGGCCTACCAAGATTTCAGTAAGGCCTTTGACACTGTTCCACATAGGAAACTCATAAACAAGCTAGGCAACCTAAGAGTGGGTCCAAAGATAGTAAACTGGGTAAGAATTTGGTTGGGGGATAGGCGACAGAAGGTGGTAATAAATGGAGTTCACTCAGAAGAAGGAAGAGTGACCAGTAGGGTGCCACAAGGACCAGTACTGGGACCGATCCTCTTTAATGTCTTTATTGGCAACATTGCACTGGGTCTAGAAGGAAAATTATGCCTTTGTTGCAGATGGCACTAAGATCTCCAGTACGGTAGACACTCCGGGGGGGGGGTTAAGAGGATCTAAGAAAGCTTTAGGAGTAGTCAAGAGTGTGACAACTAAGTTTTAATGTGAACAAGTGCAAAATCATGCACATGGGGCACAGAAACCTAGGGGTGGAGTACAAAATGGGGGGAATGGTACTGGCAACCTCCAAATAGGAGAGAGACCTGGAGTTGTCATATCTGATGACCTAAAGGTGGCCAAACAGTTTGACAAGGCAGTGGGGATAGCCAGTGGCTGTTAGGGTGCATAGGAAGGGATATCACCAGTAGAAAGAGGAATGTGGTGATACTGCTGTATAAATCACTGATGAGACCTCACCTAGAGTACTGTGTCCAGTTTTGGAGACCACATCTCTGGAAAGACATAGACTGATTGCAGGCAGGCCAAAGGAGGGTAACTAAAATTGTGCAGGGTCTGCATCAAATGCCCTATGAGGAGAAATTGAAGGACCTCAACATGTACACTCTGGAGGAAGTGAAGGAGAGGGAGTATATGATAGAGACTTTCAGATACCTCATAGGGATCCCAGCTCAGCCACTCTCCATGAGGACTGCAGCCACCGGGTGAACGTCGCTTCCGAAGCTGCCACCTGAGACCACTTCCCCGGACTCCACCGCCAGAAAGCCGAGAACCCAGCAGGGATCCCAGCTCAGCCACTCTCTGTGAGGACTGCGGCAACTGGGCGGATGGCCCTTCCGAATCCGCTGCCCGAGACCACTTCCCCGGACTCCACCGCCAGAGAGCCGAGAACCCACCAGGGATCCCAGCTCAAGCACTCTCCACGAGGTCCGCAGCCACTGCGTGGATGGCGCTTCCAAAGCCGCCGCCCGAGACCACTTCCCTGGACTCCACCACGCCAGAGAGCCGAGAACCTGCCAGGAATCCCAGCTCAGCCACTCTCCACGAGGACCGTGGCCACTGGATAGATGGCACTTCCAAAGCCACTGCCCGAGACCACTTCTCTGGACTCCACCGCCAGAGAGGTACGGCAAAGCCGCCAGCCAATCAGAGAGCGAGCGCTTTTTTTCTGGCCCACTCCAATTGGCCCACTTCACTCCCCATTGACTTTCTCTATCAGAAACTGGGCAAAAAAAGAGCTGTTTTGTACTAAAACTTGTGTTTAAGTGCCTGAACTGTAATTGTTATGCTTAATTCTGTGTAATTGCCTTAATTCTGCTCCCAGCAACCAAGTGAACCAGCCCCTTCGTGCCGTTGTAACTCCTTCCAGACTGCAAGGCACCAAGGAAATCGCTGGTTCTTTTCACTAGCTAATTTACTGTCTTCTCCCTGATTACTGGCCTTTGTGCAGCTCCCAGTATTAATATTGGCTTCTCTCTCCTCTCCTTTAGCCAAGAACCCACCAGGGATCCCAGCTCAGCCACTCTCCACGAGGACTGCAGCCACCGGGCAGATGGCGCTTCCGAAGCCACTGCCCGAGACCACTTCCCCGGACTCCACCACCAGGAGAGTGCGGCGGCCCGCAGGTACATTAGCCACCCATTTCCCCTCCTGTGCTTAACTATATAGACCCCTTAGCGCCACCCACTGCTGTCCTTGACGTATTCCTTGCTCTCACACTCAGCACCTTAAACAAACACTCTCCCTAAAAACACGCGAACTCTCGCTGTGAGTCCCAAGTCAAAACCCCCTTCCTGATTCAATCTGAGCTCACCTGTGGTCCGCTAAGGGAAATCTTCCCCCAGCAGCTGGTGAGCCTTCCGCGCCAACATAATTTAATTATTTACCCTCACAATTGTAACAATGGTGTATATGTGGCAGCTCTCCTTCCTCACTGCCCTTTGCACCGTGTCCCTCGCAGGCTTCACCCCTATCAAGTCCAACCCTTGGGATACATTGTATCCACTTCTCTCAGATTGTTCACCCACCCAGACTCCATATAATCCATGCAATGCTCCTGCTCTTTGTCACCTGACTCAAGTGGACTATCTACCTTGAAGTGCGACCAGAGCACTTCAAGCACTCAGACTCTCACTTGCATTTCTAAGGAAACTTATACTCCTCCTCTTACTTTGCTCTGGCAATGTTGAGCTCAACCCTGGTCCTATGAATATACTTTCCTCCCTTTCAGAGCCAAAAACTCTCAAAGGAATCAGTTTCATGCACAACAACATATGCAGCCTTCTGAAAAAAACTCACTTCAATCCAGGCATAGACTATTCATACTGTGCCAGATGTGCTTGTGATATCGGAATCCTGGCTACAACATTCTACGTCAGACAGTGTGATTAATATACCAAATTATCAGATATTCAGATCTGACAGACAATTCAGAGGTGGTGGGGTTGCAATCTATGTCAAAGACAAATTTGTGGTATCAACCCTTAATTGTATCTCGCTGGCAGTGGGATTTGAATGCCTGGCTATCAAAATTGAACTATCCTCATCGCTGGCACTCCGAGTCATAGGATGTTATAGACCCCCATCTGCTGGTTCACAGCTGCTGTCCTACCTCACATCCATCATGGACACCAGCCCCTTGGAAACAATTATCCTTGGGGATCTTAATTATGACTGGCTGTCAGAAGCTGGTCACCCCCTTAAATCCTTCTGCGACTCCCATGGTTTCAATCTACTTTATGAGGAGCCCACCCATATTAACAGGAACAACCCAGCTAAAAGCATACTCCAGGATGTCCTGCTGGTGCACAAGCCCCACTCCTTCTCCCATGCTGGAACCTTCGATGCTCTCAGTGACCATCATCTAGTAGCTGGGGTATGGGCAGCCCATAAATTGTCAGCCACTGCCAAATTCTCCTTCAAAAGGTCAACCAGGTCCTTTGACCCGAGGGCATACATCCTTGACCTAAAAAGATCCCCACTGTGGCAGAGTTTTTACCTAGCAAAATCAGTGGAATCAGCATACACCATTCTTCACGAAATTATAACTTGTGCCCTGAACCTTCATGCGCCTCTGGCAAAAATATGCATAAAAGCTAGGAAATGTCGCTAGTTCACCAATGATCTCAAGGCTGCACTACAATCCAGGGATAAGATTTGGAAAATGGCCCATAAATCCCAAAAAGAGGATGACTGGTGCATCTTTAGAATAGCCAGGAACTGCTGCACCAAGATGATTAGGGAAACCAAAGCTAGATTCTACCAAGCAGAACTAGACTCTATATCCAATCATCCCTCCAAATTCTGGGCCACATTAAAAAACTGTCGGGGTACACATCACAAAACACGCTTCCCACAAAAATCATCTGAGACAATGCAGAAATCAATGATAAAAAAGAGGTACTGCAGGCATTTAACACACACTTCGCCACAGTGGGTCTAGCCATCGACAACTTGCCTGCATGCAACTTGCGCACCCAGCTCGACAGAACCCCCCAAATTCTGGCCCTGCAAGCCAGCCTTTCTCTTTCACACCTGTTTCCCTCAAGGAAGTGGAAGACCTGCTTCTTCAACAGGATACTAAGAAAAGCACTGGCGCAGATACATTTGACCCCTACTTCCTAAATATAGCATGTCATATACTGGCTGCGCCTATCACTCATCTATTTAACCTGTCCCTATTACAAGGTGCCCTCCCACAAATGTGGAAAACTGCACACGTTATTCCATTATTCAGATCTGGAGACCCCTGTGACCTAAATAATTACAGGCCGATCTCCCTCCTCTCCACACTCTCGAAACTCTTGGAAAAAATTGTGACTGGCCAATTGATATCCTTCTTCGACAGGAAAACTACTAAACCCCCTACAATCTGTCTTCAGAGCCAACAATAGCACGGTCTCGGCATTAGCCAAGGTAACTAATGATTGGCAACAAGAGCTGGAGCTCAAAAAGTTTGTCTGTGCTGTGTTTCTTAACTTAAGTAAAGCATTTGACACAGTTGATCACAGCCTGCTCCTCACCTCTCTGAAATCGATAGGACTGGACTCTGCCTCTCTAAACTGGTTCCGTGACTACATGACCGACAGATACCAGCAGGTAAAGGCTGATGGTGAACTTTCTGCCCCCAAAGTGCTACAAAGAGGTGCCCCCAGGGATCTATTTTGGGAACTCTCCTCTTCACCATATACATCAACAACATAGATGTGGGAATCAAGGAAGCAAGTATTCATCTATTCGCGGATGATAAAGTACTTTACCTGAGTCACCATACACCTGAAGCGGCATGCGCTGACCTACAAAAAGATTTCAACATCCTGTAACTTCAACTAACAACAAAACATTGTTATTAAATGCCAAGAAAACAAAAGCCCTGTCATTTTCCCCTGCCATCCATCTGACTCACACAACTACAATTGGCTCCCCCCCAATCACCACGATCCTGGGAGAGAACCTAGAATATGTTTCGAAATTCAAATACCTGGGGGTTTGGATTGATTACAAACTCTCCTTCGCTGACCACCTGGATGACCTGTTGAAAAAACTAAGACAAAGACTTGGCCTTTTCTATAGGATGAGACGGTTCCTAACCGCAGACGCAAAGAAACGGCAAGTCCAATCTACGTTTCTGTCCTTAGTTGACTATGCAGACTTTATATACAGTAGCTGCGCTGCCTCATACCTTGGAAAACTAGATACGCTTTACAACAGAGCTCTTCGTTTCATCACCGGCCTCCCCCTCTCTACCCATCATTGCTCACTATATGCTGCTATGGGCTGGACCTCCCTTCATTACAGGCGCAACATGAATTTGGCATTCTGGACACTCCGAGCCATTAGTGGCAAACTCCCCCAATACATTGCTGACTGCCTGACTCTGATTGTGGCCAGAAGCTATACCCTCAGAAGCTGCTCCCTGATCTCGTTATACATACCTAGGGCTTACACATGCTTCAGGAGAGCTGCCATAGGCTTCTCACTCCCCTCACTCTGGAATAAAATCCAGAAATCCCTAAAGCTGAGGTCTCCAGTTAGTATTCACTTGTTCAAAACTCTACACCGTGATGGCATAACGGAAACCTGCAACTGCTTTGCTCGGCACTAGCTAACCTTATTCCCCATGCATGGCAGCACCTTTGCTACACACTTACTCTCCCTTGTGCTTCTGCCTCAATTATTGTATGTTCACTAATCCTCCACAGTTCCCACCGCCAATCTGCGCTACCCAAACCGGTTGAGTACAGCACACAAAAACCCTGTAGTTTGTACTTCCGCTGCTGCAACTGGTATTAGTCAGCTGGTATTCTCCCTCCAGACAGTTCCTTGCTTGCCCCCTCTTTCTCTCTATCCCAACCCTCAGCCTGTCATACTAAATTAACCTAGACTACCTGCCCATCTAATATTATATAGTACTTACCTCTTTCCTCCCGAGTGTCTGCCACTTCCTTAACAAATACTCTCAAAATTGCAGAGTTTTGGGAATGGTTCCAGCCTAAGCACTATACTGATGTCTGTCTTCTGACTAATGTATGATGTCTATCACCTGTATATGCGTATTATTACTGTAAAAAGTTAGCGTCTTTACTGCTCCATATGAGTGTAACTTTGTTCAACTGTATTATTGTTTGTACGTCACAGGTCCACCTTATAAATGAACTTGCTCAATGGTGTCCACCTGGATAAATAAGGATATTGATTGATTGATTGATTGAAAGTTCAAGAGGGAAGCATTTTTCAGAGAAAAAGCTCCTCAAGAATGAGCAGTCATTTTATGAATCTTGGGGTGTAGTCTCAGGGGTCATATAAGGAAGTACTTCTTCACAGAAAGAGTGATGGATACCTGGAACAGCCTCCGAGCAGAAGTTGTGGGGGCAAAAACGGTAGTGCAATTCAAGAAGGCATGGGATAGGCATAAGGGAACCATATTGGTAAGGAAAAGTGGGGGGAGCTGAAGATCAAGTAGGGTCTGCCTTGTTACAGTAGGTAGGGAAAATGGCAGTCTAGGTGGGGCAAGTGGTCCTTATCTGCCGTCAAACTCTATGTTTCTATCTTTTCATCTGTGATTGGCCTGCTGCACAGAGTGACCAGATATAGCTGAAGAAAGGATGCATTTGAGCCTGCATTGTGGACCACTGAATTGGAGAGAGGTAGGATTGTTCTTGACATCAGAGAACTTGTCACTAGGTGGATATTACCTGCTGAAGAATTTAATTAGGGTAATGAGACCACCAGTGGTGCTAACTCCATGACAGCTATATCATTTTCCAAACGATTTCAGTTTGAATAGTCCTTCAAAATCTGTAAACCAAGTCACAATTTCAAGTTACTATTTCTCCAACTGACTCTGAAATTTAGCTTAATATTTTGTTTTTTCCTTTTGCAGACTTCCTAACTTTGAAGTATGCAAATGAAATGTGAGCCCTGATAAATGCAAGACCGAACATTGTGAAACCATCTGTAATAAAAAGGCAGACCGATTGACAATGAATATTACTTTGGTTATTATGGGACTTGTACTTAACCTCAGTAGTTCTTCAAGGCCAGCATCTGTGTGTTAGGAAAACTAAATAATGCCAGGATTTATTGTTACTGATTTATTCTCCCACAACTCACCAACAGTGGTGGTGGTAGCTGCAGGAGATTCTTGGATGCTGCTGGAGTGGCTTTGTTGATATGATGATGAGGGTCATGTCAGACCAACTAGATGGAAGTGTAATTCCAGCTGGGAAATGAGTAAAAAAAAATCTTCATGTACTCAGTTCTAAGCAAAATTTGGCAGCCACACCTGAGGTGGGGGCCATAAATGCTGGGCATTCTAATTTATTACTAATGAAACTGTTTTATTTTTACTTTTATAATGAAAAAGTAAAGTTGTTTTAAGTTCAAAAGTACTGTACTTTGGGCTTGAAATTATTACTGAATGTAGTCCATGGATAGTACACAAACAGTAAATGTTGATGAGAGAATAGTGTGTGTGTGTGTGTGTGTGTGTGTCTGTGTGTGTACTAACAGTATACTTTCAGTACAACTACATATTTAAATATAGTATATTTTCAGTACAATGTTTTTTTTTCTTTGTAGGCTTTATTTCATTCACTACCCAAGCCGGGCATCCTTCCGGGGTGCACTCTTGGCAGGGACTTTCTACTCCCATGCCTGAACCCTAGACTCAGTAAGCTTCTACCGGCAACCACGTAGACTCTAGCACCTCAGATCACCCTCTGGGCAGGGCCCGCTCTCCTTTGGCAGCCTGTCTTTAATTAGAGAGTGTCTACCTGGTTCATAGGGGGGGAAGAAGCACCAAGAAGATGGAATGACATTGGGATGAGTGTCCTGCCACTGGAGCCTCCATCATCTCCACAGACATGAGCAGAGATTTTTCTTTTGTAGGTATGTGCCATGACATCAACGCACGGCTGCTCTGCTGACATCTGCTGCACTCCCACCCCCTCATACTGCAGGCTTGCCTTGTAGCACTCCTGGTCTCTACCAGGAGTCGCTAGGCAGCCGAGCATACCCCAAAGCCCTCCCAGAGAGAAGAGAGCAGTCCGCTGGATGCTCAATCCTCTCCCTCCCCTGCCAACCCCAGCAGCCCAGGCTCATTCCTGAACCTGGGTCACCAGTGTGGCGCGAGGTGTGGCGTCCACCACATCAACCCTCAGTGCCACTGGGCCAGCTCTCAGTACAATGTTGATGGTATGCTTTCAGCACACTAATCATGTACCAATGGAATACTGTAACTACAGTAATCATATGCTGATGGCATTCTATCAGTACAATAATCCTAGAATGATGGTATATTTTCAGTACAGCAATCATATACTGTCAGTACAGTCCTCATATAATAGTACATTTGTAAGAGTATTTCCTATGCTGATATTGTACTTCAGTACATTAATCATATACTGCTTAGTTTACTTAATAATACTAAATTGGGTCATAATAGAAAGTACAATTGTAATTGATGCTTTTAATATACTTGGTGTTTTCAGACATTATATATTTCAAGTATATTTATTAACTAAAAATTGAAGTATACTTTATATTTATTATACTAAATATTGAAGTATACTTAGATATACTAATAATGGGCTACTTTTTCATAAGAGACCCCATTATGCAATAATCAGTTAATGATACAATTACTGTATATTTAAGGATTTACTTTCAGTAAATTCAGTATAAAATAAGTATTAAAATACATTTATTTATAGTATGATTAAGTGTAAAATTAAGTACTATTTTTTTTATTTTAGGTGCTAATTGAGATTAATTGTTTAATTAAGTGGTACAATATATTTAATTTACATATTAGGGAATTACTGCTAAAGTGAAATTAAGAATTTACATACGTTTACTTTAAAAAATTAAGTGGTGCTGATTAAGTATACACTCAATTAGAAATGCATGCTTACCTTGAGGAATTAAGGGGTATAAATTAAACATAGCAGTAAAAAGAAAAACGTCACTAATCTTCAAAAATTAAGTAGAAAAAAGGTTTAAATTGTGCACTCTGATTAAGGATGAATTAAACAGAATTTAAGGATGAAAGAATCCACAGATTAATTGTTAAATGAAGTACTAAAATGTATTTAATTTAGGTATTAAGGGATTAAAATTAAGTGTAAAATTAAGAATGTAAATAAATGTCATTTTAAGAATTAAGGGCTGCATATTAAGTATAAAATCAATGAGATATTCATGCTTACTTAAAAAAATAAGGGTAAAAATTAAGCATTCAGGTACTGTAAGAAGAAAAGCATTGTTAATCTTAAAAATTAAGGGGAAAAAGGTTTAAATTGTGCACTCAGATTAAGGCCGAATTCAACAGAAATTAAAGATGAAAATAACTTAATTATTCCCTTAAAATTCAATATGACTATAAATGGTAAAATTAATGGATTTTTAAGGTTAGAAATTAAGGGATTCTCGTTTCGTAGCGGTACAGACAATAAATCTGGCAGACTACAGGGACAACAAATGTGACAACTGCAGTGGGAATAGACACTGTGTGTGAGAGTCTGTGTGTGTATGTTGCGGGGGAGGGGGCACTAACAAATGCCTGTGGTCATATTTTGAGTTAAAAACAAAACAAACAAACAAAAAAAATCACCTGAAATGAATGCCAATTCAACCAGGAAGTGAACAGCCGAGATGGGCAAGGAGGGTGGGGATATGAAACATGACTGCAGGCTGCAAACTGGAACTAGAAATTGCTTTGGACATGGGAAGACCACAGCATCCCCCCTCCCCACCTGACCCTGATCTCACTCGCCCTTGGTTCCATTTACACCGGGTTACTGCCCAAGAAGTCAGACCATACCTAATCAAGGCCTTAAAGAGCAATACTACTGGCAGTGACTCCCTGGACCCCTGTCTCCCCGCCAGGTACTGTATCTGGTTATCACCCCAATCACTAGTCTCTTCAATAAATCTCTCTGCCTGGGGCAGTTTCCCTCAGCCTGGAAAACTGCCACAGTCACACCCATACACAAGGGTGGTGATAGGTCCCTAGCTGGTAATTATCGGCCAATCTCTATTCTCTCACCTCTCTCAAAAGCCTTAGAAAAAGTAGTGTCCACCCAAATTATGGAATATCTAACCAAATACAGCATCCTCTGCCCTGAACAGCATGGCTTCCATGAGGGCCACAGTACCAGCACTGCCCTCCTTGAGTTTTCAAATTTTCTACACTCTTCTCTGGACTCTGGCTCTCTAGCGGGTGCAGTGTTCGCTGACTTATCAAAAGCCTTCCGATACTGTTTCCCCTCCCCTCCTGCTGGATGCCCTGAGCCACACAGGCTTTGCTGCTGAGCCTGTCTCCTGGTGCTCCAGCTACCTGTCTGCCCGCTCTCAGTGTGTTAGAATTAATGGGACACTCTCCAACACCTGCCCTATCCGCTCTGGTGTTCCCCAGGGCTCCATTCTTAGACCCTTGCTCTTTTCCCTATATCTCAATACCCTGCCAGGTGCATGAACTGGTAAACTCTTACTATATGCAGACAATGCCGTTATCTTTGCCTCTGACCATAACCCTATCACCGTCCAGAACTCCTTGCAACTATCTTATAATGATGCTGAAGCCTGGTTCAAAGAGCATAGACTTGTAATAAATCTTAAAAAAACAAAAAACATGCTCTTTGCCCACCCCCAAAACAAAGCTATCAACTTTCCACTTCAGGTCCTCTACAGCACCTAGTTTCCACTTGAGCAAGTCTATTCGTACAAGTACCTTGGGATATCTTTCGACCCTGCCCTCACATTCCATGCCCACATCGCTGTCCTAGCCTCAGCCTCCAATATTCGGCTGGGTATCTTATACCTCCACAAAAATAGTCTCCCCCCTGACGCCCTCCGACTCGCGGTCACGTCTTCTATACTGTCCCTAGTAGATTATGGTTTGCCAGTTTATGGTGCTGTTGACCAGACCCCCCCTAAACAAAATCTGCCTCACATTAAATAAGGCATGAAGGCTAATCACAGGCGCTCCCAGATTAACACATACCTGCCATTTATATGCTCAGGCTGTGCTGCTTGACCTAGATGAACATCTTAGATATCAAACCTGCCTCATAACAAAAAAAAAACTCTCCTTGGACTATCCCCACCTGGGTTGACAGCCTCTATCCACTGAGCAAACTCACTAGTGCAAACTCGAACCTCCTGCAAAACCACACTGTTAGTACTGAGGGCAAGGACCACACAAGGACAAAGGGCCTATTGCTACAGAGCCCCATCCTGGTATAACACCTTCCCCACCACTATCGTTGGTGCTGCCACGATCTCCTGCTTCAAAACCTCCCTTCGTAATCACCTACTTACTACGTGCAGCTGTGGCTGCCACTAAGTTTACTCTTGCTCAATTGCTCTGATAAAGCTCCCTGAGTGGCTGCACCCAACCTACTACCATCCACTACCTATTGTCCAATTTCTTCTTTCATCTCCTCCTGCCTCTACTATGCTCAGTCTGTATAATCCTACCACTGTTTGTTCGATGTACAAATTATTCTGTACCTACCTGTGCTCTGCCAATCCTGTAACCTTAAAATTGTATCCAATATATGTCTTCACGTTCCACCAATTTTTTGTACTCTGTTATGATGTAATAAGTTTGTTTGTACCGTTTTTGTCCTCTTTGTGATGAGGTACCTTTGTAAATGAGCCTCTGGCTCCAAGGTTTGTAAACTGATGCATAATAAACAAATAAATAGTGGCAAACACACAAACTGTGGACTTTTTTTTTCTAAAGGTACACATTGCCACACAAAAATAAAAAATCCACAAAAAATAAATGTTTTCCTCATTTCTTTTTTTATTTAGAAATGATCCATTGTACAATAGCAATAAAGCACTCTAGGGATATATGTTATTGTGTAATATCATCACTTCTTGGGTGTTTAATGCACTCAGCCTTCACCATCATGCTTCAACCACTCCAGGCGTGGCAATAATATACAACAATACACACCCTGTCATTCTTTATTGTTTAAATATGGAGTACAGTGGTGGTGATACTTGAGACTATAAGTAAGGTTCAGTTCTTTATAATGTGGGTGAAAACAAAGAAGGCGCAGGTAAAAAGGGCTCAGCAACAAGAGCGCACATTAACAAGGAAAGAGGCAAAAAGGGCAACATCACCCAATATCACCAGAAAGCTGACCCCTTAAAATATGGCACCGCACACAACTCAGTGCCATAATGTTGCAGGGGACTTTGCTCCCTGCACCCCCTGAAGTTATTATAACAAACTCCATAGTGGGACATATCAGGGAGCAGGAGGCGGAGGGACATACTCACTGCACTACACCCACAAGTCCTGCTGTAACAGCCTCAGATAGCCTGTTACACCAAGAGTATAGGGACAACCTAATCAGTTTCATTGTAGTCATAAATTTAGTAGTTAAGGTCGCAGGTTCAAAACTCAGAATAGGTAGAAGCTGCCAGAGAAATGTGGGGCAATCCCTGTAGTAATATAAAAACTAGACTTAGCTTTCATAATTGTAGTACAATAAAACTCAGCAGTTTAAAAAGAGTTTGCTTGTAAAATACACTGTGAGCATATTATTATTTGTGACAGTGGGATGCAGCATGGGGGGGGAGGAAAGGACTCCTGGCTTGCCATTTCTTACACACATGCAGTTTTACACTTCAATATAGTGATTGGCAATGTTTTTTGTGGAAAAATAGTAGTATTTTAATGTAAAAATAGAGATTAATTTGCTGATGGGCAGTGGGAAAGTTAATAGATTGCCCTGGCTACTGACACAAGTGCTAGACATCCAGTGTACAGCTGGGCTGCCTGAGTTGCTTATGCCATTTTTTAAGTAATTCATATTCTTATCTATTAAAATAATCACTTCTGAAAGAAGTTATGCTGCTCTGAGAAAGTTAAATATTGTATGCAGAGTGGCAGCTGCAGGCACTACTGGTGTCAAAAACTGAATGAGAGGAGAGTCAGTCCTACAACAGAGTGCTCCTCGCTGTCCCTGAATCCTGGGTTTGCTCTGGGCAGCCACCTCCCTCTGCAGCCAAACAGAAAGCAGGCTTAAGCCTGCCAGTGTTTCTTGCTACATGCAAGATCAAGAGGATGCAGCATGATGTGCTCCTCTCTTGTCAGGATCAACAGAGGTAAACATTTCCCTTATTATAGTTGGCAAGGCGATATGTGCCAGGGAATGTTAAAATTAGGGACTGGCTCTGAGAATAAAAAAATATATGTATAAAGAGCACAATCTGACAATTGTGGCTCAAGGAGACTCCACAGTATGAAATACACAGCAAAATGAAATAAAGCTCACAGGAATCATTTTGAGCTAGGGAAAATGGTGTGATTAGGCACAGGAGCTCAAGGCTTCACATGCATTAAAAATATATTATAAATGATTAAATAATTAAATAAATGAGCATGCAGAGGCTAGGGGAGTTCTGGGCACAGCACACAGTCAGTGTTTGCTCACAAAAATATATAGAATCCAAAACAGTGCATTTTGAACATGAGGCCAGTCAGAAAGTGAATCAAAAAGCCAAAAGACATTGTACATATTTAACAATGCGCTGCCAAGCCAATTTTTAATAAAAATGAACCAAACTTGGCACACATGTTTAGTATAATGTCTGACATATAGGAAAACTAGTTTGAGCTGTGTAGAATTAAAAGTCAGGGAGCAGCTGACCTTTTTAGGGAGAGCAGTCCTTTGGTGAAGCAAATCCATGCAGGCAGTTACTCTTGAGGTGGAGCTTAGCATGAGAAAATGCATAACTAATGTCTGAGAGAAAAAACTTGTTGTGATCAGTTCAATTAATGGGGACATGACTATTTTGACAGGGAAAAGCATAAGAAAATGTTTAGAATTCATTATTTAAATGGTTTATTGTCAAAATAATAGAAGTCTTAACGACTATGCTTTCCTGGGGGTTATTGTGAAAAGAAAAAAATTCAGCAGAAAACTTAGAAAGTCAGTTGTCCAACCATTATAATGAGAAAGTGCTTGACCCTTGAGAAAATGTTCATTCTGTGTGACAAAGAAAATGTATTTTAAATTAACAAAAAGTTAGAAAAAACAGGAGAAGCCTTAGAATGTTGGTGAGGGCAGTTGGGCTTCAAAACTGAGGATTCCACTGTGGCTTATGCTGCTGTAGTGTGGAACTTGATTGGTGCTAAGTTGCTGGACAGGTCAGTATCCACTCAGTGACCACAGATTTAAATATGCTAATAAGATTTTGACTGTAAAAATAGCTCCACGCCCAGTGTACAGTCAGTCTGAGCAGAGAGAGTGAACAGCAAGGAAGGTGCCCATACCAAGGGGTGTCTGTCAGAAAAAAGCCTACTAAAGAAAGAAAGCCTGGCAGAACCAGTTTAGTTTAGTTTAATTACATTGTAAGGATAAGGGATCACCCGTATCCCAGAATATGGACAGTGCAGGGCAATAAATGAGAACAGGGCCTAGTCTAGAAATTGAATTAGACAAAAAATTGGTTGCCCCAATTTAAAGCAGTGCCTGGAGTCAAGCAGACAGCAATGTATCAAAAGGAAAAAAAAGACCCCGCACTAGTGTAGAAAGTCTGTTCCTTCAAGTGCCTGTTGTTCCTGTGTAATCAGTTTCCTCACAGAAAAGAATCTGCAAATCTGAAGAAATCATTGTTCTCATCAACCACTTACTGATTTAACAGAGGGCCCTCCGACTGCATCAAGCTGCACCAGTGGCAGTGGCTCAGTAGGTAGCACACTCACCTCTGAGGCCAGGAGATCAGAGGGCTGTGTGTTCAGTTCCCACATCTGGCACTTGGGTTAATATCCCAGTACTGACATTGTAGTGCAGCATGAGGGGGGTGCTGCACTTCTGAGGTGCCATCTTTCAGATGAAATGTTAAACTGAGGTCTCATCTGCCTGGATTGGTGGTAGTTCAGGTGGATGTTAAAGATCCCATGGCACTTATCAAAAAGAGGAGGGGATTTCACATGCTTTCCTTGTTAAACTCTTAAATAAATAAGTTTACCTGGTGTCCTGGCCAAATTTCCCCCATTCACTAAAAATACCACCAACAGCTTAATCTGGTTCAATTTCAGTTGCTTACCATCTGTATCCCCCCCCCCCCGGTCACCCCTGAAAAAGGGACTTCTAGTCCTAGTGGGCCTACCGGGTCAACAAAATTCAATAAATAAATCTCAACAGAATTTCTTCAGTATTTCCAAATAAGTGTGGTATAGTAAAAACTTTTTTGATACAAAATTAGGACTGTTTTAAAAGCTTCAGTGACACTGCTTCACAGAGAATTTACCAAATCCTTCTGATTTTAAGAGACTGTCAAAGTGAAGGACTGAACCTGAAGGGACTGATGGGGAATTCTGTCACTACTTTTAATGTACCAGTATGCAACATTGTTTAATGCCATTATTTAGTGTAAATGTGTCTAGAAATGAATATGTGAAATGTGTTAACTGATTTAAATGATGTTTAGAGTATAAGATACAGTAAAGTGAATAGGATTTGGATATCAGGGGTATCTGGCAGAAGAGGTCAGTGGGCTGATTGAGGTGGGTAGGCCTAGTTGTCACTGTATGCCCTTAAGGTCACAGTAATTGGATACCAGGGGGTATCTGGCAGAAGGAGTTGGTGAACTGACTGATCAGAGGTATGGCCCAGTAGTCACTAATTGCCTTAGTTCTAAGAATACAGTGTACACAGTAATTGGATACCAGGGAGGGTATCTGGCAGAAGGATTCAGTGAACTAATGGCTTGGCGGTATGGTCCAGTAGTTACTGATTGCTTTAGTTCTACAGTGCAGAAAGCTCAGGGATGAAGGCCTAGGTGGTGCTTATACTGGGAAAGTGTGATATCTGGAGGGCCGGTGGGAGGTGTGTGCCTATAGTCTTCAGGGGTGATTTAGTAGTGAATAGTGGGGTGGAGGTACCCTGCTGGGATATGTAGAGTATAAGAATAAGTGACTGATGCATAAGAAGTGTTGTTTCTATCTGAATTTTAACTGTGCAATTTGTAACTGTATTTGCTAAACTTTCTCAAACATTTTCAGTAAACTGTTACCTTTTTGCTTATCTACCCAAGTGTCAGACTCCTTACTTGCATTGAATCATATTCATGAAGGTCTCAAGGTGCAGATTTTCCCTACTCTTGGCAGATCTTAGCTACTCTAGTTGGGGAGGTGAGGTTTTGTACTCAGGTAGTACCCAACTGGGAAAGCGTTGTCACAGGGGAAGGAACAAAGAATTCTTGATGTCATCTATCTCTGTGTGGAATGGTCCCATCTGTGGACAGAGGTTAATACAGTAGAGGGTGGGTCATCATACCATGCAATCTGCTGAGGTGTGCCCACTTGTTTCCGCACCCTTGTTCTCAGCCCTCTTGATGGTATATCGTATGGTACTGCACTGTATGCTTTTTACAGTGGGTATCAGAGGTTGTTCAGTACTTTTCTGTCGGAAGATTTTTGTGGTGACTGTTCATGTCTATTTGGGAGTTGGTTCTTTACAAGGACAGCCATTAACTGTACAATACAATTAACTACAGTGCTGTCCATAAATCCATCATTTCTTTAATGTGCAGTACCTAAATCTACAACTCCTCACTGCTGTTCTGTGCAAGCACAACACTTCAGTAGTACTGTTCCACTGTTACATGTGCATCTGTCTGAAATGATGCAATGAACAGGTGTCCTCTTTCCCTGAAGCCAAATTTAGAAGTTAAACTTAACCTTCTGGTGGCTTTGCGCTCTGATGCCTGTTTCCCATTTCCAGATTTCTGTAGGTCACCTACTGAAGAAGAAGATGACAATTTCCTGAAGTGGCCTCATTAGTAGAGTATGCTGGCAAGCTAAGTTTACAGAGCAATGAGTGTTGATTTCTGTTGGTGGGGATGGATCAGGCCTGCTTATCATATAATAATGTAGTTTGCCAAGTTATTGACTCTCAGTTGTGGGGGAGTTGTGTGGTGGTCTGAAATCGGTAGACTGGTTATGATTCCATTTAGAAAAAATCTCTGGGAAACTATGGCCTTGGATATGACCCAATTCGTCCTGGCAGCACTGTTACTGACATGGTCACACATCCTGTATACAGAACTGTTCTGTGTGATGTGTTACTTATGTTCACGTTTACATGGTACTATACATTGGTGTGGAAATGAGGCATGTACAGTAGATGTTTAAAAAAGAGATCCATACACAGTGGCATATCACAGCATACAGGCATGCAGGAGATAAGAAAATGTCAGTGATAGAAATCTCTGGGAGTCCATGGCCTTGGTTGTGTCCCTGTCACTTCCAGGAGTACTGTTAATTACATGGTAATACCCACTGTACAAAGAATTGCTCTGTGAGGTGCACTGCTTATACTAACTATTGCATAGTACTGTGCATGTATGTGGAAGTGAGGTACATGTGTGCCTTACAATTATTTTTTATAAAAGGATGAATACCCACTAGTATATCACAGTTTCCAGGCACGCATAAGAGAAAACATGCCTGTGGTAGAAATCTCTGGGAATGTGTGGTCTTAGATGTGCGCCTGCTCCTTCCAGAAGCACTTAAATGATATGGTTGCACACTACCCTGTATAAAGAACAGTTCTGTGTGGCGTGCTGCTTGTGCTCATATTTGCAGAGTACTGTATGTGTGCATGGAAATTGGGTACATGGAAGGTTTATATAGGGGTTATCTGTATTGAAAATAGACTTCTGCAAAGCTTTTTTCAGAGTTTTACATCGCAGGCCAACAGTATACAGCAATTTATTTGGAGAAAATAATATGAGACATTGGAAAACTGAAAAAAAAAACATTATGTGATGTGTTGCAGAGAAAACGTAATCGTAAGTAACATTTTATCATACAGTACATTAGAGATGTCACTCACATGACTATTGCATGCCTACCCTTAGCAACAACTGCCAACACTTTCTATAAATGTCCAATGTATCTTCTGAAGTGACATGGTTTCAGGGTTTTCCAAATCTCTTTTATGCCACCAACCATTTCCTGCTTTATCCATGATTTTGTCTTTCTTTTTATGTGCATTTTCATGGCATACTAAAAAATGTCAATAGGATTTATGTCAGGCAACCAGTATGAGAGAAATGGAAATCATTCAATTACATTCATTTTTATTTAGGTAGTCATCCCTTGAGACAAGTTCATTTGCAATGGTATCCCTACAGATTGTGCAAACAGTTTCAGGTTTCATTAATACAATAAGGATAAAATACAAACAGTAGAAACAGAAATACCATATATGCAGTAATGACAATATATACAGTACGGTAACTTTTGGTGCAGTGTTAAACTGTACTTCATGCCATAGCTAACTATTGTATGCTAGTCCACCATCCCCTGAGTAAAATGACCAAATAAGGGAATGGTATGTTGAAACCAGTTTAACAGTGCTTCTGTTGGAGACTTCTTGCTCCAAATTACCATTAAAGTAGCTGGTAGGGAGTTCTGGATATGAGGAACATAATAACTGAAAAAATTATCTGATGTTCGGGGTTTAGCTCTTGGAACTATCAGTTCATACTGTCTAACTGTTCTGAGTGACACTGTATTTGGCCTACCTGATAAACACTCCTTTAACTCCTCTACCTGTTGTTTGTACTACTGCTTATTCATCAGGGCCAGCCTTGGGGGGGCAGTAGGGGCGGCTGCCCTGTGCCCCACGCTTGTGATGACGATCCGTGATTGTCTTGACCTGACTTTCACTTTTATGATTACTAGCACTGCAGACTGCGGTTCTGAAGTGTATACCAGTAAACAGCCTACATGGACAGAGCGTAAAACAGTCAGCAACAGTGCCCATTTTGTTCTCAGTTCACCCTCTTGACTTTCTCAGTTTGTTCCAGTTTGTTCTTGCTCCCTGCCATCCTCTCACACCACACCTCCTCCATGCATCACTGAGCGCCCCCTCCCCAATCATTGTTGACTGAGCTGTCTACTACATTGCGGAGCCTCTGATTGCAAACCCTATTGTTTGTGATATACATATTGGCACAGCAGCACCTGGCCCTGTCTGGGACCCCACCCCCTCCCCCTTGCAGATGACAAAAACTGCTGTCTACCACCTCCCAGGGACCAGGGCATACATTTCCAGAGCTCAGGAGTCAGGCAATTTCTAACCTAAGCAGTGGGATACAGAGATGGCCAATCAAACAGCAGCAAGAGCTCAGCTAGGAACCAATCTGGAGGAGGGAGGGCCTCACCAATGAGAGGAGGTGTTTTCAGCCAATAGGTGGGCAGGATTCAGCAACCAATCTGCAAAGAATGGCTTGCTCACCCAATCAGCTTGGAGTCAGCAACAATGCCACCATCAGGAAGGACGTTTAAAGGAAGATGGAGGATGCATGGATTTTTTTTCCTCCTTTTTTGTGGACACATTCTGTGTTTGATCGCCTGAACTGACCTGCTGAATGCCATGCTGGACCTACTGAACCCACCGGAGCTCTTCAGCCTGCCTCATGACTGGATTGCCACCCGATGTGAACTGCCTGCAAACAGACTAAAATCACAACAGCCACATCTCCACACTGACTCAGACTGTTGGACCACTTCTTTCAACCAGCTGACCACTCCTGGCACTGGCAAGGATGGATACTCATACTATTTGTCTGGGGGAGCCATGGGGGGGGTTGAATTGAACTGCTGCTGCTGCTTGTTTGGGGATAGGAGGTTAAAAATGATCTTCCATGTGTGATGTGGTATGGTCTGGGTGAAGGTTGGGAGGACAGCTTTAAATGTAGCTTCTGCTTTTTTTGTGTGAGTGTTGGGGGACTGCAGCCATCTGCCTCCAGGCAGAGCTTTGCAGCAAAGGCGCTGCTGGTGTGGCTGGGAGGATCTCATACTATTTGCCTGGGGGAGCTGGGAGAGTGTTTGCATTGAAATGCTGCTTGTTTGGGAGTGGGAGTTTAAAAATGATCTTCCATGTGTGGTGTGGTGTAGTCTGGGGGAATTTTGAAAGGACAGCTATAAATGCAGATTCAGATTTTTTTTTTGTGATTGATGAGGGGGACTGGAGCCATGGCCTTTGCAGTGAAGGGCCTGCTGGTGTGGCTGGTGGGCTATCATACTGTTTGTCTGGGGGAGCCAGGAGGGGGGCTGAGTTGAAATGCTGCTTGTTTGAGGGTCAGAGTTTAAAAAATAATCTGCCATGTGTGGTGTGGTCTGAGAGAAGGATGAGAGGACAACTTTAAATACATTTTTTTTTTGTGATTGTTGGGGGGACTGGATCCGTGGGTCTCCGGGGGGAGGTTTTCAGCAAAAGGCATGCTGGTGTTGCTTGGGGGGGGATTGTATCAATAGAACTGCATGACTGCCTTGGGGAGCATCCAAATCCCCAGCCCACAAGGCCCTTTCATTCAAGAGCTTGTCCTGCCTTGGGGATGTGGACTGTTGCTGTGCTTTTGGGGGGTGGGGGATTTGAAGCTATGTGCCTCCTGGTCCATCTTGGGGGTGGCAGAGGATGAAGGTCCTAAGGGTGTGGCTTGGGGAGTGAAGGGCCTGCTAGTGTGGCTTGGGGAGGGCTTGGATTGAGAGGACTCTATGTTTGCCTTTGGGGGCATCCAAATCCCCAGCCCAAGTGCTGATTGTTGGTTATGGGAGCCCTGTGTTTTACATCTGCCCTGGGCACTGCAAAGTCTAAGGCTGGCTCTATTATTCATGTTGTGCCAATGCCAGTTTTATTTATATGGCACTCAATCCCAAAGGCACTGAGCACCTTACAATAAAACAATGTAAACAACTGATTAAAATGTGACATAAAAAAGTTAAAGCAGCAGTGCAACGAAAATGGGTTAAAATCTGATCCCACCTTTTTTCTTCCTAATCAATGCCAGATGTCTTCCAGTTTGTTTTGATGGTAACATTTTCAGTTTCCATTATCATTTAAGAATTTTATGAACATTGTAAAGTAATTATTTCTCAAGAAAAAAAGATGGCTGCCTCAGTTTTACATAGAAATAATATTGAGGACCTGAGGAGGGTGAGAATCCAGACAAATATGCAAATGTGCAGTACACAGCATAGGATGCATCCAGAAAACCCAAATCAACAGTTCTACCAATATTTTTCATAATCATAGCAGAAAATTAGCTTTTTAAAATAACTTTTTTCTTTGCACTGCTGCTTCAAGAAGCCAGGCCAAAACATAAATTAAAATAAGATTTCAATAATGATTTAAAAGTAGCCAGAGAGGGAACCTCCCCGTTTATTAATTGTAACCACTTGATGTCATTGCTTTCAATTTATGTATACTGTTTGCTGTTTAATTTTTCCTGCTGTTAGTCTGTAATTCTCCAAGGTGATATCTGAAAATAGGCATATGTATGCCTAGTGTATCTTACCAGGTCTCAGAAACAAATAACTAATTAAGAACTTACCCATAAACATTCTTCACTGCAAAATCAATTATATGCAACTTCTTGTGGTTATGTAATGACATCCAGCCAAATCTTTTATATAACTCAAAGTAATGAGTTGTTCTAGGGCAGTCTAAAATCAGTCTGGCAGTATGGAATATCAAGTTTGTTCAATGCTTCAGTAGAAGAGCAATCATAAATGATATCTGCATAATCAAAAAGGGGAATTATTTGTGTCTGGACATTATTTTGCCACAACTCAGTGGTTTAACAATTTTTATATCCATGTAATAATTCAACATGTGTACCGTTTTTTAATACAGATCACATGATTGTTGGCTGTACCAGAAAGTTCAAGCTAAATTCCAAAATATGTATAGTCATCCATTAGTTCAATGGTCTGTCCATCCAAAGTAGAAATGATAAATTAATTGTTTTATGCCTTTCTTAATTTTGCAGAAGAACCACATTGCATTAGTGTGGTTTTGTTTAAAGAGCAGCTGACACTTTCAGAAGAACTCTAACAAAACATAACATTTAGACATGGTTCAGATTGTATTTCACATTAGTTTTAGATTCTTCCTCCCCATTATTTATTACTGAGGTCATCTGCATGAAATCAGAATCTTTGCTCCTGACGAGTTCATCTATTCCTGTTGCTTTTTGCCTACCAGAGGTCATAATGCCTTGCTTGTGACATCACAGTTACTGCCATGGCAACAGACTGTGGTGTCACAACAGAGCATTATGACTTGAAGTAGGGAGTAAACTACAGAGGCAGATAAACTCAAAGGGAAATCTAAGCGATAAAATCATGTACTCGTGCAAATTTACTCAGTAAAAAATAACGCAGACAAGAAATACATTGAATACATATGGAAAGCAAGCTGAATTGTATCTAATTTTTCAAAGTTTTCTTTTTGACATCACTAGCTCTTTAAGTTCAGTTTTAATTTGGAATTATTACAAAAACATTTTAAGTGCATGAAATCTACTTTGAAGGGTTGTCTGAACATCTGAGAGGGACCCCTCAGAGGCATAGATGATAGTGGCTCATCATATACAGATAAATGGTAGATCAAGTTGTTAATGTTCTCTCACAGGCCCCTCAAGTATATTGTAAATAGGAAAGGGCCTAGCATTGACCCCTGGGGGACCCTTCTCAAGATATTCAGATTTTGTGAGATATGTCCATTTACTACAGTGCTCCATTTCCTTTTATGAGGTAAACAATATATTGACTCAGAGACAGTAAGCACAACATCAGCGCTGAGCACAACAATATTGTCCATGGAGTACTGTATGTGAGACATGATCTTGGTACTGTTATAAATAGAATAATGAATAGGTGAGTGTGTATTTAATGTTGTGTGAAATTGGAAAATTTCACCGGGCAAAAAATTTCGCGGAATTTGTGCATTTCACAAAATATTTTGTAGGCAAAATGTGACATTTCGACCCTTTGGCGGGCTAAATTTTGTCCTTGAACCGATTAAATTTGCCGATAGTGGGCAAAATGTTGCCACCTGGTGGCAAAATTTCTTGATTTCACCACCAGATCCCCAATCCTTCAAAAAAAACCTAACAATCCCTTCCCCTGTCCCTGGAGTCTAGTGGTCCCCCCAGCTGATCACCGGCCAATTTCAAATTAATAGAACCATCACCCTAAGCCCTAGTCCCCAATCTTAGCATCAACAACAAAAAACACCCAATCCCCATCCATGTCCCTGATGTCTAGTGGTGCTCCCCAACCGATCACTGGCCAAAATCAAATCAAGAACCCCCCTCCCTCCTCTCACATCACCTAGAGAACCTGTCCCCAATCCTTGTAAAAAAAAAAATTCCCCTCCCTTGTCACTGGTGTCTAGTGGACCCCCACCCCTACCTGTGTTAAGTCAGAGCCCACCCTCCTCCCCTACAGTACCTAGTCGGGTCTGCTTCACACCCTCTACTCACCTCCACTGCTGACAGCCCATCTGGCGCTCAATGAATAAGCGTGGTACACATGTGCTCATTCATTAAGCACTCAGATGGGCTGTCAGCCATGGAGGTGAGTGGAGGGCTATGCCAGTGCCCCAATCGGGGTACTGGGAGGAGTGAGTGGGCTCTGACTTAACACAGGGTGGGGTTCACTAGACTCCTGGGACAGGAGGGGATTTTTTACAACGATTGAGGACCAGGGCTCAAGCACACTGGGAGGGAGGGTTCTTGATTTGAATGTCGGTGATCGGCTGGGGACCACTAGGACACCAGGGACATGGATGGGAATTGTTTTTTTTTTGTTGTTGCTAGATTGAGGCTGGGGCTCAGAGTGATGGGGGGGTTTCGATTTCAATTCAGCTGGTGATCGGCCAAGGGGACCACTGGACACCAGGGAGGGGTGTAAATTCACAATGGCCATATTAATGGATGTGGGTGAAATTTTGCTGCATTTTGGTGAAATATTTGGTGCAGTGAAATTGACGATTTCATGTCAATTTCACCAGCGAAATACATTTTCGCAACACTTCTATGTATATTTCAAGGCAGTAAAACCATAGAGAGGTTCTGGGGACAAGGGCATGTCAAGAGCAAAGCTTGAGAGGTTCATTTGTCCCCGGAACCTCAAGATGGTTTTACTACCAAGTGATTCACACTTACCTATTTTTAATTTTTTTTAATATATGGATCCAATTAGAAAATTAACTTGGATCAAAATCAGACACTTGACTGCTTCAGCTAACACTCACTTCAGGTGCCTGACAACTGCTCTGCTTAGCTAGGAGAACTGCGCTTCACTGAAGACTCAGTCGCTCAAGTCTTGTCTTTTTCATGGGGAGATGAGTGAAAGCAGGATCAACCAGATATTTTGGAGATTTGGAAAGGGAAAAAAGGAAAAAGAACAACTAAACAAATAAATAACCGTTGCTCCTACCACCGAGAACATTCCTTTCGCTTAGCGAGAGAAAGAGCCGCCATGTTTTTGAAAATTGTTCCACCCACCCACACAGACAAAGCAGCCAATTAGAAAGTACACTTAGGAAGATGTTGGGGGCAGACTTGTGCTGTTCAGTTTTGATGGTAATAGTATAGCTCAGGTATGAAACAATGGCATTACTGTATCCAAATGATACTATTATCACGGCTGAAGTGTGGTATTACCAGTCTGCCAATGATCCTATTACCGGGAATTTTTTGTATGCCTTGGTGAGGTATTAGATTTGAAATCAATATATTAAAGAGCTTTATTGGGTCCATACTCAGGTAGCACTCTGACTGATTTAATACCTTCAGCAGCAATGCACACTACTAACACTTATGCTAAGTGTCATTGTCCAGAAAAATGTAATCTCCATCTAGTATTTTTTCTGTATATATTCTCTGGGTCACCTGTACTAATATGGACTCTGATTAATTGCCTATCTATGGTTTCTGTCTGTATAAATCAACAGGCAAAATACAGTGAGGTCCAGAACATAGTTTACACAAAATTTACTTAAGACACTGAAAAGTGCCCTGGCAGTGCCATGTTCCTACCCTCAAAAATATGTTTTGGTCTGTGAAACACTCAGAGATATAGAGCTCCAGACATGGATTGTTAGCAGATGCTTTTGCTTTGGTTTATGGAGTCCAGCCACTTCTTGTGAAATCACATTGTGGAAAATAACACCAGCGAAGTAGTTGTTTCATCCATAAAAATTATGCCATGGAACCTCTGTTATATATGAATCTGCCAGCAGAAACAGACCTCCTGGTCTATCAAGTCTGCTCGAATGTGCAGCTAGCCCCCTACATTGCAGCTGCCCCTTCCCCCCTTGCATTTACCCCCCCTCACCCTGTCCCATCCCCTTTTAAAACTGCCCACCTGTTTGTTCTATATCCATGTCCAGGCCTGTTCAAGTCACTTGAGCTTGTTGACATCCCCGATCATAGGGCAAGAATTTGGTAAATCAATTCTTGTAAAAAGTTCAGAAGTAGTGATACGTTCAGTAATGTACAGTATTAGTAATTAATTGATAAGTACTGACCAATCATGCAGTATTTTCTTTTACTGTGAATGCCCACAAGTCCAATCCATTCAGCAGAGCAGCTTCTTGACTGAGGTGACTGATGTAGGCACCATATGTTCTGTGCTTCTGACCAATGTGATGCCACCCACTGCCAACCAATGTGATAATACCCACTGCCTATGATGTGTCTGTGACATGCACACCATCACTGTTTACCACAGAACTTCACCAATATAAGGCAAAGAATAGTGTAGCACTGCACTATACATTAATCAGAATTGTCAATATCATTTGATTATCATTACAATGGACAGGAGCATTTTTTATGGAAGAAAAACTTCTGCTGTGGCCATACCACTGAAGAGTCTTGGTCTGGTGAGTAGAATCCCAGTCACGACAAGGAGCTCAGTGGCCAGAGGAAAGGAAAAAGGGACCAAATGAAGGAAAATGCTGGGCAGATGCAGACCAAAAGAAGGAGGCAATTACTGGTCAAGGAAAAGGCACCAGTGTGCCCATGGAAAGTCAAGAAGTCAAAGGACAGGGTAAGCAATTCAAAAATAATTCCTCTATGTACTATTCTATGCACTGCCACTCTCTCTAAATATCTTGTGGTGTGTGCAGTGAAATGCACTGTTGTTTTTCCATATGCTTGTCACAGTAGCTTTTGATATATATTTTTGGGGTGTTTTACAGTGTAAGCTGTTGGACTGAAAGGACAATTATGAAAAAGACATAGATAGTGATTATGATAGTGATCTAGAGATCAAAGACCTGCATTGTCAGTCACCATGACAGGAGGAACATTTGGAGGAATTCCTGCTTCAGGCAACAGAAATCAATAAGGAGCTGGAGGACATCAATGAAAAGCCAGACACAGTGGAGCACGTGCCAGCAATGGACCAGTTTGCTCCCTAGGAAGCTAGGGGGATCCAGGGCTTCTTGTAGACCGCCTCGGGATTTGGCTGTCTGGGCTGACTCTTGGGACATTTGTAGCCGTGGGTCGCTAGCTGGGTAAGGTTGCTGTAGCTATTGCCTTCGGCATCACATTCTTCTCGCTGTTTTGAGAAGCGTCAGCTGCCTCTCGGTTTCTGACCAGGCAGCAGTCACCCATCTACTCCCTAGGAAGCTGGGGGGACTAGGGTTTCTTCTAGACCTCCTCAGGATTCAGCTGTTTGGGCTGACTCGTGGGATGGTCGTAGCTGCGGGTTGTTGACCGGGTAAGGTTGCTGTTACTGCTGTCTCAGGCAATACATTCTGCCCTGATCTACCTTTTTCCTGGATAATTGACTGTCTGGAGTTTGGTCCCTGAAGTATAGTTGCTGGTGGATTTGTGGACTCCTTCAGGCTCCTTCGTTAGGTTTGATTTGGATCCCTACTACTGGACTTTTTGTGTAAACATTATTTTTATTTGGATTCATTTGGCTTTCATCCATTCTGAACAGTTTGAGAACTGACTTCTCTGTTTCCTTATGAACTTCTGGTCAAAGGGTGGTGAGAGTGATATATATATATGTTTTATTTTATTTTTAATGTGTATAACTATTAACTTGATTTAGTAACTTGGTCCCCTGCTTTGTGAGAGGTAGTTTTGGGAGATTTTATAACATCTGTTGCATTGTTGCACGTGAGAGGTGCTTCAGTGTTTAAAATACAAAACTGTTTTAGGTTTAATATTTAATGGTATTTTATCGTTTAAGATTATTGATTGTATTATTTGGGTTAGTTTTGAGTTGGGATTTATTTTGGCTTTATGTATGTTTTTGCCTCCTCTTTGTGAGAGAAAGAGGAGAGCTTGTTTGATAGGTGTGTTTTATTTGAGTTAGTTTATTAGATATTTGTTGTTAAAGATGTGTTTAATGGGGTTTACGATGGTCAGGTGCTATTCTCCCACTCTGCTCTGGGACCTCCATCCCTTTCACTGTCCCCGGTTGTCTAATGACGTTTTTAATAACTGCCGTACAGCGGGAATAGTGAGAAGGCATTTAAGGGATGGGTGGGCCGGACAGAGTGGGAGATTGGAGAGGGGTGGGCAGATAGGGATAGTTGGGTGGAGGAGACACCCTGGGGTAAAATGGGATCAGGAGAGGGGTCCTCCTTGCCTGATTCCCATATCCAAGGGCTCCACAGATTGTGGGCAGGTACTGCGCTCCTCTCCGAAAACCCATCCAACTCGGGCGGTGTTATGTAATGCCAGGTCTATTAGGAACAAAACTGCTATTATTGCAGATCTTGTTGCAACATCTGACCTGGCATGTATCACCGAGACCTGGCTGGATGAGAATGCAGGTCCTGTTTTAGACTCTGCTGCTCCAGCTGGGTTTTCGGTGATGCACCGTCTGAGATTGGATCGTGGGGCGGGGGAGTGGCCATCTTTTTTAGATCAGATCTGAGTCTTGTGGAGGTGCCAGTGGGTAACACCAGATCTTTTGAGTGTATCCTGGCAGCAGGTGCAGAGTTTAGGATTCTCCTCATCTACCGTCCACCCGGCGATGGTGGAGAATTCCTGAAGTAGTCTGCGGACTTCATCGTTGACATGGCATTGGAGTCGCCCAGATGGTTAATACTGGGTGACTTCAATGCCTGGGTCTACGATGAACTCTCGCACTTTGGAAAGAACTTCCTCCAACTTATGTCTATGTTAGGCCTGTCACAGGTAGTTACCTCTGCTACCCATATAGGGGGACACTCTTTGGACCTGGTGTTCCTACTGGATTTGGATGTTACGCATCTGGGGGTGGAACCAAATGTGTGGACAGACCATCACACCATAAGATTCAGCTTTGGGGCACCCCCTAATAGGCCTGCCTCTACAGAGATGGTCCAGTATCGCCCTTTAAAGGGAGTAAACCCAGAGGGTCTATTAGCGGTACTGGACCTATCGGGTGTTTTGGGTGAGATCATGGGTCCAGGGGACCTTGTTCTTGCCTATAATAAGGCAGTGAGCAGGGCCTTGGACCAAATTGCTCCTGTTCGCATTCGCCCACTCACTCAGTGCCCAAAAACTCCATGGTCTGATGAGTCTTTGAAGGAACTGAGGAGAGTGGGGCGAAGGCTAGAGAGGGCCTGGAGGAAATCTTGCTTGGATGCTGACAAACTTAGATTGATGGATCATTATGTTATCTATCAATTGGAAATAACCCGTAAGAAGGCAGAATTCCTGTCCAGGAAGATTGCTGCTGCGCTTAACCGACCAGCTCAACTCTTTTGGACTGTTGACAGACTGTGCAATCCACTCTGTCTACAGTCTGGAAGAGATTTTTCACAAATAAAGTGTGATGAGCTTGCTCGGTTTTTCGCTGATAAGATTGCCAGCATTAGGTCGGATATCGGCCAGGCTCACTCTTCAAGGGTTTGCAGTGATCGGCAGGGGGAAATGAACACCTGTGTCACCTGGTTTGACTTTGGTAAGCCGGAATTCATGGATATTGTGAGGATTGTCCAGACTGTACGTCCAACCAGCTGTAGTTTGGATCAGGGCCCTACGCCTCTATTATTAAGTTGCATAGATACTATCTGTTAGACCATTGCTGAAATTGTTTGGAAATCTCTGGAGCAGGGGATCTTTCCTGATCCCCTAAAGGAGGTGGTCGTTCGACCACTCTTAAAAAAACCTTCATTGAACCCGAACTGTCCAGCTAACTACAGACCTGTCTCTAACCTGCCGTTTTTGGGCAAGGTTATTGAAAAGGTGGTTGCACTGCAACTGGATGACCATATTACAAATCACAATATCTATGATACTCTTCAATCGGGATTTAGGAAAAGACATAGTACTGAGACTGCCCTTGTCCAGGTTCTAAATGATCTCCTGATAGCGAGAGATCGAAAGGCTCGTACTATTCTAGTCCTTCTTGATCTCTCTGCAGCATTCGACACTGTGGACCATGGTGTGCTTCTGGAATGCCTGAGGCTCTATTGCGGACTATCTGGCACAGTTCTGCAATGGTTTCAATCTTTTCTCATGGGGCGGAGACAGAGGGTTATCACCGGAATTTATTCCTCTGATACCGTCCTCCTGCCCTGTGGGGTTCCGCAGGGCTCCATCCTAGCACCCATGTTGTTCGCTGTCTATATGCTGCCATTGGGAGACATTATTAGGCAATACAGCTTGGGTTTTCACTGCTATGCAGATGACACCCAGCTGTATCTGTCTTTTAGTCCCGGACAGGAAGATGCAGTCTCTATACTTAACAGCTGTCTATCCAAGATCAAGGATTGGATGAGTGCCAGCTGGCTAAGGTTAAACCCGGATAAGACTGAGGTGTTGGTGGTGGACCCAGGTCACCTTGAGGTGGGTTGTAGGGATGGGCTTTCTTCGGGCATATGGATCGATGGTGCTCAGCTCTCAACCTCAGACCGGGTGCGTAACCTGGGCGTTATTTTGGACGATGTTTTGACCCTGAAGTCTCAGGTGTCATCCGCTGTCAAATCCTCCTTTTACCATCTTAGGAATATCACTCGGGTGAAACACCTAGTTCATCCGGCTGACCTTCCGACATTGGTCCATGCCTTTGTTACTTCTCGCCTTGATTACTGCAATGCCCTGTACCTAGGGCTACCGGGGGTTGATATCCGCCACTTGCAGCTGGTGCAGAACACAGCAGCCAGGCTTTTGACTGGGACATCTATGAGAAGTCATATTACGCCTGTGCTGCGCGAACTGCACTGGCTGCTGGTTCAGTGGCGGATCACCTTTAAGTTGGGGTTACTGACCTATAAAGCCCTACACGAACAGGGACCATGGTATCTTCAAGATCTCCTTATTCCCTACTGTCCCTCTCGCTCACTCCGCTCCATCGACGAGGGATTGCTAGAGGTTCCCAGGGTCCGTTTAAAAACTTCTGGAGCAGGGGCATTTTCTTACGCTGCCCCTACCCTGTGGAATTCTCTACCTCATCGGTTACGAAGCTGTCTGACCATTGAGAGTTTTAAGTTAGAATTAAAAACTTATTTATTTCAAAAGGCATATGGAGAGTGATTTTATTGTGATTATATTGTTGTTGTTTATGTTATATGTATGTATTTTAATTGCTTCTATTTGTACAGCGCTTTGGCACTGAAAAGCGCTTAAAAAATAAATTTTTACTTACTTACCAGAACAGTGTAAGAAATGAACTGGGCATTATCACTGGAAGGGTGCAGTGCATTGAGCATCATTAAACACAGTTCAGGCACAAGATGACTCTTGTGCTAAAACTGCTGTAGAGACAAATTGACACAGTGCTGTGCAATGCCAATGCCAACAGTAGGAGTTTTCTCCTTTATTATTTACCCAGGTCATAGATTCTGTTGAGTGTCTTCTGAAAAGTGGAAGCAGTGAAGCAACAGATGAAATGGTATTCATAAACTGGGACAGTACTTCACATAGAACAAGTTGTGCTGAAAACGGTGCATAAGAATGTGCTTTAAAGTAATAAATGTGACGCAATCCACACCAGCAGAGACAGAAAATGCTTCTGATCATCTGCTGTTCTTGACACTAACTATGTGTCCATCAGTTAGGCTTAACAGCTCAAATTGGTCACCATGGCTTATGGCAGGCCTAACCAACTAGCCACCCTTTTTTTAATGCATCTGATGCCTGAGCAGCAATATTTGTATTTTGGGGGAAAAGCCAATACTCAATGTCATGTACAGTATAACTCTGATTATCCAAATATGCATGGAGATATCAAAAATATTCAGATAATCAAAAACAACACAAAAAATTACCAGTTGTGGTTTGCAATACAAACTGTTTAATGTTCCTAAAATGTTAAAATGTTAAAACAGGTTGTAAAAATGTTTCATTAAAAGTGCAAAGTATGCAATACAGTACAGGTACTTGGTATTAGGTAGGTCACAAAAAAAAAAAGACTAAACGACACTAAAGTATTGTGTGATGGCAGTCTGTTTTCTTGTTTTGTTTAACTGCTCCACAGCCTGCAATCTAAGTTTGCATAGCATTAGAGTGTACATGTATATAGTCAGTGGATGATTGGGTTTCTAGCCACATTATACACTTATTGAATGCCTCAATTGCCTCACTTACTGTTGGTACCTGTATGTTCTTCCCCCCCCCCCACATCGTCCTCCTCTTCATCCGCTGTCGCTTCCATGACCTTGGGTGTGTTTTGTGCAATCGTGATGCTGTCCAAATCATTTAGCTCCCCATAACCGTCATTGTTTTCATCACATTTTAGCCATTACTGGACAACATCTGGTGTACATTCTGTCTGCTCTGCAATTCTAATCAGCTCCAAGCCCTCATCAGTTTCAGGTTGGATAACCACACTTTGTTTTTGTGGAGCACTCAAGACCTCGGACTTTTGCCAGCAATGGACAATTGTGTCTGTTTGAATTTCTGACCATGCCTCTCCTAAAAGGTAGCAAGCATCCTTTATGTTTAGTTTTTTTATTGCTTCTGTTAGGGTAAGCTGATCATTTTCCTCGGCAAGCACTGTTGACAGTAGCTTACCCCTATAGAGTCTTTTGAAAGTCGTTAAGATAGCCTGGTCCATCGGTTGTAATTCTGGTGTTTGCAGGCAAAAATTGGCAGCAGACCCCACCATCAGGTGATGTCAGTTGTTCTAAATCAGGATGAGCACCCGCATTGTCAATTAGGAGAATTGCCCGGGGGGGGGGTCAATGGATCTCAAAAATATTCGAACAGCAGGTACAAAATCGGACTGAAACCGTTGTTTAAAAATAGTTGCATTCATCCACCCATTACTTTGTGCTGTGTAAGTGACAAGTAATGTTGCCATATTAATGTGCTTAAAGCATTGGGGGCGTATAGATTTTCCAATGATTAGCAGCTTTAAACAATGTGTTTCTGTTGCATTACAACAGCAAAGAACCATCAATCTATCCTTGTTTTTTTTTAAACCAGGTGCACATTTCTCGTTCCAGGCAGCCAAAGTTTTTTCTGGTAACATTTTCCAATAGGCACCCGTTTCATCAGCATCGTAAATTTGTGTGTCTGTGAGCCCCTCAGACAACATAAGATCAGACAATTTCTGATGAAATGGAGCATTGTTTTCAGTAGCAGCAGACAGTAGCTCACCTGCCATACACAACTGGTGAATTCCTTGTTGATTTTTAAATTGATTTAACCAGCCTTCACTTGCACTGAAAGAATCATCATGACCATTGAGGTTGTGATGGTATGTTATGGCTTTGTGTTTTAAAATCAGACCAGAAATGGGCACTCCCTTGACACGGTTCTGGATAAACCAGAGGTACAATGCTTTATCCAGTGCTTCATCTTTGCTGCCCTTCATGCTTTTTCTTTTACAGGTGCCATCAGTACAGTGCATGGTTTCCGCGTACTCCCTTAGCTTCTCTCTTGCTGTTCAGATGTCACAAACGGTGGCATTACCTATGTTAAACTTTCTTGCAATGTCAACAATCTTTTCACCACTTTCTAGACATTGCAGGACAAGTAGCTTTTGTTCGATCAGGAGAACACATCTCTTGCACTTAGCAGCCATGACTGAGTCTGTGGTAGTGAGCTGCTGACTGCTGCAAGTGATATTCTTTTATGTGTTGGCTAACGTGGTGGCTAATTAATTAATTTAAATCAGGTCAGGGAGTTAAGCAGAGCCTATTAAGGTTGCTATGCACATTTAAACACAGAGGTAAGAGCGTTAAGAATGCTAAGCAATATTGGACCATTGAAGCCTATAAAATAAATGTGCTTTTACACTGGGAATAGGGCGAAGTTTCGGATAATCCGGAGATTCAGATAACTGAGTTTCAGATAAATGGGGTTATATTGTACCAGGAAATATTAGGCTTCACTTAGAAACTAGTAGCCACTATATCAGCTGAATCTGCAGTAATAAGGGACAGAATAAATGAAGAAGAATCAGCATTTATAAAGTGCTTTTTCAGACATATTGTATCCCAAAGCACCTCATAAGCATGCAAAATTGGTAGAGAAGTGATTGTGAAAGTGTAGTTGCAGCCAGTTCACAAATCAACACCCAGACAGACACAGCCTTGGATAACTGCATAAACTGGTTTGATAGGAAGAGAAATGTTGTCCAGGACACTGAGAAAAATTGCATACTCTAGCAAAAAAATGTTTTCGGTTCTGTTAGACGACTTCCAGTTGGACACCCACCAGAACAGCACCAGAGATGGGTAGAAGGGACCTCAGTTTAACATCTCATCCAAATAATGTCAATATCTGACAATACAGCATGCCCATAGTATTGCATTCACTTGCCAGGGATTATGGTATGAGTCTAATCCTGTTGTGGGGCAATGAAAAGATGAGAAACCCCAGGAAAAGTTCAAACCTTATGAACATGTAAAATGATGTTGTACTTTGAAAATTATAATAAATAAAACTGTTTTGATAATAAAGTTTGTTGAATTGTTCCTCTGTTATTATTCGGCCAGTTTAAATGAACTACAACACAATACTGTAACAGAACATGTGTGAGTGCACATGTTCAACTCATTAGATACAACAGTGTGATTTGCACTTTGGGCACATCTGGTTGTGAGAAAATTATGCACAACATGGTGTTCCAGCCCTAAGCAAATTGGCATTCTGCCATCTTGGCTCAGAGTAAGAATTGGTTTAGTGGGTGCCCACCAACAGACTGAAGAGTGTCCTTTTTCAGCGTGAGATCACTGTATTTATTTCACTGTTTTGCATATACTGTGCAATATTTTTGTTTCTTTGTAACAAGAAATGTGGTGCAGTTCTGAGGTACAGTATTGTGCAGTACAGTATCGAGCAAGCTATTGTGCACTGCATACTGTGTGTGGCTTTATGACTTTCACCATCATTGACTTCTTGTTCTTGTCATTTCTTACAAAATCAACAAGGTATACTGTGGGCCACTTGCAAATAGCTCAAGCAAAGGCAGTCAGCAATGAGGTATTGCATGCCCCCTAAATGGCTGACCTCACTTCAGAGCCCCTATATCCATCTTGTTACTGGTGCCAAGTAGGGATATGCAGGGGCCAAATATGATTTCTTGAATACCATGAATAGTAGGGCTCCTGAATATTTGGGAGCCCATTCTGAATGGGGACCATTCATATTTTGGAAACTGGACACCAGCTATTAAAAAGAAAACACACACACAAAAAAAAGAAAACTTCACCCTCCCCAAACCAAACCCACCAAAATGCAACCCGTCCCCCACCTTCTGACAACAGCCCAGTTCCCCTCCTCTCCCCAGCACCTTCAATTTGTTTAAAATTATTATTAAATTGATTAATCCCATGATAGGTTACTGGCACCGCCTGCCTGCCTTCATGGCTGGCAGACATCTTCTTATCATTGTAATGTGCTTGTTTGCATTTAAAAAAAATAATTCATGTAGCACTCCCTTCACCCTGAAAGCACCCTGCTACCTCTCTGCTTCCCTTTCCTCCCAATAAACACCCAACTCTACAGTTAAAATGTGACTAGCACAACTTGCCCTCCTCAATTGCTAGCTGCCTTTGTATGAATGAAAGCACTTGTGTGCTTACTCCTTCTGCAATAGTAAAACCAGCTGATTTTGTGATCATTCAGTTCAATGAAAGGGGAAACCAGACTACACATATACAAAGAATGCTGAAGTGTGTATATTCCCAAATGCCCTCACACCCTGGAGTGTCTTATTGTGCTTAGAAAATAGATATTAGTAGCATGATTTAGTTTATTTTAATTTGTAGAGTAGTATTTAGGTGTTTAATTTTTTTAGGAAAACACCTTCCTTCTAAAAAATTTAGTCCTTGTCTATTTTAAGGAGAAAGGTGTGACAGACTGTATTTTATGCCCCCTCCACCCACCGTATACAATTTATTTAAAAACTACACCCAACTATTAGTTGTCATTTTCTAGGTTAATCCACAGCATAACCACACATCTAGATGATCCAGTTGTAGCTTCACTTTTTGGACAAAGTAGAAGTAAACACGTGTGGGCATATAAATGCTCCCTAACTCTGAACTTCTGTTGTGTAGCTTTTATCAAACTACTGGCTCTAATTGTAAGTAAAAGTCTGTAACGTTGTGTTTATATTGAAGTGTCCATCCAGATGATAAGCACACTCTCTTTCTCTTCCTATTACACTGTTTAAATGTTCAGAATGAAACTGGAGCTGCTGACTTGGTTGTTTCTTTCTGCAAGTTGGCAACTGAAAGAAATGCATATGCACATACTATATGCAGGTTTCCATAGGAATGCCTACACTACCATCTCGCTCACTTGCAGGCCCTGAAAAAGGAATGTACAAGTCTGCATCTCTGATTTCATTTCAAACAATAAAACAATGAAAAGGAAGGGACAAACAGGATGCTTAGCAGCTAGGTGGGTATTTATAGTATGTATAAATACTATATAAGGGTGCAGATTTTTTAAACATGGAACAGAGCATTTGATAAAAAAAATCACACAACAGATGCTCAGAGTTGAGTGGAGAATGGTTTTCAGAGGCACAAATGATGTTTGCTTTATTTTGTCCAAAAATTGGAGTTACAAGCAGATTAACTAACTTCCTAGTTGGTTTAATGGTTTTGTATAGGATTACTCTCACAGTGGTGGGACATTCTAAATATGTTATAAAGAGTGGTGATCTGTTCCATGGGGGATAGCTGCTGATTTAGAATGCTTTGAAGAGATGCTGTACAGCTGTGTGGAAATTACAGTATGTGATGAGATATCTCATGCCAGCACTAGTTCTTACTGTGTGGGCTTGGGAAATTGATGCACACCTACTAGCCTCACAGATTGGTATGTTTTTTCTCTATCCATTTTTAATATAAATTAATGGATATAATGACTGAAACATACAAATGAGACATACTTTAAGAAGAAATGTGATAAAACAAAGTGATAGATGGACCTGGGAGTCTTTGTAGATAAACCTCAGAGATCTCTGTAATGTTTGCCATCAGTACAATCAATCATAGAGAATCACCTTTCTGGATGTATGCACATTGTCAGCTGTGCACTGACCTATGTATGATGTTAATAATGCAATGATAACTGCACTGCTTATCTCACCTGCTGTGATCCCATGTGAACCTTTCCACAGAAACAAGAAGCTGCATTTCAGTGGGGTTTTATTTCATATTGGATAATAACTGTAAAATTAATAGAGGTTACAAACAGAAGTCAGAAAAAAAGGATCTTAGGGTTTTCCAGGGATGCGTCAGAATATTATTCACTGTTCTGATGTGGGGATTATAAAACAAATGTATTGTAAGGTCTCAAATTGTGCTGTGTAGAGTCACCAGAACAATGTGGGCAGGGATGTACAGAAAGTCTGCAGATTTTGTAAACTTTGTGAAAGATGAAATTAAAACTTACATGATTTTGAAGCAAACATCCAAGATAATCTATTTTAGCTGCTACTCAATTCAAAAATAAGGTGGGGTATTCTGTAGTGAAGGTGAGAACTGACTTGATTCTCAAAGAGCCAAAGCACATTTTTCTATATTTATTTATTGATTGATTGACTGATTTAAAAGTTTAACCAGGAAATACATACTGAGCTGATAACAGCTCATTTTCAGATGTGTCCTGGGGGAAAGGGGAACGGGAGATAGCTAAACTATAAAACTTCTAAAAATAAGAAGTAAAATACAATAATATAGTAATATGAAAAACATAACTATAAATATTAGAGGCAAACAATAAATGAATAAAAGTAAAAACACACTTGTATACATAAAGAAGGGAAAAATGATGGGAAAGCATAAACAGGGCAAAGCTAGTGAAGGAGAGAATGAAGAGGAAAGGGTCATAGACAGTTGCAAGTAGAATAACAAAATTCATAAAGAAGAGACTTTAGGGAGGAATGAGAAGTGGCAGATCAAACTGAAAGGGGGAAGGGAGGTCCAAAGTTTAGGAAATCAGTAAGGATTAGCAGGTTGACCAACAACAGATTTTCTAGAAGGGAGAGAGAGAGAGAGAGAGAGAGAATGGGAAATATTGATGTGGAGAGGGTAGGAGGAAGAGGGAGGAGAGGATAGAAGGGATCTGAGATCAGAGGGAAGGGTGTTGAACTAGAGTTTGGATATGAAAGAGACACAATAGGAAAGGCGCCTAGCATCAAGATGGAAGAAAAGAGCTAAGTAAAGAGAGTAGTGGTGAGTACAAGATGGGCAATCTAGAGCAAAATGATAGAAAGAATGAAAAAGAGGGTCCCGTCTGGCAAGAGATGATTTAGGAGCTCCACTACAGACTAAATTACCATAGTCAAAGATAGGGAGAATCATTTTAATACAGTTTCTTGTCAGGCAGGAAGCAGAATACAAGCTTTATTCCTATACAATGCTCCAAGCTTATGGTGCAGCTTATGGTGGATTGCATCAATATGCACTGAGAAATAAAGATGCCATTCAAGGCAGACCCTGAGGTACTTGAAGACAGGAACATCTTCAATCTTAGTACTATCAAGGGTATGATATAGTGGGAGAGAAGTAAGTCTAGCAAGCCTCTGGTCGGTGCCAAAAGTCACGGAGACTATTTTTTTGGCATTGTGGGACAGTTGGTTAGACACTAGTTTTGAATGTTGTCAAAATCCAACTGTAGCCAGGAGGAAAGGTCATGGGTAGAGGATCCAGTAGCAAAACAAATTGTGCCATCAGCATACATATGAATAGAAGCAGAGGAACAGACAGTTGGGAGGTCATTTAAGAAAATGAAAAAGAGACTAGGTCACAGAACTGACCCTTGAGGGACACCTGCACTAATAGGAAGAGAAGATGAAATGGATTTTCCTATCCAAACAGCTTGAGTCCTTCCTTCAATGTAAAAATGAAACCAACTGACTGAATCAGAGAGGCCTGCTGCTTTAAGTTTGTCCAGAAGGGGGGATGTGCCACAGTATCAAAAGCTTTAGCAAGATCAACAAAAATAGCAGAAGTAATCAGTCATTGATCCATACCTGTGAGTATGGAGTCAGTGGCCTCAGTGGTTTCAAACCTCAGATACAGTATGGTATTACATCTTAAACCCCTACAGTTCTGTTATTATTACTACTATATTAGAAAATGAGCTTATAAATCTAAAGATCATGATTGGCTGCTAGTGATACCAGAAGGTTTCAGTAACTTACAGTTACAGCCATGTGAAAAAACAAGAACCCATATGCCTACCCCATCACTGATAATCTGGTACTAGTTAGAAATGTGAAACTTGATGTGCCACCGTGTTTTTTGGCTCACTTAATGGGTGAGTTCTCAACTAACCAAGCCCCAATTCCCATTCTTTCTTACTGTAAGTTCAAATACATTTAGTAAAAAGTAGCTATGTAACCCTGTCTCCAAAATCCAGCCTGGTTTGTGAGAAAGAATTTAAGACCATTTGAAAAAAGAGACAGAAGTGGTGGATAGAAAATGCAAGGGTAAGGGAGTGAGGGATTCAAGCCTGTGTCCCTGCTCCCCAATATTATTCTAAATTTATTCTGCCCAAACTTATTCACCCATGTTATGGAACAGAAAGGAAATTATCAGACAACTGCACCTAATGGTTCTTGTCCACTGGCAGTTCTGTTCTCTTTTGTGACTTCTGCGGTTCGGCACCTATGCGCGTCCCTCTGGCTCACTCGCTCTTCCAAATGGCACTCCTCTTCACACTCCCAGTCCTCAGAGAAGGCAGTGAGGACTGGGAACCTGTAAATTAACAAAAAAGAAAAGAAAACAGTAATACCTCAGTCCTGGTCCTCAGGGCAGGCAGCAAGGACTGGGAAACTGAAAAAACTAAAATAAAATAACAAGAGGGGCGTGGCTTGGACCTGGAGGAGATGGCTGACTAAACTTTCTCTCTGCCCCAGCCTGACGGTGAAATCGATTAAAATGACTTAAATGCTGGACTGATTTCACTCTGAGCTACTCCACACATCTTTCCCTGCCTTTATTAATGCCATTGAAATGTAATTCGGGTGAGCCACGCTCTTAATCAGCATTTGATGGGCCGTTGTTACTCTGGAACTAATGCGCAGTGGTAGGCCATATAGGCCCGAGCTCGGGTCACCAAGGTCTTAGTACTCTTTCTCCCCCCTCCCTTCTAGTGGGCTGAAGTGACAGCTGCCCCATCTTCCTCCCCTCTTCCTCTGAAGGGATCACTGAAGCAAGACCGGCAAGGAGTCCAATGTTGGCAGGATTTAAGGGCTGCTTTCCACTAAAGAAAAGGCACGGACCTAACTAGCTGCGAGCTGAAGGAGAGATTGGCGGGTTGTAAGCCTGTGAGTGGTACTATGGCAGAAGCTCTTCACCAAGATATCTCAGCTTCTGCTAACCAAGTGCAAGTGGATGAAGCCTTGGCAAATATTACCAAAATGTTGGAGGGTCTGTTAAGTAGAGTGGACACAATTGGCGCCTCTCTCGCCACCAATGTGGCAGACATTCATAGATTGGAGGATCAGCACAATGTACTAGAACAGCGGACAGAGGAGCTGGAGAAACAGCATTTACACATTTTACAGAGGCTGCAGGATTATGAGTCCAAGCTATCCAGGTTGTGGTATAGAGTGGAGGACCAAGAAAACCGAAGCAGACGAAACAATATCCGAATAATAGGGGTACCTGAGGGAGTTGAAGGCCCTAACATGGAGAGATTTTTGAATGACTGAATCCCACAGCTGTTAGGTGATCAGTGGAAGGACCCTGTTGGGGTAGAGAGGGCCCACCATATCTCTGGCAATCCTAATAATACTAAGGGTCCTAGCACCATCATCGCCTATCTTTTATGCTTCTCTGTCAAGGAGCATTTATTAAGAGCTTCTAGAGAGCTGGGAGAGCTGGAATGGAATGGGAACACCATATCCTTCTACAGAGACTTCACACAGGAGGTAGCTGCAAAGCGTAGAGCTTATAACCCCCTCAAAAAAATCCTAGCAGCCAATGCAGTGCAATACCAATTCAAGGGCCTTACTGCTCTGTACCTGAATAAAAATGGTCAGTCCTTCCTTGCGGAGTCCCCAGGTGATGCTGAAGCCTGAATTCAGGCCCACTGGCCGGGTATGCTACCACAGACTGCATCTCCCAGATGCCTCTGAGAGCCCAGGAACCATATGCCTCAGGGAACCATAAGAAAAGGAGGCGCTACATCAGGGGACAGGAATTTGGGCCAGACGGGTTCACCAAGTAAAGCGTCCCCCAGTAGTAAACAGCTCTGGGCTCCACAATCCTCAAGGGATAAGTCACACAAAGCGGGGACTGATATCTATACTGACCAAGGGGCGCAAACTAGCAAGTCGCACAACACTACTGTGAGAGACACTGTCATTTCGTTGCCAGTCAGACAGAGGCAGTGCTCCAGAAGCCCCCACTCCATGGGGTTAACAGGCACAGCAGACTCACCACCTGCCAAACAGTCTAGAGCCACTACTTCAGCCTGGAATAAAAGTGATCCGAAGGAACAGTCAGAGGAAGAAGCTTCTGCACCGTTAGAGGACCTGACTCCGTTGGACTGGGCATCTGAAATGGATGATTATGAGGCAGAGGCTGCAGCAGCTGTTAGCCTACTAAAACCGGGCTCAAAGACTTTTGCAGAAGCCATTGCCTTGGGTGCTAGCCCCACCGGATCTGGACAATCTTCTATGTCGGGGATGCCATGACGCGCTTGGATACCTAGACCATCCCAGATTTGCTGGGGGTGGCTCTCAGATGGGCGCAAGCCCCGTACTGGCCTTTAGTTTTATGAGGTGCTGAAATGGTGTATCATGTGCAGTTCTTTTGCCTAGGCACTATTTGCTATTATGGCTACCTGCCTCTTACTTAGGCTGCAAGTCTTCTCCCCCACCATTCTCTTTGGGGGCAATCAAGGGCAGCAGTACGATATATGAAGGCCCCCCCAGGCTTCCTCCCCTCCCTGGAGGGAATGGGGCGGTATGGAAACATGGGAGATGGCTGTCCAAGATAATCTTTTAACAAGCATAGAGCTATATTGGGGTATCTCTTTAAAAGGCACTTTGGACAGGTATTAATAAGCTACTTCTAAGGGACAGATCCTAGGAGGGAGGATGTTTAGCATGTGTTAACCCGTTACTTAGAAATTTGCTACTTTTAAAAAGCTGATAGAGGCTCCCCCCTCCCCCCCCACTCCCTACCCAGGCGACTTAAGGTCACCTGCTATGCCTAGACTCTCCAGCTGGGATGTTATGGAGTCAGGCTGGGTCAGGTTGACATCTACTGGGTGTAAGCTTTCCCATTGCTCTCTTGTGGCATTTGAGGCAATGCGGCGTACAGGGGTCTTTTACCCTGCTCACATGTTCATCTCGACACCACCAACATAGTTCAAGTTAACGAATTTAAAGATAAATTCTACTATTATAGTATATTGATTTTGATAACTGCCTGGTTTCTACTGTAGCTACTGTTTTGATAGTTATTTCTGTTTTTTGTCTTTGATCCTTACCCTATTCAGGTTCTCTATCTGTTGGAGACAAGACCACATGCTGCTGCCCATAGTATTCTCTACTAGATTTCCTGACTGGGAGCTGCCCTTATACCCTGTGGTCACTGGTTACAGGTTACCCTTTTTTTACTCTCATGTTGCTGTGTGTTTACCGAGGCCCAGTTGTGGGGTGAGTACTCCTTACGTTCTCTGCTAGCAGATAAGGGGGTCACCGTTGTGATGGCGGCCGCAGTGGACCCACAGGGATGGAGGTGCATGTCCTGGAACGTTAGGGGGCTCAATCACCCGGCGAAATGCACTAAGGTGTTGCAATTTTTAAAATCTATGGGGGCTGACGTGGCCTTGCTCCAGGAGACGCACCTCACCAGCCAGACGGCTCACTGGCTGAAGAAATTATGGGTAGGCATGGTTCTGTCGAGTTGCGCAACCACAAAATCAAGGGGAGTTGTCATTCTCCTTTGGAAATCGGGACCCTGGGTAGTCGAAGTCCAACGTCAGGACACTCAAGAGAGGTGGCTGGTGGTTAGGCTGTCCTACCCGGGAGACAAAGTTATATTAGCCAATGTTTATGGTCCGAATACTGATGTTGGGGACTCATACTCTGAACTGAACCAAGCCCTAGCTGACCTGATGGAAGAAAGAGCAGAGATCCCTATACTACTGGGGGTGATCACAATTTAGTTCTTGACATCTTTCTAGACAAATCTATTCCCATGCCACAATCTCATCCTAAAGTTGTAGCTACCTTGAATACATTGATGACGGAATGGGGTTTGGGAGACCCATGGAGGGTCAGTCATCCACAGGGGCATGACTACACCTTCTATTCCAGTGTGCACAGTATCCACAGTAGATTAGACTTCTGGTTAGTTATCATGTTGCAATGCCAGGTGAAAGCAATGCGACCATAGGGAACATTTTGATATCTGATCATGCCCCAGTTGCAATCACTTTTACCTCGCCAGGTCAAAGCCCTCCATCCACTAGATGGAGATGCAATCCCCTCTTGTTGCAAGATGCAGCATTTAGGGAGTACATAAAGGAGGAAACACGCCAGTATTTTGCCCTGAATACCCCTGGAGAGACAAGTGCAACTACGGTATGGGAAGCCTTCAAGGCTGTCCTAAGAGGGAGAGTTATATCTTATGTAGCTGCCAAAAATAAAGACCGCGCGCAGCACCTTCGAGATCTATAGGACCAAATAGCAAAACTGGAATCACAATTTAAGGTCTCAAAATCCCCATTATTAGTACCTATCACAGGTCTAAAATATCAGATTAACTTGCTGCTTAACAGAAAAGCGGAATGGCAGATGACCCGGGTGAAACACAGGGTATGGGAAGGTGGGGACAAGGGCAGGAAATTACTTGCCTACTACCTGAGGAAGCAGCAGTCTTCCTCTAGAATCTTGGCATTGAGAAACAAAAAGAGAGAATTACTCATGGCTCCTAAGGCCATCAACATGGAGATGCAAAATTTTTTTCGGGAGCTTTACCAATCCCAGAATGTACTCTCGGGCGATGACTTCTCTCACCGGTTAAATAATCTATGTCAGGGTACTCAGCTTCCCCAACTCTCGGAGGCCCAGCAGTGTAAGTTAGATGCCCCATCACATCAGAAGAGCTTCGAGAAGCATTATCCTAGATGGTGAACAGTAAGGCTCTGGGACCGGACGGGTTTTCAGTAGAGCTTTACCAATTGCTCCAAGATCATATCACTGAGCCACTTCTACAAGCATTGCAGGAAGCCCAAAAAGATACCCTTCTTCCTCCGACCATGCGGGAGGCGTTAATAACTTTTATCCCTAAAAAGTCATCTGATGTCCTTCTTTGTGCAAATTTTCAGCCCATTTCACTTCTCCCCATGGACACCAAACTACTAGCTAAAATTTTAGTGAACAGATTGGCCCTGATCCTGCCCACCATAATCCATCCTTCGCAAACAGGTTTTCTAAAGGGGAAATCAAGTGCAGATAATCTGCGTCTTGTTTTGTACCTTAAGTGGCTGGCACTGCAGTCTAAAACCCCTATGGCTGCCTTTGCAATAGACTTTGCTAAAGCTTTCGACTCCCTAGAATGGGGGTTCCATCATAAAGTTCTTAAGCTGTATGGCTTTGGGGCAGACTTTTGTTTGTGGGTCTCCACCTCTCAGCGAGAGTGGTCACTAACAAAGACACCTCCCCCCTCCTTCCCACTACAAAGAGGCACCCATCAGGGCTGCCCTCTTTCCCTTCTTCTTTTTCTGATTGCCTTGGATCCCCTCATTCACAAACTTGTAAACTCCCCGAACATAGCAGGTATCCCTATAAAAGGTTCGACATACCTGGTCAATGCCTATGTGGACGACATGCTTCTTATGCTCTCTGATCACCAATCTTCCATTACTTCACTCTTAACAATCCTACAGGAGTTTCAATGTCTCTCGGAGCTCACAGTAATCAGAAGAAAACCATTTTGTCCTCCTTGAATGACGCCTGCATTAAATACTGCCTCTTAGGCACTGATATTACTTGGGCCCTGCTAGGGTTCCCCTACCTTGGGGTTTTTATTACTAAGGCTTGGAAAGACTTGGAGTGTGCGAACTTTTCCCCCCTGTTGACTTCTCTAACAGCGGAGGTCCAGGGGTGGAAAAAGTTCCGGCTCACTCTCAAAGACAAAGTCGAAGCTATTAGAATGTTCTTGTTCTCCAGGGTGTCATATCTGCTGAATAACCTCCCTATTCCTTTGACCTCAAAATTATTCAGGTCCCTAGATAACCTAGTCACTTCTTTTCTATGGGAAGGAAAAGCCCCAAGATGGGAACGGTCGAAACTCCGTGCACATTGGACTAGAGGTGGACTCGGTCACCCCTGGTTTGAGGGATATCACCTGGCCTTCAGAATGGCCCAAGCCACAGCTTGGTTTACTCCCCATCTCATCCCCCCCTCTGCAGTGGGTAGCATTAGAGGCCTCCTTGTCAGTAGATAATCCCCTTTTCTCTCAGCTCTATGATGGGAAGTAAGTGGCGAGGGTACTTACCCCAATTATGGGTGAAACATGCAGAGTGTGGCGCAGGGTGATGACAATCACTGGGGTCCTGAAGTCAGATTACCAACCCGATTAGATACGCCCCACTATGGAACAACTGCCTTATCATGGTTGATCATAAACCGCTCTTTTGGCCCCATTGGGCATCAAAGGGCATCCAAATGCTAGGGGACCTGTTACTCCCAAAGTCCTTGGTGCTAGTGTCCTTTGAGCAGATCAAGGACAGATTTGGGGTAGGACCATCGGACTTTTGGAGGTTCCTAGAGTTGAGGAGTGCTCTCTCCTCTCTTCTCAAGGTCTCTCCAGTACAAAACTCCTGGGGCTGTCTGGAAGCTCTTCGTTTACCCAGAAAGGGTCAGGGGCTAGTGAGTATTATATATAAAACAATTAGAGATGCCCAACCAGATGGTACTCTTGCTAGTAAGACCACCTGGGAGAAGGACCTTCTCCACCCAATATCCCCACAACAATGGTGACTTTGCATTAGAGCAGCTCATACAGCCTATGAGGACTCCATGAGTCAATTAATACAATTGAAGATACTTCTAAGGTGGTACAAAACCCCAGCAGTACTGCATAGGCTGAGGATTTTACCGCGTGACCAGTGTTGGTGGTGTCAGTCCTCCCCTGCTCACTTGCTACATGTCCTCTGGACCTGTCTGACCTTGCAAACCTTCTGGACTCTAGTCCTAGGGGACTGCTCCAGGATAATTGGTAAGTCAATTCAGGTTCAAAATCACTCCCTCTTACTAGGAGATACCTCGGCGCTAAACCCACTCTCCCCCTCTAGTGCAGCATGGGTCCTAGTAGCTTTGATGGAAGCTAAAAGGGCTGTTCTGATGTGTTGGAGGCAGTCTACCTCCCCATCAGTTCTACAGTGGCGCTCTGCCATGTCCAGGCTGGCTAACTTTGAGAGGCTCTCAGCGTCGGCCAAGGGCCAACTGGACAAGTACTATAAGAAATGGGGAGCGTATTTACATTCTCATATCTGCTCAGTTGCACCCCTGCCATTCCAAGATCCCCCCTGAATATAGCTGATGGCATAGACTGGCTATAGTAAATTTGGGCGTCTGTGGCTGTATGGTCTTGTCTCCATTCTTAATCTATATTGTTTTATTATTAGCTTCCTTACTGTGTGAGTTTCATCTCATGTAGTTTGAGAGGGTTTGTACTTTGCATCCTGTTTTAGGAGAACCTGTTTATAGAATACTATTGGCAGTGCATGTCTATGGATAGCCCATTATGTCCTGAAGAATAGATATGTAGGTTTTGGGTATGTATGACTATGTTGTGCACATGATGTATGAAGGCCGTTCTGTACAGCTTTGGATAACTGATAAGTTCAATAAAATTTTACAAGATAAAAATAAAATAAAATAACAAAGCCATGTCATCAATGCACAGGTCAGGAAGCATAGGAAAATTAGGAGCAGTTTCAAAATTCACAAATAGCATTTTATTTTTCTCAATTACAACAAAATAAAAAATAAAAGTTATTCAGTATAACTATTTACAAATGCTGTACAAACAGAGAAAACTAAGTCCTTCTTCTGAGGGTATCTCTTGATTCCAAGTTTCAGTCTCTCAGTATCTCACACTCCTTGTCTCTCTCTAGCAAAAGCATTGCTGCTCTTTTTATAAGTCTTTGTCTGGGAACTCATTAAAAAAATACAGATTGGTTCAATAAAGGACCCACTCACCAAATATATTCAAAATACATGCTAGTAGATGATAGTTAATTATATCAAAATATTTTGTTGTTGACATAGTGCTGCTCAAATGTTTCGGAAATGATCCTTCTTCAGTGAAAACACCATATCTAAAAATATTTCACAAAAATAATTTTTTATATTACAAAATCCATTTTCATTAGATAAGCTGTTTTTAAATTAATTGTTAACATCCGAAAGGTAATTCTCACCCAATCAGATCCTTGCAGAAATATGTTCTTTTTTGTAAAATCATCAAATAAATGTGATATTTTATATATTATAAAGGAATCTACATTAGAAGGCTCAAAGACCACTTTTAAAGTTAAACTAAAATATGCAAGGGTGTGAAAAATGCTTACATTTTATACCAGATCTGTCTCAGATGTTCAGGTATGTCACTAATTGTATTTTAACATTTTTTCATTTTTTCCTTTGAACAACAGAAAGGGTTTTACCAATTCAGTTTATATTTCTATGAATGCCTGCTTGATTGGTCACAGGACTACTCCCTGAAAAACTTTTACTTTTTCTCACCGAGGTTGGTTGTACTGGCAATTCTTTCTACAACTCATTAAGAGAGCCTGCTTCTCACAGTATGCTCTTGTAAGTTTACAGAATGTTCTTGTAAGTTTCGATGCAGGTGTAGCAAAAAGAACATAGTGACCCATAACTGACCTCTTGTTTACAGCTCTGCAAAAGGCTTAAAAACTGCATCTCAGGTTAATCCCTTAAGTTCTACATACTGTAGCTTTTTGTAATCATTTTAACAGTATAACTATATACAGTTTTAAACAAAGGAATCCCAGCATAAGTGACATTTCCACATAAAGATTAACATATATTTTTATACCCACAATATGCAAGGGGAAAGAGAAGACAGAAATAGCAAGGGAAGGCAGAGAGATAGCGAGAGGTGGAGAATTGTGAAACCATCAGAGTGATGAGTTCCTAGGTCTCAGAAGAAAATTTGGTTGCACAACCAGACAGAGAAGAGACAGAAAAGGAGATGATAGAACAGACCCTTGCGTTTAAAAGCTTTCTGCATAACAAAATGGGTAAGGCCTTATTCAACTCTGTCACATATCCCCCTCTTTAACAAGGAACCTGTTTTACAAAAACAGGTTTCCAAAAACATTCTATTAAATCCCCATCTAACATTAGCGTATAACCATTACAGTTCAGAGCATATGCAGCATAGCAAACAGAGAAGTTTCAACTCACATTTTTTCATCCTTCAGAATTCTCAATTCCTGATCCATGCATTGACAGAAAATCAGTGTTGACATTCTCTTTCCCAGACTTGTGCATCACTTTAAATTTAAACGACTGTACTGCCAGGTACCACTGTGATTCTAGAATCTGTATCCTTCATTTGGTTAAGCCAACAGAGAGGACTGTGATCTGTTATCAATACAAAGTCAGCTCCTAGCAAATAAAACTTAAGGGACTCAATGGCCTTCTTTGCTGCAAGGCATTCTTTTTCAATGGTGGAGTACCTTTTCTCTCTGTCATGCAATTTTCTACTTATGTATAAAATAGGAGATTCTTTCCCATCTATATGCTGACTCAAGACTGCAACTAGGCCTACTTCTGATGCATCAGTCTGTAACAGAAATTGTTTCTCAAAGTCTGGGCTTCTTTAAACAAGGGCTGAACACAATGCAGCCTTAATGGCCCGAAAAGCCTCACTACACTCTGGGGTCCATTTCACATTATTTGGGAACTGTTTCTGTGTGAGTTCAGTGAGGGGAGAAGCTAACTCGGCAAAGCGGGGAACAAATCTCCAATAATAACCAGCCAGCTCTAAAAATGACCTGACATATTTATTGGTTTTAGAGACAGGGCTGTTAGCTATAGCTCATCCCCCCCACTGTGGGAGGAGGGTTAAGAGATTGAGAATACACTTGCTCTTCTACTGGAGGGCTCCCCCTAGAGCTTCACTGGTGTTAAATGCTTTAATGTCCTTGCAGTGAGTGTTAGCAGTTAGACCAGCTCAAAACAATCTGGAGCTTAAACCTTCCTTGACACTCCTGTTGGTACGACACTGTTCAGGGAAAAAATAAATTAGTTTGTCAAGTTATTTCTTATACTAACATGACAAGCAATTAGCCAATCGACCCAATACTTGTTTTAAGAAGTGTTAAATATTGAATAAATCAACTGCATCCTGGTCATTAGCAATGAAACAACAGGGAATGTAGTCACACCCCCCATGGAGAACAGTGAACAGGCCCCGCGACTGGCTGATCACCACCTGAGCCAAGGCAGGGAAGCCAAGTAAAACATTTTAAGTGTTGTAGTACAAATAGCAGTAGGCTCCCACATTTACCATGTTAGCTAAAACTTAATCTAGGAGTGGGAGACCAGGCAAGCATGGCCAAAGCACCTTTAAAAATTTTAAGGGACAAAACCTCAGCGGCACCCCCCTAGAGTGCCCCCCAGCCAAGCCCTCTTAAGTGGAGGAAACTGTCCACTCAGAAAAGAGCACAGCCCCGAAGACACCTCTCTGGGGACCACCAATAAAGGCCCAATAAGTCCTTCACATTCAGCTGCTTAAGCGTATTTATGTGTCACATTCAACCACACCTTAGCCCGGTCACCCCACTGACATTTCCAAATTATGTGGAGGCCCAAAATATCCAAAATATGGCTTCCTCACCAGAACACGGTGACTCCAAAAGGCCCTCGAGACCCTTGCAGCTCCACATTGAGGAAAGTCTGCACTCCCCCCACCAAACATCGACTCACAGGCTCTAGAGATACCAAAGGTATATTTATAGAGTATACATCCTGTTGAGAAATCTCCCCCTTATTTGAGAAAATTAAACAAATTAAGTGTTCTAGATATTAACAGAAAAAGAATCTGTCATCTGCTTTGGGTGTGGCATGTGTCCTTGCAAAGTCAGAGAGGGGGAAGTCAAAAGAATCAAATTATTAAGAGCGATACTGCGCCGGATGTTGTTCAGGTAGTTTGAGAGTTTAATGCTTCCGCCGTGGAGTTGCCGCGTGCCATTTCAGATTCTGTCTGTCCTGGCTCATTGTTCTGGCCTCTCGAGTGTTTATGACTGCGTAGGGAGTCCCACATAGCAGAAGAGGCCATATTGCCCTTTATACCTTGCCTTTTAGTTCCATCAAAAACCCAGTCCCTGGTTTCTAACTGTCTGCACTGTGGAATTTTGACCTCCTCGTTCGAGAGTTGTATACCCAATGGTTTCAGAAAGTCCTCTGCCACTTGTAGGTCAGGAAAACATTTCAGGCCATCGGTCAACTGAATCTTCAGGTGTGCTTGGTATTTGACAAAGGCCTTAATGTTCTGCTGCTGGAGTTGTTTAACTACTGTGAGTGCCTTTCTCCTTTGAGAGAGCAGCTGTGGTGTAAAATTATGGTCAAAGTATAAGCATGTGTCCCCAAAATTAACTGCTTTTTTAGACCATGCTAGCTGTAATATTTCCTCTTTTACCCTATAAGCTAGAAAAGCAAGCTCTACAGATCATGGCTTCACTTTGGGGTCCTTAGGTTTCAGAATCAGCGACCTGTGAGCCCTAATGATATTAAGAGTTTTGTCTTGGGGAGATTTAGGATCTCATGCAGGAAAGAGTCAATAAAACAACCATTGCACCAGTCTCAGTGCCCTCGGGTAACCCGTGTATCCGAAGGTTGTTCCTCCGATTTCTGTTCTGTAATTCTTCAAGGTGGGCTTCAAGTTGTTGAGTATGGTAATGAAGGTCCAGAAGGGCTTTGCTGTGAATATCAGTGGTAGTAGTGTAATCCATTAGAACCTCTTCAATCTCCCCAGTCCATTTGGTTAATGTAGTAATTTCTGAACATTGATCTGAAGCCTTTGCTTATAATCTTTGAAGGGTTTGGTTAATTTGTTTAAGAGTTTGGCAAAGTTCTCTGGATGTAATCATATATTTGGATTCCTCCGTAGGAGCCTCCACTGTTTGTCCAGGTACAAGACTCATGGATTCCAAGGCCTCCTCGCTGCAAAGTGAAGCTGGCATTTTTAAACTCTTATTCAGCTGGTTTGAGGAATTATCCCTCCATCTATGCTTTAGAGGCATCAGGTAGTTGGATATTCTTCTTTTGGTCGACAGGATGATGGGTTTATGTCTGGATACCCATGGATTTTTAAGGTCGATCAGCGAAGCGCATTGTTTAAGCTACCATTAAATGGGTGTCCCAACAGAAAGTCCTGAGTGTATCTCTCAATTCCAAGTTTCAGTCTCTCGGGCTCTCACTCTCCTTGTCTCGCAAGCAAAATCATTGCTGCTCTTTTTATAAGTCTTTGTCCAGGAACTTGATAAGATGGCCTGCTTCTCACAGAATGTTCTTGTAAGTTTACAGAATGCTCATGTAAGTTTTGATGCAGGTGGAGCAAAAAGAATACAGTGACCCAGAACTGGCCTGTTGTTTAACACCTCTGCAAAACACTTAAAAACTGCATCTCAGGTTAACCCCTTGAATTCCATATATCTTTTTGCAATCATTTCAACAGTATAACTATATACAGTCTTAAACAAAGGGATCCCAGTATCAGTGACATTTCCTCATAAAAATTCACATATATTTTATATCCGCAGATATGCAAGGTTGAAGAAAAGACAGAAATAGCAAAGGAAGGCAGAGAGATAGCGAGAGGCAGAGAATTGCAAAACCATCAGAGTGGTCAGTTCCTAGCTCACAAGAAAATTTGGTTGTGCAACTAGACAGAAAAGAGACAGAAAAGGAGATGATAGAACAGACTCTTGTGTTTAAACTCTTTCTGCATAACAAATGAGGCAGGGCCTTATTCAACCCTGTCACAAGCCATTACTTCAAATACCCAGGTCATGCTGTGGATATGAAAAATTCCCACAGAAATCATATACAATTCTGGTCCCCAGAGCAGGCAGTGGAGACAGGGAAAAAAAAACAGGAAACATAGTCTACATTCTGATTTGATCCCAGTTCTCAGAGCAGGCAGCAAGGACTATGAAACTGTAAACAAAAAAAGGAGGGCAGGCAACGAGGGGTAAGTCAAAGGGACTACTTTACCAAAAAAGGACTAAAAATTTAATCACAGTCATTTTTATAGAATTCCTTTAGTATTTTTTTGTAATCCTATAATTCAATTTGCTTTCACAACTTAGTGTGTGTTGTGCTTGTGCAACTTGCTGAATAAACTTTGATGTGACCATTCACTGCTCTGTTCCTCAGGAATACCACCCTGTAGGGATGCCAAAGGTAAGGAACCCTGGAGGAGGTGTCAATCCCTAGAGGTGTCATGAGAAGGATTCCCTTAGGCTAAAGGTGCAGATATGGCAAGCCAGGATGAAGCACAGAAATGCTGTAGAAAATCACAAAATATTGCAATTTACTGCAGGGGCCATTATAAGTCAATGGCAATTCAGCCATTTTGCCATGCAGGACTTTGTGACATGTCATTATTGCAAGTTACTGTGCTTCATTGTGGATGGCACATCTGTAGCTTATGAAAAGCCCCCAAGGAGAGAGGATAGCTGCTGGAGGAGGAAGAGAGGAGGAAGATGGTGAGGCAAAGAAAAGTGTTTCTGAATGAAGTAGGAAGGAAGTGTTTAAATAGGTCAGGCAGGGAGCATGGCTGTTGCTTCATCCCCTTGAACCACAGGTTTTAGCCTTTCAATATAATGTGCTTACACAGCGTGGCATTGTGTTGTGCTTGTGCAACTTGCTGAATAAACTTTGATGTGGTAATTCACGTCTCTGTGCCTCAGGAATACCACCCTGTAGGGATTCCAAAGACAAGGAACCCTGGAGGAGGGTTCCACTGCTAAAGGTGCCATGAGAAGGATTCCCTTAGGCTAAAGGTACTGTAGCTTATGAAAAGCCCAAAAAGAGAGTAGATCAGAAAGCATTGCAGAGATATTGAATTGGTATCGAGATTTGAACATACACATTGGTCAGCAGAGATAAGGGTAATGGTCAGAAATAACTGAAATGAGTACTGATTTTAACATTGGTCAAATTAATTATGATGTGAGGGCATGACTTCCCAAGTAGAGATGAAATAGCAAGGAGGGCCACCATCCATCTCCATTCAACAGCAGAAATCTAACCAAACAACTGCAGAAACATATCTAAGTAACTTAGTGAATTAGAACTACAGTAAGTATGTCAGTAACTAGATATTATGACCTTTGGCACTGAGGAGAGAAAAAAACCCTTTGAGGAGAAAACCTCTGGGGCTCTGCAGCCTAGGTCACCTTCCCTCCATGCTAGGGATGTTTTATTAGTAACAGCTCCACCGCTGCAATTTAGAAGTCCAATCCAAGGGAAGGAAAATACCATATTACAATTTGGTGGAAAGCTCTCATGATCCTTCTAATGGGAACATCATGAAGGATTGCGAGAGTCCTTTGCAACAACGGACACTATGAAGTGAGAGTGGGACCCCCAAGGCAGAAGGAGAAGAGCAACTATCACTGATGCACTCAGCAGGCCTACTTGCTAAAAACAGACAAGGTGAACCAGAGGTGGTTGTGGGGAGGATAGCATAGAGGGCACTGCCAAACCCAATTTGGCTATCTAAAGGAGTGATCTTGGTGTGAGGTCCCCATTCCTCACAGTTGAAGTCTTAAGTTCCACATCAAGAGGTACCATCGATTGGCTGCGTGGCTAAAGATCCGCCGGAGCAAGGACATTTTCATTATGGGCCAGATGAGAAGGACCACGCCCCAAGGTTAGCATGTTCAAGATGATGACTTTGGTAGAGAGGGAGACCTTTGGCTGCAGGGTGGGCCCTGAGCAATAGAAAGTAATAGTCATGGTTGGCATACCTCCAATGTACAATGAGAGCATATAGTCAGCTGTAAAGTGCTAAATATGAGGAGGCCAAGTGAGGCTAGCAGCCATCTGCTAGGTATTGGTGTGCAATATGATTGACTGAGATGATTGACTGATATGATTGATTGATGAGACTGACAGATAGGAATGCTTAATATGATGGACTGATATGATCAAAGCCAGTGAAAGCAAACCAACTAATTCCAATAAGGAAGCCAAATTAATGGTTTAATAGAAGGTAGGTGATTAAGTAGTGAGAGGCTGTGACGCCAGAAATTGATTAAATGAGGTTTAGCATAATTGAATCAATATGGTTTAGCAGTGATTGCTATGACTGCAGCATAAATAGAGAATTGATATGAGTGCCATTAAAGTGGATTTAGGTTATTCGAGGAAGGAGCATTTGGAACGCAGTAATGGACTAGAATAAAGATCATGAAAGCCATGTAGGCTGTGAGGTTAATGTATTTATACATGGATAACTGAGAAGCCATGTAGGCAAAAGGAGCAGTGCAAAATCATATAGCTTACATACAAGCATGCTCCTATGACTTGGAGCTACAATGCTCCACTGTGACATCAGAGTGCCCTGCCATGGGAATAACAGGGAAGTCACAAGCTGAGTGCCATGAAACCAAATAGCAACTGTAATGTTGGTAGGGTAGACCCCCCCACCAAAAAAAAAATAGAACTAATTGAATAGTTAAAGTTGCAGTATGGCAGAAGTCAGAAACGAACTGCAGAGGTTTTGGTAAAAGTATTGTTTGGTAAAATGTTGAGGCTGTAGATTAGGTCGCTAGTTAGTGATGAGGAGGCTGGGTGAAGTCAGTAGCCTGAGAGAGATAGGAGGTTGTTCTGGAATTGCAACAAATAAGCCAGATTATAATAAACATGGACAGTAGCAGCTACCTGAGCATTATGAGCCTGGACCAAGTGCAAACACAAAACAGGTGGAAGCACAGGATACAGCAGAGAAACAGCGCTGTGAGCTAAAACATATGATAACAGTTGCATGAAAACTGAAGATTGCTAGGCAGGGGAGCAGGAACTTAAATGGAAGCATATAGAAAACAATGCAATGAATTAAGGGTTTGCATTATCTGATGAGTACTGTAAATGGTAGCCTGAGAGCTCAGGCAGAGGATTAGCACAATACAAACAAAGGAAAACAGGGTGGTAGGAAAATGAGAAAGACCCCCAAAAAGAAAACAAAAACCAAAAAAGAGAAACTGGAGAACAGAAAAACAAGCAACACAAGAAGCACGCAGCAGCCAGAGGCAGTAAATACTAACCAAAAGCAGGAGAAACACAATGAACAGAACCCAACACAACCAAGCAGAGCCCAGGGCACAAGCAACAGTGGGGGAGGGAGTCCCAGCAGGCCCCAAGGGAGGAGACAGACTGACAGAGCCTCTGACCACCAAAGAAACATGTTTCTAAATGAAGCAGGAAGGAAGTGTTTAAATAGGTCAGACAGGGGGATCAGGCTGTTGCTTCAGCCCCTTGAACTACAGGCTTAAGCCTTTCAAAACAATTACAGATGTAGCCCATTTTCTAAGCACAATAATACCCTCCAGGGTGGGTGGTATGGGCAATACTGGACCTTCAAGGGGATATAAGGCTCTCCACCTGTGGCATAGGCCTCATTACAGCCCTTGGTGGTCTGGTATTGCCCAATACTGCCCACTCTGTCGGGTATTATTGCTTACATGATTAACTGGGGGGGTCTGGAGTTTGCATGTCAGTGTCTGAGTTGGGATTGAATATTTCTGAAGCATTTATAGTCAAACTGCATCAGGAAAACACTGGTGATTCAACAAAACTGGCATTCCAAACTGTGGATGGAGAGAGAACTGGAGAAATTTTGAGTTCTGCCAATTTTATGTATAAACTAGATTTGGATATCAGTAATGAGAATGAAAGGGAGTAATGCAGAATCAAGAGAACAACACTTGTAGTTGTAGGCAATTAATCATTCAATCAATCAATCAATTCTTTATTGTTCAACATAGACATTATAATGTATGGGAGAGGTCTATTACTCATAGAAATTTCACAGTTTACAGTGCTGTTGTACCATTGGCAAGACGTCAGACAGTTGTTATACCTTCTTGAATACATCATGTCAATGGTACGACAAAATGGAACGTCTGCTCCCTGTAACATTCTGTGCTATGATCACTGTCCGCTACCTTCTGTGAGATTTTTTTTAATAAGAATTCTACTCATCACTTACAAAGGCCGAGTTCACTTCCTGACGTCGTCATGGTGATGCTTCCCACAGTGCAGTTCTGTCAGTTAACCATGTGACCAGCTCAGCCAATGGACGTTTTGTAATGGAGGTGTTTTAAAATGTTTATTCTTATTTTTTTAATATAAAATGTACAGTACGTGAAGTTCATTTTGTTATGTAGTGTTTGCTTAACTAAGCTACAAGTTTGTGTAAAATCTCTACATGCTGTCGTTGTTCTCAATAAATGCTGTTCCAGAAACTGTGCCTGATTCTTGTCTACAGAAGGTGGGCAGAAATCTCTGAAAATGATTCTACTAATAAACAAAAAGTGGATTCACTCTTTAGTCGCATTACCTGAGGCCCATACACTATAATAGCTAACGGATGGGTATCAGGTAATAACCACGCCAAATTCACTTCTTGAGGTTGCCAAGGCAGCAATAAGCCTCTCAAGCTTCGCTCTTGAGGTTTACAGTGCTGTCCTGGCAACCTCTCAAAGTGAATACAGCATGGTTATTACCTGATGCCATCCACTATCCTTTATGTTGTTAAAAATAATTTATAAAAGACAATTTAAAATCACAGGAACTATAAAAAAGATTTCATGTGAGAAGATCATAGGGACAATATCATAGACTCAATTTACAATCCACCTAAAATGGTGCCCCCCCCCCTTTTTATTGCCCTAAAAGAACTTATAAGTTTATATATTGTGAGTTCAGATTAGCTGTAGGTAGCTTGTTGACTTTTATGCAGCTGATGAGTTTTTAAACTGCTACCAGAAATGCCAATGCTTTTCTGATCCTTGAGTTTTGTTAGGGGATAAGGGCTTGTTTTTGTCTCATTTCTTTTAAAGGTATCGCCATGAGGATTGTGGACTTTTCTAAAATGATTTAAATGTTATTGCATTTAAATGAAAGTCAGTATAATGGTTGACCACTAATAGATTAAAAATAGATACCTGGTTGGAGAAACCCCTTGGAAATACAGCTCTAAGCATGTTCAGAGCATTGTACATATAATATCTATACAGTAACAGCAAACAATTAATAGATTAGAAAAGAACTAAGAAGTGACTGTCCATGCAAGTATAACAATATATTTCGATCCTGCAGTAAATAATAATTAAACAAGCAAAGATCAAAAGTAGGGTCATATAGTCTTATATTAAAGAGCACTCCAGAAGAGGATGCTGGGAAAAAGGTCATGAGCAGATATAACAAGTAATTTTGGGGACTCCAAACAACTAGTTTATGGAATGTTACTACTGATGCTGGAACTACTGGTGTGCGCGTTGTAGGGCATATAGAAACCGCACAGGATTGCGCAGTAGGGAGGAGCTAAATATGGGCCCCAAATTTTATCATAAAGGTTGAGCTGTTGACTGGTTGTGTAAAGGACTCTCTCATAGCTAGCCACTTTGCCTAGCTCAAGTATTCACTCTGATAGCACTGGGAGGGAGTTGTCCCTCCAGTGTCTAAGTATAATTTTTTTTACAGTAACCAAGGCTCCTTGGAACCAATGCATGATTGTGACTGGGATCTCCAGGCTGATCCCTGCAACACGTGTGAGGCCTAATACAACTAAGGAGGGAGTGAGAGTCAGGCCCATCCCTACCATGGTTCTGCAAGCCTTCTGAACTTTGGACCAAAACAGTTGTAACTTCAGGCAAGACTATAGAATATATGAGAGATATCTCCTCTTGAAGAGCACCTCCAACAGGTGTCTTATGGTGCCAGCACTCATTTGGGGAGTTTTGGTGGTGTTCTATGCCACTACGCAGGATCTTGAATTGGGAGAAATGTCTTTGGGTGTCTCTTAAATTGTTTTTTAAACCCTTCCAACAGGAGTTCCAGTCGCTCTGTTGGAGTTCGGTACCCAGTTCTTTACACTTTTACATTTCATTTCCAGTGGGCTTACACATTTACCTAATCTCCTGTTGAGTGCCCATCAAAAAAATGTTTTGTTTTTGTGCACCAGGATTTTCTACACTTGTCTGTTTTTGTGCTAGAATTTACCGGACTGCCCATGGAGCTGCTCCAGTCCACCCTGCCGTCACTGCTGAGCTTGTCCCTTGGGCCACACTGCCCATGGAGCTGCTCCAGTCCACCCTCCCATCACTGCTGAGCTTGTCCCTTGGGCCAGACTGCCCATGGAGATGCTCCAGTCCACCCTGCCATCACTGCTGAGCTTGTCCCTTGGACCAGACTGCCCATGGAGCTGCTCCAGTCCGCCCTGCCGTCACTGCTGAGGTAGGCATTAGGATTCCATGCTCATCTGTCCTTTGTTCTGAAATTTAAACTTGGTGCCTTTTTTAGTTCGGCCACCAAGTTGCCCATGGGGCATCTAAGTTTGGAATCTGGCTTCAGCCTGAACATTCTTTATTTCTGTAACTGAACTCTGGATTTTTTACTGGATCATTGTTCATATCTTACTGCATTTTTTGAAGAAATTGCCCCTGGAGATTTTACTGAACTCCAGCCGTCAGTGGTGAGCTCTGTAGTTTGCTCCTAAATTTTACAGCTGCCATTTACTCCTAATCGGAGCTCAAATCGGAGCTCACACTAGAGATTCTCAATGCAGTAGCTGCTGTAAAATCTGTGCATCGAGATAAAAATAAGAATTTCCTAGCTGCTAATTTAGCCCAATTCAGTGCACACGGTGTGACCTTTCAATCTAAATTGGAGCTCATGGTGTGACTTATTTCTGAGCCTGCAGTTGCTGTGCTACCAGGCTGATCTCCGCAGTCACTTCGCGACAGCTCCCCACCCACCCCCCAATTGCCTTCCACCCTTAGCTGTCATTTAATTTATACTGTATGATCTCGTGCTAGCTCATTGACAGTTTTTTTTCTATCTCCCTGCATTCTCATTTGCTCCTTATTTTGGATCTGTACTAGAGGGAGCTTGGACATCAGGTAGACATTGCCTCACCTTGGTTCCCAGTGCTTGCTCTTGCTTATCTCTCCTGTTGGGTGTTTTTGCCTTCTCCTTGTCTCCCTCTGGCTGTCCTGGCTGTCTCTCTACTTCTTTCTCCATTTATTTGCCTCCTTTTTTTCTTTTTTTTTTTGGGGGGGGATGTTCCTGCATCCCACTACTTTCCCCCTTTTACTCTTTTATTCTCTACCTTCACTCCCCTTCAGCCTATCTGCTCTTCATCTCTCCCTTTACTCTACTCTCCTTCTGTTCTCTCCTCCCTACCTCCTACCTGCCCTTTATCCTTTCTTGCCATGTATCTCAGGTATATTTACTCCCTCCTGCCAATTCTAGGTGCAATGTTTTCCCTATCACTAGTAACAGGCCCTACTGAGTATCCCACTTCTCACCTTTTTTACTCTACTGATAACTTCTGCTACTCCAATTTACTCTCTGACCCCACCCCTTACCTGGTACCTATGTTGGGGCTCTATAATAAACTCCTTGGGGTACTGCTCAGAAATTTCTTGTGGAGGTATGCTGTCTCCCATGGGTGAGTCTCTCATGCTGTCATGATTGCGTCCTTCTCAATAATTACCATATCCCTTATCCGAGCGGGAGATGTTAAGACCAATCCAGGTCCCTCTGTGTCTACTACCACATCTCTGTCTCACTCCTCTTAAAGTTGGCCTCAATCATCTTGTCTCTCCTTTGCTCACCTAAACACTAGAAGCCTTACTGCTAATCATCCTGAGCTCGAGGCCTGAGTTAGCTCTAATAACCCTGACATCCTAGCCCTGTATGAAACCTGGCTGAAACTCTCAATTACTAACTCCCTTTGTGCTATACCAGGTTATAAGTTACTTTGGGTTGATTGCTCTAACTCCAAATGGGGAAGGGGGCCTGGTACTGTACTTCAAGTTGCATTTCAATGTGACTTTTATCCAATGCCCCCTCTCGTTAATTGTGAGGTACTACATTCTCTTCTGTTACTTGGGGGTGTTAAAAAAATCCATGTCTTCTGCATGTACATACCTCCTAGAAACTCAAGGCTGGTTCTGGAAGAATTCATCAAACATGTGCCCTCTGTGTTGGGGAAAAGCAAAGCAATCTGCTTGGGTGACTTTAACCAGGATTGGGCTGGTCCCAGTTACTCCCTCCTATCTTCTATCGCTAGTAAGGCAAACCTCTCTCAGCTTATCCAGACCCCAACCAGGATCTCCTGTCATGGTTCCTGTGCCACCCTCATCAATTGGATCCTGGCAAATAGGAAGGAGAACTTCCCCACTGCTGGGGTGCTACCTGACTTTATAAGCAATCACTGTCCGGTCTACTGCATCTGGGACACCTTTCCCCCTCCTTCCCATCTAAAGTCTTATCTTTCTCAAACATCTCTAAACTTAACCCTTCTGCATTTCTGCATGATCTTAACATGGTTGACTGGTCCCGCTGTATATGACCAACGGCATCAACATTGCAATACTTCAGTGATACCCTACTCTCTCTTCAGAATCTTCATATTCCGGTCTCCACATGTAGGGTAAAAGGCAAAGTCACTAAATGGCTTATGTGCCCTGTACTCCAGCTGCTAAAATGTAGGGATAAACTCTGGTCAGTTTGGAAGTCCTCCTCAACTCAAGCTGACTTCGAGGCCTACAGGTCCTTATGTAACACCTGTAAAAGGCAAATTCGCCTGGCCAAGAGTGCTTACTACCAGAACCTTCTCAGGTCCTCTGCCTCAAACCCTAAACATTACTGGTTACAAATTAAGGAAATCCTGGGGAACAACAAGCCTATGACTCCAAATGAAATGCTAATAAATGATACTCACTGCAATAATCATCTTACCATAGCTAATGCCTTTAATTCCCTATTTTCCTCTGTACCCATCCCCCTCTTCGCCTAACGTCACTTCCCAGGTGTCCCTTCCCCCTCTAGTTACTGCTCCCCCAGCACTTGAGCTGTTGTTGGTCACGAGTCAAGAGGTACTTAAGCTACTAAGGTCCATTCCTGCCAAAGGAAGTGCTGGCCCTGAAGGTATCCATCCTAGGATTCTAAGGCAGTTTGCCTCCTGCCTTGCAGTACATGTTACCAGGCTTATCAATCTCTCCATCTGTTCTGCCTCTGTACCATTGGTCTGGAAAGTTGCCAGAACCATTCCTGTCTTTAAGAAAGGAGATGACAGAATCATGTTGAATTACAGGCCCATTTCTCTCCTTCCCACCCTTAGTAAGCTACTTGAGAAACTTGTTCATCGACAGGTCTCAGGTCACCTTCTCAACTTCAACCTTCTATCCCTGGTACAACATGGCTTTAGGGCTGGCCACAGCACTACTACAGCTCTTACTTGGCTTATCAGTGATGTTAAAAATAACATGGATATGAGTTTAGTTACTGGGGCTGTGTTCATTGATCTCTCAAAAGTGTTCAACATGGTAAATCACCCCCTTCTACTGGCCAAGCTGCACTCTCTCTGTGTTTCTCATTCTACCCTTTCCTGGTTTGGCAGCTACCTAGAAAATCGTTCTCAGGCTGTCTCTTTCTGTAAGTCTCTCTCTTCCCCTGCCCCTATCACTTGTGGTGTTCCACAGGGTTTGATCCTTGGTCCCCTACTCTTCTCGATCTTCGTCAACGATATCCCTACTTCTCCTTACTGCAACATTCTCATGTATGCTGATGACCTGGTGCTTTACTCGCCTCCAAGTCTATGTTTGACATCAAGCTACATCTCTCCCTTTCATTTCAGACCCTCCAATCCTGGTTCTCATTCAAATACCAAGTTCTAAACATATCCAAGACACAGGCCATGCTCTGTGGGTGCTCTTGAAAGGTGCCCACTGAGTCCCCTAAGTTCCTCGTTTGCTACTACAGTGGTACAGCTGTCTCCAACACTTTAGCCTTCAAGTATTTAGGGGTTACGCTGGATCCAGCACTGGACTTTTCTGCGCACATTAATGTGGTTTGTCCCATGGTAAATGCTAAAATTGGTGTGGCCTACAGGGTGTGTCACTCACTCACTCTGGCTGCTAGAACTTCAGTAGTGAGAGGTGTTTTTCTCCCTCAACTGCTATATGCCCTCCCTGATATATCTCATGCCAGTGTGGGGTTCTTTACAAATGAGACACATCCTACAACAATATCTTTAGAGTTTCCCTATCTGCTCCTCATCTAACCCATCACTGTCTTCTCTATTCTGCCTTAAACTGGCTGTCTCCAGGTGTGTTCCACTCATACACACTAGGGTGTTTTGTTAACTCCTTAACCAGATCGCCTCATCTCTCCACACTGGGGGACATGTTTACCCCAGTCTCTCACTCTCGCACCCTTAGGTCCACTTCCTCCCCCTTAATCTCTGTTCTACATTACTTCACAAAAATGGGAGAGCAAGCTTTCTCCTACTTTGACCCTAGGTTTTGGAACTCTCTTCCCATCCATGTCAAGAATTCCACATCTCACCCCTCATTTAAGCATACTCTATTTTCCCACCTCATAGCTCTTGACAACTGTGACTGCACATAACTTCTGTTTTGTCTCTCTATTTAGTCCTTGTTTGCGTCCTTGCTCTCCTTCGGGATTTCGCCTTCTGCTTATGAGTCAGTATCTTTATCTGTTTCTCCCTTGCTGGGTCTAATGTCTTGTCTACTGTAATATGATATAATATTTTGTAATCTGAGCCTACCTGCCTGTTTTTCTCCCTCAGCTAGGCCTGTTGATTGTCAACCTTGCCTTCTGTAAAAACTGTATGCTGCAATAACTTCAACCTTCTTTCTGTAAAATTGTTTGCTGCAATAACCTCACTACTGTTGCTGTTATCCATGTGATGTATTATCTACTGTGGCTACCTCTGCATTTGTTTTTTGTAGACAGTTCTCCAGCCATCGGAATCTGATTGTTTTATCAATGCTGTATTGCTATATTGTTATATTATCATATTGTTATATTGTAATATTGTAATATTGTACTCTCCTGGGCCGTGCCTGAAAATAGGCAGGATTTTTGAATAGTGCACTTACCTGGTTACCAAAAGCAAATATATAAATATTGTATAAAATTGTAGATATTTATTCTGTATCATATTATTGCCTTCACATTAGTCTGTTTTAAGGTGATTTTACATGGGCTAATGTATCTAACTATAGTGTTTAAAAACACATTTTAATTTTATACCTGTAGGCATATTACTTTAAAATTATTATCTCTTATTGGCTAATGTTGTTGTACAACTTTAAGGATCCACAGTATAAAACATCAGTGTTACTACCATCATGATAGCCTTCAATAAAAAGAATCATAATGTGAAATGCGTCAGGTGATGTGGAAGCAGTTGTGAGTGGAGGTGGTTGAGAAGATTTTAGCATCCTGGATTATCACAGCTGCTGTTTTTACTTTTGGAGCACAGTAGCATGGAATATCAAATAAAGTTAAGCACTTTTTGGTGAATCCAGGTATGCTCTCTTCCTTTCATCAGTTTTTCAGTGACTGCCTTTTGCGTGAATTTGAAAAAAAGCTTTTTATACACTGAATTAAATCTCAAATTGTCTGTGGCTGTCAGCAGGTGACGGCTGCCATTTCTCCTTGCATGGGTTATTCAGTTAGCAAGGCACTTCTATTCCCAGGTGCATTCTCCTTTGCTCCAGCACAGATGTCCATACCACATAGCTTTTTATAAATATGACTGACCTTGGGAAGTGTACCATCACCTGTAACAATAAGTTCCTCAAACACATTAATACAGATACTTTGGGCTCCCAGAAAAGGAGTTAGCAGAGATCAGAGCTAGAGATACTACCAATGTATGTGCTTCTCTGGCCAAAACTCTTGTTGAAGCTGCCCAAAGGTCTTTAAATAGCCTGTCTTGGCATCAGATAGATGGGATAGTTGCTGAATGCCCCTAGAGGACCAGGTCAGCCAGTCTGCTGGAATGCCACTGACTGTGAGGAAAGGGTTCCTATAGAGGGGAAGGCTGAGCAAGCCTCCAGAGCACCAATCCAAGCATTTGGCTACACTGGCCCAGATTTTCACCATAAAACCGATTGTGGGTTGGGTACACAGGCCAGGTGGGATCACACCATACATCACTGTGCTCCAGAAGTCTCTGCCCAGTAGGTGAGCTTCATTTTGGGCTCATTTAGGCAACAGTTTCATTGCCAGAGGTGATGAGGCATAAGACAGGTACAACAGGATATACACCAAATGCCTCAACTTGAAATCTGGGAGGTCTAGTCTCCCATTCTTTAAGGGTACAGCAAGCTTCTTATGGCTAATATGTTGTGATCTCTTCCCCCAAAGGAGCAAAATATCTTCTGGTGTACTTGCTTTAGCAGCTCAGACCTAAACATTTAATGAAGATTATTGAGAATATATTGAATTTTGGCAGCTGCCATCATGTTAAATTCAGTACACTCCACTTATAACGGACACTGTTATAACTGGCAGTTGGTTACAGCAGACAAAAACAGATTTCCAAAACCAAATATATTAAATGCAATGAATTTTTCTCTGGTTATAATGGACAGAAACATTGCTTATAATGGATACTATGAAGCTTTTATGGGCATTTGTAGTGCTTTTCGAGGGGCAATGCAGACCTGGTGAGGAGATTTAGCAAATAAAAAATTAAGATGGAGAAGCTACGGAACTAACATTTCTAGCAAAATAATTCTACTTAAGCTGCATAAACTTTTATTAGTAAATTAACCAAATTTAAAGTAAATGATTTTATATTTCAATAAAACCCTTACAGTACACTTTGTTTTTAGTGTCCTAGAACTCCAACATCCAACTAATGGAGTTATTATGTTCTTCTTACCTTCTGCAATAAACTTCGTTGAAATAACTCATTTTCCCTGACAGATAAATAACTTTAAATAAACACACAGAATACAGAAACATATGCCAGGCAGAGTTTTGAGTAATATGTGAAGTTTAATAATAAGTTCTCATTCTCTCTGAGCTCATGTGCACATACATCGACACACCTAACACACAGGCTACACCTCTTTGGATATAATGGGCTCTGGATATAATGGGAAAAAGTTGTGTGAACAAATGTATCCATTATAACAGGCTTGCACTGTACCTGGGCTCTGTCCCAGTGTGATGGGTGAGGCAGCTCCATCTGGTGAGGTTTTTATTCAGGGAAGACAAAAAGGGGGAAGGTTAAGCCCACCAGATCTCTGGAATCCCAGGAGAAGTTTAATTCAAAGTATTTCAGAGAGCCCTGTGCCTCCTGTAGTCCCCAGGGAAAGTCTGGTACATGTCTAGTCTCAGGTGACACTTAAGATCAGCAATTTAGTCACATTTGCCTTGTAACCAGACAAAGAGCCAAATTTCTGAAAAAGGGACAGTACAGAGAGGACAGGTTCTTTTGGCTGTGTAAGCATCAGCAGAATGTCATCAGCATATGCTAAAGCCTTATGCTCTGCTCCCATCTCTATACCATGAATACATTAGTTATTCTGGATGGTTTGCAGTAAGCGTTCTAAAGTGAGAATGAATAAAAGGGGGAGAGTGGACATGGCTTGTGTCCTCTCAATGAAAAGAGGGGGTGAGGCCAAAGAGTTAGTGAGCACCGAGGCTGAAGCACCATTATAAAGGGTGTGAATATATACTTAAGAAATGTCTCTCCAAAAGCAAATACGTGCAACACATGAAACATGTACAGTCACTCTACCCTATTGAATGCCTTATTGGCACTGAGAGAGAGAGGAGCACTGTCGAAGTCTGGAGACAAGTCTCCTGCCACAAATGGTTGATTAGGCATCTTGTGTTGTCCGTCTTGCATCTAAGTGGGACAAAGCCAACCTGGTATCCATTATTTAGATCCAGAATGACTCCCCAGAGTCTAGCAGCTATCATCTTGGCATGTGCCTTATAGTCTGCTATGATTAATGAAACTGATCTGTAGCTACCACATTGAAGGTAATCCTTCCCAGATTTAGGAATGACAGAGATTACTGCCATATGCATAGAGGCTGGGAGGAACCCTGTCTGGGTAGCCTCATTGAGGGCGACCATCAAGGGATCCAGGAGGACTTGTTTAAAGTGCCTGAGAAACTCAGCCAGGAGGCCTGTGCTGCCAGGAGCTTTACCAGCTGGCATTATGCTAATTGCCTCAGCCAGCTCCCTCAGGGTGAAGAACCTATTCAGCCTTTATCAGATCTCTGAGTTTATGCTAGGCAAGCCCAGTGAGGATGTGAAAGAGGCCAATTCCTCTTGAGTAGATTTTGCTTTTTTCCTATAGAGAGTCTTGTAGACCTTGCAGAAGACTGTATTAATGTCCTCTGTGCTTCTGCAGACCTCCCCAGATGCATCCTTACTTTACTTAGTCTGAAAGGACAAAAGAAGGCCTGCTGCTCATCACAGTTTCCCCCCACACTTATGGGTAGTTTCTCAGGGATTTGGCATTGACTGTATGCATTTGTCTAAACACCTTTTGAACGCATCAACGCTGTTTAAATTTATCAGATTTTGTGGCAATTTGTTCCATTCTTTTATAGTCCTTATAGTAAAGAAATTCTCTCTCTTTGAGGTCCTTGCCCATGGTAAAATCATTTGCTTATTGTGTGATTTTGAATTAGTATTTCTCTTTGTGTATTCTATTCTACATTCTATCATTAATTTTGGATTTTGCTGCAGCTTATATAACAGGAGTAGGTCTCCCCTATGTCTTCTAGTTTCTAAAGACATGAGTCCTGTTGCTCATAGGCTATCTGGATAATCCAGTTTTGCTAGTCGCGGAACCATTTTTGTCACCTGCCTCTGAACTTTTTCCAGTAACTCAATGTCTCCCTTTAGATAGGGGCTACAAAAGGGTGATCCATCATTCATATATGGTCTTATATACGACCTATATAAAGGAATCAAGCATTGCTCTGATTCACACACAAAAGTACGCCTAACTCTTCTGAGCAGGCCATTAGCTGTTCTTGCAATTTTAGTGCAATGATCAGAGGATGTAAGTTTGTTATTTATGGTTATTCTAATATCAAGCTCCTCTGTAGATTCTTTAATTTGAATATTATTTAAATAATGGTGGTGTTTTGGGTTTTTAGCCCCAAAATGAATAACAACACATTTTTGTATGTTAAAGGCCATGCAGTTTTTAAATGCCCACTTTTCAATTTTGTTTAAATCATTTTTCAATGAAATATACTTGTATTCAGTAACCACTTCTCCTCCTAGTTTGGTATTGTCAGTGAACTTTGTTAAGTGCCTAATCATTAAAAGCTATCATTATTTGTCCATTAACTATTAAATCTCCTGCAGCTGGGCATCAGTTACTTAAACCAGTATTGTTTTATTTGTTCAATTAACATCAGTTAATCAGAAATTGATCTCAGTCATCAGTTCCCCTTGTTATTCAAATCATACACTTATATTAACACTCAAACAGTTATCACTATGTTTGATTAACTTTTAAATCCATATTATTATTTATTTAAATGCAACATTTACCATGGTTGGGCATTTGATGTTTGACCCAATATATTGTTCTCTTAGATGTATGTCCCATATATTGGTTGCTATTCTGTGAAATAAAAAATCAACTTAAAAGAGGCATTCACACAGGCAACACAAGCTCACATTTAACCTTTAATGAGGTGTTCATGCAAGCAGCACATGGTCATATTTCCTAATACTCACTATACGCCTGTATTTCCATGTCTTCTACTAAAAAACTCTGGCATAGAGTATTCTCAAGTCAGCTAGCCATGGTATCTCCTAATAGCATGTATTTTACTTGAAAATGCTCACTTCATCTAGTATTTGCACATCAAGCATTTCTTGCCTTAAAGCGGTAGCATTTTACTTCTACTCTTTTTTATATCATTTTATTTTCCTCCTCTTAGATTCTGCAAAATAATTACTTTTCTGAACAATAAAGCTGCTTTAACATCACTATCTTGTGTATCTCTGATGTTCACCCTTAAGCCATTGCTCCATGTTCCTAATGCATACCACAACTCAATTTATACTGTATTCCTGTATTTCTGACTTTTTACTCTGTTCTAATCCTTTATATTCAGTTGCCAAAGTTGTGTTTTATTTTAAACTCCTTACCAGAGACCCTAGCTGCTCAGTCAAATGCCAACCCTCAAACAGTTCAATCATGTTTAAAATGCTATATGTTTTATACTGTTAGACTGCCCCAGATGATGACATCACCTGTGATGAGACGTAATGCTATGTGTGTTATTACCATAGAAACCAGCATATATGCAAACTCCTCCTCCCATCCTACCATTTCTGTTCTTACTATATAATCTGTAATCTAGTATTTCTCTAATCCAATTTGCTGTCTCGTCTCGCCATGTCTCTGTTATGGCTATTATCCCAACGTTGTCTTGTAGTGCTCTTGCTTCAAGTTCTGCCATCTTTATGTTATTTAGGCTTCTGGCATTCATCATTAGTATATTACAATGCTTTGATCTAGATTTAATAGGTTCTTTTGTTTCTAGAGAATGGGGAACACTTTCCATCCCCCCTGTTAACTGGTTTAAATGACTTATTATGATGTTTTCAATTTGTTGCCCCAACAACTTACTGCCTCTCCTGCTTAGGTGAAAACCATCCCAGCAAAACATCTCTTCCCTATCCACAATTTTTTCCCAGTGAGCAATACATGTCATTTCTTATTTGAGGCACCATTTTCTAAGTCAATCATTTATATGTTTGACTTTTTGAGTTTTGTATAAGGATGCCCTTGTAATGGGGAGGATTTCTGAAAAATAGAACTCACAACTATATTCATTGAGCCTGCTACTTAGAGCTACAAAATCTTATTTGATTTCTTTGGTTGTTGTGTGATTTATGTTATTTGTTCCAGCGTGAATTATCACCAGTGGTTTTTCCCCAGAATTTTTTAAGATGTTCCTCGTCATTTTTGTTATGTCTGATATTTTTGCTCCCCTGAAGCTTGAACAAGTTCTGTTGACTTTGCCTGGATTGCATACTGCCCTATCAATATGTTTTATTATTGAATCACAGAGAATATAGACGTGATGTGATTTTGAATCTTTTGGCATTGCTCTCTCAGTATCTCTTTTCATGTCAGCTTCCATGTCTATGATACTAAATCCACTATCCTGATGGTTTGCATTAGGTATGCTGTTTTTGAGGTTTTATTTTTGGGCTTGCATTTCATTGTTGTTTTGCCTATTGGTGCCCATATTTGAAATGCTGGGACTGCTTTCAAAGAAATCTATAAGCAGGATGTTGGTTGTGGAAAGGTTTGGGACATTTTTTTATGGACAGGTTACCTGGTGATCATTTACATCAACACTCATTAGGTACATTATTTATTGTTTATTTTTTCTCCCAATGTAGTTTGGTTTGTTTCTGTAAGAGTTTTGTCTCTATCACTTTGTCCTTGTTCCCCAGAAGTTTGGACCTTTCTTGTCTTTTCCAGAGTTGATAGGCAAATAGTTTCCCAGGTCACTCCCTATATCCTCTAAAAGTTTGGTGCACTCTGAAAAGGGAAAACTCAGCTCATTGGTGCAGGTGTATAGTAAGTTGTTCTTATATCGTGTGCTCACAGTCTTAGTCAGCAGTTCAGGGGAATGACAGGAAGCTGCCCTGTACTTCTCCTCCAGTTCAAAGAGAGCTAGCAGCTGCTCCTTTAGATCCTTTGCACTCTGCCTTTTGACATGGGAGCATAACTGATACATCAACCTCTAATATAAGCTTTAAGGGCATCCCACCTGGTAGCCTCAGAAGTATCACTAGGGCAGTTAGCCTCCAAGGAGGCAGCAATGTCCTTCTTTAGCACTGAACAGAATGTGAACTCTTGCAGTAGGGAAGTATTAAATCTCCATTGTTTTGCAGGAGACATGTTTGAGGCCACAGAGAGCCAAATAAAGGATTCAGGAGTGTGACCAGATATGATAATTGTGGCTGTCAAAGCTTGAAGAACTTCTGGCACCCAGTGGTTCAGTATCAGCCACAAGTCAATGCTGGAGCAAGTATGATGTGGATTTGAAAAGAAAGTGTAGTTCCTACCATGAAGGTGCACCAAGCACCAGATATCTGTAAGGCCCAGTTTGTCCACTAGATCACCAAGAGCCTGCGAAGCTGGTGATCTTGAGACCTATCAGGACTGTACTCCTGTCTAAGAAATCATCCAGGGTGCCATTCACATCTCCTTCCAAGATAAGAGAACCCTTATTATGTGTTAGCAAGGTCTGGGCCAGATTAGTAAAGAACTCAGGTTCAGCATAGTTTGGTCACATCCTGCTTATCAAGAGTGCCCTAAACAAAAACATATCTGCCTTTGGGATCACAGATAGTCAAAGAGACCTGAAAGGCATTCTTCTTCTGAATACATATTCTACAACCCTACTTTTGGTGGTGTATGAGCTGCCATAAACTTGTGAAACCCAATCCATTTTAAGTTAATTTGTCTCTGGCAGAGTAAGATGTGTCTCCTGTAGAAAGGCTACACCAGCCCCCTCCCACTGTAGATGATCTAAGACTTTTCTCCACTTAACCAGAGAGTGAAGTCCTTTAACATTCCAGAACACTCACTTTATAGGACCTGCAGCCTTAGTAACAGTATAAAGAAGTATAGGGTGCATGTCTGAGGGTAGAATGTTCACTAAGGCCCCACCTTTCAGAAAGGCGTATGTAATGCCTAATATGCTTACTATAAGAGAGAGAGGAGTAGATGCATACCAGTCACAGCTACTTCTCCTGCCTCATGGCCAGTGCTCTGTGTTTGACTGAAGTCAAAAACAGTTACATCAGCTTGAACAACTCTAACATAAAATAGCCTATATAACAATTTATGATACAACAAGTGTAATAACCAAGCATTAACTTCAAATAAGTAATAATATAAATGGCAATGAACCTTATAACCTGAACCTCAGAAACAGAAAAAGGTTCACTTGTGAAGGTGACATGATCTTAACCCTTGCAGGATTGCAGACCCCTGAAATGTTCGATCCTGCCATCTGGCACTACCTCCTATAAGGAAGGAAGGAAGATTTACTCATTGCGATTGTCACCGTGCCATCCAGCTGTAACTACATCTGTTGCAGCAGCATAAAGGGGAGAGTAAGGGGAGAATAGTGTAAAGGTGGAGAGGGTACGGAGAGAGTAATGGGGGAAAGCAGTAGCACAAGTGCACAAACATACCCCAAGGACATGTTGTGGAAGTAACTGGTGACAGACTTCCCTGAGAGAGGTCTATACCATAACTGCACCTAAACACCTGAGTAACAGCCTGCGACCTCACCAGTGAAGAAGTGCGGGGGTGACAGGGAGGTAATCAACAGGTATATATACTTGAGAGAAATATACCATGGACATGCCTGGGTACTGATGCTCTGCATCATGTCTAGAAACCTCTCCGTGAGAATGAAGCCATAGTGATCCATACCCCTCAGACAAGGCGAGATAGCATTCTGGGTCCCCCCCCCCCGGAGCTCACCTCAGAGCCACTAGCCCATATCTGTGAGGCAGTTATTGTTAGGCAAATCGGCTCGAGTCTGTCAATATGTAGGTCCCCACTGAGACTGTGGTGAAGTCTTGGTGGTCGCAACCAGCCATATACTGAAGTTATAGCTGGTGGTACTGTGAGGTAGCATGAGTGCCTACATGTTAGATCTACCTCCTGGATCTGGGACCGCATGGTAAGTATCAGGAAGGAAAGGAAAAATGGGGTGCAAATCCAAGGGACTATTGCCTAGGAGCATAAGAGTGGTAAGCAATCAGAGGGGAAGAAGCCTCAGCTCTGCAGAGGAGTGACAAATTATTACCACCGAGCAGCATACTTTCATGACCATGCAAGCACCCCTTATAAACAGGGAGAACCACCACATAGCAAATGACAGAGCATGGCAGGCAGACACCAGGAGGGAAGGGGAGACTTGCTGCTGAGTAGGGATGCCTGGTTAGGATTCACCTACACATGCCAGTGAGAGATTCTTTCATGAGGAAGTCATCCCTCCCAGGCCAGCACCAAAGATAAAACAAATGCTCTGTAAGTACATGCAGCATGATCAACCCATAAGTACTCAGAACTGACAGGGTAGAGTGAAGGTGAGAGCTACAATAACCAGATAGCCTACAAAGCATATAGTATCTTCAACAACTGTAACGCATAAAGCTTGCAAGGTCCATACCACAGCAGTCATACAGCATGTACTCATATAACCTCATAATCCCAGGACCATGTATCCCCCTCCCCCAACAAAACAGTGAATCATATTTGATCCCTAGCAAAGTAAACAAACAGAAATTGGAATAGACAAGATTATAGTCCTATGCAGTAGTCCATACAAATGCTGCAGCAGGTAAGGGGGGAGTGGAGGGCATCCCTCTTAGCTTTCCCCGTTACCCCGCTTGGAGTCATCCAGCTCCAAACGAGTCAACATCCCACTCCTGATCAGTACCAATAATGACAGCTTCATCATCAGTGGCTCTTTCTCCCAAGAGCCTGTATTCTCAGGTTGCCAGCTGGGTGTTTACCCCTAGTTCTTCTGTCTGGTGTGTCCGGCAGTGGTGCCTTGGAGGGAGAGGCCACCTGAGTGCCTGCTTTCTTCAGTGCTGGCTCTCCATTAGAACTGGAGGTTGCTGCAGGATGTCGAGAATCTCTTCTGTGATTCTGGTACCTGCTCCAGTTGCTCGCCCCTCCACATGCTGCCTATCTCACCTTCTCCGACTGGATCACTTCACCTTCATGGTGTGCCACTCCATGTCAGCATGCTCATTTTCCAAATGACAGTTTGAAAAGTTGAAAGTAGACTATTGCAGCCTCTTTGGGAATCCTGGCAAGGATGATTCATCCAACCTGTCTCAGGATGGTGCCTTAGGTAAAGTGTTGGGCCAGTGCTTATGAACGAACTGGGAGTCTCCATCCAGCGTATGAAATGTGTGTGAGACTCCACTGCAAGTAATATAAAGATGTGCTGGTTGCTGCAGTTCACAGGGAATACCTTGTGCCTCAAGAGCTTTTTTAATTGTGACTACTGTGCCCTTTCAGGGCTGTTTCCTCAAACAAACTGCATTCTGCAGTTTGATAAGCAGACTAAGGAGAAGTTTCCCGACACTCACCTTCCAAGCAAGGTATGAGTTGGAACTCTGAATTTTGGCATCTACCCCTGGAGGAATCTCACTTGCCCCTGATTGTCAGTGTTTCTCACACTATGTGCAGCAATCCAGAAGTCTTCTAGGAACTGCTGCCAAGAAATGAATGCTAGGACTGACCTCTGTTTGACATGTTCTTGATTTCTCACTTTAAGTAATGTTTAGTCTGATGTAGAGATTTCTTAAGAGTTGGTTTAAGTTTGACAAAGGTTAATAAGGTAGTTCGATTTTGCTATCTGCCCTGTGCCCCTTCTCATAAAGCTTTAAGTCTGTGGGCTGCACCCTTGACCTCTGTGTCCCATTGATGCTGCTGTAGTGCCCCAAAAAAACTTGCCTCAGAACCTCCCTGCCTGTTGTTTTTTTTTTTTTTCCATTAGCAGATTATATCTTTTAGCCACTAGAGGGCCCAGTTATAAGCACACTTATCCAATCCAACACAATACAGTTCCTGCCTCATCTCACTTATTGTGTGGTCAGTCTATCACTATTCATCTGTCTTTGCCCCCTCCCTCTTCTACTGATTGATGCTTATTTTTCCCAATTGCAGCTTATACTCTTCGCCCACAAGAGGGGTTTTCCTCCAACTGTGCCAAAGCTGCTCTACATCTCCTTACTCTCTACTACTCCTGGACACTCTTCCTTTACTGCTCAGCTGCTATGGGTACCTACACTCCTTTACTAAGTCTGGTCTCCTTTACCCTCTTGGTACAGACCTCACACTGACCGGAGCACCTTTCCACCACACTAGCCACCTCATCCCCAGACTACCCCACAGTGACTCTGCCCTCCCCCACCCTTAACACACCCGTGACCCCCCCAACACCCCCACCCTGCCAACACCCACTCCTCCGCCTCCAAGTCCCGACCAGGACCCAGCCTCCCCTGCCATTCCCACTCTTCGCACTTTATCTATCCTATGTACCCCAATTGTAAAGTCCTCAGCTGGGTGTCGACCCAAGGGTCTCCATTGCCACCTGCCACTAACCAGAAAAATTACACTGCTATTATTATTATTATCTGGTAATGTACACCCAAACCCAGGACATATGGCTTCCAGCCCTTCTAAACCCTGTACTGCAACTGGCCTCTGCTTTGCATCCTTAAACATTTGCAGTCTCCAAAAGAAATTTGCTGCCCTCCAGTGCTGGGTCGTTTAACATCAACCTGACATAATTGCACTGGTAGAGACTTGGCTCTCCAAATTCACCCCTGACTCCGCTATCACCCTCCCTGGATATACCATCTACAGGAAGACTGAGTAGGCAAACGCAGTGGTGGTTGAGCACTACTTGTACGGGACTCCCTTATAGGTCAGGCACTTCCAGCTCCTAAACTTGATTATGGAGCCCAAGCCCTCACCTTAAAAATCACACCTGACCCCGCCTGAGGCCCTCTTTCCTCACAGTCTCCTATGTACCCCGAGGAATCAAAACCAAGTGGTCCAGTCCCTCATTGACTACCTCACATCTCTCCCTCACAAAGTGGAGCAAGTCATCCTAGGTGATCTCAATGTTAACTGGCTTGCCTCCACTGCCTCCCATATAAGGGACTCCTTTGCTGCCCTGGATATGTCCCAGGTAGTCACCCAGCCCACCAGATTCAACCAATCTACTGGCACCAGCACTCTCCTAGATGCTGTTATATCTAACCGCCCCTACAAAATCCGGGATGTCACTGTCCTCCCCGACTCTCTTAGTGATTACTCCCCAGTCCTCTGTCTCTGGTCATCCTCCACTCTGAAGCCAGTGTCCCAGGTCAATCTACACCACGGTTTACGTGCCGGTGGCCTCAGAAAATTAAAACAATACCTAGCACAGCTAGACTGGTCCCCTATCCAGTGTGCCCCTGACATTGACTCAGCTCTTGACCACTTCACAAATGCCTTCTGTAAGGCTTGTGACCTTTGTGCCCCCCTCAACAGGATCAGCTTCAAAAACTGCAATGACCCATGGATCACCCCACCCCTCCTCCAGAGACTCAAAAACAGAGATAATCTGTGGCACATTGCTGTAGAATCTGGAAAGGCGTCTGATTGACAGGTCTACAATGCAGAATGCAATAAGTGCACTTGGGCCATTAGGCAGGCCAAGGCAGAGCACTACCAGACCACCCTCGCTTTCACTTGGGGGTTCAGCCCGGACCTTCTGGGATAGTATGAAAGAGCTCAATGGGAAGTCCCACTCCCCCTCACCATCTCAGCTCTCCATCAATGGCAACCCCACCACAGATCCACTCCTTATAGCTGATTGCCTTAACACTGCCTTCTCTGACCTAAGCTCGGTCCTTCCCAGCAGCTTCTTTGACCCAATCCCCACCTCTCTCCCTCTGGTCCTGCATCTCCCACCATTCTACCTGGCACCATATCCCCCCAAGAAGCCAGGCCGCACCTGCTAAAAGCCTTGAGCAGCAATAACCCCAGCAGTGACCCCCTCGACTCCAGGATCCTCCGTATGGCCTTGGACAAAGTCCTAGTCCCCCTGACTGACCTTCTAAACCAGTCTCTATGCCTGGGTCAGTTCCCAAGTGCTTGGAAAACTTCTGAAATCACTCCCATACATAAAAGTGGGGACTGGTCCACCCCCAACAATTACCAGCCGATCTCCATCTTCCCCCCATTCTCTAAAGCCTTTGAAAAGTGATGTTGATCCAGCTCTCTGAATATCTAGCCAAGTATGACATTATGTGCCCAGAGCAGCACGGTTTCCATCCAGGACACAGAACAACCACAGCTCTCCTTGAATTCTCCCAACACCTGCATGCTGCTCTTGTCTCTGACAGCCTTGCAAAGAGCAGTGTTCATTGACCTCTCCAAGGCCTTTGACACTGTCTGTCATCCCCTTCTACTCGACTCTCTCCACCAAATTGGCTTCTCTGGCAGTCACATTTCCTGGTTCTCTAGCTACCTCTCTGCTAGATCCCAGTGTGTCAAGATCAGTGGCTCCCTCTTCAGCACACTTCCTGGGTCCAATACTTTTTAGTCTCTACCTCAACACCCTCCCCAGCTCATGTACCAGTAAAATGCTCCTCTACACCGATGATGCAGTCCTCGTTGCCTCATATCCCAATCCAACCTCCCTCCAATTATCCCTCCAGCAAGCTTACAACCAAGCCGAAAGGTGGTTCGGCAACCGCAGACTGGTCATTAACCTAAAGAAAACCAAATCAATGCTCTTCTCCCACCACCAAAATAAAGCTAAAAATACCCCCCTCTTGATTATCCCCAGCACTCTGCACCCGCTAGAACAGTGACCACATACAAGTACCTAGGCATCACGTTCGATACTGCCCTTTCCTTCCACACCCACATTAATGCCCTGTCAGCCGCCATTAACTCTCGGATTGGCCTGTTATACAAGCACAGGGACTGCCTGCCTCAGGTTGCTCTTAGGCTGGCCATCACCTCCTCCATCTTGTCCCTCGTGGACTATGGCTTGCCCATCTATGCCGCAGCTGACAACACTGCCCCCTCCAAAATCCAACTCTCCATCAATAAGGCATGTAGGCTCCTGACTGGGGCCCCCAGCCACACTCACACCTGCCTTCTCTATACTACCACCAATCTGCTCAACTTTGAGGAGCGACTGCTCTACCAGACCTGCCTTCTCGCTAAGAAATCACTGCTAGGACTCTCCCCCCGGGTGTCTCCACCTCCCTACAGCAGTCATTGTCGTCCATCACTACCCATAGCTCTGTTAAGGCCACTTTCAAGGTGCCCAGAACCAAGACCTCTCTTGCCCAGAGATCCTTCTTCTTCTGAGCCCCAACCTGGTTCAACTCCCTCCCTAGCTGCATCTCCAACTTGCCAAAAATTGGCTCCTTCAAAATAGCCCTTTGGAACCATATCTTTAATACCTGCTGTTGCTGGTGCAAGTAACCCCCTGTTGTAACCTGTGGTACCCGCCCGCCTTGCCCCCTGGCTCGACAACATCCACTGGACAGCCTCTCCCTCCCCAGACCCACTCCTTCCCTACTAGGTCCAAACAGGGATGTAACCCGCTGTCTTCTCTGAGGACCTACTATATCCATGAGTGTAACTCACAATTTTGTAACACTATGCAACCTAAGTAACATACAAACTACTACATTATGTAACCTAAGTGTATCTATGTTAAATGTTCCTTTTACTGCACCTGTATTGTTATCCTCTGTTTTAATCTGCACTGTAATAACTGTCTTGATGTCTGCCCCCCCGCGACGAGGTGCCATTGTAAATGAGTCTCTGACTCAAAGGTTGTAAACCCGATTTGTAATGAATAACTAGAATAAATAAAATAGAATAAATGGTCACATATTACTTTCTCCATTGGGCTAGCTCCATAGAATAATCAGCGAATATGTGGCTTTCGTGCCTTTGCCAGGGCCAGTATCCATTCCTTATCTGAGTAACGGAGAAACTTCACAATGAGTGGTAACTCAGTAACTCAGTACTCGGTAATATAAAGTAGAAGGAGGCACTAGGCCCATCGAGTCCACCTTTCCATGCATGTGGGCTATTTGGTCTCTAGTCCCATGATATATTTGTCTAATTTGGTTTTAAACTGCAGGGCATTTTCAGAATCCACTATGCTTTGAGGAAGTCTCTTCCACAATTTCACTGCTCTAATAATGAAATAATTTTTCCTTTTGTTAGTAATGGTTCTTGGACCACCAGTTGTTTGGTATTACATGCTTTCCTGCCATAGGTGCAGGATAAAGTGTTTTATGGTCCTGCTCTATCTCCAGTGTGGGTTTCTAGGTTTACCATATGAGCTGGGGTACCTCTCTCTCAGCTGAAAACAGACCGGATCATGCTTCTCTTCCCCTTCTCGGAAACCAACAGGCAGAGGCTGTTGCTGCTTCTATTTTTAGTGCCCTCCACTCTGAGCCACAGGAGTGCCACAATCCTCTCCAGCTCCTGTAAGCACATCTCGTGTCTGGTATCCTTGTCATCTATGTATGCCAGATGCATTTCTGCATTCCAGGATTTCTGTTGCAGCTCCTGAACTTTCCCCTCTAAGGCTGCCACCAACATCTTAAAAGTAGTAATCTTCCGCATCACTTGTTGTAGGAGACCCTTGATTTCTTAGGCGTTGTTGCTTGGTGCCTCAGACGCTGCTCCATTCACCCTTTTCCACCTGTGGAACACAGCTTACCACCTGAGGTCTACTATAAATAATTTTCCTGGAAACTGGATTGTTGTTCATTCTATTGGGACAGATTTCATTTAATATGGATATCCCCTGTTGAATGAGATTGTACTCATTTAGATCACTGCTGCTTGGCCAGAGAAATTAACAAATTTCTAGCTGGGAGACACAGAGCACAGATTTAAGTTGGCATCTCAGTCCATGGCTCGTGCCAAGGATTGTGGAATTTTTTTTTATCATGTAACATTTTTTCTCGCCTTCCATCTTGGCTAGCTCCCATCAGACCGACACTTGCAACCCCGTCCCCCAGAATTACCAGGGCTTACCTTATGCCCGACAGCGGTGCCTGTGGAGAGTCAGTCGCCATCCTGCTGCCTGCAATGTTTTCCCCACCATTTTCTCCCAAGAGCCATGGGAGTGGGTATGCATAGATGTGGAGGCATGCATCAGTCCCACTGCCCCAGTAACAGCCCCTTTCCTCCCACCCCATTGGCCTAGCACCTGGCTCCTCTCTTGGCCCGTGCTGTCCCCAGCCTCCACCAGGCAGCAGCCATCAGCCAAGAGGAGCAATCCCACCTCCCTGGAGAGGAGATCGTGCCTGTCAGCAGCTCCATCCAGCTCCGCCCTCCCCCTCTGTTGCCTACCTCCGACAACCCGGGCTCGTTCCTGAACCCGGGTCGCCAGCGTGATGTGAGGTTAGGTGTCCAGTGCCCTAGCACTCAGCACCACCAGGCCAGCAGGATTGTGGAATTTTAATTGATTTTAATCAATTTTAATCATCTTTTAATCAAGGAGCATTTATTTAAGAAGCTGAAACATGACCCATGACCACAGATTTCAAGCTGAAATTAAAATAATTTAACATAACAGTTACAATTTTAAGCATTAATGTTGATTGATGCCCAAAAATGGGAAAACATTTCCCTAAATGTGAAACAGGAATGAGCAGCATGGTTCACAGATAGCATTATTACAAGTCTCCTTGAGCAATCTGATGACAATAAAGTTCAGTGCTACACTACAATCTATAACATTTAAAACATTTTAAAAATATGACAGTCTTCCTCTAATACATACAATCATGTCTCAACTATAAATGAGTGAAATATGATATCATTTATCTACAACAAATTATTCATTTTACAGTATTTAAGATATGGACCAAATGAAAGTGAGGAAGACTCAAACTTGAGTCTTCATCGCATTTATTTGGTCTGTTTTTCAGCACTCTTGAGGCCAGACTCCTCTGACTTGTCTATTCCCTTGTATCCTATGGTAAAGGAGATGGGCTACCAGGTGCATAAACTTTGTCTTAGTATTCAAGATATACATATTATACTGGCATAGTAGAACCAGCATAGTTTGTGTTCAATGGTCACTTCTATAATAAACCCAAATGTTGCACTTTAATAACTTTGCAACCATACAGCTGATGCACATTAAATGTTTCATGCGCTGTCAGGTACCATATATCTCTTGATGTGGCAAGTTTTGCTCTGGTCAGATGTGCGATTGCAGAGATGTGGAGTGTAAAAAAATTTGAAAATTACCATTCAGGTGCAAATCCTTTCACATGCCATTTCTCTGAAATGGCTTAAGGGTTTGGTCAGAAATTGTTAGGTGTATTGGGTCTGGGTTGCACATGTGCCTTTTGAAGATCTGGTGAAAAAAATATTAATCCATTTGAAAGTTATTAAAATTTCAAGTTTCCCATTATTTCCTATGGGAAAAATTAGATGTGCTGTGCAAAAGCACTTTTTGCTGCCACGAAAGCTGTAGTTGCTGACACAAATGAGGAAAGTAGTGTTGTGCTTCCACCATCTTGTTTTCAGTTAGTGAGGTGGAAAAAGTTAAATAGTTTGAAAAATACTGCCCCTAGGTAACACCAACAGTTGTCTTTACCTAATCGGGGCCCAAAGAACACGATTCTGGCCTCAGTTTTTTAAAATACTGTCCAGAAATATGTTTTTTTTAAATCAGCCGCTGATAGTGGCACACATTTGTGGCACTATTGCTGCAAACTGCGACACTACTTTTGCAAAAATGCTGCAAATTGTGGCACTGCTTTTGCGAAAATGTCACAAAATGCGGCACTATTTAGCGGAAATCCTGCTGTTGCGCATAACTGGGGGGGGGGTTGTGGCACTACTTTTTAAAATTTTTCCTGTACATTTTAGGGGCAAACAGACCCCAGAATCCAATTCTTCTGCCCCCATTTAGATAAACACCTATTGGTGTTTACCTAAATCCTGCCTTTTTCCCCTTTTACTGCCTCTAAGGGGAAGGGGCCGAGACATGTTAATATTACATATATGTAATATAATATATATGTATTTGAAAGCCATCCAAGGTATTGACAGAAGGCTGGAGGAACATGCCTCAAAACTGACTCGGCTTGACATGAACATGGGAATGGTAGAGGAGGAGGCTGAAGCTGCCACAAAATGGCAGAAAGAGGCATGAGACCCTCAGCAGGGATAAAGAAACATCCTCCTTTGGTGCTGACTTGAACATTTAGAAAATGGAGCAAGAAATACTCATGTACACAAAGTCAGACTCCAGAAGGAGCAGAGAGGGAATGCTTGTCCATGGTTGTGAAGGCCTGTAATAGAATGTCACCCTGAGGAGCCCAGAGCCAAACATTCATTAGCACGACTTTCTCAGCCATACTGGGAAATGTGGCAGACAGAGAGATGCAATGCTGAGGGTGGCTAAAAGTCAAGGCCAGCTAGAGTGGCAAGAAATACTGATTCACTTTTTTCCTGAACTTTGCTACACTACTGTACTCGTCAAAGATGGAAAGGCCTTGAAGGAGTCCTTCACAACTGAGACAGCTGGGCATCTACCATGTTATGCTGATAACAGTGAATCTGAGAATCATCTGCAGTGGCAAGACTGACAACTACTCGGATCTGGCCAATGCAGTTAAGCTGCTTCTGAATTTTCAGAAAGAAATTTCAGCCAGATGGGAGGACTCCCAACTGGAAAGTAACTCAGAGGCCTGAGGCTTTTGAACACTACACATTGCACAGATGGGTAACTGGGAGTGAGGGTTTGAATGTGGCGTCTCTATTCTTTAGCATGCAGTTGGAAAATTTAGTTAATGCATCAGTCTGTTTTTATGTTGAAATGTGCCGCTATACTGCACTTGTAACTGCTGTCATAGATATATCCTACCCCCCCACAGCAATGTCAGACTCTGCTGAGCCCACCCCCAGTGTCCAAAAATATTTGTACACTTGCACCTGTAAAAATAAAACAGTCCTCCAATGTCTTTTTTTAGCCTGAAAAAAAGAAAATGGTTCCTCATCATCTCCCCCATCCACCATCCACCTTCCCCATCCCAACCTTCCCACTGAGCACTCACCACCCCACTCCCCCTTTGCCATATACTTACCACTGGAGATCGTCAGGTGTAATCTTCTGTGGACTGAGACATGTCTGCATTCTTCAAAGCCAAACTGCGAGCTGAAAAATCAAGGTACTGTATGTGCCATGTAATGTATTTCAATGGCATTTTGAAATATCGTTCATATCTTTTGCATTTTTATGAATTTTTTTTTATCAGATTTTCAACATGTCCTTTTTGGGACCCCACCTCATGAACACTGTCACTGTTGTTTTGTTCATCAGGCCTGGAAGGTGATTTTGCTGTCGCTGTGAGAAATCACCTTTTGGGACCAATTAATGAAATGACATCACCAGTGTTCGTGAGGTGGGGTCCCAAAAAGGCCATGTTGAAAATTTAGTGAAAAAAGTCCTAAAAATGCCCGAGTTACGTATGTCCATTGAAATGTTTCTATGTCTGTACATAACTTTGGTAATTTCAATATTTTGCAGCCAACTTTTCAACATAGCCATTTTTCCAAACCTCCTCATGAACAGTACAGCTGTCATTTTTCACATCCTGCACAAAATGTGTTTTTGCACTTGTGGCACAGAGTGGCATTTCGGCATGGATTTTAACATTTTTACCTGCTGGGTTTATGAAGTGGGGTCATAAGAAGAATATGCTGAAAATCTGGGGGTCAAAATAAGAAAACATGGCAAACTTATGACCATTCATTGCAATTTCACTACGCCCACTCGTAACTTTTGGAATTTTAAATATTTTTACCATAGATTTTCAGCATGGGCTTCTTATTACCCCACCTCATGTATGTCACAACTGTCATTTTTCAAATCCTGCCCACAATGTGTTTTTGCACCTGTGGTGTAGAATGGCCTTGCTGTTGAGCATAATTATGTTTTGTCTTCTATTTCACAATTTCTCTGTACCGGGGTAAATGAGGTGGGGTGATAAAATGGCTATGCTGACAATTTGGTTACTGTTGTTCTACACATGGAAGCACAGGGCCCTCCACACCTACAAATGTATGCACATCTATGGAGGGATTGGAGCACAGGGCTCACAGACACAAAAAGATATTATTATATTCTGAGAAAGTAAAGAAATTCTTTGTTAAAAAACTTTGTTAATGCATCAGTTAAGGGTCTTACTAAAGTGACAAAAGCAGGGATTCCAGCCCTAACCCCCACCCCACCTTGCAGGCCTTTGACAGGGGTGTCCGGAGGTGTGCCTAGGGTCATCGACCCTAATGCTCACCCTTTTCTCCTATACTGTTCCCATCTCAGCTTATTTACTAATGGAATGGGGTGAGCGTTAGGGTCAACAATTCCAAGGCACACCTCCAACACCTGCCAGTGTCTGCAGGGTTGGGTTGGGGTGTTAGGGCTAGAAACCTTAACATCACATTTCCCTACTTTTGTCGCTTTATTAAGAATCCTAACTGATGCATTAACAAAGTTTTTTGCAATGAATGTATATATATATATATATATATATATATACTGTTCATTACCATCTAATTAATTCTCACTTATGCAAATTCTATACAAGATGTATTTATACTGGTATTAATCCAATACAGTGAAGTTTAATGGTGCTTCACAAAATGAAGAAAATACGGTTGCTCAAAACTCAGTCAATCTTATCACTTCAACAATGATTCAATTCCTATGCTACATACTGAATACTGATGGCTAGGATTGGGTGTTCTGATCATACAGCTTGCTGGTCCTACTCAGTTCGATGAGCAGTTCAAATAATAAGGCCAACAAAGAAACAACTGTTAACAATAGTTTCAATACAGCACTGTAATATTTTTATTCCTATGTTGGTCTGTAGGTTTTTGTCATTCTGTCCATTTTGTAGTGATAGTTAGTGGTCGTGATATGACACTGACATTCTATATTATAATAGAGAAAAAGAATATGCATGAGTTATGGAACACAAGTACACATCTACTGTTGTATAAAAGGTTATCTCTCCTCACTTAAAATGGATATCATTCATTAACCAAAATACATTTAGGCATAGAGAAGAGAAATGAAGTGGGGAACGCAAGTGAAAAAGAGTGATAACTGGGTGCCTTGTTATAAGTATCTAAACTGCATTAGCTACAAACATGGCTAAATATAGGATCCTGTTTATTAACAGTGTTCTTTAACTTACTGCCACCTCCCTTCATGGAACACTCAGCACAGCACCAGAGGTTGTTTGGGAGCCAGTGTCTGTCTTTGGGCTCTCCCTTCCCCCTGCATCAAGCCCAAGATTATTTGCTGCTGAACTATGCTTCTGTGACTGCCTCCACCAATTGGACAGTTTTGGTGGTGGAAGTTCAGCAGTGAAGCACAACTTTCAAAGTGCTCATCACTGCTCCTTGAATCACATTACGTCTCCCTTCCTGGAACACTCAGCACAGCACCAGGTGTAGTGTGGGAGCTAGCATCCATCTTTGGGTTCTCCCTTCAGCCTGTATCAAGCTCTGGACTGTTTGCCACTGGACTCTGAATCTGTAGCTGCTTCCACCAATCAGGTGGCTTCAGGGGTGGGACTTCAGCTCCCTTCTTCAGCAGTTCACCCTGAGTTCAAAGGACATCATCCTGAGGAGTCTGCCTGGAGTCAGCCTTAGGTCAGCCATTCGGCCAGCAATGCTGCACCCCATACAACCATCTTCCCTACCTAGCTGCTACTCTGTTTTGTTGTGGGTACCAGTGTAACTGACTGTTGCCTTCTGCCTACCATAGCTACTGTATTGGTTTTCTTTTTTTTTTTCAACTTTCTTTTGCTCCGATCATGGTCTGAGAACCTTCTCTCAGGCATCGTTATCCTTATCCTGCCCGCCTGAGGTTCCCACAGCTGTACATCCTCTCTCCTCCACTCCCCCACAGCCAGCACCCCTAGTTTAACCCATCGGGGGGGTCGCCCTTCTTCTCGTGGGCGCACTTACAAGGCAGTCTCTGGCTGTGGGTGAGGGCTGGGCAGGAGGAACTGGAAGGCCAGTCTGGGTAAGCCCAGCAGAGGGCATGGGGGACAGGCGCCATTGCCTGTCCCTCGAACTGGGTTTTTCTCTTTTTTGAACTCCCCCCATGCATGGGCACTTCTGATGCAATGGCACATGGCAACCCTGTCAGCCACGCTGTAATGTGCAGCTTGCACACTGCAGGGCTCCCAATTTTCACCGGGAGCTGCTGGTGCACCAGGCTGTCCGTCACCCACCCACCCGGAGAGGAGAGGAGAGCCAAAGGCACTCAATCCTCTACCCTCCCCTGCCAACCCCCGGCTCCTGAGCTCGCTCCCGAACTTGGGTCACCAGCGTGGCGCGAGGTGTGACATCCAGTGCCTCAACCCTCAGTGCCACCGGGTGGCCGAGCTACTGTATTGTTAATCTCATTCCATATGATTTTACTGTACCTGCAGAGAAATCCTTTCTGGGTGCATCCACTTTCTGCAGTTCATCTCTTAGATAACTTTCTCAGTTTCTGCCCCTAAACTGTGGAACACCATTCCTGCCAACAACAGGTTCTGCCCCATTACCAGCTCTTTCAGAAACCAGTACCACTTCCACTTACAACAGCTGGCAGTATGCACCTGTTCCCTAGTCTTTGAATCATGACTTTTTGCCTATGTGTGTAATACTCCTGCACTTCTCATTTTGCTCATATGCTATTTAGATTATACACCTGTTTATACTTTGTGTAGTACCTTGTTGTAACATTTTCTAAGCTGTCATTTGTCACACATTGTATTGTTTAATGGCTGTACGCTCCTAGGCTGTGCCTGAAAATAGGCAAAAGCTTGTCTAGTGCACCCTACCTGGTTACTAAAAACTAAATAAATAAATTATTTAATGTTAAATTTAATATTAATGACTCTGGATTTACAGTTTGTCTCTTATTTATGTCTCGTATTGAACAAGCATTTGTCAATGCCGAATGTTTGCTTGCTGGCATTGGCATTGGTAGTGTAGGAGTTAGAGAGCTGCATAATAGGAATGGCAGTGGAGTATTGAACTGAAGCCAACCCCAACACCACCCTGCAGAGACTGACAGGCATTTGGGTGTGTCTTATGGTCGTCAGGCATGATGGCCACACCATTTCACCACACCCTTCCCTGCAGACACTGACAAGTGTCACGGTGTGCCTAGGGGCGTAGCTACAAGGGTACAGGGGGTGCATTCGCACCTGGGCCCATGAGGTTTGAGGGGCCCAAATCATAATTTTGATGTCTATTCAAAACCAGGGGGGCCCTATAACATACCCTTGCACCCAGGCCATCTGGGGATTTGCTATGCTACTGGGTGTGCCTTGGGGTCTTTGGCCCTTATGCTCACCCCATTCCATCAGAAAACACGGTGAGATGGGTCCTGTATAAGAAAATGGGCTGAATTTTGGGGCCGAAGAGTCCAAGGCACACCTCAATGCCTCTCACTGGCTGCAGGGTGTGGAATGGTATGAGCATTACAGGCGAGAATCCCAAGTCACACCCCTGATGCTTGTCAATCTCTACAGGGTGGGGCGTTATGGTCGGAAACTCTAACGCCTCAGGCGTTGGTTGGCATTTTCACTCCAAATTTCAACATGGGTTTTTTGTGACCCCCACCTTATGAACAGTGGCAATATCAGTTTGTTAGCTGAAAGCTGATTTCACACAGTGACTACAACATTTGGCACCACAGGTGCAAAAACACAGTTCGAACAGGATGGGAAAAATGACAGCTGTACTGTTCATGGGGCGGTGCAAAAAATGGCAATGTTGAAAATCTGCAGTGAAAATATTAAAAAAAACTGGTAAATTCACGAGCGTGTGTAGAAAATGCACAACGCACACCTGTAATACAATTAGTTTGGGGATTTTTTACAGCAGATTGTCAACACAGGGATTTTGGAACCTCCGCTCATGAACAGTGTCACTGTGATTTTCTTAATCTGTCCGAACATTGATTTCGCAACACCAACTGCGGCATTGTGCACTCATGGGCAGAAACACATTTTGGGAGAGATGTGAAAATGACAACTGTACTGCTCATAAGGAGGTGTGGTAAAATGGCAATGTTGAAAATCTGGGTGAAAATATTGAAAGTCTGACAAACTTCGAGCATGTAGGAACAAGCATAGCGCATGCTTTCGTAAAACAGTCATTTTTGAGATTTTTCACCAAATTTTTAACATAGCCATTTTAACACCTCTGCTCATGAACAGTGCCACTGTGATTTTCTTACTCTGTCCCAAACATTGATTTCGCACACCGACTGCACCATTGTGTGCTACATGCCCGGAAACACATTTTGGGTGAGATATGAGAAATGACAGCTGTACTGCTCATAAGGAGGTGTGGTAAAATGGCAATGTTGAAAATCTGGAGTGAACATATTGAAAATTCGCGAACTTATGAGCGTGCTTAGGAACAGCGCAACTCATGCTCATAAAACAGTCATTTTTGGGAATTTTTTCACCAAATTTTCAACATAGGGTTTTTGGGGGCCTATCTCATGAACTATGACCCTGTCATTTTGTAAATCAGTCCCAAAAGGTGGTTCCACGCAGTGACCGTGAAATCATCTTTCAGGCCTGATTAACAAAATGACAGTGAAAACATTCATGGGGTGGGGTCAAAAACCATTAATTTGATGGCGATCAAAAAACCTGAGATATGCATCAAAGTTGAAAAGCCCTATTTATTCCATTATACAACTTACCTGCATTTCTTCAGTTCGTGGTCGGCTTTGAAGAGTGCAGACGTGTTCCCAGTCCATCAAAGATCCTCGCGCCAGACTCCGGAGGTAAGTATGGGGTGAGGTGGGGGTGTGGGGAGGCAGGGTGCGCAGAGGGTGGTCATGGGTGGGGGCAGAGGGTGTCAGGACAGTCAGCAAGGGAAGGTTTTTTCTTTCAGGTTTTTTTTTCCCTTAGACAACGCAGGACTTGTGCGATGCTGGGGTGGGCTCCAAGTGTGGCAGCTGGAAGGCTGTTTGGAGGGGGCAGTGGAGCAGATGGGAGATTGGGTACCCCCGTCAGCCATACGGACTGTTGCCACACTGGGGAGGGCTCCCAGCATGGCACCCGGTAGTCTCTTTGGGGGGAGAACAGTGGAGCCGACGGTTGATTGGGCACCCCTGTCGGCCATACAGACTGTTGCCATGCTGTGGTGGGATCCCAGTGTGGCTCCTTGAACTCTGTTGTGGGAGGCACAGCAGAGGTCGATGGGGATTAATTCTTGCCGCCATGCAGTGTGTGTGCATGGGGGAGAATGAACACGTAATATGCATGTGTGTGTGTGTGCGTGGGAGGAGCGCATGAGCACGCAATATTTTATTGCTGCTCACTGAAGCGTAGCTCTCCCTTTGAACTGTACAGCACTGCATTTTCAACTGCTGTCATAGACAGCTGCAGCATTCATTGGTGAACTGTGGCCGTGCCTGCAAACACACTGATTGAATTGGAAGATGGGGTGCCACACCTTCGAAAACTTGGATGATGGCACTATGTTTCTTGCATATGTGTGCAAGCAAACATAAAAATGGAGGCAGTATAGTGCAGTGGTTTAAGGTTCTGAGCTGCAAACCTGGACATCTGGGTATGAATCCCACAGCCCCTTAAAATGTTCAGGTTTAATGTTAATCACTCCTGATCTTGCTTGTGCTAGTTTTTGTGTCAGTAGTCTCCTTCCCATTTGCACTTGCTCTGCTTCTAAGTATTCTGTAGAATACATCTGTGTCACAGCTCTCACCTGCTTGTTGCTCCTATTGTTTTTTGTTTTGCTACAGCCAGATCTGTTACCAGGTGTTACTGCTCACTTGCCCACCACAACTCGCAATTAATCTGCCTAGTTGTTACTAGCCTGCTTTTGTGCATTGTTGAATTACAGTGAGTTCTGCTTATCATTTTGCGCTTGGCTCCATCTTCCTGCCCACGTTTTTCACACTACTCTGCCTGATCCATTCCCCCCTCCTCCTTTTTCCTTTCCACCTCTCTGTCCCATCCAACTCGCCCACCCACCCTTCCTTCTCCCTCTTCACACATCCCCCCTCACCCTACTAGAGGTGTGCAAAGTCCACGAAATTCGGTCTGCTAGTTAATTCGCTGATTTCATGGAATTCACTGAACAATTTTGAGAAATTCACAGCCACAGATTTCATTGCAAAGCACAAAATTTCACCCTCAAATTTCATGCTCCACCCATGAAGTGCATGCTTCACGTTAAAAAAGGTGAATTTAACTGAAAGTTTCATGCAAATTGAAGTTTTGGAGTGTCCCAAAAACTCTATGAATTTTGCAAAGCGTGAATTTTTGGCACTTTGTGTGAACTTCATGGGTGCAGTTTAACTTCGCAACATTTGTACTCCCTACCCTTCTCCCCCATCCCTCCCAATTAACCTTGTGTCCTACCATCCCCTTCTCTCAACTAGAGATGGGTGAAGTATTCATTCTGCCTGCAAAGCGATTCGCAGAGTGAAGGCGACCATGAAAGTGCAACGCAATATGAAGCGGAGTACTTCGCATTATAATGGGTAACATGAAGTCCATTGAAAACAAATACTTTGCGTTACTCATCCTTCCCAAACCACTACTCCACCAAATCTTAAGGTGAAGTACATTGAAAACAATGTACTTCACCTTGTTTTTAAGCTCCAAAGGTGAATTTTGCAGTGATTTATGGGATTTCAGGTCACCTGGGCTCTAGATTGTTCTGTACAGCCTCAGTTCAGGGTAGTGTGTATAGGAAGCTGTAGGAGACAGTCTGCTCTGAGAGCTCTCTGCGATTCAAACCTTCTAAAAGTTGTTAAAAAAGTCTTTTTGAGTCTTTTTTTTTTCGCTGAAACTTTAGTTCATCGATTGTAGGAAACCCTCCTGTGCTCATATCATCGAGCGTTTATTGTTTGTGTGTGGATTTTGAATGTTAATGTACATCATTCAGTCTGTGTACTGAGAGACAGTGGAAGTGTGCTTTGGGGAAGGGGTGTATCTGTGGTGTAGGTAGATTAACTTGGAGAAAAAGACAGTGCTTTCTGTGTTGCTGATATTTTTCTTATAACTGTGTTAATGTATACACAGTAATATTTTCAATAATTCTTGCCATTTTTTTTGCTGATTGTTGTGCTGCATCAGTGCATAATTTTAGTTTGTTTAAAATATGCGGTTATATTACTGAAGGTTTCAATTTGCTACGCATTACTTGGTGTGTGTGTGTGTGTGTGTGAGAATGTTTGTGACATGTGTCATCAAATCAGACACCTTTTATTGTGCCACATAGTAATTTCAGCAATGTGAATCTGCTATCCACTGCAGCTGTGTGATTTTTTTACTACTTTGTGGTATCTTTTTCTGGTACTAGTACTAGTGACTATTACTACAGCAGTGCAGTACACTACCACTTCCCGCAGCCCGCCCCAAACAGCAAAGGTATTCTTTTCCAGATTTGAATTTCTGATGGTGAGCACTGGTTAGGTGTTATGCCTTTGTGTCTGCATCTCTTCAGTGCACAGCGCAATCTTAATCTGTCTGTGCATTTGCATCTCTTTAGGGCCCAATTTCCATCTGTACCTTAAGTCACAGTTGTTTCTTTGGGTTCCCTTCAGAGTACTGGACAGGTGTGGTGCATAATTCTGCATGAATATTGTACTCATTAATATGCATTTTTAAGTAAGGACCATCATCACGAGTCACTCGTGATACAAATCACGTTCTTCATCATCACAGTCACAAATGCAGTCGCAAATCACGATTCACGATCACGTTATGAATCACAACATTAATTTTTTTACTAGTTACTTGGATGTATTGTAAGCCTGTTTTGTAGTATCTCTCCAGGTTTCACCACCCCACCATTGTACTCATTGATACATGCTTTTAAGTTGAGGAGTTTTAAGCTACAGCTCATTGGGGAAGTACAGCCGTAGGCATTCGCATCCCCAATACAGTTTCATATTGGTTATGTCACATCATCGACACCGAATCACATTTTTCATTATCATGGTCACAAATGCAGTCACAAATCATGATTCACGATCATGTCATGAATAACAACATACATTTTCTTTCTAGATACTTGGATGTATTGTAAGCCTGTTTTGTAGTATCTCTCCAGGCTTCACCACCCCACCATTGTACTCATTAATGCATGTTTTTAAGTCGGGGAGTTTTTTGCTGCAGCTCATCGAGGAAGTACAGCCATAGGCATTCATGTTCCTTCCTGTATGGCATGTGAGTTACAGTGCTATAAGTAGTGGTGGGTGAAGTGGCCCCAATTCGCTCCACGAAATGATTCACGGAGTAACGTGGAACCCGTGCAGTACTCCACAATGTGAAGCGGAGTACTTCGCTTCATAATGAGAAACGTGAAGTCCATTGAAACCAATGACTTTGCATTATTCTGCCTTCCCCAAACCACTTCTCCACCAATTTTAAGGTGAAGTACATTGAAATCAATGTAATTTGCCTCACTTCACCTTGTAATTGAGCTCCAAATGAAATTCTGCAGTGATTCATGGGATTGCAGGTCACATGGACTCTAGATTGTTCTGCACAGCCTCAGTTCTTGCCTGGGTAGTGTGTGTGTAGTGGTAGCTGGAGACAGTTTGCTCTCAGAGCTCTGCGATTCAAAACCTCTAAAAGCTGTTTAAAATGCCTTTTTGAGTCATTTTTTTGCTCAAAATTTACTACATCGATTGTAGGAAACCCTTATGTGCTCATATCATCGAGTGATTATTGTTGTGTGTGGATTTTGAATGTCAATTTAGAACAGTCAGTCTGTGTCCTGTGAAGTATGCTTTGGGGGAGGGGTGTATTTGTGGTGTAGGTACATTAACTAGGAGAAAAGGGCAGTCTTTCTGTTTTGATTATATTTTTATTATATAACTGTGTTAATGTACACACAGTAATATTTTCAGTAATTCTTGACACTTTTTTTTTGCTGATTGTTGTTGTGCAGCAGTGTATAATTTGTCTGTTTAAAACATTTGGTTATATTACTAAAGGTTTTCAATTTGCTACGCATTACTTGTAGAGTGTGTGTGTGAGCGTGTGTGCGTCGTGCCATTAAATCAGACACCTTTTATTGCGCCATAGAGTAATTGAAGCAGTGTGAACCTGCTATCCACCGCACCTGCATGAATTTTTTATACTGCTTTGTGGTATCTTTACAGGTAGTGGATTGTTACTGCCATGCACTAATCCCCCAAGTGGCAAAATGTATTCCTTTCCAGATTTGGATTTGTGACTTGTGTGGACCAGTTAGGTGTTGTTGTGCCTTTTCGTATGCATCCCTTGAGCGTGCAGCGCAAACTTAATCTGTCTGTGTGTTTGCAATGCACCACTATTTCTGGGAGACTGCATTTCTTGTTACGCTCTCATTTCACTTCATCAGCACTGGGGAATTTTCTGGACACAAGATAGTAGCATTTCATCAGCACTGGGGAATTTTCTGGACACAAGACAGTAGCATTTTGGGGATGCACATTAATTTTGGTGACTCTGTGTGTGACCACTGCGTGCATGACTGAGTGTGCCATTAATTCTGGGAAACTTTGCATTTCTTGTTATGGTCTCATTTCACTTCATCAGCACTGGGGAGTTTTCTGGACACAAGACAGTAGCACTTTGGAGATGCACATTAATTCTGGTGACTGTGTGGGTGGGGTGCTGCCAGTATTGTTGTCACTCCGCCTTACTTCACGTTTAAAGTGGAATGACACCATGAAGTAATAATAACAAGGCAAAATGAGCCTTTCCTATGGGGCACTCCGCGTAGTGAAGTGTCAATACGAAGTGGCCACTTCCCATTCATTTTGCAGGCGGATTTTAAATTAGCTGCATCTCTACTCTCAGCCTGGAGTTTCTCCACTGTATCTTTCTCTCCCTTCACAGCCCTTCTTCTCCCTACTGTCCTACCCAATCCAAGGGCAGGTAGCCTCATACCATCCTTCTCCTCATTCTCCTGCTCTTCCTCCTGTCTGGCAACATGGAGCCCAACCCTGATCCTTCTAATTCCTCCTTCCCTTCCTCTGCTATTGCCAAAGGCCTTAGCATCTTCCATCTGGATGCTAGGAGCCTTCTACCTAAACTTGACCTTCTCTGTGTCTAGGTTCAGTTACACTTTCCTGATGTCCTCTGCATCTCTGAGTCCTGGCTTTCCTCCAGGAATCCTGACTCTAGCCTGTCCCTTTCCAATTACCTTCTTTTCAGGCAGGTCAGAGGAAAATGTCAAGGTGGGATTGCCATCTATGTCTGGCAGAGCCTGTCATGTATCATGGCCTTCAGGGAGACCATACCCTAGTCCCAGAAATTTTGCCTAGTCAGGATGTCTTTCCTCTTCACTGTATGTACATTCATGGGATTGTCTATACCTCCTTAAGATCTCACACTCATCCTTGGTTGACTCTCTTTCCTCCTAAGGTGAACTCATCCTCTTCAAGGATGTCAATATAAATTGGCTCTCCCAATCCTCCAAATCCAACCATTCACAGGACTGAGTCCTTTAATTTGTCCCATGTTATTTCAGAACCCACCAGGCTCAATCTGCACTCTAACAACCATACCCTGTTGGAATGGGTGCTAACCGTACACCTCCACTGCATTGTTGAAGCAGATATTTTGCCATATTCTTTTATTGACCACTGCATAACATTCTGCATCAGGAGAAGCCGGCACCACCCTTCACCAATGTACATCTGATCCAAATCTCTCCAGTCGCTAAACATCAATACTCTATTGAGTGACTACGCTGCAACAGACTGGTCAGTCATCCTCTCTCCATCTGACATTGATGTAGCCCTCACACTATTCCACTCCAAATTCTCCTTTTCTGGTACAAGCATGCCCCACTCATGAAATCCAGAGTTAAACTTCCCAGCACCACTGGATTACCACTGATATTGATCTGTACAAGTTCAGAAACCTTGTGTGGGCCCACAACAAATTATCCTATTCCTCTCTTGACCTCATCTCTTATAGTGCTCTGAGGAACAACTGTATGATGGCTGTCTGAGCCATGAAATCACACTACTTCAAGGTCAACCCCCAGAAAACCTTAACTCCCCAACTGAATTCTGTAATATTTTCCACTCCCTTTTTGACCCCTCTGCTCAATCTGTTCTCCCAGTCATCAAGGTTCATGGTTCACCATGTCTGACCCTACCTCTGTTGCTGCTCATTTCAATGAGTTCTTTACAACCTTTGCCCTTTCTTTTTCTCCCACTCCAGACTCCCCTCATTCCACTCCTGCTCCCACCGTCCCTTACTCGGTTTCTTCTTCCCCCATCACCATTCAGGAAACACTTCTTGCCCTTTCCTTCCTCAGTCTATTAAATACTATCCCTAATGATCTGGACTCCAAGCTCCTACACCTCTCAGCTTCTGCCATTGTGGCACCCCTGACTCACCTACTCAACCTTTCATTCTCTCTCAATACTGTTCCTCAATCCTGGAAGTTGGCCAAAGTAATTCCACTTTCATAATGGAGGTGACCCCTTCTCTCCTGGCAACTACCATCCCTTCTCCCATCTCCCTTTCCTCTCTATACTTCAAGAGAAACCGGTCCATTCTAGACTCCTTGCCTTCATATCATCATTCAACTTCCACTCACCCTTCCAGTCTAGTTTCAGAAGCAACCGCTCTATTGTCTCCTCACTGCTGCGTGTCACTGATTCCATCTTCTATAGGATGGATCGGGGGGCATATTATGGCCACAGTTTTCTTCAGTTTGGCCTAAGCCTTTGATTCAGTGTTCAGTTTACTCCTCTTGGACAAGCTGAACTCTGCTGGCCACTCAGCTCCCACTGCTGCTTGGTTCTGTTCCTATCCAAAGGGCCAGAAACAATTGGTATAGGTTGGAAGAGCTCGGTCACCTTCCCATCCAAGCTGGGGTCCCACAGGGCTTCATTCTGGGTTCCATCTTTTTTTCCATTTTCCTGTATGATCTCTCCTCTGCCTGTGCTAACTCTCATATACACATTTACGCAGATGACACAGTCACCTTCAGCAATCTCCACCCGCAGTTGTGGAAGTTCTGCTCCAGCAGGATTTCAGCAATGTTCTGCATCGGTTTCAATCCAACCAACTCAAAGTCAACACTAATAAAATGGCGTCCATAACTTTTCACAGCAGTCAGAAACTGGCCAGATTCACTGCCTCTCCTATTTATACCACTTTGAAAGGCACACCTCTTTAAACAGTTCAGCCCTTCAAGTACTTTTGAGTGTGGCAACACAGCAAGCATGCCTTCTCAGCCCACATCAATGCCACCCATACCAAACTCCATCCCATGCTTTGTGCACTGTACTGAAACAAAGACTTATCTCTGAATGTCTTCAGGGAGCTTGTTACCAAAATGGTGCTCCTTGTCTTTGACTACTGTATGTGGATGTAGTCTATGACATTACCTTTTCTACTTCCCTCACCAGACTGGGCAGTTTCTACAACTACATCTGCCACTTTGCTACAACCCCCCCTCCCCCACACACCATTTTTCACTGTACTCACACCTATATAGCCTCCCTCTCCCCTCATGTCACCAGGGTCACTCGACCTCCTTCACATCCAAATAATAGTTTGGTTCCCTTCCCACTCACCTCTCCTCCCTCCCCTCCCAACTGCCCCCTGTTTTCTGTTCCCGCCATTCAAGAGAATATCGTACTTTTGTCATCCCCCAACCCCACTCCTCTGCTGGGCAAGCTGCCTTCTCCTATTGACTTCCCTCACTCTGGAACCAGCTCCCCTCCTCCCTCCAACTCTCCCCATCCCCTAGTTCTCACAGGCACCAGTTGAAACTTCATGCCTTGGCTTCCACACCTGTTTCTGTTTCCTCTTCTCCTGACTCTCCCCACTTGTCAAGCCTTAGCCATCCTGGTAAGCAGCTGGTATGATCCTGCTCCTTCACTGCTTCACTCCCACACCACTGCTGTCTTCTCCCTCCATTACAACATTACACTGTCAGGCAACAATATCGTCCTACAGGTCAATTTGCCTTTGGTCAATAGTGTTCCTGTTCACTGTGCATTGCTGATGCTTCTGAATGTGCACTAGTTAGGTGTTCTTTTTGAGCTGTAATATATTTTATTCTCTGCACATTAAATCTTTGTATTTATATTAACTTTGTAGAACTTTTTATTAAATGTTGTTCCACAATTTTACATTAAAGTATTGTGCTACTGTTCTTCCTCTGCCACCTCCCCCCCCCAGGTGGCACCTGGAAATGAACCTCAGCTCAGTAGGCCTCTCCCGATTAGCAAAATTCAACTAAATGAATGAATGAATAAATAAATTGCCTATCCATGTGACTGTGAGTTTCTTTGATGTGTCAATCTTGTTATTGTTGAATATTATTCTACAAGCCAGTAGATAAAGAATAATAGCTATGCAACTATGTGTTATGGCTTTTTATTACACACCCAAGGTGTGTGATGACCTATATACCTTGAGAGTGAAGCTCAAGAGGTTTATGAGGCCATCACACACTGAGTGTGTGTAAAAAAAAAAAAAGCCATAACATCACAATTGAATAGTCATTATTTTTTATAATTACTGGTGCAGGCTCTTTTAGCTTCAATAATTGAGTGCTGCCAGCTGTCTATGAAACACATCACCTCTGAGAGTACCCGGGCACTCAGCCACAGTTCGTCTCCTAAAGTCATGCCCAATGCATGAAGATAGCAGGTTCAACCAACCAGATATAATTTTTTGGGGGTTATAAAGGCAGGATAAAATATGAAAAAAAAACTACCTGCATTGGGAGTGTGAGGCAAAGATGGATGTGGGTTCTCCATAATGGAAAAATAGGACTGCTATGTTCGTTGAGGTATTCAGCCCGCCCACAGACCGTGTATCATACAATTAGGTGGCACAATTAAAATAAGTGACACTAAATGCTGTAATAACCCATTCTACAGGTTATTACAGCATTTGAAACACAGCTCAAGTCTGTGTGATAAAGGGGGTCACCAGTAATTATACACAGGTATCAGTTAGTATAGCACTTTGACTGTTACTTCATCATAAAGGAGCTACAGTAGTATTTTATTTTCATTAGTAATAGGAAGTTGCACATCACACAAACACTATGTAAAGGCAGACATATTAGTATATTAACCTGGAAGGTAAAAAGTATGTAATAGCTAGTGCTACAACTTTTACTTCATTGTGGAGTAGAGTGGAATCAGAAAGGATGTAATGCTGTTACAGTTTCTGCCAGTGACATGTTGCAAAATACTTCAGAAACACAATGTAATCCAATGACAGTTACAGTACTCCAATTTTTCAAATAGGAAAGTGTGTGAAGCATATCTCACAGTGTTGCATCTAGTAGCTATTTTTTTCAGCCCTTGAGAAAGCAGTTGATATAGTGTGAAAAATGTGGGTGTTTGGAGGTATCTCCTACTGTATTTCACCTTTTATCCTTATTTAGAAACATAGAAACATAGTGGCTGATGGCAGATAAGGACCTCAAGGCCCATCAAGTCTGCCCACTTCTTTTTCTACCTTATAAATGTGCCATCGGCCTTTGCACTGTCAGTGGCCTATCTATTCATACACATCTGTATTTATTGTATATGCCAATACATCTTCTTGAGAATGATGCAGTGAGTTAGTGGAGTTTTTTATCTGGTTGAGTGAGTGACATGCATTTGTGTTTTGTGTACTTTCATTGTTTGAACTGGCACCACATATTGTCCTCTGAGCAAAGTTCTCTGCTGTTTTCTGTTATGTTATTATATTAGCCAACTACTTGTATTTCTTCGTCATGGAATAGATATTTGTTTCTACTGTACATCAGTGGCAGTAGGTTGTATGTCACACAAATAATAACTAAGGTCAGGCATATCATTGTAGCAGCCAGGGAGGTACAGGTTCCCAATACAGTAGTTCTAGATAGCACAGAATCATAGTTTTTTGCATACCCAAGGGCACTGACAGGATCGCTCAGAGCTGATTGACCTGATGTCATTTAGTAGAAAACAAGGACATACCCTGATGCTATGAGGTGGTAGAAACCACAGTTATACCTGCAAGCATGCTCTAGCTCAGTGTGCCTCTCCTACTCAAAGATGTTCAAATAAAGAAAAAGGTGCTCCTAAAGGGCAGTGAACCTACGAAACACAACCAGAAGGAGTAATGTGGTCTCCTTGTTCCTAAAAAATAAGCTAAACCAGGACAAGTTGGCTCCATATCACAAGTAAACCATCAATACATAATGGAGTAATGACCCACTCACCAGTATGTGTTGTTAAAAAGGTTAGTTGGTAAATATAATAATCTTTATTTATATAGTACCTTACAGAATTTAAAATGGCTTTCTAGCAAATACATGAAACAGCATAAAATCAAGGCACATTATAGGATAAACAATATAAAAAAGGTTTTTAGTCAGCCAGGTGGCACTGAGGGCTGAGGAGCAGGACACCTTACCTTGTGCTACGCTGGTGACCCGGGTTCAGGAACAACTTTGGGTCACCATGGTGCTGGCACAGGGGAGGAGAGGGTGAGAGCAGGATTGAGCAACCACTCTCCTCTCCCAGGAAGGGGGGCGTCACCCGCCCATAGTCCCACCATCACCAGATGGAGGTCTGGTGTTAGGCGCAGGTGGTCAACAGAGGGACTGGTAGGTAGGTAGGTAGAGTGGGGTGTCCTATAGACATGCGTATGCATGCCTCCACATGCATGTGTGACAACAGGGATGCATGGGAGTGGGATGGAGAGAAAAAAAAGAAAAGGCTAAGGCTTGACAGGACCCATGATGGCCTGATCGCTCCAATGAGTTCATCATCTGCCACCAGATTTGACGTACCAGGGAGGGGGGATGCTGGCACCTCCCACCATGGCAGAGGGAATCTGAGGTAGAAAATCGGGGGTGGGGGGGTGAGCTGGGGATCATGACCAGAGGATGTGCCCCTGTCGAGCCTGAAGGGGGAGTACAAAAGAGAATAAAAAATGTTTTTAATTTACTTTTAAAGTGCCAATATCAGCCTGCCATGTGGCACTGAGAGCTGAGGCACTGGATGCCACACCTTGTGCCATACCAGTGACACGTATTTGAGAGTGATCTCGGGCTGCTGGGGGTCTGCTGGGGGGAGAGAGGATTGAGCATGCTGAGGACTGCTCTCCTCTCTCAGGGAGAGAGGTTTGTCATTCCGCTTGCAGCAGCCAGAGGACAGTATGGGTCAGGAGGCATGTTTCTGATGTGCTTGCATCAGTAGGGAGGGAGGATGGGATAAAATCAGAAAATGAGGAGAGATCTGGCAGGTGCTCAAGGATGGCCACTGCACCTGAAGGCTGACCCCAGCTTCTGGATTGTGTCTCCAGGGGAGGTATAGTGCTCCGCCTCCTTCCAGGCCCCACCTAGAGAGAGGGCAATCCAAAGGGGAAATACCGGGGTCAGCAGGTGCAGATGTGGGCGGGCCTGGAGAGATTATCCCTCCATCAGGAGGGCCGAATCCACCTGTTGGGGATTTTCTTGGAAGAGGATAAAAGTGCAAATCAAAAAATGCCAATATCAGCAAAGTCTCTATTCAGCAGGTAGTTTATTTCAAAGCCAAGACACATACATTAAACAAACTCTGGCCAGAGCTGATAGGGTTGCAGCTGAGAAATTTGGGGTAAAATTAGTTTTGCATTCATGTGCCTCTTAATTAACTATTAGAAGGAACGTGTGTGTGTGTGTGTGTGTGTGTGTGTGTGTGAGAGAGCCTCAGAACTTCTCCAGAAAAATGTGAACTGAGACAGAGTAGGGGAGACAAATACTTGCCACAATGGCAGAGTGAAGGCCCTATGCCCAATGGTGTTCACTCTCTGGTTTCAGTAGAAGATTTGAGTGCAGATACTATTTGTCTCGGTCGCTATGAGATTAAAGAAAAATGATAAAAAAAAGACTGATTACTGTAGATGGTAAAGCAGACCAGTTTCCAAGTCTGAATTCTGAAGATGAGCATTGGAATGTTGAAAGCCTTTCTGACACCTGTTCATACCTCCAGATCGCAACAGCACAATGTCAGTTAGTGACCGGCCGAACATGGACTTGTAATGGATGGGGTAGGGGTTAAGATCTTGAACATAAAACATATAAAAATATGAAACATTTTGCAAAACACACAGTAATCACAACAAATCATGACTGCTACGTTATTCTATGGAGTCACACTGTAAATTACTCTGAACTTGTTTGTGTATGTGATGAGGGGAGATTTTGATGCACTCGTTGGCTTCACATCTGGAAAAAGCGACAGACCCAGCATTTGTTGCTTTCTTAAATCTCTTTGATTTTAGCTTAGTACTGGGCACTTTTCCATTTACTGTCTTGCTGTACCCCAGTTATCCAATCAGTTAGCATACTGACCCCTCTCTGTCCAGTACACCATTGAATTGGTTATTCAGCCTCTGAACCACTGTTTCATACAAATCCACAGTGGTCAAAGTATGACTGTGGAATTTCATTTAACCTCTTCTGGTGTACTTAGGTCTGGTCCTGTAGTACAATTTTATGCACCCAAAAATATGCTGCACGATACAGTTTCTTATCCCATTCAGTGTAATGAAGAAAGGTCTACAGTTTCCTCGTAAAGCATTTACAAATGATGGTGTTCTGTAATCCTCGGAGACCTGCTTCACATCTGAAAAAAGATAGATACCTTTTGTCATTTGCTATTTAATGCCATGTCAGATGCTGAGAAATGGAATGGGGACTCTGTTCCCTCTGATAACTTTTGTGTTATTATTTTTTATTTCAGGATTGTGCATGAAAACATTAAAAATGCCTGACAAAATCTTGCTGCCCCAGTCTAAACACCTTCTGAAAAGGAAACTACGAAGGGGAAGGGATCAAAGCAATGGAACTAAAGGGTAAACAGGGAGGAGAGGAGGCACCGTGGATCACCCTGGAGACTGGAAATGGCACCACAATCTGCATGGGGGTTGTATACAGACCCCCATCACAGGGGGAGGAAATGGACAAGGAAATGATAGAAGGCATCCTTAGGATGGCAGAAAAGGGGAGATATTGTTGATGGGGACCTGAACATGCCAGATGTTAACTGGAGCACCTTTGCTGCAGCCACATCTAAGAGTAGAGTCAGTCTTGATGCCCTACAGGGGGCATGCCTCAGACAACTAGTGCTGGAACCCATTCAGGAGGGAGCAATCTTAGACCTGGTACTCTCAAACTGGGATGGAGAGAAGATCTCAGATGTAGAAGTGGGTAGCCATTTGGGAACAAGTGACCACCAAACATTGTAGTTCACGATAATGTCTTTATAAGTGACATTGCAGAGGGACTGGAAGGAAAAGTATGCCTCTTTTCAGATGACAGAGATCTGAAACAGGGATAATACACAAGGGGGGGGTGTGGAAAGGATGAGAAGGGACTTGGCATGGTTGGAGGAATGGTCAAAAGTATGGCAGCTTAAATTCAATGCAAAGAAGTGCAAAGTAATTCACCTGAGAAACAAAAACCCAGGGGAAGAGTACACAATGGGGGGAGAGGTACTAACAACAACACAAATGGAAAGGGACCTGGAGGTAATCATATCAGATGATCTGAAGGTAGGCAAGCAATGTGAGAAGTCAGTAAGGAGGGCGGAGGGGGGGGATACTGGGATGTATAGGGAGAGGCATCACCAGTAGAAAACAGGACGTTTTTATCCATCTGTACAGACAGTTGGTGAGACCCCATCTGGAGTACTGCATGCAGTTCTGGAGACCCCATCTCCACAAGAACATAGACAGGATGGAGGCAGTCCAGAGAAGGGCTACTAAAATGGTGCAGGGTCTGCACCAGAAGCCATACAAAGAGACTAAAGGAGCTTAATATGTATACCCTTGAGGAAAGGAGGGTGAGGGGGGACATGACAGAAACTTTCAAGTACCTTAAAGGAATCAAGAAAGTCCAAGAGGGTAGCATCTTTCAGAAAAAAAGATGTGCAAGAACAAGGGGGCACAATTTGAAGATGGGGGGGACGTATCAGGGGCAACGTGAGGAAGTAATTTTTCCCCGAGAGGGTGGTTGATACATGGAACAGCCTTCCTGAGGAGGTCATGGGGTCAAAAACAGTGGGGGAATTCAAGAATGCATGGGACAGCTATAAGGCAATTCTGATGGGGGTTAGGAAGAAGTAGGCTGCTGGTTAACTAGAATCTGCAGCTTATCCAATAGGTATTGAAATGGGCAGACTGGCTGTGCCAAGCGGTCTTTATCTGCCATCAAAGTCTATGTTTCTATCTTATGCAAAGATGGAGCTTCTTTTTTTATATTTTTTTACTGTAAAGTCAAATAAAGACAGTACAGCAAAATGGGGTAGTCTTAGCTCCCAGCTTCCTTTCAGTCAGTGCACTATGAGCATAAAATAGCAGAACCAACACACACAGAAATCAGGTATCTCCTTACTCCTACCACCTGAAAGAATGCCAACACCAGACTGTAAAAATATTTTTATTTTATTATATTCAACTTGGTATAGTAAAACCACACTTATCTGAACCCCAGTTTTTGGAAACTCTCAGTTATCCAAAACTGAGTCTTGCCCCCACATGTAACACACATTCTTCTTAGCAGTTTAACAGCTAATCCATGATGGCAGTGTTACAGTGTGATTATTGTTTTCCCCCAGATGGTAGTAATCACCTCATTCACCTATTACTAATCCCCATAACTTCTGTTCTCATCTGCAGAGAGCTTAGAACTACCCGCCTCCAGTTGCTGCAGGTGCTGGAAACAGGTGGTACAGTGCTGTTGTTGCTTGGCAGTTCAGTCTGTGATGGCAATGTGACGCAGAGCAACCCCCCCCCCTTTCTTAAACTGGAGTGTGAAAAGTGATACACGAGTAGGGATTGGGTAATAAACTGTGGCTATTTTTTGGATTTCTGACCTTTTGCTCCAGTCTGTGGTGGTGTGCAGTGCCATGTTGTTAGGTGGCGGGTGGGACGGGGGGCTCCTGGATACAAGGAAAGGGAAGAAAGGTGAAATGTGTCTGCAAACTTGTCTGTGGTGCTGTCAGGACAGTAGAGTGCTGCTGTTGAAAGGGTCTGAATCTCCTATCTCCCTTCAGAGTTCAGCTTTGCTATGGGTATGGGCATAAAGGTAGAAATTAGCTGGTTGAGCCGCATGTGTTCTGTCATTTACACAGTGAAAGGCTTCTGTCCCACAAGCTGCTGTTATACAGTCAGGGTTGTAGAGACATTCCTTTTCTTGGGGGACAACTGAAGTTTGTTCTTTGTTCTTGCATTGTTTTTTGTTCTTTGTTTGGGGGGTTACAATGCTGATGCACCATCATCACAGAAAGCCACAAGCCGCAAATGTTCTGGGATTCAGAGTTTGGCTTGTTGTGGATGTAGGCATAAAGGGAGAAATTAGCCAGGGTGGAGTTTGAGGGGATGTTTGGGGGACAGCTGAAGTCTGTTCTTTGTTCTTTGTTGTTCTTTATTTTTTTGGGGGTGGTTACAATGCTTTCACATTGTCATCACAGAAAACCTCAGGCCACAAGTGTTCTGTCATTCACACAGCTGCCGTTATAAAAGGGGGAACATCTCAGTGAAGTTGTCTGGTGCTACCAGTATAGTACGTTACTACTGTTGAAAAGCTCTGAATCTCCTATTTACCTTCAGAGTTCGGCTTTACCATGGATGTGAGCATAAAAGGAGGAAAACAGCCAGTTGAGCTGCGAGTGTTCTGTCATTCACATAGTGAAAGGTTTTTCTTCCACGAACTGCTGTTATACAAACAAGTTCATTGATTTGTTCCTTTTTTAGGGCTGTGGGCAGAGCCTACAGCTGTTTTGTGAGAGCTCTGTAGCTCTGAAAATGGCCGATTGCAGAACCCCTTCCGTTGAACTTTTGGAAGTATCCTTCCAAAAGTCCAAAGGCGCTTAAACCCCTCAACTATGATTGGCCTATGGAATAACAGCTGCACTATTTCAGCTGTTACTTCAGCATTCTAGTACGTGAACTGTGCATGTGCACGACACATGCACATGCACAGAATTGTGCACACGTGCAGTTCTGTGGATGCCGCCATGTTATGAATGGCAAAATGCCATTCAGTATTTTCTGTGCCCCCTCCCAAGTCATGCCCAACATCTTGTGGTACACTGGGAGTCCACCCCAGTGTTCGGATTTATTTTTTTCTGTAAATTAGAAAATGGTCCCTTGTCACGTTTCTTTGTTCCCTGGTGCCCCCCTGCCAAGTCATGCCCGACACTGGGGTGCCCAATCCCCATGTCGACATTCATGTGGCACGCTGGAAGCCCAACCCAGCATGCCGAAATGTTTTTTTTTTGTTTGTTTTGCTGAAAATTAAAAATCGGTCCCTCATCTGTTTTTTTCCCTGTGAAATGAAAAACAGTCCCTCATCGTCACTGCAGTCCCCCCCCCTTCCCCACCCTACCACTGAGCACCCACCTCCCCACACACCCCCTTACCCCATACTTAGTTCCAGAGGTCGGCGCTGTCATCTTCTCTGGACTGGGACACGTCTACACTCTTCAAAGCCCAACTGTGAACTGAAGAATTAAAGGTAAGCATGCCATACAACCATTCAATGGGTTTTTTCAACTTATGCTGATATCTCAGCCATTTTTTGGAATGTGTGCCCCACATTTTCAACGCCACCTCATGGAAGCTGTCACTGTCATTTTCTTACTCAGTCCTGAAAGGTGATTTCACAGTCACTGCATGGAATCACCTTTTGGGACTGATTCTCAAAAATGACAGTGTCACTGTTCATGAGGTGGGGTCTCAAAAAGCCCATGTTACAAATTTGGTGAAAAAATTCCAAAAATTGACAGCATTACGAGCATGTGTTGCACAGTTTCTATGCACACTCCTAACATCACCAATTTTTAATATTTTCACTCCACATTTTTAACTTTGCCATTTTTGCACACCTCCTTCAAAAGTATAGCTGTCATTTTGCATAACTTGCCCAAAATGTGTTTTTGCACGTGTGTCACAGAACAGCACATTTGCTCTGCACAGTCACCTTTTGGGGACAATTGAATAACATGACACTGGCACTGTTCATGAGGAGGGGTCCAAAAAAAGTCATGTTGAAAATTTGGTGCAACACCTCCAAAAAATGGCCAAGTTACACCTGGGTGTTGAATAAATTTTTTTTTTTTAATCTCCTTTAATCCACCCCAATCTTTCCAGGCTCTGCATCATCAGAAGCACCAATGGAGTCTGCCCCCACTTCTGCCACCTTACCTGAGTCCTCTGGTTCACCACATGGAGCCATGGTTCTTCCCCCCAGGCGGGGACGAGGTGGGGCTGCTACACCCCGAACAATTCTGATTTAATCGGGAACCGAATGGCCAGGCAGGTGCGAGCAATTAGGGGTCTGCTCTGGTGCTCCATCCTCCTGGAGCCTGAAGATGATTTTTCCCTTGTTCTGGGGGAGTGGCAGATACCCAGATGTCATGGCATCGCTGCAAACGTCACCACTCCCCATTCCCTAGGGTGAGCTCTGTGCTTGCTGTGCCTCCAACTTCCACCAGAGGTCAGTCAAGCACCGAGCACAGACCCTCCTTCCTCTCGGGAGAGCAGAGCTGTCCTCCAGATGCTCAATCCTCTCCCTCCACTGCTGACCCCTGATGGCCCGGGCTCATTCCCGAACCCAGGTCACTGGCGTGGCGCGATGTGTGGTGTCCAGTGCCTCAATCCTCAGTGCCACTGGGCCAGCTTGGCATTGAATTTTTTTTTTTTATTTTAGTCTTTGGTAACCAGGTAAGGCCCACTAGGCACAAGTGCCTGTTTTCAGGGGTGACCTGGGAGCACTGGGCGGTTAAGTGACTTGCTCAGAGTCACACAGTATGCAAGTGGAGGTTGTGAGAATCAAACCCAGGTCTGGTCTGCTGGCTGTACCAAGCTCATTCACACCTAATTACTCTCGTTACTCTAACATCTAGGCTATACTGCCAGCCTATGCACATGTGTAACTTTCGTCACTTGGTAGCTCTTCACAGCCCTATCGGCTCTGGCTAGAGCATGTTTTGTATGGGTCTCCCTGTCTCATCCGCTACTTTCACACAGTTGCTGCCAGGATGAGGTCACAGACAGCTGAAGTGTCAATGTATAGGGCCCTCACATATGAAACCCTGCTTATCCATAACTTTTTCATGTCTACCAAGACATTCTGATAAATGGGGTTTCACAGCTGCTAAATACAGAATGACAGAACACATTGTGGCCACATAAACTGACACACTCACCCTGTCCTTATGCTCCCTGTTTCACCAAAATGAAAAGAGATGCTGTCTGATCTCAGACCATCTTACCCTGCTAATTTCTCCTCATTAGTTCCATATCTGACTAACAAACTGTACTTTCATTTAATGTGTAACACTAGGGATCAATGTTTTTTCATTGTGCTTATGGTGGAATGATTGAAGGAAGTAAACAGCATCGCCCAGTTGGGGCATTCTCCTAGCATTAGCTTTGTTTACAAACATTTTTTCATAGTCATTTAAAGATCAACTGTAAATATGCAAATATAAACATAGATGTCTTTGTATGTAACCATACTGTCTGAATTAAAATCACTATATCACACATCTCAAGCGTGTCTGGTGTATTTTTTTCTACCAGTTTAGCTCTGTATATTGTTTTCTCTTATTACATTATGATCGCATTTCACTGTCTCTGTGCTGGTTTGGACTCTGGGATCAGTAACTGCATCATTTTCACTGAGGTCATCACAACAGTCCTGCTGCATGATGCCCTTTTTTTTCTTGTCGTTTGCAGCACCTTAACTTTAAAACCACATGTGGTAACACTGTCTGAGCGAGCGCACGCACTGATCTCTGTGACCCCTGAAGCTCAGTCAACGCGCTGTCACTCAATTGTCTCTCAGCACTGGAAGCACCAAGATATCTCGTCTGCGAGAATGCCGACCTCCCCCACAGTGACTGCACAATACTGATGCAGGTATTGTGCCGCCTCTGCTATCACTGTTTTCTGTCAGGGGCTGTGCCCCCCCCATGTGGGGGGTTCTGCCCCCCGCACCCCCTGGACTCTAGGATTCCAACTCCAGGTTGGGTTGGTCCAGGAGGGGGCAGAATACTGAGAAGGTAAACATAGAAAAAGGACCATTACCGCGAATGTCGCCGTAATGGTCTTTTTCTGTGTTTCGCCATCGGGGTGTCGACCACAAGGGGTGCTATGCCCAGTGCTTGTATTAGTGTTTCAAACTGAGTTTACTAGCTTGAATAAGGAGGATTTGTGAATTAAACATTAACTTTTTTTCTACGCTCTCGAGTAAGCTAACTACTTGTTCTTTGTAGTTGTCAGCAGTTACAACAGAAAATACAGTATGCATCTGTGCAGGAAGCCCTTCTGTTGATTATAGCAAGCTACATCTGCCATTTCAAGTGAAAAGTGACATATGCCCTACTTGTTAAATCTGAATATGTTGTATTACGATTTGACTTTGGTATTCAGATGTAACAATAACTCAGGATGGTGTTTTTTGGTGGGGGGGATGCTAGAATTGATGCTGTTTTGTTGTTTTATTCTTACACACATCATACCCTCGCCACCTTCACACACACAACCATCATATCCACGACCTGCTCTCTTACCCATCATGTCACTGCTGTAAATGAACCTGACATCTGTTTGTGAGAAAAAAAAATCACAGTGATGTGATCATGCCAGTTAGGAATTGATTTTAAATCTGGCAGCTCAGGAATGTTTTGCTGTCTATTTAAGTCCTAGTCATGATGCAGCATCTGGTGTGGGGGGGGGAATGGGTTGTGATTGGATTGGTGTCCCCATTCACATATGGAGATTAGATGTAGCTGTACATAGTTATTCCGAAGTCTCACTCAGCTTGCTTTCTTGCTTTGAGTGTGCTTCATATTATATTGTTGTGAGAGAGTCTGTGGTGTTTTTTTGCACGAGCGGAATGCTAGAATTGATGCTGTGTTTTTCTTATTTATTCTCACACACATCATACCCTCTCCACCCTCACACACACAGCCATCATATTCACGACCTGCTCTCTTCCCCATAGTATCACTGCTATAAATGAATCTGATGTCCATTTGTGAGAAATGAAAAAAAAGCACAGTGATGTGATCATGCCAGCTAGAAACTGATTTTAAATCTGGCTGATCAGGAATGTTTTGCTGTCTATTTCAGTCCTAGTCATGATGCAGCATCAGGGGGGATGGGTTGTGATTTGATTGGTGCGCCATTCAAATACAGAGATTAGACGTAGAAATGAAAACGTTTCGCCTTATTAATGATGATTTCTGAGATGCTAAATGTGTCTCATAATGATATTTTGATCATAATTATTTTTGATGAAATGCATGATTGCTTTTATTTTAGATTGGGGTTTGGACTGGACATGATGGTAGATGGTTGACGGAAGTAATGAAAATATGATGTTGGCTGGTACCATTGTTGTATATCTCATGTATGACTGATTTTTTCCTGATATAATGTAATGTTAACTAAATATAACTTCCTTAACACAACAGCGCATAACGTGACAAATAACTTTATCACCACTGATGTTCAAATGTATTTTATTGTTTCTGTCAAACATTTTTTTTTTTTAGAATATACTTAAAGTAAATGTAGCATATATTACATTTGATGCTGGAAATTCTTTATTTCTGTATGTGTCTCTCTCTATTCCCTACATACAGTAATTAAATGTATGCCCATTAGTTTGTCACTCACATACTCAGTAACATTAACTTTCACTGTCTTGAGTACTAATTTCTCTGTTTATCTTTACACTCCTTAATCATTTCATTGTTTCATACTTGCATGTTTAATTAGCATATCTGCCTGTTTGCATATAGATTCATACATATATATATATGTGTATATATATATATATATATATATATATAGATACATAGAAATGTGACAGCAGAAAAGAGCCACAAGGCCCATCTAGACTTCCCACTTGCCTAGTCATCTATGATGACATGCCTTACCGCCCCCCAACACACAACAGTTCCTTGTGACTGTCCAATGGTCTTTTTAACACTTCCGCTGTTGTTTCTCAAACCAACTCATCAGGGAGTCCATTCAAGTTATCCACCACTCTCTCTGTGTACTAGTGCTTCATAATGTTATCCTTGAACTGTCCTCCCTTGATCTGCAAATCATATCCACAAGTCCTCTAGCTCCAGATAAGTGAGAATGTGTTTTCCACTGTCACTTGGTTTATACATTTTAGGTACTTGAAGGTCTCATTCATGTCCCTCCTTTGCCTCATCTGCTCCAGTGAGTATGTGTTCTACTCTCATAACCTTTCCTAATATGATAGTAGCAGAGCCCATTTACCAGTTCCGTTGCACTCTTATTAACTCGTTCCAGCCTCCCCACATCCTTTATGAGGTATGTTATCCAGAACTAAACGCCATACTCAAGATGAGGCATTACCAGATGGTAATATAATGGTTCTATGGCCTCCTCCCTCCTACTTGTGATCCCCTTCCTGATGCAGCCCAGCATTCTGCTGCCTATAGCCACTGCTCTCTCGCAGTGCTTTGCCACCTTCAGGTCTCTTGATATAGTGATTCATAGGTCTCTTTCCTGATCTGTTACTGTTTCTTTGTAAAGAAATGTAACCCCTGCCCTCAAGGTGACGGCTCAGTCAATGAATGTTAAGAGATGACTGGTACCTTAAAACCATATGGCTGATATTTCTCGGGAACTATTTAACCAACAGCACGGTGTCTCCACCCAGTGGTATCCTTCCACCATGCATGGACCCAGGGTGCTGCTCGCCCGGAAAAATAATAATGCAATCAAGCTCCCTCCTATGCACTACTAATATTAATACCCCCAAAAAATAGACACAACAACAACATAACAGCAATGATGAAAATATGTAATGCAAACAAGGAAACGTTTATTGGGGAGACAATAAACAAGAATCTGGACAAGAAAAGATGGGTTAAGCAGGTAAGGTAATAATAAATGTAAGCAGTGGTACTCAGACAAATCCCACATCACACTCAGTTCCTGCAGTCCCTGCCACTGGTGCACCGTAATGAATACCAGTCACAATGTATATGGGAGCTCCCTTATCCATAGTTTAGTCTATGCATATTCAGCAGTGAAAACCGTTGCATTGCTGGTTAAGTAAGTTGAAACAGTACAGTACCTGGCTAAATTACAGTTACTGGTGCAATCCCACTAAAACACTTTGAATGAAAAAAGGCTTAGGCATATAAGGAAATTAAATGCAGATTTATCTGGTGCGGTTTGTAAATGCTGTCCTACACAGGTCTCAGCAAGCCTAGTCTATCTAATCTATCTAGCTGAAGGTTACAGGGCAAGGTTCCTGTGTGGTCACTCATGGTTTTGGGCCTCATAGCCTCCCAAATGTTTGTCAGCTTGATGTGAGGTTATATTTCCTATACGGGATCAACAATTGTTCAGGGCCTAGAATCAGGAAGCGGTGCTGTGGACCTGCAGCACTCTACTTGTGACTGGTAGAGGAGGACCATTTGATGGATATTTTGATCCTCTTAAATTCTCTACTGCCATGAGGAGGAATGTCTTCTATCATCACCCCATGTGGGGTCTGTGCTACTGGGGAACCAGCCTACTTGACAAGCAACACTGATAGCAAGGCAGTGCACACTCAGTGTGGAAGAAATTGTTCAGAACTTAGCAGCTGCTGGCTCCATCCCACTCTGGTTCCATGAGCCACTGTATTGACTGTGATGAGTGCAAATGAAAGAAACACCATTTACACTGTCAGAAGCAACTGCACCAACTTCTGCAGCCGTTTTTTTGAAAATCTGCAGGCTAGCACAATGCTACCTTGTAGGATAACCCTTGCTGGGAGATTATCCAGGTGCTGGGGATCACAGTCATTGATCCACTCTCCCACTAAAGTGAAGTACTAGAGAGACAATTTAGGATTTTCTGGCAGAATCTCCTATCTGAGGTTCACAGGTCAGGAAGCTCATAACTCATTCAACACTGTGGCTGGTCTAGTGAACAAAAAATAACACTTCTCTGCAGTTCCCACAGTTCTTGTTAGCTACATTGGCTTGCTCACCTTTAAGGAGGACTGCCTCTCAATCCTGTCTCGATTGTCAGCTCAACATGAGGACTTTTTCAAATGCCTTTTGCTCCAAACAATCTACTTCTAACTTCTTTGCTTCCAGTTTCTTTGTTTCCACTGTAAAACTGTAGGTAGGTCATACTGTGATGCTATTTGGACCTCCTGATAAGTACTGTAGTTCTACTGTTGTTCTAGCTTTTTCTGGTAACCTTTTGCTGTGGTCTGTGGGGTCAGGGTAACAAGGAAGCAATAATACTTGATAAGGTGGGTAGTATAGGGCTATGCCAGACCACCCAGGGACGTAATGAGGCCCAACACCACTGGTGGAGGGACTTATAGCCACTGGAAGGTCCAGTATATCCCAATGCCACCTACCCTGGAGGGTATTATTGCACTTAGAAAATGGGCTAAAATAGAAACATAGGCCCAGATATTCAAAAGAGTTGCACCATGCACAACAGGGATGCATCAGCGCAAGTCCGAAAATGCGCCATTTTGCAATTTTAAGCAGGAGGCAGATGCACCCCCCAAATCACAATGCTCAAGAGCACAATGGTAATGAATGCATGCACCACTGGAGAGGGAGTAACCATGCATAAATGGTGCAGTGCGATATTCAACAACATGCGCCATACGCAATAGGGGAGCAAGCGGAAGTTGCGCGATAGCGGAAATGATCCAAAATAAAAAGGAACAAGAAAGAGGCACAAGAACACTACAGGGAAGTCACATATTGGTGAACTGCAAGCAGCCACACAGGCATGCAGAAACTGGGAGCAGGACAGGGCAGGAGCAGGACAGAGCACTTGGAACCACCAGGAACAGGGAAGGAGTGGGGAGCCTGTGCCACAGCGCAGGACAACATTTGGAAGTGCCACACAGCACTGAGGGCACAGACAGTGGGCAGTACGGCCACTACAGGGAGGTGTTCCTGGTGCAGGGGGAGTAGCAGTAAGGACAGCGGGGGGAACAGTAAAACAGCTGCCGGGGGGGTAACATAAGCCAGGGACATGGCCAGTGCCACCATCCAGATGAAGGCAGTTATGAGGGTGGTGAGAAGGCAGGCAGCAGGGGGGCACGGCCGTGGAAGGGACCTTTGGCAGTATGCCCCCAACAGGCAGTACCGAGCCCGCACCCAGCTTTGAGCAGTACACTGATACTGAGATCCTGGGCTGGTACCGCCTGAACCGGGTGATCCTGAGGTGGCTCTGTGAGCTGTGCAGTGATGTGATGCAGGCACCCACACGACGGAGCCATGCTCTGTCAGTGGAGACCAAAGTGACAGCTTGCATGTGCCTGCTCGCCATGGGTACCTTCCAGAGACCAATAGGGGACATGACAGGCATGACCCAGTCGGCCGTGTCACGCCTTCTCACCCAATTCCTCAGCGCACTGCTGCCACATGCTGCAAAGTACATCCATTTCCCCAGCACACCGTTGGAGCGCACAGCAAACATTCAGAAGTTCAACAGGGTAGCACGTATGCCTGGCGTGCTCAGGGCAACAGACTGCACCCATGTGGCCATCCGCATGCCACCTGGCCCCGAAGGAGCCGCATACATGAATCAGAAGGGGTATGCAAGCATCAGCTGCCAGGTGCTGTGCGATGCCAGGGGGCGCATAATCAATGTCCGTGCCACGCACCCTGGGGGAGCACATGATGCCTTTATCTGGCACCACTCCACACTGTGCCACAGGTTCGAGAGTGGGGACATCCCCACTGGCCACCTAGTGGGTGAGTATGCAAATCACGCAGAAAGACATGGAGCTTGGGAGGGGCATAGTCAGAGGTGCCATGGTTACTGGCCTAGATGGCCCATGGCAGGGTGACGCTGATCACCAAACTAATGTCCACCCTGTACACACAGGTGACAGTGGATACCCACTCTGTCCCTGGCTGCTCACACCATACTGGTGGCCCATGACCCCATCGCAGCAACGCTACAATGAGGCACATGCTACCACACGCAATGTCATCAAGCGGGTGTTTGGGATGCTGAAGGCACATTTCTGTTGCCTGGACATATCTGGCGGAGCCCTACAGTACAGCCCCTCAAAGGCCTGTGGGCTATTCCTGGCTTGTTGCATCCTGCACAACATGGCCAATGACTGTGGGATAGCCATACAGGTCGAAGAGGGGGACAGCAATGGGGATGATGATGCTGGTGAAGATGGTGATGGGCAGCCCCCCTTGGTCGAAGGGACCCCCGACTGATCTGGATGGCACAGCTGCACTGGGACACCATTACAGAGGAGCACTTCCACCAACCCAGGTAAGTCATGGGGCCATGTGCAACCACCAGTGGCAAGGGCACAACCCACAAACACACATGGACAAACCCCACGGGGTGCATGTCATTAAGGGAATTGCCGAGCATGGAACCGCACTACCCATCAGGGATGGGCAAGGTCTAACATGGCATGATCACACACACACACACACACACACACACACACACACACACCCCCACAAGACATGACAAAGGGTAGGAGCCGCGGCCCAAACTGCCACCCCTAGCCACACACGTCCACAGACCACCACGCCAGTGCCTGTCATGGTGCGTGTGTCAGACGCTGGGCACCATTGCACAGTAGCGGACAGCACAACGCAGGCATCATCATGCACACGCCACAGAGGACAGCAGCTGGGAGGGTGTGCAGATGGAACGTGTGTGTGTGTGTGCAGGGCCGGGTACCCCACCCGTGCATTGCACATTTAACAACACAATGCACACAGGGCAGCATCAGAAAGTAGCCATGGTGGTAGACAGGTCAGTCATGTGCCACAGTGCCATGGCCACCACAGATGCATGGATGGCTCCACCGAGACCTGCCAGCAGTGACAGGCTGACCAATGGCCTCATGGGGTGGCACCCGACGGTCCCCCAGGGGTTCCACTGCGTGAACGCGACCGTGCTCACGCAAGGGTCTGCAACACACCAAACATGCCTGCGCCAGGCGTGCTCAGGATGCCCACAGCTGAACCCGGTGTTGACAAGGAGGGTGTCGCACGATGCTGGGAACGGGGGGTGGACATTGCACTGCATGGTGTCTGCGACGCATGGGCAAATAACTGTGTGCCCACTGTGGCCATGGCAGCTGTGATTGCCTGTGCCAGCCTGTCAATGGCAGCAGTCACATCCTCCCGCATCCGGTCCACCCCCTGCCAGGAGCAGACCAGTGTCCCTGCTGCACTGCTCCTCTGCCTGGCACAGAGCCGCACTGAGTGCATCCACCACTGTCACAAGCCACAACTGCTGATGAACTGATGCTTGGAGCATGCGAGTGTGCTCTTCTAAGAGGTCATCTGCCTGATCGGCATGCTGTCCCTCAGGGTGTTCATGGCCCTCATGGGCAGCACCCCTTGAGGGTGGGCACTGCATACCAGGGCCAGGCCTGGGCATGTCCACAGGTGGTGCACTGATGCCACCCCCTGATGCTGTACCCCCATGGCCATTGGCCAACTGCTGACACTGCCCCTCCGGCTGCCACTCTCCATGGCTCAACGGTGCCACCATAGCAGCCGCAACAGCCCCACTGTCCTGGACACACATCAGTGCTGTCCCACTGGTGCAGATAGGCACAGGCTGGGACTGTGATGTCACGCAGGCCTCCACGATGGCACCACCCATGGTCATGCCCATGCTGTCATCTGCTGTGTGGCCATCCTGCAGCCCACACGTATCACTGTCCATGAAGTGAGCTCCATCATCATCAGTGATGGATCCAGCACCAGCCCGATTCTCAGCATGATGGCATCCATGGACGCTGGCACACTGGGACATGGGCAGAGCCTCCTCCGCACCTGCTCCACCAACATCAGTCCATACAGCCAGGTGGGCCCACTGTCACCCTGACCCTCGGACACCTGTGGAGGTGGACGGGCCCTCCTATATGTCCATGGTATCACCCTCAGTGGACAAGCCCACCACCGCTGACCCATGTAGATGCTCAGGAGCTGTAAGGGAACACAGTAGCATTAATGTATCTGCCCTACCCTGTCCCCCCCATTGACAGACCAGGACCTACCATGCAGTGACGGGCTACCACCCATCTGGAATCCACCACCTGGAACACCCTCAATGGCACAACGCTGCATGCTGCCAGCAACCCGCTCTTCTTGTTGGGTCAGGCGTTGCACGGCCAGCTGTCCCCCACCAGTCGCAGCCCGTGCTGCCTTGATGGCAGCCACCTTGTCCTTAATCCTCCGCCTGTCCATGCTCATCTTCTTTTTGCACTCCTGCATGGACCGCTGGTGGCTGCCATGCAGGTTGATGGCACGTGCCACCTCTTCCCATGCAGCAGCATGGGCCTGTGGTGTTCCCTGCTGTCTGCTGAGCAGCGGCTCCTGGTCAAGGTAGGCCTCAAACAGGGCATCTGTTTCTGCCTTGGTGAAGTTAGGCCTCCCCTTCTCTCACATCTCTGTTCCTCTTCTTCCACCTCACGATCGCTCATTCTTTATCCTGTGGGAATGACAGGTGTTACCTGTAACTGTGCAGTCCCATGCATGTTCCACACACCACAGTCCACACTCCCAAACAGCATGCAACTCACCACAATAGACTGCAATAACAGACTATGGTCACTGCAGCCCAATGTCACATTTTTATAGCACAACGCATGCAGATGAGGCGAGGTGCAATTTTAAGTGGATGCTAATGCAGTATCTGCGCCATTGAATGGCTGATTAGCTGATTTGCATATGCCAGCTGAATATCGTGATGTTGCGCTTTGCGCAATTCTGTTGAACGTGCTCAGGCAAGGGCACATTTCTGTGACATGCGAAGTGGACACCGAGCGGTGCATGCCCGGGGTGCTGATGCTGATGCCTGCCGCGCTGCTGACGTGCTGTGCATGGGAGGCAATGCAGGGCACGGCCACCATTGTGCCAGTGGTGCTACTGTACTGTTCACATGTGTGGCGCTCTGGCACTGGGGCACCGTAGGTGCACTGGGGTCACAGCGTGGTAGGCCGCTACAGAAAGTGGCACACAGGCACCCTACCGTGCTACATGCGGTGAGTACCAATCGTGCTGTGGCAGTCCATGCACAAGAGACCCCTGACCTTGTGCTGACCATTGCCCCTAGGCACCATGCATCTGCATGGGTGCACCTCTATCGCACTGTCCGGTGACAGCGTGATGGGGAATGACAGTGCAGTACCACGCAGTATCCGCATGTGGCAAACGTGCGCTACAGAGCGCCATTTTGACACCAAAAAGATACAGGATAGCACGGAGATGGGCACCCATCTGGAGCCAACTAGAACTGGCCAATCTGGTCCAGTTAGTGGGGCCCCATGCCGCTGCCCTATTTGGGGAGGCACCCCTGGACAGGGCCAGGAGTGCGGTGTGGGAGGAGGTGGCGGTGACCCTGGAGGAGGCCACCAGCATGGAGAAGACCACAGAACAGTGCAGGAACCGCAATGGTGACCTGCAGCACCAGGACCCAGAAAGGCTTGCTCACCTGTGGGCACGTGCCAGGAGGGGCACAGTGCCATGGCCAGGTAGGTGCCCCATCCATACGCTGTTAACGTTCATACGGGTATCACGGTGGCATGTGTCCAGCATATGGGGGGGCCATCCAGTGTTGGCCATGGTGGTGGTATTGGGGTGAAGGGAGGATGGGTATGGCTGTGTGGGATTGCACACACAAGGGGGCAGGGGGACTTTGCTACCAGATTGTACTGATGTTCCTCTCTCCATGTTTGCTCCCTAGGCCCAGAGAAGCGCCGGCAGGTGAGGGAGGGGAGGCTACACCGTGATGAACAGCAGGCCGAGAGGGCAGCCAGACAAGATAGGCGCAGGGACCAGCCTGATGATGGTGAGTGCCTTACATCCATGATTATTATTGTATGCTATGTAACAGGGTGGGCAGTGGGCATGGCCACCATCCATTGACACCACTGCCATGCACACAACTTGGTATAGTCAGCACTGTCCAGTGGCACTGCATGTCTGGGAGTGCGTCAATGGTGGTCTATGCATGCACCAGGTACATGGGTGTGCCACTGCCTTCACACCGCATAGCCATGTCACTAAACAGCCATGGTGGTGCTGTGCAGGACTTGGCTGGTGGGTGTGTGCAGTGGTCCACATGGCTGTGTGCACCTAGGTGTGCAGGTCTTGTGGACGCGATCACTGTGGGTGGTCACACACCATCACAGAGGCATGTCCCACAGCCATATGCCATGCACAGTGGGTGGACTGTATGGGGCTGTGCATTCACACCTATTGACTCTGCTCCCTTGTCCTAGGTGGATGGCAGCTGCACAACATCACAGTTGCACTGCGGGAGATCCTCCAGGTTGCCAGGGCATCACTGGAGATATAAGAACGTATCGATAGGCTGGGATTACGACAGTGTCATGGTGGGAGGAGAAGCCGGAGCGGGGAGCGGGTCTCCCACTGAGCATAGCCATGTCCCCTACCCCCTGGACACACCCTCACACCCCTCCTTCCCTCTACCATTTGTTCACTCTTGCCCCTTACCCACCCCCACCTTGTTTGTGGCCCTCCCCAAACTTTTGTAAATAGTTGTATATAGTTTTGTTTGCTGTTTTTAAATACATTTCCTTTGATATGCCTATTGTGGTAGCCTCTGATTTGCAGTGGGCTATAGGTGCTCAGCTGCAGTGGTGTGCATGGCGTCAGGGGTGGTGCAGTCATGTGTGTGTGTGTGTGTGTGTCCGTGGGGAAGTGAGTATGGTGTGGGAGTGGCTATCAGTCACTCTCTGTGGTGTGTTTGTTGTTTCCTGTGCACTGGGTGACTGTGTGCAGTGGTCCACGGTGCATGCTCTGTGTCCATGGTGCACCTGTCAGACCATCCATGGCCTGTGCAGCTGACACCCTTGCATGTCTGTGACCTGCACGGTCTGCTGGCATGTCAATGGTGGCTGTCCATGCTGGACAGCCACTGTACCTGGCACAATGCCGGGTTGCCTCCTGTCACTGGTGTGGTGCATGTCTGCCTCGGGTGACACTGTGGCCTCCGCTGTTGCTGTCCCACCTCCATGCTGTCGCTTGTGTGTGTAGCAGGGGATGTGCACCACTGTCTGTCACTTGTGCTCCAGGAACATGCTGGTGGCATACAGCTCCATGGTGCCTGCGCAGGGTGGCTGACACTCCTGTGCCATGGAGGGTTGCTGGCCATATGTACACAGTTTCCGTGGCCACACACTGGGGGCTTGGTTGCCCCACTACTGTGTCCCTGTGTTGGTGTGCCCTTGGGTATGGGTGGGTGTTTGTCCATACACTGTGTTGCATCCTGTGTGGTGCATGCTTCCATGCACCACTGTGGGTGTCTGCGCTGGCTGTTGTGGCCAGTGCTGGGTTGGGGTGTGTCCTTGGGAGGGTATGCAGGGTGATGTACCACTGGTGGTGGGGTCCAGGCCATGCTCTGCCACGTGTAGGATACCTCGTGTGCCGACGCATGGTTGGTCTCTCAGCTGTACCTTGGGGAGGACGTGCATGGTAGCACTGTGTATGCAGTCATTGCGACGCTGTGTGCTGCCACCCACTGATGAGTGCTCGTGGTGGGGCTGCCTTGCATGGTTCTCTGGTGCACAGGGTTGCATTGTCACAGTGAGGGTGGTGGCATGCATGGGGTGTCCTGCACTGGTGGACACTGCTCCTGGGCAGGGTGTCTGGGGATCACAGTGCAGGGTGTGCTCTGCATTGGTGGGATGGTGTGGCATGGGGTGGTCGGCCCTCCTTGTGTGCTGGTCACAGCTTGCCAGAGGGTGTGCTGGGACACCATGCCCCGACTGTGGGTTTGTTGCTGGTATCCATGGGCCAGTGGTTATTCCAGCTCTCCACCAGTTGTGCAGTGCATGGGGTGTGGGGGGCAATATCTGTTCTGCTGTGTGCTCCTGTGCCCATCTGTGGCACGGGTGGTGGGCCCCTGCATCCTGTCCCTGCGCATCCCTGGTTGTGCTGTTGCACTGCTGCCCTGCTCCACTGAGCATCCCTGGTTGCACTATGGCACATCTGAACTGCTCCATTGAGCATCCCTGGTTGCTCTATGGCACATCTGGACTGCGCAACTACACATCCCTGGTTGTGCTATGGCACAGGTGGCGTGATATTCAGTCTTGTGCCGCAGGTGCATCTTGACCTGCGCAGTTTTTGAATATTGCGCTTCTTGCGCATGGGCACAGTGGACTTGCACTTGCTCCTGCTGTTGCGCACTTTTTGGGTGCAGTTTGAATATCTGGGCCATAGACTTTGATGGCAGATAAGGACCGTTTGGCCCACCTAGTCTGCCCATTTCCCTACCTAATGGATAAGATGCAGATCCTAGTAACCAACAGCCTATTTCTTCCTACCCCCCCACAAGAATTGCCTTATGTCTATCCAATGCATTCTTGATTTCTCACACAGTTTTAGACCCCACAACCTCCTCAGGAAGGCTATTCCATGTGTCCACCACCCTCTCTGTAAAAAAAAAAAATACTTCCTCACACATTGCCCCTGAGCCGTTCCCCCTCTACATGTAATATTTTCCTGAGCAACAGGGAAAATAAAAAAACAAAATATAAAAAAATGACTGGAGATAAATTAAAAGTGTCTTGTTGGTAAAGTAGTCCCTCTGTGCTATTCCATCTCTTATTGCCCCCCCCACAAACACACGTACAGTGGTCACAAAGCCATTCTGTTGTATTAACACCACCACCACCAACACCACCTTCTCCAGGACAAGTTCTTTTAAAATCTGTTAATCTGAGTCCATCTCCCACTCCTAGAGGGTTTAAGGTACACTGTTTCTTTTTTTTCATAATGTACTTATATTTCTTTCTTTAATGGTGTTAAATGTCTGTATGTCTACAAACTCCTTGGGCAGTGTGTTCCAACTCCTTACTGTCTTCAATGTAAAAAGCACTCATTCCTAATATTTTCTCTTTTGCTTAGTTTAGTTTAGTCTACTCGTTATGAGACCTTAGAGCAATGTATCTTTCTTTGTATTCCAGACCAAAATCAAACATTAAGTCCTTATCATTTAATATCCCATATAGCTTTAGTAAAAATCCTCATTTCCTGCTCTCCTCCAGTGTGAACAATTTCAGTTCCATTAACCTATCCTCATAGTGCAAGCCCTCCATACAGTATCCCTCACATCTGGTTTCTGTAGCCAAGATGCATGCTCTTATACTTGTCTGTGTTACATGAAAGATGCAGTTCTTTTGACCATGAATAAAAGCCTCCTTAGGTCCCACCATATTTTTTCACCTTTTCCAGTGTGTCTACCATATTGCAGACCTTCATATCATCCACAAACAGACACACACACCCTTAAGGTCTCCCAGTGATGTCCACTATGACTTTATTTAACAGTAGTGTCCCTATAAAGGCACTAAGGACAGGGATGGGGAAAAAAAGGGGTAAGGCCATCAAAAAATGGAGGGTAATGAGTACCAATGCCCATAGTCTAGGTAACAAGCTTCCTGAACTGCTGGTGTTGTTGGAAGAGGGATGCCTGCATATCATGGCAGTCATGAAAATATGGTACACAGAGAACCATGACTGAGATGTCAACATACATGGTACACAATCTACAGGAGGGACAGGGAGGGTAGAAGAGGAGGAGGAGGAGTAGCTCTCTATGTAAGGGAAGGGATCAAAGCAATGAAACTAAAGGGTAAACAGGGAGGTGAGGTGGCACTGTTGGTCACCATGGAGACTGGAAATGGCACCACAATCCTCATAGGAGTTGCATACAGACCCCTATCTCATTGGGAGGAAATGGACAAGGATATGCTAGAAGGCATCCTTAGGATGGCAGAGAAAGGGGAGATATTGCTGATGGGGGACCAAAATATGCCAGATGTTAACTGGAGCACCTTTGCTGCAGCTACATCCAAGAGCAGGGCCATTCTCGATGCTCTACGGGGGCATTCCTCAGATAGCTAGGGTTGGAACCCACTCGGGAGGGAGCAATCTTAGACCTGGTACTCTCAAATGGGGATAGAGAGGAGATCTTAGATTTAGAAGTGGGTAGCCATCTGGGAACAAGTGACCACTAAACAGTATGATTCACGATAAACTCAGCTGTAGAGTCAAGGCATACAAAAGTGAAGGTACTGGACTTCAGGAGGGCTTATTTTGTTAAAATGGGAGAGTGCTTCAGAAAAGCATTAGCAAACAGGCAAGAAGCAGGGGTGGAGCAACAATGGGGAAACATCAAAACTTCCATCACAGAGGCAATAAGCCTTTGTGTGAAGCAAATAAACAAATCAAAATGAAAGAAATAAATACTATTGTTCTCAAAAGAGGTGACGGGGAAGGTTAGGGAGAAAAAGATAGCATTCAGGAAGTATAAGAAAACACAGAAGGAGCAGGACAGAGAATTGTACCAGTTAAAGCAGAAGGAAGTGGGGAAGGCAGTTAGAATAGCAAAGTCCCAAACCGAGGAAAAGATAGCCAACTCAGTTAGGAAGCGGGATAAAACCTCTTATAGGTACATTAGGGAGTGAAGAAAGACAAAGGGAGGGATACTGAGGCTGAATAAAGAAGAGGGTGGTGGGCAGAGAGGGATAGTGAAAAAGCAGGGATACTGAATGAATACTTCTGCTCAGTATTCACAAAGGAAGAGGAGGGGTAGGTACCTAATCCAGCCAATAGAAGCACTCTGGATAGGGGGGTGGATAGGATATCTATTCTTTCACAGAAGAAAGGGTTCTGAAAGAACTCCTAAAACTGAAGGTGGACAAAGCAATGGGGCCTGATGGGATTCACCCCAGAAATCTAAAAGAACTAAGGGGAGAACTAGTAACACCACTGACTACCCTTCTTAAGAAATCATGGGAGGATGGCGAGGTGCCTGAGGACTGGAGGAGAGTGGATGTAATTCCCCTTCACAAAAGTGAGAGCAAGACAGAGGCAGAAAACTACAGACCTGTCAGTTTGACCTCAGTGATAGTGAAAATGATGGAATCACTTCTGAAGGAAAGAATTATGAGTACCTAGAGTCCAGTGGGGCACAGGACCCAAGGCAGCATGGCTTCACAGTGGGAAATTCATGTCAGATGAATCTAATCGATTTTTTTGACTGGGTGACCAAAGTAGTAGACCAGGGAGGGGCTGTGGACATGGCCTACCTAGACTTTAGCAAGGCATTTGACACAGTCCAGCACAAAAAGATTAATATACAAATTAGCCAGCCTTGGGTGGGTCCCAGGGTGGTAGCCTGGGTAACTACATTGGCTGGATAACAGGAGCAGAGGGTAATAGTAAACGGAGTCCACAGTGAAGAAAGGGAGTTACTAGTGGGGTACCACAGGGTTCAGTACTGGGTCTGGTCCTTTTAATGTCTTTATAAGTGACATTGCAGAGGGACTAGAAAGAAAAATATGTCCCTTTGCAGATGACACAAAGATCTGCAACAGGGTTGATGCACAAAGTGGGGTGGAAAGGATGAAAAGGGCTTAGCAAGGTTCGAGGAATGGTCAAATGTATGGCAGCTTGGATTCAATGTAAAGTGCAAAGTAATGCACCTGGGAAACAAAAACCCAGGGGAGGAGTACACAATGGGGGGTGACATACTGACAACAACAAAAATGGAAAGGACCTGGGGGGAGTTATATCAGATGAACTAAAGGTGGGCAAGCAATGTGAGTAGGCAGTAAGGAGAGCTGGGGGGATACTGGGATGCACAGGAAGAGGTATCACCAGTAGAAAACAGGAAGTTGTTATCCCTCTGTACAGTTGGTGAGACCCCATTTGGAGTACTGTGTGCAGTTCTGGAGACCTCATCTCTGCAAAGATATAGACAGGGTGGAGGCTGTCCAAAAGAGGGCAACCAAAATGGAGCAGGGTCTGCACCAAAAGACATATGAAGAGAGACTAAAGGAGCTTAATATGTATACACTCGAGAAAAGAAGGGAGAGGGGGACATGATAGAAACTTTCAAGTATCTCCAGGGAATCAACAAAGTCCAAGAGGGTAGCATCTTTCAGAAAAAGAGATGTGCAAGAACAAGGGGGCACAATTTGAAGATAGAGGGGGGCAGCTCAGAGGTAATGTGAGGAAGTATTTTTTCATGGAGAGGGTTGTGGATTCATGGAACAGCCTTCTTGAGGATGTTGTGAAGTCAAAAACAGTGGTGGAATTCAAGAATGCATGGGGCAGACATAAGGCAATTGTATTGGGAGGGTAGGAGGAAGTAGGCTGTTGGTTAACTAAGATCTGCAGCTTATCCATTAGGTAGGGAAATGGCAGACTAGGTGGGCCAAGTGGTCTTTATCTGCCATCAAATTCTATGTTTCTATGTTTCTCTGTAATACAGTCCCCTGAGGGACTACACTGATGACCGCGCCATAGAAACATAGAAGTTGCCAGTAGATAAGGACCACAAAGCCCATCCAGTCTGCCCATTTTTTTCTGCATTGTGAATGTGCCACAGGCCATTACTCTGTCAATGGCCTACCTATTCATATTCATCTGTATTGTTCCCTTATGCCTATCCAATGCCTGTTTGAAGCCCTGCACTATATTCATACCCACCACTTACTGATATAAGCCTTACCATGCATCCACCACCCGTTCTGTGAAAAAGAACTTCTTCACATTAGCCCTTCATCGATCTCCTCTAATCTCATGCTGTGTCCTCTTGTCCTGCTATTTTTTCTTTATATTGAAACATGTTAGACTCTTTCAGCTTGTTAATTCCCTTAAGGTGTTTGATTGTTTTAATCATATCACCCTCTCCTTCCTGTGTTCTAGGGCATACATATTGAGCTATGTTACTCTGTTCTGATATGTTTTCTGATGCAGTTCCTGCTCAATTTTGGTTGCTCTTCTCTGAACTGCCTCCATTTTGTTAATGTCATTTTGCTTATGTACTCCATTTTGCAAATTCCCTCTCATGATGCCACAACATTTTTAATGACTTTCTGTCTCCTGCCTCCCAGCCATTTTTTCATCCGTTGCACCACCGTCTGCCTCAGACCCAGCCATGTCTGCTTGTTCATGAGTCTCCTGTGTGGCACGGTGTCAAATGCATACATGAAATCCAGATACGTGATGTCTACTGCCCTCCCCTGATCCAGTTCATTGGTGGCCCAAAGAACATTAACAGGTATGTTTGACATGATATACCCCAGTTTAAGCTGTGTTACCTCTGATTCATCCATTGGTTTACCTCCAGGTAACTGATATTCCTCATTTACAGTAGCTTTTCCATCATCTTGTCAACAACAGATGTCAAGCTCACAGGCCTGTAGTCTACTAACTCCTCCCTTCCCCCCTTGTGCAGGGGGACCAAATTATGCTGATTCCAGTCATATGATACAACACCACACAACAGGGTCTGCTTTGTTTGTGTTTCTTTTGAAATAGTATACTTTATTTGATTTTTCAAAATACAGATACTAAACATAAAAGGAAAAACAGAACACAATAACAAATACAGTGTATGCTTGATTACAAGGTTGAAGTAGTATCGAGTGTCAGGATGATATCGGTGACAAAGGATTCAATAAGGACTGTGTGGTTGAGTGAGCAGTTTCCTGGAAGCATAGACAGTCACATGCTGCAGAAAGGTTGTCCATGTTGAGTTTAGGTGAGGCCCATTCTTCCCATCCTCTGTAGGTAATTTCATGTTCATTTCATCTAAGGGTGGTTTCACCTAGACAAGGAATAGTGTTTCCACTGCACTCCATCTACGCTTGTATTTGTGGGGGCAGTCCTGGAGTGAGCAAACCATCTTTTCTGTTCTTAGGGCATTGAGGAAGGTGTCATGCCACTTCTTGTAGGAGGGTGTGCCATCATCTAACCAGTGTTTAAGGATAGTCTGTTTGGCTATGGCTGCTATGAAGGAGATATGGAACTTCCTATCACCAAAGATCCAGGCCATGGCATAGTAGGCAAATCTCCAGTGCAAAAGCTGAGTATAGTCCCAATAGGGGGTCTAGTTTCTGTTTAATGGCTTGCCAGAGTGGGGCGGCCTTGCTGCAGTCCCATAAGATGTGTTTCAGATCTCCAGTGTAGTGGAGGAATTATAGCTGGGGGTCCTCCAGGCTACGTACGTATTACCTCGGGACCTAGTTGTACATTACGATACAGATGACACAGACGCAGTGGGAAGAGTAAAAGATACGTTTACTTCAGCATGGTGCTATACAGCCGTTGATGTTACATTTTCTCTTCTCCTAGGAAAAGCAAGCAAGCATATATATATATATATATATACACATATCATCTCTCCCCCCTCCCTTCAGCATAAAATCACCCATGTACCAATAAAATCATTTTGTTGTTAGCATCTAGGCAGAACTTGTCTAGACATGTTTTGATTGCATTTTACAGTTTTGTTTCTGCTAGATCCATATAAGGACATGTAGGCTTGTGGTGTGGTATGTTGCTATGGTGTAAGTGAAACTCATTGTCTCTCCTAAGTCAAGTTGACCCACTGTGCACACATGAACAGTTAGGCAGTTGGAGCCAGTGGATGATGACATAGGTACATTATATGGTTACAATCCCCTCTTGTACCTATGGAGACAGCCACTCAGTCTTGGAAAATTTAGGTCTCCTGTGCAGTAGTGGAAGTCCTCCGATAGGGGGCCCTATTAGGGACCCTCTGGGTGGCTTTTCCTATAAGTATGCAGTTCGGAGACTATTTATTAATTACGACATGGCTGCTCTCACCAGTCCTCCACGGAGCGTTTGCAGTTCCCGCCTCATGCCTCTGATGGTACGTCATAGGCAGCATGCACTAAACATTAAAATGGCTACCAATGCCAGTTGTAGTACTAATAGGGCTTTGAAGATTAGCACGCCCCATGGCCCATCCAGTGTATTGTATATCAAGTGTTCATTATCAGCATCACTAAGTAATTCTTGAACCTTAAGCTGTATGTTATGTGCTGAATTCTCAATGTTAATCAGATGTGTGTCCTTACGGTCTAGCAGGTTCTGTAAATTTAGAGTAAGCGGCGGCATTGGTGCCTTAAATGCAGGTGCATAGTTATTAATTTGATATGCCTGATGGGGCGTTTGTGTTCGAATGTTAATTTGAGATGACTTATGACGTGATATAGGATGGAAAGTATAGTCTCCAATTTGTACATCACTATTAGATACAAAGCAAAAGTTAGGTTGGGTAATAGGACAGGTTTTGCCCTGATGTGTTAATGTTTTAACATTTGTTACAATACAGTATTGGTTAGTAGAGTTATAAGTGGAGATTACCTGCTGGGTGGTCCATTTTTGTATTTGAACTGGACACCAGACAGTATCATTGTTCTCTCTTCTCATTGAAAGTTATCCACAAACTGATTGAATTTGTGACATAACATTGCACTGGCAGATCCACTGGCTGTTTATCTCCTCACAACAATGTAAATTTGGTGCTACCCAGGATCCATTTTTATCTTGCACTAGTATTTTAGGTGGATTCACTCGGTATGCATAGTAATCCCCTTGGAGATAGCCTAAAGATCGGATTTTTACAACCTTAGTATACCTCTGCTCAGCATACTTTACTTGTGGTAGATTTACAGTGAGGAGTACATTCATTGTATTTGCCAGTGTACTATTTAGCTTGAACCCTTATGGTCTGATATATATCTTTGCCACTTTTCTTACCCACCAAATGGGTGAGGCGCTATTAGAAGTGCAAGGGTTTAAACAATGGTGGTCATAGACATCCTGACACATGGGGCAATACCATGATTTGATTTGGGCATCCGATATCTGATCGGGTAACCTATTGTTTCTTAATTGCTGTAATAACTTATTTACAGTGGTTAGTACATAAGATCCATAAGCAGAACAGGTTATAGCTTTCCCTATAGTACAGTGCCCTACTTCCTCATTATGCTCATCTATAATGTCATTTATTTTAGTTTCAACTTGTTTGAACAACTTAGCTATCTCATTTATATTATATACGGTCAGTCTTTCCTCGTCGGCAAAGCCAGCCTGGTTGATTGCTAATGGTAGGAGAACCTCTCTCTCTCTCTCTCTCTCTCCTCCTGTAGGTTTACAGTATTTTGGTGTTCTCTAATGGCTTCGTCGAAGCAGTTCAAGATACTCATTCCTGAGCACGAAGAGTCCTGTTATGTCACACTAGGGTCTCTTTTCCTTCTTTTAAGCAATTCATGAGTCTGATTAGTAATCATAACCCCCCCACCCCCGAGCATGGAAAGCACTGACCATATCTAACAACATTGTGGCATAAAACTTTGATACATTTGTATTGGCACAATCGCTTGTACTATTTAGATCCTAACTGGAAAAATTAAAACTAACAGGTAATCTAATGTATTGTACATCATTTACAAGAGTTTGGTCAGTGGGTGTTGATGTACAGTAAGTCCACTGTTTGTCCCTGTGGTAAGATTAAGGCAGGTGGCAGGGTTAACCGTCAGTGTTACTTGCGCCACCTTTGCTTTATTAATACAAGCATCATCATTATAACTGCCACATGCCCCTGTGTTTCTCCCTTCCATTAGGGTGCACTGGCATACAGTCACATAGTAGGTGCCTGAGTCTTTGGGGGTAGCCTTTTCTAACATGAAAGTTCCAGTGTCTGGTTTAACCCACCCTCTATAGGGTGTCCAATATGTGGCACAGGTATATGATTTACCATCCAAGGGGTTTGTCAGACAGTGTCTTGAATATTTTGTGACCTGAGTGTTGTTTAATGTCCAAATTATCTTCCAGGTCTGGGCAACAGTTTTATTTTGGCTCCGCGTATAGTTTATTTTCAAGTAAGCAGTGTCTTCATAGTCCACAATTACGTAACTGGTCTCGATGGATAGCTGTATGTCGAGAGTTGCTCTGCAGCAATGTGTCACTATTAACAGTAGTAACGTAAGCATGGCGACAACCTAAAAGACAAATCAAATGCAGTATCATTGTTTAGTCAGCTTTATCTGATACCTTTTTACATTGGTTGACATGGACCCATAATTCTGGCCTGGTCTTTTGTATTTTCTTTTTGTTTACAAATGTTGATTGTCCCCCATGTTGTTGTTGCACAGTTTGTGGCACTGGTTTGATTTCTTTAGTAATTCTTTTTACATATACTACAGTCTCTCCCAATTTCTTTAGCACGGTATAGGGTCCTAGCCAACTGGCATCTTTCCAAGGTGATTTTTGTTCCCAATTTCGGACCATGACCGTGCCTCCCTCTTTTATTGGGGTGGCCCGTCCCATAAAGGGTTGCCTGTAGTTAACATTCTTTTCATGTGCCCTGGTCATGTTTTGAGTGGCAAATCCTAGGTACTGTTCCAATTGTAATTGTACCCTGGACAGAAACTTTTCATGTTTTACCTTATTGCTAATAGGGCCGCTTGGAGAAGGCACATCTGCCGGGTGCGTTAACCTCATCTTTCGCCCCGTCATTAACTCGTAGGGTGATAATCCAGTGCTTGCCTGGACAGTCCCTCTGACTGCCATTAGAATACCAGGCAAGTGGTCTACCCAATCTACCCAATCTTTTCCTGTGTCTAAAACATACTTTTTTTAATGCATTTTTAAGTGTTCTATTCATTCTTTCCACCATCCCCGAAGACTGGGGATGGTATGGTAGGTGGTATCTTTGTTGAACCCCAATTATTTGGCACATTGTGGCCATTACTTGATTTACAAAATGTGTGCCTCTGTCTGATTCAATAATATTGGGGAAGCCCCACCTAGTGCACACCTGGTTATATAGGATTTTTGCTGTTGTTGTTGCTGTGTTGTTTTTGGTGGGGAATTCCTCCACCCATTTAGAAAACATGTCTATAATAACCAGCTTGCACTTATATCCCCCCTTTGCCATTGAGAGTGGCCCCACATAATCAATTTGTAATGCATCCCAGTGGCCATTTGCCAAGGGCAATGGTTGTAATTTTGGTTTGCCCCTCTTGGGGTCTTGTTGCAAACATATAAGACAGCGATGTAAACTGTCTGTGATTGTGTTATCCATATTAGGCCACCAGTATTTAGATTTGATCATTTGCATGGTTTTGTTGGACTCCCCCCCATGGCCACACCAGCGGTGGATTTCCATGACAATATCATGATATAATTGACTAGGAGGTATCCATTTTAGTGTTTTATCCACCTCCTGTCTAATCAGGATGTTGTCTCTGATTTTAAATTTGTAGTTAGTTTGGGGGTCCTCTTTCGTGTGTACACATTTATTTATAATCCAGAGGTCATGGCTTTGCAAATCTCCCAAATTTGCTCTGGGTAACAGTTTATGGGTTGGCAGTAGCACTTTGATGGCTGGTTTAATTTGTACGGAGTGAATAGGAGTCTTTGGTCAGATCCCTTTCCGGGGGTCTCCCATTTTTGCTGCCATTTTGGTGAGCTTATCTGCCCTATCATTTCCTAATTCTGCTGGAGTGGCGTATTTACAGTCAACATGGGCCTTGACCTTTATGATGGCTATTCTTCCTGGCGTGGCATCCCCCTCCTTTAATATGGCCTGTAATAGTTCTCTGTGTTTGACGTGCTCCTCAGTTGCTGTTTTCATACCTCTGTTAGCCCATATGGGTAAGCATGTAGTAAGTGATCCCACTGCAAACTGTGAGTCTGTATGTATGCCTAACCTGCCTTTGGGGTTTGCCAGGATAGCCTCGTAAATTGCTACTAATTCAGCAAACTGGGAGGAGTCCCCTGGTGACAGCTTTATGAGTATTCCCTGTTTGTGTATGGGCCTTTTATCCTCTAGGTGGTAACACCCGGTGTCATGATACACTGCTGTACCTACGTATGGGACTCTTTGTTCCCAATACCTTGACCTGTCCACGTAAGCCGTGTTATAGCCATTTGCACCATGCCCATCCACAAAAGGTGACTCTCTGGCTGCTATTTGCTGGACCTCCCCATAATTGTGTGGCTCTCCCTGGTAGTCCAGGTACTGTAACATGTGTGGCACTGTCAATTTCTCAACGGTAATGTTTTTATCTTGCAGGGCTAACAGCCACCTTGCTTGTCGAGTTAAGCTAACTCCCTTGACTTTGTTTTCTAACAATAGTTTTAAAGGGGTATGTGTAGTTTGTATTATGATGGGGTTAAACCTAGTGGTTGCCACGCTTGCTTGTACAGCCCAAGCAATGGCCAGGACTGCTCTCTCGCACATGTTAAACCCTCTCTCTACCTCTGATAACTGTCTGTTTAGGTAGGTAACTGGTACTGTCTTTCCATTTCATTTTTGTAACAGCACAGCGACAATGGTGTCATCCATTGCATTGGCTTGTAAAATAAATGGTTTTGAGTAATCAGCTTATATTAAGGCTGGCGCTGTCTGTAATGCTTTTTTTCACTTATTAAAACAGTATAACTCTTCTCCCTCCCATATGAGCTTGTACTGGCCCTTTGGGTCATCTTTTAACATGTTATATAATGGTTTTGTAATCTCTGAGTACCCTTTGATATAATCCCTACAGAAATTTGTCATACCCAATAATTTTCTTAAGCCAGTAATGGTAGTTGGTAATGGTAGGGTCTGGATTAGTGCTGTTTTGGCAAGGTCTATTCACCTCCTCTGGGGAGAAATAATAGTTCCCAAAAAGGTAACCTTTTGGTCACCAATTTGTGCTTTGTCTGGATTTACCTTTAGTCCTTTCCTTTCCAATAAGCCTAGTACCCTATCCAGCAGCACTAGGTGGTCCTCCTTTGTTGAACTTTGCAGCAGGAGGTCATCTACATATTGAACTACTGAGTCTCCCAACACTTCTTCCTTCAGAATTTGTTTTATGTACCTGTGGAACAAGGTTGGCGCTGAGTGGAAGCCCTGTGGCAATCGAGTAAATGTGTACTGTTTACCCTCAAAAGTAAATGCAAATTTATACTGGTCCTCTGCCTTGAGGGGCAGGGACCAGAACCGATTAGTCAAATCTAGGACAGAGAAGAAGAATTTGCTCTCTGGCCGTAATTTGTTAAAAATCTCAATATAGGAACTAGTAACAGGGCTAACCTGAGGGGTTACTTTGTTTAAATTATGGTAATCGATGGTCAGGCGGTATTTTCCATTTGGCTTTAACACTGGCCAGATGGGACTGTTAGCTGTTGAGCACACGGGCCTAATGACTCCTTGCTGCAGCAGCTGTTGGATGACTGGTTTGATTCCCTCCACCGCCTCCTTTGGTATTGGGTACTGTTTAGTGTGCCCCGGACATGGACCTTCTACAGCTATTTTTATGTCGCTTACCTGTCCACAATCCATGCCAGTTTGTGCCCATACCATCTCATGATTCTGTATAACTTGCTTAAATTCGGGGTGCTTTAATCATGTCTCTAAACTTTTAACACTTGTTGCAGCATTTGATTTTACAGAGGCTAAAGCATAACTTTCCACAACAGTGATTGGTTTAAAACTTTTAACATTTACTTTCCACAAACATTGATTACTAAGATCTACAACAAGCTGATGTTTAGTCAGGCAATCGCTATCAATAATATTGCCTTCCGTGAGCCCCCCCCGTCCATGCGAAGGCTTGGCGGCCTACGGGTGTACATCCCAGCCTTATGTGTTATGGCTGGGACCAGTACCCTTCTGTGGTATGTCCTGTACATCCCTCTATATACATCGGTGGTCTTTTGGGGTCTAAGGGTATGCTGATATTTGTAATTGATACGGCTGCTCCGGTGTCTATGAGTGCTTCTACGGTATGGCCATTGATGGTAACCTTAGCTGTAGGCCTCCCCTGACTATCAGCATGTAAAGCACATACCCATTTAGCGTCAGGGTTACCGGAGCCTCCGCCCCCCTATTGCTCGTCTATTTCACGTATGGCACTAAGCCTCCTCATGACGTCATCATCATCCAAGGATGACTCCCGCCCCTCTCTCTGGGACACCTTTAAAACCACTTGTAGGTGATCAATCAGATCGACTACAGTGTCTCCCTTATTACTCTGTCTGCCCGCTGGCAGACCTCTCACTTGACCCCTTCCCCTAGTTTGCATTTGCCTTGGACCCTTTCCTTCCTGTCCTCCACCTTGGGCCCAACACTCACTCTTGATATGCCCTGTTCACTTGCAATTAAAGCATGTTAAGTTTGATGTGCCTGCAGCTGGGTATTTGCTGGGACCCTCATTTACCCAGGTGGCTGTGGCAACTTTATTGCATTTTGGTTTTTCATTGAGATATGTCTCTAATAATTCTAACCTCTCATCACGTGATTTTGATAACGTTAACACTGACTTTAGGGTGGGATCCAGGTCATACACCCGTATCCACAGGTCCCTAAAGGTTGGATCCTCCTCGGTGGGGCACTCCTGCCCCCTGTGACACTTGTAAACTTCGAAGAGCCTCAGGATAAATGCCCATGGCCCCTCCCCTGTTGTCGGCTTGGTTTGTAATACTTTGTCCCAGTCGACCTCCTGTCGTGCTGATTCACCCCTTGCCTGTTTTATGGCATCTACTATTTCATTGTAATCTGCCCACGAGTTGGGGTTTTTGGATGCATCCTTGTGCGTGCCTTGCACCTCGTCTGGCATTGCCTCCACCAAATGCAGACTGAGTTTAAACATTACGATGCTGCAGACATCTTTGCTAGTCAGCCCCATAGTAGTTTGGATGATTTTTAACTTTTTCCCTAACTCTACCAAATTTGTCTTATAATCAATGGGTCCTATTTCCTGACTCAATTGTGTTAACTCTTTAATAGTTAGATCCCTGATTTCGGGTCCCGGGTCTGGTTTATCTATGATATGCCTATTTACTATTCTTTTTGTTTGGACACTCTTTCCTGAGGGTTTTAGGTGTCCCTCCTGATCTTCCTCTAACTCCACTGCCTCTTCTGTCATTTCATCTTGTCCCTCTAGGGTAGCCCATTTACCACTTATTACCTTTTTTATCATCTCCACCCGGTGCACTTTCTAGCTGGCTGTTCCTCGCCTGTTCATCTGCTTTAAGCTGTTCCTGTATCCGTATTATTTTCTTTTTAATGTTCTTTTCTAACTGTGTGAACTTGGCTACCTCACTTGCGTTACCCCTTTCTTCAGCATGTTTACAGCTTAATTCGTATCTGTCCCTTTTTCCTTCTAACAAAAGTAAAGACTCTTCCTGTTTTTGTCTAGTTGCCTGAGACATCGTACCACCTGCGGTAGCCATGCCCTGCGTGGAGACCGGCACCATCTTTACAACGGTCCCTTCTTTGTTCCATTGCTCCTCCCCTCTCTTGCTCTTTTAACTTACTCTGACACTCTACTAACAATTCCGATAACTCTTCTACTTCCTCTCGTAACTTATTATTATCAAAACTTAATCTACTCTCTTCAGCAGCATGTTCCTGTGACTGCTGGTCTACCTTTATTTTTAGAAGAGAATTATCTCTATCTAAAAGACAAAAGTCTCCCTGTACCTTTACTAACTGTGACTTTAGTTGCTGGTTCTCCTCTTGCAGTGATTCTGACCCTTGATTTATTTGCATCTTTAGACTATCTATTTCTGACTGTAGCTGGGTTACTACATCTTGTTGCTCTGTCTCTTGATTTATTTGTGTTTTCAAACCATCTATTACTAACTGTAGTTGGGTTACTATCTCTTGCAGCTCATGCAGTTTCTTTAGAAGTCTCATGTGTTGATGAGTTACCCCCTGGCTATATTGCCACAGACCTTGTACAGCATTTGCTAGCTTCTCTTTTTCATTTTTGGTTGCTGATTATGATCCAGCACTAGCGTGCTAAAATACTCTCGGACTGACTTGTCCTCTGGAGGGGCATCGTATGCCCCTAACTTGCATCTTTTCCGAAGATACTTGTGTATCTTTATCTCCATTGCTAACTATATTGCGCTGTGTTTACAGATTAATTCTGTGGGGTACTATCCCCACGGTTTGATACTTATCCGTCTGCTAACGCTGACAAAGTATCACCCCCTTGTGAGCCAGTGGTGACCCTGTACGGGCTAGTCTTATGACCCCCCTAGAGCCCTGTCTTGCAAGTAACAGTGGTCTCTAGCCTATATCTTGTTCCCTAGAATTCTGCCTCATGAGTTCAAACAGTAATCTCTAGTTAACAGTTAACAGTTGCTTACTTATTAAATCTCTGCGCATACGTTACCTTGTGGAGCCCCGTGGTTGGTTGAGGTGATCAGTCTCTCCCATGGCACTGAACTTTCCAAGGATTTAAATGCTCTCAGGGCAATTTCTTATGGCGTGGACAGACTGCATCAAGGTCCCGGGTTGGTGTTCCCCCATTTAAAAGTGATCTGAGTCACGGCACCAATTGTAGCAGAGGAATTATAGCTGGGGGTCCTCCAGGCTACGTATTACCTCGGGACCTAGTTGTACATTATGATACAGATGACACAGACACAGTCGGAAGAGTAAAAGATATGTTTACTTCAGCATGGTGCTATACAGCCATTAATGTTACATTTTCTCTTCTCCTAGAAAAAGCAAGCAAACATATATATATATATATACACATATCATCTCTCCCCCCCTCCCTTCAGCATAAAATCACCCATGTACCAATAAAATCATTTTGTTATTAATATCTAGGCAGAACTTGTCTAGACATGTTTTGATTGCATTTTACAGTTTGCTTTCTGCTAGATCCATATAAGGACATGTAGGCTTGTGGTGTGGTATGTTGCTATGGTGTAAGTGAAACTCATTGTTTCTCCTAGGTCAAGTTGACCCACTGTGCACACATGAACAGTTAGGCAGTTGGAGCCAGTGGATGATGACATAAGTACATTATATGGTTACATCCAGTGTCTTGGTAACATCTCGAACAGAGGGCAGAGGGCAAAAGGCCCATCTTGTGTAGTCTTTGTGGGGTGAAGTACATGTTATGTAAGATCTTCAGTTGTGTTAGTTTAAGGTTGTCAGCCCTAAGGTATCTGTGGACTCCCACCCAGATCCAGGCTCTGTTCTCTGGCAAGTCGAGGTTCAGGAAGATCCTAGACCAGTATGGACAGATGCCCGAGTTGCTCGGGGTCGACAGTTCTAAAAGTGTTTTGTAGAGTTTAAATGTGGAGTGTTGTTGGGTTGCTAGAGCAGCTAATTCCTCCCAGGCAGACGGGTCGTAAAGACACCAGGGCCTGGGGGTGGAGCTGCTATGACTATGTGTCGGAGTTGAAAGAAGGTGAAAGGGATTATGTTAGTTCCCAGGAGCAGGACTTGAAATCTTCATATGAGGTGAAGCGGTCATCTTGGATTAGGTGTCCTAGCCTAATTTGTTGGGCAATGTTGAGGGGTGTCAAGGAGATGTTCTTTTTTTGGATTTGAAAGTTAGGATTCTCGCAAACAGGTTGATTGAGGGCTAGGGGTTGGTAGGTTTTTAAGGTGTTATGAAGCTGTCAGCTGATTTGGTGGGAGGAGCCCACTGGGGTGGTCTTGAGAGTTGTGGGAGTTTGGAGTGTGGAATATGGATTAGGGATTCAATGCTGACATGGGTGGAGACACAGGTTTTTCTCTATGTGGTGCCATTGTGGGGTGTAGTCGTTTGTGTTGATGGTAGAATTAGCAGTGGTCCACCATAAAAATTTCCCAACCTGGGATGCCAGGTTGAAGAGGTAGAAATTTGGGAGTCTGAGACCTCCCAATTCCTTGGGAAGTGTCAGTTTTTGGTAGGCTTTGCATGTTTTTTTATTGGGCCAGAGGAAGTTGTTGAGGGTAGGTTCCAGCTTAGTGAACCAGCTCTTCAGGATATAGAGATCTAGCAATTCAAGTAGGTATAGGAGCCATGGCAGAACATTCATTTTGATTGTATTGATTCATCCCTAAAGGGATAGAGGGAGGGCTGACCACCTCGCCAGGTCCTGTTTGATGATTGCTAGGAGGCTGTCTATGTTTTTAGCATATGTGTGTCACTTGCTGGTGGAGATGTGTATTCCTAGGTGTTTAATAGATGTGGGGCATCACCTGGTGTCCCAATTTTGTGCATCGTTCTTTGAAGTTTGGGACTTTAGGAGCATGGTGCATGATTTATCCAAGTTTAGCCTGTAGTCAGATAAGTCACCAAAGTATTTTAGTAGTGATAGTGTGGCCAGGACGATGGTCGCAGGCTCCTCTAGGTGTAGGAGAATGTCATTGGCATGGCTAGAAATTTGTATGGGTTCCCCCCATTTGGATTCTTTTTATTCTCTCATTTAGGCAGATTCTTCTGGTCAGAGGTTCAAGATACAGGTTAAATAGGTATGTGGAGAGCAGGCAGCCCTGTCGGGTTCTCCTGTGGAGGTAAAGGGCCCTTGAATTGAGTCTGTTACATCGGATTCTGGCCGAGGGGTGGAAGCATAAGAGCTAAATATTGTTTATGAATTTGTCTGGGAGGTAAAAGTGGCAGAGGGAGAGGAATAAGAAGTGGCAGGATACCCTGTCAAATGCTTTTTTGGCATGTAAGGATAGCAGGATTGCTGGGCTCATGGAGTCCTTGGTCACCACCATCAAGTGTGCCAACATCCAAAGGTGGTACACAGACTTCCTTCCTTTCATAAATCCTACTTGTTCTGTGCCTATGAGAGGGTCCCAGACCTTTTCTAGTCTGGACACCAGTATTTTGGCTAGGAGCTTTGTGTCCATGTTGAGGAGTGATATGGGTCTGTAGCTGTCAAGGTGTTCTTGGTCCTTCCCAGCTTTGGGAAGTAGTGTGATCAGGGCTTCTTGTAAACTTGGGTCCAGGCAGTGTGTGTGTTTGTGGCTGTTTTGAACAGCATGGCCAGGGGTGAGGTCAATTGGTCCACAAAGATTTTGTAAAAGTTGTTGGAGACACCATCCGGTCCCAGGGCCTCATCCATGGGTAGTTCTTTGATGGCCCATTGGACTTCCCGTGTGGAGATTTTGATGCACAATTGAGGTAGTGTTTCTGGGGGCAATTTTAGGAGTGGGTGGCATCTAGGAACTTGTGTATTAGGTAGTCTGGGGGGATCTGGTCTGCTGTATAAAGCAACTGGTAATACCTGGCAAATGCCGTGGTGATGTCTCTAGGGTTGGTGATGACGGGGTCTAATGGGGTTTGGTGTACCCCTTTTATTTGTCTGGATATTTCCTGTTGCTTCAGGTGTAAGGCTAATAGCTTCCCTGCCTTTTTGCCTTGGTCTATGTACTTGGCTCGGGCTTTGAGGATGTCATGTTCCACCTGTTCCCGAAGAGTTTCACCGTATTGTGCCTTAAGAGAGTTGAAGCAGAACCAGTTCTCATCAGCCAAGTTGTGTGAAAGGGACCTTTCCAGTTTCTGGATAGCTGCAAGAAGCAGTTTTGTTTCAGCCTCCTGCTTTTTCTTCCTAGTCACACTCAGTCTAATGAGCTCTCCTCGTATTGTGTATTTAATACAGACATAGTGGTCACCTGTTTGACCCTGTCTCTCCCAGGCTCCAGTGGGAGGACCCGTAGACTTGGGTAGATAGTTACAAGCATATGATTGTCCTGACATTCTATTCGTCCTGGAGTAAGACACATACAAATACACACATCTATTATACTGAGCTACTACTATTACTACTACTACTACTACTAAAGTTATATACAGTACACTTATCACAGTGGGTGGAGGTTGTGGCACTTGTTTGGGTTGTAGTGGGTGAGGGTGGTTTCCACTGGAGCTGATGTCTCTGCTTCCTTTCGGGTGTGAGGATGGCCAGAAGGGGCGGTGGCTGTGAAACCTTGGTCCGCTGTGGGCTCTCAGGTGGGAGTTCCTGGTCTGTGAGATCGGCTAATAGGCAGGACTGGTGGTTGAGGTGGCATTAGTCCTGTCCTAGGGGATCAGGTTGGGGACACTAGGGGGATAGGTGTCTGTACAGGAGGTTGGGGATTTGAGGGTTTTGTGGGCCCCTTTAAGGGATGGGATAGCACATCTAGGCACAGGGGACCCAGATCACTTGGTAGAAGGGCTGTGGAAGGGTCATTTACCTCTCTGGTAGTATCCACAGGCCTGTGGGGGTGAATGAAGAGTGGTAGGTTGGATGCCTGCATTTGGCTGTTCTGGATGTACGGTTGGTGGAGGTGTATTGTACCATAAGTTTGACTTGTGGCTTGGATCTGTTGCAGGAAGCAACGGTGTGAAGATGGAGGGATATATACAGCGCCTATAGTACATCCATTGCCCTTGTTGGGGCAATTTGTTCCTGTTCCCTGCCATGATAAGTAACAGCAGGCATATGAGGTGGGGTGTGTGGGTAGGCCTGTATGCAAGAACTTTGTTGTACCTGGTTGGGGGGGTGAGAAACGAAAAGCTGTTTGATAACTAAGTAAAAGATGGGTACTTATCTTGCGTATAGAAAAAAAAGAATCTCAGTCCTTGGAGTGAGGTTGGTTGGAGGCAGGTCATCCTGAAGTTATTGTTATCACCAACTCACTCTCGAGAGGTTGGGGTGTGCGTAGACTTTCTGTGTCCTATGTCAGAGTTCTTCTCTTGCAGTGGTTGTGCTATTCCTAGTTGGTCGGGAGTTGACAGCACTCACTTGTGTTTGCTTATCTGTACTTCTTGTTCAGGGCATGGGCTGGTCTTGAAGGTGCTGAGGGATGTATGAGATAGTCACTGTTGTTCACTGCTGTGCATGTAACTCACTGGTTCGAGTGCAAGCTGGTGGGTTTGGGTGGCATGGTGGATCTTCTGAATAAGCGTAAATTGTGGTGAATGGTGGCTGATGGTTGTGAGGGCAGGAGGGGTTCAGTCAGGAAGGATCGCTTCAGCGGTGAATGTTCATGGAAATGCAAGGTCTGAATGAATGCCTGGTTGTAGATGGGGATCAGTGGGGATGGAGTCAAAAGTCATTGAGTGGTACAGGTAGTGCCTCTATGGCTTGTGTCCCTTCCATTCGGATCTGACCACAAACATGACCTATGTGCTGTCATATACCCTGTTGTCTGTTCCGTTGTTCAATGGCTGTATCCAGTGTCTTAGAGAGGCAAAGCATGATTTAGCAGAGGATTTATGTTGGAAGGTCATGTCTTGATTCTCTGGGCTATAGAATGCTAGTTACCCTTTCAGTTTATGTTCTGTGGTCGCATTCAAGTCTGTGGAATGCAGGGGAGTGCGCAGTGCATGAAAGGTGTGTCTTCCCTCTCATCACAGGCTGTCCCGGGACATCTCCTGAGGAAATTATGAGCTCTTATGGTGGGAGAGACAGTAGAGGGAGGAAGAAGAAGAAGGCTTAGATAGACAGACAGTAAAAGACAAGTGTTTATTTACCAGTTTTGGTGGCCATTTTGCCCTTCACTTAGACCACGCAGACTTTGTAAGTTTGGTTGGTGACCCCCCCTTTCATCAGTTTCCCATCCCCGCAAGCAGTTCACAGTGCGTTGTGTCTCTGTGGCTGGCTGGATTAGATCCAGGCATTTTTGGAAGAAGTATACATGATGTGCAAATTGAAAGCTTGGTTGATGGGGGGGTCACCAGTATAGGAACCAGTGTGCAGTCTATCCAAATGGTTTGTTGTTTTAGTAGGATGCAGTAAAATGTACTCACCAGCTAATGCTTTTCTGAGCTGTGTTTGCTACTAAAGAGCTGGGTTTCTGTGCCTGTTAGTGGCTGAAATAGCTTGGGGAAGTGTTTTGGAGGGTCCTTTTTGGCTGTGTCCACGTTGGAAAATTCAATGTTGCCTTTTTCCATCATGACAATCAGGCGAGCTAGGTGTAGAATTCTTAAAGGTATCTTGGCCTGGTGAAGGGCAGTCTTGATGGGCTGGTATTCCCATTGCCTGTCCCACACTGCTGGTGTAATGTCGTGGAAGATAAAGAACCTCTGGTTATTCCAGAGCAGTGTGCTCTTTCTCCTCACCGGAGATAGGATGAGCACCTTTTCCTGCAGGTTTTGGCAATGGGTAATGATCACTCTCAGTCATGTAGTGCTGGGGTGGGAGCATTGTGTTCTGGCAGAGCGATGTGCCCATTCCAGCAGAGAGGCAGAGGTGCTGGCTGAGGTCCCAATGATTCCCACCAGTAGTTTTTGGACAAAATTGAGAATATTGTTGCCCTCTGCTTGCTCTAGGATGCCGACGAGTACCAGGTTATTCCTCCAGTACCGACTTTCCTGTTCTTCAATATGGTCTTCGAGTTTATTCAGTTTCTTCTTCATGTTGGCTAGTTCAGCTTCATCTCTGGCTTGTCGGTCCTTTGTGGACCTGGCTCTAGCCTCCATGTTGGATATATGTGTAGTGAGGGATTCCAGCATGGGTCTCATGGTTTTAATGTCCCTTGCTGCATCTCTGATGGTAATTTTGACTTTCTCAAAGTCAAGAAAGAAAAGTTCTAGTCTGTCTGCCAGAGAGCTGCAGTCTGTTGTGAAGGATAGGTCATGTTCATTTGAGGCATCCTGTTTAAATCTTTTGGCGCTGAGCGAGTGGGTTACTAGGGGTGGCGGGTTTGTATCCATTTCTTGCTAGGTTTGCATGGACATACCACAGTCCTGTTTAATAATTTGTTTCCTGGTAGCATTGCCAAATGAAGTTGATGGGGACTCGACCAATCACTCTGAGCTCATCATGTGACTCCCAACAACAGGAATCTGTTGAAGACTGCAGTAAAGGGTGCTGCCAGCATAACACTTAGTTCCTTCAACACACTGTGAGCACTCCATCTGGCCCCATCACCCTGTTCACTTCTAGGCGGCTTAGTTATCACAGAGTCTCCTCTACCAGGAATGAACTCGTAACCACTTCCGTCTCCACTGTCCTGTCTTCTCTGGCTCCACTTCTCTCCCCTTTATTTTCCCTAGTGAACTCAGAGCAAAAAAAGGTGTTCAGTATTTCTGCCTTCTCTCTGTCTCCTTATATCAGCTCACCATAACTTGTTCTTAGTCAGAGTATTCCCTGCCTAGTTTTTCTCCTTTTACTGACATAAAAAAAAAAAAATGTTTCCCCTTTTTTGACCATGCTTGATATGTCATCCCCTGTCCATGCCTTCTCCATCCTTACTTTTACCCCAACTTCTTTCTGACTTACCTGGTCCCATCCCTATTCCACCTAAGTCTACATTACATTAAGTGTCAGTGGTTCAGTATGTAGCACACTCGCCTCTGAGGCCGGGAGATCAGAGGGCTGTGGGTTCAGTTCCCACATCTGGCACTTGGGTTAATATCCCAATACTGACACTGTAGTGCAGCATGAGAGGGGTGCTGCACTTCTGAGGTGCCGTCTTTCAGATGAGACATTAAACTGAGGTCCCATCTGCCTGTTCTGGTGGTAGTTCAGGTAGATGTTAAAGATTCCATGGCACTTATCGAAAAGAGTAAGGGAATTTCCCCGGTGTCCTGGCCAAATTTCCCTCAATCACTAAAAATACCACCAACAGTTTAATCTGGTTTAAGGTCAGTTGGCATTCATCTGTATCCCCCTCACCCGGGTTGTGCCTGAAAATAGGCAGGATTTGTCTAGTGCACTTACCCAGTCAACAAAAACTAAATAAATATATTAATTTTCTGACCCCCCCCTTCTCTTTTTCCTGACCTTTTCAGTGTTGGGTATGGGGGGGGTTGGTGGTTCCCTTCTAACCCATTGATTGTGGGGGTATCATTGCTCTATGGTACACACAGATTCCTTAAAGTTTGGCAGCCCTCAGCCATCCTATTCTTCAATGTTGGTACTGGCAGCATGGGGATCGCTGTCAATAATCTAATGGCGCACTCTCATGTAGTCTCTCTTGTCCTATGTCATAATGTACCTGAGTGTGGTGATGTGACTGTATTCTCAACTAAAGGGTGTTGAGTGCCATTTAGCAACTTATTTTTCATTGCACCTATTCTAAAATGTTTAAAACAATTTATTATACATTTTTATCTACTTATTTTTATTTGAGATATAGTAGCACAACTTATGTATTGATATATTGCAGATATTTTATAATTGTCTAAAAGATCACTAATTACAAAATCTATTTTTTTAGGTGTTTTTCCAAAAAATCTACTTTAACTTGCATACTATGCCATACTGCATGGCTCAAGAATGTAGGCATGGTGTTGGATCTGGGAGAAACTTTTACAAATTCCCCAAAGAATCACTGAGATGAAATGAGTGGGTATTATCAATGAAGAGGTAAACAGGCAGCCAACCGATCACAGTGTACTTTGCTCCAGTCATTTTACAGATGACCAGTTTTCACTAGATCCAATGCTATTGAAAAGTATAGGTTATAAACTGGTGAAGAACAGATTGAAATCAATTGCAGTACCATCAGTTTTTTGTATATCAGATGTAACATTACATGCAGTAACAGGATACCAATCAGTATATATTGAATCCCAAGAAGAACACCCAGAACTAACTATCAAATCATGAATTGCCATGAATAATTATGTTGAAAAGCAAAGAAAATTTACTGTGTGTATGTTTTGCACAACAAAGTATTTACAAAATTTGATTGAAATTGTACATATTATAACATAGGATGTCAGGTATGACTACCATCATGTCCTGCACCATTTATTTATTATTGTTTCATCAGTACCCCATCACACACTGTGTACTCCTTCCCGTTTTTTTGTTTCCCAGATGCATTACTGTGCACTTATTTGCATTGAATGTAATCTGCCATATGTTTGATCTTACTCTCGATTTGCAAGCGATGACACCCAGCCCTGGTCTGACAACAATCTTTCCTTCCATTTAGCCTAGTGCCACAAACCAACATAATTTTATTTTTCTAATCACTGGAAAATCACAGCAACATACATGCTATCTTCATGCATATCTCTCCTCTGTGTAAATCCATGTGCCTATGTCTGGCCTAGACAGCTCTTTAATTCAGCTGCTTGTAGACATCAACTAAACCTCTATCAAACTACCCCAAATTGTTCATCTCCCTCATGACACAATGTACCAGAATGAATGTAAATTAAAATAACATGATGTGATATGACTTAGTTATGAAATGGATATAAATAATGATGGTTCCTGAGTGGCTGAGAGCAGCATTCAACTTAACAGTTATCACAGCACAAAAGTCCAGCTAATAGTTACATGTTTAAAAAAAGGCATACAATTTACTAAAAATTGCCAATTCCATAATCACAATAATGCACTCCAGAGGATGTGTTCTGGTGGGCTAACGACCCTTCTCAGGTGGTGTTTGTTTAACATTACATAAATATGTTTCACATTGGTGCACATCATCCAGCATGGGTGACAGTGTATTAGTCCAAGCTAAATGGAACTCTATCCTTAACCATGTGATGAATCAACATGAGAATCATGGAGAACCTTTTGACAGGTGCACACATGATTAGCTTCATGATCGTAACTGAATAATAAAAGGTTAGTGTGTATTACTACATAAAATTAAATTTAAGTAAGAGTATTAAATTATGTTTTATTTCATGGAAAATATCTACTTTGCTCAAAATATTTTTTCTCTTTTACATACAGGTAGTAAACCATATAAATAAATGGAAAGAATCATTGCAAACAAGTTGCTGCCAGAAGACATTCCAAGGTTATCACCATCTGAACAAACATCTGCATTGGAATCTTATTGTAAAATAATAACATTTTTCTAATCGAAAAGTGCTCATTATTTTTATGAATCCATGCATGCCAGGTAAAGTTTATGTGCAACATAAATGAAAAAGGTCTGATTAACAGTATGATAGTCTAACAGAAATGTAATTAAGCAATATACTACGACAGGGAATGGGTATATTGGTGGATTTACCACACCTGGTGTAGTTTGGTCACGAGGTGCAACCGAGTGACTTAACCATATCAGAAGTGGTAAATTCACCCATATACCCACTCCCTGGAGGGGTATATTACTGTTATACAATGCATCCACTATTTTCTGTTTATTTATAATAGGACACAATTTTTTTTAATATAGGTATTTAAAGTTATTTTTGCTTAAGTTTGTTGCTCCATGAGAACAAATAGTGCTCGAACTGCACATGTGTAGGAGCATCTGGAGGACTGGCTCTATTTCTCTGGTATGTGGAGAATCATTCTAAGCAGCCTACACTGCTGCCATGATGTATGACAGCCTTCCCTGGCTGTCTTGCGCTTATGGGTTGGGGAAATAATGTTACTATTGTTTTTTTTTGTGTGTGTGTTTTTTTTTTTTATGGTTGCTCATTCCATGGGAGAGGACAGAGGTAAGGGCTGGTGACAGATTTAATGTGTGGAGCAGCTGAGTAAAGCAGATGAGTGAGTGTCGAGAGAGAGAGAGAGAGAGATAAACTGAGTGAGGGAATTTGTAATTGAGGCGAGGTTACTTTGAAAAAAAAGTGAGAATACTGCTGTGTGTTGAGTTTTTTTTTAATAAGTTAGTATGGTTGGTTGCATAACAGCTGGTTGCTTTGATGTTTGTATGAGGCAGAGCGAGCAGTAGGAGTTGTGGCAGACGGGGTTGGCATGCTCGAGTGATCTCGTGGAGAGTTAGAGATTTGGTATATTGGCAGCTGGCTCCTTTTCCAGTACCTACACTGGAGGATTTATCATGGTGAAAAGGTACCAGCCAACCAATCAGAATGCATGATTTTGTATTTTGTTCAGTGCCCATTATATAATAATAATTATACAATGGTGTGTGAAAATCCTGTCACCTCATTGGTCAAAACATGTCAGATGACCATGGGTAAAATCCTGAACAACACACAGCTGAGGAATGGCACACCACACAATAAGTCAGTAAATCCTCAACAACCCACACCCTGTTGTGCCTTATTGCTTAAGTCATATGGTGTATAAATATATAAACATAAATATTACCCATTGTGGGTGATTATCTGATTATCTCAAAGTGTCCACAGAGTGGTTATTGTCCAAAGAACATACATTATCCTATATGTAATGGTACTGGAATGTGGACACCTGTTCAATAGTAGGCAGTGTATAACGGATATGTTATTTGTTGAATATTACATTTTTTTATTTGTTTGGGTTGCTTATTGCAGTGTTACACTTTAACGAGAACTCATATCATGAGCAATCAGAAACAAAAGAAGGGAAAAAAAAGATGGGGTGTATCATTTTTGAAATCCCGGTGTAGCAATCCAGTTGTTAAGGAGGTTAAAGTACTAGCAACGTATGGTATGTTGTATCCTTTTATAAATTAAATAACCGTATTTAATTTGTTAAACATTTTGTAAATAAAATTAGCATTCCTGTCAATTAGAATGAGAATTACAATCTGTTATATAAACACTGACTCTTTATGCTCACATTTAAAACAGTTTTATTTTTAGGGCCTAGTTGAAGGTTTTTAATGAGTAAAGGTGACAGCCACATTTGTGATGGCAATCAGGAATGGCCGATACTATTGATTTTATTGTGAAGAGGCTACTGGACCTTCTTCTAGTGCTGTCATCATGGGATATCAGCACTGGGTTCTGAGCTCCTCAGCAAATCAGATTACTGGATTTTTTATAGCCATATTGTAATTAAGCAATAAGTTATGTCAGGGTGTGCATCGTTGCTGAATAACGTCACACCTAGGGCTGGTCAAAGCATGAGACCATAGGTTATTCAGGGATGATGCACACACTGGAGTACCTTATTATGATTATAATATGGCTATAAAAGAATCAAATAAGACTTATCAATTGATTTTGTTTTCAAGTGTTGAATACTTGCTCAGAAAGTGTTTATATAGACATGGATGGCAAAAGATGATGCATCTGGTGAAATTGAGTTGAACCAGTGCATCTTCAGAATGTGCTAATTTGACATATTCAGACGGGGGGGGGACAACCAAAGAGCTGTGTTGCGTGTTGATGATAGTTCATGTATGATAAATAGTTAATGATAATAATAACATGATGAATGTTAAAAAGAATTGCTGATTGATATTGTTTTCCAACAGAATATGTGACCAAACTAATGAATGAGGTACTAGCCATTCATATTGCTTTTCCTAGCTACAAGAAAGCATTATATGGAAAAAGTAAGGCAGTAGCCCCAAAATCTCTATCAGACAAATTTGAAAAGAGAGATAAGGATATGTTAGTAAACACGCATAAAAGTAGATTCAATAAATCAACACCACAAACCAGGTGGGCCTATTTTGTTTTATACCACGTGACAAGGGTTTAATGTATGGAATGCAATATAGTTTAAATTGTGTAAGTAAAAATAGAGGAAATATAAATTGACAACATAATGATTGCAAAATACCAATTTAATCTGTCAAATAATTCTATAACAAAACTAATACTTATGAACGAGTCTCAGTCACTCATGGCATACGATTGATGGCCCATCTCCCGCTGACTCCACCAGGAGTGGAAGTCAGACTAGGATGCTCAGGCAGTCATGGTGATGAGACCAGTAATCTTGACATTTTATCTATTGGGTGGGGTTATCTTGGCAGCAAGTGCAAATCAGTGATTGGTAACTGGAGCTCGGTGTGCACAGGAGGTAGGGCTGATAACATGGGGCATGTGTCACAAATAGAGTAAAAAGCAAAATAATTAAAAATATATATATATATATATATATATATATTATTTATGCCACTTCGATTGAATTGAATCTGGATTATGTAATGAAATTCATTCTGCGGTAATGTTATTTCATACATTGTTTTGTTACTAATATAACACATACTATTTTACGGATTGCTCATGCCAAATTTAATGTCTATTTTATTGTTTAGTGACAGAACTACAACAACAAATGAAAAGTTGTTACTAGGTGGAACCGAAGAGTAAATGGAAACTCCTGAGGAAAATTTATTTCAAAACTGACAATGTTTGTGGAATGAAAATTGAAATGCAATTACATTTGATGGACAAATCCATAGTTATTCAATTGACTGAAACATTCAAAGGTGGATGAGTTACTACTCAATGCGGGAACAAGAACTTAATCAATTGCAAACAAAGAATAAAATGAGAAAAGCAGCATATTAAAACAAAATTGTTGTTATTGTGTATACATATTGCATTTGACACTGATTCAGTATTGTATCTATTTATACAATAGAAACAGTATATATCACACAGCAATAAAAGTATCAGTTGTATAGAAAATACATTGAATATACCATTTGCTATTTCACTGCCTTGTATAAATCTATATTATCAATATAATAATATTGAAAAAAAAAATGTTGAAGTGAGAATTAAAGAGCAACTTTCCCAGTCATTTGACCTTCATGCATAAATTATCCCTTCATGCATTGAATCTGGATTTGCATTACATTACTGTCATCTGCATTTATTTGTTTGATTTAAGTTTATGCATAGTTGTGATCAGTGTCTATGCCTTTATCATTTTTGGAATCAGTAAATCATCCTCATCAATGGCATACTGGTGCCATCCATGTCTTTCTGTATTGAAATGTATGGCACTTACCTCTATTGTATATCCCTTATTGCTCCTCCATCCTATGCCTCTCAGTCATTAGCATGGCACAGCAGAAATATGAAAAATAATGTTACTATACAATACCATCAGTCTGTGCTTACATGGAATCCTGATTTCATTTTTCCGTCAAGACTTTCTCTTGTAATGACGATACGTTTTTGAAACCATGTCTACAGTCCGTATCACACATAGCATATCTGCACACATTGGGCAGGATTCACAAAGGAGATGCACCCAGCACTGGCAGCATCCCCCTACCTGCATCCCATTACATAGTCGCTTCATGTGGCGATACATTGCAATGTACAGAACACCCCACCTCACCACCCCAATCCATACCCACTGGCACCGTCAGGCAACAGGAGCCCTCCCAGTTGCCCATCAGCCATCCCATCCCCCCACCCACTCAGGGCACCTCCTAACCACTCCACACCATCATCCTTGCATATATCCCCATCAGCAGACATCACAAGCCACCCTTGTACTATCACTGCTGCCCACCAACAGAGCTGTCTGCGACTGACAGCTAATGTACATCCTGTAGCCCATTGGTGGATCCTGTCAACCAGTGGTCCTGCAGTTTGTACTTTACACTGTCATGAATGATGGTGTACAGTACACATTGCATGCCCACTGATCGCCAGGGTCCTCCAATGTGCTGCAGGATGTACATTAGCTGTCAGTTGCAGACAGCTATGTCGGCAGGCAGCAGTGGTGGTACAAGGGTGGGTTGCACTGCCCATCGATGGGGGACATATGCAGGGATGGGGTGGGGAGTGGATAGGGGGTGCCTTGAGGGTGGGGGGGGAAGACTGCTGGGTAACTGGGAGGGTGCCTGTTGACTGACGGTGCCTGTGGGTATGGCTCCGGGTGGTGGGGTGGGTATGTTCTGTACATTGCAATATATTGCCACATGAAGTGGTTGTGTAATGGGGATGTGGGCAGGGGGGCTGTCCTAAAATCTTGCTTGCCATGGAAGTGGAATTCCTACAAGGCTGTAGTCTGGGTGAGGGAGCACACTGGCCTGTCGGGGACTCATCCATGTGCCATGTGTTCATGGGACGCGGTTGTTTGGTGAGGAAGGGGTGCCTGTGGAATGGATGGGGCTCCCACTGTGGACCTCAGCCCCTTCAGGGTTCCTGGTGTAATTGGCTGGGTGCATCCCTGCATGGCACATGCAAATGTGGCCATAATGACATGCAAATTACCCATTGTGCCTTGTTTGTCTAATGGACCCATTTTCATGTTGTTGGCTGTGAATGGTGATAATGGGAGCAGTGCATCATGAGATGCACTGCTCCATTGGATTTTCAGCCTGCAAGGGGGTTGTACTCAGCACTATTCTCGTGGTTGGCGAACTGTGGAATCTACAGAGGGATGCGATGGGGAATTCCCCAACACATCTTCTGTGAATACCACAGCTGACGCTCGGTGCATCTCATATGCACCCGGGACATCAGAGATGCGCCGAACACAATTCCTTTGTGAATCCTGCCCATTGTTTGTATTATATGGTATCAAAATTAGTTTACAGCATTTTGCAATACTGTTATCTCAGAGATGGATGATGGAGGATCAATAAGGGGACTGTGATAGGGATATCTGACAGGCGCATATACATAGAAAGACATGGAATATTTTGAGCCATTCCTCTGCCATATAATGATGAGAGCATTACATCAATGAGCACATGAAAACACAATGCCTACTACATAATGCATGTTCACCCTGTAGAATTTAATAGGTCAGAATCCAAAATTAAAAAGGCAATGCAAGAATCTGTAATGAAATGCAATTACGTAATCAGTACAAGATTGGATAATTTATGCATAGAAGACTGAATATTCGTTCAAACATAACATTACCTATTAGCAAATTGTACCATAAAGTCTTGCTGGATTGAAGTACTGATGGATTGAATATACCAGGTAGGTAGTACTGTTATTTGGAAAATAAATGTTTTTTAGTAAAATATGTTAATAACTTTATGAAACTTCTCAAACATGCAATGCATAAAACAATAATGACAAAGAACAAGATACATGAGATAATGTTAAATTTAACATAAGTATTTAATTTTAAAACAAAATAACTATTAATGTCCTGCTGAGTCTTAAATCTCCCTGTATCCAGTGTATGTATCAGATGGATGTTTCTCCCTTATCCTTTTTACGGCACAGGCGGGAATTATTCGCCAATTTCCTCTGCCTAGTTTGCCAAACAACCAGAAAAAAATTTGATAAGCCATATTTATTTTTATTTAGTTTTTGTTTACCGGGTAGGTGCGCTAGCCAGCAGGTGACTATTTTCACGCACGACCAGGGAGAGTACAATACAGCATAACACATGGAAGCAAACAATACAACTGAGGCAACAACCATACAGAGTACATTCCAGACATATAGAGGCGGTTCCAGCTAGTCTAACATGATTTAGGCTATACTAAGCATGACCAGCAGGCCAAGAGCAAGGAGGTGTTTCAGGGTAGTATTGGTACAAGTAACGGGTAAGGAAGGAGTATAGGGCCAGAAGGAATGCTTGCTGCTTTATCGGGGAATGCATAGGGAGACTGCCGGGTTTGTGGTTTCCCCAACCAGGCAGGATGTTGTGGAGTGACAGGGAAGGGTGCAGGCAACAGGAATAGCGGGAGAGATAGTCGGCCAGTGCATCTCAGGAAGGAGGGGGTGGGCCGAGTATGGAGAAACATATGGAGCACCCAGCATCAGGAAAAGACAGGAGGAGGGGTAGAAGGAGTCGTAACCTGGTGGCCAGCAACAGCCAGCCTAAGCAGCAGCAGGGTACCTAGGGAAGTAAGAGAGATGCCAGAGAACATCCCGCGGCAGGCTAGAGGGATGCCAGGTTCATGGCCCCACAGTCGGGGGTGAAGAAAAAAGGGGAGGGGTGGACGGGAGAAAAAGGCGGCTTGAAATACGGCTATGGAGGTAGAAGGCGGGTAGGTGCAACCGGGCTGGCGGTTCCAAGGCTGGGCATAAGGAACGGTGGCAGTCCCAGGCCTCGGACATCCAGCGACAATGGTAGACAAGAGAAGGGGAAGGAGGAGGTATGGCCTTATAATACCAGCATGCACCTGTGGCAAGTTTGGGCAGTGCCCAGGTAGCGCAGAGGATAAGAGACGGGGGGAAGGGTGAAAGGTGCCGTAAACTGTCGACCATCAGCAGCCAGCCCGAGCAGCCGCAGGGTGCCCAGGGAAAGTAAGAGAGGATGCCAGAGACATCCTGGCGGCAGGCTAGAGGGACGCCAGGTTCATATCCCCACTGTCAGGGATGAAGAAAATGGGAGGGGTGGGTGGCAGGAAAAGGCAGCTTAAAATACGGCTTTAGCGGTAGGAGGCGGGAAGGTGCAGCTGGGCTTATGGTTCTGAGGCTGGGCATAAGGGCAAGGTGGCAGTCCCTGGCCGTGGACATCAAGTGGTAATGGAGGACAAGTGAGGGGAAGGGAGGAGGTGAGGCCTTACAGTACCAACATCCACCTGTAGCAAGTTTGGGCAGTGCCTAGGTAGAGCAGAGGATAAAACAATACATAATACAACAGTAATGTAGGTAGTAGTAAGGCAAACATTCATAAAAACCTATACATAATTATAACGATAGGGGAGTTTGAGGAGAGGGGTTGGATTTAAGGGAGAGAGAACAAAAGGAGGGTGGTCTGGAGACCAGTAGCAGGGGAGTGGGGAGTAGGGGCAGGGAGGATTCGGTGATGATAAACTCTAGAAAGAAAATAAACTGTAAATAATAGCTGCAGTTTGCTAATACCATTCATACTATGAATTTAACATCAGAGAATGCATAGTAATAGAATAAGATGCATACAGGAAAAGTGCAAAAATAAGATATCTTGACTAATTGGGATGCAGCACACCTGTGTCAAAGGAGGGACAGAAGGGACATGATTGAGGTCTTCAAATATCTTTAATGGATCAATAGGACAAGCCAAGATAGGGCTTTCCAGCTCAAAGAGGAGGCATCCACCTGGTGTGCACCCCATGAGACTGTTAGATGGGAGACAAAAGGGGAAGAAGAAGAGGCACTACTTCACTGAAAGAGTGGTGGAACACTGGAATGTCATACCAGCATAGCTAGTGGCTGTGGATACTGTGGAGGGATTCAAGAGGGGCTGGGACAAGTATAGTAGAAATGGTGAATCTAAACTGGGTCAGTGATAGGGACAGGGGGGAATACAGGGAAGGGGGAAACAACTGGGAATATGGGGGGGCAGAAAAAGGTGTCCTAAATGGACACTGATCCCCAGGCATACTCGATAGACCATAGGTCATACTCTGCTGTCTTCGTAGTATGTTAGTGTGTTAGATGTAAGGAACTGGGTATGTCTATGGGTATCATCAAGATAAAGGCAGTGAGTATATTCCATAATTAGAAAGGTGAATTAACTAGGGGACATAGTTTGAGACTACATGGAGGAGAGTCACTGGTGACAAGAGAGATGACAGTTCTTCACAGAAATTGAAGTGGACACATGGAAAATGTTCACATAGTCTGTGATAGGAGCAAGAACAGTTATATAGTTTAAGATGGCATGGGATAGTTATCTATGGCTGTGTGGGAACTGGAAAGTGGTCGTAGGAAACATGGTGGATTCGATAAGGGCGAATGATGGCAGTCTATATTGTCAGGAGTGTCTTTTTCTAAAGACAATATTATATTATCCTAAGATCACCTGATGTAATACCTAAAGAACGTATTGGGTCAAACAGTTAATTTGACATGGTGTAGAAATTCCAGCTATGTACCAGCATGACCACTAAGTTGGATGTATGTATTAGTATCCTGAAGACTTACCATTTCATCATATAATTGTATGCTGTTGTCCTGTATATCATCAAATGGAAAAAAAGTATATTTCTTACAATTGTTCTTTTTTTTAACAACTTTAGAATAACAATGCTTTTAACAATATGTGTTACTTAAAAAGGAGAGCCCTAAAGGCCGCGGGCTTCCCAGCCTTCACCACACTCCTCTCAGTGCCTGCTTTCAGATGGTAGAAGCCCTGCTGAGAGCCTTAACGGCCGCGGGCTTCCCAGCCTTCACCACACTCCTCTCATTGCCTGCTTTCCGATGCCAGAAGCCCTGTGGAGAGCCCTATAGGTAATAACAGCCTCCCTCCTAGCCAGCATTTGTGTGGGGTGTGTTTGTCTACTATTACATAGATTACATTGATTACATAGATCTTTCAAGCATTTATTTAGACTTTCATCCATATTCTGCTTGCCTTACTATTTCATATAATTTGGTATTTGTTCAATATACAATTATCAAACCTAGTTTTAAACTGAGTTATGGTACTACTCTCTACTACCTCCATTGGTAAGCTATTCCACAAAAGGGGTACCCTGAGGCTAAACCAATGCCTTCTCTTCAGTGAATTCCATTTTTTCAATGTTAGTTGTAAAGGATGACCTCTGCTAGGATATATTCCTTGCTTAAGTGACAATCCGTAACTGTTTGCCATTTGTTTGTTCTGAAGTGCTTTGTAAGCCATACACGTGTCCCCTCATGTCGTTCTAAATTGGAGAGTGTATAGTCCTAGTTTCCTTAGTCTTTCTGTGTACGTCACCCCATTACAGCCTGATATAACTTTTGTAGCTCTTTTCTGAACCCTTTCCAATTTCGTAATATATTTTTTTGTAGGGTGACCGTATCTGTACCCCATATTCCACATGGGGTCTAACCAATGAACGGTACAACGGGAGCATCACCTAACTATCTCTACTACCTATGTGCCTCAGTATACAATTTAAGTTGCGACTTGCCTTACTTGCCAGCATGTTGCAATGTTTGCTAAAATGGAGGTCTGGTGTTATAGTTATTCCCAGGTCCCTTTCCTGTATTGTAGATGGCAGGACTCTGTTCCCCAGATTCTATACTGTGTTTGTTATGTCTCCCCATGTGCATAATATAGAGAATAAAGTATGGGTCAGGGTGTGTAACAAGACGTTTACACACACCCAAGAGGTTAGATGCTACATAAACCCCGAGAGCTAAGCTCGAGGGGTTTATCAAAAGCATCTAACCCCAAGGGTGTGTGTAAACTTCAAGTTTATACACCCCAACCCATTTTTTATTTTATATACTTGCTGGGTTTGCCTTTTTCATCACAGCAATTATATAAAATGAAGGTTCCTGTGTGGCCCTAGCGTGGTTAGATTTCAGCGTGCTTGGCCCGTGACTCACCGTTCGGTTTTCTATTTTTTGAAAAAAAAAAATTCAGTCTGTAGTACAATGTCTACTTTACATTTCCCTTGCAGATATTCTTTTTAAATTGGCACTTACCACCAAGTTCTAGTGGTGGTTCAGTCTTCCAGGGGAAAACATACTGTCAGTGATCAGAAGGGACAAGCTGCAGCAGGGCATGCGCAGAGTGGGGAAACCGTGCATGTGTTTACCGTTACAAACACTCCTTTATAATGGCAAATTACGCCACGGTTTCCCTATGGGAAAAAGGCAGAGCCAGTTATTATAGAACATTTATCTAGATTCATGGCCAATTTGTATTTGATTGCCCAATTATAAATTTCATTAAGTGCTGATTGCAGAATTTGTCCATCCCCAACACTATTAACAATTGCCCCTATTCTACAGTCATCTGCAAATTTCATAATCCAGATATTAGGATGTGAGCACTTCAGGGATGTCACATATATGTTGAATAAACAAGGACCTAAGATGGAGCCCTGAAGAACTCTACTTGTCACCTCAGCCCATTCAGACATGACCCAATTTATTGCCACCCGTTGTCTTCTATTTGTCAGCCATTCTCTCATCCAGTTAATTATATTCAAGTTTAAGTTGTTTTCTTCCAGGACACTTATTAGTTCTTCATGGGGGAGTTTATCAAATGCTTTGGAAAAGTCCAAAAAAGCCACGTCTGCTGAGTCTCCTAGGTCAATTATACTGTTAACTTGTTCATAAAGGACCAACATGTTTGTTTGACATGATTTTGATTTACTGAACCCATGTTGTGCCTTATCCTGAAGATTATTCTGCTCCAGGTGTTTAATTATAATATATTTTAATATACCCTCCAAAACTTTGCCCAACATTGACGTGAGGCTCACTGGTCTAAAATTTTCGGGTTTAGTTCTTGATCCCTTTTTTAATATGGGTATCACCACTGCCTCCTTCCAGTCCTGTACTACCTCCCCCCTGTCAAGGGCTAGCTGAAAAACATAAGTCAGTGGGGGTACACTAGCATCTGCAATTTCTTGCAATACTCTTGGATGCATGTTGCCAGGTCCAGGTGATTCTTTTTTTTGATATTTTTCAACCTATCCCTAACTTCTACGACATCTATTTGAATGGCCCCTACTATTGATTTAGCTATATTTTCTATCTTAGCTAAAGTACTATAGTTAAACACTGAACAAAAGTAATTGTTTTGAATGTTTACTAATTCTTTACAGTATGAAATATTTCCTCCATTACTCATAAATGGTCCAATACTGTTCTGCCCCTGCTTACTTTTGTTTATATGTGCATACAATAACTTGTAATTGTCTTTAACCTTCTTGGCCAATTCTAATTCATAAGCTACTTTTGCTGTTTTAATAGCTTTTTTGGTTGATTTGACCAAGTCCTTATATATCATCATACCCTGAATGTCCTTTGTATGATGCACAATTTTTAACACTTTATTCTTTTGTTTAACCATAGCTTTGATATTATTGCTGAACCACCCAGGTGTGATCCTCCTCGTCCCGTATTTCCTTATTTTAGGAATATGAACAGCCACTTCCTTATTTATTTTTTTAACTAGGATCCCCAAGCTTCTTCAGTATTAGTATCTCTGAACTCTGGTTCCCAGACCCAATTGCTCAAATTATTTTTTAGGGTTGTAAAATCAGCTTTACTAAAATTAAGTATTTGCATAGAATTAATATTCATGAGTTCTGCTGTAGTCTCCTTAATGTAAAAATTCACAGAACAGTGATCACTGGTACCTAGAGGGGCACTTGTTGCAATATCACCCAACCGATCTCCCATATTAGTAAATATGAGATCCAGAATGTTACTTCCTCTGGTACCCTGAAGCACTTTTTGCTCCAATCCAGCATTGTCCATAGCTTCCAGGTACTGTTTGTCTATGCTGGAACCTCCTTCCAGGTTTACCCGGTCTATACTTGGTAGATTAAAATCCCCCAAAATGATATTTTCTGAGGGGTCCAAGTTAGAGATACGTTTAAGTATTATGTTGTCTACCTGTACAGAATTTGAGGGTGGCCTATACACCACCTCTAAGTTAATTTTCACTTTATTTGATAGTAAAAGTTTAACCCAGAGCATTTTCACTTGATTTTCTTCATGTACAACTCCTTCGCTAACTATGTTATCTTAGTATATACAGCTATACCCTCTCCTCTTTTATATTTTCTGGATTTTGAATATAAGTTGAAGCCAGGTATATTCTTCCCATTTATGTCACCATCCTCCCACCAGGTTTCAGTTATAATGGCTATATGTATTTCTGTATGGTCCAGTATATATTTAAATCCATCCATTTTATTTCCCAGACTTCTGGCATTAATTAATATTCCTTTCCAGTTGTAATAGGATGTAGTAGTGTGATCAGATTTTTTGGCTACGTTCCTGGAAAGCCTGCTCTCCCTACCCAGTTTAAATGAAGCTTGATTACTTCATTCATTTTTGTACGCACCATTTGTATTCCAATTTTATTCAGGTGCAGACCATCTGGTTTGAAAACTGCTTTATTTTGAAAGGGTATAGTATTGTCCATATAGCCAATATTTTGTAATTTACAAAATTGCCTTAACCAGTTGTTTACCCTGGTGATTTCATTGTTTTTATAATCTTATATCCCCCTTGTTGGTAAAATACCAGAAATTAATATTTTTCCCCCTTTATTTGTTAATCTTTCAACAATGTGTTTGTAGTTTCTTTGAATGGTATTTAAATCATTAACCCCTATATCGTTGGTTCCAACATGCAAAATTACCAGCGGGTTGTGTGTCCCTTCCATTAGCCCCTCTAATAGTCCATCTATGTCTGTTAATTTGACCCCAGGAAGTGTGCTCACCACAGCATTCTCTTTTCTGCCTTTACATATAATAGTGTCCGTGGTCCTGTTTGAGTAAATTACTGCTATGTTGTCTTATCATTGGCTTTACTTTCCATATGAAAACCCTGCAGTTCTTTTCCTTTCCTAGGCTCTGGGTCTAAGTGCAGACTGGTTCCTTCCAGGTGTTTATTACTCAAGGGATAACTAGTTGCTGGGTGTTGGGTCTCGTCTTTTAATGTATACTGGTCCTGTAAATTTTCTAGTCCCGCTAGCTGACCATTCTCTGCTAAAGTCTCGAATTGATTTGGTGACATAAAAGAATTCTGTAGGGATTTACATCTTTTTCCTGAACTTCTACATCCCTTTAGTACTGGTTCCCAGTTACCAGAATGCTCCCTTATGGCAATGGGGCTAGGGGCCTGTTGTTCAGAACATATTGCAATTACTTGGTTGTTAGTATCTTGTGTGGCTATATTATGTTCCGTTGTACAGTATCCAGAAAATGTTCTAGTTCATTTATTTCTTTGTGTACCTCCAATCTTTTATACAGCCCTTTTAATTCCTCCCTCAAAGTTTCAATCAGTATGCAATTATCACAGCAGAAGTCCTTGCATTTTGACCCTTCGGTGTACATTTTACACTTTGTGCACTGCTTCTGATACTTCTTAGCCTTAGCTTTAGTTTGGGCCATGATGCTTAAGATGTATTCACCTCCAACTTTGTAACTTCAAAGTATATTTGTTTGCACCCGCTTTCTTTAGTAATAAGCCCCTCTATTATTGTTTATGTACCTGGAATAGTCAGTTGCTTAAACATACTATTACTATCCTCCAACTGCAACTGATTGTTTTTGGCTGCTGCAATCTTCTGGACTCCTGCACTGGACTACGTTGCTTTTCTGCTGGAGCTTTAGGACTGTGTGTAGCTGAATACTGTCTGTATTTATAGTCACTTTAGTGGGACTGCAGTTACTAATGTAGCTATACTGATTTGCTGGGGAATGCTGTTTGTCTCCTCTCTGGGGATTACTCTAATAGCCTGCTTTAGTTAGTCTCTTAATGCTGTTCTGTTCACATTTCACTGTGCATGGTTGTTTAAGCTGCTACCTGTGTTTGGCTCTGTAGGGGAAGAAGGTCTCCTGAGTCTCAGTTGCATTTCTGAAGTGCCTACAGTCTCCATTGTGTCTCCTAGCCCACTCATATGCTTGCTCATGTGCAGTAGAGTGTGGCCTGAGGCTTGCTACCTATCTACTATCTGCTACCTGATGCTCTGTCCCTCTCCCACTGCATGCTAATGTTGATTTCATTGTTCTCCTCTCCATCTTAGGCTGCGGGCTTCCCAGCCTTCACCACACTCCTCTCAGCATCTGCTTTCAGATGCTAGAAGCCCCCACAGAGAGCCTTAAAGGTAATAACAGCATCCCTCCTGGCCTGCATTTGTGTGGGGTGTTAGCCCATCGATGCTGTGAGTCGACTGCCACACCTGCCCAGCCATCCTCCCACCCAAGGGTATCCCTTAATTTAAGGACCTCCCCTGGTCAATAACTTCCTTCTTGTTTTTTCCTAAGTCCCTACATTTCCCTTTGCAGTTTATACTGTCCTCTCACTAGAGGGCAGTGCTCTGTACTCCTCTTATCTGATCAGATTCTCCTATTACCTCTCTGTCCAGTCGTTTGTCTCATCGCCCTCTCACTCTCACTTCCTTTTCTTCCCATATCTACCTCTCTTCACTCCCACTACCAATCCCCTGCCTCACCTCCTGCGCTATTTTTTTTGGCCACTAGGAATCACTATTTCTCCCCTGTTTTCCTACCTCCTGCCCTCCTTTCTACACCCTTACCTTCTCCGCTCCACTCTATTTCCCTGTTCTGTAACACTCTGCTCCCCAGGGATTTGAACCGTTGACAATCTGTACTGCAGTCGGTGACCTTGTCACTGCATCATTTGGCCTACTGCTTCATTCCCTTTTGTCCACCTTATACTTTGCTTGCCTCCCATCGCTACCATGGTGTCTTGTGCTCCCTGCTACTTCACTGCCCCAACTACTCCCCACTCTTTCTGCTCCTCCTTTCCTTAATGACCCCTTCAATCAACTGCCACTGCCAATCCCCTCCCTCTTTCTTCCAACTCTTCTCACCCCCCACCAACATACTCTGCCTGTTTCACCTCACACCACAAGCCCTCTGCCTCTCACCCACCCTGATCCACTCCCAGCCACCCCACCTCCTGCCCACCCACCTGCCACTGTCCACCTCTGCCCCATGCCTACCCTCCTCACTTTCCCCATGCTTCGCTCCCTTCCCACCCACTGCTCTACTTCTAACTCCCCCACCTCCAGCACTCCCACTCCCACTGTATGCAATACTTAGCAGCACTCAGAGTGCTTGCTTTTCTCCTCATGCTATCCGGCAATGTTCACCCTAATCCTGGGCCCCCCACTACTTCCCCTCCTTATACTCCGGTGCCTCACTTGCTCTGCGTTGCTTCCAAGAACATTTGTAGTCTGTTAAAAATAACTCCCTGACCTTCAGGGATGGATTGCTCTACAGCAACCTGACATCTTGGCCATTGTTGAAACTTGGCTTACGTAGGCCACCCCTGATGCCACTGTTGCCCTCCCAGGGCACACCCTTTTTAGGACTGAGTTCTGTACAAAGCATGGTGGAGGATGTGTCATATACCTCTGCGACTCAATCCAGGGGCATGCCCTCCCCCCCTCCTCAACTCAGCTATGGTGCCTGAGCTATTTCTCTCAAAATTACTCCTGATCCCTCTAGAGTCCCTTTATATCTAACCGTAGCGTACATTCCTCCTAGGCACCAATACCTTGCCTCCCTGTCTCTCCTTGACTATCTTTCCTCCCTACCCCCAAGATGGAGCATATTGTACTTGGTGATCTAAATATAAACTAGCCTGCTGGACCCGCCTCCCAGGCCAGGGATGTTGCTGCTGCACTAGACCTTACTCAACTCAACACACAGCCCACCCGATCCAACCCAGTCACTGGTATCTCTACCTTACTTGAACTTGTTCTCTCCAACAAGCCTCAAAATATCTCCAGCCTCACTGTGCTCCCTGATATGCTCAGTGACTACTCCCCTATCACCTTCTCCTGGTCGTGCAAGAGGTCTAAACAGCCGCCCAAACTAACCACCCATCAACTCCTTGTGATAGGGTGCAGGTGCACATGGGCAATCAGGTAGCGTGACACATCACCAGTTCATTTTAAATAGTTCAACATTTATTTTTATAGTTCAGAATCTTCATCAGTAGCAGGACAGATTAAACACAATGGACTGATCTGGCAGCTTAATCTTCCATTTACCACAGAAAATAATTACTTCTTACTCCTTAGAGCACAATATCATAACGCCTTGGAGTTTACCTCCAGCCCCAAAAGCAATCTGAATCTTATGCTCAGCATACAGCTTTTATACCCTGCAGGGGTCAGGTGACATCTTAACCCCACCCCATACTTTACTTCTAACAACATATCTTTATCTACAACAGTTTTATATTACATAACATATCTAAACATCTTATAAGTAACATAACCTAATGTCATGCACAAAAGTGAATTACAGTCTTTCTGTGGAGTTTGAATACATTCTCTGATACCAGCAAGCACCACCCCTTATTGCACAGCATAAAATAACTGAGAAAATGGCCAGCCAGCTCTTAAGAGTGAGCTGCAGTGGAAGGTGAATGGACTTCATAGCTTTGAAATGCCTGAAGATGCTGAAAACCCCTCGTTTCATGATAGACTCAGAAATAGCACCAAAGTAGAGAAATTCATCTCTGGAGGGTATGAAGAGCTATCCTTAATATTTTCCAAAAGAACAAATATAATTTATATAACACTAGAAGGCTAAATGCCTTCACGACTGTGCACACATTCGAGCAGAAAACAGCCGCTCGTATACGCATGGTCGCGCAGGAGCTCAGTGGCAATTTTTTACAGGAAAAGACGCATTTTCTAAGAGCTCTTGTAAAGAGGACAGAATAGGGGACAGGGGAAAAAAACAAGAGGTCCTCTAATATTTTTAAACTTTACAAAGCACAAGCAAGCCCTCAAAAGTGCAGCAGGAAACAAAACCAGGGCTTAAACCGAATGTTTAAACAGCACCCTGCAATGGATTTCACCGAGGGTTGTTTCCTTACAAAAACCCTCACTACTAAACATACAAGCAGGTAATTAACAAAGAGAATAAACCTGCAAAACTAGAAATAGCTCGATACATACTTTTAATAAAAGGACAGAACAGGGGAGGTTCTATACATTATTATATAACCTACAATACTTAAGCAAATCCATTTCCTGATGGCTGATATTTCAGCCCATCAGCATCTATAGCATTTAAAGCCTCACAGTATTTTATTTATTCCCCTCCCAGATCATTTTCTACTTCTTTAAATTACTTCAGAAATGCAACACCTAAAGCGCTCATTTCTTTTCCAAGCGCTAACTTCTTACTTTTTTAATGCAGAGAAAGGGGGGGAGGTTGTTCTAAGTTACGGCAAACCATTAAGAAATGCTGTTTCTTTCTAACACAATACAATGCTTATTTAAACACTTCCAAAGCATCAGATAATGACACAGAAACAGTTATGGGTCTGTTTAACCATCTTTACCCATAAATCTTTCACTCATTATTGTAATTTTTTAAATGCTAGGATGCAAGATTTAAACAAGCTTAAGGCTCAGTTAATGGCGTCCCTTATTTTGATATTTAAGGGACCCCATCTACTAACCCTAGTATATTTACTTCCTCAACCGGAGCATTTATTATGCAGTAACTTAAAGAAAATTAGCACAGCTAAATGTACAATATGACTGTGCAACAATGCATAAAAGCGCAGTACCCCTTTTTTGGTCACAGCCAGCAGAATGTTTTTACCAATCCAAGTATAGACTCGGAAAACAAACAAAATAAAGGAAATATATACATAATTCCAGGATCCCCTGACCTTTCACAGAGGCACTCTTGACACTCCTCCCTGCCCAAGAGGGCAAACATTTATTTGGTTGTCCTACTCCTCTATATTTTCTTTATGTTCAGGGAGGGGCTTGGTTGAGCTCCGGACCACCCACACTTAAGAGCTCCACCCCAGGGTCCCATTAAGTACGGATCTGATCAAATAACATAATTCATGCTTTTACCCTGGGGTTTATAACCAATATCAATGGGAAATAATCTCTGTCACACTTCATAATAGCAGCCTCCCTCCTAAACAGTATAAGTCTTAAAGGTATATTGTAGTGACTATCCATATAATCAGAATGCATCTAAAAACATAATTGTAAAAGAAATTAAAAATATAGAAGAAGGGAAAAAGAACAGACCCAGCTGAAGGGGTCCAACCCCTTAGTTGTAAAGAGAAGACAAGTTAAGAAAAGCATTACAGAAATATGCATACATTTACTGGTCTATCACTATACTAATAACCCTTAGTCAAATTAATCCTATTCATTTATTTTACTGTGGTGAAACCAATGGTAATCCCGCACCACAATTTGATCCATAGGATTCATTCCACTTACCACCAAGTCAGGTCTCCCAACATGGCAACATGAAATCTCAAACAATTCACATCCTAAAGCCCCAATGTTGCACCCCTTTAACTAGTAACCCCCTCGTTTCCTCAACAATCAAAAATTACCCAAAATATACTAGGATTCAAGTCCTTGATGGGGAGCCACTTAGGTACACAATATGCAGAGGGCTATTCCTCTAGTCCCCTCACCAACTGTGTTACTCTTTATGAAGCATACAGTAACAACAGTACCCATTGTGTACATTTACATTCTATTATTATTAAGGGCACCTAAATTAGCAAACCCCTTTCCTACTGTGTAATAATAAACTAGAAGCGTCTACCATCTACAGCTCATGTCCCTTTGGATCACCCTCCCCTTTTTCCAAGGGAGCCAATTATTACGTTCCTTTCCCTTCTGTACTATACTTGTTTCAGTTTGCCATGTCTGTCTATACTGAATGGCTGCCAACTTCCTTAAATAAAGAGCCACTTTACTATACATCCCAGACCAATGAAAAGAAGGAATGAGACGCCCCAAAAATTCCTCTTGATTCATGTGCTTAGTGTTTATACATAATGCATCTAAGACATCCTTTCTATATCTACAAGGTACCACCACCCTAGAATCTACTTGCTTAGTACGGGGGTTTGGCCTTATATGGTAAAATATCTCATCCTTCACTTCGTACCACCATAACTGCTCTTTCCCCCCATCCATACCTGTTCTATCTTTATTCAGGGTAACCGAGCTACTTAACTGTTGAATTTGAGGATCCTCAGCCCGTACAGTTTTTCAGCAAGCAGCAGAGAAATTAATAACATTATTTTCAGAATTTTCACATATCAATAAACAAGTCCCTTCGGCAACTACTGCCTCTTCTGTTTTGCTTGTATCCTTCACCCCCAGATACCAAAACCGTCTCACCTGGGGACTTGTCTGATGTCAATCTTTCATTATCTCCATCCCAATACATTCCCTGGAACATGGGTAGAACAGGAAGCTGGTCCTCAACACAATCCACACAGTCCACACAGGACATCTTTTCTGCCATCTTCACAGGCCTTTGAAACACAGGGTTGTCCCTTATTACCATCAATTGGCTCCACACCTCCTGGTACCTTCATTCTGCTTCTTTCCACCGGCTCTCTGCCTCCATCCAGTGGTTAAACAGCCACCGTAAAGCCTCCATTTGGTCACTCCTCTGGTCAATCAAGGTTCCACAGTGGCTCCTCATTTTTAACTTAGCCTGTTCAAGCAAGGCCTCACCATCATCCCCGGACCATCGCACAGCTGGCTCCATCACCGGGACAAAGTCCTCTCACCAACAGCCAATAAGGATAACCAGTCCGATGTACTGTCCTGTTATGATCACTGCCCACCAGACCTTACGCAGGTCACTAATATCCCACCACTGCCACCATATGTGATAGGGAGCAGGTGCACATGGGCAATCAGGTAGCGTGACACATCACCAGTTCATTTTAAATAGTTCAAAATTTGTTTTTATAGTTCAGAATCTTCATCAGTAGCAGGACAGATTAAACACAATGGACTGATCTGGCAACTTAATCTTCCATTTAGCACAGAAAATAATTACTTCTTACTCTTAGAGCACAATATCATAACTCCTTGGAGTTTACCTCCAGCTCCAAAAGCAATCTGAATCTTATGCTTAACATACAGCTTTTATACCCTGCAGGGGTCAGGTGACATCTTAACCCCATCCCTATACTTTATTTCTAACAACATATCTTTATCTACAACAGTTTTATTTTATATAACATATCTAAACATCTTATAAGTAACATAATAACCTAATTTCACACACAAAAGTGAATTACAGGCTTTCTTTGGAGTTTGAATACATTCTCTGATGCCAGCAAGCACCACCTTTTCTTGTACATCATAAAATGACTGAGAAAACGGCCAGCTGGCTCTTAAGAGTGAGCTGCAGTGGAAGGTGAATGGACTTCATAGCTTTGACATGCCCAAAGATGCTGAAAACCCCTCGTTTTGTGATAGACTCAGAAATAGCACCAAAGTAGAGAAATTCATCTCCGGAGGGTATGAAGAGCTATCCTCAATATTTTCCAAAAGACCAAATTACATTTATATAACACTAGAAGGCTAAATGCTTTCACAACTGTGCACACATTCTAGCAGAAAACAGCCGCTCGTATACGCACGGTTGCGCAGGAGCTCAGTGGCAATTTTTTTACAGGAAAAGCCGCATTTTCTAAGAGCTCTTGTAAAGAGGACAGAATGGGGGACAGGGGAAAAAAACAGGAGGTCCTGTAATATTTTTAAACTTTACAAAGCACAAGCAAGCCCTCAAAGGTGCAGGAGGAAACAAAACCAGGGCTTAAACTGAATGCTTAAACAGCGCCCTGCAAAGGATTTCACAGTGGGTTGTTTCCTTACAAAAACCCTCACTACTAAACATACAAGCAGGTAATTAACAAAGATGGGATACCTGCAAATCTAGAAACAGCTTTATACATACTTTTAATAAAAAGACAGAACGGGAGGTTCTATTCATTATTATATAACCTACAATACTTAAGCAAATCCATTTCCCAATGGCTGGTATTTCAGCCCATCAGCATCTATAGCATTTAAAGCCTCACAGTATTTTATTTATTTCCCTCCCAGATCATTTTCTACTTCTTTAAATTACTTCAGAAATGCAACACCCAAAGTGCTCATTTCTTTTCTAAGAGCTAACTTCTTACTTTTTTAATGCAGAGAAGGGGGGGGGGTTGTTTTAAGTTACGGCAAACCATTAAGAAATGCTATTTCTTTCTAACACAATACAATGCTTACTTAAACATTTCCACAGCATCAGATAACGACACAGAAACATTTATGGGTCTGTTTATCCATTTTTACCCAAAAATCTTTCACTCATTATTATAATTTTTTAAATGCTAGGATGCAAGGTTTAAACTAGCTTAAGGCTCAATTAATGACGTCCCTTATTTTGATATTTAAGGGCCCTAATCTACTAACCCTAATATATTTACTTCCTCAACCAGAGCATTTATCATGCAGCAACTTAAAGAAAATTAGCACAGCTAAATGTACAACGTGACTGTGTAACAATGTGTAAAAGCGCAGTACCCCTTTTTTGGTCACAGCCAGCAGAACGTTTTTACCAATCTGAGTATAGACTCGGAAAACAAACAAAATAAAAGAAATATATACATAATTCCAGGATCCCCTGACTTTTCACAGAGTCACTCTGTGACACTCCTACACCGTGGTAAACTAGCCCAACTAAAGGAGCACCTTGCTGGTTAGGATTAGTCCCCTGCTGATCTTGCCCCCTGCTGATCTTGCCCCGACATTGACACAGGTCTCCTACACTTTATCCAAATATTCAATGAGGTCTGTGACACCTTTGCTCCCCTTACCAAAGTAATCATCAAAGACTTCGAGGCTCCCTGGATTGCTGCCTCTCTACTCACACTCATGCATCACAGAGACAACAGAAGGCCTCCAACGACATGCATGCCACTGCACTGCTGAAATAAGTGCCTGGGCTATCCGCAGCCAAGGCTGATCATTCAGGTCTACCTTTCCTTCCTTCTGGGGCTCATCCTGTAATTTTTGGAACAATATCAAGGAATTCAATGGCAAGGCTGTGCCCCACTTCACAGCTCATAGTAAATGGAGTCCTGTCTACTGAACCCATGGCAATTGCTGACTGCCTAAATAGTTCCTTCTCTGACCTCTCATCTATCCTCCCTGCAAATTTTTTCAACCCTGTCCCCTTCCCCCTCCAGTCCAATTGCACATTCACAGTTCTATTTTAGGGCCCTCTCCCCACATGAGGCAAGGCCTTATCTGCTCAGAGCACTCAAGGGCACAGGCCACAGTAGTGATACCCTTGACACTAAGCTCCTCAAAAGAGTTCTAGATGCTGTCCTCTGCCCCATTACCAAACTGCTGAACTGTTCCCTCTGTCTTAGCCAATTCCCCCTAGTTTGGAAAACAGCTGTGATCACCCTGCTTCATAAAAGTGATGCTCATACCTCCCCCAGTAACTATCACCCTATCTCAATCCTCCCCCTCTCTCCAAAGCTCTGGAAAAAATCATGGCAGATGAGCTCACAGACTACCTTTGTACCTATAACCTCCTCTGCCATGAACAACACAGCTTACGTCGGGCACAAAGCACCACTACTGCCCTTATTGAATTCTCAAACTTCCTTCACTCAGCAGTTGATAAAGGCCATGTTGCTGGCTCTGTTTTCATTGACTTGTCGAAAGCCTTCAACACTGTCAACCATTCCGTTCTCCTCTCCTCTCCTCTCTCTAGCCCTTTGGACTCTCACAGGGTGTCCTGGAGTGGTTTCTCAGCCATCTCTCCTCCCAATCCCAATGTGTCAAAATTGGCTCCTCCATCTCCAGTCCCTGCCACTCTGTTCTGGTGTCCCCAGTGCTCCATCCTGGGGCCCTTAATCTTTAGCCTCTATCTGAACATGCTCCCCACCACCTGTGATGACAAGCTCCTACTCTACGCTGACAATGCTGTCCTGTTCACCTCTCATACTAACCCTCACCTTCTACGAAACTCCCGCCAGAACTCTTTCAACAAGGCTGAAAGCTGGTTCTCTGATCATAGGCTTGTTCTGAACCTTAAAAATACAAAAAACATGCTCTTTGCACAGCACCAAAGTAAACTCAAGAACTTTCCTCTTCAAATTTTATCTAGTACCCTCCTCCTCCTTGAACAAAACTCCTCCTTCAAATACCTTCGCATCCTCTTTGATACCGCTCTGTCTTTTCATGACCACATCCGCTCTCTTTGTTCTGCTGCCAACTCTAGGATTGGTCTATTATACTACCATAGAGACTGTCTCCCCCCTGAAATGCTACGGCTGGCCATCTCTTCCTTGGTATTGTCCCTAGTGGACTATGGTCTGCTTATCTATGGTGCTGCTGACAAAACTGCACTGCACAACATTAAGTTTTCCCTCAACAAGGCCTGCCGGCTGTTCACTGGCTCTAACTGCCTTACCCATACCTGCATGCTGTATTCCCTCTTCAACCTCCTTAATCTTGATGAGAGACTAATTTATCAGTCATGCCACTTGACCAAAAAAATCACTGCAGGTTTGGCACCTCCTGGTCTGTCCTCCATCATCTGCCAACACCCCCCCCTCTACTTGCAGCTCCGTCCTCTCCCCCCCTGCAAGTTCCCAGAGTTAGGACCTCCCTGGCTCAGAGGTCTTTCTGTTACCATGCCCCATCATTGTACAACTCCCTGCCAGTATCAATTACCTCTCTGCAAAGACTAGGACCTTTCAAAATGGCTCTCAGAAGTCACCTCCTCACCTCCCACACTGTGATTGTCCAGGCTGAGCATCCCCTGTTTGGATCCTCTTTTTGATGTTAGCATGCTTTGTCAACATTTTTCTCTCATCAACTTTGTTTAATTCACAATACTACTTGTACATAGCCCTGATTGTTGTTATTTACTATTTCATTACTGCTTACATGTTCTTGGTGTTCAGACATGGAGCCTTTTTATCTGGTCCCTATATGATTTGTTATGCATATTATCACATGTATTCTTTCTTCTTTCTTCTTATTTTGTGCCTGTTATCATTGTACACTATTTTTGATTGATGTGGTGCCTTTGTAAACAAGTCTCTGACTCAAAGGGTTGTAATTCCAATGTTTCTCAAATAAATAAATACAATTAAAAATGTATAGAGTGCATTTCTGCTAAAACTGGGCAACAAACAACTAACAAATTAATTGACAAATAAATCACTAATATTGTTGTCTGAATTATTTAGATACACAGACAGCTCAAACTCATATTATAAGTTAGATGGTTTATAAATACTGTCACTTACTCCTCAATTGTATGTTCATCTCCAACAGATCCCTCATATTGGACATATTGATTAAAGGATGATTCCATCACATACTGGTCTAGACAGTTACTATGAAAACCTAAGTGTTCTGTAATGCATGTTATGTTCTCAAATTCAGCAATCCTATGTCTTATTGGTACGTAGAATGTACAGCACCACTCCTCTAATCAGGTTGGCATTGAAAAATATTTCAAACAGGTACACCTGTAAGAATAGTGAAATAAAATTATATAGCGTATAGTGGAGCATTGTTCTGTATAGAAATCTATCCTTTTCAAGTTGATGTTGCAGCACAGTTCAAAGGACATGTGATACGATAGAACGTGGAGAAACATTAGAAATATGAGTGGGTGGGGTAGCAAGATTGGTAGTGTTATACAGAGGCCTACAGCAGATGGTGCTGGTCTTCAGGAACACCAACTTCAAGAGGATGGGAGAAGTGGTAAAGTGATTCCTGCGCAAAATTCAACCAGATATGGACACTCATCAAAGATGGAAACTGGAAAACTGGGGGTTAGTATAGTCAACATAAATCTACTGCAGGGCCCATACTAAGCGGGCTAGAAGACAGGAACAAGGTGGATACAGGACTGTATCATCGGTTTACATATGTATAGCAGAAAAGGGGGAGCAAACAGAGTGAAGGCCATCGAAGAAGAATAATAATAGAAGGGGTACTAATACAGAGCCCTTGGGGGAATGCCAGTGCTAATCGGGAGGGTAGAGGAGGGAAGGTGTCATACAAGATCTTAACTGATTGGGTTCTGACAATAAGGTGGGCCTTGAAACAGTTCTAGGTGGAGGGAGAAAGGCCAGCTGCCGGGAGTCAGTCGAGGAGAAGGCAGTAATAGACGATGTCCAAGACATAGAAACATAGAATTTGAGGGCAGATAAGGACCGCTTGGCCAACCCAGTCTGCCCATTTCCCTACCTAATGGATAAGCTGCAGATCCTAGTTAACCAGCAGCCTACTTCTTTCTACCCCACCCCCTAGAATTGCCTTATGACTGTCCCATGCATGCTTGAATTTCAACCACTGTTTTGACTCCACAACCTCCTCCAGAAGGCCGTTCCATGCATCCACAACCCTCTCTCTGAAAAAAATACTTCTTACATTACCTCAGGCCCACCCCCCATCTTCAAATTGTACCCTTGTTCTTTGCACCTCTTTTTGAAAGATGCTACCTCACTGGACTTTGTTAGTTCTCTTGGCGGTACTTGAGGTTTCTATCATGTCTCCCCTCTCCCCTTTCCTCGAGGCTATACATATTAAGCTCTATAGTCTCTCTCTTCATATGTCTTCTGGTGCAGACCCTGCACCATTTTAGTTGCCCTCCTCTGGACAGCTTCTATCCTGTCTATGTCCTTATGGAGACTGGGTCTCCAGAACTGCACACAGTACTCCAGATGGGGTCTCACCAGCTGTCTGTACAGAGGGATAACAGCTTCCTATTTTCTATTGGTGATGCCTCTCCCTATGCATCCCAGTATCATCCCAGTCCTCCTTATTGCCCTCTCACATTGCTTGCCCACCTTTAAGTCATCTGATATGACTACCCACAGGTCCCTTTCCATTTTTGTTGTTGTTAGTATCTCACCTCCCATTGTGTACTCTTCCCCTGGATTTTTGCTTCCCAGGTGCATTACCTTGCACTTCTTAGCATTGAATCTAAGCTGCCATACATTTGACCATTCCTCTAACCTTGCCAAGACCCTTCGCATCCTTTTCCACCCCACCTTGTGCATCAACTCTGTTGCAGATCTTTGTATCATCTGCAAAGAGACATACTTTTCCTTCCAGTCCCTCTGCAATGTTGCTTATAAAGACATTGAAGACGGACCAGTCTCTCGAACCCTGACGGTACCCACTAGTAACCCCTTTCTTCAGAGTGGACTCCATTTACTATTACTGTCTGTGTCTATTTTCCGCCAATTTTTTACCCAGGCTGTCATCTTGGGACCACTCCCAGGCTGGCTAACTTGTATATTAATCTTTTGTGTGGGACTGTGTCAAATGCCTTGCTAAAGTCTAGGTAGGCCATGTCCACAGCCCCTCCCTGATCTACTATTTTGGTCACCCAGTCAAAAAAATCTATTAGATTCATCTGGCATGATCTTCCTGCTGTGAATCCATGCTGCCTTGGGTCCTGTGCCCCTCTGGCCTCTAGGTACTCGACAATTCTTTCCTTCAGAAGTAATTCCATCATTTTCCCATCACTGAGGTTAAACTAACAGGTCTGTAGTTTCCTGCTTCTGCCCTGCTCCCACTTTTGTGAAGGGGAATCACATCTGTCCTCCTCCAGTCCTCAGGTACCACCCCATCCTCCCATGATTTGTTAAAGAGGGTAGTCAGTGGTGTCACTAGTTCTACCCTTAGTTCTTTTAGAATTATGGGATGAATCCCATCAGGCCCCATTGCTTTGTCCACCTTCAGGGTTAAGAGTTCTTTCAGAACCCTTTCTTCTGTAAATGGGCTGGCATCAACTTCTGTATCCAGAGTGTTTCTATTGTTTGTTTTAGGTACCTCCCTCTCTTCATTTGTAAATACTGAGCAAAAATATTTGTTTAGTATCTCTGCCTTTTCACAGTCACCCTCTGCCCACCCCCCTTCCCCTTTATTAAGCCTCACTATCCCTCCCTTGGTCTTCCTTTGCTCCCTGATATACCTAAACAAGGTTTTATCCCCCTTTTTAACTGAGTTGGCTATCTTTTCCTCGGTTCGGGCCTTTGCTGTTCTGACTGCCTTCCCAGCTTCCTTTTGCTTTAACTGATACAATTCTCTGTCCTGCTGCTTCTGTGATTCCCTGTACTTCTTGAATGCTTTCTTTTTCTCTTGAACCTTCACTGCCACCTCCTTTGAGAACCATAGTGGTTTCTTACATCATTTAGTTGTGTTTATTTGCTTCACACAAAGGCTTGTTACCTCTGTGATGGCAGTTTTTATTATTCCCCATTGTTCTTCCACCCCTCCTTCCTGCCCATTTGCTAGTGCATTCCTTAGGCATGCACCCATTTTGGCAAAGTCAGCCCTCCTGAAGTCCAGTACTTTTGCCTTTGTATGGCTTGACTCTATTGCTGTTTATTGTGAACCATACTGTTAGATGGTCCCTAGTTCCAAGATGACTACCCACTTCTACATCCGTGATCCTCTCTCCATCTCCATTTGAGAGAACCAGGTCTAAGATTGCTCCCTCTCAAGTGGGTTCCAATACTAGTTGTCTATGGCATGCCCCCTGTAGGGCATCTTGAATAATCCCACTCTTAGAAGTGGCTGCTGCAACTGCACTCCAGTTAACATCTGGCATATTCAGATCACCCATCAGCAATATCTCCCCTTTTTCTTCCATTCTAAGTATACTTTCTATCATTTTCTTGTCCATTTCCTCCCCCTGAGAGGGGGGTTTGTATACAACCCCTGTGCGGATTGTGGTGCCATTGCCTGCCTCCAAATTGACCCACAGTGCTTCTTCTCCTCCCTGTTTACCCTTTTGTTCTGTTGTTTTGATTCCTTCCCTTATGTAGAGAGCTACTCCTCCTCCTCTTTTACCCTCCCTGTCCCTCCTGTAGAGAGTGTATCCTGGTATGTTTACATCCCAGTCATGGTTCTGTGTGTACCATGTTTCTGTGACTGCCACGATATCCAGATGTTCATGCTCCATCAAGGTCACTAATTCAGGAAGCTTGTTACCCAGACTATGGGCATTGGTACTCATTGCTGTCCATTTTTTGATGGCTTTACCTTCTGTAGCAGCATCCCCCATTGACCTTTCTACCTTGGTCTTTTTCTCGTTTAGTACCCTGTTTTGTAGGGGGAGGCTGGGATTTTCCTCCTGCTTATCAGTGCCTCCCCCTTGACTAGTTTAAAAGCTTGCCAAAGAAGCATTTACACTGATTGCTCAAAAGACTTGTTTCCTTTCTGGACAGATGCAGACCATTCTGCCAGTATAGGCTAGTGTTCCTCCAGGTGGAACCCCAGTTCCCAGTGAAGCCAAACCCCATGCTCCACACCATTTTTCAACCATTCGTTAAACTGCATGGTGCAAAGTACCTTCGCCTCACCCATGCCACTGACAGGCAGCACCTCTGAAAAAGATACTGTGTGTGCTACTTGTCTTAGACCCCTCTCCAACTCTACGAACTCCTTCTGCTCTGCTCTAATCTCATGATGAGCCAAGTCATTTGTCCCTAGGTGGACAATGATGTCCAGCTCAGACTCCCGTGCAACTGTTCCCTTGATCCTAAGGATGCGCTTCCTGTCCCTCCAAGCCATGGCACCAGGCAGGCACCTTACTTTAGTTTTCCCTGCTCTCCCACAGTTCTATCCCCTAATAACTGAGTCCTCCACCAGGGCTGCTTCCCTTCCCTGTGGTGTCCTCTGCCTCCTTCCTGAGGGCCTCCCTTGTGACAGTTGTCTGCAACCTCCTTAGTCCCCTTTCTGGGTGCATCCATAGGGGAACTATGCTCCCCCAGAATGGTGTATGGATTGTAGAGTGGAACGACTGACTGGGTGTGCCTCTGTTCCACCACCCTTACCCTCCCTGAGCCCACTGTGATCTAACTGCTGTGCTTTCTTCACAAACTCTGAGGTAGTGGTGGTGGCTCTGGTGCTCCTTGGATGGGGGAGGTTCCCTTACTAATGTCCAGTGCTGCCTGGGGGAAGGTCCCCTTACTACTGTCCAGTGTGGCATGAAGATGGGCAACTTCCTCCCTCAGGGCAGAGAGTTGTCTGCAAACAGAGCAGCATCTCAGCCTCCAGAAAGACTCCCAGAAGACTGCTGCCCCACAGCAATTACATTGCACTACTCCCCACATGTCTGTCTACCTTCTTGTTTATTTTGTGTGTGTGTGTGTGTGATTGGTTTGTTATATAGAAATATATATATTATATAATGTGTATGCTTATATTGTCAGTGCAGTGTGCTAGAGAGGATATGACAGTGATATGCACCTTGCCCTCTTGAGGAAATGATGTCAGAACCCCAGGTATAATGGAACTATTTCCAGGGGTGGGTGGGGTGAGGGGTGGGAAGGGTTGGGGCCTAAACTGTGCTCTCATGAAACAGTCAGCTAAAAGCTCTGACCTACAGCTGCAATGAGTGCTTTCCTGTCAGCAAGATGCCCTCCACGACAATTTGACAGAGGAAATACTCTGCTAATCAAACAGAGAAAAATCCAAACATCCAAGTCAGACACAGGTAAACTTCCCCAGCCCCAAAACAGCCTGGTGACTTGTGCTCTGAAAGCAGTCAGCCCCAAAACACGTCAGCTGTGCACAAGGACAGACACAGTAAACAGTATTCAGTTGTTTAAACTCTTCCTGCACTGAAAATCTTAACAATTGTAACAAAAGTAAAGCAAGTGGACCTTGTCCAGGTCCACAAAAATGGCATAGGAAATTTGGCCATTGTCCTTCCCAATTAGGATGGAGTCTGTGAGCAGTAGGATAGAGGTGGAGGTTGAGTGATTTTTCCAGAAACCAGACTGGAAATGTGTGAAAAAGGAGGAGTATATAAAAGAGGTAAATTTGGATAGGAAAATGAGTCGAGAAGGTGGGAGGGTGGTGGAGGTGCCACACTGGTAGAGGGTGGGAAGGAGGATGGGAATGAAGGAAATTATTTCAGTATCTCTGTGGTAAAGGGCAGGGTGGGGCAGAGGGATAGATAAGAGCAGAGAGAGAGAAAGTAAAGGTAGAGGGGAAAAAATAAAATACCCTTAAACAACTTATACAAAACTGATCTATAATTTCTAGCTTAACAAGTCTGGCACTTAATAATCACTAAGAATTAGTCTGAGAGAGAGAAGTAAGGTGAAGGAGGTAGAAAAGGTAGAGGGAAAACACAATATTATTTCCAGGTTAACTTAAACCAACTTATTCTAAAATGAGATGTGATTTCCTTGCATCATACAGTCAAGTCTTTAAATATTATGTCCTCTCCCAATCAATATAATTCCCCCAAAATAAATAAATAAAATGCAGAGTGGGTTTATTACTACTTCTGCATACACTGACCTGACCTCCCTAACCTCTTCCCTACATGCTATAGCACCCTGGTCTTTTTCCAATCCTTTCCCAACAGCAAGGACCCCCCTGACCCCAGGTCTTCCTCCTCACTGACCTGTCCACCTCAGCCCCCTCACTTCATCCTGCTATGCCTGGGACCATCCCTGTGTCATAAGTCTGCCCCCTACTATAAGTCCATTCAGACCTGTACTCAGTCATGTCATGCCTTTTCTTTTGTTCCTTCCCTATGAACTGCTTTCCATGGATGGCCCTCGAAGGTTCTAACTCCAGCTCTTTTGCTTTCCTAGTCTTTGCATCTACCACCATGGGCTCCTTGCTGCCACTTACCCTGAGACCAACCTTCGCTAACACCTTACCCTGCTTAGTCCCCCAATGGACTATCTCTTCTTCTTCTTCTAATTTCCCTGTTCCCAAAAGATCTTTCCCCTTCTCTCCCAACTTCCTTGCCCCTGCTTCCTCCTCCGATGGCTCCTCACAGACGATCTCCTCCAAAACATCCTCCACTAGTTTATTGAGAGGTGCAAATCTATTTTCCTGCTCTGCTCCCATACTCCTCTTTCCTTTATTGGTTGTGCCCCTAGTTGAATTCCTCAACCAAGTTGAAGGTTTCTGCCTTCCTTTTTCTGAACCTACCACCTTCCACCCAGCCTGACCACTAGTTTCCTCTCTACCTCCTGTCTCAAGGCCCCCCATCTCACCCTTGGAGTTGCCACTATCTTCTCCCAGTGCTCTGACATATCCCCTGGCCCACCTTCCATCCTCATTTCTCCACACCTTTATCTCCTCAAACTGTGTGCCTAATTCCCTTTTGGACCCCCGTATTTCCTTCCTCATCCTCCATTGTTCCCTCATACATTGCCAGCCTCAGTCACCCCAGTTCCTCCCTTAGCTGTGTAAACTGTTTACACATCATGCATCCTCCCATCCTCCAAGGCCAATTTAAAACAATGGCCATCCCGTACCCGATACACCCTACCATTCTGCAAAAGAGTCTTCCCCTTTGGATCTTCCTCCAATTGCACTGCATTTCAATTTTCTACTGTCTTCTCTGCCAATAGAACTTGAACAAGGTCAGGAGTGAAGAAGGGTGGGATGAACTTTTTCAAACAGATTAAAAATCCTGATCCTGAGGAGCACAGCTGGGTCTGCCCAGAAAAAGCCAAGGCCACGGTTCAAGATTTACGCCCTTGATGGCATCGCTGATTGCCCTTCTGCTGCAGTGCTGTACCAACTGTCCCAGTCCTGCTGAGCAGATATGGCCACTCAGTGCTCAAGGCCGATGTGGTTTAGCCTTTTCCATCATTAGGCAAACATAATAGGGAAATGTAATAGACTGACAAGACACTATTTATTTATTTACTAGAATTTTGGATAAATATATTTAAGCCAATGGATCTTTTACAAAGGTTCCGCATCAGTATACAAAGAATAGAAGTACAATTTGTGTGAGATTAGCAAGCAAGCAGTTGGAATACAAATTTCAGTACAGGGCATACTTGGTCTAAAAGCCACAGATAATATAATTAACAGTTAGAACAACACTACCAAGCATACATTTAAGAATGATCAGTCACAACAAACAATATTTTCATGAATTAAAGTTGCCAGAATGGCATTGTCAAAGGGAAAGGTGGAGTGGAACAACTGAGTTGCCCCAGTTGTGCCAGGAAGCGTAGAAAAGTGGGAAGAGAGAGTGGGCATAGAAAGGTAGCTGGGAGGGAAGTAGAAGGAGAGGTGGATGGGAGGAAAGGATTGGGGTACTTGTGCAACAGTGGGTGGGGTGATCAGATTAGAAAAGGGAGAGGGGAAGGGAGCTGAAGGAGGGTAAGAGAAGAAGGTGGTGGACCAGGACTAGGCATGGGTATAGAGGGGAGAGGGTGGTGGCAGGCAGAGGTGGAGATAGTAGAGAGGTGTGAAGAACAGCAGTGACTGCCAGGGAGGTTAGGAGAAACAGTCACAGGTGGCTTTGGACACAAACGTTTGATGTAGCTTGTGTTTGAAAGAGCAGAGGGTGCCTAAGTTGGTGAGTTCACTGTCCATGGGAGTTAAACATCTTAGGGACTGTACCTGCAAAAGACCACTGGCCTTGGGTAGTGTAACAATGGTGAACAGGCAGAGAATCATTGTCAGAGCTTCTTGTGTAATGGCAGCGGTTGGCTTGGCTTAAGAGAGACTGAACCACAGGGGACACGAGTCCCATCAATGACTTTTTTGCTAGTAAGCAGGTTTGAAAAGTAATCCTTCCCTGAAGTTGCAGCCAGTTTGACTGTTCGTAGAGGCTGCATGTATGCATGCGGTGGGCAGCACCAGCAAGGAGTCTGCAGGCCCTATTCAGCACTGTAATGATGTGCCGTAGTGCTGTAGCTATGGCTTCTCCATAGATAACAAGCCCATAATCAATGATGGAGATAACAGAGCTGTGTGTTTTTAGTTTAAGGGTGTCAGGTGTCAAGCAGTGTCTATGTTTATAGAGAAAGCCTATACAGATATTTACGGATTTCACAACTGAATCGATATGGCTGGAGAAGGACAGAGTAGGGTCCAGGGTTACACCAAGGTATTTGAAAGTCTGCATCTGGTCCAGGGTCATACCCAAGTTGTTTTTGATAGCCAACTGTTGATGTTTATGTTTGTCATGTGTGCCATGGAATAGCATAGTCTTTGTTTTTTTTGTAATTTAGCACTAGTTTCTGTGAGATGAACCAGACCTCAACTTGCGTGAAATTTTCCTGCAGTTGTTTCTCCAAGAGGGAGGGGTCAGAATTCTTAGAGAAAATCACTGTGTCGTCAGCATACAGGATAATGCTTTCATCACAGGCAGAAGGGAGATTGTTCAGGAAGATGTTGAAAAGAAGGGGTTCCAATATTGACAGTTGGGGAACACCAGCCTGGATAGGTAGTTTGGAGGAGAGCGAGTCACCAATCTTAACTTGTTGTGACCAGTTGGAGAGGTAACTGTTGAACCATTGTAGAGTATCATGGGAGAGCCCTTAGTTGCCAAGTTATTCTAGTAGTAATGGATAGGTGACTGTATCAAAAGCCATCGAGAGATCTATAAAGGTAGCACCAATAAGTTGTCCTTGGTCTAGTGCTAGATGAATGTGACCTCTAAATTCAAGGAAGGCAGAGGTGGTGCTATGTCCTTTGCGAAAACCATGTTGCTGTGGGCATTGCAAGTTGTATATCTCAAAGTACTCCACCAATTGGTCTGCGATGATTTTTTCAAGAGCTTTGGATAAAGGGGGTAGGATGGAGATGGGTTTGTAATTACAGTGTAATGTCCTATCCCCAGACTTGTGTATTGGGGTCACCAGAGTGGACTTCCACTTGAGCGGTAACGGGGAGAGCATGAGGGACTGGTTAATAATCTTGGTAAGAGGGTGCAAGACATTGTCAAGCGTGAGGGCGATGAGCTTCAAGGCAAGTGTGTCCCCACTTGATCTGGATTTTCCGAGCACCTTGAGGAGGTATTTTTTTACATCCCTTTCAGTAACTGCTTTGAAATAGAAATGTGGATGATTTGTATCCTGAGTCCGTTGATATTGGGAGGCCATGGTTTGGTTGGTGTCAAAGAAGTTAGAGGGAAGCACATGACTGAGGTCGGTAAATGCCAGATTGAAAGTACTGGCAATTGTGATGGGGTCCAGGGTGTTGCTGTCATCAGCTTTTAGCACATTAGGAGTTGCTTTGGACTCTTTCCCTATAACTGCCAAAATTTCCTTCCATCCAACCATGAGTTTGATAGGGTTCTCCTGTAGTAACTGTTTTTTTCAGTGCAAATAGCTCTGGTACAGGTATTCCTGGCAGCTCTGTATGCCTGAAAGTCTGCCTGGTTGCCAGAGGCTGTAGCATAAGCCCATAGAAGGTCCCGAGTTTTTAGTTGGTCTAGGAGTTTGACTGAGATCCAAGGGTTGTCAAGGCCTTTAATTTTGCATTTCTTAAAGGGTGCATGGATATCACACGCTGCATTAAACTTTGAGATAAAGTATTGAAGTGCAGCATCAACATCCAGGGTGGTGTCAATCGAGGACCAGTCTTATGGTAGCAGGAGTGCTTTAAGTTGTGCAAGGTGTCCCCTAATTATCATCTGACTGTTGATAGTTTTCATGCCGGGTTTATTGAATTTATTTGACCATATGCACTGGACCGGGGAATGATCACTACTAGCATCAGGGAGAACTGTAGTGAGGCTAATATGGTGAGGACGATTTGAGAGTAACCAGTCCAGTAAGATACTGGTCCCTGTTTTATAGTTGTTCCTAGTGGGTGAGGTAACTAGCTGTGTAAAATTTTCAGCTGTCAAGGCATCCTTGTAGTTACTTGCACTGGGGACAAGCCAGTTGACATTAAAGTCCCCTAGCAATATAACTTCTGAGTTAAGCTTTAGACTACTGATGCAGGTAAGGAATGGGTTCTCGGCTTGTTGTTGTCAGTTTGGATGGGATATATACAGAAGCTATCATCAGAACTTTGTTATGGGCCCTAAGAATGACTTTAATAGCAAGGACCTGAAACTCATCACCATTAATGGGCAGGGTCAGGGCATGCCCTGTCAGAGAATCTTTTAGATAAAGGGCACAGCCACCCCCTTTTTTGGATAGTCCATCCTGCCGAAAGATAGCATACCCAGGTATTGCCGCAGCAGTGTCAGGGATAATTGGAGACAACCAAATTTCAACTACAGATAGTACATCTGGGCTGTGCTATGCCATCCAGGCAGTGAGGGCATCTAATTTTTTGGTAAGGCTGCAGATGTTGATGCTAGCTAGCGAGAGGGACCCTGTTCTATGTTGCTTCCTAGGTGTAGCTAGGGGTGGTCCAGTGTTGGCATGAACCTTGCCCGATATTAGCAGGAGTAGCAGTATTAGTCTTTTTAGGAGTTCCCTAAGATACAGTATCTGCAGTAACTGCTATGTGCACTTTTTCCCTTATGCTTATTCTTAGTTGTCGTTGTCTGTAGTGACCCAACTCCCGAAAGAATGAACAGGGAGAAATAGTTTGATGGTAGGGTCAACCGTAGGCACAGTAGCATGTTCGTGTATCCTAGTGTTTGGGAGAAGAGATGAGTGCTGTTGCAGCTGAGACTACTGGTAATCATAGTTTCTTAGTTTCATAGTTGTTTACAGGTTTCTAAGGCAGAGGCCCATAACGGACCCGCCACCATTGATCAGTGGAGGTAGTTGTACTTTTGTTTTTCCATATAGTGGTCCAAGTTTTTTTTTTAAACTGATCTACTGTTTCACTCATAACACTTGTTTTGGTAATACGTTCCATATAGCAGGAGCTCTTTGTGTGAAACATTTTTTTCTTCTAGTGATTTTACTTACTGTAGTTTTTAACTGATGCTTATGGACCTAGTATTGTTTTGTGTCAATTGTTTTTCAAGACAAATTGTATCAAGCAATGAGGTGTTTAACAAGCATTTGTCAATGCCAAATGTTGCTTGCTTCTATGTGCTGTTTAGGTATTTGGAAGTCATTGGAGTGCAAATATTGAAAATTTATGGCCTTGACGCAGTATGAACTGCGCGAATGACGCCGAGAAATGGTGTCATTTTTGTACTTTTCACCAAATTTTCAACATAGCCATTTTAAGACCTCTGCTCATCAACAGTGTCACTGGCGATTTTGTTAATGTGTCCCATACATTGAGTTTGCACACCGACTGTGCCATTGTGCGCTACATGGCCGGAAACACGTTTTGGGCAGGATGTGAAAAATGACAGCTGTACTGCTCATAAGGAGGTGTGGTAAAATGGTAATGTTGAAAATCTGGAGTGAAAATATTAAAAATGCGCAAACTTATGAGCATGCGTGGGAACAGTGCAACACACATTCGTAAAACAGTCATTTTTAGGAATTTTTTCACCAAATTTTCAACATAGCCATTTTAAGACCTCTGCTCATGAACAGTGTCACTGTGAGTTTCTTAATTTGTCCCATACATTGATTTTGCACACCGACTGCGCCATTCTGCGCTACATGGGCGGAAACACATTTTGGGTGAGATGTGAAAAATGACAGCTGTACTGCTCATAAGAAGGTCTGGTAAAATGGCAATGTTGAAAATCTGGAGTGAAAATATTGAAATTTCGCGAACTTACGAGGCTGCGTAGGAACTGCGTAACGCACGCTCGTAAAACAGTCATTGTTTGGAATTTTGGCACCAAATTTTCAACATGGGTTTTTTGGGACCCCTTCTCATGAATGATGTCACTGTCATGGTAGTATTCAGGCCCGAAGGGTGATTTCGCAGTCACTGCATGAAATCACCCTTCGAGCCCGAATAACGCCATGACAGTGATATCATTCATGAGAAGGGGTCCCAAAAACCCCATGTTGAAAATTTGGTGCAAAAATTCCCAAAAATGCCTGAGATATGCAGCAAAGTTGAAACCCCCCTCTGTAGCTCATTATACAGCTTACCGGCATTTCCTCAGTTCGCGGTCGGCTTTGAAGAGTGCAGACGTGTTCCCGGTCCATCGAAGATCATCGCACCAGAGTCCGGAGGTAAGTATGGGGTGGGGGTGGGGAGGCTGGGTGCACAGTGGGTGGGTGCGGGTTGTGGGAGGGGGTTGGGAGACGCGTCATGACCGTTTTCAGTTTCAGGTATTTAAAAAAAAAAAAAAAAAGGATTTATCGCGGATCTTTGGCCACGCTGGGGTGAGCTCCCCAGCATGGCACGAGGATGTTGGGGGGCATTCAGCTAACGGGGATTGGGCAATTTCGTCAGCCATAAATTTGTTGCCACACTGGTGTGGCCCCAGTGTAGCAAAAAGGAGGGGTCGTTCAGCCGATGGGGATTGGGCACCCCGTCGGCCATGGAATTTTGTGGATGGGGTGGCGATGTCAGCAGGCGCACGCGGATTGGGCACCCCTGTCGGCAAAGGACGCCTTCCACGCTGGAGTGGGCTCCCAGCGTGGCAACTACTACTGAGGGGGGGATGCAGCTCAGCCGAGGGGATTGGGCACCCTGTCAGCTATACAGTGCATGTGGGGTGCATGCTGCAGGTGGGGAGCTGCACGTGAGCAGCCTCTTATCGGTGCTCACCAGCGTAGCTCCTTTCACTCAGAGACACTGCATTTTGGGAGCATGTCATAGACAGCCCAAAATGCATTGGCTTACAGGGCCGCACCTGCCAGCACACTGACTGAATTGGAGAAGGAGGTGACACACCTCCGAAATCTCCATGATGGCACTATGTTTCTTGCACATGCGTGCAAGCAACATAAAAATGCTTTAAACAGGTATATGAGGTCTCCTCTTAGTGATCTGTATTCTAGGGAATTCAGATTCAGGGTTCTTAATCTACAACTATAATCCTTATTTTTCACACTGTTTAATTTTTTTGTAACCCTCCTCTGGACTCTCTCATATAGTTTTTTATTTCCCACAGTCGTGGGGGTACAGAATGGAGCACAGTACTCCAGATGAGGGCGAATAAGACTAGTGTATAATGGGAGCAAGACTTCTGTTGATCTACTTCTTATGTGCCTCAGAATACACCCAAGGATACCATAACATTTTTTAATTGTTACCTTTATGTGTATATCAAATTTAAGGCCATATGAGATTATGACACCTAGATCCTTTTCTTTGGTTGTTGTTGATAATTGTATATTATTCATTGTGCATTGTGCTTTAAAATTATTTTTGCCCATGTGCATCACTTTGCACTTCTGTTCATTAAAACTCATTCTGTTATGATTTGCCTAGTTACATAATTTATTTAAAGCATTTTGTAAGTTGTTAATTGATTCATTATTGTTTACAATGCATTCAATTTTGCAGTCATCTGCATATTTGCTAATCCAGATACCACTATTTGTCTGCATACTTGAAATGAGTATATTGAACAATAATGGGCCCAACACTGAGCCCTGAGGCACCCCACTGGTAACTGATGTCCACTCAGATTTATGCCCTCTAATGACTACTCTCTGATGTCTATTTCTCAACCGAGAATCAATCCATTTTATGATTTTAGTGTCTAGATTTATACTAACTAGCTGTTCTGTTAGTACTCTATGAGACACTGTATTGAAAGCTTTAGCATAGTCAAGAAAGACTACATCCACCGGTAGTCCCTGTTCCAGTGTTTCACTAACTGGATCAAAAAAGTTTATCAAGTTAGTTAGACATGACCTGCCGGATGTAAATCAATGTTGGGAGATGTCAACACAGCTACTATTATGAATATGCACCAGTATTATATTTTGTATCAGTTGCTCTATGAGTTTACTGATGATGGATGTAAGACTGATAGGTCTATAATTACTTGTAATTTGTTTATTGCCCCCTTTAAATATTGGTGTTATATTTGCTTTCCTCCATGACTCCAAAATTTTACCTTCTGTAATGGAAATATTAAACAAAACTGTTAATGTTCCCTGTAGTTCTTTGCTGACTTGTTTTAGAAAAAATGGACTTATTTCATCTGGTCCTGGAGATGATACATTTTTTAACTGCCCAATAGCATCTGATACCTGTTGTTCAGAAAAAAATGATTGTAAGACCAGTCTTATTCAGGGTGGATAGGTCAAAACTACAGTCTACTTTAAGTACACTACTAAAATATTGATTGAGTTCTTGCGTCATATCAGTCTCGTCAATTAGCAGTTCATTATTTGAGATAAGTGGTCCAATAGCACGTTGTGTTCCTTTTAACTCCCCCATATAGTTATAAAAATGTTTTTTATTATCTATTTTGTTTATCAAGTTTAATTCTAACTTTTGTTTTGCTAAACATATGTGTTTTCACTTTCCACGTCTGTGCAAGGGGCTATCAACCACGCAATCCGAGGTTGGTTTCAGTAGGCATTTAAATATATTGGTAGTGTGGGATGCCAGTAGGATTAGAAGGAGTAGGTGCAGCAGGAACAGGTGAGGTTGCATTCTTGATGTACAGTAGTAATATTAGACCATGCAGATAGTTATGTTCAGGGATATCTAATATAATAATCTGGCCCAAGGCACCAGGAGTCAAATGATGAAAAATAATCACATCCACAGGAAATGGAGAACTACTGGGGACCAGTAAACTGTTGTTACTGTAGATCAAAGACCCAGAATGAGTTAAATTCCTGAACTTGATGAACGTTGACCTGGGGCATATGCAGGATGTAAAAATCCTTTGTTAGTGTCTTCCCTTTGTTCTCCAAAATGGTTGTGAATAAATCTCAAAGACAAGCACAGATCCCTTAGAAACAGGTCAGATGGAAATGTGGATTCAATGCAGGACTCCACAACTCAGAGCCTGTAAAACTTATTTGCTGGACTTACTTTTGCTTGTGATGGCTTCCAAAAAAGTTGATTTGTAACGAGAAAGCCAATACCTGGTGGTGATGTTTTGCAGTTTCTTAGTCCAGGACACTTTCATAGATGTCATGTCCAAGAATGGTCTAGTTCTTCCAAGCAGAAACACATGAAAATCCACAAAACTAAACTACTGACGACAAAGGTGATTGATCAGGGTGGGACATATTGATGAGGGCACACATACTGATAAGTACACAAATTAATTTAACACTGTTATAATTAATCCCCTCCATATCAAAAAAAAAATTCTAAGTTAATAAAAACATGTTGGCAAGAGAATATAATTCATTTCTAAAATAAGGTATTTAGAAGTATAAATTTCAACATACCAATCCAAATCAACCTGATTTTGAGTATCATTTTCCTCCTCAGATGAATCTGATGAATCATCAACATCTGCTGTCTCACTAGAGGGATCATCAACAGTAGACTCAAATGAATATGGAACTACAGTATAATGTGTAACCAAGGCCTCGTCATGGATAGTCTCCTAATCTGACCTTCTGAATATACAGATTTGACTTTACAGTTATCAGAGAACATACTCTGAGGAAGAAAATAGCCAGAACTCAATTAAGCTAATCAGTTTAGTTACACTATGAACATATACATTGTTTATTATGAACATCATTAGACAAACATAATAGGGATATGTGATAGACTGACAAAGGGGATTGATCAGGGTGGGGCATTCAACATGGCCTATATGGACTTAACAAATGTACATATGAAATTTAATGGCAAAAACATGCACAATGATGTACATGAGGCATTAAGACATGAAATCAGATAACAGTCTGGGGAAGGGGAATGAGCTAAATAATCTGACAGAAAATAATATTGATCTGAGGATTATATCACCAGGCAATCCTAAAATAAGTAAACAATGCAAATTAAATAGAAAGATTAAATGTATTATGACATGCTTAACTATCACAAGGAGTGAGGTATTGACACATCTTTATAAACCCATGGAGTACAGTGTACAGTCATGGAGATCATACTAATGCAAGGAAGAGGATCAACAATGTGGGTGATGGTAGTGTTTCTAACTTATCCTGCCATTAAGTCATTTACCTTCTGTCTGGAAAGATGCGGTGGTAACACCAGACCACAATAGTTGTGCCAGGGCCTTACTGGGCCATCAATATCTTGCAATTATTCTCCAGAACTCTAGATTGTACAGTTGACAATTTGATTACTGAGTATTTGGTCAGATATAGTACCAATGTGTCTGAAAAAATATGGTTTTAGAAAGCAGTAAGGCACAACTACTGTATTGCCTTTTAGAATACACCAACTTCATTCGTAAGACATTAGATTGAGGTCACGGCCTAATCCAAACCACATTGCCTGTAACATTTGAGTTAAAAGTGTATGCATGCCATTCTCCTCACCAATTACACCATGTATGTAACAATTCCCCTTTGGACATGTGTGTTTATTGAAAATGCAATATAATAAGCCTCTGTTTTTTAAGAAAGTCTAAATTCTTCTTTCTTCAACCATAAACATTAAATACTATTTGTTGATTTTCTGCTTCATTTGAACAACCTGTCTGGACACACAAAAGTTTTGAATTTAATGATTATGTACTTGTACTCTGCAGAATGTATTCTTATCAGTGCTAAACACATATAGAGTATATCCTAATCTCCCCTCTGTCTTTCACCAAAAGTTATAACAGTAACAAAATAACTCAATTTACCCATGATACCTTCATCAACCCTCTATAAAAATATTCCCAAACTAGGTCTGTGATTCCCTTACAAACTATGTGGATATGAAGCCTATATCAGATATTGCATCCGCAATCTGGTGTTGACAAGTAGTAAAACCAACATCATACATGCCCATTCTGGTGATAATGGAAGCACTGCACTGAGAAGTACTGTAACACTCAAATAGGCATTGTCTCTAACCCCCCCCCCACAGCAACATATAATGGAATTAATCATTGTGCTGTTTATGGCACTCCTGACTTATCAGTGTATAAATTAATAATTTCAGTAAATTAACAGTGCTATTATTAACAGATTCAGTTTAGAAAGTAGCTAGATGTGTTTGAGTCCACCAGCAGTGCATACAGAAGATGTGATACCATGGATGTAGTTAATACTCTTGGTTGTGATAAGGGGCATGTGTCCTTGTCTCAGTTGTGATTATGCCATGCATGGGAACCATCAGGCCAAGGACCCAGATAGGTCCAAGTGAAAATAAAATTAGCCCTGTGAAGTGCATCTAAACAGCAATTAATAAATAATGGATCAACATTTGTTAGGATTCATAGACGGTGAGTAAATCCATCATGGGGACACCAATCCAATCACAACCCCCCCCCCCCCCCCAACACTGCATCTTGACTAGGACTGAAATAGACAGCAAATGGTGGTAGGTGGCATACCCAGATTGGCAGTCCACATGGTTACTGGCAGACAATTTTCAGCAAAACATTCCTGAGCTGCCAGATTTAAAATCAGTTTCTAGCTGGCATGATCACATCACTGTTATTTTTTTGTATTTCTCACAAACTGACATCAGATTCATTTATAGCAGTGACACAATTGGGAGGAAAGAAGGTCATGGATATGATGGCTGTGTGTGTGAGGGTGGAGAGGGTATGATGTGTGTGAGAATAAATAAAAAAAAAAACACATAATCAATTCTAGCATTCCCCACGCAAAAAAACTCCACAGACTCTCTCACAAAAAATATGGTAAGAAGCACACTCAATGCAAGAAAGCAAGGTGAGTGAGGTTTCAGAATTACTATTTGTAGCTACATCTAATCTCCGTATGCGAATGCGGACACCAAGCCAGTCATAACCCACCCCCCCGATACTGCATCATGACTAGGACTTAAATAGACAGCAAAACATTCCTGAGCCGCCAGATTTAAAGTCAGTTCCTAGCTGGCGTGATCACATCACTGTGATTTTCCTTTCTCACAAATGGCCATTAGATTCATTTATAGCAGTGACATAATGGGGAAGAGAGCAGGTCACGAATATGATGGTTGTGTGTGTGTGAGTGTGAAGAGGGTATGATGTGTGTGAGAATAAAAAAACAAAACAGCATCAATTCTAGCATCGCCCCACCAAAAAAACATCATCCTGAGTTATTGTTACATCTGAATACTGAAGTCAAATATTAATACCATATATTCAGATGTAACAAGGATGGCATATGTCACTTTTCTCTCAAACTGGCAGATGCAGCTTGCTATAATACAACAGAAGGGCTTCCTGCACAGACACACAATTTCTGTTGTAACCATTGACAACTACAAGGAACGAGTAGGTAGATTACCCAAGAGCGTTGAAAAGAAGTTAATGTTTAATTCACAAATTCTCTTGTTGCAGGCAAGTAAACTCAGTTTGAAACATTAATATGAAGGCTCAGAGACAACTGAGTGAGAGCATGTTGCCTGAGCATCAGGGGTCACAGAGATCAGCACGCACTCTTGCTCAGACAGTGTTATCACATGCGGTTTTAAATAAAGTTAAGGCACCACAAACCACAAGGAAAAAAAAAAGGCATGTGGCAGGACTGTCATCATGACCTCAGTGACGTTGAGGCAGTTACTGATCCAGAGTCCATACCAGCTCATAGATAGTGAAATGCGGTCATAAGGTAGTAAAAGAAAACAATATACAGAGCTAAACTGGTAGTAAAAAACACACCAGACACATTTGAGATGTGTGATAAAGTGATTTTAATTCAGACAGTACGATTACATACATAGACATCTATATTTATATTTACATATTTTCAGTTGATCTTTAATGCATTTATTACAAGCTCTGTATAATTAGTATATTTCAGAACTACAGTCTTAACTTAGAACAAGGAACACACATTCCAAAGCATGCGAAAGAACACTTCTGATGCCAGAATGACAGAATGCTGTACAAGCAAAATCACTATTATATATTTTAAGCAGCATGACATATTGAGGTCCTAGTACTGTGGGTCTTATAAGCACTACTGGTTACAGGTGGGTGGCCGGCTTTGCCTGGAATCTTAGCTGTGCTATGGTGATTGGACTGGAAGGGGGAGGGAGAAGAGAAGACTGGATGTTCATGGGTGTTGGAAATTTGTGCATTGTGTGAATGTGCCTGTTCCCCGTTTGTTTATAAAAGAAATTCTAGATTACTTAAATAAAGATAGAATACCTGTGATTACAGATATGTAAAAATGTACATATATGTGTAGGTTCCAGTTAAACATTACACGTTGTTATTTATGTATTTTAGTTTTTCTTTTACATAGTCACTAAGATGTTAATTCAAAGCAATTTTGTATGCCTACTACTATTATATGATAAATGTTTGCATCTGTGGTGACATCAAACTTTGTATTTAAGTGAACTTTTTCCTTTATCTGCCACTCCTCCTGATGAAGGGTTTGTCCTGAAGCTCTGGGGTGAGTGGTAGCATGGTTGCTATTTGTGCAACACTGTATTTTGCAATAAATGCTTGAAATTGATCTTGTATTTGTGCCTGCTTGGATTGAATCGGGGAGTGCAGTCTACTTGGTTGCTTATAAAAAAATACCCTGTGTTAAGAAAAAGTAATATTATAGTAAAAAAGAGCAATTGCTAGCGGGGGGTAGACCGGGCATTCATGGGTATTAGAGGAATTTGCGCATTGTGAGAGCGTGTCTGATCCCCGTCTGTTTACAAAAAAAAGTACTCTGGGCTAAGGAAAAGTAATATTATAGTAAAAAAGAGCAATTGCTAGTGTGGGGTAGGTAAAAAATAAAAGTAGTGCAAGCCCAGATTGGGCTATGGTGCAGAGGCGTGGAGCTACTTTTGTCACCTCATGAGGTTGTTCATTCACAAGCTGCTTTTTTCTTTGTCCTAGCAAGAGCACTGCAGGGTTCCACCCACGCAGCTCTAAAAAGGCCCTGACTTTGTAAGTAACCAGTCTTTAGACAGGGACTGCCAGTAGGTAAAGTTCTGAGGAGAATAAATTGTGACTGGGGGTGTAGTTGTTTTGAAGAGATGCAATTGGGAGGTGCCAGACAATTCAAGCATTTAAAAACCATTAAAAGAATGTTAAAAACAATGCATTACCAAAGAAGTGGCCACTGCAGAGTGACAAAAGTAGGGGTAATGTGATCAGAATTTTTAGCTCCAGTCAAGAAATGAGCAGAGATGTTTTGGACTAACTGTAAATAGTAAATTTTGTTAGCTAGTAAGACCAGTCGGAAGGGAATTGCAACAGTCTAACTGTGAAAACAGAAATGAATCAATAAGGGTGGCCATGGTGTCTGGATTCAAAAATATATGGATTTTAGTTAGGCTGTAGAAAAGTAGATAAAGCCATTTTAGCAGAGTTGTGAATGTGGTTATCCATTTCTTGGATTTGATTGATTGTATTCGGGTGTTTCATGCTTGGGCTTGGTATAATTGTAGAGAAGTTGAGATTCTAAGTGGTATAGCTGAGTGACTTGATTTTTGCTCTAGAGTCACAAAGCATAAGCTCCATTTTGTTGGTGTTTATATCAGAGGGAGTCTGAGGTCATCCCGGCCTGAACAGCATTAAGGTAATGAGCAAAGTGGGTAAGAGTTATGTGCAATAAGATGTTAATGGGTGTATATTTGAATGTTACCTGCATGGTTATGATAAAATAAGCTGTGAGCAGTGATTGCCTCAGTCAGTGAGGCTATACGGAGTATGAACAAAAGTGACCTCAACATAGAGCCTTGGTGAATGCCTGAGGGAACAGTCTTTGAAACAAAGTTGTTGCTCAGTGTAATGAACTGATGATAGTCCAACAGGTATAAACACAGTCAGTTGACAACAACGCCATTAATGCTGCAGGAGATTTGCAGATGAACCAGCAAAATCTGCTGATTTATTGTGTTGGAGACAGAGGAGATATCAAGGAAAAGCAAAACTGCTGAAGAGTCACTATCTATAATGTTCAGCAGGTCATTAGGGGTTCTAAGAAGTGAAGTTTCTGTTTGGTGTGTTCTGCTAAAGGTAGACTTACAGCAAGGAAGTGGGACATTGATGCGAGGCAGTGGCTCAGTTGTTTGGCAACAGACCTTTACAAAAGCTTAGAAATTAAAAATAATCTGTCATACATGTGATAAATTACATGCAAAAAAACAAGGTATTTCGGGCAGTTTTCCATAGATGCCGCTGTTTCTCTTCTTCAAGGCCAGAACTTTAAACCAATTATCCTATCACAAATATTTAACAACACAAACAATTAATTATGGGTAATATTCTTCATGCAATTTCATTTACTCAAGCTGAGGTACTTAAAACTATTTGCAGCCATTCTCCACATCCTCTTGAATGCTGATATCAACTTTTTCTCCCATCCCCATTTTTCTTTATACTTCCCCACCATTTTATTTTTAACTTAGTCTTTATGCCCCTTCCGTCACCATGGCCACCCCTTCCACCAGGGTCCCCAGTGCATCACGCAGGCTGTGCAGGTAGGACTAGAGGATGCCTGACCCATCAAGTGTTTTGTTCCCGGAACTATACCAGCACCAGATAACCCCCTGGGTGAGGCAGAGGGGACTCCCAAAATCCCTCCATACCTCAAGTGGAACAGACACTGGGAGCTGCTCCTCAGGTTCCCCACAGTCACCACACAGGGGCCTATCTCCTGGCATGACTGTGGGGTGTTTTTCTGTGTTTCTGGTCCTGCCCCTGCAGATGCCAGCACTTAAGGAGGGCCAATGAGATGAAGGCATGATGAGACGTGCCTTCACTCCAGGCCCTTGGCCGACATCTGGCCCTCCTGACATTACTACGTCCTCAGCTGCACCTCCACCTGTGGTCACCCGGGTGGCGATATAGCAGTGAGGACAGCAGCCCACCCTCCCCAGAGTAGGAGAGCAGCCCAGCAGGCACTCAATCCTTCTCCCCCAGCTGACCTTTCAGCAACCCAGGCTCACTACCAAACCCGGGTTGCTGGCATCACAAGAGGAAGCTTTACTGCTGCACTGGCGGGCCACCTTCCTCCACCATTTCAAATGCACATGCATATTATCACTTAACAGACTTCCCACCTGAAAGAGGTGCTTTCTTACCAGATATCCATTTTTCAAGTATAGCTTCTTATTCTGTCAGTGTTTATCCTAGATAATTAAAAATAAAAGGTTTATCAGGATACAGACCAAAACCTCCAAGCTGACTATTAACAATTAATCAAGATATTATTTTACTACTTGGAAATGATTGCACTACACATAAAAATGAATTTTTCAGTCTCTACTTGCCTTTGCCAACCTGAGAAAGGACAAATGGCCAGTAATTAAAATAAAAAAATCTGTTCAATTCTAGATTTCTTTTTTTGCAGTTAATTTCTTTATCCTCCTCCCATGTGGCTCATCATCATGCTTGATCCCCCAGCCCCGTCCCCCACTCACAGCTTACCTTCCATTTCCTCCACAGCTTGCCCCCCATGGCAGGGTGGTGGGGATCCCTCAACCTGCTGAAACGGATCTAAATTCAGTTCTAGATTTGATACTGACAGCTAAAAATAAAAGTGACATAATTGGGAGGAAGGACCTTTTGACCCCTTAAAAACAGTGTTCTGAAAATGTAGAAAGTATAGTAATGACCATCAGATACAGTGACCAAACTGAGCAAGTAAGTGATATACTGTACCAACATTTGAAAGTTCTAGAAGCAACATAGGATGGCAGAACCACTTTAAAAGAAAAACCCTTAATAATAGCTAAAAACATAAGAAACTGCTGTAGGTTGTACCATAGTGAGAATAAGGTAAATATATATTTTTTAATTTAGATGTTTTGCCCCGGATTTTCACCCATTTTCTCCAGACCCCTTGTCCTGGCCATGCGCGTGCACGTGGAGGCACGCACATGCTGTAGTACTGGTACACTCATGCACGCTGCGGTACTGGGACACCCTCCCACTGCTTTGCCACCCATTCACCTGCACTACCCGTGGACCTCCATCTGGAGGCAGTGGAACTAGGATAGGCAACAGGGTCCTCCCCAGAAGAGGAGAGCTACCTTGCAGTTACTCAATCAAGCTCCTTCCCTCCCCTCCCCCATGCTGGCTCTCTGACAACCCGGGCTCGTTCCTGAACCCAGGTAGCCAGCATGACATGGGGTATGGCATTCAGCACGTCAGTACTCAGTATCACTGGGTCGGCCTCGTAAGGTAAGTATTTATATGCCACAATATTTCTTGCAAGGAAATCGAGCTGTGAGCAACTACCCATGTGGAATTCTAAGCATTGTTGAAACACTAATAAGTTAAGACAGTAAGGAATATCACCAAAGATGAAAACATTACAATAAAGGATTTCATAGCTTCTAATTCAGATCATGTAGTTTATGGTCTAGAATTTTCATACAATTTAATATACAGTATTTTGGCACAGAGACATAGACAACAGGGTGTTTGCTGCCAGGTACTTGACCACTTTCCTAATCTTTCCACATCTGTTTCAATACAGGTAATCCCATCTGTGCTGTCCTACCTGGTTTCATGTTATTTAGGAAGCCTTTCCTATATCACTGATGTATTTATTATAGAGTGTAGGTCCTGAGACTGTCCCATACAGGATCCAATTCATGACCTCAATGACTCCAGAGAATTTGCCATTTAGGATAAGCTCTTGAGTCTTTCCACATAGCCTATTACCTATCCAACTAATTAACTTTGTCTCCATTTCCAGATCCTACCCTTTATTTATTAATATCCAATAAGGTACTGAGTCAAGAGCCTTCCTGAAATCTATGTTGAGGATATTAACACCCATCCCTTTTCTATTTCCTACATCATGGAATTAAAGAAATGTATTAAATTATTCTGACATGACCAGGCTCTAATGAATATGTGGTGCCTTTTGTACTGGAACCCATGTTGTTTTAAGAAATCCACCATCTTTTCTTGGACAAATTCTACAGAAGCTTGCCCATTAAGGAGATTTGACCTACAGGATTGTTGTTTCTCTCTGGGGTCATCCCTAGCCCCATTCTTTTGCAGCTGTTGTACAAGTTCCCTCTATCAGTAGTCAGCAAAGTTGATCACATGTCTACTAAGCTCAGCAACAGGAATCAATGTGTATATAAAGGAACCAATTAACCATGCAATTGCTATTTTTATGCACTGGACTCAATTTTCAAAGCCTGAGGAATGATGCAAGGTGCCTGTGTCAAACATAAATGATGCAAGTGGCACCTTGCATCAAAAGATTTGGCATTCCCAATTTTCAAACATGGTCTGTGTCAAAAAGAGGAGCCGCAGAGCCAAAGTGGCACCACACCAGCCCTGCACCATAAAGCAGGGTGCATCAGGTTGCAAGGGGACTTGCACCATGGGGGGCTGCAACATCCACTTTTTTGAGATTTTGCAAGTCCTGCCATGGACACAGCAAGGGGCTCAACTTAGACCAACCAAGAGGTAGACTAAGTGACTTGTGCCAGTTACACACACTGTGGTGAATAAGGAAGGATCTGAATGTGGGGTCTGGTACAGAAGGGGCACAGCAGGTGACATAGAGGGAGGCAGGAGGACAGCTGGACATGTACGGGAGTGATGTAGCACCTGGCAGGGTATGTTTGCTTTTGTATTTATAGTGGTAATGCCTATCAATTGGTAGTAGTTTAATACACAGTACTGCACCCATTAATTACACTGTACAAACATAAACAGATCAAATCTAAGGTGGGCAAGTGATAGTTCTGAATGACATGGCATCATAACACAGCAGATCTCACAACTGTTAAGTTATACAGACTGTAACAATCATCCACTATATGCCTATTATTTGGAGTGTCGTATGATTGTTACAGTCTGCATAACTGAACAGTTGTGAATTCTGCTGTGCTGCATTTCAAAATGATGCTGTTTCAGTATATCCCAGGTCTGGCACCTGTGCAAACCTGTTAATAATCTCTGTTTGTGATTGAACGTGTGTAATGTAATTCATTATTAATGTTATTAAATCACCTATGAATATGCTAATCCACCTCATCGTGTTGTGCTGCTGACTAGAATTCTTCTGTGCAGCTGTGCAATTGATTTATTGTATAAAGTTAAAGTCATTTTTGCATTTCTATGAAAGCCAAAGTAGGAACTGGTGACTTAAATCAGAAGTTATTAATGGTTTATAATTAGTCCCACTAGTTGCACTTTTCCAATTGAAGTACTTCAGAAATATCCTAACTCCTTCTCCCAGGCAATGGTAACTGCCACTGTTTATACTAAGCATGTTTTATTTTGATAATAGTCAGCCCTTGAGGGAAAAACTGATTTTTCTTGAAGTTACTTCACTATACGAAAAGTTATGGCATCAACACCATTGGATGAAATATGAAATACAGGTCTTATCAACTTTCAAGTGTTATGATATGCAAGTATTCTATTTATTCACTAATGCATTGCCCACAGAGATGGTCAGCTTCCCATGATCAACATCTGCCTGGTTGTGCTGATGGCTCAAGTTATGGCCAATTAACTCCACTCCAGGTGTTAATCTCTGGAGATGCCTGCTTGTATGGGCAATATTGCAATTCTAAACCTAATCACAAATGTGAGATGGACTAGTATGAGCTTTAAAGCAGCAGCAACTTACATGATCAGATGTGTCCTGAAATTTCTGTGATATCTCAGAAGAAATTTCTTGCCTGCTAGTCTTCAATACTGCTGTAGGGCCGTCACAGAGATTTTCACTTGCTAATGACTTTTCAAGTACACTGCTTGGTCTACTTCCAGGCTTTATGTTCATCTACAGTAAAAGCTATTGAAAATGTGCAGCATAGTCAACAACTTTCCTATAATTCACAGGACAGAATAATCTTAACTCAGTCACATTCACATACTTAATTCCTTTTTCAATAGATGACAGTTGATCCTTAGTAGAACGTAACCTTCAGATGCCAACAGGTACCTCAGATATTTCATGATCTTTTGTGAGTGCATATGCTTTTATTGCTTCACTGAGACATCACATATTTTTAAATATGTCAACACTTCATCTCATGTGCTTCAATGTTCTTTTACTAAGTGTTCTGCAATCAGAATGTCAAGCAAATAAAAACATGAAAGAACCTCTGTAAAATTGTGTCTGTCACAAATTGAAACCAGGCAGGCACATTAGACACTAGAAGGGAGAAAAAATCTCTTTCCACTAGTAATATGTGAAGGTTTCTATTCAGCACTACAGTTTTCATTAAATGTGTGGAAATTATACCCTTTACAGGTATATCGAAGCAAAGTTCAGAAATTGGGCGAATTAAATCCAACAATTTCTACTGTATAAAAAAAACTCATAAAGTCTATGCTTAGTTTGGTTAAATACAGTAACTGTGGAGTGCAATGTGAACAGTAGCTCTGGATATTGTAGGACTGCTAGAAAAGCAAAGAGACAGACTAGTAAAAGGACCTTTCATCGTATTCCATTGTATGCCATATATGCAAGTGAAAAATTATTCTGTTATCATACTTATGATTCTTTTTATGAAATGGCTGTGTTAAAAGAGTTATAATATGGAAATTTTGTTAGAATTTAATCAGCAATTTGTGAAGACTGCAAAGATGAAGTGCTCCAATTTTGCACAAGCTCCTTTTAAAACACCACATAGGTCAGTCAGTTATATTTCCTAGAGTCCTTTATGGGAAATAACAGTTAAGTATTGTATGTAAATTGTGTTCTAATGCTAGCATGAATAGGTAAGTGACTGATCATATTTATTAAACTGAGGACCTTTGACTAAATTAACAAACAGGTCTTCTGTATTTCAGAATTAATATGACACACACACTTCCCTTTCTACAGTACAACATTTTTCTGTGACCTTGATTCTACCATGGATTGTGATGTTTATTTATTTATTTAGTTTTTGTTGACAGGGAAAGGAGAGCTAGGCAATTAATATTATTTTCAGCATCGTCTCATGCAGAGGGGGAGATACGGATGGAAACTTACTGAAATCGAACTAGAAGCTTTTCATAGTCTTTTTTGTGAATGAGGAAAATTTGGCCAGGACACTGGGTAAATTTCCATAATTTCTTAAATTTTTTCAAGAAGAGCCATGGGATCTTTAATGTCCACCTGAAAGGAAGCACCTCCAGAGTGCTGCACCCCCACCTCATGCAGCACTACAGTGTCATTATTGTGATTTTACCATAAGTTCCTGGTGAGGGGATAGAACCCACAATCTTCTGATCTGCCTGCTTCAGACAATTGTGCAACCTGCTGAGCCACTGGCACTGCTCTAAGTCGATGTTGCTTTCAGACTTACTATAGATACATGATTGCATTGCAGCCTGTTCACTTCTAAAAACTCTAGCATGATACATGCTTACATCAATATTTCAATGTTTTCCTTTCTACTTAGTTATCATTTGCTCTCTCTCCCCTTCTATATGTGCCACCCTAACAACGAATCTGACCACAAGAGCATCTTGGGTTATCAACCTGCTTACCATTTCACAGTATGTTTAATAACCCCTGAAACTCAGCACCACTTTCCTAAGCAGAAGTAAAAACCTTGGAGCATCCACTACTAATTTTACATTTTAATCTTTGTTGGGTATCTGCAGATTTTGTAAGTTTGTATGCCACAGTCAACTGATGGCCATACAGAATATGTATAGATTTTTGGTGCATCTTCTGGTTAACCTCCTTTTGACACTTAGAGGGGGCTCATTTCTGATGTAGTCCTTATAACACTCAGCAATGCTCTCAGCCTTGTGGATTGCCCTATAAATATACTGAAAATGATAGCTCTTGACATTCATCCTCCTTTGGATAAATGCTTTCTTTTCATTCCTGTGAAAGAAAATAGCATGGATTCAGCTGGAATCTAAGGTTAATTTGAAGGAAGCCCTTGGTGAGGTGTCGCAAAGAACCAAACTGTGCCACTTACAATTCCTAATAATTTACTGATTTAATTCAAATGTGTATGGAAAATGCCACCTTGTATAAAGCCCTGAAATATATTTGGTTTGGTTGCAGCAGGAATTGCAATAAATATTCCTGCTGCTGCAGTAGCACACTTAGTTGAGATTTTTATTTTAAACTTACTAGTTTTTTTCCTATTCCATGCTTGTTTCATACCGCTCATGCACAGTACAGTATATGATATTAGTTACTTCAAACAATATGTGAGCAGATACATGGCATGAAAACTAGCAGAAAACAAATCATTTATGACACTGGAGGGAAACAATTTGGCTGCAGAATTTTGGAAGCACTGCCACAAAACATATTTATTGTTTGTTTGCTTGCTTGTTTATTAATTGTTTATTTAAAAAAAAGGTTTTCTACCAATTAGGTAGGCCACGGATATTGAGGGGCTTCAGGGAGTATGGGGCATCCAGCATAACATCGCCTTGCATGTGGACAATGTTCTGCTGTACCTAATCAAACCAGGAGAATCCATCCCACTGCTAATGTCTCTGATTGAGGAGTTCTCCTCTTTTTCAGGTTACAAGATAAACTGACAAATCTGAATTGATGTGCTTGGTTAAGATGGATACCTGGGAAGTGAGTTGTTTCTGGTTTAGGACTGCAACCTCCAATATTAGATATTTAGGAATTCAAGTGGGTAGAACATTAGACTTTTGTACAAGCTCAATTATACTCCTCTTCTTGAGAAAATTCTGGGAGATCTCTGGAGATGGCAGGGTCTTCCAGTATCCTGGCATGGGAGAATTAACATTGTTAAAATGAAAATTTTGCTTCCATTGTTGTATCCTATTCAAATGCTCCTGATGGGACTACACAAAAAAGACCTTCAGAGTTGGGAACATGCTTGTGCCAGGTTTATATGGCAACAGAAGATGCCCAGAATTAGCCTTCAGAGGCTTAAAAATTCTTCCTCGGAGAGTGGCCTTAGCTATCCAGATTTTAACCTATACCACCTAGCCTCTCAGGCTAGATTGATCTCTGACTGGATCAAGGGCCTAAGGGGGGGAAGCTTGGGTGTCCCTAAATCAAGAAGGGAGGAAATACCGAGTCACAGCTTATGCTGCTCAGTGAGGGCTGTGGGCATACTGCTGTAGTCTCCCTAGAAGTCCTTTGGTTGGACATTTAATAGAGGCATGGTGGAGGATCAGGAATATTGTGGGTGATGAGTCTGGAGGTACCCTGTTGGAGCCAGTTTGTTCCAACCTGGAATTTTTACCTGGACTAGAGGATCAAGAATTTCAGACATGGGAGGCTGTGGGAGTTCACTGCCTGGGAGATCTATATAACAATCAGGGATCTACAACCTATGCAGAACTGGTGGAGATGCTGGAAACCCAGTCTTCCCAGGTTTTTCACTATGTGCAAGCCAGAGACTGGGCTATGTGCATTGGCCATTCGTAGCCACAGAATTCTTCATTCTTTGACCTTGAATTGGGAATTTTGCAGGCCAGGCTTAAAATTAAGGGGATGCTGTCCAAGCATTACTGTAATATTAAAATAAGGCTGCCTGATATGTCACTTGGAGCTAAGGCCCTATGGGAGTGAGATTTGGGGGGATCTGATACTGGATGGAGTGTGGAAGGACCTCTGTGAGTCCCATATGGGTCTGAGTATTTGTTTTCACTATAAGGAGGCCCAGTTAAAATTTTTGCACAGGTTGTACCTTCTCCCAGTGGTGGTAAACAAGTTTTCTTCAGGTGTCTCCCCTTTGTGCTGGAGTTGTGGCACTAAGAGAGGTACATATTTACATTTTTTTTGCAGTGTCCTGTTCTCTCCCAATTTTGGACTGAGGTGGCTCAGTGCATATCCCAGATAATGCAAGTCAGGATGCCAGTAGACCCATGGGGGTTGCTTTTTGGGGTGGAGGAGAGGGGCACAGAGGATTGGGAATTTTACCATAGGCTAATTAGGCTTATGTTGGTAGTGGTGCAACGCTGCATTCAATATACTTGGGCCTCTCATGTGTGTCTCAAGTGCAGATGTCAAAGGACTCTCTTAGTAATATGCTCCAATTGGAGTACTTAACTTATGACTTGAGGGGTTGGTCTGATATGTTTGAACTCCATTGGGGTAGGTACTTAGGTTCACTCTCTCCACTAGAACAGACAATGATTCAGTTAGGTTAGGAGGTAGTGGACCGGACAAGGGTGAGGTTACAATGATATTTTCTTTGTAGATTTTATATGTACTTATTGAATCTGTTGATTTTATTAATGGGGATTACTTATGAAGTCCTTTTCTTTCTCCGTTCTGGTCATGGCCGCTCTCACTTGCACTTTCACTTCTTTGTAATGGAAAGTCTTGTGTCATGGTAGATAAGTTTATACAGTGTAGAACCTGGAGCTGCGCTAAGATAGGTAGTGTTTTAATTATATGTTGGATGTTTTCTTGTTTCTGTTGTCTGTGTGTGTGTCAGGCACTAGATGTTAGATATTTAGTGTTTGTTATGTGTAGTTTTTGGTATCAGCGATGTGAAATGCCCCTGCATTCATTTGCCATTTAGCTACAGTGGCGTGAAAAAGTATTTGCCCCCTTCCTGATTTTCTCTATTATTGCATATTTGTCACACTGGATGTTTTCAGGTCTTTAGACAAAATATAATATTAGATAAAGGGAACCTGAGTGAACAAATAACACTTTTTTTTTTTACTTATTTCATTTATTTAATGAAAAAAGTTAACCAACACCAACTAGCACTGTGTGAAAAGTAATTGCCCCTAGTTAAATCAACCCAATTAAAAGGATAATTAGAGTCAGCTGATTGAACACAGCCAGGCTTGATTACAGCCAGCCCTGCTCAATATAAACCTCACTTATTTTGGCCCTTACCATCAGAGTCCGTTGCCAGCACAAAGATTCAACCAGCACATTATGCCATGATCAAAGGAAGTTCCTGAAAAGATCAGAAAAAAATTTGTTGCCCTCTTTCAGTCTGGAAAGGGTTACAAAACTATTTCTAAGGCTCTGGGACTCCATCGAACCACAGTGAGAGCCATAATCTCCAAATGGAGAACACTTGGAACAGTAGTGAATCTTCCAGGAGTGGGCGGCCTGCCAAAATTACTCCAAGGGCACAGCGTAAAATCATCCAGGAAGTCTCAAAGGATCCTAAAACAACATCCAAAGAACTGCAGGCTTCTCTTGCCTCAGCTAAGGTCAGTGTTCATGACTCCACAATCAGAAAGAGACTGGGCAAAAATTGGCTTCATGTGAGAGTAGCAAGGCAGAAACCACTGCTAACCAAGAAGAACATAAATGTTCGTCTCTCATTTGCCAAGAAGCACCTGGATGATCCACAAGCCTTTTGGGAAAATGTTCTATGGACAGATGAGTCCAAAGTGGAACTTTTTGGACGACATGGATCCCATAATGTCTCGCGTAAAGCAAACACAGCATTCCACAGTAGAACACCATACCAACAGTCAAACATGGTGGTGGTAGTGTGATGGTGTGGGGATGCTTTGCTGCTAAGGACCTGGATGACTTGCCAAAATTAAAGGAACCATGAATTCTGCTCTGTACCAGAAAATTCTTAAGGAGAATGTCCGGTCATCCTTCCGTCAGCTGAAGCTGAAGCGTAGTTGGGTCATGCAGCAAGACAATGATACAAAATACAAAAGCAAGTCCACATCAGAATGGCTAAAAAGAAGTAAAATTAAAGTTTTGGAGTGGCCTAGTCAAAGTCCAGACTTAAACCCAATAGAGATGCTGTGGCAGGACCTGAAACGAGCAGTTCATGCTTGAAAACCTACCAAATGTTACTGAATTAAAGCAGTTCTGCAAGGAAGAGTGAGTTAAAATTCCTCCACAGCGATGTGAAGGACTGATATTGAATTATAGGAAGTGTTTGGTTGCAGTCATTGCAGCTAAATGTGGCGTAACCAGTTATTAAGTGTAAGGGGGCAATTACTTTTTCACACAGTGCCAGTTGGTGTTGGTTAACTTTTTTCATTAAATAGGTGAAATAAAAAATTAAAAAACAGGTGTTATTTGTTCACTCAGGTTCCCTTTATCTAATATTACATTTTCTCTAAAGACCTGAAAACATCCAGTGTGACAAATATGCAATAATAGAGAAAATCAGGAAGGGGGCAAATACTTTTTCACGCCACTGTATATTCTATTACATGGAAAAGCTGTGGGGATGGATAATATTAATTATGAATGTACAGTATATGATGCTATGCTGATACTATGTTGTGTTGTATGTTTTTACAAACATTTTTAATAAACAGAATTTAAACAAACAAAATAAGATGTTCACCAGAAAAAGCTTACTGAGCTGACAACACCTCATTTTTAGAGATACCTTAGAAGAAGGGAATGGGAGCACAGCAAAATAAAATGTCAAACCGAGTAAAACCATGTGCTAATATCAAACAGTTTAAAATTGAATATTCAATTACAGGGCAGTACAATGACAGTAAAAAAATAACATGTAAAAATGGAAAACGGAAGACTTGCACAGTGAGCAAATACAGTAAACATACAAGAGCTATATGGTATGCAATATGCTTAGCAGGAATTCATGCCAACAGCCCCATCAACAGGCTAGGTATGGGAGTAAACTGACAGTAGCAGTCAGGACAGACCATGAACAGACATAGCTTGTGTGGTTATGGAGTAGTGCCTTAAAGGCAAAGGAAGAGGTGCAATAGTAACATAGAAACACAGAATCTGTCGGCAGATAAGAACCATATGGCTCACCTAGTCCACCCATTTCCCTACTCAGTAGGGGAGGTCAGTCCATAGAGAATGTACATATATAAAGGGGAGAGGAGAAATTGTTTAACAACGAAAAGTACACTAAGCTGGAGCTTGTTTCCAGGTGCAAACCTGGACACACAAGGGAGTTAAGTGACTTGCTTAGGGTCACACAGTATGTAAGTAGAGGCTGATAGGATTCAAACACAGGTCTCCAGGTTTGCAGCTCAGTCCCCTAAACCACTATGCTATACTGCCTCAAAACAAGAGGGATCATGACATAACCCTGACAATCATTTACAAAATAGCCCCATAGTCGTAGTATATACTAGCTGCATATAGCGGCATGAAAGTCCCTGTTTTTCCAAGTGCCCCCCAGTATTTGTATATAGCATCTTTATGGGTTGGACATAAGACAGAGGGAACGTGAAAAAGAAGGACTTGACATAAAAGAAGGAGGCCTGACCATCAGTGGTTTTTACATGGGGGAGATAGAGAAGGAGTGTGAGGCAGACTTATGGAGAAGATAGGTGGAGGGTAAAGGGCAGAAGAGAAGGGAGCTGAGGTAAAAGGGAAGTGTTTAGAGATAAGGAAGATTTGTTGGAGACTCATATACCCTCTCGATAGGGTGGAGAGGGAGTTGTATAGGGAACAGTGATGAGTATGGAGAGGCGTGCAGTTAAGGGCAGTGTCAGAAGGGGTGAAAAATGGGGGTCCAGCCCAGCAGTGGTAGATTTAGAGACAGCATTTTACAGCATACCCCCCTAGTCAAAATCAAAAAGATAAATTACCACAGTCTTTATGATGGGTGGGGAGTGCTATGCAGTCTTTTTTCCTGTATAGTACTCCAAGTTCTGGGGAGCATCTTATGAATGGTGCTAAATGTGGCAAGAGAAGATGATGGCTACAACAAACACCAAGGTATGTGAAGAGGGTAACAACTCTCCTGGAAGTCATCTAGGTGTTAAGGAACACAGCAAAGTAGGGGTCTCGATCTTCTAAAGTTCTTTTTTTTGTAATTTAAAGTTTATTCAGTTTCTTTTTAATAGAAACAGTAAACATGCAGTTGGTAGTTACATTGAAATGAAAGAACCTGCCCATGGTATACCCCTTTGGAGATATACAGAAACATAGAATTTGATGGCAGATAAGGACCACTTGGCCCATCCAGTCTGCCCATTTCTCCCTATCTACACTATTATCACAAACCATGCCTGATCTACAGCTCTTTCTCCATCCCCCCTTTCTTTCCACGATGATTTCCCCTGTGCTTATACCAAGCATTAGGTAACCCCACCACTGTTTTCCCACTCACCACCTCCTCTGGAAGGCTGTTCCAGGAATCCACCACCACTCTTTCTGTGAAAAGGTATTTCCTCACATCTCTCCTGAATCTACCTCAAGCTTCATGGCATGCCCTCTTGTTCTTGAGCATATTTTCTTCTAAACAATACTTCCATCCTGTACCTCATTTACCAATGTGAAGTATTTAAAGGTCTGTATCATATTCCTCCTCTCCCTCCTCTGTTGCTTGGTGGACATATTGAGATCCTTTAGTTTCTCCTTATAGGGCTGTTGATGCAGACCCTGCACCATGTTAGTTGTACTCCTCTAGACCACCTATACTCTGTCTATGTCCTTCCAGAGATGTGGTCTCCAGAACTGAACACAGTACTCAAGGTGGGGTCTTACCAGTGATCTATACAGAGGTAACATCACCTCCCTCTTTCTGCTGGTGATACCCATTCCTATGCACCCAGCATCAAACTAGCACATCCCCCCTCACTGTCTTGTTATACTGCCTGGCCACCTTTAGGTCATCCGATATGGTTACGCACAGGTCTTTTCCTGCTTGGTGGTCATCATTACCACTCCACCCATTATGTACTCTGTCTTTGAGTTTCTGTGCCCTAGGTGCATTATTTTTGCAGTTTTTTCACATTGAAACCCAGCTCCCATACCCTTGACCACTCCTCTAGTTTTCTTGGGTTTCTGCTCATCCTTTCCACCTCCCTGGAGTGTCCACCCTATTGCAGATTTTGG